>OZ030006.1:160853210-162244715 GCA_964023405.1 Apodemus agrarius
CCTGTATCTCCACAGTCTCTCTTTAATGTTGTGTATAGAAAATACCACCATCATTGTGAATTACTAGAATTGCCAAATTTGGAGGCTCTATAATCAATATTGATGAAAATTAAAATAAATCCCCAAACTAATCACAACTGTGGATGGTGTGGGCTTTCCAATCTCCCAACCCCACTTCCTTCAACAAGAGCACACTTTGTCTAACAAGGCCATATTTCCTAATTCTTCCTAAACAGCTCCACTAACTGGATACCAAGCATTTGAATACATGAGCCTATGGGGCCATTCTCATTCACCACACTGTAATATAGGAATATGGGTAAAGGAGTGTATGAGCCATCTCTGTTAAAGGAAACATACTTGTGAGTTGCAACACCTTTGGGGGTGGCATTGAATTAACCCCACAGGGTTCTCATATGAGATATCCTGCATATCAAATATTTACATTATAATTCATAATAGAATTACCAGACTAGAAAAACCAGAATTACAGTTGTGAAGTAACAACAAAATAGTTTTATGGTTGAGAGTCACCACAACGTGCAGAACTGTCACAGCATTGGCAAGATTGAGAAACACTGGTCTAGAGGCATTTGTTGTTCTGATAAAGGTGAGAGTGGGCATTATCTTTCTGTCACCACATCACTAGCCAAATGTTTCCATGTATAAACATGTAATATGAGACAGCCTGAGTCTGTAGTCCTGAGGCATGATCTGGCTCCAGAACAAAGGACCTCTTATTCTGTGAGAGCCAAGAAGTGTGTTTAGCACTGACTGTGAGTCCCAGCTCTCTCCTTTCTGGTTCTGTCTCCTAGAGATTCAGTCTCTGGGCTTCTCAATGCACAGACTCCTCTGACCTTGCCCTGGGTGTCCCTGTAAGTAATGCCCTCACAACTCAGAGCTGTAGCAGCATGGGGCTCTCTGATGTGTTGGTATTCAAGGCAGGAAAGGGTTAGTAATAATATTTTCTTTTTGTTTCTGTTGGCTTTTATTTCTAAGATGATTCCTGAAGGGCAGTAAAATTGGTCTCACCCTCCTGCACCTGAAATTGCCTAGCTCTAAAAGCTCTTTGGTCTACAGATTTTAGTTTCACTTCCTTACAATCCAATGAAATCCCTTCCCTATAATTGGATTGTTTTTCAATTTCAACCAAACAAATCTGCGAGCCTCTGTAGGGAAGGAGGAGCTCAAGCTACTGGTTAGGTTAAGCTGATTGGCTACATACTGAACCCTTCCAGGAAATGCACCAAGTATTTATGCCTCTCAGCTTTCAAGTTTCTTTCTTCCTGTGGTGGCAACTCAGCTTCTCAGCTCTAAGATGAGTGCCACAAAGACTAACCTACCTATGCTCAATACCACAGGCAGCCCACAGGAGGGAGAAATGGCTATGTATTTAATAGTATTTGAACCAAATTATAAGAGCAGAGAGGAGCTTCAAGGGAGAGCAGGAAGGCAATAGAGCTGAACCTTGTACAAAAGAATAAGAACAGAAGGGTGTCTGTGAGTCTGTCACAGTGGGTCTGCAGAGCAGGAGAATACAGACAGGATTAGTTAAGAGCCTCTGCCTTTTAGAAGGTGACTCATTTGTTGCTCTTCTAGAGAAAACCCCATCATATTCTTTTTCTCTAGAAGAGCAACAAATGATCTTAAGCCCTCAGCCATCTCTGCAGCCTCCTGCTGATCCCTGTCTGTCCCCATTCTTGGTACTCAGTGTTGTCCTCAGTCCTAACCAGTCTATTCTTATGGAATGAAATCTATGGATAGGTTTGCATATTGTTTGCTTTCAACATGATCTTCACTCTTTCTGTTTCCTGCTTCTTCACTGGCCTTTAGTTGAGTGACTGGAGGATTCCATATTTCCCTTTCCTCTAGTCTTCTATGAGCCATAGACATCAATTATAGACCAGGACCTTCTATGAAGGGGTTTGCAGTGGGTGAATACAGGCTAAATCTACAGATAATTCATTTTCCTTAAATGTTTCTTGAGACTTATGTTCTCATATTTATACTCTTCAGATAAAATACTCCAAGAAAAATGTCTCAGAATTGTCTCCCCTGAGTCTCCTGCCAAGCTTTACTGTTGCTATGGAGTGATCATGGCCCTCAGTGTAGCTGTTGTTGCTCTTTCGGTTGCTTTGTCAGGTAAGTGACTTATTCTCCAAATACTGTGTCACTCTGTCTCCATTCACATTATCAGTTATACTTACTGACCACTGTGACTTAGGCATTGTGGGAAGGACTCTAGAGAAAACACACTGGAAGTTCCTGTTTTCTTGGAACTTAGGTTCCAGCAATAAGGTGCAGTGAAGGAACACACAGGCCATGGTGTGCACAGGAGGCCAGGCTCAGCATCCCTGGTAAGATGACATCCAGCAGGCTCTAGACAGAGATGCTGAGGACATAGGGCCCCTGGGGAAACTGTCCAAGGTAGAGAACAAGGAGAGGAACGCTCCAAAGAGGAACCTCAAGGAAGGGTGAGAACAGAGAATAATATAATCAAGAAGATAGAGTGTCTCCCCCTGTGACACATGGGTTTAGTTACCAAGCTCAACTGCATTTTCAAAGTATTAAATGGAAGGTTTCTGAAGTAATAAATTTATAGGATTTTAGTACCACACTGCCCAGAATAGTGCAATAAAATTGTGCACTGTCCTCTTAAGTATGTAAATCATTCTTTAGTGCAACATGTCCATATGGTATACACTACCTACCTAAAAGCTCGCACTGCTATCTCAATTATCAGGCTAACTGTTAATAGTTGGACTGTAAGTACTATAACTAATAAGCACCACATAGGGTGCTTATTGCTCTAGTAACCCCTATTGTAGTAAATAGTCACCCAAATCTCAGAGAGTGATGCTATTATAGAAATCCATGTCCTGGGTGCCCTACTGTCAGTGAGCACCTGAGACAATGGGACACAGGCCCAAGGAGAGAGGCCTTTAGATAAAGGCCCATCATGCTCAAGAAAGGATTCCTACAGATCAGTTAGGAAAGCTACAATCAAATTCACAGCTCACAGCTGAGCTCAGGACAGTATTTCAAAAAGGAACAAAGCATGGGAGTTATAATTCATTGTATTGTCTAAATTTTAGTAAGGACTACAGAACAGATCTCAATCAAAAACATCCATGCTGTTTGCCCGACCAACTGGATTGGATTTGGAAATAAATGTTTTTATTTTTCTGAAGACTTAAGTAACTGGACATCCAGCCAGACCTTCTGCAGAGAACAAGAGGCCCAACTAACTCAATTTGACAACCTGGAGGAACTGGTAAGAAATGGGCAGGGATTGGATTCTCTGTTTCTTTCTTTTTTTTTTTCTGTTGAAAATTATATTACCTTGAGATAGAGAGGTTATGGATAAAGCACGAGGAGGGATCCCATCCCAAGTACATGGAGACATGTGGGATATGTGAGAGTGTGCCATTTGCTGATGCTTGAGTTCTGACTGGAGGCCTGAGACATTCAGAAAGATTCTCTCATGAAGTGATCTTAGTCATCTGGAAGGTCAGATATGCCATCTTCCTGGGATACCTGTAAAATGGCACATTACAATGGCAATGGGAGGTTATCCCAGAACTAACCTGGCCACAGAGGAAGGTACTGTTATATTTGGGACTTTGACTCAAATGTACTCTAGAATTACAGATGTCAGGTGGATCCACTGAGAACTGGAGACTAATACAGGTCCATATTCTGTGACCTTAAGTTATACCCTCCTGTTTTCTCTAGAGGTAGCTGTGGAGTGGAGAGACTCCAGGATCATCTGAAACAGAGAGACACACATATTCTTGGCTTTTTGTGTTTTCTGACAGTATTTCCTAAAGAGATACAAGGGGATTTTTGACTACTGGATCGGCCTGCACAGAGAGTCATCTGCACATCCTTGGAGGTGGATAGACAACACTGAGTATAATAGCTCGTATGTTTTCAGAACGTTTTTCCTTCTACTCTGTTCATGTGTTGTGATGTGTGTGAGTTGGAGATATGTGTGATGAATGTCAGTGTCATGTAAAGCCAACTGTACTGAGAAGGAACCCTTGTGCTGGAGGTGTGGCTCAGAGGTAATATGTTTACGTGCAACAGCCAATCCCCTGGAAACTTCACATCCCCACAAACTTAAATCCTTTGGAATTTTCCTGTTTATTGACCACCATTTTCAAAACCTTTACTTAGTGTGGTTTTACTCAAAATCTTTACCATAATGATGGTGTCTGGAAGTAGCTATTATTTGCTCTGATTCCAACTTAAACCTTTTTGTTGTTGATAAATATCCTGTGTGGGATCTAGACAAAGCCTCAGCTGGGCAGCAGGGCTCTGATATCCCAGAAAGCCACTACAGAAACTGCAAGCCTGAGACTCAGAAGCCCACTATTTTCATGGCTGCCACTGTTCAGTAAAACAGAGACTCTAAGGACAGTTGGAACCTACTCTAAAGTCTTGTTGTCACAGAGCACCCAAAACAGTTCTTGGATTTGAGCATCGGTATTTTACTGGAGTGGTAAATCACAGACTTAGTCATATCCACCATTAAAGCCCTTTGAGCAATTTACTATGAAGTGGGTGTTCCCATATGTTAAATGCCTCAAAACAGAATTGAAAAGCACCGCCAGAGACGTCACTCATGACTGCAGTTCATTTAAACATGGCAGCAAGCACCAGTAAAATGCCTTGTACATACATGTCAGGATTCTCCAGGGACAAATGACAAAGGCAGTGGTATTCAAATCCTGAGAATGTGAGACAGTTGGTGTAAAACTAGTTGGTGTAAAACTAGTGCAAGTGATTCCTCAGGGACTCTCTGATTCATAGTACCAAAATAGTGGAGACTGGTGAGATTTCATTGCAGGAACAAATGCAATTCTGGACTCTACAGCCTTACTGTTTTTGGTTTCTTTTCAGGGTTCCCATCAGGGGAGTGGAAAGATATGCCTACCTGAACAACAATGGGATCAGCACTGCCAGGATCTATGCAGATCGCAGATGGATCTGTAGCAAGCTCAACAGTCATAGCCTCCACTGCTAGATTCCTTTTTCTCCTTTGTAGTTTTACCAAGAGATGCTTCTTAGTCTGTTATCTATGGGTGCTAATCTTTCCCCACATCAAAACGGATTAAGAATATTCCCTAACTATCACAAATGAAAACCATCTTGGAGAGCTGCACATAAGGGGATTACAGGAACATAGATGAGTCTAAAAGAAATGTTTGGCGCTCATACCTTAAGCCTAAAGTACAACTAGCATTAATGACCCCCACTTTTATAATATGAAGTTTTTTTGTAGAGAAGTCCTTCTTTTGAATTTATGAAACCACAAAAAATGAGTCCCCCAATGTACATGTGACCTTTAAAAATGAAAGCAGAATGGCTGGAGTGGTGACATGCATCTGCAATCCCAGCTACTTAAGGGTTGAAACTGGAGGGTCACAGGTTCACGAGTGGGGACTGAAAGCATGGAAATGCCTTAATAATGATAGGAAAGATGAGAATCAGTCTGTAGCATCCCATAGTTTGGAGAAACATATTATACATGCTTTTCAAAATTCAAACCAACATACAGAACAATTTAAGAAGTGTGTAAAATTAAGATTTACTTTACACTCTGCAATTTAAATCATGAGGAACATTGGACAAATGTTTCTCTACTTTTGTTTTCAATATTACTATTTCCAATTATACTGTTCTAAGTATACTCTAATTACTTACTTATCTGTTCTAAGTATAATATATTTTATAAACAAATGCCATTTTAATTTTACCATTTTTGGAATTTATTTTACATCAAATGTGAGTTAAACTCCTTAAGCATTTGATACTTAACTTTGTACTACCATGTATATTATTGAGTCTTAAAAAAAGTATTTAAAATCTTATAGAGTTAGCTACCCCATACTGATGAGTCCCAAAAAGGATGAAATAGCCAGCTAAAAAGCATCTCTTGATCTTTTCATCCTTTCTTCTCCCTTTTGTTCTTTTTGAAGACTATATATCAACTTGATATGCCTAAGGGGAGGTGATAACTATGGGAGGTCTACAGGTCTCTGAGGATAAAGGAATGGAGAGATGGGGGAAGTGAAAGGGAGTGGCACATAGGGGAAGGGAGGAGGGAAGGGAAATTAATTAAAAATGCAAAAATTTCTATGTTTATACCGACTTCATTTATGGTTATTGCTTGTAAATATATATATATATATATATATATATATATATATATATATATATATATATATATTTGCCCTACTTCTGCTGGGCAGACAACACAGAGGTAGCACAGGCTGAGATCAGATAGGACCAGAAGGGATCAGCTCCCTGCTTACTGTGCGTGGCCTTGTGGATGTTGAAAATGGAGCAGGAGCAGGAACTCCTAACTGCTGAACCATCTTTCCAGCCTTCTTGTCTTCCTTTTATTGGCACTGCTGACCAAGCTTTACAAAAGTAGCAGGCATTTCCCTGCAGTTTTTGTAAATTTTCTTTTCTTTTATGAATGTGGGTGCCCTTGTATTTGGAGTATATATGTTCAGTATTGAGAGTTCATCTTGGTCTATGTTTCCTTTGATGAGTATTTAATTTCTTTCTTGTTCTTTCTTTCTTTCTTTCTTTCTTTCTTTCTTTCATTCATCCTTTCTTTCTTTCTTCCTTGACCATGTTATCACTGAATAGAATGCTGTTCAATTTTCGTGTGCATGTGAGCTTTCTGTTGGTTTTGTTGTTATTGAAGACCAGACTTCAATAGCCTGTGGTGATCTGATAGGGCACATGGAATTATTTCAATCTTCTTAATATAGGTTGAGGTCTGTTTGTGACCAAGTGTATGGTTAATTTTGGAGAAGGTACTGTGAGGTGCTGAGAAGAAGGTATATTCTTTTGTTTTAAGATAAAATGTTCTATAGATATCTGTCAAATCCATTTGGTTCATAACTTCTGTTAGTTTCACATTTTCTGTTTAGGTTGTGTTTCCCTGCTCTGTCCAGTAATGAGTGTGGGGTGTTGAAGTCTCCCACTGTTATTGTATGGGGTGCAATGTTTGCTTTGAGGTTTAGTAAAGTTTCTTTTGTAAATGAGGGTACCCTTGTATTTGGAGCATAATGTTCAGAATTGAGAGTTCATCTTGTTAGATGTTTCCTTTGATGAGTATGAAGTGTCCTTCCTTGTCTTTTTTGATTACTTTAGGTTGAAAATAAATATTATTTGATATTCGCATGGCTACACCAGCTCGTTTCTTGGGGCCATTTGCTTGGATAATTGTTTTCCAGTCCTTTACTCTGAGGTAGTGTCTGTCTTTGTGTCTGAGGTAAGTTTCCTGTATGCAGGAAAATGTTGGGTCCTGCTCATGTATTGAGTCTGTTAGTCTATATCTTTTATTGGAGAATTGAGTCCCTTGATATTAAGAGATATTAAGGAGAAGTGATTGTTCCTTTCTGTTACTTTTGTTATTAGAGATGGAGTCATGTTTGTGTGTTTTTCTTTTTGTTTTGTTAAAAGATGATTAATTTCTTGCTTTTTCTAGTCTGTAGTTTCCCTCCTTTTGTTGGTGTTTTTCATTCATTATCTTTTGGAGGGCTGGATTTGTGGAAAGTTATTGTTTAAATTTGTATTTGTCATGGAATACCTTGGTTTCTTAATCTCTAATAATTGAGAGTTTTCTGGGTATAGTAGTCTGTGTTGGCATGTGTCTTCTCTTAGTGTCTGTATGACACTTGCCCATGATCTTCTGGCTTGCATAGTCTCTGGTGAGAAGTCTCATGTAATTCTGATGTCTTCCTTCATATGTTATTTGACCTTTTTTTCTTACTGATTTTAAAATTATTTCCCTGTTTAGTACATTTAGTGTTTTAATTATTATGTGACGGCACGAATATCTTTTCTGGTCCAAACTATTTGGAGTTCTGTAGGCTTCTTGTATGTTCATGGGCATCTCTTTCTTTAGGTTAGGGAAGTTTTCTTATATAATTTTGTTGAAGACATTTACTGACCTTTTAAGTTGGAAATCTTCAAGCTATTCTATACCTATAATCCTTAGGTTTGGTCTTCCCATTTTGTCCTGGACTTCCTGGATATTCTGGGTTAGATACTTTTTGCATTTTTCATTTTCTTTGACTGTTGTTTCAATGCTTTCTATGTTATCTTCTGCCTCTGAGATTCTCTCTTCTATCTTGTATTCTGTTGTTGATACTTGTACCCAAGACTCCTGACGTCTTTCCTAGGTTTTCTATGTCCAGAATTGTTTTCCTTTGTGATTTCTTTATTGTTTCTTCCTCCATTTTTAGATCCTGGATGGTTTTGTTCAATTGCTTCACCTGTTTTGTTGTGCTTTCCTGTAGTTCTTTAAGGGCTTCTCCCTGTTTACTTGTGTTCTCCTGTATTTCTTTCAGTGAGTTATTTATGTCCTTCTTGAAGTCCTCTATCAGCACCGTGAGCTGTGATTTTAAATCCAAATCTTGCCTTTTGGGTGTGTTGGGGTATCCAGGACTTGCAGTTCTGGGAGAATTGGGTTCAGATGGTCCTATGTTGCCTTGATTTCTATTGGTAACATTCCTATGCTTACCTTTTGCCATCTGGTCATCTCTGGTGTTAGTTGTTCCTGCTGTCTCTGGCGGGTGCTTGTCCCTCCTGTGGGCCTGCAAGCCTGTCTCAGCACCCCTGGGTGTTTGCCTCTTTCCTGACATAGAGTTCTGTGGTGCTGCCCAGCTTCTGGGTGTAGGAGGAGCCCAGTGGACCCAGCTGTTGTACAGCAGCTCTTGGTCCCTGCCTCCTGGCTGTATCTGCTTCTCAGTCACCAGACAGAAGCTGGAGGTCCTCTGTTGTAGATAGCTCTGGGCTTGAATTTTGATGCTAATGCCACTTCTCAGAGGGGCTGCAGATGAGGAGTTGCCTTGTGAACCTTCTCCCCACCTTACCTTTTCAAATAAAGGCTTGAGCCAATGATTGGGCAGGAGGAAAGTGGGAGGAGCAGAGAGTCTAGGGGAGGAGCAGTGAGGGAAAAAAGAGGAAGGGGAGGAGCAACCAGAGATCAATGGAGAGGCTGCAGGGAAAAAAGCTGGGGGCCTGGAGATAGCGCAAGTTATATGGGATAATACAGATAGAAATAAGAGTAGTGGAGTGGGAGGCCTGCCCAATCCAGGCTTGTAGCTTGTTTCGTTAACTGAGTTGAGCTTTCTTTTACTGGGGGATTGGGTTGGAAACAAAGTAGCAACAGTGGTCTAACCTCCACAGCCAGGAGTCAACTCACTCAGTGCCTGGAGAATGGAACTCCCCTGGTAGGATCAGTGCACAGAGGACCTTGGAGATGTCCAGCCCCTGGGTGCAGGAAGAGCCTTGATGGACCCAGCTGTTCTGCAGCTCTTGGTCCCTGCCTCCTGGCTGTATCTGCTTCTAGGTCACCTGGTCAACAGAGAAGATCAAGCAAATTCTTTTAAATAAACAGAAAATATTTACAGTTGAAGCCTGTTTGAATTTTAATATGAAGCTTATTAGTAAGGCAAACCTGTCTGCCTTTTTTTAACAAGAGTCCCCAAGTTCCATCCACTGTTTGGCTGAGTCAGCTGCTGGGTGAAGCCTCTCAGAGGGTAGCCAAGCTAGACTCCTGTCTGCAAATAAAACTATCATTAATAGGGTCATGGATTGATACTTGTCAATGGCATGGGTCTCATGTTGGTCTGGTTATAGTTTGGCCACTCCCTCAGTTTC
Organism: Apodemus agrarius; assembly: GCA_964023405.1. Taxonomy (NCBI): domain Eukaryota; kingdom Metazoa; phylum Chordata; class Mammalia; order Rodentia; family Muridae; genus Apodemus; species Apodemus agrarius. Next base: position 160,862,901 of record OZ030006.1, read on the forward strand.
TTTTTCATCTCCATCCCTGGATTTTTTATGGACTGGATAATTAAGAAAAAATTCTTCACATCTCTGCTTACTGCCTGCTTCCTGGTAACCTGCTTCCACAATCCTTCCCCCATCCTCTTCTCCTCTGAGCTGGTAGAGGTCTGCCCTCCCAGGCACATCAAGTTTCTGTGAGGCTAGGTGGATTCTCTCCCACTGAGACCAGACAAGACACCTGATAAATTATCAAATTTGTTAAGGTGTTCAGAATTGTATTTCTGGTCAGGCTAAATACTAATGGAATGAATCACAGGAATAAGCCCTATTTATAGCCTCTTCTTTTATGTTTCAATTTATAGTCTAAAACAAATAACCAGAACCTGTTGTGTATTGTCATGGTGCTATTCTTTTGAACCAATTGCCTAATGAATAAAGCAGCCAATCACTGGGCAAGTAGGTGGGACTTCTGTGTTATGAGGAGGAAGAGAGAAAATAGGCTGGGGAAGAAATACAGCAAGTGAGATTTTCCACAAAGTTTGAACATTCTGCCAAGGTGAATTTCTGGCTGCTGTAAGATGTTCATCTGGAAGGGTACAGTGACCATCAACCACTAGATTTCCCCAAGGTTTGTAGCTGAGGAGAAGTCAAAAGATAAGTCTATCTTTAAAATGGAATCTAAACATAAAGTAAGGTCAGTTTGGCTCCTGGCAATCCAGGATTCGATATGGAGTAAGCAGGCCAGATTTTAATGCCTCTACAAGTTACATAGTCTCATTAACCTTTCATAGGTTTGTTTTTTCTTTTCTTTCTTTCTTTTTTTTTTTTTTTTGGTTTCTCGAGCCAAGGTTTCTCTGTATAGCCCTGGCTGTCCTGGAACTCACTCTGTAGACCAGGCTGGCCTCGAACTTAGAAATCAGCCTGCCTCTGCCTCCCAAGTGCTGGGATTACAGGCATGAGCCACCATGCCCAGCTTCCTTTCATAGGTCTTAAGTTTGAACTTTATTTTGAAAAACTCCTGGATAGTTCTGTAATACTGCTGTTCTGGCCAGAAACTTCCTAGGTGGGGTTTGTAAGACAAAAGCAGTGCCACACAAGCCTCACTGAGGCAGGTCTGAGCTTTGCATTAACTGAAATGTAAATATTTACTGTGGTCTTCTGCTAAGCAGTAGCCTCCACTTGCTTGATTTTTTTAATTACAAATATGGATAAGTTAAAAATCCTGAACCTGCGACCAAACTGAAAACTGCAGACAATGGAACACTAGCAGTTTTACCTTAATTTTTAAGTTTCTCTTGCAATATTAGAGCATAACTACAACTTTGGAAAGCAAAACCTAATTTTTAAAAATCCATTCTATTTGAAATCAATACTAAAACCACTGCTTTCATGCTACCAAATTTTGCTGCCAGTTCTTATGTGTGAATTCACGACAGTGCAACTTTTAATACCTCATTAAAGAGATTATTTTGAATCTTATCCCTTATAAATCTAATTTCTAGGATAAAAATTACATAAGATATTATGCCAATTTAGAAGTATCCTGTTTTCCTGGGTGAGTTTATGTTACATGTTGTTGTTTAAAATGATTCCAATACCAGTTTTAAGGTAACTTTCTTGTTACCAATTGTAGCTGCCAGCAGTTGTAAGAGAAGCTGGGAATAGATGTGTGTGAGGGGGGTGCATCAAAAAAGAAATGGCATCAGGACAACATTGCTGTTGGAGATGTGTTGCATTATCAGGGTCTCACAATATATATGCTTTTTTTTTTTTTAAGGGCAAGTCCCTTCCCCAAGGCTCAGAGTGCGTTGGCTTCAATGTTTCACATTGCTCAGTGGGTAACCTGCTCAATTCAGGAAACAGTAGGTCTGGCAGATCAGAAGGACTTCATAGCTCTGCCCTGGGCTAGCTCAGGTATAGCTAGCTGCTTGCAGGTAAAATAAACAGGAGGCTGTGTTGTTCTAAAGAGAACAATGGGCCAGGAACTAGTTCAGGAATCACTAGTTCAAAGGCTGAGAACTAGTGATTAGCACTGAGGTTCTAAATCACAGCTCAAATGCTGAGGTGGTAAACAACCAATGTTATATTTATACTCATGCCCCATGACTTACAAGCCAATACTCTATAACCAAGACATGCAAAGCATATTTATACTTTTAAGACCAATCAGAAACAAAAATGAAATGGCTACACAAATCTTATACTTTTTTTTTTTTTTTTTTTTTTGGTTTTTCGAGACAGGGTTTCTCTGTGTAGTCCTGGCTGTCCTGGAACTCACTCTGCAGACCAGGCTGGCCTTGAACTCACAAATCTGCCTGCCTTTGCCTCCCAAGTGCTGGGATTACAGGCGTGCGCCACCACGCCCAGCTTCAAATCTTATACATTTAATACAAACAAAGTATTTACTTTTTCTAGCTGTAATTTCAAGAGAAAAAAGCACAATGAACCCAAAATCACAATTTCAGAGATTTTTCTAGAATAAATAACCATCAGCCTACTTGCCCTGGAACTTGAGAAGCTGAAGGCCCCCTTTTAAAACAGCGTTTTCTCCAGCTGTTCTTGTCTTCAAGCTAAGGATGTGTAGCAGCTTAAATCAGTCTCTGCTATGCCAACTGAGACTGCTTTCTAAGTTAAATCAAAGGATGAATAGCCAGCATATAAAGTTTTTACCCTTTTTTCTTTTCAACACGAAACACAGAACATTCAATCAAACCACAAAACAAAAACACAGACTTAACATAAAACAGTCAGTTTTGACGGACATGGACAAATTGGTGCACCAAAGACACATACTACATATAGAGGGAAGAGAACTTGATATTACCAGTACTAAGAATATTCCCAGTATGAGCCAGGGGAAAAGCAGGATATGTTAGTATTCTGTCTAAGCTCTATCCCACAATTACCTGGCAATAGCCAGGTATGCCCCTCCCCATAGACCTGGCCAACTATAAAAGGGGCTGCTTGCCCCTCCTCCTCCTCCTCCTCCTCCTCCTCCTCCTCCTCCTCCTTCTCTCTCTCTCTCTCTCTCTCTCTCTCTCTCTCTCTCTCCCCTTGCTCCTTAGCACTCTCACCTCTCTACCCCTCTTGGGCTCTTCTTCCCTCCCCCCTCTCTCCACATGGTCATAACCAGCCTCCACTCTTCTCTACTTCTCTTCTCTTCTCTTCTCTTCTCTTCTCTTCTCTTCTCTTCTCTTCTCTTCTCTTCTCTTCTCTTCTCTTCTCTTTTCTTCTTCTTCTTCTTCTTCTTCTTCTTCTTCTTTCTCTCTCTCTCTCTCTCTCCGTCTCTCTCTCTCTCTCTCTCTCTCTCTCTCTCTGCCTCTCTCTGCCTCCACTACATCATTAACTCCCATCCTCTTTCCTGAATAAACTCTATTCTATACCATGTCTGTGTGTGTGTGGTCCCTCAGGGGGAAGAGGTCCCTGGGCATGGGCCTGCCTAGGCACCCCCCTTCCCCAACACCACTGTGCCACCCTCTCTAATCCCCTTCTCTCCCCATTTATAAACCCATCATTTGGTGCTGAAATCTGGGAACAACATTAAACCATCATTTGTTGCCATGACTTGGATGGAGAAACTGCGGACTTTGCAAGTAGGTTTTGCCATTTAAGCCACAAATGGTAAGCATCTATGCCACACTGGCTGCATTGTCGGGAGGATGGGAGTCTGTAATTTCTTTTTCTTTTTTCTTTTTTCTTCTTTTTTTTTGTTTGTTTGTTTTTTGTTTTTTTGTGAGACAGGGTATCTCTGTGTAGTTTGGGCTGTCCTGGAACTCACGTTGTAGACCAGGCTGGCTTTGAACTCAGAAATCTGCCTGCCTCTGCTTCCCAAGTGCTGGGATTAAAGGCGTGTGCCACCATTCTTTCCCCTTCCCTTATCTGCGAACTGCTGTTTGCCTGAAGTGCCCTTCCCCTCCTAGTTCTCTTGGCGGTTCCTCCCCCACTGTACAGTGTCTGGCAGCGGTGCCCCGCAATACAAACAGTTCTGCTGCACAGCCACTATCCTGCCTGTCCAGGTCTCCGCCTGTTGAGCCAGCCCAGGCCGACCTCAGCTGCTGAGGAATGTTCTGGCTCTAGAACAAAGGATCTTATTGCCTGAGAGACAAGAAGTGTGTTTAGCACTGACTGTGAGTCCCAGCTTTCTCCTTTCTGACTCTGTCTCCTAGAGATTCAGTCTCTGGGCTTCTCAGTGTACAGACTCCTCTGGCCTTGCCCTGGGTGACCCTGTAAGTAATGCCCTCAAAACTCAGAGCTCTAGCAGCATAGACCTCCTTGATGTGTGGTATTCAGGGCAGGAAAGGGTTGGTGATAATACTTTCTTTTTGTTTTTGTAGGCTTTTATTTCCAAGCTGATTCTTGCAGAGCAGTAAAATAGGTCTCACCCTCCAGCCCCTGAAATTGCCTAGCTCTAAAAGCTCTTTTGTCTCCAGATTTTAGTTTCACTTCCTTACTATCCAATGAAATCCCTTCCCTATAATGGGATTGTTTTTCAATTTAAACCAAACAAATCTGTGAGCCTCTGTAGGGAAGGAGGAGCTCAAGCTACTGGTTAGGTTAAGCTGATTGGCTACATACTGAACCCTTCCAGTAAATGCACCAAGTATTTATGCTTCTCAGCTTTTGAGTTTCTATCTTCCTGTGGTGGCAACTCAGCTTCTCAGCTCTGAGATGAGTGACACAAAGACTAACCTACCTATACTCAGTACCACAGGCAGCCCACAGGAGGGAGAAATGGGTATGTATCTAATAGTACTTGAACCAAACTATAAGAGCAGAGAGGAGCTTCATAGGGGAACAGGAAGGCAATAGAGCTGAACCTTGAACAAAAGAATAAGAACAGAAGGGTGTCTGTGAGTCTGTCACAGTGGGTCTGCAGAGCAGGAGAATGCAGACCGGATTAGTTAAGAGGCTCTGGCTTTTAGAAGGTGACTCATTGTTCATTTCTCTCTTCAGAGCAGTAGCCACAGCTTTCTTTGTACTTAGCTTGCTAGTCCACTCTTCCCAGGGATCTGGTAAGCTACTCTGGTGGATTACACCAAATTGCTGTAGAAAATGCTTATTTTACATGTCCCCAGTGAAGGAAATTCAGACAACAGCTTTGCAATGTGCATAGTGACAGAAGTTGCCTGGGAATCTTGGGGCTTGTGTTTTGCAGATCCATTGTAATTAGAAAAGAATTGTAAGGAGGTGGCATGGGGTGTGGTGTGGTGTGGTGTGGTGTGGTGTGGTATGGTGGGGTGGGGGCTCAATTCAGCCAGGAACAAATCCTTTCCATTTTGAGCTCTTAATAAGTTACAAAAAAAGAACATGATGGGGTTTTCTACTTCATCTTCAGAAAGGAAGAAAATTGTGTTCCTCATGTTTCAAGCTGTCTGTGCTTCATTACATTTCATTCGTTTATCTTCCTTTTCCCTCATTCCTGCTCCTTCACCTTATTTATTTAGTTTTTTATTTAGGGAAAGAATACTGGATTTTGAGAAAACAAGATTGATATTTATCAAAATACAAAATGCACAACAAATGATTCAGCAGAGATGACTTTTTGAAATCCAATACTCAAATACTTAGCCAACGGAAACATTTCCTGTTGTGAATGTGGAGCTCCTGTCTGAAGTGCAGCTGTTGTATAACTAGCTGCAGGCATTGGGAAACATTTCTTGTGAATGTGGAGCTCTTGTCTAAAGGTCAGCTGTTGTATAAGGAGCTGCAGGCACTTCTCAACTTCATTCCTTTTAAAGCATAACCTGTTTCCTCATTGAAATAGTTTTTATTAGCTAAAACCCAAGCCAGCAATGTTTCATTTCTTTTTTCTTTTCTTTTTTTTTTTTGAGAAATCATTTTCAACATTGCTTTTAAATAAAGACATGAAATCTATGTTCAAACTGTGCTATAGGACACATTCAGATTTAGAAGGAGATCTGTATACATGTATACAGCATGAGAAAGATGGATGTTAAAGGTCCTACTTATGTATCAGAAAGAAAAAGACAGTATCAGAATATACAGGTATAAGCACAAATGATTATCCATAAATCTTACTCACAATAATATATAAGGAATGCTGCTGTAGAATGCTAAATGAGAACAATTACATTTTTGATATTTTTGAAATGCCCAATATCCACAAATGTGTTCCTTCAATTCCTAACTCACTAAGAGTTTTTGTTATTTTAGGGTAATATTAATTTTTTCACATGATTCTACTATACTTGTTAAAACACTCCCATATTTCACCCACTAGTTGTGTGTTTTCTATTACATTTATGTGCATTTATTAAGTAATTTATTGACTAACTAGGTTCTTTGAGATTGATCTTGACATATTCCATATTGAGTTCACACATCCTATGTAGCCAAGGCTAGCCTTTCTACTCCTGACTCTAGCTTCTGCCTCCTTAGCACTGGAAATATAAACATGCACCAACCTGTTTGTCTCATTGACTGGAGCAGGAGTTAAACAGGTGGTTATGAACTGCCCCTTTAGGAGCTGGGATTGGGAACCCAACTCATGTCCTCTAGAAGAGCAACAAATGATCTTAACCTCTGAGCCATCTCTGCAGCCTCCTGCTGATCCCTGTCTGTCCCCATCCTTTGTACTCAGTGTTGTCCTCAGTCCTAACCAGTCTATTCTTATGGAATGAAATCTATGGATAGCTTTGCATGTTGTTTGTTTTCAACATGATCTTCACTCTTTCTGTTTCTTGCTTCTTCATTGGCCATTAGTTCAGTGATGGGAGGACGCCATGTTTCCCTTTCTTCTAGTCTTTCATGAGCCATAGACATCAATTATAGACCAGGACCTTCTATGAAGGGGTTTGCAGAGGGTGAATACAAACTAAATCTACAGATAATTCATTTTCCTTAAATGTTTCTTGAGACTTATGTTCTCATATTTATATTCTTCAGATAAAATGCTCCAAGAAAAATGTTTCAGAATTGTCTCCCCTGAGTCTCCTGCTAAGCTTTACTGTTGCTATGGAGTGATCATGGCCCTCAGTGTAGCTGTTGTTGCTCTTTCAGTTGCTTTGTCAGGTAAGTGACTTATTCTCCGAATACTGTGTCACTCTGTCTGCATTCACATTATCAGTTATACTCACTGAACCCTGTGACCCACGCATTGTGGGAAAGGCTCTAGAGAAAACACACTGGAAGTTCGTGTTTTCTGGGAACTTAGGTTCCAGCAGGAAGGTGCAGTGAAGGAACACACAGGCCGTGGTGTGCACAGGAGTCCAGGCTCAGCATCCCTGGGAAGATGACATCCAGCAGGCTCTAGACAAAGATGTTGAGGACATAGGGCCCCTGGGGAAACTGTCCAAGGTAGAGAACAAGGTAAGGAACACTCAGAAGGGGAACCTCAAGGAAGGGTGAGGACAGAGAATAATATGATCAGGAAGATAGAGTGTCTCCCCCTGTGACACATGGGTTTAGCTACCAAGCTCAACTGCATTTTCAAAGTATTAAATGGAAAGTTTCTGAAGTAATAAATTTATAGGATTTTAGTACCACACTGTCCAGAATAGTGCAATAAAATTGTGCACTGTCCCCTTAAGTATGTAAATCATCCTTTAGTGCAACATGTCCACATGATATATACTACCTACCTAAAAGATCTCACTGCTATCTCAATTATCAGTCTGACTGTTAATAGTTGTCCACATAGGGTGCTTATTGCTCTAGTAACCCCTATTGTAGTAATAGCCACCCGAATCTCAGAAAGTGATGCTATTATAGAAGTGCACTTCCTGGGAGCCCTGTCAGTGAGCACCTGAGTTATATGGGACACAGGCCCAAGGTTGGAGGCCTTTAGATAAAGGATTCCTACAGATCAGCTAGGAAAGCTAAAAATAAATTCACAGCTCACAGCTGAGCTCAGGGCAGTATTTCAAAAAGCAACAAAGCATGGGTGTTATAATTCATTGTATTGTCTAAATTTTAGTAAGAACTACAGAACAGATCTCAATCAAAAATATCCATGCTGCTTGCCCAACCAACTGGATTGGATTTGGAAATAAATGTTTTTATTTTTCTGAAGAGTTAAGTAACTGGACATCTAGCCAGACCTTCTGCAGGGAACAAGAGGCCCAACTAACTCAATTTGACAACCTGGAGGAACTGGTAAGAAATGGGCAGGGATTGGATTCTCTGTTTTTTTGTTTTTTGTTTTTTGTTTTTTTTTTCTGTTGAAAATTATATTACCTTGAGATAGAGAGGTTATAGATAAAGCACAAGGAGGGATCCCATCCCAAGTACATGGAGACATGTGGGATGTGTGAGACTGTGCAATTTTCTGGTGCTTGACTTCTGACTGTAGCCCTGAGACATTCAGAAATATTCTCTCATGAAGTGTTCATAGTCATCTGGAAGGTCAGATATGCCATCTTCCTGGGATACCTGGAAAATGGCACATGTAAGATGGCAATGGGAGGTTATCCCAGAACTAACCTGGCCACAGAGGAAGGTACTGTTACAGTTGGGACTCTGATTCAAATGAGGTACTCTAGAAGTATAGATGTCAGTTCTCCACTGAGAACTGGAGCTGATACAGCTCCAAATTCTATGATCTTCAGTTACACCCTTCTGTTTTCTCTAGAGGTAGCTGTGGAGTGGAGAGACTCTAGGATCATCTGAAACAGAGAGACACACATATTCTTGGCTTCTTGTGTTTTCTGACAGTATTTCCTAAAGAGATACAAGGGGATTTTTGACTACTGGATCGGCCTGCACAGAGAGTCATCAGAAGACCCTTGGAGGTGGACAGACAACACTGAGTATAACAGCTCGTATGTTTTCAGATGGTTTTTCCTTCTACTCTGTTCATGTGTTGTGATGTGTGTGAGTTGGAGATATGTGATTTGAAAGTCAGTGTCATGTGAAGCCAACTGTACTGGGAAGGGCCCCTTGTGCTGTAGGTGTGGCTCAGAGGTAGTGTGTTTACATGCAACAGCCAATCCCCAGGAAACCTCACATCCCCACAAACTTAAATCCTTTGGATATTTCCTGATAATTGACCACCATTTTCAAAACGTTTACTTAGTTTTGTTTTACTCAAAATCTTTACCATAATGATGGTGCCTGGAGGTAGGTATTATTTGCTCTGGTTCCAACTTAAACCTTTTTGTTGTTGATAAATAACCTATGTGGGATATAGACAAAGCCTCAGCTGGGCAGCAGGGCTCTGATATCCCAGAAAGCCACTGCAGAAACTGTAAGCCTGAGACTCAGCAGTCCACTATTTGTATGGCTGCACCTGTTCAGGAAAGCAGAGACTAAGGACTCTTGAAACTTCCTCTAAAGTCTTGGCATCACAGACTACCCATAACAGTTCTTTGATTTGAGTATAGCTATTTTACTGGATTGGTAAATCACAGATTTAGTCATATCCACCATTAATGCCTTTGAGCACTTTATTAAGCAGTGGGTGTTCCCATATGTAAAATGCCTCAAAACAGAATTGAAAAGCACCCTCAGAGAGGTCAGTCATGACTGCAGTTCATTTGAACATGGCAGCCAGCACCAGTCCAATGCCTTGTATATATATTTTAGGATTCACCAGGGACAGATGACAAAGGAGTGGTGTTCAAATCCTGAGAATGTGAGACAGTTGGTATAAAACTAGTGCAAGTGATTCCTCAGGGACTCTTTGATTCATAGTACCAAAAAGCAGTGGACACTGGTGAGATTTCATTGCAGGAGCAAATGGAGTTCTGGGCTCGAAAGACTTACTATTTTTGGTTTCTTTTCAGGGTTCCCATCCGTGGAGTGGAAAGATATGCCTACCTGAACAACAACGGGATCAGCACTGCCAGGATCTATGCAGATCGCAGATGGATCTGTAGCCAGCTCAACAGCCATAGCCTCCACTGCTAGATTCCTTTTTCTCCTTTGTAGTTTTACCAAGAGATGCTTCTTAGTCTGTTATCTATGGGTGCTAATCTTTCCCCTATGGTCCCACATTGCAATCAAAACGTATTAAGGATATATCCTAACATCACAAATGAAAGCCATCTTGGAGAACTGCACATAGAGGTGATTACAAGAACATAGATGAGTCTGAAAGAGATGTTTGCACTCATACCTTAAGCCTAAAATACAGCTAACCTTAATGAACCCCACTTTTATGATATGAAGTTTTTGTGTAGAGAAGTCCTTCTTTTGAATTTATGAGACCACAAAAAATGAGTCCCCCAATGTGCAAGTGACCTTCAAAAACGAAAGCAGAATGGCTGTGGTGGTGACATGCATCTGCAATCCCAGCTACTTAAGGGTTGAAACTGGAGGGTCACAGGTTCACGATTGGGGACTGAAAGCATGGAAATGCCTTAATAATGATAGGAAAGATGAGAATCAGTCTGTAGCATCCCATAATTTGGAGAAACATACATGCTTTTCAAAATTCAGACCAAAATAAAGGACAATTTTAGAAGTGTGCAAAATTAAGATTTACTTTACACTCTGCAATTTAAAACATGAGGAACATTGGCCAAGTGTTTCTCTACTTTAGTTTTCAATATTCCTATTTCCAATTATATTGTTCTAAGTATATTTATAATTACTTACTTATCCTCTTCTAAGTATAATACATTTTATAAACAAATGCCATTTTAATTTAACAATTTTATTAGATTTATTTCATATCAAATGTGAGCTAAACTCCTTAAGCATTTAATACTTAACTTTACACTAGCATGCATATCATTGGGTCTTAAAAAAGTATTTAAAATCATATAGAGTTAGCTGCCCCATACTGATGAGTTCCAAAAAGGATGAAATAACCAACTAAAAAGCATCGCTTGATCTCTTCACCCTTTCTTCTCCCTCTTGTTCTTTTTTAAAGACTATATATTAAATTGATATACCAAAAGGGAAGTGATATCTATGGGAGATCTTCAGGTCTCTGAGGTGAAAGGGATGCAGAAATGGGGGATGCGGAGGGGGAGAGACAAATATGGGAAGGGAGAAGGGAAGGGAAATTAATAAAAAAATGTAAAAACTCTACATTTATATTGACTTCATTTATGCTTATTGCTTAAAGATATGTATATATTTGCTCCACTTGTGCTGGCCAGACAACACAGAGACAGCACAGGCAGAGATCAGACAGGACCAGAAGTGATCAGCTCCCTGCTTACTGTGAGTGGGCATGTGGACGCTGGAAATGGAGCAGGAACAGGAGCTCCTAACTGCTGAGCCTTCTTTCTAGCCTTCTTGTCTCCTTTTTATTGGCACTGTTGACCAAGCTTTGCAAAATAGCAGGTATTTCCCTGCTGTTTTTGTAAATTTTATTTTATGAATGTGGGTGCTCTTGTATTTAGAGCATATATGTTCAGGATTCAGAGTTCATCTTGGTCTACTTTTCCTTTGATGAGTATTTAATTTCTTTCTTTCTTGACCAAGTTATCATTGAATTGAATGTTCAATTTTCATGTGCATGTGAGCTTTCTGTTGTTTTTGTTGTTATTGAAGACCAGCCTTAGCTTGTGGTGATCTGATAGGGTACATGGAATTATTTCAATCTTCTTACGATAGGTTGAGGTGTGTTTTGTGACCAAGTTTGGAGAAGGTACTGTGAGGTGCTGAGAAGGTATATTCTTTTGTTTTAAGAAGGTATATTCTAAAATTTTAAGATAAAATGTTCTATAGATATCTGTCAAATCCATTTGGTTTATAACTTCTGTTAGTTTTACATTTTCTCTGTTTAGTATGTGTTTCCCTGCTCTGTCCAGTGATGAGTGTGGGATATTGAAGTCTCCCACTATTATAGTGTGGGGTGCAATGTGTGCTTTGAGGTTTAGTAAAGTTTCTTTTATGAATGAGCATGCCCTTGTATTTGGAGCATAATGTTCAGAATTGAAAGTGCATCTTGGTAGATTTTTCCTTTGATGAATATGAAGTGTTCTTCCTTGTCTTTTTTGATTACTTTAGGCTGAAAATAAATTTTATTTGAGATTAGCATGGCTACAGATGCTTGTTTCTTGGGACCATTTGCTTGGAAAATTTTTTCCAGCCCTTTACTCTGAGGTAATGTCTGTCTTTGTGACTGCGGTAAGTTTTCTTTATGCAGGATAATGTTGGGTCCTACTTATGTATCAAGTCTGTTAGTCTATATCTTTTATTGGAGAATTGATTCCATTGATATTAAGAGATATTAAGGAGAAATGATTGTTGCTTCCTGTTACTTATGTTATTAGAGGTTCATTTATGCTTGTTTATCTCTTTTTGTTTTGTTAAAAAATATTGATTTCTTGCGTTTAGTGTGTAGTTTCCCTCCTTTTGTTGGTGTTTTTCATTCATTATCCTTTGGAGGGCTGGATTTGTAGAAAGATATTGTTTACATTTGTTTTTGTCATGGGATACCTTGGTTTCTTAATCCCCGATAATTGAGAGTTTTGCTGGGTATAGTAGAGTGGGTTGGCATTTGTGTTCCCTTAGGGTCTGTGTGACATCTGCCCATGATCTTCTGGCTTTCATAGTCTCTAGCTAGAAGTCTGGTGTAATTTTGATAGGTCTTCCTTTATATGTTACTTGACCTTTTTCCCTTACTGATTTTAAAATTATTTCCCTGTTTAGTACATTTGGTGTTTTAATTATTATGTGATGGCATGAATATCTTTTCTGTTCCAAACTATTTGGAATTCGATAGGCTTCTTGTGTGGTCATGGGCATCTCTTTCTTTAGGTTAGGGAAGTTTTCTTGTATAATTTTGTTGACATTTACTGGCCTTTTAATTTGGAAATGTTTAAGCTATTCTATACCTATAATTCTTAGGTTTAGTCTTCTCATTTTGTCCTGGATTTCCTGGATATTCTGGGTTTTTGCACTTTTCATATTCTTTGATTGTTGTTTTAATGCTTTCTATGTTATCTTCTGACTCTGAGATTCTTTCTTCTATCTCTTGTATTCTATTGTTGATACTTGTATCCATGACTCCTGACTTCTTTCCTAGGTTTTCTATGTCCAGAATTGTTTTCCTTTGTGATTTCTTTATTGTTTCTACCTTCATTTTTAGATCCTGGATGGTTTTGTTCAATTGCTTCACCTGTTTTGTTGTGCTTTTCAACACGAAACACAGAACATTTTATCAAACCACAAAAGAAAGAGGCAAAACAAGGTCTGAATTAGCCTGCTAAATGCTGGGGGAAGGGCACCGTACCTACATTTTAAATACAAATTCTTCAAGCCTGTGAATTTAGCTCTACCGTTTTCTGGTACTTCACAAACCTGTATGGTTCCACAGACAGTCACAATCTAGAGTAGTGTTTTTATACCAGTGAGTTACAACCCCTTTAGGGGTAGGGTTGAATGATCCTTTCACAGGTATCTCATATGAGATATCCTGCATATCAAATATTTATAACATGATTTATAATAGTACCAGAATTACAGTTATGATGTAACAACCAAATAAGTTTATGGTTGAGAGTCACCACAATGTGCAGAACTGTATTAAGATGTCACAGTATTGGCAAGATTGAGAAACACTAGTCTAGAGGCATTCCTTGCTCTGATAAAGGTGGCAGTGGGCATTATCTGTCTGTCGCCACACCACTAGCCAAATGTTTCCATATATAAACATGTACTATGAGACAGCCTAAGTCCATAGTCCTGAGGCATGATCTGGCTCCAGAATAAAGGATCTTATTCCCTGAGAGGCAAGAAGTGTGTTGTAAGACCCCCCAAAATAAACCACAGGGGCACCCCAGTTCCCCACGCCTCAGAAGGCGACACAAATCATTTGCGAGAAAAGGTCTTGATGCAACAGCAAGAGGATTTTTATTCCAGAGGCTCTGGGGTTCACAGCCATACACCATGCATTGGTAGAGAACTGTGAGCCATGAGTGCAGAATCGGGACAGCTTTTATAGGTTTACAACAAAACCCGAGTATCCCAAACCAACCATTCCTTAGACTTGAGAGCCCGCAGAGTGCAGAGCCAATTGATTTGTACCACTTCCTAGCTTCTAAGCCAATCAGTTTAAATTATCCAAGCCCGTGCTCCGAGGACCAGTCAGTTTTCTATAGAAGCCAGGTAGCAACTAGTTAGCTCCTTTCCTCTTACGGGGCCAGGGCCACGTACACATTTCCTGTTACAGAGACAGGGTAATGTATTCAAAATCTCTCTAACTAGTAGTAGGCACTTGAGGACCTGAGCACCTGCCAGGCATGAGCCCCGCAGCCCATGCGTGTGGTGATCCCGCTGGCCCAGCCCCGCTTACTTGCCTGCTCACCCGTGCCCCAGCTGCTCCCTGGAGGAGAGACCGTAAAGGACGCCAGGACCTTCCCAGGCCTGCGGCTGGCAGATGGACACCACAGGCTGGTAGGACATGTGCACTCCTGGACTAACAAAGAGTGGGCTAAACTGCTTTTTAGGGTCATTTAAGAGTTAGGCACAGGGGATCCCTAGGCTGTAATTCTCATCCTTTCAGTGTTTAGCACTGACTGTGAGTCCCAGCTCTCTCCTTTCTGCCTTTGTCTCCTAGAGATACAGTCTCTGGGCTTCTCAATGCACAGACTCCTCTGACTTTGCCCTGGTTGTCCCCTTAAGTAATGCCCTCAAAACTCAAGAGCTGTAGCAAGATGGAGCTCACTTACCCTGAGAGGATCACTGGCTGGTGTTTGGTATTCAGGGCAGGAAAGGTTTGGTAATAATATGTTCTTTTTGCTTTTGTTGTCATCTTTTATTTCCAAGTTGATTTCTGCAGGACATTAAAACTGGTCTTACCCTCCAACCCCTGAAGTTGCTCTGCTAAAAGCTCTTTGTTTACAGCACTAGTTTCACTTCATTAGAGCCAATGTAATCCCTTTCCTACAGTGCTATTTTGTTTCCCTTTGAATCAGACAAGTTCCTGCTCATGGGGTTGGGGGGGAGCAGCTCAAGCTGGCTGATTAAACACTGGGTTTTTAATTATGTTTCTGCCTCTCAGTTTTCCAGTTCCAATACTGGGTGGAAATTCAGCTTCTTAGCTCTGAGATGAGTGTCACAAAGGTTTCCCTATCTGTGCTCAATACCACAGGCAGCCCGCAGGAAGGAGAAATGGGTATGTATTCAATAGTATTTGAACCAAACTCTAAGAGCAGAGAGGAGCTTTGTTGCAGGATTTTTTTCATGTCCAATTATATCAGTGCAGAAAAAGTTTGTGATTAGGCAGGTGAAAAGAAGGAGAAGACATCATGGAGGCAGACTGACCAGAAGAAAGTCCCGATCCTGACTGGTTCTAAATGGCCACATATAGCTACGATTTTCACAAGGTTAGGATATTTGCATTAAAGCTTTCATCCTTATCAATTGGCTCTAAAATTATTGTATTGACATCTTGTAAATTGTGATATAATTTATACATGAATCCAATTGATATTATTATTATTATTATTATTATTATTATTATTATTATGGTTTTTTTGAGACAGGGTTTCTCTTTATAGCCCTGGCTGTCCTGGAACTCACTTTGTAGACCAGGCAGGCCTCGAACTCAGAAATCCACCTGTCTCTGCCCCCCAAGTGCTGGGATTAACGATGCGCGACACCACTGCCTGGCCCAATTGATTAATTAAACTTTACGATTTTTGATATACTTGGTTACTGGAATGTGAGTCCGCCAATTACAGGAGTTATGGTGGAGAGAGAGCTGGTGGCTCCAGGAACAAGGAAGCCAGAGCTGGGAACACAGCTGGGACTCTGTGGGAGCTAGCTGGGAGAGAGGAGCTCCTCGGTAAGAACACATGAGCAGGACTCCTGGAGGACATAGTGTTGTGGCTCACAAGTGCTGGTAATACAACGAGAAAGTAGTCTGGTGGGGCAGGAGAGATGGCTGGTCATTTTTTACTATTTCCCACAACAGAGCTTCACCAGGGACAGGAAGGTAAAAGAGCTAAACATTGAACAAAAGAATAAGAAGAGGAGGCTTTCTGTGCACCTGTCACAATAGGCCTGCAGAGTAGGAGAATACACACAGGATTAGCTATGAGGCTGTTTCATTCGTTATTCTACTGGAGCATACAATACTTGAATAGTTCTCAGGGAAGAGAAATTAAAATTGAGTCACCTTCTAAGAGCCAGAACTGCAGCCACAGTTTTCTTTTTATTTTATTTTATTTGTATTATTATTTTCTATATTCATTGTTTACATTCCAAATGACTTTCCCTTTCCTGGTTTCCTCCTCCCCATAAGTCCCATAAGTCTTCTTCCCTCCACCCATTCCCCAATCACCCCCTTCTTATTTCTCTGTCCTGGTAATCCCCTAGGATGCTGCATCAAGCCTTTCCAGGACCAGGCCCTCTCCTTCCTTCTTCTTGGAAATCATTTGATGGGAAAATTGTGTTTTGGGTGTTCAGAGGTTCTGGGCTAATAATCACTTATCAATGACTGTATTCCATGTGTGTTCCTTTGTGATTGGGTTACATCACTTAGTATGATATTTTCCAGTTCCAACCATTTGCCTAAAAATTTCATGAAATCATTGTTTTTAATTGCTGAGTAGTATTTCATTGTGTAAATATACCACATTTTCTGTATCCATTCCTCCATTGAGGGACATCTGGTTTCTTTCCAGCCTTTGGCTATCATACATAAGGCTGCTATGAATATAGTGGAGCATGCATCCTTATTGCACGCCAGGGAATCCTCTGGGTATATGCACAGGAGTGGTATAACATGGTCCTCCAGAAATATCATGCCCAATTTTCTGAGGAACTGCCAGACTGATTTCCAGAGTGGTTGTACCAGCTTGGAATTCCATAAGCAGTGGAGGAGTGTTCCTCTTTCTTCACATCCTGCCAACATCTGCTGTCTCCTGAGTTTTAATCTTAGCCATTCTAGCCTCCACCATCTTATCTCCTGGACAGACCAGACAGGCAACACCAGGTGCAGAGAGACAACCTTGAGTATAACATTGCTTGGGGCATGGCACACCAGGGCTCCAAGGACACCCAAGAGTAGGGCAGCCCATCAGCAATCTGTGCCAGGGGAAACCCAGTCATCCAGTGGTGCAGAAACAGCCTTATGGGCTCACAGGGGGTTCAAGCACCAGCCAGTGACAACAGGACCAACTAATGCCAGAGATAACCAGATGGCAAAAGGCAAACATAGGAATGTTACTAACAGAAACCAAGGCAATTTGGCAGCATCCGAACCCAATTCTCCGACAACAGCAAGTCCTGAATACCCCAACACACCAGAAAAAACAAGATTTGGATTTAAAATGACTGGTCATGATGTTGTTAGAGGAACACAAGAAGGACATAAATGAATCTCTTAAAGAAATACAGGAGAACATGAATCAAATGGTAGAAGCCCTTACAAGGGAAACACAAAAATCACTTAAAGAAATTCAGGAGAATATGGGTCAACAGATAGAAACCAATAAAGAAGAAATGCAAAAATCACTTAAAGAAATACAGGAGAATTTGGGTCAACAGGCAGAAGCCATGAAAGAGGAAACACAAAAATCTCTTAAAGAACTACAGGAAAACACAAACAAACAAGTGAAGGAACTGAGCAAAGCCATTCAGGATCTAAAAACAGAAGTAGAAACAACTAAGAAAACACAGTTTTCTTTCTTTGTGCTTAGCTTGCTAGTCCATTCTTCCCAGGGATCTGGTAAGCTACACTCTGGTGGATTACACCAAATTGCTGTAGAAAATGCTTGCTCTACATTGTCCCCAGGGAAAGAATTCAGACAATAGCTTTGCAGTGTGCATGACAGAAGTTGCCTGGGAAACTTGGGGCTTGTGTTTTGCAGATCCATTGCAATTAGAATTGTAAGGAGGAGGCCTGGGATAGGGTAGGGTGGGGAGAAGTGGGGTGGGGTGGGGTCTGAACCACCCAAGACCAAATCCTTTCCATTTTGAGGTCTTGATAAGTTACAGAAAAAGAATATAATGGGCTTTTCCACTTCATTCTTCAGAATGGAAGCCAATTTGTGTTTCTTGTGTTTGAAACTGTCTGTGCTTCATTATATTGCCTTCCTTTATCTTCTTTTTTCCCCTCATTCTGGTTTCTTGACCTTACCTTTTTTTTTTCCTTTAGGGAAAAAATACCGGATTTTGAGAAGATTTATATTTATCAAAATACAAACTTCATAACAAATGTTAATGCTTATCAGTTAAACCAAGTATTCTAACTGAAATAATAATAATTACTATTATTGATGATGATGATAATGATGATGATGGATTGATTATTTGGTAAATTATCATACTTTATACCCCAAGCTGGCCTGGAAATCCTGCTCTGTCTGTCTCAGCATGGTTGACTTTTTGAAATAAAATACTCAACTATTTAAATCCTTATATAGTCGAGGTTGAGTTCAAACTTCCTATGTAGCCAAGGCTAGTTCTTGCACGTCTGACTCTCCAGCTTCTGCCTCCTTAGCACTGGAAATATAAAAGTGTACCAACTCGTTTGCCTCATTGAGTGGAGCAAGAGTTACACAAGTGGTTATGAGCTGCCCCTTTAGTAGTTGGGATTGGGAACCCAATTCATGTTCTCTAGGAGAGCAACAAATGATCTTAACCCCTCAGCCATCTCTGCAGCCTCCTGCTGATCTCTGTCTGTCCCCATCCGTAGTCCTCAGTGTTGTTCTCAGTACTAACCAGTCTATTCTTATGGAATGAAGTCTATGGATTGCTTTGCATGTTGTTTGCTTTCAACATGTTATTGACTCTTTCTGTTTCTTGCTTCTTCATTGGCAATTAGTTAAATGACTGGAAGATTCCATGTTTCCCTTTCCTCTAATCTTCTGTGAGTTGTGGGCATCATTTATGGACGAGAAACTTCTGTGGAAGGGTTTACAGTGGGCGAATGAATACAAGCCAAATCTATAGGTAAATCTTAAACGTTTCTTGAGATTGATATTCTCATATTCATATTTTTCAGGTAATATGTTCCAAGGGAAATGTCTCAGAATCATCTCCCCCAAGAATCCTGCTAAGCTTTATTGCTGCTATGGAGTGATCATGGTCCTCACTGTAGCTATAGTTGCTCTTTCTGTTGCTTTGTCAGGTAAGTGATTATTCTTTAAATTCTGTTGCATTCTGCCCACACTCACATTATCAGTTATACTTATTAACCACTGTGAGTCAGGCATTGTGGGAAGGGCTTTAGAGAAAACACCCTGGAAGTTCCTTTTCTCTGGGAACTTAGGTTCCAGCAGAAAGATGCAGTGAAGGAACACACAGGCCATGATGTGCACAGAAAGCCAAGCTCAGCAACCCTGAGAGATGCAGGGGACACAGGGCCCCTATGGGAACTGTCCAAGGTATAGAATAAGGACAGGAAAACTCCAAAGAGGAACCTCAAGGAAGGGTGAGGACAGAGAACATTATGGCCAGGAACATAGAATGTCTACCCCTATGATCCTTGGGTTTAGTTACCAGGCTCAACTTCATTTTGAGAGTATTAGATGGAAAGTTTCTGAAGTAATAAGTTTATAGGATTTTAGTACCATACTGTCCAGAATTGTGCAATAAAATCTTTCACTGTCCTTGTAAGTATGTAAATCATCCTTTCGTGCAACACAGTATACACTACCTACCCAAAAGTTCTCATTGCTATGTCAATTGTTAGGCTGGCTGCCAACAGGTGTCCCTACAGAGTGCTTATTGCTCTAGTAACCCCCATGTAGTAAACAGCTCAGATAGTGATGTTGTTTTAGAAATGCACTTCCTGGGAGCTCTACTGACTGTCAGTATCTGAGAGGGGGTGGGCACAGGCTCATCATGCTCATGAGAGGATTCCTACAGATCACTTAGGAAAGCTACAATCAAATTCACAGCTTACAGCTGAGCTCAGGAGGGTATTCTAAAATGAGACAAAACATTCCTGTTATATTTTATTGTATTGTCTAAATTTTAGAAAGATCAAACAGTTTCCAATAAAAAAATATCTATGCTGCTTGCCCGAGAAACTGGATTGGATTTGGAAATAAATGTTTTTATTTTTCTGAAAAGTCACATAACTGGACATCCAGCCAGACCTTCTGCATGGCTCAAGACACCCAACTAGCTCGATTTGACAACCTGGAGGAGCTGGTAAGAAACAGTGAGGGATTGGTTTCTCTATTTATTCTTTTGAATATTTTATTGCCTTGAAAGAGAGAGGTTATAGATGAAGCTTGAGGAAGGATCCCATACCAAGTACATGGAGACATTTGGAATGTGTGAGTGTGTTCAATTTGGTGAAGCTTGACTTTTACTTGGAATCACAAGACATTCAAGAAGTATTCTCTCAGGTAGTGCTCATAGTCAGCTGGAAGGTCAGATATGCAATTTTATTGGGATACCTGGTGATCATGAGCATTTTCCTGTAAAATGGCACTTGTTGCATACAGCAGGTGACAACTGTTAATAAATGCAATCATGGTTAGCCTAGAATTAGCCTAGCCAAAGTGGAATCTGTTGTTACATTTGGTACTTTGATTCAAATGAGGTACTTTAGAATTACAAATTTTAAATGGATCCACTGAGAACTGGAGACCTAATACACCTCCAAAGTCTGTGAGCTCCCCCCTAGTTACACACTCCTGTTTTCTCTAGAGGTATCTGTGGAGTGGAGATACTCCAGGATCATCTGAAACAAAGACACACATGTATTCCTGGCTTTTTGTGTTTTTTGACAGGATTTCCTAAGGACATACAAGGGGACTTTTGACTACTGGATAGGCCTGCACAAAGAGTCATCAAAACACCCTTGGAAGTAGACACACAACACTCAGTATAACAACCAGTATGTTTTCAGACCACTTTTCCTCCTATTGTGTTCATGTGTGGTGATATGTGTGAGTTGTAGCTATGAGCTTGAATGGCTCTGTCATGTGAGGTCAACTGTTCTGGTATGCAAAAAAATAATCTCTTGGGCTGGAGGTGTGCCCTGGGCATAGATTGAGTGCCTCATGCAGCAATCAATTTCCAGCAAACTCGACATCCTGACAAATCAATTGGAGAGCATCAATTGGATACTTTTCCATTTATTAGTCATCATCTTGAAGAATTTACATAGTGTTATTTCTCTCTAAATATTTATCTGGCATCTGGGATAGATATTGTCTTCTATCACCACTTGAAAATCTTTCTTTGGTGATAACTGCCCTTTCATGATGTAGATGGAACTGCTGATGGCCAAGTGCTCTAAAACCATAGGAAAGTACTTCACAACTACAAGCCTAAGAATTATCAGTCTTCTGTTTGCATGGTTGTACCTGTTCACTGAACCAGAGTTTCCAGGAGCATTGAGAGTCTTCCCTAAGGTCTTGTCATCAAAGATCATTGGGGACAGCTCTTGAATGTGTACACAGTCATTTTCAGCAGACCCATTTCCCTGGAATGGTAAAACACAGAACCCATAACTTCTGTATTTAAAGATCTTCCAGCAGTTTACTAAGTGGTGTATATTCTTCCATTTTTATACATGTGTGAAAGTACTTCAAGAGAACATTGAAAATCCACCCTTGTGAGGCTACCCAATGCTGCAGTTCATTTGAACATGGCAGCAAGTATTGTACACAATACAGGGTTCAACACGGATGAGTAACAGAGGTGTGATGATCAAATCAAACCCTAAGAATGTACAAGTCCTTCAGTGCAAAACTATTGCATGGGATTCCAGTGAACTCTGCATCTGATTCATATCATAAATAAGTGGTGAAGATGAGTGAGATATGATTGTAGGAGTGATTGTAATGGCAGAGTCTACAGAAATATTTTTTGTTTTTATTTTTGTTTTAGATTTCCCATCCAAGGAGATGAAAAACGTGGCTTCCTGAGCGACAGGATAAGAAGTGGTAGTGGCTACTTAAATAGTAAGTGGATTTGTAGCCAGTCTATCAGCTACACCCTACAGTGCCAGTAGTTCTGTATCCTGGAGTGTGCCATAGCAATCATGAGGAACACATAACTTGTTATCTAGTGCTGTTGCCTCATTACTGATGTGCTAAAATCATCACAATTAGTGCTTAATTGATGGTGACATCAAAGATAACAACTCTCTTTGAGTACTATTCATATGTGTGCTTGGGAGATCATGAATTGATCTAAATTAAATAGATACTCAGGTATGAGCTGGTACTCATTTCTTAAACATATCTAAATCACATCAGCACTAGTAACCTCTACTTTTTTTTCTTTTTCTTGTTTTATTAATTTACATTCCAAATGCTGCACTCTCCTTGTTCTTTCTCCCAGAATGCTTCAGCCCATACCTTTCCCCTTTATTTCTGAGGTGGGTACACCCCCAATCTTCCCTGGTCATTCTCCTTCCATGGGGTATCAGGTCCCTGCAGGATTAGGTGCATCCTCTCCCACTGAGGCCAGAAAACATAGTCCTCTGCTACATATTTCCCAGGGGCAACAGACTAGCCCATGTATCCTATTCCGTTGGTAGCTTAGTCTCTAGGAACTCTGAGGGGTCTGGGTTAATTGACATTGTTGGTCTTCCTATGGGGGTTGCTATCCCCTACAGCTCATTCAACCCTTTCCCTAACCCTTTCATAGGTGTCCCGATCTCAGGCCAATGGTTCACTGTACATATTTGCTTCTGTCTCACTTGGTGATCATCCTGATCTGAGGATTGGTCCATCTCCTTTCCTTTCTTTGCTATATATTTGCCTTAGCCTTTGTATGGGACTAGAAAACAGTTTGTCAAACATCTGACACTCCTTGGTTGGGGCAACCACACAATATTAGCCCAAGGTTCTCCTACCCACTTTCTGGACCCTGATAATGCAATTGGCTGTAGTCAATGACCTTTGAGCCTCTCATAAAGAACATGGTAACACAGCTGCCATTTAGAAGTCACTAGGATGGCTACCTGTCTCTTAAGTCTATGGACAGGCTTGTGCATGTTGGGGCATGCCAATCCTTGTTAGCAAAATCCCTCTAGAACCTTGACTGTAGCTAGCACCACTTCGGCCTTTTGCCTATCATGGGGAATTCAACATCATATCAGAGAGATTTCCAAAGTTGTTCTCTTAGAGACTTACTTGAATTAAGAGGACTCCCCTAAAGAGGGTCTAGAATTTGCAGTGAGGAATGCAGAGAAATGGCATGAGGTGACTGCACCCAGCTTGCTAGCTGCTGGACAATGAAGGATTTCTGTTAATCTAGGCATACTAAGATAAAGAGGAGGCATACTTTCTCAAGCAGAGAACCCTGGTGTTGTGCCAAGTAAGCTGCAAACCTGAAGAAGTGGCCGTCCTGTTCATTCTCTCATGAGAAAGTAACTTTGTTTATGGTTTAATTGGACATCACACCAAAGATTTGGACTGCAGAAAGATTTCTCAATCTGCAAGGAAATTTGGGTTACCTTGAACCAAGATAAGCTATTACTAAGCAAACAGCACCTGTTGGGAATGAATAACCATGGGAAATCTTTATTCTGCTTTCTGTAAAAAAGATGCTGGAATGTTCAATAAACTTTGCATCAGTCTGGTATTTCTGTGTAACCCTTGTGTCCTATTAATGTGGCTCTACGCTTGCGAACATAACACACTCGATATTGATAGAGGTACTTCAGTTTGCACTGTGAGTCTTTGTAGAGTCAGATTTTCCAAAGTCCTACTTTTTATATGGGTTCTTAAATGCTTTAATCTCCCTTCCTACCCATCAAAGTAATTAGAATGCAGGGATGGTGGACCTGTTTTAGAGATTGATCTTTGGGCCAAATCCTATCTGTGTTGTCAGGAAAACTAGGGCAAGATAAAGTTATTATTTTTTTTTAAGCACAAGGGAGACTAAGCTTGTGACTTTCCTGAAAAGAGTCAGACATAATTTTCTCAGGAAAGACATAAAGCGAAGCCTACTACAGGAAGCTCCATGAATGCAATATGAAGAGACTAAGATCTGAAGTGAAAGACAGAAGGACAGCAATAGCCGCAACCCGCTCAGTCTCACTGGGATGGTGTTGAAAGAATTTTAAAATTTCTCAGGGCCCATGACTAAAAGAAACAAACAGGCTTAGGGAAGGATAAGAGCAGTACAAACCCAGGATGCACCCAAACTTGCTGTTAAGGCATTCTGGGAACCAGCCAGCCATAAAGATAAGAGACATGCCTGTACTATCTCTGCTGAGTCTCAAGCCATCTGGACTGGCTGGCGTCACCCTAACTCCAAAAGATAAGCTGCCCTCCTGCATTTCGGATGTACTGGTCTGCACGTATTGCCCGCTGATGTAATCGCGCACCAAGAATTTGCCTGTCACTGTTTGAACCAACCTATTATGTGTAACCACGTCAACCTCCCTAACTTTTTCTATAAATACCCCTGATATTTGAGTCTCGGGGTTGACTCCTCTGTCTCCTGCATTAGATACGAGTCGTCCCAGAGCTCTGATATTAAAGTACCTCATGTATTTGCATCAAGCTGGTCTCTCGAGTTTCTTGGGGAGTGCCATCCCAAGATTTGAGTAGGGGTCCCCCAAAAGGAGGCCTTACAGTATCAAACAGCTTCACTGACTTTATGAATTTAGACCTTTCTAGTGTTATGGCTGTGCCAGTCACTGTTTTACCAGAGTTAAACTAGCAGATTATCAGAATTTCATTTATTAATATGTTAAACTTTGACTTTTTATATTTATCTTTTAAGACCCTTATAACTTGCATAAACCTAGAACTATTTTCTATGTCATTGCAAAGCAAGTTGTTTGTTTAAACAAAGGAATAGTAAAAGGTTACATTAAAATCTGTTTGTCTTTTTTATATGAGGCCTCTCAGCAAAGCAAACTTGTATATGAGTTTGCCTTTCTTACCCAGACACTTAGGAGCTCTAAAAAATATCAAGGCCCAATTTTCATATCTGAAATGCATTGTCCAGACAACTGCTATTAAATGGATAAAGATACAGTTAACCATCAATACCACCAGAGATCAGAGAAGGATAAATTTGAACAAAAAATATAAACCAAAAGGCCTCTGTGTCAATACCGTGGTAGAGAATTAACTGATACCTGGACAGTTACCCTAGCCTTTTCCTCTGCAGTCTTGGTAATTTCAATAGAAGGAGTGGCTTCTGTCTTCAGTGATCACAGAGGACAGCATTAATTCTTTGACTGCCACACAGCATTGCATGGACATTCAGCTTCCATTCCCTGAAGATTCCTGTGGGTGAGGAACTTGAGAGGCTGGCCCACATTGCAAGGGAAAGAGGGACAGTCAATTCTTCAGAATCCTGCTTGTCCACAATCTCAGTGGGTTCCTCCAGTGCATGAGGCTTGAGGCAGTCTCTTCAGTGGTTAGCATTACCAATAAGCCAGGAAGACTCATTCCTTTTAGGAGACCTTAAGCTGGTGTTAGGAGTTGGTATCTTAAATGCCGTGTTTAGTAGATCTCTGAAAAGTTTTTAGGTCCATGTAATTAGTACATTTGATTTTAAAAACATTTCATTCATTTTGCATTACTTGCTTTACGTTTAACCGTGCAAATATATATAGAAGGCTGAATAAAGCATATCTCTGTAAATGAATTATACTTGTACTTAGCATAATTACAAGTATTGTTCCAACTATATCAAAACACTTAATTATTTAAAAGATGACTTAATTTTTATGTTTTGATTATTTTTTCATAACAAGTTAACAGCTTTTATAAGATTAGGATTTAAACTTTGATAAGCATTTCTATGTTGACAGAGTTTCTAAGAACTTTGAACTTAACTTACAGTAGGGGTTTCAGACTGTGAGTGATGTAGACCCAATAGAAGATCTGACAGAAAACACAGTAGCCATTGTTGCCCCATCTATATCTAGCAGTAAGAGACAGTCCCTATCTTTAGCATAGACTGCTACCAACAATCAGCATCTGAATTCCAACCTATCTGGGCTTTTACCTATTACACAGCTTTGTAGAGTCAGTGTCAGGCTTCTGGATACTACAGAAACCAGGAGTCTTTGCTTCATGTGTGCAAGATACATTATGATGTGGTCTTTGCTCTAAAGATCCCTCCATGAGGAACCAACATTTCTCAAATCTCTATTTCCTTTTTAAGATTTGATTGTTTACTTATTTATTATCTTTTCACTGATTTGTTTGGAGGTCTTTTTAGACATTCTTTTTTTTGGTTAGATATTTTCTCTTTCTTTGGATTTTTAAAATTAAATATATTCTTTATTTACATTTTAAATGTTGTTAACTTTTCTGGTTTTCCCCCACCACTAAAATCCCCTAACCCATTCCCCCTACCCCTGCTCACCAATCCATTTACTCCCACTTCTGTGTCCTGGCATTCCCTTATACTAGTACATCTAGATTTCTCAGAACCAAGGGCCTTTCTTCCCTTTGATGTCCAACAAGGACATCATCTGCTGCATAGGCATCAGGAGCCATGGGTCCCTCCATGTGTACTCTTTGGTTCATGGTTTAGCCCCTGGGAGTTCTGGGGGTACTGGGTGGTTCATATTGTTGTTCCTCCTGTGGTGCTACAAACCCCTTCCTCTCCTTGTGTCCTTTCTCTAGCTCCTCCTTTGGGGAGCCTGTGCTCAGTTTAATGGTTGGCTGAGAGTATCCCCCTCTATATTTGTCATGCACAGGCAGAGCATCCTAGGTGACAGCTATATTAGGCTCCTGTCAGCAAGCACTTGTTGGCATCCACAATAATGTATGGGTTTTAAAACTATATTTGGGATGGATCCCTAGCTGAGGCAGTCTCTGGATGATATTTCCTTCAGTCTCTGGTCCACACCTTGTCTCTGTCTCCTGTGGGTATTTTGTTCTTCCTTCTAAGAAGGATGGGAGTATCCATACTTTGTTCTTCTTTATTCTTGAGCTTCATTTGGTCTGTTAATTGTATCTTGGGTATTCCACGCTTCTGGGCTAATATCCATTTACCAATGAGTTCATATTTTCTGTGTTCTTTGTGATTGGGTTACCTCACTCACGATGATATTTTCTAGTTCCATCTATTTTCCTAAGACTTTCATGAATTTAATTTTTTAATAGCTGAGTGGTATTCCATTGTGTAAATATACCATTTTCTGTATCCATTTCTCTGCTCCTAAGACTAAGCTTAAGCCTAAACCTAAGCCTAAGCCTTAGCCTAAGCCTAAGCCTAAGCCTAAACCTAAGCCTAAGCCTAAGCCAGCCCTAACCCTAAGATGTGGGTTCTTTCCAGCATCTGGCTATTATAAATAAGGCTAGTATAAACACAGTGGAGTATGTGTCCTTATTACATGCTGGGGAATCCTCTGGGTATATGCCCAGGAGTGGTCTAGCAGGGTCCTCCAGTAGTATTATGACCAATTTTCTGAGGAACTGACAAACTGATTTCTAGAGTGGCTGGACCAGCTTGCAATCCTTCCAGCAGTGGAGGAGTATTCCTTTCTCCACATCCTCTCCAGCATTTGCTGTCCCTGGAGTTTTTGATCTTGGCCATTCTGATTGGTGTGAGGTAAAATCTCAGGGTTGTTTTCATTTACAATTTCCTGATGACTAAGGATGTTGAACATTTCTTTAGGTGCTTCTCAGTCATTCAATATTCCTCAGGTGAAAATTCTTTGTATAGCTATGTACCCCATTTTTTAATAGGGATATTTGAGTCTCTGGAGTCTAACTTATTGAGTTCTTTGTATATATTAGATATTAACCCTCTATTGGATGTAGAGTTGGTAAAGATCTTTTCCCAGTTGTTTGGGATGTAGGGTTGGTTGCCGTTTTGTTGTTGACAGTGTCCTTCGTCTTACAGAAACTTTGTAATTTTATGAGGTCCTATTTGGCAATTCTTGATCTCAGAGAATAAGCTATTGGTGTTCTGTTCAGGAAATTTACCCCAGTGACCCTATGCTCAAGGTTCTTCCCCATTTCCTTTTCTATTAGTTTCACTCTGTCTGGTTTTATATGGAGGTCCTTGATCCTTTTGGAGTTGAGCTTAGTACAAGGAAATCAGAATGGATCAATTTGCATTCTTCTGCATGCTGACCTCCAGTTGAACCAGCACCATTTATTGGAAAGGCTATCCTTTTTCCACTGGATGTATTTAGATCAAGTGACCATAGGTGTGTGGGTTCATTTCTGGGTCTTTAATTGTATTCCATTGATCTACCTGCCTGTGGCTGTACTAATACCATGCTATTTTTATCACTATTGCTCTGTAGTACTGCTTGAGGTCCAGGATACTGATTCCCACAGAAATACTTTTATTGTTGAGAATAGTTTTAGCTATCCTGTTTTTTTTTAATTCCAGATTAATTTGAGAATTGCTCTTTCTAACTCTATGAAGAATTGAGTTGGAATTTTGATACGGATTGCATTGAATCTGTATATTGCTTTTTGGCAAGATTGCAATTTTTACTGTATTAATCCTGCCAATCCACAAGCATGTGCGATCTTTGCATCTGAAGTCTTCTTCAATTTCTTTCTTCAGAGACTTGAAGTTCTTGTCATACAGCTCTTTCTCTTATTTTGAGTCACACCAAGATACTTTATATTGTTTTTGACTATTGTGAAGGGTGTTATTTCCATAATTTCTTTCTTAGTCTATTTATTCTTTGAGTATAGGAAGGCTACTGATTAGTTTGAGTTAATTTTATATCCAGCCTCTTTGCTGAAGTTGTTTATCAGCTGTAGGAGTTCTCTGGGGGCAGTTTTTGCGGTCACTTAAGTATACTATCATATCATCTGCAAATAGTGATAGTTTGACATCTTCTTTTCCAATTTGTATCCCTTTGACCTCCTTTTGTTGTCTAATTGCTCTAGCTGGAACTCAAAATACTATATTGAATGAATATGGAGAGAGATGGCAGCCTTGTCTATGCCCTGATTTAAGTGGGAATTCTTCAAGTTTCTCTCCATTTAGTTTGATGTTGGCTACTGGTTTGCTTTATATTGCTTTTACTATGTTTAAGTATTCAGACCTTGAATTCTTGAACTTTCCAAGACTTTTAACATGAAAGGATGCTGTATTTTGTCAAATGATTTTTCATCATCTAATTAAATGTCTGTAGGTCTTTTTAGACGTTCTTATTTCGACTCTTAGCTCTGTAAGGATCTTTAAGACTTTAATCAGCAATTCTTGTGAGGAGATCTCATGAATAGTTGTGTCACCAAGCCAGCTCATTCAGTCAACAGATTCTCCAGTGCAGTAATGGGGATTAAAATGAAAAAAGACAATTAGACAACATTGTATCATGTCCCTAGCCAATTCTGCAGCAGGTTGACTTTTTTTCCAGGACTGAGGCACATATGAGCTCACAGTGGTTCCAAAGATATACTTATTTTAATAGCCCAATACAGTATGCAGGCTACCTTACATAAAAAGAATGTTCAGATGTGATTTAAAAACATTGAGATGCAGAGGTATTTCTGAAACGACTAGATGGCCAGACCTAATCACGAGGTACTTCAAGAAAAAGAGAAGTCATCAGAGAAAAACTTAAAGATGCTACACTGTTGTCACTGAAGATGGAGGAGGGGCCCTTGCCGTGGGAAACAGGTGGCCTTCAGAGACAGTTAGGCCAAGGAAAAGTTTGCTTTTAACTATACAAAAGGAACATGGTCATACTGTAAATTGTAGTTCATGGAGATATCTTTTGAACTGCTGGTCTTCAAAACTTAGATCAATGTAGTTCTTGTTTAAAACTTTTATATATTCATTTTAATTTATTTTATTTCATTGGATATGAGTGTTTGCATGCACACACACACACACACACACACACACACACACAGTCAACACATGCATACCCAGTGCCTGCAGAGGTTAGAAGATGGCACTGGATCCCCTGGGACTTGAGTTAAGGAAGTTTATGGCCTACTATGGTGCGTTTGGAACCAAACCCAAGTCCTCAGCAAGAGTAGTCAGTGCTCTCTCTTAACTGCTGCACCATCTCTCTAGCTGCTCAGTGGGATTTTGCTTTTAAGTTAGAGCACTAACATAAAACTGGGATTATTTTGTTGTTCTAGTTTTTCTTTTGCAAACAGCATCTCTCTATGTAGTTCTAGCTGCTTGCGAACTTGATTTCTAGACCAGAATATCCTCAAACTTACAGAGATCTTTATTCTTCTGCCAACTGGTTACTGAGGTTAAAGAAGTGTATAACTATACCCAGCCTATAAAACTTTTGTGACATGGCTTTGCATATCTCCTAAAATTTACCCAATAAGTTCATCTAAACAATACTGGCTACAGAAGACACTAACCATAAAGTAGCTTGGTGCCAGGAGATTTTGTTCTGCCCTTTATAACAGAAGCATATGTTCTATTTGTCACTAGCCATGAGAACAGCAAAATTCAAGTATCATTTCCTTCAACTAATTGTGAATTCGGTGACTATGAGAAGATTCTTTAAAAAGTTGTCACCTGTAGGTGGCAGCAGTGTCACCTGGAGGTTATGGTTTAGTGAAAACAGTTGCTGTTCTTTTCATTTTCATCTCCATGATAAAATAGTGGAAGACCAGGATAGTAAGCATGTACTGCATCTGGTGAGCCATGTTCATAGATAAGCCTACTAGTATTATAGTTGTCTACTGATGATTCTACACACGAAGAAGCCCTGTGACAGCTGCTAAATAATTTCCAAATTATTGGATTACAAATAGGGTAATCTATATTTTTTGGTATATGACTTAGAAGCCAGTTTGTACATAAATATTATACTGTCCAGAGTTACAACATCATTGAAACTTATTTTGTGAATTATTGTTGTAGTGCTACAGTGTGCTTAGAGAAATAGTCCATCTTGAAGAGAAAGTAGGAAGACAGGAAGTCAAACAACTCCAAATAGCACTGCGAAGTCCCTGCCATTGAGGAGATTCACTAGGCCCCTTCCCTCCCAAGAGTGTATATGGAGTGAGAACTGCTGAGAGTCACTCTTAGACAAGCTCAAATGCCTTAAAGAAGCAGATCCCAGCAGGACTGCTAGAAGAGAACAGACCAACTGAGACCCCAAGAAAGGACACAGTGATGGTTTGAATGAGAATGGCTCCCATAGGCTTATATATTTGAATGCTTGATCCACAATAGGTTTAAACTGTTAGGGAAAATTAAGAGGCTTAGCCTTTTTAGAGGAGTTGTGGCCTTGTTAAAGGAGGTGTGGTCTTATTGCTGGAATTATTTCACTGGGGTTGGGTTTCCAATTTCCCACAGCATTTCCAGTTCACCCTCTATCTGTCACGTGGTAGTTGTCTCAATGTCACCCATTCTTCCAATGGGACACCTGCCTGGTTCAAGATATTTCCTATCCATTCACATTGAGGCAGTGAGAAGCCAGTGACTAGAGTAGAGAGGAGGAGGAGCTAATAGAAGGGAAGGGAGAGAGAGAGAGAGAGAGAGAGAGAGAGAGAGAGAGAGAGACTGGGTGTATGAGATGAGCAGAGCAGAGGGGGGATGTGGATATGCAGATGACTTCAGACTTATTTCTGGTGTTTTGGAGAGGTTAGATAATTTAGATAATACTTTTCATTGTAAATTGGCATTATGCAATTGGGAGTTTTATATACATAAATATATTTGGTTAACTATTCAAGTTTAAGAGTTATGCTTTACCGGATACTTGGAAGGAGTAGTACAGAGGCCTGGCAGAGCAGAACTCCTTAATTATTACCCACTACAGACACCTGCCTGTGTCCTATCACCCTCCTCATCATGTAGGTCAAGTCATTATCTGAGGTTTTAAGTAAGCTCCCAGTAAATGGAGCTTTTATAAGTTGCCTTCGTCATTGTCTCTCTTCACAGCAATACAAAATTAACTAAGATAGGAACTCTACAGCACACTGCAGGCCCAGAGTTCCAGCTTTTGTGAGCCCCCATGCTTGGGTGGGCTTAAATGATATATATGTCTTTGACTCAATTCTGATCTTGTAAGGAACCTCCCACCCATATTCCTATAAGTAACAGCAATAAAACTTGCAGGTTTACCATGTTGGACTTTGGTGGTATCTGTAATTTGCTCTGTCATGGGTTCCCTCACTGGAATGAGAAGATTTTGTGGCTTTTATATGCCCAGGAAAGTCTTCACACAACAGCCATACACAGTTAAATGATACAAAGTCATTATTTTCTCTGAATTTTTGTAAGGAAGTATTTTCTTGGTAACTGATAATCTATATAATCTAACATAGAATTCTAGAGTGACTGTAACAAAAATATACCTTTCTTACATATATCATTTAAACACTTCTGTGTTTGACAATGTGCTGTTATCTGAGAATGTAGAAGTGGATCACACACAAAATCTTCCTTATTAGTTTGCTATAAATAAGATGAACTGTAAAGCAGAAAGACCTAAATGCAGTAGTAGTACATTGAGAGAAGTATTTTTCTGCATGAGATATGCTTGTATTAATCCAAGAATGAGTGAGGTAAGACCAGTGGTGGTGGAACATACTTTTCACCTCAGAACTAGGGGGACAGAGGCAGGCAGATCTCTTATTTCAAGACCAACCTTGTCTACAAAGGAAAGCAGGGCTCAAGACAGCCAAGAATACACAGAGAAATCCTGTGTCAAAAACCAAAGATTCAAAAAACAATAATAAAAATACAGATTCAAAGTAAACACAGTCTAGTACAAAAAACTTTAATTTTTTTTAAAATTTCATTTCAATATATACAAGATCATTTTATGCTTCTGACATGTGGATCCTGGTGTTGAACTCAGTCTTAGTAGTCAGTGCTTTTACCATTAGTCGTATTCCTGTCCCTGAACTAATACTTTAATAGAGAGCAAGGCTATGTGGTAGTACACAGCTGTAATCCCAGCCATCTGGGGCTTACAGAGTGACCTTGTTATGAAACAAAATTTACAAAAAGACATAGTGACAAATCTCAGTACAGTGTTTGCCGAGCATGCGTGAGAAGGTTTAATGCATACATAAAGTAAGAAGAAAGCAGAAAAATTGCTTGTGACCTGTTATTTCGTCCTTTTTGGGACTCATCAGTACAGTGTAGCAGATGATCCAAAAATTTAAAATAGTTTATCCTTAAAATTTAACAATTTGTAAATGATTGCAAGATTAGGCATCAAATGCTTTGAAGGGGGTTCAGTTATCAACTGCGCCCTAATCTGAAAAGAACCTAGTAAAGAATAAAATTCAAATGGCATACTCATGTATGGAGCTCTCAAAAATGTTAAATTTGGAAAATAAAATGATATTTGTTTGTAACATATTCTTAGTCTGTTTCAATTTTTAAAAATCTGAGAAGTAAAGTGTAAAAATATTTGACAATGCTATTAAATCTCATTGTAAAGTATTGCTTTTAATCCTGTTTATATCTGCCTTCAGATTGTTCATTGACTTTTTAAAAAAGAACAAAAACTATATTTTCTATAATTTCCGGGGGCCATAAACCAATTATCTTTCTTGTGATTATAGAATCATTTCCATGGGTTCAGTCACCCCACATTTTTAGTGCCCCTAAATTCATAGCAAGGACCAATGAAAAAAGTTCACACCTGATCATAAAATGGACCTCACTAATACAGATTTGTTTATACTTTAGTTTTAAATAGCAGTACTCCTACCCAAAAATCTATTTGATTTAGAAGAAACATCTATCTAAATTCTATGCAGTATATCTCTGATTCTCTAATCAAATTTTCATCTATACTGTCAATGTGATTATTGATGGATTTTGATAATGGTTTTGGTAGATCAGGAGTAGAGAAGCAACTGTAGATAGCAGGTCACAGAGCAACTGTCTCTCACGCATGCTTTGGCACATTCCCTAGCCTGGCTCTACAACTACTGGGCACTGTGAGGTGTAGCTGATGGGCTTGTTACAAATCCATTTTTTATGTTTGTAGCCCCTGCTGCTGTGGATTCCTCTGTCACTCAAGTAGGCACATTCTCCTCCTCCTCGGGTGAGAACCCTAAAGCAAAGAACAAACAATAATTACTGCACAGGCTGACACTGCATTCAAACACATGCACTAGTTGTATACTTAGCATCTTTTACATACTCAGGGCTACACTTGAATATCACATCTTTGTCACTCATCCTTATTGAACCTTGGATTGTGTATACAAGGGAATTGACTGGTGCTTGCTACCATGTTCAAACAAACTGCTGCTATGGGTGACCTCACTGAGGGTGATTTTTAGTTCTTGATATATTTTACACAAGCATAAAAGTGGGGGAAGCACCACTTCTTAATAAATTTCTTGGAGGTCTTTAATGACAGATCTGACCATATCTGCATTTTGCCATTCCAGTGAAATGTCTCTGTTCAAAATGGCTAGCTATGCTCACACACAAGAGCTGTTTCTGGTTTTTTTTGTTGTTGTTTTTTGTTTTGATGAGAAGGCTTTAGAGATGCTACCAACATCCCCAGAGTCTCTGCTTCTATAAACATGTACAGTGAAAACAGAAGACCAACTTCTGAACTGTCTTCCTGGGCTTTGGACCCCCACTGCACATCTATAATTCTGACACAAGCAAAGAACATTTTCAGTTGGTGATAGAGCAGACACTATCTCCCCCAGATGCCATTATTATGGTATAGATTTTTTGAGTGAAATTACTCTAAGTAAATGTGTTTAAATATGGCCAATAAATGGGATGACATCCAAAAACATAAGTTGTGGTGTTTGCATCTCTTACAGATACAATGCACACATTTCAGAGCAAATGAATGCAATATAAGGGAAAATTTTCTGAAAACATACAAGTTGTTATACTCAGTGTTGTCTGTCCACATCCAAGGGTGTTCTGTTGACTCTCTGTGAAGGCCAATCCAGTGATCAGAAGCTCCCGTGTATCTCTTCAGAAAATTCTGTTGTAACACAGTTAAAGCACATACATGTGTCTCTCAGTTTCATTTGACCCTTGAATCTCTACCCTAGTGCCTCCTCTCAGGATGGCTGCACCTCATAACTGAGGGTCATCAACTTTGCAGCCATAATAACCCTTAGTTTTCAGTGTAAGAATTTTACACCCATAACCCAAAATACATTGATGATCACCTGTCCCACTGTGACTTGGAAAGTCCTTGATATACAATGTCCTTGCCTTTTTAATTAGATGCCACACTCAGTATGCAACATGTGAATGCTTGGAGAAAAGCTTACATGACTGCAAGGTATCTCAGGAGATTGTATGTCTGTCCTGGAAGGTATTTCTATGAGTACTACATGAAAACAGATCTCTGAATAGTTTAGGGCTCAAGTCAGAGTCAATAACATCAGGAAATGGCACAAACTACTGTTCTCTGCATATACCCCATCTGCCTGAATGGGATCCTTCCTCATTCTTTAGCCACAGTTCTGTATCTCAAGGCAGTACATATTCAACAAAAGCCAACAAACCCATTACTGATCCCCTTCCTTACCAGCTCTTCCAGGCTGTCAAACAGAGCTAGATGGGCATCTAGTGCCATGCAGGAGGACTGGCTGAATGTCCAGTTTCCCATGTCTTCAGAAAAATAAAAGCATTTACTTCCAAATCCAATCCAGCCACTTGGGCATGTGGAATAGCAAGGTTCACAGCTCTCTGTGACTGTGTTTTTCATTCTCACTAAAATGCAGACAGTGATATAAAATGTAGTAAAGCAACATTTCCATGTCTGATCCCTTTGTCTAGCCATTAAATCTCAGTTGTAAGGTGTGTGCTTGCACTATAGTTCTCCTAACTGATCACTGGGAGACCCTTCAAAGCATGAGGGTTCTTAGCCTTCCAGTGGAGCTCTAATGTTTTTTCTTTTCTTTTTTCATATTTTGTGTTATGAGACAGAATCTTGCTATGTCCCATTGCTTGGCCTTGATCTCACAATGTGGGTGAACTTGTCTTGAGATTGTAATAATCTTTCTGACTGTGCTTCCTGAGTGCTCAGTCCAAGACACCATACCCTGTAAGAAACTCATTTCTAGGACATCAGCCTCTTAGAACTGTCCCTGATTCCTAGAATCATACCGTTTTCTTTCCCATAATTCTCATTCACATTCTTTGTTTCTCTAACAAAAAAAGGAAACTTTCTTACAAATACATATACATATACATATACATATACATATACATATACATATACATATACATATACATATGTATACATATGCTGGCTCCTGTATAGAGACTCATATCGGCTATCATTAAGAAATTTGACAACCATGTTGGGCAATATGCCTCTAATTCCAGTAACCAGGAAGCAGAGGCAGAGTCAGAGGCAGAGGCACACAGAACTCAACCTGTTTAGAAGCATGTCCAGAAACGGAGACACTTATTTACTACTGGTGAAAGTATAAGCTGATACAGTGTATAAGGTGGGGGGGGGTCCTCAGAAAACTTAAAAGTAGATCTTCAATGTGACCCAGCTATGATACTCCTGGGCATATATGAAGTGAACTCCATATAATACCACAGAGATAATTGCACTTCTATATTTATTGCTTCTAGTATTTATAACAACTATTTATAATGGAAATAGTCCTGACCCAGATTCTCATCAACTAACAGAAAATGTGTTACATATACAACCAGAATGATATTTAGCTATAAATAAAATATGTAGGAAAGAGGGGAGACCTAGAAAGTATAATATTAAGGAAGGGTACTCAATTCTAAGAAAACAAGCCCATGGTACTCCCTCACATGCAGTCCCATCCTATAGTAGACAGTGTCAGTAAATGTGTGTGTGAGCATCAATATCATGTAGGGAGGAGAAGAAGGAAGAATGACATAAAGTAACAAAGAAGAACAGGATGCTGACAATGGGCTGTAAGCTGTGAAAAGTTTAAAAGCCAAATTGTGTTTCTAGGTTCAACTCTGCCATAGTTTTTATTTGTTTGTTTGTTTGTTTGTTTGTTTGTTTTTGACATAGAAGTGCATAAAAATGTGACTGACAGTGAAAATCTAAACCATAAGCAAAGCTTCATGGCTTCATAATGACATTCTAACCATGTCAAAGTTAACAAGGTACAAGGATTTGGAACTTGGCAAGTGTTTGAGTGGCTGCATTAATGGAGCTTTGTGATGTGTTCATCTGTAAGTCTATTATGATGAAGTTGTGTGTGTGTATGTGTGTTTGTGAGTGAGTGTATGCAGTTATGCAAGCATGAGTGTGTATGATGTTGTGGTTGGTGGTGGTGGTGGTGATGGTGTGTGTGTGTGTGTGTGTGTGTGTGTGTGTAAAACGCTCTGAGTACAATAAGGTTTAAGAGGACATCTTAGAAAAATAACAGGTACTCTTTACCCTTCTTTCCCTTTTTCTTTCCTGAAGCATATCAGAATGAATGTGCTGTTCCTTCAAATGTCTACTGAACTTAAAGAATCAAATGATCTTTGAAGCAAAATATTAAATAGGGGAAATGATCCCCCAAATAATTTTAGTGGAACTGTTTTATAATTGTTCCTAGTTCTCATATCTAGTATCACAAGGCTTTAATGAAGGGGACAAATGTAATAGGTATTGAGGACGACATCACTTCTTTTATCTGACTTGTTTTAGGGTTACATAATAGTTTATTTTGTATTGAGTAAGACTTGTAGCCAAATGTTTCTTTTGTTTAGATTTATGTATTAGTCATTGGCACAGTTAAAGTTAATTACATAAAACTATTCAGGCATTTGTGGTGCACATCTTTAATCCCAGCACTTGGGAGGCAGAGGTAGGCTGATTTCCAAGTTCAAAGCCAGTCTGGTATAAATAGTGAGTTTGAAGGCAGCCAGGAATACTTAGAGAACCCCTGTCTTCAAAAACCAAAATATCAAACAATACCATTAGGATATTTACTATAGATATGGAAGCAAAGTTATGTAAGATATTATCATATTATTCCAAGCAGCCTACAACTAATCCCTTAGTGATCATATATTCTGGAACTTCTAACCATGGGTCATGGGTTCTGTACCTTTCACAACCATATAACACCTCATTGTCCTTACTTCCCTTCAGCTGCAGCTTTGGGTTTTTACTCCTTGAGGTTCCTACTTTGAGATTTCCTCTCCTTATTACTTGCCTTGGACAGTTCCCCCAAGTGGGCATATGTCTCCTGCATCTCTGCTGAGAGCTTGGTGAATGTCATCTTCCCAGGGATGCTGAGTCTGGCCTGCTGTGCACTCCATGACTTGTGTGTCCCTTCAAAGCATCTTCCTGCTGGAACCTCAGTTCCTAGAGAATAGGAACTTCCATTGTGTTTTTTCTTGAGCCCTTCCCACAATGCCTAGCTCACAGTGGTCAGTCAGTATAACTGACAATGTGAATGTGGACAGAATGCCACAGAATTTGGAGAATAAATCACTTACCTGACAAAGCAACAGAAAGAGCAGATACAGCCATAGTGAGGACTGTGATCACTCCATAACAGCAGTAAAGCTTAACAGGCAACTTGGAGGAGATAATTCTGAGACATTTTACTTGGAGTTTTTTACCTGAAAACATATATATGAAAATACCAATCTTGAAACCATTTATAGAAAAATATAAATTTACCCCAGAATCATGTGAAGATTTGGATTGTACTCCCCTAGTGAAAACACTTTCACAGAAGTTTTCAGTTCATAACTAGTGTCCTTGGCTGAAAGAACACTAGAGGAAAGGGAAACAGACTTTGTTTCA
Source organism: Apodemus agrarius (assembly GCA_964023405.1). Lineage (NCBI taxonomy): Eukaryota > Metazoa > Chordata > Mammalia > Rodentia > Muridae > Apodemus > Apodemus agrarius. The sequence goes on from OZ030006.1 coordinate 160,901,335, forward strand.
TAGAACTTTAGGTTGCTGAACTAAATAACTGCCAATGAAAGAGCAGAAACTGAAAGAGTGAAGGTCAGGGGGAAAAGAAAACCACAACAAATGTATTTATACATTTAGTTCCATATGAATAGACCTGGTTAAGACTCAGGAAACCATAATAATAAAGAGGAAAAAATCAATATATCCAGATTTTGGTTACTAGTACACGAAAGTCAAGAGTTCTAAGCCAATCATGGCTAAGTATTGAGTAAAAGGCTGATATATATATATATGAATGTAGCTAACTAGATAATTCACTCACTGACTCTAAAGAACCAACTAATAATATGTAATTCGATATATTACCAGAATTAGAAAATTAAAACAAGCATTTCTTTAAAATCAGCAAAAGCATGTTCAACATTCAAGGTAAATCCAAAGTAACAACTCTGAGCACATTTAGAAATGAAGGAATTTCCTAACTTGATATAAGGTTTATACTGGATAGATTTATGTCATCTTGGCACAAGGTAAAGTCACTTGAGAGTAGGAAACCTGAATTAATAGAACACCTTCATAAGATCGGATTGTAGGAAAGACAGTACTACATTTTCTTAACTACTGATTGGTGTGGAAGAACCAAGCCCATTGAGTGATGTTGTCCCTGGGCTGGTGGTCCTGTCTTCTATAAGAAGCAGTATGAGCAAACCATGAGGAGTAAGTTAGTAAGCAGCACCCCTCAACAGCTTCTGCCTCTAGGTTCCTGCCCTGTTTGAATTCCTGCCCTGACTTTCTTCAGTGATGAGCAGTGTTTTGTAGTTGTAAGACCAATAAACCCCCTCCTTCCCAAATTACTTTGGTTATGTTGTTTCCTCTAAGAAATAGAATCCCTAATTAAGACAGGTTCCTATGATACAGGAAAACAAAAATCTAGTCAGCATAAATAGTTTTCCCCAGTGACTCAGAACAAGGCAAGAATGCCTGGTCACACCATTCTAGTGTGACCCTAGGGGTCCTCTCCAGAATAAAAGGACAAAAAAAAGAAATCACAGTCAAGCATCATAAAGAGAGATAAAGTGTTGATAGTCAGGTGACATGGATATATCTACATATACAGTACCAAAGAGTCTATTACAGGGGCTCTAAAAATCATGAGTAGGTTTATAATACTGCAGGAAAAATATACCAGTGCACAAAATAGTTTTTATTTTATACACTAACTCCTCCTGTTGCTCCCTTCTTCATTTATTTAAAGTTCAAGTGTATATTATGGAAAATTTGAAGCAAATACAAAAAACAGTATGATAAATTCTCAACTCAGGATAACTACTCTCACAGAATTATAGGGTGTGTATGTATATATATGCAGGAAATAAAAATGTTCTAATTATGTGAAAATTTGGTTCACTTTAAAAGCATCTACATTGGTTTGATCCTGCTTTTTGGTGAGTTTTCCAGGAAATCCAATAAACAAACAAACAAGCAAACAAAATTTAACATAATGGAAGAGGGTAGAAAGAAATGGAAAAAATTAAAAGAACCAAACAGACAGTTTCCAAATACAGAAGACCATTTTTCTTTCTGCATACTGAAAGAGAAATTCCACAGGAGTGTTCATTTCCATATTTTAGCACAAACCATACACGCCAGAAGATTTTCTGGTGGGGAAGGTGTTCAGCCTTGCCCTGCACCTCACCTTTCTCCTTCCTTTTGAAGCAGATATGCCAAGCTCTAGCACCCCAGGGAACTTTATAGCCCTGCTCTTTGAAAACCTTGCTGTTAGAGTTTCCTTCACTCTGGGACATAAGGAAAATGCTCTACAGCAACATCCTCTAATTCACCAGAGTGTCCTCGCAAGCTAAACACACACACACACACACACACACACCAAAAACAGGATAAAGAAACAAATGAAAACCAATATATGGCAAAACCCCAAAACCAAACAACCAAAACTCAAAACCCAAACAAACAAATCCTATGGCTGATTCTCTTGTAGTTAATTCATTATTCATTTTTCTTCCCCAGAAATACTTGAGTATTAAATACTCCCATAGAGTAGCTATAACAGATGCCCCCAAGCATCTCCTCTTCTACAGAGACTCACCATGACAGGTTAACAAGCAGGACACTCAGCTCCTCTGAGGGTCTCTGTTGAAACTCCCCTCTATCCCTTTAGCTTGATTCAAATTGCATTAAAATACATACCCACTTCTCCTTCCTGCAGGCAGTTTACAGCAGTGAGGTCTGTCTTCAGCATGCCCATAGAAGCCTCTTCAATCTTTGCAGCACCCATCTTTGAGCTGAGAGGAAGAGTTGATAGTCAACTGAATGTAAGAAGAGATTTGAAAGAAAGTTTGGAGAAGGAGAAGGAGCCTTATATACTGTCTGTGCTTCCTAATAAGCACTTTCCAAGGTTAGTACAGATGGGTGATTCATTAATGACTTCTTCTCAGTCCTGAACACATCACCTGTCAGCACTTAATTTACTGTTTGTTGGAGAAACAGAATCACAAGCTAGGAGATAGTGACATGAAATTAGGTGGACTTTAAACACAATAAATGAGACTGATAAATGCCTGAGAATTGGAAAATGTTCCTTACATATCACTGATTCCTTAGGAAAAATTCACTGATTCTTTAGGAATAATATTGCTTAAATGAAAGATGTTATTAATTGGAGGAACTATTTATTTTGAAACAGGGCCTCCTTGTAAATCTGGCTAGCCCCAGTCTCATTTTGTAGATCACGATAGACTCAAATTCGGTTTTTTATTTGCACTTATTTTAGTTTTACTTACACAAATAAAAACCCTAACAGGAACATCTAGTTCACCATTTGTCATAGCAGCATATCATGTCTCAAAATGTTAGTTAAACATTTTCTTTTCTTTTTTTTAAATTTTATTCCTCCTGGACTTTTCTTTTCTTTCCTTTCCTTTTCTTTTTTTCTTTTCTTTCTTTTCTTTCTTTTCTTTCTTTTCTTTCTTTCTTTCTTTCTTTCTTTCTTCCTTTCTTTCCTTTCCTTTCCTTTCCTTTTCTCCCTTCCTTCCTTCCTTCCTTCCTTCCTTTCTTTCTTTCTTTCTTTCTTTCTTTCTTTCTTTCTTTTTAAGCATAGCTTGCCTCTGCTCATAAGTGCTAGCATTAAAAATGCAAGGCATCCATGTTTTAATTTTGGAACAATTTATTCACAGAATCTCTAGGTATGACCATTCTCACAATCGTGAGTAATTAAGATGCTGGTTAGAAGACCGAGGGCACTGCTGAAACGCAGATGGAAGGGAAACACACAGCTATAAAGACATGACCTGTCCGGGGACCTGTCTCAGGAGCAGTGGCTCCATCCTTGATGGGAACTCCACAAAGAGTACAGACACAGATATGGTTGAGAGATACTCTTGCATTATGATTTACAGTAATTAAATTGGAAAGTTACAACAGTCATGTCAGGGATGGGCTAGAGTGCATCAAAGAACTAAGTACAGCAGATAAGAGAGGAATAAGCATAGAGTGCATGTTGTGGAGTGCAATATATACAGTGTAGTGGACAAGTGTACTGTGTTATAGTTCCATGATTGAATGGGCAAGGATAATAGAGAGCAGAGTCCAGAAGTATCCACAACTTAATGACGTGGCTTGTGCACTTTGCTCTGGTTATTTTTAGAAAGAGATTGGGAATAAACATCTGTTATATGGCCTCAAAAGACAAGTTTACAAATTTTCCAGAAATGATACCTTACACCTAACGTAGTAAGTATTTGTAATTCAGTCTTAATAGTTTGACATAGCTATTAATGTTAAGCATAATCAAACCATGCTATAGTAAATGTATTCATTTTACATGTACACAGAAAGGCATGTACAAAATGTGTACCTGCCTTTCTTTCTAACAATCAATCCAGAAGCCTAGATGTTCATTAATAGCATCTGTTAGAAACATACTATTCTGTATTTATGTGGTGTACATACTAGACATCACTGAATAAGAACCCATTCATGGTAGGGAATAGTGTGGATGACACCAAAATCCCAAGCAGTGAGATGCTGTGAAATACATGGTAAACAACTTCATTTTTATGAAGTTCACAACCAGGAATTTAAACACATCTGAAGTATACAGTGCATGAAAAGGTAGAGCCAAGAGAATAGATATTGTGAAAACAGTGGGTTGCTTAACTAAGCATGTCACCCCAAGAACAGTGGAGAACTTCAGAAATTGTGTGTCTCAAGCCAACTCAAAATGCATTCTTTTCTTCCAACTCAAAGTACCAGTGTTTCTTGTGGTTATAGCTTTACCAAGTATCCACTTACCCAATGTGGCAAAGCCGAAAGATGCGCCAATGACAGCTCCTCTAGCTTTCAATTGACTTAAAATCATTAAATTTTTAGTTCACACAGCCTGAGTAGTGTCGGCCTCCTCTGACAACCTTTGGTCAGCTCCTGCCCAACTCTGTCCATAAACACAATTTAGATAAGGTTTGAGCCCCACTGTACCTGTTATCTCCTCCTATGGTTGATACAAGCTGTGAAGGTTGAAATGTCAGATCATAAGCACATAAGATAATTATGGAAAGGCAATCAAGAAAGGAGACCATGGATGAAGGTACAAGATGGCAATTTTCTGAGTCAAGTGTGCTTGCATCTGAGTCCTTTATCTATTAAAATCTCTTAGCACCAAAGTATTATGAAGACTGGCTTACCTAATGTTAACTAGAAACTTCAGCACATGTTCCCTGTTATTACTGACTTCTTTCCCCAGTCCTGACCATCGACCAGCATTTCAGCTTTTCTGGGCCCTGAGAACAATGTCCTAATTTCAGCTGAAAAGCAGTTACAGAAGAGATGTCATCTCTTATCATCAACCAAAGGCTGGACTGTCAGGTACAAAGAAAACCACCGAGGTTCTTCAGGACTGCCTTGGAACAGTCTGGAATACTGGTCCAAAGCAGGGGCTCAAGCTGGTGGACAGTGTTGGAGACCTGAGGAAATTCCATCAGAAACATGTTTGTGTAATTTTGTCAGTTCTTTCCTGAAAAAAACAGAAAAGACAGGGAATGGTAATTATTATGAAGAACATGAAAATCAGCTTTCCAGGATATGGAAGAGCCAGGGGCCCAAGAGGGACCAAAAATGAGAGTTCTGCAAAAGAGTTGTCCTCTGGCTTTCTTTTTTGCCAAGTCATGAATGTATTTCCATGTTTCTCCCACTTGGCTGGACTGATCTGCATCAGCTTTTCAGGTCCAGGGCCTGCTGGTTCTGCAAGATCACCTGGGGCTGTTTTCAAAGCAGTTTTAGAACAGTTTACTGGCCCCAGTTGATTTCTGTATGGTGTGGGTCAGCTGAATGAAATCTGCTGGGACAGATATAGGCTAGGGACAGAAGGTAAAGTTAATGAACTTAGAGATAAATCTTTATTTCAGGTGTACACTTGAAACACTCAGGCCTGTGGTTATGGTAGTTGGCTGTTTATACAGAAGGAGTCCCAATACCAGTGGAAGGAAATAGCCCATACTCAAGGATAGGTAATAGGAGGGAAATCTTATGCTGTTGACTGACAGGAGTCCTTATTTAAAGTCCACTTTTATCTGTGACAAATCCGAACTCCCTGAAGTTTACATGATTTTTTATTAATGTTTAAAAAAGCGGATAAAATTTTAGATATATTAGCCTGATCATTGTAACCTGCACTGAAATCCTCAATGTAGAAAAAGTAGCTAACTATTGTCTGTAAACAGTTGGTGTAGCTCACACCTGCCAGCCATGGTGAAAGCTTGGAGGACCCAAAGGGATAGTTCAAGGGATACTTTGACCCCCAAAGGATATAGAAACTGTTTTAAATTCCTTGTCAGACTGCTTGCTTAAAGTTATTTCTTATTGCATCATAAGATAGGAATTCCTTAGTATCTGGTGGTGATTGGTTGTGGCTTTAAGTTTTAGTCTTTCTTTTACCTATTTATCAAGAGTATATATTAATAAAGATGTTATAATAAAATATCTGATCTAAGATGTCATAAGCCTTATAAATTTAAACATTTTTAAAAGATATTTTTAAAATATTCAGCTTTTAATTTTCTGTAAAATTCCAAAACTTTTTACAGGAAGTTTATAGTCTCCCAGTTGTGTGTTTTTGCAATATCAAATATAAAGTATCCTCTTTTAAGAGTGAAGACACAGAGCACAACTGCCAGGAGCCATTCTCACCTAGATCTCAAAACCTCCTCCTTTCAGCCATCTTACTTACTCAAGCCTGCCTTTAGAAGGATAAATATTAGCTTTCAGGCTTGCCAAATAGCAAGTTGGTCAGCACATATAGGGCTCATGTTGATTTGAACAAACTGAGCTCACCTACAGTTAGGTCACTATAGTGATCTCTTTCCACTTCACCTCTTCATGATAATTTTAGTTGGCCAGCTTCCTTGAAGCCCAAGCCAGCTTTGTCATGAGATTCTGAGAGAAAATTCTGAGAGACTACTTCCTAGAGGCAATGTTTAGAGACAGTGCTTGCCCCCTAAGAGACTGTTCCCTGGAGACAATGTTTGCCCCCTCGTACCCCCTCCCTACATCCTGCTTGCTTTCCTTTATATATCAGTATGTAAAACAATAAAGTTTGACAGCTTGATCAGAATACTGTCTTGATGTCCATCTCTCATGTCTCTTGTCTCTTGCCTTCTCCTTAGGTGGTTCGGGGACCCTGTTGACTGTTCTGTGGGTTGGGACACACAATCACAATATTTACATAATGTTTAGATAACAAGCCACATTTTAACAGTGTAAACAATGAAGTGTCTCTAAAATCAATACCAGTGATTACTTTGATGTTACAAAGTTTGACTGCCAACAGTAAGTTCTTTTTTATGAATGCATGGAGGTACAATTTTAAGACTTCATTAAACAAGCATTGTCTTAAATCCTATCAATTACAAACCCATTCGATTTTTTAAAAGACAGGACAGGAAGTATATGCAAATCTTATCACAATTTAAAAGTATTTTTAGAGACCTGAAAATCCTTGTTCAGCTCATGTAATGTGTTGGTGCCTAGAATGGCTTCAAACCTGAGTTACTTGTTTAAGCTAACATTTTTTTACATATGTTACAGAATTTTAACATACCCAATAACTTAGAAGCCAATAATCTATAACCAAAACCTATGAATCATAGTAAATTTTATATTTAAGAGGAGTCAGAAACAAACATGTATTGGCAGTGCTGGCCTTCTAGCCAAGGGTACAGTGCTCCGAGATCAAGGCCAGAATATCAGTTTTTGTTTTTCTAAATTCAGCTCATATATATATATATATATATATATATATATATATATATATAAATCCTTGTAGTGAGTTCAAAGGGATGAACTGCTGGCAGATGACATTTAGCTTGTTTCTCTGAATATGAAACAGAGCAACAACCAAGCATACATGAAACTACAGATGCAAACTGACACACATGGACAGACTGACATGCCAAGGATAATCAATAGACTTGGAGAGGAGATGAAAATGAACCAGATATCTTAAGAACAGGATCCAAAACCAGAATCAGATGTTCTTCCAACAGGAACCAGGAAGTAAGCAGGATGTCTCCCGGCTTCCTCTTACCCCAGGAGAAATACTGAGACAAGTTTCTACTTTCTTGGGTCCCAGACAGACGCCAAGCAGAAGACAGAAAATAAGCATACCTCTGGAGGTTTTGGACTTCAAAAATGAAGTCCCCAAATGCAGATAATTACTAATGAGGGACCTGGGTAGAGAAAATGGATACATGGCCAATGCACTGAATATTATGGTGTTAGCTTATGTACAACACAACTCAAATACCAGATCCATGTAGATCACAACAATTTATTGTAATCAAGCTACTACTGATTGATCTTGGCTGCAGAACACACTCAGGAGCTGAACTGTGCCCCCAAGCTCAAGCAAGAATATTACAGAATGTTCAAGCTTGCACAAATATTTGTGCCAAGTTATTGTTACATTTCCCCACCAATCAGGATTTAGGAATGAGGGATTTCCTTATTTGTCTGATCTGTGTCAACCGATAGAGAATATAGATTTTGCAATAACTAATCAAATTCATTTGTTCTTTTGCAGTTAGGAAGAATCATGTTATCATGGGGCAAAGGATGATTAATGGGTGCTGTGGTTAGAAATAGTCATTTTGTTCTGGAAAAGAAGATGAATAACAGAAAATGTTCAGAAACTGGAAAGTCCTCAGCTCCCCTAGGTCCTGGGACCTTGAAAACAAAATGGCAGCATTTAGGACAAGTTTCTTTAGCATGTTCTCTGAACTACCAACTTTTCTGTTATATTTAAACTGATGTTTCATTATAGGTATTATATATTTTTAAGCCACACCCATTACAAATCCTGAGATAAGATAATTTAAACCTGGTCTTAAGAGGTTTCTGAGAGCAGAGAGTAGAGAAGATTTAGAAAAAAGAGCAATTTGAGAGTGGGAGTTACAGAGACTTTAGAGAAAAGAGATTCAGGGATCGTTTATCTGTGTGGTAGCACCATTGTTGCAGTCTGGGAGAATTTAGAAATAATGTGACATCATTGGCCATTGAGCTATACTAAAGTCAAGCCATTTGTAGTCAGACAGCAAGGCTTTAAATGAAATCTCTGAATCTGAGGAAGGAAAACAATTAGAAAAAAGCAGATGGGAAGTTTTCTGAATGGGAAGAGCCCATGCTTAGTGTCAGGAGCCAGCTGAGCTGTAGAGCATGTAGGAGAGACAAGGAGAGTAAAGATGAGGTGGGAGAGGCTTAGAAAAAAGGCAACTGACAGGGAGTCTGCCAGAGGGAGGGTTACAATACATAGACAGAGGGGCCAGTACTTTCACAGAAGTAGAGAAGCTTACAGAACTTCCGAGCTGATGCATTCCTAGGAGGGAAGAGCAGGCTCCAGGATCCAGGGATACAGAGAGGACACTTATAGAGTGGGCAAGAAGGGAAAACTGGTCAAAGCAGAAGGGAGTCAAAGTAAGCTCCCGGAGGGATCTGAGGCACAGTAAGGTCCAGGATCTGAGAACTCACTTGAGAAGGAAAGAGCAAGGGTGGGAGAGAGAGAGGTTAGTATTCTGGTGACAAAAATTTTAATCCAGGGCATCCCAAGCACACTGAGGGACTTGTCAGAGAGTAACATCCCAAATCAAAGAGAAGAATCATCCCTTTCAATGTGGTGCATGCCTAATGGAGTGAATGAAACTGTCTGGTGCATTGGTGAGATCTTAGAAGTAGTGATACTCTCAAGAAGCCAATAAAGACAGAACGGGCAGCTCCAAGGGAGCACTTGCTGAGTACCATGAGGGAGACATAGCTTTTCCCCATGAGGGCCGAGGGTTGTCCAGTATGATGGAAAAGCACCAGGAGTCAGACTGAGAGGTGCCCTGAATCACAGTGAAGAACCTTATGAACTGAAGAAGTAGGCTCTAAAATTTGGAGTTCAATATGAAGATGCCAGCAGAAACAAATGATCCAGCTATACATTAGGAGAGTCAAATCAGCGTCTTAGCACAGTTAGGGGGAGGCTGGGCTTCTTGCAAAGAGTTTCTGCACCAGTTATATAAACTAACAACCTGATTACTCCAAGGTTAGGTTAAAGTATAAGATTTTTATTGTAGGTATTAAAGGAGAACAGCTAGTGGCATCTTAAAGGATTCAGATTAGAAAGAGAAAGGAGTATACTGAACATGGCCAACACACTGAACTTCACCGTGAGAGAAGCAGACACAGGACAGAGATAGAGGACCATTGAGACAGAGACAGAGAGATAGAGGACCACTGAGACAGAGACAGAGAGATAGAGGACCACTGAGACAGAGACAGAGAGGGAGAGTTATAGAGAACATGAGTAGCTTGGTAGGTTGGGGAATGGTCAAGCCTGTGAGGGGCAGGAATTTGGGGAAAGGAAGGAGGAAAGAGAAGCTGGGTGCCAGCATAGACTCTGAAATGGGTAACAGGTACATGTGATACTTAGGAAGCCTGAGGCCAGCTGTGTGCTTTTGTATGATAATAGGCACCTCAGATGGCCATTTGTCCCTTCTGCCGGTTGGAATTTGGGAAAATGGAGTATCTTTGTACCTGAGAGGAAGCATTTGGAACATGTGGGATACTGAGGCAGGAGTATTGCTGTATGTTTAAGTCCAGATTGGGCTACAGAGTAAGATCTGTTTAAAAAAAAAACTAAGTTAATTAATTAAAACTGAAGGATGAGGACGGACAGCTGCAGGGGCTTGGGGACTGGAGCTGGATAGATGAGGCCTCCAGGAAATGGGTTACAGCTGAGCTTCAGGGATTCTGTGGTCAGGACAGGATTCTGTGGCAAGCACTTGTTTCCATTTCAGACCACTTCATGCTTCACATCCAGAGTACACTTTATTCCCTGTCACAAGTTCCTTTTGGGCAAAGCTCAAAGTAAGAGCCCATTCCAGCCCTGGGCCAGAGGCCTATTCATCTTTGGGAAAATACCACTACACTCTGCATACAGCACTGTTGCCTCCATCCAGGACCAGATAACAAATGCATTGAAAGTATTAGAAATTCTTGTCTAAGTTCCCAGGATAAATAATTGGAAAATCTTGGACATAAATCCATATAAAACAAGCATAGCAATGCAGACCCCAGACCTTGATGGCCCCTTCCCCTGCCCAGACTGGCCAAATCCATTCTTGTGAAAGGCATATATGGCTTTCACCTAACACAGAAAACACTAAGTCTATGGGCTGAAATGAAAATGTTGGTAAATATGATATCTTCTGTTAAATCCAGGAATGCTTAGGGAGTAAAAAAGTATTTAAGAGTCAACCAAGTAGATAAATTTATCAGTGGTGCATTGGAGTAAGATGTGGTACTGCTTCATCTCTCTGTGACCACATAACTGACAGAAGGAACTTTTGGGAGACTTCATTCTGGCCCACAGATCAGAGAAGACAGTTCCTCCTGATACAAGGACTTTAGAAGACACATTGTACTAACCTGTGGTGACAGGACTGAGTATCAACCACTTATACTTGATATACACCAGGATGCAGAGAGCTGGTCTTGAGACTGTAATATGAACCTCAGTCTCAACCTGCAGCAACCAGGTTTCTCTACCTAGTAGCTACTACCCAAAGGTCCCAAATCTCCCCAGACAGCACTATGAGATGAAGACAATGTATTTAAACACTTTATCCTGAAAGGGACATTTCACCTTCAAACCATGACAGAAGCCTGAGAACTCATTCCCTTCATCAGCCCAGGAAGAACTCACAGGCAAAATGCTCCCTAGAGACCTTTGGATTCTGAAAGACTCTTGCCTCTCTGGAGAGTGACTGTGGAGTCTGGAGAAAGTCCAGTTCTGTCCTTATCTCCACTGTGTTCCCACACACAGAGTTCCATCTCAGGGCACAGCTTCTCCCAATACTGACTCACTGCTGGTGGGTTGAGAAGCCAAGGGGTTATTTCTTCCGGTTCTCCCTGTCAGTGACCATGGATGCCTGCATCAAACTTGCCAATAAATGTGTGGAAAACACTTTTGCTGGAGACAGGGTTTCTCTATGTAGCTCTGGCTGTCCTGGAATTCACTCTGAATGTCCGGCTGGCCTTACAGTCACTGATCCACTTAAGGTGTATGCCACCACACCTGGCTTTCAACAGCACTTTTGATTGCACTTGGTCATACATATGCAAAAGTGGACTGACTGGATGGAAAGGGGAGAAAGAAGAGAAGCTTGCTGAGCCTGTTGTTGGTGAACTTGAAGTTGGTATACAGCTAGTGGGAATGCAAAATGGTTGAGCTATTGTGGAAAGAAGTAAAGAAATAAATGGAAATCTGCAATCAATGACTGGCTGAATGAGTCAATGATAAAGAGGACCAAATGAGCCAGCAATTTGTTGTGGAGCGCATATCTGAAGGATTAGATACAGGCCTAGTGTTATTGCAACAGAATTCCCAGCTGCCAAAACATAGCAACAGACAAGCTTGCTTCCCCCAGGGACAGTTAGACAGTGAGTGCTGTGTGCCTAGTTCGCATTCTTCAGCCTTAAGAAGCAATGACCAGTTAGGTTTTGTTGACCACATGTTGTCCACTGAGGAAGACTTCAAACTCCAGGGCTGCATGAATTGTTAGCGTTATGTCTAAGCTCTACCCCACAGTTACCTGGCAACAGTCAGCTAGGCCAGGCCCACTAAAAAAAGGGCAACTGGCTCCTACCTCCCTCTCTTGATCTCTTGTTCTCTTGTTCTCTTACCTTCTTGCTCCTTGCCCTCGCCCCCTCTTTCCCCCATTCCCTTCCCCTGTCTTCTTCCACATGCTCATGGCTGGCTCCTACTCCTCTACTTCTCTCTCTCTGCCTTTCTCTGTCTCTGCTACCCTCTTAACTTCCCTCCCCATTCCCTGAATAAACTTTATTCTATACTATACCATCATGTGTCGCTAGTCCCTCAGGGGGAAGTGATGCCTTGGTTTGGGCCTGCTGAGACACCCCTCCCTCCACACCTCACCATACTCCCATATAGCACATCCTGTGGCACCATAACTCAAATTTAGAAACTCTGTGGGATGGCATCCCACCCCAGCTATCACATGGAGATCCACACTTGCTAGCCCAGAACTAGTAACCCCCCTCACCCTACATGGTTCCCGGGGAGACTTCTTGAGCTTGGAACTACCCCTGTGCTGACCCTCATTCCAGGACTCTTTCCATTGGGTGAGATTTTCCCCTCTCCTTTCGAGACAGATTTTTCTCACAGCTGAGAATCACAGGTTGGGCCTACATAAACTGCTCTCTGTGGATCAGGAGCATTGTTTCTGAGCATTAGTCCTCAGCCCTGACTTGTCTCATCCATGGGTCAGTCTTCCCTGACTTGTCCCTACTTACTGTGATGTCTTGGTCTAATTCACAGTAAACAGAAAACAATATCTCTATATTGTCACTAACTGGCCCTTTCTTGCTATTGACCCATAGTGTAGACTTTCCTCTCCCCGCTCCCCCTTTTGTGGCCTACTGCAGCCAGTGGTTCCACTGGGTTTGCTGCCTGAAATGTGGGTCTGTCCCCACCCCCTGTTAGAGACTCTGTCTACTGCCCTTCCCCCATTTTGGATTAATTAAAAAAAAAGACAAAAAATAGAAAAAGCTGATGGTGAAGTAGGAATAGGGTCATCGTGATACCTGTCTATGTCATGCTGACTTTGGGGTATCATATCTTTAGGGACCATAGAAGAATAGGTATGAGGGATGTCTGTCCAGTCTTAGAGTTGGCTGTTTCCTCTTTGACAAGGGCCTGTGGAGCCATCTGAGGTAACATGAACCACTGCCCTGTCTACTCCCCCCTTCCAGAGCAGAACAGAGATGCCTGTTCCTGTTGGTGTCTTGTATCACTTTGACCACAGGAAAGTAGGCAAGAAGCCAAACTCTCCCAGTAAAATATTTGTGCCCAAAGATCAACCCTGACACATAAGGACTTGGCCTATGAGCAGACAATCTCAATGAGTGTCATGACAGGAAGGCTTCCTCAACCCACTGCATGGGGCCGTGGGACTGCTAGAGGAGTCTGTTGTCAGATCCCTAACAGAATAGTGAATAATGGGGAAAGCTCAGCACAATATCCTTGGAAAGATGAAAGGTGTTGAGACCCCCTGTGTCCTGGTGACTCAAAGAGAGGCTTAGGACGTTGAAAGGAAAAAAGGGGGGGGAGGAGGAGGGAGAAGGAAGAGCAGATGGTAAAACGGTGAAATGTACCAGATGTAAAATGTACCAGATGAAGCCAGGTCTTTGCTAAGTGAAGCACAACATACTGGAGAAGAGAAGCATATGTGTCCTGGGTAAAATGTGTCAGGTAGTACGGGTCCTACATAGTATGTAGTGTATGTGATATGTGTCCTATGTAGTTTGTGTAGTAGCTGGTATTGGTCCTATATAGGATGTGGGCCAGGTGACCTATGGGTGGGCCAGGTGACTCTTTGCCTGGACATTTCCTGTAGTCCTTCTCTGCTCTAACACATAATGCTGATGTAAAGAACACCAAGTACCTGTCCCCCACAGAACATAGATTATGCAGACCAGACACAAACATGGAATACTTTGTATTACCCGCCCCCCCCCCCAGGAATGATTTTGGTTTAAGGCTGAATTTAAATTCAAGCAATTAAAACGAATTCATATTATTAAAGGAAACTTATTAGAATCAGATTAGGCTTAAAAGTTGAATTTCAAATGAATTAAAAATAGTCATTTCCCCCCATTTTTATCTGGGAAAGATCTTATTTTTCTTTTTCTTGAAGTATGTACCTCCTAATAAGGAAAGAACAACACAACAAAGGTATCTGGAGAGACAGTGTTCGGTGCTGGGAAGGGAACTCAACATTTTGGTTGTGAGCCTAGCCTTTAAAGGCTGAGTTATCTCTCCAGGTCTCCAGAGTCCTTCAGAGATTCTCTGAGAAATGTAACAAGAGCTACAATATTTTTGTTGGACTTATTCACATTTCTGTTATCTGGGTAACTACATGCCTGAATTTCTTTGCAGCAGTCATTTCAGTTGGGCCATGGCTGATTTCTGCTTCCCACATGCAGGACTAGAGAAAACAGCCTAAGGGTCAGGAGGGCTGAGGAAGCAGAGAGGAGGAAGGGAGCCAGTCTGGAGAGGAGTGTGGAGTGCAGGCATGGACAGGACTGAAGGGAGAATTTCTCATTTCCTTGGAGACTCAGTTGTGTCATGGGATGATTTTCTGGAAGCTGTACTATTCAGGGATATTTTGCTGAGACCAGACATGTGGTGTTTTCTGGAAGATCTCTGGTGAAAAGCCATGGGTTTTGCTGGAGTAGACACTTAAGAGGACATTTTTTTTGGAAAGAGTATGAGAATAACCCAACAGACAGTAGACAATGCTCTTGCCTTGATTTACCTCGCAACACTTTCCTGTGATTTTGATTTTTGTTTTTGTTTATTTTGTTTTTGTTTATTTTGTTGTTTTTGCCATGTTTTTGTTTTGCTTTGTTTTGCCATTGCTGATGCTGGTCTTCACTGAAATGCTCTTGCATTGGTTTGCTTTGCTTTCTTCACTGATCTTTCTTTGTCGTGACTTTGTAGAGAGAATTGCATCAAAGAAATTCTGGTGATATTTCCACTGCTTCTTGTTGCCTCTATGGACTTGTGCTGATTCCATGGAAGCTCGAGGTTTCTTCTTGATCTAGTTGTTGCTGCAGGTGGTAGGTGCCTGTAGGACTGGATCTGCTGGGGTAGTGGGGCTAGCTGGGGTGCAGATAGCCCAGGAGGATAGATGGAGGGAGGGGCCTTGTTGCTGTGAGGGATACTTTATAGTACTGTGTGACCATGGATTCATTTTTCCTGTTGAAAATATGAGAAGAAAATAATGTGTTTCTGATCCTCCTGCCTCTGCCTCATTCAGCACACCCTATCCATGTATGTCACAGCAACATTTTTCACCTAGGGCAGAAGAGAAAGAATTCCCTAGTGGTCTAGTAAAAGTCTTCTGTGACTGATGCTCAATCTGGCCTGTAACTGGTCCAAAACATAAGCCTCAAAGTCTGTGATTAGTACAAGATTCAAGGCTGTGATTGACGCAAATTGCTGGGGCTAGTCAAAAACCAATGGCCATGACTGGTCCAAAAGCCTTTTCTCAAGCTTCTCAGGAAGGTTGCTCTGCCTTGCCAAGTCTGCCAGATGCTCTCCAGTGCTGCCTCCTTGGTGTTGAAATATCTGTCTCTCCCCTGAACCCCGCCAAAAAGAAGGAAAAAAGAATGAAAGACACTAAAGGAAGGAAGGAAGAAGAGAGAGAGAGAGAGAGAGAGAGAGAGAGAGAGAGAGAAAGAGAGACAGAAAGAAAGAAAGAAAGAAAGAGAAAGAGAAAAAGAAAAGAGCTTCCCTGGAGTGGCCTTTTCATGCCTTCAGTTCAGGCTGAGCTGATAACACTAGGAAAGTAGCAGCAGGGATAGCAGAGAGCAGAGACAAAGCACAGGGCACAGAAGAGTAGAGGCGGGGACACTGAATGTGGGCAGGTCCTGCTGTGAACACAGCAAGGCAGCTGCTGCTGGATGGCTGAAGAAGCAGCAGTT
Source organism: Apodemus agrarius (assembly GCA_964023405.1). Lineage (NCBI taxonomy): Eukaryota > Metazoa > Chordata > Mammalia > Rodentia > Muridae > Apodemus > Apodemus agrarius. Next base: position 160,917,364 of record OZ030006.1, read on the forward strand.
GATCTGTTTGTGAACAGTCAGGGCGGGAGGGAGAAGGAGAAAGAGGACAAAGGGGGCAGAGCTGAGGCTGAAGAAGGATAAATGGCTATAAGGAGAGAGAGAGAGAGAGAGAGAGAGAGAGAGAGAGAGAGAGAGAGAGAGAGAGAGAGAGAAACAGCAGGTACTGGTTGCCAAGAAAGTCCTGAGAACTACCCTGTCTTCATGGCCAAAAGTCTTAGACACTGGGCTGAGAGCCAATGGGGTTCTGTCAAGCACTAAGGGTCCAAAGCTCTGGGGTCAGAACTGAGGGCTGAGTGTCCTGGTCATAGAGGTCTTCTCAACGACTAAACACTAGAGGGCGCCAATTGCTGCTCATTCCCAGGCATCCCTGTGGCTTACTTTTTCTTTTCTTTTCTTTTTTTCTTTTCTTTTCTTTTTTATTGGATATATTCTATATTTACAATTCATTTCCCTTTTTCCGGTTCCCCACCCCCAAAGGTCCCACATGCCCTTTTACCTCCCCCTGCTCCCTCATCCACCCCCTCCCACCTCCCTGTTCTTGTACTCCCCCACAATGATGCTTTGGTCCATTCTAGCACTAGTGTCCACTCCTTTCTTCTTGTCAGACATCACTTGGTATGTGATTTATGTCTTTGGTGTTCCAAGATTCTAGGCTAATATCCACTTATCAGTGACTGCATACCATGGGTATTCTTTTGAGACTGGGTCACCTCACTTAGTATGATGTTCTCCAGCTCCATCCATTTCTCTAAGAATTTCATGAATTCATTGTTTCTAATGGCTGAATAGTACTCCATTGTGTATATATATACCACATATTTTGTATCCATTCCTCTGTTGAGGGACATCTGGGTTCTTTCCAGCCTCTTGCTATTATATATAAGGTTGCTATCAACATAGTGGAGCATGTATCCTTATTGCATGCTGGGGAATCTTCTGGGTATATTCCCAGGAGTGGTATGGCTGGGTCCTCCGGAAGTATCATGTCCAGTTTTCTGAGGAAACGCCAGACTGATTTCCAGAGTGGTTGTACCAGCTTGCATTCCCACCAGCAGTGGAGGAGTGTTCCTCTTTCTCCACATCCTCACCAACACCTGATGTCTTCTGAGTTTTTAATCTTGGAGCCATTCTGACTGGTGTGAGGTGAAATCTCAGGGTTGTTTTGATTTGCATTTCCCTAATGACTAATGATGTTGAACATTTTTTAAGGTGTTTCTCAGCCATTCGAATTTCTTCAGGTGAAAAGTCTCTGTTTAGCTCTGTACCCCATTTTTGGATAGGGTTATTTGGTTTTCTGGGGTCTAACCTCTTGAGTTCTTTGTATACATTGGATATTAGCCCTCTGTCAGATGTGGGGTTGGTGAAGATCTTTTCCCAATTTGTTGGTGTGGCTTACTTTTTCAAAGGATAGATAGCAGGGAAGCAAAAGCTGCGAAGACCAGAAATGGCAAAGCTTCTTGCCTATCCAGGTGGAGGAAAAGAACCTTCATGCAGCAGATCCCTGACATTTCCACATACTGCGCCTAATTATAAGAATGGCTTGACGTGAAATTTGCATAGACATGGCTCTGACACTCGTTTACCACAATCTGTACCAGCATCCGGGATGGGATGCGGGTGGGTTAGGATGAGGTGGGGGTGTGGTGGGGTGTGGTGGGGTGTGGTGGGGTGGGGAAACAAATACCAAAGCTGATGAAGTATTTGTATCCAAATAAATATTTTAGGATAAATAAGAAATCTTATTTTAGGATAAATTTTAGGGTAAACAAATGGAAATCTTATCATAGTCATTTAAGTTATGGACAACTTTGACTTTGCGTAAGAGTATTTCTGCAATAGCCTAAATTAAAAGAATGAAGTATGAAAACAGAGAGTAAACAAGCTCCAGTTAGCAGAGGCTGGGAGGACAATGAAAACTAAACGGGGTAATAGGGTATCAAGTTAAAGCAACAGAAAGAATAAGTGTTAAATAACAAAGAAATCTGACATGTACACACCTGATATTTCTGAAGAACGGACAGCACGGAAGTTCACCACTCATACAGGAAACCCCCTTAAAAAATTTCCTGAGAAATCAAGGAAAGACGCATGCTGATGAAATCCCCCACTTTCTGTGTAAACAGAGCGAACTCTGAGAGGTAACAGGTGATATGAGGTTTCAGAGATTATTTGCATTTGCCCTTCCTGTGAACTCACCAGAAATATTCTATAAATAAAATACATTTGTTTATATCTGGTGTTATTGTAAGACTCAAAAGAAAAAAACGGGGGCACCCCAGCACCCCACGCCTTGGAAGCCGTCACCCCAATCACTCACAAGAAACAGTCTTGATGCAAACAGCAAGAGAATTTTAATTCCAGATTCTCTGGGGTTCACAGTCTTACAGTGCAGGGTAAAAGAGTGCGAGCTACACGGGCAGAATTGGAGCATCTTTTATAGACTTACAGAAAAACCCGCCTTCCAAGCCAATCAGTTTAAATTATCCAAGCCCGCACTCTCTGAGAACCAATCCGTTTCCTAATAAAGCCGGATGGGAAAACTGGTTGTCATTTCTGCTTATGTGGCCACCACGTACAGGGTCACGCCAGGGTTACGCACAGTGTCACATACGTAATTCCTGTTACGCATTTCCTGTTACAGGGCCAGCCCACCCTCCCTACTAGCAGTAGGTGTTGGGGACCTGAGCGCCTGCCAGGCATGAGTCCTGAAGCCCCCGCAGTGATCCTGCCAGCCCCAGCCTCACTCTTCCTTGCCACAGCCTCTCTGCGGAGGCGAGACAGGAAAAGACACCGGCGACCCTCCCAGCATGAGGCTAGCAGCCGGACCCTAGAAGCGGGTGTGACATGCACACACTTCCAGGCCAACAAAGAGTGGACCAAACCTCTGCTCCTTTGGGGTCACCCAAGACTCAGGCATGGGAGATTCCTAGCCTACAACCCTCATCCTTTTATTATACTCACAACAGAGGACTCTTGGTCACTGGATTGGGACTTCCTGTGCTTCCAGGACAGTCTCTGCTTCCCCTCCATTCCTGACAACACAGCGGTCCACCACACACCACCACATGAGCACCCCTGACTTTATTTTTAATTCCGGGAGTCCCGCTTTGTATGTATACTGTCTCACATGATGTAATTTCTTCACTTCAGTTTTTACATGTAACCCTCCCAACAATTAGTGCAGCCTGTAATGTGTGTAGTGACTGTTTACTGAGTGGCTGACCACTTAATAAGGGGGCCATATTGTCTATCCAAGGGGTATGTGAAGAATGAATTCTAGGATTGTGTTCCCAATCTTTTCCCCATCTATGATTTTTGCTTTTGATAACAGAATTATAGAACCATTCATTACACAAATAAACATCATTGCTGTCCATAGACTCCAGGCAGATGCTAAGTGGCCTGTTAGTAACACAAATGGTTAACGTGTCTACTGACCCTAATTACAAAAACCTGCTTCTTTCCAGACCTTGGTTGGTATTTCCTGTGCACAAAGACAACTGGCCTGCTCTTGTTTGCAGTAGAAAATTCTGAACCTGTGCTACCAAAGGCTTTTAGCCAGTGTCTTATTTCACCATGATTTTGAAAGGTTTATGAATAGTGGTGTCAGTTATTATAGGAAAAGTCAGGAAGAGTGCTTCCTGTTCAAAAGAGTTTACCTTTAAAATCTGATGCTAATCAATGGTTTTCTTGGCATTTAGAAGTCATGAGTCTTTGCTCTTTGTCCTGTGTATATCAGGAACCATCCATTCAGGTATGACACTCAGTCTTACATACACACAGAGAATCATTTACAGACAGAGCTGGCTTAAATGGCAACAGCACTGCCAGCCATATCTGATGGCCAGAATTTGATCACTAAAACCCATAGGGTTGACAGAGCAATCCAACTTGCATGAGATCATATCTCATAGCATATATGCACACACACACACACACACACACACACACACAAACATTAAAGACAAATGTTTTAGAGTGTTAACAGTTAAAAAATCACTAGTAGATAAATGCTATCATTGGATTTATTTAAATTCCCTAGGTATGTGATTAATGGTATCCCTCCCATTCATATGTTGAAGTTCTAAACCTTGATGTCCCAGAATAGAACTGTACTGGAGACAGTGTCTTGGTTCATTACCTAAAATGGAGCTGTTAAATTATACCCTAATCTACTATGACTGATAACATAAAAATTAAGGCACCAATACTGGGGAGGGAGGGGACATAGAAAAAGAAAAAGGTAGTTTTGAGATCTTTGAGATAGGATTTAGATGAAATCAAATTTGAGAACACACCAATTGTAGACTTTGGCTTCCAGAACTCTGAGAATATAAATTCCTGTTGTTTCATCTGACCAGACTGTGGTACTCTCTATGCAAATCCTAGAAAATCCAATACAGTAAGTATTCCATATCTGCTCTGCAGTGCAGTATACTGTAATGCAGTACAAAGTTTGTGCAGTGCTCACAGTACAAACACAGCAAATATGTCACACTTAGATATGTACTCATGTCATCATGAACAGAAGTGGGGAGGGCAGACACTCCAGTTTTAGAGAAAGTGTTTTCAGTCTTACATCACTGAGTGTGTTAGTCACTGGTTTTTAAATTTAAACAAGTTTTAACACATTGATCGAGTGATTGATTGATTGACTAATTGTCTTCGTGTGTAAAAGTATGACATACATGAGTCTCTTAGTGTTCTTGTGGAGGTCAGAGCACAGAGGGCAGCTGTGGATGCCATCCCTCTCCATCAGATGGGTCCTGACATTTGAGCTCAGTCATGCATGGTGGGAGGAGCCACTTCCCACAGCCATCTCTCTAGTCTACTATCCCTTCCCCCACTTCAGCATTTGAGCTAGGCAGTTCAACATCTGCTCTGCTCAGCCCATGTATTTCCTGGCCTTTGTTCTGTATAGAACAACCCAGCCTCACCTGGAAGCCAAGGAAACATTCTGGAGCCAACCACCTGCTGAGATCTGGAGCCAGCAAGATCCCAAGACTCCACCTCATGCCTGGGGGGAGGGAATCTTCCAGACTATATATTGGGTTACATTCATTAAAATTTGAGTCTTGAAAGGCAATGTCTCCTTGACCCAATTCTTTGCACAGCTTTCCCCATCCATCCCATAGTTTTCTCTTGCAGGGACCAGTCCTCAGTAGCTGCAGATAGCTATGGAACTCAACAGTCTACCACTGTCTTCACAGATGGGCTTTTCCCCTGATTTGATAAACACTTCCACAGGAGTGGTGTGTAATCTTGTTAAATGCTGCTTTGCTTCTGCATTCACTGAGGGGACCAAATGCCTTTTGTCCTCCTGTTTGGTTCTATTTATATTGTTAGATAATTTTGTTCACTCATCATTTCCTATCTCCCATTTAGTGCTTTCTCTGGGGCTCTGTTAGCTCACTGAGCATCTTTAGGACATTTTTTTTTAATCTTTCAAGCAGCTCACACATCTTAAGTGACACCTTAGTCTATGGAGCACCATTTTGATGGGTACATCTTTCCCTGTTGGATTTGTGTACAATATTTTCTCCTTTTTTTTTTAAAGACGAGGTCCCTCTACATAGTACTGACTGTTCTAGAACTTACTTTGTAGACCAGACTGGCCTTGAACTCACAGAGATCCACCTGAGTCTGCCTCCCAAGTGCTAGGATCAAAGACTTCTGCCACTATGCCCAGTTTGAACAGTGGCTTAGGCATTTGCAAACCAAGTCAGCTGTTCCAGGCTTTACAAATGCTCTTCACCAAAGGGAATTCTTCATCAATCAGCACAGGTGGAAATAATGACACTTCTCAAATCTTTCCTAGTGTGTCACTCTCCCTAGAATCTGCTTGGAAACTGCACTTGGAACACTGTTAAGTTTATGTTCTGTGTGATCCAATAATGTGATTTGGCAGCTGCAGGGTCACTAATCTATGTGTTCTTCTTTCCACTGTTGCCACATTGAAGACGTCCCTTTTTTCTGATCTCCTGCCTCATATAGACACTATTGGCTTCTTGAGGATGGGTGGCTGAAGCTGCCTTCTTGGGCTACAAACTGAAATGGAATTTCTTTCACAGAATTGGTGACATTCCCTCCCATCCACAATCCAAGTAAGATGGCTAGATAAATTCTTCAAGTATGAATTTTCAAAGGGTTTTATTTCTGTATTACAATAATGATTATGGGGGGGAGTTGGTGAGATGTCTCAGTAGTTAAGAGCACTGACTGCTCTTCCAAAGGTACTGTGTTCAAATCCCAGCAACAACATGGTGGCTCACAACCACCTGTAATGGGACCCAACTCCCTCTTCCAGTGTATCTGAAGACAGCTACAGTGTACTTACATATAATAATAAATAAACCTTTAAAAAATAACGATTATGGGATTTTCACTGTGTAAATAATTATGCAGGTAATCAACACTGTTCATTTAAATTTAAGTGACCACTTACCACAAAATTTCAACAATTAAGATCTATCTACAATATATTGTGCTATGTTGTAAAAATAAATAGTAATATGTGAAAGTCCACTAACCTTGTGCTTCATTTGCCCTGAGAGAATAACTCAAAACAGATTGTAATAGGAATCAGAACAAAAGGAGACCATATGTTACACCTTACAGGAATCAGAAGGAAAGAGACCACATGTTACACTTTCTTTTCTTAAGGCACTAATCTATGATGGGAACAGATGTAGTGACCCACAGCCAAACATTAGGCAAATATCAGGAGCTCCATGGAAGCTAGGGAGGAAGGATTGTGGGAGCCAGAACCATGGAAGACACCAGGAAAACATGGCCCACAGAATCAACTAAGCAGGCCTCATAGAGGTCACAGAGACTGAATCAGCAATCATGAAGTCTGAATAGGCCTGCACTAGGCCCTCTGCATATATGTTATGGCTGTGAGCTTGGTGTACTTCTGGAATTCCTAACAGTTGGAATTAGGGTGTCTTTGACTCTTTTGCCTGCTCATGAGACCCTTTTCCTCCTTTTGGGTTGCCTTGTCCAGCCTTGATATGAAGGTATTTGCCTAGTCATGCTGCATTTTGTTATCCTGTATTGGGTTGATAAAACTGGGAGGCCTGCTCATTTCTGAAGGGAAAATAAAAAAGGAGTGTATTTAGGAGGAGAGGGGTTATGAGGGGTGGAACTTGGAGGAAAGGAAGAAGGAGTAAAGGCTGTGGTCAGGGGGTTTTGTATGAGAGAAGAATACAGGAAAAGAAAAGAAAAAAGCCAGTAGTGGGTAATCTGTGTGTGCAGGACAGACAGCAAGGTCAGTAACCATGGAGAAACCCTCAGAGACAGGAGTGGGTGGGCACAGTGCAGAGCATTCACAGAGGACTTTATTTTCATTTCACCTCAAAGACCTTTGAGTTTATCCCTGCTTACCAGTTCAGTGTCATATAATCCATGTGCAATGGACACAGCAAGGGTCTACCTCAGTTTAAAGCCATCCTGGACTCAGCATGCATCACCCCAGTCTCTTCCCCCAGGTCAGTAGCTTTATTTTTCCTTGTAGCATTCAAGTATTTTCTGGAGTTATGATTTTTCTTACAGTTTTAAGTTATTGCTTTGAAGATGAGCAGCTGTTTGTCAGTGCAGAAGAGTGTAAAGGGATCAACTTTGGATTAATAAAAAGCTCATCAGTTCCATCTTTAGTCAGTCAGTGTGAAACTGAGGCAGCCATTCCTTTTAACTTTAGTCACAGGTCTTGAAGAAAGGATATTTTATATCTATGAGGAAAAAAAATGCTTCTAGCAGGCAGACTCACTATAAATCATCTTGCCTCGTCCAAACTTCTCTACAGAACACAAACATCATGACTCCTCTCCACTCCATTCTAGCACTGAGCACTGGAGGAGTTGACAGATGTGGCACCCTGTCTGCCTGAAATGTGGAAGCATATATGAAGGGTCCCATGACATAGGGATGGATGAAAAGACACAGATACAGAGACAGGAAACATGTCTACAGTGGTCATGGTATGGTATGAGATTGACAAAACTGAGCTTCCTTATGTAATATTGCAATGCTTGAAATTTAACCTTTCTATACTGTATCAAGAATGTGAACCCACAACTCTTTAAAGCTATTTTAACTATTAAGAAAGTTTTTTAAAAAGAAAATAATCCAAAGAAAAATTTCAGCAAAACTGCATTATAAATTTTACATAAGGTCTTGAAAAGTAGAGGGTTTTGATAAGCACAGGGAGGATTTGATGGAGCCAGTTATGTGTGGTAGGCTCAGGCAAGTGTGTGCTTTCCCTGTTTAGTGCTGCAAATGTGGAAGAAGTGACTTGAGAAGCTAAAGGTTGGGGTTTTGTTTTCCCACTGAGTGTAGTCAGCACTGCCAGTGTGTGCATAGGCATGGGGTCATGTCCTGGAACACAGGCGGCCTTTTCCAGATGGTGTCCTGGAATAAAACTGACTCCCACACTCCTAGCAGCCATCAGCTGTCAGTGATGCCCAGCTGGGGTTGGAACTTCTTACCCAACTCCACCTACCATGCTGAGCCTTTGTCTGACTTGAGCTTTCAAGGTCTTGTGCAGGCTACCACAGATGGTGTGAGTTCATATGTGCAACTGCCCTTTTGTGTCTAGAGAATGGTGTTTCATTGCAGGTGGTGACCATCTCTGGCTCTGCAGTCATTCCGTACCCTCTTCTGTGACAATAACTGAGCCTTGGCTGAGGATGTGATGGGATCCGGATGTCCCATTTAGGGCGCAGTACTTCATAGTCTCTTATTCTCAACGTGTTGTGAGTGGTGCACACCTACAATCCCATCACTTTGGAGTTGGTACCAGGAGAATCAGAAGCTCAAGGTCATCTTCAGCCACACTGAGAGTTATCAGTCAGCCTAGACTAAGGGGCAACCATACCTCAGAAACAGAACATAGCACAACAAAAAGAAATTATGAAAGTACTCTATTTAAGGAAGGAACACTCAAAGCTATGGCCACATTTTATAATATGTCCTGTGTGTGTGTGTGTGTGTGTGTGTGTGTGTGTGTAGGTGTGTAGCAATATACATAGAATCTGGTATTAGCCAATTTCAGTTCATCTATCCACTAGGGCATTTGGAACTCAGCCAATAAGGAGGGACTAATACAACTGAAATACTGAAAATATGGTCTGAACTCATGAGATGCTTCTTCCTGGATGTCACACTTTGATCCAAAATGGAGATCATTGTAGACAGCAGTGAATGGAAGAATGATGTCATTAGCACTGAAAATCACAATTAGCAGAAAACTGAGCGTCAAAATGTTTCTTGATTAAAAGATCCTCCTTAGAGTTGCTTTGACTCCCTTTCCAAAATAAAAGATACCATTTACTTTTGGACACCACCCCACAGCCTGTCTTCACATTTATCAAGTTTGATTAAGCCAATGTTCTTGTGCATAATGTGTGCATAAGCATTATCGTTTCAGTCCTGCTTTATCAAAGCAGACAGTTGAACCCAACAGAGAATTCATCTCCTAGAATTCTGCTTTAAGATGGTGGAGAAAGGCTCATATCTACAGCCACCCTTCTACTTGAATCCAATTGTTCTTGTTATTTGAAACCACCTTTAACTGTTATTCCAAATGTCCTCAACTGACTTTAGGAGTAACAAGATTTTTAACTTCACAGACGCCTGTCGGTGCCCACGTTCACATAGGTTGGCTCTGAAGCTCAGCTGTGCTGGGCTCATCCTTCTTGTCTTGACCTTGGTTGGGCTGAGTGTCTTAGGTTAAGTGCGGCCAGGACTAGTGCTTCAGAATCCTTCCTCTGTGTCTGTCATAAATTTCAGTGCCTCTTCACGTGAGTTGGGCCCTTTGAGCCTGGGAAAGGATCAATGATGGGAGTAGGTACAGAACAGTATCCCATACCCAGTGAGAAATTTCACATTTCTTACATGCTGCCAAATTCCTCTGAGACTTGTTAGGGGCTGTTACAAAGGAGAGGCTTTCTAACAGGCCCAAGCATGACAAAGATGGCAACAGCAGGTTTTGTCCTTTCCCTTTTGCTCTTTCTTGCTAAACCATTAGATTACATTTTAAAGCTAGCCCCAAGGGCTTTTCCCTTACTTAGTAACTTTCTTATGTTTGATTCATTACTGAGGCTGATCACTGAGGTCCAGCCACCAAAGCATCAAGGTCCAATTATGAAAATCCATTATTTGGCTATAGTTTGACTAACATGTCAGTCAGGACTTCCCAGCTGACCCTAGAACCAACTTCCCCTTTATCTCCTAAAAATCCACTATTACAGAATCATCTGCTGCTCTCTTTGCCTGATGCAGAGACAATCCTCCATCGTGTCCCTCTGGGGTAATACATCTTCTTTTTGTTGAGAATTTAATGTCTGAGAGGGTTCTTAGCTGACTCCAAGCCCCCAGCCCCCAACATACCCACAACACATATGCATATAGAACCTAAAAAAACAAATCATAAGTATGACAAAAACATAACATAGAAAACTAAAAGGCTCAAGTATTTGGTTTATTAAGTGTCTATTAAACCTCAATGGCACTAAGCTGTCTTCCGTGGAGGGGGTGAGATAATATTCATTCTAAAGAGGAGGATTCAGGTGTTGAGTGTGGGTAAGAGTCTTTGTAAGGCCATTGGGTAATATGACTAAACAGAGGTGCGAATCTATGTGTTCTGTGTTTTTCTTCTTTGTTTATATATTGTGTCTCCACACTCCTTCCTCAGTCCAGTTTTCTAATATTTTATTCTCAGTCCAGAAGTTCAGGTTTGTTGAAATAACCTGATTTCCTGGAGTGAGAAATGAAACACACCTGCTCCATCATTCATTTCAGCATTAATCCTCTCTGTGTTTTCTCATTTACCAGTGGGAGTCTTAATACAAAGAACACCAATACAAAAATGCCCCGTGTATTTTCAAGAGAAACTACACGAAACCAGAGGTAATTTTTGTGGCTTATATTTTGCAAGACTAATAGCTGATACTTGCTATTTACCAGGAGTTACATTAGCTAATGGTTACAACTCTGTGAAAACTCTACATCACCTTAGTCTTATGTTAGAGGAAATTGCTGAATAGAAACTTGTTGAGGTACTCATAATTGGTAGTTGATAAGGCTAAAAACTTCTTTGAAACTGTGTGACCTTGAAGCCTGAGATCTTAACCACTAGGCCACATTGCCTCAGGATATTAGTACAGTTGATCAGTAACTTAAGAAAACACTGTGTCAAACAGATAACTTTGCCTAAAGTTAATATAAAGAAAAATGTATTCCTTGTTAATTGGATTTCTTTGATATGTCATAACAGCGATCTTGTTCCTATACATATGAATAAAATTAACTACTGTGTATGACTGGATACACACAGCAGAAACACAATCGAAATATACCATGCTCCTTCTCAGTTCAGAGAGTTCAGCTATGGAGGCCATTCTTATTGAGACCACTACAGGGAATATTTGATTGTTTTGATAAACATGCTGAATAGTTAATTTTTCTGAAGTTAATTAATAAGAACAAAAATAAAATAATGTCTTTGGTATTTATATTTCTTTGATATGACATAACAGTAATCTTGTTCCTGCACATGTTAATAAAAGATTGTGTTAGTAGAACAACTATTGTGTTTATCTGGCTGTGGTGCAGCAAGAACAGGATAGAATACACCTTGTCTTTCTCTCACTTCAGATAGTCCAGCTAAGTTAGAGTGCCCTAAAGACTGGCTTTCACATCAAGACAAGCGCTTTCATGTTTCTCAATCTTCCAACAATTAGAAGGAAGGTCTAGCTGACTGTGATGGAAAAGGAGCCATTTTGCTGCTCATTCAAGACCAGAAAGAACTGGCAAGTTGTTCAATAAAACAGACATTAGCATGTTCTTTAAGCTATACCAGTGTCTCTAGACTTAACAGATCTTCCACCCAAAGGAAGTGGAGACTTTACATTATGGAATCTCATAGTCTGAGAGACTAATCAGGAATGTGAGCCAATAGCTGCATGTTCAAGGTGAATGTCCTTGAAATTATAAATATGGCACACAGATCTTACAAAAGGGGGAAAATTAACTGTGTAGGGGACTTAGGACAGGTTCAGGTGACCCTTGAACTAGGTTTCAGGAGGCTAGTAGAATATGATTCACTGATACATAGACACGGGTTTAAGTCCTCTGCTCTGTTTTGATTGCAGAGATTCCTATAGAACTTGACAAGGGGAGAATATAATTCATTTTGGATTGGACTAAGTTACACAACGACAGACAAGAACTGGAAGTGGATAAAGGGCTTGACTTTAATTTCTCTTGTGTGAGTACTAGAGGAGTAACTTGAATATTCATTTCAGGCCACAACACTGTAGGGCTCTAACACTGATATATGAACAGCGTGAAAATATATTCCCAAAGATAGTTGAAAATTTCCATGTCTGAAAAGATATCAGCCCTTTATAAGATCATATGTGTATATGTATATGTATGCGTATATGCATATGGATATGGATATGGGTATGGATATATATGTATATATATGTGTGTGTGTGTGTGCATCTGTCTGTCTGTCTGAATGTATGTATGTATGTTTGTATGTATATGATGGTGTTCTAAGTTCAGGGAGTAAACTAATTCCTTTGAAATGAATGTGCAATTTTAAAATGCCTACCTAGAGCCTATATGCACATAGAACTTTTTCTCCCCCCCCTTACACTTTATATATGTTTCAAAGAGTTTCTTGAATGGCATTGTTCATGCTGTGTCACCAGGCTGGTTTCTCAGTCATACCCAGCAGAGAAAGAGTGAGTGTGGAAGGAGAAGGAGGTATTAGCTTGGAGCTATAACAGCTAAGAGAAATAACCACAAAGTCTCAGGTTGCATTACAGCTTAACTAGAGTTATCAAAGAGACAATTATTTGAGGAGCTGTGATGGAAATAGGCAGCAATCAGTTTTCATTGTTGTAACAAAATGTCACAGATAAACAAGAGGGCAAAATCACTTGATTGACAGTTCAAGGATGGACAGTGTCCTATGTCCATCCTTAGCTTGCTCTATTGCTGCTATCCCTGTGGCGATGCAGAAATGTGGTTATATAAGGCCATAGCAAAGCAGCTCACCTTGTAGCGGGCAAGAAGCAGAGGAGACTTGAAACCCACAAGGTAGGGGTGAGACAGAGATCAATGTCCTGTTCCCCGTGACCTACCAATTTCCATGTGCTTCATTTCATTTGACTGGAACTCAGAAATGGGCTAATTTGTTGGTGGAATTAGTGCACTCATGATCCAGTCACCTCTTAATAGCATGACAATCCCAGGCCCTTTTGGAGTACTTGATATCAAAGTTATAATTGTGTGTAGCTCCAAAAGAAGCCATTAGCTGATAGGTGTCATGCCTTTTTTTTAGTGTGTGAGTTGTCATGGTAACTGCATTCAACAAGACAGTCAAATACATGACTATTTGTTTAACAGGAGCAGACTATTCATTACTTTCATAAGCAAAAGTATATTGGATTAAGTCAAATTTTCTATACAATGCTTACAGTGTGGTTTTCAAGAGTGGTATGGAGGATTGTTTTAATAATCTTGCTTGAGTAATCTTAAGTAAGTCACACAAATCAATATGGAAAATGTATTGCTTTTTACTCAGAACACATGAGATTAGAATGTAAATACTGAAACACATTTAGGATTACTTATGCAATGATGATGTATTAAGTATAGAAATTGTTAAACATATCAAATTGGTGTACAGTACAGAAGTGAAGTGTGCAGAGTAAACTCAGCAAATCTGTCACTTTACTGAGAACAAGATGACTCTGTGATTGGACAGAAGCCATGTGAGCCTGGAGGCTGCTATGCTCAGTCAGAAGAGTGTCAGTCAAGTAAGTCCACTGCTGTTTTAACTCTCTGTCCCTGGCTTTTAGGTGAGGAAATGGGAGAAACAGTTTCACCAACAGGATTGTTTTGGGAATTAATAAGGAATGTTAGAGAACTCCTCAGGAGTCTGGTGGGAGAAGGCCTGGGAAGCCTCAAAGGAATGTTAAAAAGAACACATTGACTTAAACAGATCAGCCCAAAGGAGATTATCTTGAGAACTTAAGAAAGATTCTAAAGAGTAGAAGAAATAAAAGAGGGGCAGTCATGGCTGGACTACCATAGAGACCGCATAGATGACCTCAGATTGTTTCTCATGGTCCAGAGCTTCATGAGGAACTAAGCAAAAGAGAGACACCTGTGAAAGACCCTGCCCATTATCAGGTGCCACCTTCTTTTAAGATCCATCAGTGTGTTTAAAACTCATTTCTCCCTTACAATCAAACTTGAGACTGTTGCATCAGAGCTTGAATTCTACTTGTGTTTGCACCAACACAAAGTCATAGGAGCCATGCATGTTTGAAACTTATGTCAATTAAATACTTGTCAACTTAAAGAAAGAGAATGAGAAGAATTATGACTGTATATCATTTGAGCTGAGCTTGTTTCTCTCTCTGCATCCAGTTGTGTGATCTAGACTATGGGAGCTCACTCTGTATATTGACTACATTCATTGTGCACCTACTGTGTGTAACTGTTGTCATGCATTCTTGGTTATCTTAATACTTCCCCAAATATGAGCTACTTAAACCACATACATATGTGTACATATATGTATGTGTGTATGTGTATGCTTTCCTGCTATTCATCTATTTTTAAAGATATACTCATTTTGTTTCATGTATTTGAGGGTTTGCCTGGATGTGTATATGCATACCACATAAACGCCTTGTATCCATAGAAGCCAGAAGAAGGTATCAGATCCCTTGGGACTGGGGTTCCATACATTGTGAGCAACCATGTGGGTTCTGGGAACTGAACTCAGATCCTATCCAAGAGAAGCCAGTGCTCTCAGCCACTGAGCCATCTTTCTAGCCCCTGACCTTGTATATTAAACAAAATAGAAGTGCAACAGCATGAAGCTTTTCACATGATGTGTAGGAGTGTGAATCGATGCAGTGGAATGAGGAGACTATTTATCTCTTTCTGAGCCTCTCCTTTTTTGTGCAATATTCTTGCTGGAAAGATTCTTTGCCAATAGAGACACAGCAGTTTTAGAAGTTTCTATCTGTTCTGTCTTCAATGTTACAACATGATGTTTGTGTTTAGTATACTCAATAACTAAATTCACCTCTCTTCTTTAAGTTTCAGAGCAATTATCTTGGTAGAGAAGATAATTATAGAAAATGCTAGGGAGGGGCGCTCAGCCATCTTGGCTCCCAGATGCCAGAGAGATCTAACAGACAGCACCAGGTACACAGACATAGCCTGAGAATAACATCGCTTGGGTCCAGCCTGTCAGGCATTTGCCTGCACCCAGGGATTCAGCAGCTCTGCTGGCCATCTGTGTGCTAACCCTGCTGGGGGTCATTTGCCTTGCAGACTGAATGGCACTTGGAGGAGTGCTCCACCATCTTGGCTCCCGGATGCAGGAGAGATCTAACAGTGCCAGGTATGCAGACATAGCCCGAGGCTAACATTGCTTGGATTGCAACCTGTCAGGCTTTTGCCTGCACCCAGGACCTGGGCATGTCTGTGGGCCATCTGTGTGCCAACCCTGTCAGGGGTTGTTTGCCCAGCAGAGTGATCAGCACATGGAAAAGGTCCCCCACAGCATCTGCCATCTTCGCTCCCTGACGGAGGAGACAGGCAGCACCAAGTTCACAGAGACAACCCAAGTAAAGCATTATTTGGGGCAAGAAACACCAGGGCACCAGGGGCACCCAAGAGAAGGGCAGCATATCAGCAATCTGTGCCAGGGGAAACCCAGTCATCCAGCAGTGGGGAAATAACCTTACAGGTTCACAGGAGGTTCAAGCACCAGCCAGTGACAACAAGACTAACTAATGCCAGAGATAACCAGATGGCAGAAGGCAAAGGTAGGAATATTACTAACAGACATCAAGGCAATATGGCAGCATATGAACCCAATTCTCCAACAACAGCAAGTCCTGGATACCCCAGCACACCAGAAAAACAAGATTTGGATTAAAAATCACTGGTCATATTGCTGTTAGAGGAACACAAAAAGGACATAAATAAATCTCTTACAGAAATACAGGGGAACATGAATAACTTAGAAGCACTTATAATGGAAACACAAAATCACTTAAAGAAATTCAGGAGAATATGGGTCAACAGATAGAAGCCAATAAAGAGGAAGTGCAAAAATCACTTAAAGAAATGCAGGAGAAATTGAGTCAGCAGGTAGAAGTCATGAAAGAGGAAACACAAAAATCTCTTAAAGAATTAGAGGAAAACACAAAGATACAAGTGAAGGAACTGAGCAAAACCATCCAGGATCTAAAAATAGAAGTAGAAACAACTAAGAAATCACAAAGGGAGAAAACTTTGGAGTTAGAAAACCTTGGGAAGAAATCAGGGGCCATAGATGCAACTATCAACAAGAGCATAAAAGAGATAGAAGAAGAATCTCAGGTGATGAAGATACCATAGAAACCATTGAATCAACAGCCATAGATAATGCAAAATGCTAAAAGCTTGTAACGCAAAACATCCAGGAAATCCAGGACACAATGAGAAAACCAATCCTAAGGATTATAGGTATAGATGAGAGTGAAGATTTACAACTTAAAGGGCCAGTAAATATCTTCAACAAAATTATGGAAGAATACTTCCCAAACCTAAAGAGAGAGATGCCAATGAATATACAAGAAGCCTACAGAACTCCAAACAGACTGGACCAGTACAGAAATACCTCCTGTCACATAATGATCAAAACCCCAAATGTACTAAACATAGAAAGAATATTAAAGGAAGTAAGAGAAAAAGGCCAAGTAACATACAAAGGAAGACCTATCAGAATTACACCAGACTTCTCACCAGAGATCATGCAGGCTAGAAGATCCTTGGAAGATCTCATGCAGACTCTAAGAGAACACAAATGTCAGCCAAGACTACTATACCCAGCAAAACTCTCAATCACCATAGATGGAGAAACCAAGATATTCCATGACAAAACCAAATTTACAGGATATCTTTCCACAAACCAAGCCCTACAAAGGATAATATGTGGAAAACTCCCGTTTTCCTCCTGTCTTGTGAAGGAGAGAAACTACAACCTGGAAAAAGCAAGACAGTAACCTTCTTTCATCAAACCCAAAAGAAGATAACCACTCAAATATAAAAATAACATCAAAAATGACAGGAAATAATAATCACTATTCCTTAATATCTCTTAACATTAATGGACTCAATTCACCAATAAAAAAACATAGACAAACAGACTGGATATATAAACAGGACCCTACATTTTGCTGCATACAGGAAACACACCTCAGTGTCAATGACAAACACTACCTTAGAGTAAAAGACTAGAAGACAATTTTACCAGCAAATGATCTCAGGAAACAAGCTGGAGTAGCCACTGTAATATCAGCTAAAGTTGACTTTCAACCTAAAGTCATCAACAGAGACAAGGAATGACACTTCTTGCTGGTCAAAGGAAAAATCCACCAAGGAGAGCTCAATTCTGAACATCTTTGCTCCAAACACAAGGGCACCCTTATTTGAGAGAGAAACTTTACTAAAGCTCAAAGCACACATCACATTGCACCTAACACAATAATTGTGGGTGACTTCAGCACTACACTATCCTCAGTGGACCAATCAGGAAAACAGAAACTAAACAGGGACACAGAGAAACTAATTGAAGCTTTGGATCAATGAGAGAGAGAGAGAGAGAGAGAGAGAGAGAGAGAGAGAGAGAGAGAGAGAAGAGAACATTTCATCCTGAAGCAAAAGAATATACCTTTTTTCTCAGCACCTCATGGCACCTTCTCGAAAATTGACCATATAATTGGTCACAAGACAGACCTCAACAAATATAAGAAGATTGAACTATTCCCATGCCTCCTATCAGATCACTATGGAGTAAGAGTGGTCTTCAGTAGCAGTAAAAATAACAGAAAGCCTACATACACATGAAGGAGGAACAATACTCTACTCAATGATACCTTGACCAAAGAAGAAAATCAGAAGGAAATCAAAGACTTTATAGAATTTAATGAAAATGAGCACAACATACCCAAATCTATGGGACACAATGAAAGCAGTGCTAAGAGGAAAACTCATAGCTCTGAGTGCCTCCAAAAAGAAAATGGAGAGAGCATGCACTAGTAGCTTAAGAGCACACCTGAAAGCCCTGGAACAAAGACAACCAAGTACATAAATTTATCAGTGGTGCAGTAGAGTAAGATGTGGTACTGCTTCATCTCTCTGTGACCACATAACTGACAGAAGGAACTTTTGGGAGACTTCATTCTGGCCCACAGATCAGAGAAGACAGTTTTTCCTGATACAAGGACTTTAGAAGACACAGACCTGCAGTGAGAGTACTGTGTATCAACCACTTATACTTGATATACACCAGAATGCACAGAGCTGGTCTTGAGACTGTAATATGAACCTCATTCTCCACCTGTAGCAATCAGGTTTCTCTACCTAGTAGCTACTCCCCAAAGGTTCCAAACATCTCCAGACAGCACCATCAGATGGAGACAAAGTATTTAAACACTTTATCCTGAAAGGGACATTTCACCTTCAAACCATGACAGAAGCCCTGAGAACTCATTCCCTTCATCAGCCCAGGAAGTATTCACAGGCAAAATGCTCCCTAGAGACAATTGGATTCTGAAAGGCTCTTGCCTCTCTGAAAAGTGACTGTGGAGTCTGGAGAAAGTCCAGTTCTGTTCTTATCTTCACTCTGTTACCACACACAGGGTTCTGTCTCAGGACACAGCTTCTCCCAATATTGACTCAATGCTGGTGGGTAGAGAAGCCAAGAGGTCATTTTTTTTTTCTGGTTCTCCCTGTCAGTGACCATGGATGCCTGCACCATACTTACCAATAAATGTGTGGAAAACACTTTTGCTGGAGACAGGGTTTCTCTATGTAGCTCTGGTTGTCCTGGAATCCACTCTGAATGTCTGCTGGCTATATAATCACTGATCCACTTAAGGTGTATGCCACCACACGTGGCTTTCAAGAGCACTTTTGACTCCACTTGGTCAGACATATGCAAAAGTGGATTGACTGGATGGAAAGGGGAGAAAGTAGAGAAGCTTCTTGAGCCTGTTGTTGGTGAACTTGAAGCTGGTATACAGCTAGAGGGAACACAAAATGGTTGAGCTTCTGTGTAAAGAAGTAAAGAAATAAATGGATTATTAAATTTGCAATCACTGACAGACTGACTGAATAAGACAATGATAAAGAGAACCAAGTGAGCCAGCAATTTGTTGTGGAGCACATATCTGAAGGATTAGATACAGGCCTAGTGCTATTGCAACAGAATTCCCACCTGCCAAAACATAGCAACAGACAAGCTTGCTTCCCCCAGGGACAGTTAGACAGTGAGCGCTGTGTGCCTAGTTCGCATTCTTCAACCTTAAGAAGCAATGACCAGTTAGGTTTTGTTGACCACGTGCTGTCCACTGAGGAAGACTTCAAACTCCAGGGCTGCATGAATTGTTAGCATTCTGTCTAAGCTCTACCCCACAGATACCTCGCAACAGCCAGCTAGGCCTGACCCACTAAAAAAAGGGCAACTGGCTTCCTCCTCCCTCTCTTGATCTCTTGTTCTCTTGTTCTCTTGCCTTCTTGCTCCTTGCCCTCATCCCCCTCTCTCCCCATTCCCTTCCCCTGTCTTTCTCCACATGCTCATGGATAGCTCCTACTCTTCTACCTCTCTCTCTCTCTCTCTCTCTCTCTCTCTCTCTCTCTCTCTCTGCCTTTCTTTGTCTTTACTACCCTCTTAACTTCCTTCCCCATTCCCTGAATAAACTCTGTTCTATACTATAACATCATGTGTGGCTGGTCCCTCAGGGAGAAGTGATGCCTTGGTTTGAACTGCTGAGACACCCATCCGTCCACACCTCACCATACTTCCATAGAACAAATCCTACGGTGTCATAACTTAATTTAGAAACTCTGTAGGTTTGCATCCCACCCCAGCTATCACATGGAGATCCACGCTTGCTAGCCCAGAACTAGTAACCCCCCTCACCCTACATGGTTCCAGGGGAGACTTCTTGAGCATGGAGCTACCCCTGTGCTGACCCTCATTCTAGGACTCTTTCCATTGGGTGAGATTTTCCCCTCTCCTTTTGAGACAGTTTTTTTCTCTCACAGCTATAAATCACAGGCTGGGCCTACATAAACTGCTCTCTGTGGAACAGGAGCATTAGTCCCCAGCTCTGACTTGTCTCACCCACGGGTCAGTCTTCCATGAGTTGTCCCTACTTATTGTGATGTCTTGGTCTAATTCACAGTAAACAGAAAACAATATTTCTATATTGCCTCTAATTGGCTCTTTCTTGCTACTGACCCACAGTGTAGACTTCCCTCTCCCAGCTCCCTCTTTTGTGCCCTACTGCAGCCACTGGTTCCACTGGGTTTGCTGCCTGAAAAGTGGGTCTGTCCCCACCCCCTGTTAGAGACTCTGTCTACTGTCCTTCCCCCATTTTGGGTTAATTAAAAAAGAAAAAAGATAGAAAAAGGTGATGGTAATGCAGGAATAGGGTCATCGTGATACCTGGCTATGTCATGCTGACTTTGGGGCATCATATCTCTAGGGAACATAGAAGAATAGGTATGGGGGATGTTTGTCTAGTCAGAGTTGGTTGTTTCCTCGTTGACCAGGGTCTGTGGAGCCATCTGAGGTAACATGAACCACTGCCCTGTCTACTCCCCCCTTCCAGAGTAGAACAGAGATGCCTGTTCCTGTTGGTGTCTTGTATCACTTTGATCTCAGGAAAGTAGGCAGGAAGCCAAACTCTACCAGTAAAATATTTGTGCCCAAAGATCAACCCTGACACATAAGGACTTGGCCTATGAGCAGACAATCTCAATGATTGTCATGATAGGAAGGCTTCCCCAACCTACTGCATATGGCCCCGGGACTGCTATAGTAGTCTGGTCAGATCCCTAACAGAATAGTGAATAGTGGGGACAGCTCAGCACAAGAGCCTTGGAAAGATGAAAGGTGTTGAGACCACCTGTGTCCTGGTGACTCAAAGAGAGGCTCAGGAGGTTGAAAGGAAGAAGGAGGGGAAGGAGGAGGTAGAAGGAAGAGCAGATGGTGAAAAGGTGAAATGTACCAGATGTAAAATGTACCAGATGAAGCCAGGTCTTTGCTAAGTGAAGATAAGCATATGTGTCCTGTGTAAAATGTGGCGGTGGTATTGGTCCTGTATAGGATGTGGGCTAGCTGACCTATGGGTGGGCCAGGAGATCCTTTGGCTATATGTTTCCTGTAGCACTTCTCTGCTCTTACATATAATGCTGATATAAAGAACAACAAGTACTGTCCACCACAGAACATAGACAAGCAGAACAGACACAGACATGGAATTCTTTGTATTTCCCCCCCAGGAAGGATTTTGGTTTAAAGCTGAATTTAAATTCAAGTAATTAAACTGAATTCATATTATTAAAAGAAACTTATTAGAATCAGATTAGGCTTAAAAGTTGAATTTCAAATAAATTAAACTTAGTTGTTTTTTTTTCCATTTTTATCTGTGAAAGATCTTATTTTTCTTTTTCTTGTAGTATGTACCTCCTAATAAGGAAAGAACAACAGTAACAAAGGTATCTGGAGAGACAGTGTTAGGTACTGGGAAGGGAAATCTTTCTTAACATTTTGGTTGTGAGTCTAGCCTTCAAAGACTGAGTTATCTCTCCAGGTCTCCATAGTCCTTCAGAGATTCTCTGAGAAATGTAACAAGAGCTACAATATTTTTGTTGGACATATTCACATTTCTGTTATCTGAGTAACTACATGCCTGAATTTCTTTGCAGCAGTCATTTCCATTGGTCCATGGCTGCTTTCTGCTTCCCACATGCAGGACTAGAGAAAAGAGCATAAGGGTCAGGAGGACTGAGGGAGCAGACAGGAGGAAGGGAGCCAGTCTGAAGAGGAGTGTGGAGTGTGGGCATAGACAAGCCTGAAGTGACAATTTCTCATTTCCTTGGAGACTCAGTTGTGTCATGGGATGTTTTTCTAGAAGCTGTATTATTAGGGGATGTTTTGCTGAGAACAGACATGTGGTGTTTCCTGGAAGATCTCTGGTGAAAAGCCATGGGCTTTGCTGGAGTAGACACTTAAGAGGACTTAAGTTTTGATTGGAAAGAGTATGAGTATCACCCAACAGACAGTGGACAGTGCTCTTGCCTTGGTTTACCTTGCAACACTTTCCTGTTTGTTTTTGTTTTTGTTTTTGTTTGTTTGTTTGTTGTTTTGTCATGTTTTTGTTTTGTTTTGCCTTTGCTGATGCTGGTCTTCACTGAAATGCTCTTGCATTGGTTTGCCTTGCTTTCTTCACTGATTTTTCTTTGTGGTGACTTTGTGGAGAGAATTGCACCAAAGGAATTCTGGTGATATTTCCACTGCTTCTTGTTGCCTCTATGGACTTGTACTTATTCCATGGAAGCTTGAGGTTTCTTCTGGATCTGGCTGTTGCTGCAGGTGGTAGGTGCCTGTAGGACTGGAGCTGCTGGGGTAGTGGGGCTAGCTGGGGTGCAGATTGCCCAGGAGGATAGATGGAGGGAGGAGTCTTGTTGCTTTTGGAGTGATATGTAACCATGGATTCATTTTTCCTGTTGAAAATATGAGAAGGAAATAATGTATTTCTGTTCTTCCTACATCTGTCTCATTCAGCACACCCTATCCATGTATGTCACAGCAACATTTTTCACCTAGGGCAGAGGAGAAAGAACTCCCTAGTGGACCAGTAAAACTCTTCTGTGACTGATGCTCAATCCAGACTGTGACTCATCCAAAACATAAGCTTCAAAGTCTGCGATTAGTACAAGATTCAATGCTGTGATTGACGCAAATTGCTGGGATTAGTCAAAAACCAATGGCCATGACTAGTCCAAAGGCCTTTTCTCAAGCTTATCAGGAAGGTTGCTCTGCCTTGCCAAGTCTGCCAGATACCCTCCAGTGCTGCCTCCTTGGTGTTGAAATATCTGTCTCCTCCTGAACCCCCCCCTCCCAAAAAGAAGGAAGAATGAAAGAAAGACAGTAAAGGAAGGAAGGAAGGAAGGAAGGAAGGAAGGAAGGAAGAAAGAAAAGAAAAGAAAAGAAAAGAAAAGAAAAGAAAAGAAAAGAAATAGAAAAAGGAAAAGAAGAAGAAGAAGAAGAAAAAGAAAAAGAAAAAGAAAAAGAAAAAGAAAAAGAAAAAGAAAAAGAAAAAGAAAAAGGCTTCCCTGGAGTGGGCTTTTCATGCCTTCTCTAAACAGTTCAGGCTGAGCTGGTAACACTAGGGAAGTAACAGCAGGTTGAGCAGAGAGCAGAGACACAGCACAGGGCACAGAAGAGCAGAGGCTGGGACCGCTGAATGTGGGCAGGTCACAGTGTGAACACAGCAAGGCAGATGCTGTTGGACAGCTGAAGAAGCAGCAGCAGTTGATTTTTTTGTGAACAGCCAGGGTGGGAGGGAGAAAGAGAAAGAGGACAAAGGGGGCAGAGCTGAGGCTGGAGAGAGAGAGAGAGAGAGATTGAAACAGCTGGTACTGGTTGCCAGGAAAGTCCTGAGAACTACCAAGTCTTCATGGCCAAAAGTCTTACACATTGGACTGAGAGCCAGAACATGGAGTTCTGCCAAGGACTAAGGGTCAAAGCTCTGGGGTCAGAACTGAGGCTGAGTGTCTTGGTCATACAGGTGTTCTCAATGTGTAAACACTAGAGGGAGCCAATTGCTGCTGGTTCCCAGGCAATCCCTGTGGCTTGCTTTTTTCAAAGGATAGATAGCAGGGAAGTAAAAGCTCTACTTCCCCTTTATTCCTAACAACACAGCAATCCACCCACACAATACCACATGAGCACCCCCAACTTTATTTTTAATTCCGGGAGTCCAGCATTGTATGTACACTATTCACATGATGTGATTTCTTCACTTCAGTTTTTACATGTAACCCTCCCAACAATTAATGTGACCTGTAATATATGTAGTGACTGTTTACTGAATGGTTGACCACTTAATAAGGGAGCCATATTGTCTATCCAAGGGGTATGTGAAGAATGAGTTCTAGGATTGTGCCCCCAATCTTTTCCCCATCTATGATTTTTGTTTTTGATAACAGAATTATAGAGACATTTGTTACAGAAATAAACATAATTGATGTCCATAGACTCCAGGCAGATGCTAAGTGGCCTATTAGTACACAAATGGAAAATGTGTCTACTGACCCTAATTACAAAAACCTGCTTCTTTCCAGTCCTTGGTTGGTATTTCCTGTGCGCAATGACAACTGGCCTGCTCTTGTTTGCAGTAGAAAATTCTGAACCTTTGCTACCAAAGGCTTTTAGCCAGTGTCTTATTTCATCATGATTTTGAAAAGTTTATGAATAGTGGTGTCAGTTATTATAGGAAAAGTCAGGAAGAGTGCTTCCTGTTCAGAAGAGTTTACTTTTAAAATCTGATGCTAATCAATGATTTTCTTGGCATTTAGAAGTCATGAGTCTTTGCTCTTTGTCCTGTGTATATCAGTAACCATCCATTCAGCTATGACATTCATTCACACACAGACAGAATCATTTACAGATAGAACTGGCTTAAAGGGCGACTGATAGTTTAATGTTGTTCCCGGGTTTCAGCACCATATGATGGGTTTATAAATGGAGAGAGAAGAAGGGGATTAGAGAGTGTGTCATGGTGGTGTGAGGAAGGGGGTGCCCTAGGCGGGCCCATGCCCAGGCACCTCTTCCTCCTGAGGGACCGTATACACACACAGACATGGTATAGAATAGAGTTTATTCAGGGAAGAGGATGGGAGTTAATGGTATAGTGGAGACAGAGAGAGGCAGAGAAAGAGAGAGAGAGAGAGAGAGAGAGAGAGAGAGAGAGAGAGAGAAGAGAAGAGAAGTAGAGAGGAGTAAAGGCTGGCCATGACCATGTGGAAAGAGGGGGGAGGGGTGGAGAGCCCAAGAGAAGCAGAGAGGTGAGAGTGCAGAGAGGCAAGAGGGATGAGAGAGAGAGGAGGGGCAAGCAGCCCTTTTTATAGTGGGCCAGGTCTATGGGGCAGGGTGTATCTGGCTATTGCCAGGTAGTTGTGGGGTGGAGCTTAGACAGAGTATTAACAGTGACAGCACTGACAGCCATACTTGATGACCAAAATTTGATCGCTAAAACCCATAGGGTGGATGGATATCCAACTCTCATGAGTTCATATCTCATAGCATACATGCACGCGCGCGCGCGCGCGCACACACACACACACACACACACACACACACACGAAAATTAGATAGACAATGTTTTAGAGTGTTAACAGTTGGAAAAAATACTAGAAGATAAATGCTGTCGTTGGATTTATTTATATTCACTAGGTATGTCATTAATGGTGTCACTCCCATTCATATGTTGAAGTTCTAAACCTTGATAAGCCAGAATAAAACTGTACTGGAAACAGAGTTTTGGTTTATTAGCTAAAATGGAGCTGTTAAATTTTGCCCTAATCTACTATGACTGATAACATAAATATTAGGGCACTGATAACAGGGATGGAGTAGACATGGAGAAACAGGAAGATGGTTTTGAGATCATGAGGGAGGCTTTAGATGAAATCAAGTTTGAGAACACTCTAATTGTAGACTTTGGCTTCCAGAACTCTAAGAATATAAATTCCTGTTGTTTCAGCTGCCCAGCCTGTGTTACTCTTTATGCAAATCCTAGAAAATTCAATATTGTAAGCATTCCACATCTGCTCTGCAGTGCAAATAGGAAGCAAAGTACAAACACAGCAAATATGTCATGTGTTCACTTAGATATGTACCCATGTCATCATGAACAGAACTAGGGAGGGCAGATGCTCCAGTTTTAAAGAAAATGTTTTCAGTCAGTCTTACATCACTGAGTATGATGTTAGTCACTGGCTTTTAGATTTAAAAAATGTTTTAACACATTGATCGAGTGATTGACTGACTTACTAATTGTCTTCATGTGTAAAAGCATGACACACATGAATGAGTCCCTTAGTGTTCTTGTGGAGGTCAGAGCACAGAGGGCAGCTGTGGATGACATCCCTCTCCATCAGATGGGTGGGTCCTGACATTTGAGCTCAGTCATGCTTCGTAGGAGGAGCCTCTTCCCAAAGCCATCTCTGTCTTCACAGATGGGCTTTCCCCCTGATTAGATAAACACTTCCACTGGAGTGATGTGTAATCTTGTCAAGTGCTGCTTCACTTCTGCATTCACTGAGGTGACCAAATGCCTTTTGTCCTCCTGTTTGGTTCTATTTATATTGTTAGACAATTTGGTCCATTCATCATTTCCTATCTCCCATTTAGTGCTTTCTCTGGGGCTCTGTTAGCTCACTGAGCATGTTTAGGACAATTTCTTTTAATCTTTCAAGCAGCTCACACATCTTAAGTGACACCTTAGTCTATGAAGCACCATTTTGATGGGCACATCTTTCCCTGTTGAATTTGTGTACAATATTTTTTTCTTTTTTTAAAAAGACAAGGTTCCTCTACATAGCACTGACTGTTCTGCAACTCACTCTGTAAACCAGACTGACCTTGAACTCACAGAGATCCACCTGCCTCTGCCTCCCAAAGACTTCTGCCACTATGCCTAGTTCACAAAGTGGCTTAGGCATTTGCCAACCAAGTCAGCTGTTCCAGACTTTACAAATGCTCTTCACCAAAGGGAACTCTTCATCAATCAGCACAGATGGAAATAATGACGCTCCTCAAATCTTTCCTAGTGTGTCACTCTCCCTGGAATCTGCCTGGGAACTGCATTTGGAACTCTGTTACATTTCTGTTCTGTGGGCTCCAAAACTGTGATTTGGCAGTGGCAGGGTCACTAATCTAAGTGTTCTTCTGTCCACTGTTGCCACATTGAAGAAGCACCCCTTTTCTGATCTCCTGCCCCATATAGACACTATTGGCTTCTTGAGAATGGGTGGCTGAAGCTGCCTTCTTGGGCTACAAACTGAAAGGAAAATTATTTCACAAAATTGGTGACATTCCCTCTCATCCACAATCCAAGTAAGATGACTAGATGAATTCTTCATGTATGAATTTTCAGAGGGGTTTATTTCCATATTACAATAATGATTATGGGGGGGGGATGCTGGTGAGATGACTCAGCAGTTAAGATCACTGACTGCTCTTCCAAAGGTTCTGAGTTCCAATTCCACAACCACATGGTGGCTCACAACCATCTGTAATGAGACCCAATTCCCTCTTCTGGTGTGTCTGAAGACAGCTACAATGTACTTACATATAATAATAAATAAATCTTTAAAAAATTAATGATTGTGCTCACTCCTGCAGCACATATACTAAAACTGGAATGATACAGAGAAGATTAGCATGGCCCCTGTTCAAGGATGACATGCAAATTTGTGAAGCGTTCCATATTTTTCTGGTCAAGGGAAAAATCCACCAAGAAAACCTCTCAATTCTGAACATCTATGCTCCAAATGCAAGGGCACCCTCATTCATAAAAGAAAATTTACTAAAGCTCAAAGCACACATTGCACCTAACACAATAACTGTGGGTGACTTCAACACTCCACTATCCTCAATGGTCTGATCAGGAAAACAGAAACTAAACAGGGACACAGGGAAACTCATTGAAGCTTTGGAGCAATTGGATTTAATATATATATATATATATATATATATATATATATAGAGAGAGAGAGAGAGAGAGAGAGAGAGAGAACATTTCATCCTAAAGCAAAAGAATATACTTTTTTTCTCAGCAACTCATTGTACCTTCTCCAAAATCGACCATATAATTGATCACAAGACAGACCTCAACAAATATAAGAAGATCGAAATAATCCCATGCCTCCTATCAGATAACCATGGAGTAAGAGTGGTCTTCAATTGCAACAAAAACAACAGAAAGCCCACATACACATGAAGGCTGAACAATACTCTACTCAATGATACCTTGACCAAAGAAGAAATAAAGAAGGAAATCAAATACTTTATAGAATGTAATGAAAATGAAGTGACAACATACGCAAATCTATGGGACACAATGAAAGCAGTGCTAAGAGGAAAACTCATAGCTCTGAGTGCCTCTAAAAAGAAACTAGAGAGAGCATACATGAGCAGCTTAATAGCATACCTGAAAGCTCTGGAACACAAAGAAGCTAATTCACTCAGGAGTAGTAGAAGATAGGAAATCATCAAACAGCGCTGAAATAAATCAAGCGGAAACAAGAGAACCATACAAAGAATCAACAATACCAGAAGATGGTTCCTTAAGAAAATCAACGAGATAGATAAACCCTTAGCCATACTAACCAAAGTGCACAGAGACAGTATCCAAAATTAACAAAATTAAAAATGGAAGGGGAGATATAAGAACAGAAACAGAGGAAATTAAAAAGCTCATCAAATCCTACTACAAAGCCTATACTCATTACACTGGAGAATCTGTAGAAAATGGACAATTTCATAGACAGATACCAAATACCAAAATTAAATCAGGATCATATAGATCAACTAAACAGTCCCATAACCCCTAAAGAAATAGAAGGGCTCATAGAAAGTTTTCCAACCAAAAAAAGCACAGGACCACATGCTTTTAGTGCAGAATTCTACCAGAAGTTCAAAGAAGATCTAACACCAATACTCTTCAAATTATTCCAAAAAATAGAAACAGAAAGAACACTACCCCACTCATTCTACAAAGCCACAATTACCCTGATACCAAAAGCACACAAAGATCCAACAAAGAAAGAGAACTTCATACCAAATTTCCCTTATGACATCAATGCAAAAATACTCAATAAAATCCTTGCCAACCGAATCCAAGAACACATCAAAATGATCATTCACCACGATCAAGTAGGCTTCATCCCAGGGATGCAGGGATGTTTCAATATACGAAAATCCATCAATGCAATCCACTACATAAACAAACTCAAAGAAAAAAAAAACACATGGTCATTTCATTAGATGCTGAAAAAGCATTTCACAAAATTCCGCATCCTTTCATGCTAAAAGTCTTGGAAAGAACCGGAATTCAAGGCCCATACCTAAATATAGTAAAAGCAATATACAGCCAATGGGTAGCCAACATCAAACTAAATGGAGAGGAACTTGAAACAATCCCACTAAAATCAGGGACTAGACAAGGCTGCCCCATCTCTCCATAGCTTGTCAATATAGTACATGAGGTACTAGCTAGAGCAATTAGACAACATAAGTATGTCAAAGGGATACAGGTTGGAAAGGAAAAAGTCAAATGATGACAATTTGCAGATGATATATTAGTATATGTAAGTGACCCAAAAAACTCTGCCAGAGAACTACAGCTGATAATTAACTTCAGCAAAGTGGCTGGTTATAAAATCAACTCTAGGAAATCAGTAGCCTTCCTATACTCAAAGGATAAGCAGGCTGAGAAAGAAATTAGGGAAATGACACCCTTCACAATAGCCACAAACAATATAAAGTATCTTGGTGTGACTCTAACCAAACAAGTGAAAGATCTGTATGACAAGAACTTCAGGTCTCTGAAGAAGGAAATTGAAGATCTTAGAAACTGGAAAAATCTTCCATGCTGGTGAATTGGTGGGATTAATATAGTAAAAAGGGCCACCTTGCCAAAAGCAATATACAGATTCAATGCAATCCCCATCAAAATCCCAACTCAGTTTTTTATAGAAATACAAAGAGCAATTCTTGAATTCATCTGAATAACAAAAAACCCACGATAGCTAAAACTATTATTAACAGTAAAAGAACTTCTGGGGGAATCAGTATCCCTGACCTCAAGCAGTACTACAGAGCAATGGTGTTAAAAACTGCATGGTATTGGTACAATGACAGGCAGGTAGATCAATGAAATAGAATTGAAGACTCAGAAATGAACCCACACACTTATGGTCACTTCTTCTTTGACAAAGAGGCTAAAACCATCCAATGGAAAAAAGATAGCCTTTTCAACAAATGGTGCTGGTTCAACTGGAGGTCAGCATGCTGAAGAATGCAAATCAATCTATTCTTATCTACTTGTACTAAGCTCAAGACCAAGTGGATCAAGGACCTTCACATAAAATCAGACACACTGAAACTAATATAAAAGAAACTGGGGAAGACCCTTGAGGACATGGCCACAGGGAGAAAGTTCCTGAAGAGAATACCAATAACTTATGCTCTAAGATCAAAAATTGACAAATGGAAACTCATAAAATTACAAAGTTTCTGTAAGGCAAAGGATACTGTCAAAAGGACAGAACAGCAACCAACAAATTGGGAAAAGATCTTCACCAACCCTACATCTGACAGATATATATATATATATATATATATATATATATATATATATATATATATATATATATATATATATATATCCAATATATACAAAGAATTCAAGAAGTTAGACCCCAGAAAACCAAATAGCCCTATTAAAAAATGAGGTACAGAGCTAAACAAAGACTTTTTACCTGAAGAACTTTGGATGGCTGAGAAGCACCTTAAGAAGTGTTCAACAACATTAGTCATTAGAGAAATGTAATTCAAAACAACCCTGAGGTTTCACCTCACGCCAGTCAGAATGGCTAAGATTAAAAACTCAGGAGACATCAGGTGTTAGTGAGGATGTGGAGAAAGAGGAACACTGCTCCACTGCTGGTGGGATTGCAAGCTGGTACCTCTCTGGAAATCAGTCTAGTGGTTCCTCAGAAAACTGGGCACAACAATTCTGGAGGACCTTGCTATACCACTCCTGGGCATATACCCAGAGGATTCTCCAGCATGTAATAAGGATACATGCTCCACTATGTTCATAGCATCCCTATTTATAATAGCCAGAAACTGGAAAGAACCCAGATGTCCCCCAACAGAAGAATGGATACAAAAATGTGGTATATATACACAAGGGAGTCCTATTCAGCCATTAGAAACAATGAATTAATGAAATTCTTAAACAAATGAATGGAACTGGAAAATGTCATCCTAAGTGAGGTAACCCAGTCTCAGAAGAACACTCATGGTATGCACTCACTGATAAGAAGTTATTAGCCTAGAAGCTTGGAATACCCAATCCACAATCCACATATCAAATGATGTCCAAATAGAAGGAAGGAGTGGCCCCTGGTTATGGAAAGGCTCAGTGCAGCAGTGTAGGGGAATACCAGAACAGGGAAGTGGGAAGGGGTGGATGCGGGAACAGGGGGAGGGAAGAGGGCTTATGGGACTTTCCAGGAGGGGGGATCCAGGAAAGGAGAAATCATTTGAAATGTAAATAAAGAATATATCAAATAAAAAATGAATCTTTATAAAAAATAGAAAATTCTAAGCACTAAAAGTGGCTATTCTCTTTCTCCTCAGATTAAGCATCACTGGCACCACTAAAAAGGACAGCTGTGCTGTCATCTCAAGAGACAAAGTGGTTTCTGAGAGCTGTGCTTCAGGCAACCATTGGATCTGCCAAAAGGATCTAAAACATGACTCTTGACTGCAAATAGCATCTTGATTACTTTACCCTCCACACCAGATCTCTGCACATAACCTGTCTCTGCTGTCTGCCCCCCAATGCAGTCAGTGGCACAACGCAAGGACTCTGTTAGCACTGTGACTCTTATAGAAATCTATGTGCATTTTCTCTGTTCTGTAAAGGAGACAGAGATGTTGATGTGCCATTCTATGAGTGTGTTAGAATCGAGGGAGTCTTAACTTATTGGAGAGACCATTTGAGTGGATGACATGGGGAGGGGAATCAATGCAAAAAGCAAGAGAATTTTTACCAAATGAAATTATGGCTATAAAATCAATCCCATTTCCTCTCTGTTTCAAATCTGACCATTTCTACATTCTCTAGAAAGACAAGTTAATAACAACCTTATCCAGCTCCAAATCCCAGGGAACTGGGTTGACAGCTCTTTGTAACATCTTCAGGCTGAGTATGGGTGTTGAGATATTTATAAGGGGGTGGGGAAAGGGTAGGGAAAATGGGTGAGTTCATTGGACTCTGATTTCTGTGTCTTGACCATATCTAGCTGGAGTCCAGGACCTCAGGAGTTCAAGCAGGTCAGTTCAGCATGTTTGAGGAGGAGACTCAACCTGGCTGTATTTTCTTTAATATATACATCTCAAAACAAAATTTTAGTATCACAAAGATAGATTTTTTTGTTTGATATGCTGGAATCTAGTCCTCTGGAAGTCTCCCTCTATCATTTCTTATCTAAATAGCTCTGGAAGATGCCTAGAGCCTAATTCCCCTTTTTTAAAAACAAAAAGATAGTATCCTTTTTTCAAATCAGCCTATCCTTGAGCCAGTAACCAGAAAAACCTTCATTTTTACTGCTCTCCCAGAGGAATAAAAGTACCACAAAGCACAACCTCACTCATTATGAAAATCAAAACAATTTAAACCAAATGAAATAAGCTAAGATACTCTCTGTATAAGCCTCTATTTAGGCATTTTTATCTAGCCAATGAGAAATAATGACTAGGGCTCCAGAGACCCCTCCTCGTCTCTATTCTGAGAACTACCTGTCCAAAGTGAGAAAGAATTCAAGGCTCTCACAATTGCCCCAGTTAAGAAACCCTCCTGCCTGAAGTCAAAGACAAGCTTAATTCCATTCTCCACCCACAGGGCATTCCTGAGTAAGAATGCTCAGGGGAAAAAACACACACACAGAGAATGTATTGAATAATAACCACTTGACCTCTGGTGGCACGCATCACACCCACCAGGCCTCCTCCCCTGAGAGAGTCAATAGTCGCAGGGGTGGGAGATGGGCTGCCCCGGCTCCCTGGGAAGTTGGGAAGTGTGATGGGCATCTGGGGACTGTGACACTTAAGGTGGTATGGTTCTGTGCCACAGGTGACCCCACCCCACCCCCCAGCCACCTTCCCCACTGGGCCTTCTCAGCCATCTTGGAGCTGGTTGCAACACACAGTCACAGTGAAAGTGTGCCAGGAAGACCCCCACTGGACCCACATCTGGCGTGCATGCAAGCCCCTGCCACAGCCTCCACCCAAGCTGAATAAAGAGGGGAACTGGGATGACTCATGTGTGGAGGAGTCAGGGGGAATGGGGAGCAGGAAAGATCCACCAGCACCACCTGCATAGCCGGACTTGAGCCACCCTGGGTTGAATACTCCAGGCATTTTGATCAACTGTAAGTCAAGGTCCCTACTGGCGGGACAGAATGAGATACCAACAAACACAGAGAAAAACAGCTTGACCCTGCCACAAGTAGGCGTCTAGGTCCAGGGACACAGAACAAGACACTAACACACAGAGAGAAAACAGTGATGGGCCCAGTTACAGATACCAGGTGCCCCTACCCATGGTAGGAACCAGATAAACCAGATCTTAGCAAGACTCAGCTTCTTCTGTTACTGTCCTGCCATTTTCAGAAGGAGCAGAGTTCTCCAGCTCTCTCCCTGTCTGGGCCATCCCCCAGACCCCTGTGGTCTAGACCTTTGGCATGTCTGCCAGTTGAGCTCACTGTACTAGACACACTAGGCTCTCTGAGTCTCCAGCCTATTAGACACTTGCAAGCAAACAGAAAGTTCAGACAAGCTTACAGACTCAGACTTTGACAATCAGCGTGATAAACAGCAAGACAAACAGAAAACAATCTGCAATGTTACATGTTCAAGACTTTGGATTCACTATCCCAGTGTGTCCCCACAGGAGGTCAGTTTCCCGGCCAATGCACCAAATGTAAGACTCAAGGGAGTCTTAACTTCCCAGAGAAAACCTCTGAGTGGACAACACAGAGAAGGGAATTGATGCAAAAATAAGAGGATTTGTATTTATTATCCAGCTGGGGCCACCCCGCACATGGAGACAGAGCGACACACATTCCGGGCTGCTCAGGCCTTTTATATAATTCTTTTTTTTTTTAACTAGGAAATTAATGTAATTTATTTTTTTTAGAACACATGTAGTTATTGTATGAGACTAACAGTTTGCATGAAAATAGTTTCTTTGCTATAGATTCTTTTTTTGTTTTTTTTATTTTTATTTTCTATATTCTATGTTTACATTCCAAAGGCTTTCCCCTTTCCCAGTTCCCACCCACCATAGTTCCCATAGTTCCTCTCCCCCCCCCAACTGTTCCCCAATCATTCCCCCTCCCCCCTCGGTTTCTTTACTAAACTGGATGCAATCTTTACAGGCCCAGGGTCCTCTCCTTTCTTCTTCTTGGGAATCATTTGACTTGCTATTTGTGTCTTGAGTATTTAGGGCTTCTGGGCTCATTAATATCCACTTATCAGTGATTGCATTTCGTGTGCATTCTTTTGTGATTGGGTTAATTCACTCAAGATGATATTTTCCAGGTCTAACCATTTACCTACAAATTGCATGAATTCATTATTTTTAATTGCTGAGTAGTATTCCATTGTATAAATATATCACATTTTCTGTATCCATTCCTCCTTTGAGGGATATTTGGGCTCCTTCCAATTTCTGGCTATTATAAACAAGTCTGCTATAAACATAGTGGAGCATGTGTCCTTATTGCATGCAGGGGAATCCTCTGGGTATATGTCCAGGAGTGGTATGCCAGGGTCCTCTGGAAGTGACATGCCCAATTTTCTGAGGAACCGCCAAACTGATTTCCAGAGCGGTTTTACCATTTTGCAATCCCACCAACAGTGGAGGAGTGTTCCTCTTTCTCCACATCCTCGCCAGCACTTGTTGTCTCTTGAGTTTTTAATCTTAGCCATTCTGACTGGTGTGAGGCAGAATCTCAGGGTTGTTTTGATTTGCATTTCCCTGATGACTAATGATGTTGAACATCTCTTAAGGTGTTTCTCGGCCATCCGAATTTCTTCTGGTGAAAATTCTTTGTTTAGCTCTGCGCCCCATTTTTTAATAGGGTTATTTGTTTCTTTGCAGTCTAACTTCTTGAGTTCTTTGTATATATTGGATATTAGCCCTCTGTCGGATGTGGAGTTGGTGAAGATCTTTTCCCACTTTGATGGTTGCCGTTTTGTCCTTCTGACAGTGTCCTTTGCTTTGCAGAAACTTTGTAATTTTATGAGGTCCCATTTGTCGATTCTTGATCTTAGAGCATAAGCTATTGGTGTTCTGTTCAGGAACTTTTCCCCTGTGCCCAAGTCCTCCAGGGTCTTCCCAAGTTTCTTTTCTAATAGTTTCAGTGTGTCTGGTTTTATGTGGAGGTCCTTGATCCACTTATAGTTGATCTTAGTGCAAAGAGATAAGAGTGGGTCAATTCGCATTCTTCTGCATGTTGACCTCCAGTTGAACCAGCACCATTTGTTGAAAAGGCTATCTTTATTCCACTGGATGGTTGTGGCTCCTTTATCAAAGATCAAGTGACCATAAGTCTGTGGGTTAATTTCTGGGTCTTCAATCCTGTTCCATTGATCTGCTTGCCTGTTGCTATACCAATACCATGCAGTTTTTAACACAATTGCTCTGTAGTACTGCTTGAGGTCAGGGATATTAATTCCCCCAGAAGTCCTTTTATTGTTAAGAATAGTTTTAGCTATCCTGGGTTTTTTGTTGCTCCAGATGAATTTGAGAATTGCTCTTTCTAGATCTATGAAGAATTGAGTTGGGATTTTGATGGGGATCGCATTGAATTTTTACTATATTGATCCTGCCAATCCAGGAGCAAGAAATATTTTTCCATCTTCTGAGGTCTTCTTCGATTTCTTTCTTCAAGGACTTGAAGTTCCTGTCATACAGATCTTTCGCTTGTTTGGTTAGAGTTACGCCAAGATACTTTATGTTGTTTGTGGCTATTGTGAAGGGTGTTATTTCCCTAATTTCTTTCTCTGCCTGCTTGTCCTTTGAGTACAAGAAGGCCACTGACTTGCTTGAGTTAATTTTATAACCTGCCACTTTGCTGAAGTTGTTTATCAGCTGTAGAAGTTCTCTGGTGGAGTTTTTTGGGTCGCTTAGGTAAACTATCATATCGTCTGCAAATAATGATAGTTTCACTTCTTCCTTTCCAATTTGTATCCCTTTGACTTCCTTATGTTGTCTAATTGCTCTTGCTAGAACTTCAAGTACTATATTGAAAAGATATGGAGAGAGAGGGCAGCCTTGTCTAGTCCCTCATTTTAGTGGGAATGCTTCAAGTTTCTCTCCATTTATTTTGATGTTGGCTACTGGTTTGCTGTAGATTGCTTTTACTATGTTTAGGTATGGGCCTTGAATTCCTGCTCTTTCCAAGACTTTTAGCATGAAAGGATGCTGAATTTTGTCGAATGCTTTTTCAGCATCTAATGAGATGACCATGTGGTTTTTTTCTTTCAGTTTGTTTATGTAGTGGATTACATTGATGGATTTCTGTATATTGAACCATCCCTGTATCCCTGGGATGAAGCCTACTTAATCATGGTGGATGATCGTTTTGATGTGCTCTTGGATTCGGTTAGCAAGAATTTTATTTAGTATTTTTGCATCTATATTCATAAGAGAAATTGGCCTGTAGTTCTCTTTCTTTGTTGGATCTTTTTGTGGTTTAGGTATTAGCGTAATTGTGGCTTCGAAGAATGAGTTGGGCAGTGTCCCTTCTGTCTCTATTTTGTGGAATAGTTTGAAAAGTATTGGTGTTAAGTCTTCTTTGAAGGTCTGGTAGAATTCTGCACTAAAACCATCTGGTCCCGTACTTTTTTTGGTTGGGAGGCTTTCTATAACCCCTTCTATTTCTTTAGGGGTTATTCTTGGGCAGCCACCATTAGGCACAATGTGATTGGCAGAACAGTGTTACCTTTAAACTAATTGGTTTTTAGAGGATGAGGAAGATGGCTAAGGAACTCTGGGCCTTTCCTAACTGCAGGGACCACACTGTGGTCTGAGGAATGTAATTTAGCCTCTCCCTTTTGAGAGGGAGAACACTTGCCCTTCTGGGAGGGGCCAGTGTTCTATGACCTTTTCAAAATTTCTGAATTAACCTGTTCAAGGAGAGCTCTGTGGAAAGAAGCCTAGTCAGCTGAGGGGTACTGAATTCTAATCAAGGTGTCTGTGACCCACCCCTCCACTGTGTCTGAGATCATTTGCAAAACAGTCACAGAAAACCATTTGCAAAAAATAATTTTGGTCCAAATTGAAGCATTTTTAAATATTAAATACTGACCAAGAGATGGATTTTGTAGTTTTCCAGCTGGAATCGCCCTGTGTTGCCAGGGTGTACAAGGACAAACCGATTGGTCATCATACTTTATCCTGAAGCTTTGTTGTTTTCCACCTACAACTCCCAGAATTCCAGCACCTTGGGCAGTTGGGGCTTACATTTTAATTTTGGGCATTGCACAACTTGGAATAGAAATGTTTACTGGAGCTCCCAGTTCCAGAGTATTAGAACCCATAACCATCATGGTAAGGAACAAGGCAGCTGTAGGCAGGCATAGTGCTAAAGCAGTAAAAGAGAGCTTACATGCTGATCCACAAGGGAGCAGAGAGAGAGAGAGGAGTATTCAGGAATGGAATGGGCTTTTAAATTCTCTAAGTAACATGCTTCCTGCAACAAGACCACAACTCTTATGGAACCCATAGATTTATACATTTAATTGATTTAATTAAATTTCAAAAGTCCCCAAAATCTTTCAGTTTCATGACTGTTCAAAAGTTCAAAGCCCAAAGTATCTTCTGAGACACAAAGTGATCTCTTAATTTTAACCCTTGGTAAAATAGAAAACCAAATTATGTACTTTCAAGATACAATAGCACAAATATATATTACCTGTACAAAAGGTATTAAAGGGGGCACAGTAAAGAAATACTGGATAGAAGCAAGGCTAAAACCATCAAGGCAAACTCCAAATATTATACTACATTAGATGTCAAAGGGTTCCAGTATTTCCACTTTTCTATCTTTGCTGATTGCAACATACTTTTTCACCTTCATTATTTTCATAATTATTCATGAATAGAACTTGTACTGGTTCTCTCTTTGTTATTTTCATAATTCTTCAGGAATGGAATTTGTGCTAGTTCCACTTCCTGTCAACAGGTCTACTTGGTAGTTATCCCATACCTCTGGCATCTTCAATATCTTGGAGTTTCCAATGCAATCCATACTTCATTTTCACAAATTTCACACAATGGCATCTCTGAGCTTCAATGCAGGGATTCCCTTGCCATACATTTGGTGTCAGAGGTACCCCCTAACCATGAAGGAAGAATCCACCAGCACTTCTGTATTCTACATGACTTTGAAGCCAGAATCATGTGGCCAATGCTGTCAAGTTCTACTACCTTTCTGGGATGGAACTTGGTTCCTTCCTTGAGTTACACTGCATAAACTTTGATTTGTTGTTGTTCTTTGGGAACAGATAGTTCTTTAGGCCTATTTAAAAAGTGTCAGTATTATCTGGGTGGGTTTTTTCCTGAGGATAACACACCCATAATTCCATTAACCTTATCTCAACAAAAATTCCTTGTGCTGTTTCTCACTTCAAATTGTACATTTCATATTTCTTGGAGTTCTGCTTACATTTTTTACTGTAGATCTACATAATCACATATATAACAATGTAATCACTAATAACCACACAAAGGAATCAATACTAGGCTGCCTTGAAATCTCTGCCATTAGTTATAAATCTCTGAATTAGTTCTAAACTCTTCATTTAGCCTCATGGAGATTCTAAGGACAAGGGCAAAACCATCCACATTATTTATCAAAATATTTCAAGAATGGTGTCTAACTCAGTTGCTAATATTATTCCCCCTTGAATCCTCTTGGGCCTCCATAGTCCAATTGCTCCCCCTACCACTGCTTTCTAATCTCATGTTAGAATGGCTTGTTAAGCTTTACTTATAGCTTTCAAACACTTTCATAGTCCAAAATCTGAAAATCTCCCATATTGTTATAAAATATAACATAGCTAAACACAAAATCTAAGATTATCAAATCCCCATAAGAAAAGATAGACCTATCCATGACATTGCACTTTGTAATGATTGTGACAACAATGCAAAATAGACAAATGGGACCACGTGAATCTCAATATTTTGACAATAAAGTTTATTTACATCATGTCTGTCACAGCAACACCACACTTCCTGACACCAACTTATGTCTAAGACAATTTCTATTTCTATGAAGAGACATCAAGGCTAAAACAATTTATCAAAGAAAACATTTATTGGGGCTTATGATCCCAGAGATTTAGTCCATCATCTTTATGGTGGGAAATATGGCAGCTGGCAGACAACCAGTGTGCAGGAGAAGTAGCTAAGAGCTTACATCCTGATCTATAAGTTGAGGCAGAAAAAGAATTTACTGGAAATGATGTGGAGTTTTGAAATCTTAAAATCCATGGCCAGTGACATATCTCATCCAAATAAAGCTACACCTAATCCTTCTTAAACAGTTCTACCTACTAGGAGTCAATCATTCAAATATATGGGGACCATTCTTATACAAGCCACCAGACCAATATTTCTTTTATTTTATCAACTGTAAACTTTATTGTCAAAATCTTGTGATTCACATGGTCCCATTTGTCTATTTTGCATTGTTGTCACAATCATTACAAAGTGCAATGTCATGGATAGCTCTATCTTTTCTTATAGGGATTTGGTAATCTTAGATTTTGTGTTTAGCTATTGTCTTATGGTTTTATTGCTATGAAGAGACACGATGATCACAGCAACTCTTATAAAACACTTAATTGGGACTGGATTATAGTTTCAGAGGTTTAGATCATTGTCTCTGTGTTGGGAAGCATGGCAGTTTATAAGTCTACATGGTTCTGGAGATGAAGCTGGAAGAGACTGTGTTCCACACTGAATACAGCCTGAGCATTTAAGACCTGCTTCCACAGTGACATACTTCCTCCAAAAAGGTTATACATCCTAATAGTGCCACTTTCCATGCCCAAGCATTCAAACACATGAAACCATGGAGGCTATTAATATTCAAACTGCCATAGCTATTTAATGTTTTGAGTTAATTTTTAAAAATGTAATAGTATAATAATGATAACCACATTTCATTGTTTGTATGAGAATTTCCAGTTTTCTAAACATTATTCATTGATGGGACTATTTTTTTTCAGTTGCATCAATAGTCAAGAAAATTTGAATATATACATGACAATTTGTTCATGTTCTTGATTTTCTGCTATTCCCTTCAGTCTACTTATGTCTATGCCAGTACCATACTGTTTTAATTATAATATATTATTAACATGTTTTCAAATCAGGCAGCACGTGTATTCCAACTTTGTTTTTAATGTTTAAAGTCCTCTGATAATCCTTTTATTTTTCAGCTTAAATTTTATATTTTTGTGAAGATGTTATTAATATTCTAATAAAGATTGCTTTGAATCTGTAGATACTTTGAGTAATATGACAATCCCAACAATATTACGTCATCCAACCCATTAACTCAAGATTGTATTGGTTAGTATCTGCTTAATTTCAGTTAGCAACATTTGATTCTTTTCACTGCATATGTCCTTCACACCTATAAATGGCTTTATTCCTAAAAGTTCAGTCTATTTCATGAAATTGGAAAAGAAATTTTTTTAATTCATTACTCTTGGTTCTTTTTTTAAATTTTCTATATTCTTTGTTTACATTCTGAATGCTTTCCCTGTTGCCCCCTCACCATTTGTCCCATAAGTCCTCTTCCCTCTGCCCATTCCCCAATCACCCCCTCCCATTTCTCTGTTCTGGTACTTCCCTACAATACTGGATCAAGCCTTTTCAGTACCAGGGCCCTTTCCTCCCTTCTTCTTGGGAATCATATGATTTACTAATTGTGTCAAGTATTCAGAGCTTCTGGGCTAATTAATATCCACTTATCAGTGATTGCATTTCATGTGTATTCTTTTCTGATTGGGTTACCTCACTTAGTATGATATTTTCCAGTTCCAACCATTTGCTTAAAAATTTCATGAATTCATTGTTTCTAATTGCTGAGTAGTATTCCATTGTATAATTATACCACATTTTCTGTATCCATTCCTCCATTGAGGGACATCTGGGTTCTTTCCAGCTTCTGGCTATTATAAACAAGGCTGCTATGAACATAGTGGAACATGTGTCCTTGTTGCCTGCAGGGGAATCCTCTGGGTATATGCCCAGGAGTGGTATGACAGGTCCCAATTTTCTGAGGAACTGTCAGACTGATTTCCATAGTGGTTGTACCATCTTGCAATCCCACCAGAAGTGGAGGAGTGTTCCTCTTTCTCCACATCCTTGCCAACACCTGTTGTCTCCTGAGTTTTTAACCTTAGCCATTTTTACTGGTGTGAGGTGAAATATCAGGGTTGTTTTGATTTGCATTTCCCTAATGACTAATAATGTTGAACATTTCTTAAAGCGCTTCTCAGCCATCCAAATTTCTTCAGGTGAAAAGTCTTTGTTTAGCTCTGTACCCCATTTTTTGATAGGGTTATTTGGTTCTCTGGGGTCTAACTTCTTGAGTTCTTTGTATATATTGGATATTAGCCCTCTGTTGGATGTGGGGTTGGAGAAGATGTTTTCCAAATTAGTTGGTTGCTCTTTTGTCCTTCTGACAGTGTCCTTTGCCTTACAGAAACTTTGTAACTTTATGAGGTCCCATTTGTCAATTCTTGATCTTAGAGCATAAGCTATTGGTGTTCTGTTAAGGAACTTTGGAAAAGGAATTAAAAAAATTTTTAATTGCTTTTAAGTGATGCCTGGTGTTCCTAAAAGTAATGATCTTCGCATTTTAATTTTATATTCTGAAATGTTTAATTACCTTATCAGTTCTAATGAGTTTGTATATCTGAGATGGTGGGAGATGTACACGGAGGTTTTCATTTTTGGGAATTATATATGTATACAATGAGTTATGATCATATCATCTCCCTCCAGTCCTTCCCTGACCCCTCTTCAATGCATCTTTCTTCCATGGCTTTTTTGTTTGTTTATTTGTTGTTTTCTTATTTATAATCCATTGAGTTCAATGAATGCTAACTGTACATGCATAGATGTGGGAACATCACTGGAGAATAAGTAACCCATCAGAGGTCACAGCCACAAAGAAAAGTGACTTTTCATAGCAGTTATCAACTGCTAATTAATAGTTTCTCAGGAAGGAGTGGGTCTTGTGAATCCCTCTAAAACCATGCTGAGTCTTCTCTTTTTTCATTTTTGAAAAGTGTATGTATGTAGTCTGGTGTTCTGGAACTTACTATATAGACTAGGCTGGCATTGAACTCACACAGAACCTCCTATATTTGCCTCCCAAGTGGTAGAATTAAAGGCATGTACAACTACTTCTAGCCCATGCTGGAATTTTGACTGGCTTGATTTTGTAAGGATAAGCATAACAACTGTAAATTTGTGAGTGCAGTCAGGTGGTGGTGGCACACGCCTGTAATCCCAGCACTCTGGAAGGCAGAGGCAGGTGGATTTCTGAGTTCAAGGCCAGTCTGGTCTACAGAGTGAGTTCCAGGACAGCCAGGGCTATACAGAGAAACCCTG
This sequence comes from Apodemus agrarius, assembly GCA_964023405.1. Taxonomy (NCBI): domain Eukaryota; kingdom Metazoa; phylum Chordata; class Mammalia; order Rodentia; family Muridae; genus Apodemus; species Apodemus agrarius. The sequence goes on from OZ030006.1 coordinate 160,959,747, forward strand.
TCTTGAAAAACCCAAATCCAAAAACAAACAAACAAAAAACAAAAAAACAAAAAAACAAAAAAAGAAAGAAAGAAAAAAAGGTTTGTGAGGGCAATGACCATGTCATTTTCACAAGACGGAATTTTAAGGTATTTTTACATTCTTTTCACCTGTGTCCTCCATGTTGTTCCCTGGGTGGGAATTAATATAGACATCTCTTTTCAGGCTGAGCACTCACACTTACTTATTCTCAGCAGCTCGATCATCACTGACTAAAAAAAAAAAAAATGTATATTTAGAAAACAGTATGACAGCTTGACCAAATGAAAAACGATAGCTTCCTCCCTTGGGGCCTATGATACCCATAGCCCTGGGTTTTAACACATTTATGACACCAGTCATGAACTCTCTCCTATAGAGTAGGAGACCTCAAATCCAATTGGAAAACAGTTGTTTATCCTCATAACCTTCACACCAGTTATTGCATCAGTAGTTATTTTGTATGTATGATTGATGTTGTAGAGCTAGACTACTGATGGCTTCTCCCTTAGAAACCTGCACAGCACCTTCCAGCATTACGAGAGATTACCATCAGCTTAGAGGTTTGCTGGTCAATTCCAGCTTGGTTAATTTATGTTCTGAAAACATGTGGTATCTTGAGCAATACGGCCTTGCCTAACAGTTATTGTGTAAAATCAAGAACAAAGGCAATAACCTGTATTGTTTTGGGGACCTCTTGAGTATCCCTTAGAAGTATCTTGTAGGATATCCCATGTTTGGAACTGAGGTATTAGTTTAATAATCTCATACACATGTAAAAAATTATTTTCCAAGAAACTTAAGCATCTTTCATGTTTAGTTTAAGAAGTATGATTTTCCTTTCTTTTGTTGGATCATATTTTGCTATTTAGTTTTTTCTATGTTTGGCACCTGAAAAGACCAGTCCTATCTCTTGTAATCTTTGCATGGGATTGTTCTCTCAGATAATTTTTTTTGTCAGGTTAAGGTTACTTTAAAATAACCAATTTTCCTGTCTTCTCTTTTTGTGATGTCCTGGCAATCCACATATGATATCCAAAAGTGAACTAGAACATTCCATTCATTCCCTTCACTTCACTGAGAAGGAGCCTCTCTGTGGTAACCCTGTCATGGCATTCTTCAGTTACAGGGTCCTGAGCAAAAATGTCTGAGGGATCAGAGATAAAGAAGATAGAAGAGGTGAGCTTGAGGTTTAGAGGTCAAAGCTTGCAGAAGTTACATCTAATGCCAAGGAAGCTTGTTAATAAATAAAGCATTTTGTATACTATTTCCAGGGGGCCAGAGGGACAGAGTCAGGAGAAAGATATCATTCAGTAAGATGAAATCATCAAGAAGCTAGCCAAGCAGTGATGTACAAAGGGAACATGGAGAGTCTCAAGAGCATGACAGATGAGCACACAGTGGCCTTGGGGCTGATGACACTGGGCTTTATGGGGAAAATCGAGGTTCCCAGGAACTGAAGCATTAAATCCTTTGAGGGCCTATATTCAGGCTTTGCCAAGTTCATCCCTGGGAAAAGACACTGAATTAACTTCCTCTTATTATAGCTTCTGAGAAAGCCTTGTGTAGGTCTGTCTCTCAACAGTGTGGGTGGGTTCTGCCCAGATCTGCAGGATGAATCATGGGAGTGGCCTCAGTTGCCTGATCCATTCTCTGTAATATATTTCCTCAGTTTTAAATGTGTGGAGGTGCAGCCTCCTTCCTAGTGTCTTAACTTCCCACAGAGCTGCTCTGGTGTGTGTGCCAATGTCTCAAGCAATGCCCTGGTGGAGCAAGGAGCTCTTGTAGCTTCCTGGTGAGCTGTTCCACTCATGGTACCCAGTGAGGCTGAAGCATATGATCTTACCTCATGCCTGCCACTCTCTGACTCATATTTTCACCTTCTTGCAAAGAATTATTCTTTTATCATGTTCCTTTTCATCTTTGAGTGTACAATTACTTATGTTTACTCTATTTTTTACATCCTAACTTCCATTATGAATCTGGAAGTGTTTGATATAAAAAGAAGCTTCTAGTTAAAAACTGTCTTTATTTCTTCTTGAGACACTCGGTATAACTTTTACTATCGCTAAACTCTAAAACCCTGGATAACTTACAATCACTCATGACTTGATTTTGATTTAATATTTCCTTATTTGTATATAATACCACATTGCAATCGTTTCTACCCATGCTCTGTCTATCTGCCTGCCTCTCTATCTATGTCTCTTTCTCTTTCTCATTCCTTCTGTTTTATTGTGATAAGATTAAGGTAAATCTGAATTTTGACACACATCCACACACACATACCACACACACACACACACACACACACACGCGCGCGCGTTTTGTGTGTGTGTGTGTGTGTGTGTGTGTGTGTGTGGTATGTGTGTGTGTGTGTATATATATATGTATACATATATATACGTATATATACGTATATATGTATACGTATATACACATATATACGTGTGTATATACGTGTGTATACACACACACACATATATATACATATATATATATATATATATATATATATATTCACAATCAGGTAATCAAAGGCATTATTAGCTCAATACCACAGCTAAATTCTCCAGGAATGCTATGTCAGGATTTTTTTTTTTTTTACCTGTGCAACGATGGCTACATCACTATGCAGTATTGGAGTTGCGCCTCATATTGTATAACTAGCAAGTGGTCAAATATGAATAGAGTGCACGTATCTCTAGCTGTGTTTTCCAGTTAGTTTACACTTTGTATCATGGAGGCATTTGTAGGTATCTATATTAGAAACTACTTTACCTCGACCTACTATTCTTAGCAGAGCTATTATAAATTCCTTGTAGTCACAGATGGCTTCAGAACTTACAGCTAAAGTTTAGTGTCCTCAATAATCCTTTGAATCTTCTGGTTAGAGCACCAGACTTCTCTTGACTCAACTGATATTTCCACCTCATCCTCTCAGCTTTCATTGATTGGAAGATTGCTTATTTAAGTGTACTCCAGGAGCAAACTTAATGTTGGTATGTTTAGTCACACATTCCCCCAGGTAAGGCTACACTATCTTGACAAGGGAAGTTTTTATGGCAAGAACATATATTACTAATAAATTTCCAGGTAATTATTATATAAAATCAACCCTGAGTTGCTTATACATTGAAATGTCTATATATTCTAGAGTTGTTAGTTTTTCTAGAAATGTATAGAATCACTCAAGATGGGCAACTTGGGAAAATCTCCCATAAATACTCAAATCTTTGATGTAGATGAAGCAAACAGCAGAACCCTGTGCTTGGCAGTGTGTGAAATGCCTGCTATCTAACAGAGAGAGCTGAAGACATTTCACTGAGTCTTAAGTGAGCTGTGAGACCCTCATAGAGGTTTCATCTCTCTTTGTAATCACGTTTTATGTATTCAGCCCCTGTTTATTGTAACTCACAGCCAGCAGACTCCAGCCACTGCCATGTAATTGCTAGCACCTGAAACAATTCCACTGTGATCACAGAATTTAAGAAAATCCTTGCTTTTCTTCTTTTTCACTGTGATAAGAGAATGTCTGACTTGGGGGCATTTGTAGACCTTGCTCTAAGACTCTAGGCATAAAAATCATTGGAGAAATTAGCACATACCATAGATCCAAGTTCTACACTCCCTGTTGCTCTGACAGATTAAATTCTTAGCTCAGGTGAACATTAGTATATCTGTGTGGACCTTCACGGCAATGATAACAGGTTATGTGTGTCTCCTTCCTCATTGCTTTTATTATTGTGTCAGACATTATTGCTTTTTGTTTTGTTTTAATACCACATTTATGTTATTATTTGCACACTTCACAGCTTCATCCACATCATGGATATTTTAGGAGGATATTACAGTTTAATTCATCTCAAATGACACCAAAGACTTTCACATATTTTTATTTTTACAATGTGGCATAGAATAATTCCTGGAACTGGGGTGGTGTGGAATCCATGAAATTTTAATTGAAGATTGAGTGCTCTGTTTACCCTGGGGCTTGAAAGAGTAACTCAAAACAGATGTTTAAAAGGAGAAAAACCAAAAGTCCAGATTGGATCATGTGTTACATCTTCTGTTTCACAGATGAAACCCTGTAAACTCTGTGGGCCTAATAGATGCAGAGTTCAATAGAGAGACACCCTAAGCTGCAAGCATGGGTGGATGTGAACACAGACAGTAGAGCATGCACAATATTTTTCTTTGTGTTCATTTACCCTCACAGAACTTAGAGTCTGTCATTAATCGCAGTTCCCATCTTCTCCCTACAATGAACACATCAAGAGTCTATGGCAGAGTAAAGACAATTAGGTCCTCCATCTTTCCCCTCAGATAAATGAGTTTATTTTTCCATTTGGGATTTGTATATATTCTAGATATAAGCCTCTCTTGTTATATTACAATTTTAGCTGATTGCTTTGGGATGGTTAGATGACTCCCCAAGGAAAAAAAGTCTGGTAAAAGGAATGTTTCCCTTTGCTCATGTTCCTGCTTAGCAAAAGTAGGGGCGGGTCTTGTTGAAATGGAAAAAATGAGGGCTGAGAAAGACAATGAGATTTCCTCAACACTCCTGCTCATGATCCCAAATCAAGAGGTTAGAAAACGTTTTTACCCTCATTGTGATTATCATCCACATCAGATTGAATGTGAAACTGAAGGACAAAATTAGTAGAATAAAGCCAGTGAGGCTTGTGACTCAGTAGTGAAGGAACTGAACCAACCTGCTCCCATTAACTGGAAGGCTCAAACTGTTGGAGCTTTACACCATGGAAGTCATATCTCTCAGTGAACAACAAACAAAACAGAAAAAGTAACATGGTGGTGATCTGCTTTTTTTGAACTTACTGTCAACATCCTGCTGTAATTCCTTTTTGTGTAAATGTTATCAGTGAAGTACATCTTTCTTACACAGAGAGTTTTTTGTCCTGGGGTATAAAGAAGTTGAGAAAAGAAAACAAAGTGTGGCTATTAGGACTTTACTCCATCCACCAATCCTGTGTGTGTGTGTGTGTGTGTGTGTGTGTGTGTACATATATGTTCATACATATATACATCCACTGTATGTATATATTTTCTGTCTTTCTGTTTGCCTGTAAATATGCAGGTATACATTTATGTGTATAAGTATATAAATATGTATGTGGACTTGTGAAATTGCTGAAACTAGTGGTTGGGCCCAGCTGAGTGTGTGTGTGTGTGTGTGTGTGTGTGTGTGCGCCTGACTTTTTCTGTTTTCTTTCTCTCTGGCTTACTATGGGATAATGAGCTCCAATACCTTTGCAAGGCCAACAAGCTCCCCCTAAGTCAAAAAGTAAAGAGCCCATCTGGTTAAGTTTCTTTTCCTAGTCCCCTACTGCTATTAGTACTATTGTCAGAAGCCATCAGCTGTGGCCTCAGAACAGCAAGAGTTAGTTGCCAGAAGCCATCAGTGTTTGGCCTGTGCCACTTTTGCATCCCACCTCTGTACACCGGTGTGTCAAGGTTGGTTCTTGATAGCTCGCCAGCAGGAATTACAATTGATGATCCTATTTTTCAAGACCAATACAATGTATCCTTCTATAACACTCTTGTTGCACCACAGATCATACAGCATTTCTTACTGTCCACATGATATTATGAAAGATACAGCCACCATATATAGCATGGGCTTAGTTAACATTGAAAAGTGTGTGGAAGCTGGGCGGTGGTGGCGCACGCTTTTAATCCCAGCACTCTGGGAGGCAGAGGCAGGTGGATTTCTGAGTTCGAGCCCAGCCTGGTCTACAGAGTGAGTTCCAGAACAGCCAGGGCTACAGAAAAACCCTGTCTCAGAAAACCAAAAAAAAAAAAAAGTGTGTGGGGTGTGTGTGTGTATGTGTGTATGTGTGTGTGTTTGTTTAAAATGGTTCACATAAAGTGTAGCACTAGTTCCAGTCAGCCCATTAGGAGTGTTAGGAATACTCCTTTTAGTTAAGGAAGGTCTTATGTAGTTATGAAACCACCTCTGACCTTTATATCAGATGTACACAAGTGGATTTAACAAGGGTATGTTTTGCCCTTCTTAGATGCCCATAGGGGACTAGGGTGTTATCAGTTGGCTCCGTAACTAGACTGTGCAGGGCTGATCCTTTCTCTTTAGCCTGATTGGACTCAGAGTCTTAGTTAAGTGAGGCAAGAGCTTTTGCTTCATAATTTTTCCACATAAACATTACTCCTCTTCATAGTGTTTGGAAGCTCAAGGTATTCAGCCTAGGGTAAAGCCAATGTCAGATAACATCAAAGAACAATATCCATACCTTGTCCACTGTGGATAGTTCACATTATTACCATGTAGTGTGGCTGCACAAAAGAACTGTGTGGATTGAATTCCCCAAGAGTATAGGTTGACAGAAAGTGTGAGTTACATCAGTCAGTCCTCTATAAAGATTGTATACCATCATAGTTTTGTAGGAGAAGACAGCCTTAACAATAAGAACTCATGGAAAGTCACACAGCTTATAAGTATTGGTGCTGAGAACTGTATTGAAGCTTTGTGATCTTAACATTTATGAGCTGAGACACCTGGCCCTGCTCCCTCAAACTGCTGGTGCTTATGTTTCATAATGGATGCACAGGATCCCTAATAGGTAGTGTGGTGGTTTGAATATGCTTGGCCCAGAGAACTGCATTATCAGTATGTGCAGCATTGTTGGAGTAGATATGGTCTTGTTGAAGAAGTGTGTCAATGTCAGTGTGGGCAATGAGACTCTTCTAACAAACTGGGAACCAGTCTGAGGCAGAGAGAGAGAGAGAGAGAGAGAGAGAGAGAGAGAGAGAGAGAAATTTCACTACATGGAGTTATACTGGTGAAGAGCTAGGAAGAACTTCAAGCATGAGTAATAGTGCTTTAGAAGGTTAGTAGAAGAAAGTAAGTCATGAACAAACATGTTGTAGTTCAAGTCTCTTACTTGCTTTTGATTATAAGGATTCATGAAGGACTTCTTAAAGGAAAAAGAACAGTTATTTTCTATTGGATTAAATGTGCAAGAGAAGATCTGGAAATGGATAAATGACTATTTTAAATCCCGGCCTGGAAGATTTAAATGATCTAATTTGAATATTTAATTCACATCTATTTTACTAAAAATTAAAATTTGTAATTTTTTATTTAATTTATAAATTCTTGAAATGTTAAGAAAGAAGAAAGAAGCTAAAGGATGGAACATAAAATGTAGAAACATTTATAGATGCCCTGTTGAGGGACGTTCATAATTTCACTAGCATACTGAGCACTAGTTATGTCAGATTTGTTGTTCGTGCCCAAGGGGCTCCATGAAGAAATGAATGGAGGCAAAGGCACAGCAGTGAGAGAACTCTGCTACTGCCTGATGTGTGAACCCCTCAGCTGGAAACAGGCTTGTCTTGAACTCATCCTTTCTTATACTCATCCAGAAGATGCCTGTGTTGGGGCTTGTCTTCTTGTCTCATTTGCACCTGAAGGAATCTGCAGAAACTCAGGATATGGGATTAGTACTGTGATTAAACATAGGCCCACTAGCCTCTGGAGTGAGACAGAAAGAAACCCAATTCTGTTCCACATGAGTTGTGGTTCTTGTTGTCTCTGAATCCAATTTTCTAGACCCACTATGTTCAGTCTGCTTGTTGAATCCAGTTACTGAGCAACTACTATGTGCAAGTGTTATCATATATTCATGTATATGTCAATATCTTCCCTAAACATTAACTCGTTATATCCTACATATTTAAGGAACTAATGCTCAGCAACTTGAAGATGTTTTTCACATGATCATATGACATGTTAGTAGTAGAATTAAGAGTTTTTGTGCCCGATTCCCAACCTTTTCCTTTTCATATGTCATTAAGGAGATTCTGGCTGTGTCTTGGTTGATCTTTTTTCCTAATGGTTGCAAAGTTGCTTTATAGTTAGATACCTTTGAAGGTCCATTTGGGCTCCTCTTGCCATGTGAAAAATGAAGACAACCAGAATACTTCCCTAATGAGATTTCTTGCCACCAATACATATGCTAATAAGCAGTCAATGCCAAAACACAAAAACAAACAAATGATAAAAACCCAGTGGAGAACAATAACTTCCTTAAAGTAAGACAGAAATTCTCAAGATGAGAACTTAACATTGGCATTATAGAGGTGGGATCCTAAGAAACTATGGTAAATTCCACTATACTGCTGAGGATGAGATAAGTGCTTCTCAATGGGTCGTGATTCAACACACATGGGTGTTCGTTATGAAATCAAATATTCCTAAAGATATGGTGGTAGGAATGTTTTCCCATGACACTTACCCCAATTAAGTAAATTACCTGTCTCTGTCACTTCCACTCCAGCACTAACTTACTACTGAATAGGATCCTACTGAGATTTCTTTAGAACTCAAGTTATGAGGGGGAAATTTTACCAGAAAACCATGTCTCACTGAATCTCAACAGGGTAAAATATCACATCTATTTGAGAATGTTACAGGTGTGCAATCCACCTGGCAGATCTGAGTCACTGCGTGTTGACATACCTAATATGACTAGAAGCCACTACATTAGTCAGTGTTTGGTGTTCAAACTCCAGCCTCTGACTTAACCAAACAAGATAAAAGATGACAATATTGTGAATATGGAGCAAAGGAAAACTGCCCACCCCCATGAGAATAAAAACTAACATGACCGTCATGAAAAACATCTAGAGATCCTTCTCAAATTTTCAAAATGAATCTATCGCACCATCAAACATTCTCTCTCTGAGTACATCTCAGTACAGAAAAAAATCTGAGCTGTTCTAAACCTTAGTATTTATAGTTAGAGGATGCAGGATTATTAATTTCCAGCTTTTTATCCTAAAATTTTTTCAATCTTTGATGATGAGGTGTGCTTTTTGAAGCAATTAATAGGTAGGTCCCATCTTTTAATCCAATTCGCCACTCAGTTTTATTTGCCTGGGGACCATTAATATTCAAGATATTATATTAAAAGGTATGTATTATTTTCTGTCACTTTATACTCTTTTCTGTTTATTTTTTGTTCATTTGCTTGCTTTAACCTACTTCTTCCTTAACCATTTTCAAGTGTAGTTTCTTTCTTCTCTGTGGCCTCATGTGTATATTTATCTTCGGCTAAAGGGTTCCTTTATAGGTTTTATATGGATCTCTCTTGGTAACCATGAATTTCTTTAGCTTACTTTAATTTTTTTTTATATTCATTAGCAACAATCTCAGGAAAATGTTTTCAAAGTAATATATTATTATGTCTGTCTTTTTACTTGGGGCACAAGAGATTATTTGAATATATTAATTAAATAGGGTGAATTTTAAACAGCAGTCAAAATGCATTTGGGTATATAATGTGAACACCACAACATCTTTATTTTTCTATTTTTTAATCATTAACACTTGGGAAGGCTGTTTAGCATGTGGTGCTCAGCTAATATAAATAAAGGAGGGGTTCAGAAAATACAAATAAATGAGGATGTGATTTAGAATTTTAAGTCTCTTACTGAATTGTCATTTATTTTTATTTTTTATTGGATATATTCTATATTTACATTTCATTTCCCTTTTCCTGGTTCCCTGGCCCCCCAAAGGTGCCACATGCTCTTTTCCCTCCTCCTGTTCCCCCATCCACCCCATACCACTTTCCTGTTCTGCTATTCCCCTACACTGATGCATTGAGCCTTTCCAGAACCAGGGTCCACTCCTTCCTTCCTTCTTGTCGGACATCATTTGGTATGTGGATTGTGTCTTTGGTCTCCCAAGATTCTAGGCTAATATCCACTTATTGGTGAGTGCATACTATGGGTATTCTTTTGAGACTGGATTACCTCACTTAGTATGATGTTCTCCAGCTCCATCCATTTCTCTAAGAATTTCATGAATTCATTGTTTCTAATGGCTGAATAGTACTCCATTGTGTAAATATACTACATTTTTGTATCCATTCCTCCGTTGAGGGACATCTGGGTTCTTTCCAGCTTCTGGCTATTATAAATAAGGCTGCTATAAACATAGTGGAGCATGTGCGCCATTCAGGATTGTGTTGGTTCATGTTGGGTTTTAGTCTGATGTCCTTCTTTTGTCCCTCACCTGCTGAAGTTTTAAAATAATTGTTAAGAAATCCAAATCTAAGAGCTGGGACAATGGCTCAGTCAGTTAAGGTCATTTATTGTTTTTAAGGAAAACATAGGCTCCATTCCCAGAAACCATAATGCCAGCACAAGTCCCCTCTACATCTACAGAATTTGACACCAAATACTGGCCTCCTTGGGAGCCCTCAGGTATTTGGCATACAGGTAAGTAAAAGTAAATCTTTAGGTTAAAAAATGTCTAATTCTATCTTCTATGAATCTGCCTATGATTATGTCAGACCAGGAAATTCTATTTTTAGTGCAGTCTCACTGCCTATTCAATCTTGACCATGAATGTTGTAGTACATACATTCTGAATCTGGTTTTATTTCTATTTTCTTATTACACTGAGTGAAATGTGTCTCTTTAGGGTCATATGTTGCATGTACTTAATCATTTTCACACTACTTACCACTTGATCAAGCTGCTTGGTTGATCTATATACTTTTCTAAATTAGTATCCATTGTGTTTACCACGAGGACGCAGATAAAAATAACCCAGATGAACAACACAAGAAAAATGAAAACATGCTAAAATTTCTGTTTCAACCAGAGCAAACAAATCATTATCAAGTTATTCATATGCAAGTCAGATTGAACTCATTAAGTTACATAATGCTAAACTAGGATTACAAAGGAGTAAATAACTTTGATTGCCAACTGTGGCATATTTGGCATGACAGTCATCTCAATGTTCTATAGCTTTAAACACAGTGCTTCAGCTTTGTCATGTGATTAAATATCTCCATAGGTCAAGTGTCACAGGACTTTGCCTTGGCTGACTTTCAAAATCTTGGACCTTTGAGCTATCACCTAAGTTCCAGCTGACATAACACATGCTTCCAGTTTTTATCACCTTGTTTACATGGACATTGGACATTGACAGCACAACAAGACTGGGCCTCTACACCAACTTCTGTATTAGTTAGGGTTTTATTACTGTGAACAGACACCACGACCAACACAAGTTTTATAAAAGACAGCATTTGCTTGGGGCTGGCTTACAGGTTCAGAGGTTCAGTCCATTGTCATCAAGGCAGAAGAAGCATGGCAGCATCCAGGCAGTCCTGGGCCGTCAACTACAAATGAGGCTGTACTTTTACTAGTCCTTTCATGGCCTCTCACAGTTCCAAGCCTCAGCTGTTCTTCATGATGCATTCATATTTTCAAAACTAGTACCACCTGGGTGATTCTTACATATTACCAAGTACAGCTGCAGCATGAGGTACAACATTGGCTATCTCTGAAATATAGCTTCTTGGTGCTCTCAGAAAACACTTTCCAGAAGATTGTATCCCAGAGATGCTGGTCTCTTCTGAATCAACCCTAATTTCTTAGCTCCAGCTAACCATTATCAACTGTCCCAGTAGTCTCCTTCTCCTCTTGACTATAAAGCCAGAGACACATAGCTGAAGCTGCTGTGTTTTGAGTATTGCAGGAGCTGGAACATTGCCCCCTTGTTCTATGACATTAGCATTAGCTTCCATTTTTCCAACACCTTCACTGCCTAAGCTTGGCTGTCCTGGATCTTTCTCCATAGACTAACTTTGAATTTAGAGATTGAACTGCCTGTCTCCTAATCAGTGGAATTAAAGGTGTGATCCACCAAGCCTGGATTTAAGTTTTTCTTCACCTATAATTTGTTCTGTTCTAGGCTGGCCTTGAACTCAGTGATTTACTTGTCTTTGCATCCTGGGATTAAAAGCTTGTACTACCTCACCTGACCCAAATTTAGTTGTGTGGAATCTTGTCCCAAGGTCATCATTCCCTTAATTCAATTTAATATCCTTGAATTCAGCACCATTTCACTTCCTTGAGCCCCTTTAATATGCAAACTATATATTTTGTATTTTTCCTTTTCAGCTTGCTGTGTTTGTTCAAAATGCTCATCAGACTTAAGCAGAAAACAAAGTCTCTGTTGGAATTGTTTGAGACTTCTTTTGTCAATGAAATTAATATAAATCTCTTTACCTTAGCCTTAGACAGTCTCTTCAGACAATGGCAAAAATCAGCCATGCTCTTCACCAAAACATCATAAAAACATTCTCTTGGCCACACCTTAATGTTTGTCTGCACTGAAACCTCTTGGGCCAGCAGGGCTACACAGTTCAAATGACGCTCAGCACCACTGTCTTTCATATTTCTACTATGCTGGCCCATTAAGCACCACTTAAAGCATTCCATGGCATTCCAAATCCACATTCTTCCACACAAAAGGATGCTCAGGCCTATCACAGCAATAGGTCAAATGTAGGGAGTTTCAAATTCACATTAAAAATGGCATAATTACAAGGAAAGATGAGGAACAATGACTTTTATTTAAGTTCTATCATATTAGACTTTAATATTATTTTGTTTTGTATAAGCTCCAGATAGTTTGTATAGAAAAGTCAATTAGACTAAATGGCTCAAAAGTATTTTCCTTCTAAAAGTGGTGGTCTATAGCTATAACTCCAGCATTTTAGAGGTAGAGGTCCAAGGCACAGAAGATTAAGGTCATCCTCAGCTGCATAGTGAATTTGAGTGCATAGTGAATTTGAGGCCAGCCTGTGTTATATGAGACCCTGTCTCAAAAAAAAAAAAAAAAAAAAAAAACAAAAAAAAAACAAAAAAAAAAACACTCCTAATACCTATGTCTGAAAGGTTTAACTTAGAAAGTTTGAAAATGTCATAGAACACTGGCCCCTCAATGAAGGGCAAGTGTTCCCCCTCCCAGAAGGGAGAGGCTAAATTACTAAATTACATTCCTCAGACCATAGGGGGGTCCCTGTGGCTAGGAAAGGCCCAGAGTCCATTGGTCACCTACCTCATCCTCTAACAATAAATTAATTTAAAGATAACACTGTTCTGCCACTCACATTGTGCCTAATGGTGGCTGCCTGAGAACTATATAAAAGACCCAGGCAGCCCAGAGTAAGTGTCATTCTGTGTATGCATGTGCAGGGTGGCCCCAGCATGCTGGATAATAAATACAAATCCTCTTATTTTTGCATTGATTCCCATCTCTGTGGGGTCCACTCAGGGGGTCTCTCTGGGAAGTTAAAACTCCCTCGAGTCTTACATGTCAAATAAAATGATTGTCATTACCCATGTGACTCCTGCTTTGCATGTGGTGGTACTGTGTGTGTGCCAGGATCTGTAGACAGGAGGATAACAGGGGCTACTGCCACCCTACTTCCAGGATCAATGAGAGACCCTGTCTCAAAGAATAAAATGGATAGATGATAAAAATTAACATCATACATCCTCTTTTCTGTTCTTCCAGACATGTGTATTTGCATGTTTATAGGACACACACACACACACACACACACACACACACGGGGGGGGGGCAGAAGTTGAGAGAGAGGGGGGATTTCAGTCAATGAAATGTGTCTCATTTATTTTAAAAAAGTGGAACATATCTTAGAGACTTGTAACAAAAGAGGAAAAATTGGGATGCTTTAAATGATTTTGCATTCTAAACTACAGCTATATTATCACTTAAATTCAAAACCAGGTTCATTGCTCCTTGTGATTAAAATGCATAAGTATGGTTTTGGAAGCCCAGTGCTTACAGAAGTTTCATGTCTATGCAAAAGCTCGAGAATAGTTGAATCAACTAACTGTATTCTCTCTCTCTCACTTCAATCCCATACTTAACTCACAACATTTTTTCCAAATCTGTCTTGTCTCTTGTTTCTCCTCTGCTTGTTTGTTTGCTTGTTTGTTTTTCTGCGTAGCCTTGGCTGTTCTGGCTGAAACTCACTCACTCTGTAAACCAGATTGGGCTTGAACTCTGAGATCCTCCTGCCTCTGCCTGCTAAGTGCTGAGATTAAAGTTTTGAGTTGCTAATGGCTGTCTATTCACTCTTTTTCCTCTGAATGATTTAAAATTAAAATTAAACAAAGCCCCACACTTCATAATATATTCTAAGATAAATTTTATATCTGAATTTTCTGAGTTTTACTAAAATATCTGTTAGATATTTTGAAATACTTTCCCTAATTCCAGAGTCTAGTCACAGTTTAGACATGACTGATTCTTTCCTTTCACCTAATGGGGTGTGTGTGTGTGTGTGTGTGTGTGTGTGTGTGTTTGTGTGTCAGAGAGAGAGACAGACAGAGACAGAGGGACAGAGAGACAAGAGATTGCAAAGAACTATATTTCTAATGCTTGAGTCATGAAGGGATGTACATGATTCATTATTTTAGGAAAAGACAGTTTTTGTTTGATGATAATATTGGCTATACCCAGTGGAACCAGTTTTGTCCAGGATGTCTACCTCTGGCCCTCAAAACCAAACCTCATTCTAAGACACCAGAGATGGACGTGGAAGAGTCACTGGATCTATGTCCAACTTCTTATTGTGACCTCAATGAATGTATCTCCTTTGTCTATTGTTCATTTTATTGGCTTAATAAATATGGGCAGACAAATCTGGCTTGTTCCCAGATTCCAAACCTTATTTCAGCAGTACCATTTGTTTCCAGGAAAGACAGAATAATGGCTAGCTTGGCCCACTTTTAATATGTCAAAATGACCCTTTGTGTTTTTGTGTTTGAGCTCAATTTGTAATCCCTACTTTTTCCAAAGACTTTGGATAAAAGGAATTAAATTTTTAAAGAAATACTTTATTAAAAATTAATAAAACCAACAAGAATTTCAAAATGCAAGTAAAAAGAGTACATTTATTTTATAAAGTAAAATAGAATTTTATGTTATTTCTCTACCAAAGAAATTTGATAATACATTTAGTTCTCATACAAAGTTGATCAAAATAGCAAAAGCAGATCATGATGACTGATAGTTACAAAAACAGTGCAAATAGACACATAGATAGAATTGGTTAACTAGATAGGCTATGCTAAAAATAGAGTGTAAAAATGTCATTAAATTGTAATCTTAAGATTTTAAAGTCAAAACAAAAATGCAATATTATTAATTTTAATAAAGAACAAATATTTACAAAAACACTTAAATTGTTTATTTTGTTGTATTATAATTGTGTACATATATGTTATGTGTGTATGTGAACGTGGTCATGTGGGTATCACGATTTGGTCATTGTGCTGGATAGTTTTGTCAACTTGTTATAAGTTGGAGTCATTGGAAAAATGAAAACTTCAATAGAGAAAATAACTCCATAATATTGTGCTGTAGGCAAGTCTGTTTAGCATTTTCTTAACTAGTGATTGATGTATGTAGGTTCAGCCCATTGAGGGTGGTGGCACTCCTGTGTCTGCAGTCTAGGGTGATATAAGAAATAAGATTGAGCAACCCTTGGAGAGCAAGTTAGTTATCAAGAGTCCTCAATGGCCTCTGCAGCAGTTTCTGTCTTCATATTCTTGTGTTGAGTTCCTTCCTTAGCTCCCTCAGCAAGAGAGCATGACCTGAGCTGTAATGAACACATTTATGCCAATGATGTTTTATCCCAGCAACAGAAACTCTTAATAAGGAAATGATCAGTATCAGGAGTGCTCTATTACTGTGACAGATCCAATGGAGAATGTTTAGGAGGATTGTACAGAATTTGAAATTCAGACTAAAAAGTCATTGAATATTCTGACCTCAGTGGAGAGAAATGCAGATGACAGAGGCTTGGCTTCTGAAGTTTCAGAGGGAAGCTAGAGAGTATCTTACAGACTTGATTGGGGTGTTCAATATCTGAATTGAGAATCTGTGGTTGTGAGTTGCTGGAGCTGAAGAACCAGTTGTGATTTGTAAGAGACAAGATCTATTAAAGATCTTAGCTTTGGTGGGACAATCAATATTGGTCAGCAGGGGCTGAAAAAGAGAGCAGTGTAATTGAAGCCACATCTTCTGGAAGTTCTTCCTTGGGGCAAGCATACAGAAGCTGTGGTGCAGATGGCTAATGGCTACACCTTGTGCTGGCAACTGAAAATGGTAATGTAAGAGTCATCCATGTGGTACTGGTTTTGTGTGATAAAGAGATCACAGAGAGCAATGAGTATCCTTCCATGGCCCCTGCATCTTTTCCTGACTCTGGAGTCCTGTCCTGTGTGAGATTCTACCCCGAATTCATTTGATGGTTATGATAGTTAGAATAAGAATGGCCCCCACAGACTTAAATATTTTAATACTTCCTCAGGAGGGAGTGGCACTATTTGAAAACATCAGAAAGTTTAGGAGGTGTATCCTTTTTTGGAGGAAATGTGTCACTTGGGGTGTGTGGTGTGTTGTAAGGTTTCAAAAGCTCATGCCAGGCCTTGGCTACCACCCTTTACCTACAGATTGGCGTGTAGCTCTCAGCAACTTCTCCATTGCCATGTCTACCCACATGCTCCTTGCCATGATTATAATGGAGTAAGCCTCTGTAACTGTAAGCAACCCCCCAAATGTATACTAGTGTTTGTATGAGTTGTCTTGGCCATGCTAACTCTTCACAACAATAGAACAGTGACTAAGAAAGACAGTAAGGAACTGTGAAATGGAAGTATAAGTGAAATAAACCCCTTCCTTACCAAGATGTTTTGGTCCTGATGTTGCAGCACAGCATTAGAAACCTCAACTAAGATAGTCCTCTCTTTTCACCTTGTTGAGATAGACTCTCTCTCGTTTACACTGCTCTATATATTCTAGGCCAAATGGCCCATGATCTTCTGGGTAGTTCTCTCACCTTATGAGAGGGGTGATCATTTGCAGATGCTTACCACAGCATCTGCCATTTAATTAAATCAAGTGTAGGTCTTTAGGATTGCAGAGTAAGTGATTTTACCTGCTCAGCCATCTCTTGGCCCTTTGCACACATATTTTATAACATTCTCAGCTAAAACTATTTCTTCAAGAAAGTAAGCACTAAGTCAAAATACTACATAGCATACTCCCATCTCATCACCTCCATTTGCACATTTCTATACTCTGTATTTACCTTTCTGCTTTCATTCGATGTATTCCACAAATATTTGTCTTTTCATGGATCCCTTTCTAGTTTCATGCTCTCTCTCTCTCTCTCTCTCTCTCTCTCTCTCTCTCTCTCTCACACACACACACACACACACATACTCTCTCTCTTGAACACATATTCACTTTTCTCTTTCACACACTCTCTCTATATGTATACGTTTAAAATAATACATATATAACTTCAATAGCTGTATAAGTACACATGTAAATTAAAATACACAAATTAAAATCTAGCCATCTACAAAATTACAGAAAATTTGTAGTATCAGCTTTTCTGAGTCTGTGTTACTTCACTTAATATGATAATGATATTCAGATCTATGAATTTGCCTGAAAATTCTTTTTCATATGAATGAATAAAATTCTCCTGCCTGTGTAGAATGTTTTTCTTATTCATTTATCCATTGATGGACAGTTAGGCTGATCCCATTTCTTTATTATGGTTCACAGAGCATCTGTAACATGGGTATGCAAGTATCTGTGTGGCAGGCTATGAAGTCCACTGGCTATATGATTGGGAAGGGTAAGACAGGGTCATATGGTAATTCTATCTTTGGTTTTACTGTGTTTAATCTTTCCTTCATCCATATAGCATAGTGAGAGTTTGAAGACAGCAAGGACTTTGCTGCCTTTTTCGTGGTTCAGTGATGCTCACTGGCTAGCAGATGGGTTGGGGGTAGGTCTGTGCTGCTGTGTATTCAAATGCTAATTCTGTTCCCCAAGATCTGGTTGCCCCAAGATGAGCAAATTCTCATTTATACCAGATTTTGTTGTATAAACCTTGCTCCCAATTTCAAACTATTAATTAAATAAAGGTGGCTGCAGAGAAGTACTAAAGGGAAGAAAAGTAGGCAGGTTTACAGTTACCTAGCTGGGGGATGCAGGTAGGGACCATGAGGAGAAAAAGAAAAGAGGAAAGGAGAGTGAAGGAGGAAGAAGATGGAGAGAATAGGCAGTTTCCATTAGATATGATAGACCAGGAGCTCAGGCCTGAGTGAAATGCCCTCCACCACCACTCCCCTTCTGCCCCAAGGCAGACTGCTGGAGCAGAAATAACCCAGCGAGACTCAGACAACCATTATCTGGGGAGCACAGCTGGGGAATTAACAGCCTAGCCATTAGAAAATTAGATTAGGAATAATCTCCCAATAGTTGCACAAAGGTTAAAGAAATAAATCATAGTCTAGGTCTCATTCATTTTGAAGCAAAGCAAGGATAGGTATAATTCAATTTATTTTACAGACATGTACACACTTGATGAAAGACTTCAAGCTGGGTGTGGTGGCTCCATCACTATGATCCCAGCTCCTAGATGATGAGGCACAAGTATTACCATGAGTTTCGGGCAAGCCTGGATTTCACAGCATGCTGCAAGCCATCTTGTGCTCTACATTGTGACCATTTGGGATGAGGAGGTAAAAGGGAAAGGTTGCATGAATATTCAAGTGAGGCAACAATGTTGCTTTGCACATTGTTGCACAACCCTTTTGTGCTAGTTGGGTTTTTGTCAAGTTGACAGTCATCTGGGAAGAGGAAGCCTCATTTGCCACAGACCGACACAGTCGGGAACACACACCCGTGGGAAAACCAGGGTCTTTGGTATACAGGAAGGCACAGGCTCAGCAAAGTAATGACAAACAGATACAACTACAGAGGCAGTTTGCATCTGAGTGTATTTTGCAGCTTTCAAGCAGGAATTTTTCTACATGAAAAATTGGCATTGCATTTCTGAATAATGTATCCAGTGAAGGAATTAAAAAGAATGATTATCATAAGCATTTGGCACAAGAAGATACAAAATCAATCAGGTATGAATTTAGGAGATCACGTACATTTCTTGATCAGAACACCTGTAGTTAATGACAAACCTTCAGAAGTTCAAAAGTTCTCAAGATCACTTGGGTATAGCCCCTAGGTCTTGTACAAATTAAGGAATTTCCATTAGTAACCCTTATGCAACATCTAGCTTCTATCTTATTAAAGCTTTTCAATATTCACTTTAAAACTATACTTAATGTTTCCATACCACAATATCAGAGTCAACCTCATCTACATACATATAGCCATACAAATTTATATGTTGTTGGGAGGTTATTTTCTTATGAACGTATTATGTTATAATTTTGTAAATGATTATGAAGTAAAGCGTTGAAGCAGAGGTCATGGCCAGTGACTCTACTTCAAAAAACAGACTCTCATCCAACTTTCTTGCTTAAATTCTCTCAGCCCAGGCTATCAGGAACATCTTCTGAAAAAAGAGTAGGGGAAAAATCAAAGCAGGCAAACTGCCATGAGAACTACAGCTCAAGATTATTCTCTGGCTAGAGAGTTCCACAACCAGTACCAGGAGACCTCATCCCTTTGGAGTCTAATGCTTCAGTCTGTGGAACTTGTCACACAGAATCTAGTGGAGATGCTGTGGCACTCATCTGAGAAAATTTCTCCATCAGAATGACGTATACACAAATCTGTAGAACAGTTTCTTGATGATAATAATTTTAGGAGGGTATCACCCATTTGAGGCAGTGCCACACTAAAGCAGATGATCTTGGGTCATATAATAAAAAGGTTGAGTAAACCATGGTGAGCAAGTCAGTAAAGCAGCACTCCTCCATGTCTCTAATTCAATTCCTGCCTCCGGGTTTAGTTCTTGCATTTGGTTACCTCACTAATGGCCTGGATTGGGATACACAAGCCAAATAAACCCTTTCCTATGCAGGTTGCTTTCGGTCATGGTGTTTACTACAGGAAGGAAACTAGTGTAAGTGTCCATGATTCACCAAAAAATGATATCCTGGACTCAAATTGTATGTAAACACAAAGAGTGTTTTATTCTGCAAAAGTCCAGCATGCTGGGGTTTCCCATCACCAAGACAAGATACAACCAAGTGAGCTTGCAGGTTTGATTTAAAGCACATTGGGGAATTCCAGGGTAGGTGACTTCTATGTTAATGTGTTGGGCCCATCTCTAAGTACATTCCATTACCTGGATGTGGGTGCTGGGAACTTGCTGGGGAGGTCTGGAACCTGCTGCTGAAGAAGTAGTTGAGGAAGTCTGGAAACTGCTGCTGACCTATTGTCTTTGCCTCAGGTCAGGTGGCAGGGGAACTTCTGAAGCCTGGACTTTCCTGAAATTGCCCTGTTTTAGAAAAGGATATTCAGGCCTAGCATCCTTAGCTGCCATTTTAAGCCTATGGGATCAGCCTAGACTTCTTACTACAATGACTTGGTTCTGTGAATGTTTGGTAGTTTTCACCTTATTAATACCATTCTCATGAATTCTTGTAAATATCTGGGCATTTTAAGAAGAAGGTGGAGCTTCCCATCCAGCCGGTAGCAGGTCAGCCATACCTAGCCAGCCTGCCAGGTGCTGAGACCCTGCCGGCGGAACCAGGTACCAGAGACAGCCCGAGTTTAAGACCTCCGGGGACTCAGGTCTGGGGCAGGAACTGCGCACAGCCTAGAGGTTTGGAGTACAGCGGCCATGCCTGAGCTCTGCTCTCGCAGGCCAGACCCCCGAACCCACTGCAGGCAGCGCCATCTTGTCTGCAACTTCCCATCCAGCCGGTAGCAGGTCAGCCATACCTAGCCAACCTGCCAGGTGCTCAGACCCTGCCAGCGGAACCAGGTACCAGAGACAGCCCGAGTTTAAGACCTCCGGGGACTCAGGTCTGGGGCAGGAACTGCGCACAGCCTAGCAGTTTGGAGTACAGCGGCCGTGCCTGCGCTCTGCTCTCGCAGGCCAGACCCGAACCCCCTGCAGGCAGTGCCATCTTGTCTGCAGCTTCCCATCCAGCCAGTAGCAGGTCAGCCATACCTAGCCAGCCTGCCAGGTGCTGAGACCCTGCCAGCGGAACCAGGTACCAGAGACAGCCCGAGTTTAAGACCTCCGGGGACTCAGGTCTGGGGCAGAAACTGCGCACAGCCTAGCGGTTTGGAATACAGTGGCCGTGCCTGCGCTCTGCGCTCGCAGGCCAGACCCCAAACCCCCTGCAAGCAGCGCCATCTTGTCTGCAGCTTCCCATCCAGCCGGTAGCAGGTCAGCCAGACCTAGCCAGCTTGCCAAGTGCTCAGACCCTGCCCACGGAACCAGGATAAGCAACAATTCTTGTTTATTAAGAAGAGTGAGGAGCCTCAACCGGCAAATGTTGCCTTGGCCCTTGTTCTTTTTCCACTTCCCCATCCATCCTTCAGCTTCTCTTTCAGGAACCAGTTCGCAGTAGCTACAGGCAGCAACACTCTCCAACACGTGTTGTCCCCTGAGGTTTTGATCTTAGCCATTCTGATTGGTATAAGGTGAAATCTCAGGGTCATTTTGATTTGCATTTCTCTGACCACCAAGAACTTTGATCATCCCCTGCAGGCAGCTGCCATATTGCCTGCAGCTTCCCGCCCAGCTGGCGGTGGGGAAGCCGGAGGGTCACCCAGCTTGCCAGGTGCTCAGAACCATCCGGCGGCGGCGGCAGAACCAGGTACCCGAGACAGCCCAAGCTTAAGACCTCAGGCCTGGAGTGGGAGTTGGGCACAGAATAGCGGGTGCACTCTGCACTCGCGCGGCGGACCCCGAGCTCCCTGCAGGCAGCTGCCATATTGCCTGCAGCTTCCCGCCCAGCTGGTGGTGGGGAAGCCGGAGGGTCACCCAGCGTGCCAGGTGCTCAGAACCATCCGGCGGCGGCGGCAGAACC
The DNA here is from genome assembly GCA_964023405.1 of Apodemus agrarius. Lineage (NCBI taxonomy): Eukaryota > Metazoa > Chordata > Mammalia > Rodentia > Muridae > Apodemus > Apodemus agrarius. The sequence continues at coordinate 160,981,458 of OZ030006.1, forward strand.
AGGTACCCGAGACAGCCCGAGCTTAAGACCTTCGGGGACTCAGGCCTGGAGTGGGAATTGGGCACAAAATAGCGGGTGCACTCTGCACTCGCGCGCGGGGCGGACCCCGAGCTCCCTGCAGGCAGCTGCCATATTGCCTGCAGCTTCCCGTCCAGCTGGTGGTGAGGAAGCCAGAGTCAGCCAGTGTGCCAGGTACCCAGACCCAGCCGGAGGCCGAACCAGCCTCCCATCCAGCCAGTGGCAGGGAATCTGGAAACCGGACCCAGCCAGCTTCCCAGCAGCTTGGGACCAGCAGGCGGAACCAGATAATTGAGATATCCCATCTTTAAGACCCCTGGGGAAACAGGATATCAGACAGCGAACCCTGAGCAGGAGCAGTGCAGAGCAGCCGCCCAACAGGCAGAACCAAATACCTGGGATATCCTGAGGTTAAGACCTCGGGGGACTCAGGCCACCTGTCAGCAATCTGTGAGCAAGACCCCCGCAGCACAGTGATTCAGGTATCCCAGTCACTGGGAAATAGCCTTACAACCCCACAGGAGGGTCAAGCACCAGCTAGTATCTACAGGACCAACTAACACCAGAGTTAACCAGATGGCAAAAGGCAAACGTAAGATCGCTACTAACAAAAATCAAGGCAATATGGCGGCATCCGAACCCAGTTCCCCAACAGCAATAAATATTGGATACCCCGAAACACCAGAAAAACAAGACTCAGATCTAAAATCACTGGTCAGGATGCTGATAGAGGAACACTTAGATAAATCTCTTAAAGTAATACATGAGAAAATAGATCAAAAGCTAGAAGCCATTGCAAGACAAACACAATTAAATCCCAGATATCTCAACACACCAGAAAAACAAGACTCAGATCTAAAATCACTGGTAAAGATGCAGATTGAGGATCACTTAGATAAATTTCTTAAAGTAATAGAGGAGAAAATAGATCAAAAACTACAAGCCCATACAAGGCAGACACAAAAATCACTTAAAGAAATCCAGGAGAATATAGAGCAAAAAGTGAATCCCAATACGGGGGAGAAACAAAAATCACCCAAAGAAATACAAGAGAACATGGGTCAACGAGTAGAAGTCATAAAGGAGGAAACACAAAAATCCCTTAAAGAATTACAGGAAAACACAAACAAGCAACTGAAAGATCTGAGCAAAACCATACAAAATCTAAAAACAGAAGTAGAAACAACTAAGCAATCGCAAAGGGAGACAATGTTGGAGATAGAAAACCTTGGGAAGAAATCAGGAGTCATAGATGCAAATATCAACAATAGAATACAAGAGATAGAAGACAGAATCTCAGATGCTGAAGATACCATAGGAACCATGGATTCAACAATTAAAGAAAATGCAAAATGCAAAAAGCTGGTAACCCAAAACATTCAGGAAATCCAGGACACAATGAGAAGACCAAACCTAAGGATTATAGGGATAGATGAGAATGAAGATCTACAACTTAAAGGGCCAGCAAATATCTTCTACAAAATTATGGAAGAAAATTTCCCCAACCTAAAGAGAGAGATGCCCATGAATATACAAGAAGCCTATAGAACCCCAAATAGACTGGACCAGAACAGAAATACTTCCCGTCACATAATAGTCAAAACCCCAAATGTACTAAACAAAGAAAGAATATTAAAAGCAGTAAGAGAAAAAGGACAAGTAACATATAAAGGAAGACCTATCAGAATTACACCAGACTTCTCACCTGAGACCATGAAAGCTAGAAGATCCTGGGCAGACCTTATGCAGACCCTAAGAGAACACAAACTTCAGCCAAGACTACTATACCCAGCGAAACTCTCAATTGCCATAGATGGGGAAACCAAGATATTCCACGACAAAACCAAATTTGCAAGATACTTATCTACAAACCCAGCCCTACAAAGGATAATAGGGGAAAAATACCAACACAAGGGGGGAAACAACACCCCAGAAGAAACAAGATAGAAACCCCATCTCATCCAACCCAAAAGAAGAGAACCACTCAAATACAAATAATAATAACAATTCCCAAAATGTCAGGAAGTAATAATTACTATTCCTTAATATCTCTTAATATCAATGGACTCAATTCCCCAATCAAAAGACACAGACTAACAGACTGGATACGGAAACAGGACCCTACATTTTGCTGCATACAGGAAACACATCTCAGTGTCAAAGACAAACACCACCTTAGAGTAAAAGGCTGGAAGACAGTTCTACAAGCAAATGGTCCCAGGAAACAAGCTGGAGTAGCCATTCTAATATCAGATAAAATCGACTTTCAACCTAAAGTCATCAAAAGAGACACAGAAGGTCACTTCCTGCTTGTCAAAGGGAAAATCCACCAAGAAGAATTCTCAATACTGAACATCTATGCACCAAATGCAAGGGCACCCTCATTCGTAAAAGAAACTTTACTAAAGCTTAAAGCACACATCGCACCTAACACAATGATTGTAGGTGACTTCAACACTCCACTCTCCTCAATGGACCGATCAGGAAAGCAGAAACTAAACAGGGACACAGTGAAACTAATTGAAGCTATGGACCAATTGGATTTAACAGATATATATAGAACATTCCATCCTAAAACAAAAGAGTATACCTTTTTCTCAGCACCACACGGTACCTTCTCAAAAATTGATCATATAATTGGTCACAAGACAGACCTCAACAAATACAAGAAGACCGAACTAATCCCATGTCTCCTATCGGATCACTATGGAGTAAAAGTGGTCTTCAATAGCAAGAAGAACTACAGAAAGCCCACATACACATGGAAACTGAACAATACTCTACTCAATGACACCCTGGTCAAGGAAGAAATAAAGAAAGAAATCAAAGACTTTTTAGACTTCAATGAAAATGAAGGTACAACCTACCCAAATCTCTGGGATACAATGAAAGCAGTGCTAAGAGGAAAACTCATAGCCCTGAGTGCCTCCAAAAAGAAACTGGAAAGAGCATACACTAGCAACTTAACAGCACACCTGAAGGCGCTGGAACAAAAAGAAGCTAACTCACCCAGGAGGAGTAGAAGAGAGGAAATCATCAAACTAAGGGCTGAAATCAATCAAGCAGAAACAAAGAGAACCATACAAAGAATCAACAAAACCAAGAGCTGGTTCTTCGAGAAAATCAACAAGATAGATAAACCCTTAGCTAGACTAACCAAAGGGCACAGAGATAGTATCCAAATTAACAAAATTAAAAATGAAAAGGGGGATATAACAACAGAAACAGAGGAAATTCAAAAGATCATCAGATCCTACTACAAAGGCCTATACTCAAAACAACTGGAGAATCTGGAGGAAATGGACAATTTCCTAGACAGATACCAAATACCAAAATTAAATCAACATCAAGTAGACCAGCTAAACAGTCCCATAACCCTTAAAGAAATAGAAGGGGTTATAGAAAGCCTCCCAACCAAAAAAAGTACGGGACCAGATGGTTTTAGTGCAGAATTCTACCAGACCTTCAAAGAAGAATTAACACCAATACTCTTCAAACTATTCCACAAAATAGAGACAGAAGGGACACTGCCCAACTCATTCTTCGAAACCACAATTACGCTGATACCTAAACCACAAAAAGATCCAACAAAGAAAGAGAACTACAGGCCAATTTCTCTTATGAATATAGATGCAAAAATACTAAATAAAATTCTTGCCAACCAAATCCAAGAGCATATCAAAACGATCATCCACCATGATCAAGTAGGCTTCATTCCAGGAATGCAGGGATGGTTCAATATACGGAAATCCATCAATGTAATCCACTACATAAACAAACTAAAAGAAAAAAACCACATGGTCATCTCATTAGATGCTGAAAAAGCATTTGACAAAATTCAGCATCCTTTCATGCTAAAAGTCTTGGAAAGAGCAGGAATTCAAGGCCCATACCTAAACATAGTAAAAGCAATCTACAGCAAACCAGTAGCCAACATCAAAATAAATGGAGAGAAACTTGAAGCAATTCCACTAAAATCAGGGACTAGACAAGGCTGTCCTCTCTCTCCATATCTTTTCAATATAGTACTTGAAGTTCTAGCGAGAGCAATCAGACAACATAAGGAAGTCAAAGGGATACAAATTGGAAAGGAAGAAGTCAAAGTATCATTATTTGCAGATGATATGATAGTCTACTTAAGCGATCCAAAAAACTCCACCAGAGAACTTCTACAGCTGATAAACAACTTCAGCAACGTGGCTGGTTATAAAATTAACTCAAGCAAATCAGTAGCCTTCTTGTACTCAAAGGACAAGCAGGCTGAGAAAGAAGTTAGGGAAATAACACCCTTCACAATAGCCACAAACAACATAAAGTACCTTGGCGTAACTCTAACCAAACAAGTGAAAGATCTGTATGACAGGAACTTCAAGTCCCTGAAGAAAGAAATCGAAGAAGACCTCAGGAGATGGAAAAATATTTCTTGCTCCTGGATTGGCAGGATCAATATAGTAAAAATGGCCATCTTGCCAAAAGCAATCTACAGATTCAATGCAATCCCCATCAAAATCCCAAATCAATTCTTCATAGATCTAGAAAGAGCAATTCTCAAATTCATCTGGAGCAACAAAAAACCTAGGATAGCTAAAACTATTCTCAACAATAAAAGGACTTCTGGGGGAATCAATATCCCTGACCTCAAGCAGTACTACAGAGCAATTGTGTTAAAAACTGCATGGTATTGGTACAGCAACAGGCAGGTAGATCAATGGAATAGGATTGAAGACCCAGAAATTAACCCACAGACTTATGGTCACTTGATCTTTGATAAAGGAGCCACAACCATCCGGTGGAAAAAAGATAGCCTTTTCAACAAATGGTGCTGGTTCAACTGGAGGTCAACATGCAGAAGAATGCGAATTGACCCACTCTTATCTCCTTGTACTAAGATCAACTCCAAATGGATCAAGGACCTCCACATAAAACCAGACACACTGAAACTATTAGAAAAGAAACTTGGGAAGACCCTGGAGGACATGGGCACAGGGGTAAAGTTCCTGAACAGAACACCAATAGCTTATGCTCTAAGATCAAGAATGGACAAATGGGACCTCATAAAATTACAAAGTTTCTGTAAGGCAAAGGACACTGTCAGAAAGACAAAACGGCAACCAACAACGTGGGAAATGATCTTCACCAACCCCACATCCGACAGAGGGCTAATATCCAATATATACAAAGAGCTCAAGAAGTTAGACCCCAAAGAACCAAATAACCCTATCAAAAAATGGGGCACAGAGCTAAACAAAGAATTTTCACCAGAAGAAATTCGGATGGCCGAGAAACACCTTAAGAGATGTTCAACATCATTAGTCATCAGGGAAATGCAAATCAAAACAACCCTGAGATTCCACCTCACTCCAGTCAGAATGGCTAAGATTAAAAACTCGAGAGACAACAAGTGCTGGCGAGGATGTGGAGAAAGAGGAACACTCCTCCACTGTTGGTGGGATTGCAAAATGGTAAAACCACTCTGGAAATCAGTGTGGCGGTTCCTCAGAAAATTGGGCATGCCACTCCCAGAGGACCCTGGCATACCACTCCTGGGCATATACCCAGAGGATTCCCCTGCATACAACAAAGACACATGCTCCACTATGTTTATAGCAGCCTTGTTTATAATAGCCAGAAATTGGAAGGAGCCCAGATATCCCTCAAAGGAGGAATGGATACAGAAAATGTGGTATATTTATACAATGGAGTACTACTCAGCAATTAAAAATAATGAATTCATGCAATTTGTAGGTAAATGGTTAGATCTGGAAACTATCATCCTAAGTGAGCTAACCCAATCACAAAAGAATACACACGAAATGCAATCACTGATAAGTGGATATTAATGAGCCCAGAAGCCCTAAATACTCAAGGCACAATTAGCAAGTCAAATGACTCTCAAGAAGAAAAAAAGGAGAGAACCCTGGGCCTGTAAAGATTGGATCCAGTATTGTAGACCCAGAACAGAGAAATCGTGGGGGGGGGGGAAAGAGTGGGGAATAGCATGGGGGGGAGAGGAATTATGGGACATATGGTGGGGGGTACCTGGGAAAGGGGAAAGCCTTTGGAATGTAAACAAAGAATATAGAAAATAAAAAAAAATGATAAAAAAAAAAAAAAAAAAAGAAGAGTGAGGACCAGCTATAGCAGCAGGTTGCAATATGGAGATATTGCAACCAGGACACAGCTGGAAAGGTGCAGATAGAGACTCTGTCTGGGGCTAAAGCAGGGAGAGCTGCTAAGCTCTCTCCAACAGGCGGGCCCAGGCACCTGAGCTCTGCAGCACGTCCCTGCGAGCTTAGGCCGTGCACCAAGGCAGCCGGAACCACCCAGCTCCCCAGGAGCCCAGACCAGCGATAGCGGCAGACCTCCATACTGCAACCAGAACACAGCTGGAAAGGAACAGGTAGACAGATTCCATCAGGGGCTACCACGTGGGGGGATCTGCTAGGCTCTCGCTACTAGGCAGGCCCAGCAGCACCTGCCGAGGCTCTGCTGCACTCCCCCACACTTCCCAGAGACCTCAGGCCGTGCACAAAGTTAGCGGGTGGCAGCCAGCTCGTGATCCCGTTGAGCAGCAATCACGCATAACCACCAGTAGAGAAACAACAGGTAAGCCCAGCCTCATAGGAGATTCAAACACCAGCCAGTGACAACAAGGTCAACTAACACCAGAAATAACCAGATGGCAAAAGGTAAACGAAGGAATGTCACTAACAGAAATCAAGACAACATGACAGCATCTGAACCCAGTTCGCCAACAACAGGAAGACCTGGATACCCCAAAACACCAGAAAAACAAGACTTGGATATAAAATCACTGGTCAGGATGCTGGTAGCTGAACACATAGAAAAATCTCGTAAAGAAATAGAAGAGAAAATGGACCAAAAGTTAGAAGCCTTTACAAGGCAAATACAAAAATCACTTCAAGAAATGCAGGAGAAGATGGATCAAAAAGAAGAAGACAATAAGGAGGAAAGACAAAAATCACTTAAAGAAATACAGAAGAACGTGGGCCAACAAGTAGAAGCTATGAAAGAGGAAACACAAAAATCTATTAAAGAAATACATGAAAACACAATCAAGCAAGCGAAAGATCTGAGCACATCCATCCAGGCACTAAAAACAGAAGTAGAAACAACTAAGAAATCGCAGAGGGAGACAACATTGGAGATAGAAAACCTTGGGAAGAAATCAGGGGCCATAGATGCAAGTATCAACAATAGAATACAAGAGATAGAAGACAGAATCTCAGAAGCCGAAGATACCATAGGAACCATTGATTCAACAGTCAAAGAAAATACTAAATGCAAAAAGGCTGTAACCCAAAACATCCAGGAAATCCAGGACACAATGAGAAGACCAAACCTAAGGATTATAGGTATAGACGAGAATGAAGATATACAAGTTAAAGGGCCAGCAAATATCTTCTACAAAATTATGGAAGAAAACTTCCCCAACCTAAAGAGAGAGATGCCCATGAATATACAAGAAGCCTACAGAACCCCAAACAGACTGGATCAGAACAGAAATACATCCCGTCACATAATAATCAAAACTCCAAATGTACTAAACAAAGAAAGAATATTAAAGGCAGCAAGAGAAAAAGGCCAAGTAACTTATAAAGGAAGACATATCAGAATAACACCAGACTTCTCACCTGAGACCATGAAAGCTAGAAGATCCTGGGCAGATATCATGCAAACTCTAAGAGAACACAAACTTCAGCCAAAACTACTTTACCCAGCAAAGCTCTCAATCACCATAGATGGAGACATCAAGGTATTCCATGACAAAACCAAATTTGCATGATATCTCTCCACAAATCCAGCCCTACAAAGGATAATAGGGGGAAAACACCAAGACAAGGACAGAAACTACACCCGGGAAGAAGCAAGATAGAAACCTCCTCTCATCAAAACCAAAAGAAGGTAACCTCTCGAATATAAAAAAATAAATAAAATAAATAAACATAATTTCAAAAATGTCTGGAGGAAATAATTACTATTCCTTAATATCTCTTAACATCAATGGACTCAATTCCCCAATAAAAAGACATAGATTAACAGACTGGATACAGAAACAGAACCCTACATTTTGCTGCATACAGGAAACACATCTCAGTGTCAAAGACAAACACTGCCTTAGAGTAAAAGGCTGGAAGACAATTTTACAAGCAAATGGTCTCAGGAAACAAGCTGGAGTAGCCATTCTAATATCAGATAAAATTGACTTCCAACCTAAAATCATCAAAAGAGACTCAGAAGGTCACTTCTTGCTGGCCAAAGGGAAAATCCACCAAGAAGAGCTCTCAATACTGAACATCTATGCTCCAAATGCAAGGGCAGCCTCATTCATAAAAGAAACCTTACTAAAGCTTAAAGCACACATTACACCTAACACAATAATTGTGGGTGACTTCAACACTCCACTCTCCTCAATGGACCGGTCAGGAAAGCAGAAACTAAACAGGGACACAGTGAAACTAATTGAAACTCTGGACCAATTGGATTTAACAGATATATATAGAACATTTCATCCTAAAGCTAAAGAATATAGCTTTTTCTCAGCTCCACATGGGACCTTCTCCAAAATAGACCATATAATTGGTCACAAGACAGATGTCAACAAATACAAGAAGATCGAGTTAATCCCATGCCTTCTATCAGATCACCATGGAGTAAGAGTGGTCTTCAATAACAACAAAAACAACAGAAAGCCCACATACACATGGAAACTGAACAATACTCTACTCAATGACACCTTGGTCAAGGAAGAAATAAAAAAAGAAATCAAAGACTTTTTAGAATTCAATGAAAATGAAGGTACAACCTACCCAAATCTATGGGACACAATGAAAGCAGAGCTAAGAGGAAAACTCATAGCTCTAAGTGCATCCAAAAAGAAACTGGAGAGAGCATATACTAGCAGCTTAATGGCACACCTTAAAGCCCTGGAAGAAAAACAAGTTAATTCACCCAGGAGGAGTAGAAGACAAGAAATCATCAAACTCAGGGCTGAAATCAATCAAATAGAAACAAAGAGAACCATACAAAGAATCAACAAGACCAGGAGCTGGTTCTTTGAGAAAATCAACAAGATAGATAAACCCTTAGCCAGACTAACCAAAGGACACAGAGACAGTATACAAATTAACAAAATTAGAAATGAAAAGGGAGACATAACAACAGAAACTGAGGAAATTCAAAACATCATCAGATCCTACTACAAAGGTCTATACTCAAAACAACTGGAGAATCTGGAGGAAATGGACAATTTCCTAGACAGATATCAAATATCAAAATTAAATCAGCATCAAGTAGATCAGCTAAATAGTCCCATAACCCCTAAAGAAATAGAAGGGGTTATAAAAAGCCTCCCAACCAAAAAAAGTATGGGACCAGATGGTTTTAGTGCAGAATTCTACCAGACCTTCAAAGAAGACTTAACACCAATACTTTTCAAACTATTCCACAAAATAGAGACAGAAGGGACACTGCCCAACTCATTCTTCGAAGCCACAATTACGCTAATACCTAAACCACAAAAAGATCCAACAAAGAAAGAGAACTACAGGCCAATTTCTCTTATGAATATAGATGCAAAAATACTAAATAAAATTCTTGCTAACCGAATCCAAGAGCACATCAAAACGATCATCCACCATGATCAAGTAGGCTTCATCCCAGGGATGCAGGGATGGTTCAATATACAGAAATCCATCAATGTAATCCACTACATAAACAAACTGAAAGAAAAAAACCACATGGTCATCTCATTAGATGCTGAAAAAGCATTTGACAAAATTCAGCATCCTTTCATGCTAAAAGTCTTGGAAAGAGCAGGAATTCAAGGCCCATACCTAAACATAGTAAAAGCAATCTACAGCAAACTAGTAGCCAACATCAAAATAAATGGAGAGAAACTTGAAGCATTCCCACTAAAATCAGGGACTAGACAAGGCTGCCCTCTCTCTCCATATCTTTTCAATATAGTACTTGAAGTTCTAGCAAGAGCAATTAGACAACATAAGGAAGTCAAGGGGATACAAATTGGAAAGGAAGAAGTGAAACTATCATTATTTGCAGACGATATGATAGTTTACCTAAGCGACCCAAAAAACTCCACCAGAGAACTTCTACAGCTGATAAACAACTTCAGCAAAGTGGCAGGTTATAAAATTAACTCAAGCAAGTCAGTGGCCTTCTTGTACTCAAAGGACAAGCAGGCAGAGAAAGAAATTAGGGAAATAACACCCTTCACAATAGCCACAAACAACATAAAATATCTTGGCGTAACTCTAACCAAACAAGCGAAAGATCTGTACAACAGGAACTTCAAGTCCTTGAAGAAAGAAATCGAAGAAGACCTCAGAAGATGGAAAAATATTTCTTGCTCCTGGATTGGCAGGATCAATATAGTAAAAATGGCCATCTTGCCAAAAGCAATATACAGATTCAATGCGATCCCCATCAAAATCCCAACTCAATTCTTCATAGATCTAGAAAGAGCAATTCTCAAATTCATCTGGAGCAACAAAAAACCCAGGATAGCTAAAACTATTCTCAACAATAAAAGGACTTCTGGGGGAATCAATATCCCTGACCTCAAGCAGTACTACAGAGCAATTGTGTTAAAAACTGCATGGTATTGGTATAGCAACAGGCAAGCAGATCAATGGAACAGGATTGAAGACCCAGAGGTTAACCCACAGACTTATGGTCACTTGATCTTTGATAAAGGAGCCACAACCATCCGGTGGAATAAAGATAGCCTTTTTAACAAATGGTGCTGGTTCAACTGGAAGTCAACATGCAGAAGAATGCGAATTGATCCAATCTTATCTCTTTGCACTAAGATCAACTCCAAGTGGATCAAGGACCTCCACATAAAACCAGACACACTGAAACTATTAGAAAAGAAACTTGGGAAGACCCTGGAGGACTTGGGCACAGGGGAAAAGTTCCTGAACAGAACACCAATAGCTTATGCTCTAAGATCAAGAATCAACAAATGGGACCTCATAAAATTACAAAGTTTCTGCAAAGCAAAGGACACTGTCAGAAGGACAAAATGGCAACCAACAAAGTGGGAAAAGATCTTCACCAACTCCACATCCGACAAAGGGCTAATATGCAATATATGCAAAGAACTCAAGAAGTTAGACCGCAAAGAAACAAATAACCCTATCAAAAAATGGGGCACAGAGCTAAACAAAGAATTTTCACCAGAAGAAATTCGGATGGCCGAGAAACACCTTAAAAGATGTTCAACATCATTAGTCATCAGGGAAATGCAAATCAAAACAACCCTGAGATTCCACCTCACACCAGTCAGAATGGCTAAGATTAAAAACTCAAGAGACAACAAGTGCTGGAGAGGATGTGGAGAAAGAGGAACACTCCTCCACTGTTGGTGGGATTGCAAAATGGTAAAACCGCTCTGGAAATCAGTTTGGCGGTTCCTCAGAAAATTGGGCATGTCACTTCCAGAGGACCCTGGCATACCACTCCTGGGCATATACCCAGAGGATTCCCCTGCATGCAATAAGGACACATGCTCCACTATGTTTATAGCAGCCTTGTTTATAATCGCCAGAAATTGGAAGGAGCCCAAATATCCCTCAAAGGAGGAATGGATACAGAAAATGTGGTATATTTATACAATGGAATACTACTCAGCAATTAAAAATAATGAATTCATGCAATTTGTAGGTAAATGGTTAGACCTGGAAAATATCATCCTGAGTGAATTAACCCAATCACAAAAGAATGCACATGAAATGCAATCACTGATAAGTGGATATTAATGAGCCCAGAAGCCCTAAATACTCAAGACACAAATAGCAAGTCAAATGATTCCCAAGAAGAAGAAAGGAGAGGACCCTGGGCCTGTAAAGATTGCATCCAGTTTAGTAAAGAAACCGAGGGGGGAGGGGGAATTATTGGGGAACAGATGGGGGGGGAGAGGAACTATGGGAACTATGGTGGGTGGGAACTGGGAAAGGGGAAAGCCTTTGGAATGTAAACATAGAATATAGAAAATAAAATAAAAAAAATAATAAAAAAAAGAAGAAGGTGATTTTACAAATGGCTACTTTTGTACAAAATGAGTTCTTGCTTGGTAACATCTTCATAGTACTTGAAGAGTGTTGGGAATCTAATAGCTGAGACTACAGTTAAAGGGAAATGAACTGCTCCCTTTTTTACTCAATAGAGGGAATTGCTCAATAGAGTGGTGAGTAGACTAGAGGTTGGTCTAAATTTGTATGACAGACATCTCTGCCATTTAGTGTTTGTGTAACATGAGAAAGAGATCCATCTTTCCAACTGAGATGGTTAATCTAGACTTACAACCTGACAGAATCTAGAGTGAACAAAGACAGAAAGATGTACCTGTGAAGGATAATCTGGGTTAATTGAGGTGTGAAGACTCACTGTAGGTTAAAACAGTCCATTATCCTAATACATACACACAAAAGGCCTCAGCAAAGTACCACAAATTCAGTCTTACCATGCATCCAGGTATTATATAGCAAGATGAAGTGGATAAGATGATGTGGAATTTCTCCCAGGTATGCAAGTTCAATGTGGTTGGAAGATTTTGAATGTTCTTATGGTGAAGAAACAATGAATGTATAGGGTGATAGAATATGGACCTAATGTGATCATTATCCATAGTTTACATGTATTGGAACATGATACCATATCACAGGTATGTATACCATTATGGGTCAGTTAAAAACATAAAACTGCAAAAATGAAATCAGTTAATGTAGTTTAATAGACTAGTCTACAAAGATTAATAACACAACCAAATTAATAGATGAAAATTAAGAACAGAATATAGAAGTGAGTTCAACCTGATAAACAACATCCAAGAATCACCAACAGTACGCCATATTCCATAGTGAGAAACACAAAGCTCTCCCATTAAAATTGGGAATCAGAAAATGATTTCAGCATCTTAGTGATTGAAAATGCAGAAAGATGATATATGAGTTACACAACTCATTGCTGTGACCAAGTAGCTGTCAGAAACACCTAGGGGAAAGATCTATTTGGGTGCACATTTTATAAGGCTTCAGTCTTTCAAGGGAGGGCAGAGTGTACGTCTTACCTCTAGAAAACACAAGTTTGTTACTTATATTAGCTTTTTGCTATGATTGAGGCACAGTGATTATGAGATGTAGGCTACTGAAGGCATAGCAGCCATATTGAGCTCAAACAGTATGAATATACTATATGTATATACAGTGTGGATATACTGTGTATATATACAATGTGTGTATATATATGTATATATTAACTGTGTGTTTACTGTATATATATATGTATATATAAATATATATATATGGTATATTATATATATATATATATAATATACCAGGTCCTTATCCTTAATGGCTACAGAAGAGACATTGTGACAAAGTTCCTATCCCAGAAGCAGGAAGAAAGTAGTGGGACTACATGAGTGTTTATGGTTGCTGTAGGTATAAGGCTTGTTTGTATAAAAATGAATGTATGTTACTTGATGTTTCTCCTTCAGGGCAATGTCTTCTCTGTCAAGGGTAATGACTCCATGAAAATCAGCCAGCACAATTCTAGGAGTGAAAACGTATCTTTGCAATGCAGAGACCTTCAGGACATCTCTTAAGACTATGGGAAAGAGCTCTGAAAACATGAGTTCAAGAATATATAAACATAATTTCGTAACTATGTAAAAAATGATGTAATAAGGATTACGCAATACATCAGAGGGCCTTCATGGGCTCTGTTCACCTAAAAGAAGAGAGGAAGCTGAACTGATGAGCCAGTTTGTCAGAAAAATATTAAGGAAGGAGATAAAGTGAGTTAGGGAGTAGTGATCTCAGGTCAAGATCCTACCCAGCTAAGCTTATTGATTGTATTTACAGAGGCAGGCAGATATTTTAGTTAAGTGCTAGCCTGGAATAGAGTGAGTTTAACTCCTTTTGAAAGAATCAAGACACTAAGGTCATAAAATAATGATTTGTGGGATAATCAAAATGGAACCTGGAGTAAATGACTGAATTGATAGGTAAATAAAAGACTTGAGATGTGGTCTTCAAGAGAGAACTACCTAGAGAGAGAGCTGCTTAGAGAGATAACATATCTATTTAAGAATTTTCTAGCTGATTTTTTTTTTTACTTTGTTTGGAAAACCCAAGAGCAATCTAGAGGTATGGTGAGGAAAGCATTGTCTCAAGCAGAGGGCTATCTCAAATAGGGATCTATCTAGAGAGTTGTCTCAAGCAGACTACAGAGCTGTCAGCTTGCACCCATCACTAACTTCAAGTTGTTTCTTCTGCTGCTCCCAAGCATTCTTCCTCAGGATCCCTTCTCAGAGGCTCATTATTAGCATTACAGTAAATTTATAAGCCAATAATAATGTGTCATTACTCCCGTACCTATTATGTTCACCTTTCTAAGAAGCACCCACATGTTTGTCTTCCTTCTTCTTGAGCTTCATGTGGTCTGTGAGTTGTATCTTGGGAATTCTGAGAATTTGAACTAATAACCACTTTTCAGTGAGTGCATACCATGTGTGTTTTTTGTGATTGGGTTACCTCACTCCAAATAATAACTTATAGTTTCATCCATTTGCCTAAGAATTTCAAGAACTCATTGTCTTTAATAGCTGAATAGTAATCCATTGTGTAAATGTACCACATTTTCTGTATCAATTACTCTGTTGAAGGACACCTGAGTTTTTTCCAGCTTTAGGCTATTATAAATAAGGTTGCTATCAACATAGTGGAACACGTGTCCTTGTTATATGTTGGAGAATATTTTGGATATATGCCCAGAAGTGGTATAGCTGGCCCCTCAGGTAATAATATGTCCAAAATTTTCTGAGGAACATCCATACGAATTTCCACAATGTTTGTATCTCTATCCAACACCAACTACTGCTGTCACCTGAGTTTTTGATCTAAGCCATGCTAACTGGTGTGAGGTGAAATCTCAGGATTGTTTTGATATGCATTTCCCTGATAACTAAAGATGGTGAACATTTCTTTAGGTGCTTCTCAGCCATTCGATATTCTTCAGTTGAAAATTCTTTGTTTAGCTCTCTCTCCAATTTTTTTTATTGATATATTCTTTATTTACATTTCATTTCCCTTTTCCTGGTTCCCTGGCCCCCAAAGGTCCCCTATGCCCTTTTCCCTTCCCCTGTTCCCCCATCCTCTCCTTCCCATTTCCCTGTTCTGGTATTCACCTACACTGATGCATTGGCCTTTCCAGAACCAGGGTTCACTCTTTCCTTCTTCTCAGACATCATTTGGTATGTGGATTGTGTCTTTGGTGTTCCAAGATTCTAGGCTAATATCCAATTATCAGTGAGTGCGAACCATGGATATTCTTTTGAGAATGGGTTACCTCACTTAGTATGATGTTCTCCAGTTCCATCCATTTGTCTAAGAATTTCCTGAATTCATTGCTTCTAATGGCTGAATAGTACTCCATTGTGTATATATACCACATTTTTTGTATTCATTCCTCCATTGAGGGACATTTGGGTTCTTTCCAGCTTCTGGCTATTATAAATAAGGCTGCTATGAACCTAGTGGAGCATGTATCCTTATTACATCCTTGGTATATGCCCAGGAGTGGTATGGCAGGGTCCTCCGGAAGTATCTTGTCCAGTTTTCTGAGGAACTGCCAGACTGATTTCCAGAGTGGTTGTACCAGCTTGCAGTCCCAACAGCAGTGGAGGAGTGTTCCGCTTTCTCCACATCCTCGCCAACACCTGCTGTTTCCTGAGATTTTAATCTTAGCCATTCTGCCTGGTGTGAGGTGAAATCTCAGGGTTGTTTTGATTTGCATTTGCCTAATGACTAATGATGTTGAACATTTCTTAAGGTACTTCTCAGCCATATGAAGTTTTTCAGGTGAAAATCTTTGTTTAGCTCTGTACCCCATTTTTTACACATTTTTTATTGGATATATTCTATATTTACAATTCATTTCCCTTTTGTCTGGTTCCCCACCCCCCAAAGGTCCCACAGGCCCTTCACCCTCCCCCTGCTTCCTCTTCCACCCCTTCCCTCTTCCCTGTTCTTGTATTCCCCTACACTGATGCTTTGATCCTCTACAGCACCAGTGTCCACTCCTTTCTTCTTGTCAGACATCATTTGGTACGTGAATTGTGTCTTTGGTGTTCCAAGATTCTAGGCTAATATCCACTTATCAGTGACTGCATACCATGGGTATTCTTTTGAGACTGGGTTACCTCAGTTATTATGACGTTCTCCAGCTCCATCCATTTCTCTAAGAATTTCATGAATTCATTGTTTCTAATGGCTGAATAGTACTCCATTGTGTATATATATCACATATTTTGTATCCATTCCTCCGTTGAGGGACATCTGGGTTCTTTCCAGCTTCTGGCTATTATAAATAAGGCTGCTATGAACACAGTGGAGCATGTATCCTTATTGCATTCTGGGGAATCTTCTGGGTATATTCCCAGGAGTACTATGGCTGTGTCCTCCGGAAGTATCATGTCAAGTTTTCTGAGGAACTGCCAGACTGCTTTCCAGAGTGGTTGTACCAGCTTGCAGTCCCACCAGCAGTGGAGGAGTGTTCCTCTTTCTCCACATCCTTTCCAACACCTGATGTCTTCTGAGTTTTTGATCTTAGCCATTCTGACTGGTATGAGGTGAAATCTCAGGGTTGTTTTGATTTGCATTTCTCTAATGACTAATGATGTTGAACATTTTTTAAGGTGTTTCTCAGCCATCCGAATTTCTTCAGGTGAAAAGTATTTGTTTAGCTCTGTACCCCATTTTTGATAGGGTTATTTGGTTTTCTGGGGTCTAACCTCTTGAGTTCTTTGTATACATTGGATATTAGCCCTCTGTCAGATGTAGGGTTGGTGAAGATCTTTTCCCAATTTGTTGGTTGCCAATTTGTCCTTTTGACAGTGTCTTTTGCCTTACAGAGCTTTGTAATTTTATGAGGTCCCATTTGTCTATTCTTGATCTTAGAACATAAGCTATTGGTGTTCTCTTCAGGAACTTCCCCCCTGAGCCAATATCCTCAAGGGTCTTCCCCAGTTTCTTTTCAATTAGTTTCCGTGTGTCTGGTTTCATGTGGCGGACTTGATCCACTTGGAGTTGAGCTTAGCACAAGGTGATAAAGTGAATCAATTCTCATCCTTCTGCATGCTGACCTCCAGTTGAGCCAGCACCATTTGTTGAAAAGGCTATCTTTTTTCCACTGGATGTTTTCAGCTCCTTTGTCAAAGATCAATTGGCCATAGTTGTGTGGGTTCAATTCTGAGTCAATCCTATTCCATTGATCTGCCTCCCTGTCACTGTACCAATACCAGGCAGTTTTTAAATACTACTGCTCTGTGGTATTGCTTGAGCCCCAGGATACTGATTCCTCCAGAAGTTCTTTTATTGTTGATAATAGTTTTAGCTATCCTGGGTTTTTGGTGAATTTGAGAATTGCACTTTCTACCTCTATGAAGAACTGAGTTGGGATTTTGATGGGTATTGCATTGAATCTGTATATTGCTTTTGGCAAGATTGCCATTTTAACTATATGAATCCTGCCAACCCACGAGCATGGAAGATTTTTCCACTTTCTGAGGTCTTCATCCATTTCCTTCTTAGGAGACCTGAAGTTCTTGTCATACAAATCTTTCACTTGTTTGGTTAGAGTCACGCTAAGATACTTTATATTGTTTGTGGCTATTGTGAAGGGTGTCGTTTCCCTAATTTCTTTCTCAGCCTGCTTATCCTTTGAATATAGGAAGGCTATTGATTTGCTTGAGTTGATTTTATAACCAGCCACTTTGCTGTAGTTGTTTATCAACTGTAGGAGTTCTCTGGTGGAGTTTTTTGGGTCACTTAAGTATATTATCATATCATATGCAAATAGTAATAGTTTGACTTTTTCCTTTCCAATTTGTATCCCTTTGACTTCCTTATGTCAAATTGCTCTAGCTAGTACCTCAAGTACTATATTGAAAAGATATGGTGAGAGGGGGCAGCCTTTTCTAGTCCTTGATTTTAGTGGGATTGATTCAGGTTTCTCTCCATTTACTTTGATGTTGACTACCGGGCTGCTGTAAATTACTTTTACTATGTTTAGCTATGGGCTTTGAATTCCTGTTCTTTCCAAGAGTTTTAGCATGAAAGGATGCTGAATATTGTCAAATGCTTTTGCACCATCCAATGAGATGACCATGTGGTTTTTTTTCTTTGAGTTTGTTTATGTAGTGGATCACATTGATGGATTTCCATATATTTAGCCATCCTTACATTCCTGGGATGAAGCCAACTTGATCATGGTGAATGATCGTTTTTATGTGTTTTGGATTTTGTTGACAAGAATTTTATTGAGTATTTTTGCATCGATGTTCATAAGGGAAATTGGTCTGAAGTTCTCTTTCTTAGTTGGATCTTTGTGTGGGTTTGGTATCAGTGTAATTGTGGCTTCATAGAATGAGTTGGGTAGTGTTCCTTCTGTTTCTATTTTGTGGAATAGTTTAAAGAGTATTGGTATTAGCTCTTCTTTGAAGGTCTGATAGAATTTTGCACTTAAACTGTCTGGTCCTGTGCTTGTTTTGGTTGGAAGACTTTCTATGACCCCTTCTATTTCCTTGGGGGTTATGGGACTGTTTAGATTATCTATTTGATCCAGAATTAATTTTGGTGTTTGGCATCTGTCTAGGAAATTGTCCATTTCCTCCAGATTCTCTAGTTGTGTTGAGTATAGGCTTTTGTAGTAGGATCTGATGGGGTTTTTTTATTTCCTCCATTTCTGGTATTATATCTCCCTTTTCATGTCTAATTTTGTTAATTTGGATAATGTCTCTGTGCCCTTTGGTTTGTCTGGCTAAGGGTTTATCTATCTTATTGACTTTCTCAAAAAACTAGCTCCTGGTTTTGTTGATTCTTTGTATAGTTCTCCTAGTTTCAACTTGATTCATTTCAGCCCTGATTTTTGATGATTTTCTGTCTTATACTCCTCCTGGGTAAATTAGCTTCTTTTTGTTCCAGAGCTTTCATGTGTATCCTTAAGTTGCTAGTATATGCTCTCTCCAGTTTCATTTTGGAAGCACTCTTCTTCCAAACTGGAGTTTTCCTCTTAGCACTGCTTTCATTGTGTCCCATAGATTTGGGTATGTTGTACCTTCATTTTCATTAAATTCTAAAAAGTCTTTGATTTCTTTCTTTATTTCTTCCTTGACTAAGTTATCATTGAGTAGAATATTGTTCAGCTTCCATGTGTATGTGGACTTTCTGTTGTTTTTGTTGCTATTGAAAACCAACATTACTCCATGGTTATCTGATAGGAGGCATGGAATTAGTTTGATCTTCTTATGTTTGTTGAGGTCTGTCTTGTGACCAATTGTATGGTCAATTTTGGAGAAGGTACCATGCGGTGCTGAGAAAAAGGTATATTCTTTTGCTTTAGGATGAAATGTTATATATCTATATCTATCTATCTATCTATATCTATATCTATATCTATATCTATATCTATATCTATATCTATATCTATCTATCTATCTATCTATCTATCTATCTATCTATCTATATATATATATATATATCTGTTAAATCCAATTGGTCCAAAGCTTCAATGAGTTTCCTTGTGTCTCTGTTTAGTTTCTGTTTTCCTGATCGGTCCATTGAGGATAGTGGAGTGTTGAGGGCCCCCACAATTATTGTGTTAGGTGCAATGTGTGCTTTGGGCTTTAATAAAGTTTCTTTTATGAATGAGGGTGCCCTTGCATTTGGAGCATATATGTCCAGAATTGTCAGTTTTTTTGGTGGATTTTTCCCTTGACCAGCAAGAAGTGACCTTCTGTGTCTCTTTTGATGACTCTAGGTTGAAAGTCAATTTTATCTGATATTAGAATGGGTATTCCAGCTCATTTCCTGAGGCTATTTGCATGTAAAATTTTCTTCCAGCCTTTTACTCTAAGATAGTGTTTGTCTTTGACCCTGATGTGTGTTTCCTCTATGCAGCAAAATGTAGGGTCCTGTTTGTGTATCCAGTCTGTTAGTCTATGTCTTTTTATTGGGGAATTGAGTCCATTGATGTTAAGAGATATTAAGTAATAGCGAGTATTTCTTTCTGTTATTTTTGATGTTATTTTTGTTTTTGAGTGGTTATCTTCTTTTGAGTTTGATGGAAGAAGGTTACTATCTTGCTTTTTCCAGGGTGTAGTTTCCCTCCTTGTATTGGAGTTTTCCTCCTATTATCCTTTGTAGGGCTGGGTTTGTGGAAAGATATCGTGTCAATTTGGTTTTGTCATGGAATATTTTGGTTTCTCCATCTATGTTGATTGTGAGTTTTCCTGGGTATAGTAGTCTTGGCTGACATTTGTGTTCTCTTAGAGTCTGCATGAGATCTGCCCAAGATGATCATGGTCTCTGGTAAGAAGTCTGGTGTGATTCTGATAGGTCTTCCTTTATAAGTTACTTGGCCTTTTTCTCTTACTGCCTTTAATATTCTTTCTTTGTTTAGTACATTTGGAGTTTTGATTATTATGTAACAGGATGTATTTCTGTTCTGGTCCAGTCTGTTTGGAGTTCTGTAGGCTACTTGTATATTCATGGGCATCTCTCTCTTTAGCTTAGGGAAGTTTTGTTCCATAATTTTGTTAAAGATATTTGCTGTTCCTTTAATTTGTATATCTTCACTATCATGTATACCTATAATCCTTAGGTTTGGTCTTCTCATTGTGTCCTAGATTTCCTGAATGTTTTGGGTTACAAACCTTTTGCATTTTGCATTTTCTTTGACTGTGGATTCAATGGTTTCTATGGTATCTGCAGCATCTGAGATTCTTACTTCTATCTCTTGTATTCTGTTGTTGATATTTGCATCTACGACCTCTGATTTCTTCCCAAGGTTTTCTATCTCCAAAGTTGTCTCCCTTTGTGATTTCTTAGTTGTTTCTACCTCTGTATTTAGATCCTGGATGGTTTTGCTCAGTTCCTTTACTTATTTGTGCTTTCCTGCAATTCTTTTAGAGATTTTTGTGTTTCCTTTTTCATGACTTCTACCTGTTGACTCAATTTCTCCTCCATTTATTTAAGTGATTTTTTTCATTTCCTCTTTATTGGCTTCTGTCTGTTGACCCATATTCTTCTGGAATTCTTTAAGTGATTTGTGTGTTTCCATTGTAAGGGCTTCTACCCTATTCATGTTCCCCTGCATTTCTTTAAGAGATTTGTTTATGTCTTTTTTGTGTTCCTCTAGCAGCATCATGACCAGTGCCTTTAAATCCAACTCTTGTTTTTCTGGTGTGTTGGGGTATCCAGGACTTGCTGTAGTTGGAGAATTGGGTTCAGATGCTGCCATATTGCCTTGATTTCTGTTAGTAATGTTCCTACATTTGCCTTTTGCCATCTGTTCATCTCTGGAGTTAGTTGGTCTTGTTGTTGCTGGTTGGTGTTTGAAGCTTCTGTGAGCCTGGCATTTGGCACTGCTGTTGCAGAGGGCGTCTGCGTTCCTGAGTTGGAAACTGGATGGTTTCTGCCACTGGGCTCTGAATTACCTCCTCAGCTCTGCTGGACTGGACTCAAGTCTCCTCTCGACTTGCTGCTGGGCATGGTACTGGCCTTCTGTCATCTCCTCCTGGTTTGCCTAGATGCCAGCTCTTAAGAATCAGTTCTTAAGATATGGGCTCATCTGTTGTTTCTCTATGGTAACCTGGGTTCATCTGTTGGTTCTCTGTGTTGACCTGGAGGCAAGATGGGGACTGCAGCTGCAAATGCTGGGCAGTCTGCAGGACAAACAGCCCCAACCGAGTGGTGCACAGCCAGGTGGTGTGTACAAATGGCCCGCCAATCTGCCCAGGCCTTGGCTACCAGCAAAAGCCTGGCAGGTTTCCACCCGAACAATGTTAGCTTTGGATTATGTCTGCATACCCAGGCTAGTTTGTTGGTTCTCTATGGTGACCAGGTTAGGCTACCAGCTCCAAGATGGTGGAAGGTCTCAGGGTTCTGTCTAACCTCGGGATTCCCTGCAGGACCAGAGCTTCCCTGGCTGGTCTGCTGGAGACTAGATGGTGGTGCTGTCAGTCCGCAGGGCTCCATCTGGTTGAGCTGCTCTCGCCAAAATAGTGGTGGATGGTGGGGCTATGTCTAACAGAGGGGCTCTCTGTAGATCAGGAGCTTCCCTGGTTGAACTGCTGGATTCAAGATGGTGGGGGATCTCGTTCCGTGGGGCTCCATCTATCTGCAGGAGTTCATGCAGGTCAGATGCTCCTCTGCATGCCCAGGCAGCTGTAGACCTGCCCGGCTCCCTGGTGCTGAAGACACCAAGGCAGGCTATGCCCTGGGAAATCCTTCACTCTGGTGCCCATACAATTTTGATCACTATCACTCTGTAATGCAACTTGGAGTCATGGATGGTGATTCTCCCAGAAGTTCTTTTATTGTGGAGAATAGTTTTCACTATCCTGGGTTTTTTATTATTCCAAATGAATTTGCAAATTGCTATTTCTAACCCTGTGAAGAATTGAGTTGAAATTTTGATGGGGATTGCTTTGAATCTGTGGATTGCTTTCGGCAAGATGGCCATTTTTACTATAATAACCCTGCTAATCCATGAACACAGGTTGTCTTTCCATCTTCTGAGATTTTCTTTGACTTCTTTCTTCAGAGACTTGAAGTTCTTGTCATGCAATTTTTTCATTGGAGCAAATATGGAGACAATGTATAGAGCAGAGATTGAAAGAAAACCCATCCAGGCACTGCCCACCTGAGAATCCATCCCATGTACAGTCACCAAACCCAGACACTATTGTGGATGCTAACAAGTGCTTGCTGAAAGGAGCCTGAGATAGCTCTCTCCTGAGAGGCCCTGCCAGAGCCTGACAAATACAGAGGCAGATGCTTACAGCCAATTATTGAACTTAGCAAGGGTCCCCAGTGGAGGAGTTAGAAAAAAGGAATAAAGGAGCTTAAGGGGTTTGCAGCCCAATAGGAAGAACAACAATATCAACCACCCAGACCTCTCCAGACCTCCCAGTGTCTAAGCCACCAACCCAGGAGTACACATGGAGGGACAAATCACCACAGCTTCATATATAGCAAAGGATGGTCTCAACAGGCATCAATCTGAGGAGAGGCCCTTGGTTCTTTGAAGGCTCAATGGATGCCCAAGTGTAGGAGAATTCAAGGTTGGGGAGGCAAGAGTTGGTGTGTGGGTGGGGGAACAACCTCATAGAAGCAGGGGGAAGGGGATGGGATGGGGGTTTCCAGGGGGCAGCAGGAAAGGGGATACATTTGATATGTAAATAAAGAAAATATCCAATAAATAATATATATACCCACTAGTGTAATGGAAGAAAGAATGTCATCCACATAACCAACTGCTTCCTGATTAGATTTCATAGTTTCTTCACATCTGAATGAAAGATTAAGACTAGAAGAATCATAGACCCTGGGTTGGAATTGTGATTACTATCTTCTTAAATGGATATAATGCTAAGCCAGTCCCTTATCATTTATCATCATACCCATAGATTATGGCATCTCTCAAACTTTATGTATGTTCATATTTGCAGTGAACAATAGACCCACCTTCATGACCTGTGAAGATAGCTCAATCAGAAAAGTTCTTGCCTCATAAATGTGAACATATGAATTCTGTCCTTCATAACTTACACAAGAGAGAGAGAGAGAGAGAGAGAGAGAGAGAGAGAGAGAATCCTTAAATATTCTAGGTTATCCCCACCATGCACATGCTCTCCCTCCCTAACTGCCCAACTCCCCAGCCCCACCAATTCACAAACTCTACATTCAGCCATAGTACTAGAGTTGGGAAGGTTTAGGGTTCTGGTTGCTTGGTTTTATTTTGAGGTAGTCTGAGCATTTGAAACAGGCCAGTTGCTTCATCCACCCAAGGATTTTTGTATGGGGGGTTCTCTCTCTCTCTCTCTCTCTCTCTCTCTCTCCCTTTCTGTCTTCTAGAGAAGTTCTCTATGTATAGCCTTTGCTGTCCTGGAACTTGTTCTATAGACCAGGTTGGACTTGAACTCACAGCAATCCATCTACCTCTGCCCCCCAAATGCTAGGATTAAAGCTGAGCTACCACCATGGCTCAGTTTCCTTCCTTACTTCTAAAGGATATTTAATTAACTATCCAGATTTCTTATTTTTGGAGAGAAATTCATTGCATATACTTACATTTCTTCTTTGCCTCAAATTCTGCAGAGATATGAAACACAAAGAACCTCCCCCCCAAAAAAAAAAAAAAATCCTTGGGTGGATGAAGCAACTGGCCTGTTTCAAATGCTCAGAGTGCCTCAAAATAAAACCAAGCAACCAGAACCCTAAACCTTCCCAACTCTAGTACTCTGGCTGAATGTAGAGTTTGTGAATTGGTGGGGCTGAGGAGTTGGGCAATAAGGGAGGGAGAGCATGTGTGTGGTAGGGATAACCTAGAATATTTAAGGAGCTCTATATTTCCTTTCTTCTTTCTTTCTTTCCTTCCTTCCTTCCTTCTTTCCTTCTTCCTTCCTTCCTTCTTTCCTTCTTCCTTTCTTCTTTCTCTCCTTCTTTCTTTCTTTCCTTCTTAAAGATTTATGTGTATGTGTTTGCAGGTGCACACAGAGAACAGAGGCAACACATCCTCTGTAGCTGGAGTTCCAGACAGTTACAAGCTACACACTGTGGCTCCCCAGAACAGAACTCAGGGGAATTCTAACTAATGATCTAGGAAGTGGTAGTTTTGAAAAAGCAGTTTCTACTCAGAAGTTGAAAAATTACTAATATGTTGAATAAGTACTCTTATATTTGCATATATGAAATAAAAGAGTTGGTAAGTTTCTTTTAAAACTATAAGCAAGACAAAATAATGTTAGTTATGGTTTTATTTTTTAACAAGGAGATGGACTAGGAAGATGATTTAGTACTTAAAAGCTCTTGCCACATAAGCCTGACCATCTCACCTGGATCCCAGGAACCCAAGGGAACAGTAGAGGACAGACTCCTGTGAGCATATGACTCCTACACATATGCTGTGCCATAGATATGTCCCCCTCACAATATCCTTGAAAGAGTGTGCCCAGGAGAAACAAGCTTGACCACTATGCTATCATCAGATTCCTACTGACCACCAAGTCAGTCATGAAGAAATAGAGGAAAACAACACCCTTGTGTTCATTGTGGATGTCAAAGCCAACAAGCACCAGATCAAACAGACTGTGAAGGAACTCTATGACATCAATGTGGCCAAAGTCAACACTCAGATAAGGCCTGACAGAGAGGAGAAGGCAAATGTTCACTTGGCTCCTGATTATGGTGCTCAAGATGTTGCCAATAAGACTGGAATCATCTAAACTGAGTACAGATGACTAATTCTAAATATACACTTTTTTCACCATTAAAAAAATAAATAAAAAGAATAACCTCTGACCTGCCTGGATATGTGATATGATGGCGACTACAATATCACACAAAGCTGTCTGTCTTCCTACCTTTTAAAAAGTAGACCTGAAGAGTACTTCCAGTGTCACAGGGAAATTGAGTGGAAGTCCCTGAGACTTTGCCTTCACTCTACTTCCACTTCTCTCTGTCCCTATGGTTAACTTCCCACATTGGGAAGCACACATGGCCAGCCTAGAAATAAATAATGACTCTGCTATGAAGCCGAGCCAGTCTTGCCCACAGTGTGCCTTCTGTAGGTCAGGATAAATGGATGGGTACTTGTGTCCCACAGTGACACCGTTTACTTTACCACACAGGATAGTCTTGCTGCCTAAATGTTCCCGTGATGCTGTTGAAATATCTCCCCAACCCAGGCCAGAAGTGATGGTTTAATGTTGTTGATTAATGTTGTTCCCGGGTTTCAGCACCATATGATGGGATATAAAGGAGAGAAAGGGTATTAGGGAGTGTGGCACGGTGGCATGAGGGAAGGGGGGGTCCCAGGCCCAGGCACCTCTTCCCCCTGAAGGACCACACACACACCGACATGGTATAGAATAGTTTATTCAGGGAAGAGGATGGGAGTCAATGGTATAGTGGAGGCAGAGAGAAAGAAAGAGAGAGTAGAGAGGAGTGGAGGCCAGCCATACCACGTGGAGAGAGGGGGGAGGGGAGGAGAGCCCAAGAGGCACAGAGAGGTGAGAGTGCAGAGAGGTAACAGCAGGGAGAGATGAGAGAGAGAGGAGCAGCAGGCAACCCTTTTTATAGTGGGCCAGATAAATGGGGCAGGGCATACCTGGCTATTGCCAGGTAACTGTGGGGTGGAGCTTGGACAGAATACCAACAAGAAGTCTCCCCAGGGTTCTCTATTTCCCAGAACTGCTGCAGGCCTTTGATAAGAAAGGATCGGGGTCCTTGTCACTGAGCCAGGCTTCACTCTGATGCAGGAAGAGGTCCATTAGTCTCTGGCTCAGAGTTCTGGAGTTGGAGGAAGAGGCCTCCATTTTGAAAAGTGTTGAAAATCTCTGTGGCCTCAGTAAAATCAGCTTCAGTTATGTTTCTAAAGCAGAAGTGCTCTGAAAGAGAAAGGAAACTACAGTAAACCAGAAACAAACAGGAAAGTCAGCCTCCAGATGGTGCCAGCATGGCTCCTGATCCTGTTCCTTGTTCCAGTGAGAGAGAGAGAGGGAGAGGGAGAGGGAGAGGGAGAGGGAGAGGGAGAGGGAGAGGGAGAGAGAGAGAGAGAGAGAGAGAGAGAGAGAGAGAGAGAGAGAGAGGGAGAGGGAGAGGGAGAGGGAGAGGGAGAGGGAGAGGGAGAGAGACAGAGAGAGAGAGAGAGAGAGAGAGAGAGAGAGAGAGAGAGAGAGACAGAGACAGAGACAGAGACAGAGACAGAGAGACAGAGACAGAGATGGAGACAGAGAGGAGAATGGAAGCAGGGAGAGAGAGAAGATTACAAGCAGGTAGAGACACTGGGGCTGGGAGAGGGATCAAGCCTTGAAGCTGTCATGTGGTTTTATAGAAGAGCAAAGCCTTTGTTTTAAGCTGTCAGGCTTTTGTCTTAGCCCAACAGGGTATAGGAGTTCTGCCTGCATGTATGTCTGAGAACCACAGAAGTGCAGCAGAGACCAGAAGAAGGCGTCTGATCCTGGGAAGCCAGAGGTATACAAAATAACTTTATGTTTGAGAGTCACCACAATGTGCAGAACTGTAGCAAAGTGTCACAGCATTGGCAAGGTTCAGATATACTGGTCTAGCAGCATTCCTTGCTCTGATAAAGGCGGCGGAGGGCATTATCTTTCTGTTTCCACACCACTAGCCAAGTGTTTCCATATACAAACATGTAATATGAGACAGTCCTGAGTCTGTAGCTCCAGAACAAAGGATCTTATTTCCTGGGAGGCAAGAAGTGTGTTTAGCACTGACTGTGAGTCCCAGTTCTCTCCTAGAGATACAGTCTCTGGGCTTCTCAATGCACAGACTCCTCAGACCTTGCCCTGGGAAACCCCTTAAGTAATGCCCTCAAAACAGAGAGCAGTAGCAACAGGAGACTCACCTACCTCCAAGATCACTGTCTGATGTTTGGTACTGAAGGCAGGAAAGGGTTGGTAATAATATGTCCTTTTTGTTGTTGTCTTTTATTTCCAAGTTGATCTCTGCAGAACAATAAAACTGGTCTTACCCTACAGCCCCTGAAGGTGCTCTGCTAAAAGCTCTTTGTTTAGAGCATTAGTTTCACTTCTTTTCAGACCATTGTAATCTCTTTCTAACAGACTTAATTGTGTTTCTATTTGAATCTAACTGGTTCTTGCTCATAGGGTAGGAGGAGCTCAAACTGGCTGGTTAAATACGGGACCTCCCACAAGCTTCTGCCTCTCAGCTTTCCAGTTCCAACCGTGGAAACTCAGCTTCTCAGCTCTGAGATGAGTGACAAAAAGACTAATATACCTGTGCTCAGTACCACAGGCAGCCCACAGGAGGGAGAAATGGGTATGTATTTAATAGTATTTGAACCAAACTATAAGAGCAGAGAGGAGCTTCACCAGGGACAGAAAGGCAAAAGAGCTGAACTTTGAACAAAAGAATAATAACAGAAGGGTGTCTGTGAGTCTGTCACAGTGGGTCTGCAGAGCAGGAGAATACAGACAGGATTAGTTATGAGTTTGTTAAATTAGTTATTCTATTGGAGCATACAATGCTTGAATAGTTTTCAGGCAATGAGCCAGAGCTGCAGCCACAGCTTTATTTCTTTGTCCTTAGCTTGCTAGTCCACTCTTCTCAGGGATCTGGTAAGCTACACTCTGGTGGATTACACCAAATTGCTGCAGAAAATGCTTGCTCTGCTTGTCCCCAGGGAAGGAATTCAAACAACAGCTTTGCAGTATTCATAGTGACTGAAGTTGCCTGGGAAGCTTGGGGCTTGTGTTTTGCAGATCCATTGTAATTAGAAAAGAATTGTAAGGAGGTAGCATGGGGTGGGGTGGGGGTCTGAACCCACACAGGACCAAATCCTTTCCAGTTTGAGCTGTTGATAAGTTACAGAAAAAGAATATGATGGGGTTCGCTACTTCATTCTTCAGAAAGGAAGGAAAATTGTGCTTATTGTGTTTCAAACTGTCTGTGCTTCATTATATTGCCTTCCTTCATCTTCCTTTTCCCTCATTCCTGTTCCCTTTATTTTTTTTTTTCATTTAGGGAAAGAATACTGTATTTTGAGAAAACAAGATTGATATTTATCAAAATACAAAATTCATAACAAATGTTAATGCTTATCACTTAAACTATTCTAACCATTATTTATTATTATTATTATTATTATTATTAGTAGTAGTAGTAGTAGTAGTAGTAATAGTAGTAGTTGGTGATGATGATGATGATGATGATGATGATGATGATGATGACTGATTGTCTCTGGCAATGTCTCATACTTTACCCCAAGCCAGCCTGGAACTACTGCTACCTCTGCCTCATCAGGGATGACTTTTTGAAATCAAATATTCAAATACTTATTAACTAAAGGAAACATTTCCTGTTGTGAATGTGGAGCTCCTGTCTGAAGTGCAGCTGTTGTATAACTAGCTGCAGGCATTGTGAAACATTTCTTGTGAATATGGAGCTCTTGTCTAAAGGTCAGCTGTTGTATCAGGAGCTGCAGGCACTTCTCAAGTTCACTCCTTTGAAACCATAACTTGTTTCCTCATTGAAATAGTTTTTATTAGCTAAAAACCAGGCCAGCAATGTTTCTTTTCTTTTCTTTTCTTTTCTTTTCTTTTCTTTTCTTTTCTTTTCTTTTCTTTTCTTTTCTTTTTTCTTTCTTTCTTTCTTTTTTTTTTTTAGAGATCATTTCAAATGAAAGAAAGAATAAAAGAAGTTAAAATTTCTCAGGGCCCAGGACTTAAAGATACAAACAGTCCTGGGAAAGGATAAGAGCAATACCAACCCAGGATGTACCCGGACTTGCTGTTAAGGCTTCCGGGGCCATAAAGATAAGGAATATGTCTGGTCTATCTGCTGAGCCTCAAACCATCTGGACTGGCTGGAGTCACCCAGTCTGACTCCAAAAGATAAGCTGCCCTACTGCATTTCAGATGTACCGGTCCCACATATTGCCCTCTGATGTAATTGTGTGTATGTGGTGCAGAATTCTAAATGAAAAAAATTACCTTTTTGATTTTTTTATGCCCAATACCCACAAGTGTGTTCCTTGTGCTTAGTTTTCCTAACTTGCTAAGAGTTTTTGTTATTTTAGACTAATATTAATTTTTTCACATAATTCTACTAAACTTGTTAAAACACTCTCATATTTCACCCATTAGTTATATCAGTGTGTTCTATTATATTTATGTGACTTTATTAATTAATTTATTTACTAACTAGGTCCTTTGAGACTGATTTTGACATAGTCCATATTGAGTTCAAACATCCTATGTAGCCAAGGCTAGCCCTTGTACTCCTGACTCTCCAGCTTCTGCCTCCCTAGCACTGGAAATATAAAAGTGCACCATTGTCTCATTGACTGGAGCAGGAGTTAAACAGGTGGTTATGAACTGCCCCTTTAGGAGCTGGGATTGGGAACCCAACTCATGTTCTCTAGAAGAGCAACAAATGATCTTAACTCCTGAGCCCTCTCTGCAGCCTCCTGCTGATCCCTGTCTGTCCCCATCCTTTGTACTCAGTGTTGTCCTCAGTCCTAACCAGTCTATTCCTATGGAATGAAATCTATGGTTAGCCTTGCATGTTGTTTGTTTTCAACATGATCTTCACTCTTTCCATTTCCTGTTTCTTCTTGGACTTTAGTTGAGTGACTGGAGGCTCCATGTTTCCCTTTCCTCTTGTCCTCCATGAGCCTCAGACATCAATTATAGACCAGGACCTTCTATGAAGGGGTTTGCAGTGGGTGAATACAATCTAAATCTACAGAAAATTCATTTTCCTTAAATGTTTATTAAGACTGATATTCTCATATTTATATTCTTCAGATAAAATGCTCCAAGGAAAATATCTCAGAATTGTCTCCCTTGAGTCTTCTGCTAAGCTTTACTGCTGCTATGGAGTGATCATGGCCCTCAGTGTAGCTGTTGTTGCTCTTTCAGTTGCTTTGTCAGGTAAGTGACTTATTCTCCAAATACTGTGTCACTCTGTCTACATTCACATTATCAGTTATACTTACTGACCACTGTGACCTAGGCATTGTGGGAAGGGCTCTAGAGAAAACCCTCTGGAAGTTCCTGTTCTCTGGGAACTTAGGTTCCAGCAGGAAGATGCAGTGAAGGAACACACAGACTGTGGTGTGCACAGGAGTTCAGGCTCAGCATCCATGGGAAGATGACATTCAGCAACTCTAGATAGAGATGCTGGGGACATAGGGCCCCTGGCAGAACTGTCCAAGGTAGAGAACAAGGAGAGGAAAACTCCAAAGAGGAACCTCAAAGGAAGGTTGAGGACAGAGAATAATATGATCAGGAAGATAGAGTGTCACCCCCTATGACCCATGCGTTTAGTTACCAGGCTCAACTGCATTTTGGAAGTATTAAATAGAAAGTTTCTGAAGTAATAAATTTATAGGATTTTAGTTCCACACTGTCCAGAATAGTGCAATAAAATCTTGCACTGTCCTCCTAAGTATGTAAATTGTTCTTTAGTGTATATACCACAGGGTATATACTACCTACCCAAAAGCTCTCACTGCTATCTCAATTATTGGACTGACTGTTAATAGTTGTCCATATAGGGTGCTTGTTGCTCTAGTAACCCCATTGTAGTAAACAGTAACCCAAATCTCAGAAAGTGATACTGAGTGATTATAGAAATGCACTTCCTGGGAGCCCTACTGTCAGTGAGCACCTGAGAGGCAATGGGACACAGGCCCAAGGTGGGAGGCCTTTAGATAAAGGCCTATCATGCTCAGGAGAGGATTCCTATAAATCAGTTAGGAAAGCTATAATCAAAGTCACACCTCACAGCTGAGCTCAGGACAGTATTTCAAAAAGGAACAAAGCATGGGTATTATAATTCATTGTATTGTCTAAATTTTAGTAAGAACCGCAGAACAGATCTCAATCAAAAACATCCATGCTATTTGCCCGACCAACTGGATTGGACTTGGAAATAAATGTTTTTATTTTTCTGAAGAGTTAAGTAACTGGACATCCAGCCAGACATTCTGCAGGGAACAAGAGGCCCACCTAGCTAAATTTGACAACACGGAGGAGCTGGTAAGAAATGACAGGGATTGGTTTGTCTGGTTTTTCTATCTCCCTTAAGATCGAGAGGTTACAGACAAAGCATGAGGAGGGATCCCCCATCTCAAGTACATGGAGACATGTGGGATGAGTGAGAGTGTGCAGTTTGCTAATTCTTGACTTCTGACTGGAGCCCTAAAACATTCAAGAAATATTCTCTCTTGAAGTGTTCATAGTCAGCTGGAAGGTAGGAAATGCCATTTTATTGGGATACCTGGTGGTGTATTCCTGTAAGACAGCACATGTAAGATCCAATGGGAGGTTAACCCAGAACTAACCTGGCCACAGAGGAAGGTGCTGTTACATTTGATACTTTGATTTACATGAGGTAGTTTAGAATTACAGATGTCAGTTCTCCACTGAGAACTGGAGACTAATACAGCTCCAAATTCTGTAACCTTCAGTTACACCCTCATGTTTTCTCTAGAGGGAGCTGTGGAGTGGAGAGACTCCAGGATCATCTGAAACAGAGAGACACACATATTCTTGGCTTTTTGTGTTTTATGACAGGAGTTCCTAAAGAGATACAAGGGAAATTTTGACTACTGGATCGGCCTGCACAGAGAGTCATCAGAGGACACTTGGAGGTGGACAGACAACACTGAGTATAACAGCACGTATGTTTTCACAATGTTTTTCCTTCTACTGTGTTCATGTGTTGTGGTGTTTGTGAGTTGAAGATATGTGAGATGAATGTCCGTGTCATGTGAAGCCAACTATACTGGGAAGGACCCCTTGAGCTGGAGGTATGGCTCAGAGGTAGTGTGTTTACATGTGACAGCCAATCCCCTGGAAACTTCACATCCCCCAAAACTTAATTCCTTTGGAGATTTCCTGTTTATTGACCACCATTTTCAAAACCTTTACTTAGTGTGGTTTTACTAAAAATCTTTACCATAATGATGGTGTCTGGAGGTAGCTATTATTTGCTCTGGCTCCAACTTAAACCTTTTTGTTGTTGATAAATATCCTGTGTGTGATATAGACAAAGCCTCAGATGGGCAGTAGGGCTCTGAAATCCCAGAAAGCCACTGCAGAAACTGCAAGACTGAGACTTAGCCACATTTGCATGGCTGCACCTGTTCAGGAAAGCAGAGACTCTAAGGACACTTGAAACCTTCTCTAAAGTCTTGTTGTCACAGAGCCCCCAAGACATTTCTTGGATTTGAGTATAGCTGTTTTCCTGTAATGGTAAATCATAGACATAGTCACATGCACCATTAAAGCCCTTTGAGCAATCTATTAAGAAGTGGGAGTTCTCATATGTAAAATGCCTCAAAACAGAATTGAAAGTCACCCTCAGTGAGGTCACTCATGGCTGCAGTTCATTTGAACATGGTAGGAAGCAACAGTCCAATGACTTGTACATACATTACAGGATTCACCATAAACAAATGACAAAGGCGTGGTGTTCAAAGCCTGTGTGAGAATGTGAGAATGTGAGAATGTGAGACAGGTGGTGTAAAACTAGTGCAAGTGATTCCTCAGGGACTCTCTGATTCATAGTACCAAAAAGCAGTGGACACTGGTGACATTTCATTGCAGGAGCAAATGCAATTCTGGGCTCTACAGACTTACTGTTTTTGGTTTCTTTTCAGGGATCCCATCAGGGGAGTGGAAAGATATGCCTACCTGAACAACAATGGGATCAGCACTGCCAGGATCTATGCAGATCGCAGATGGATCTGTAGCAAGCTCAACAGCCATACCCTCCACTGCCAGATTGCTTTTTCTCCTTTGTAGTTTTCCCAAGAGATGCTTCTTAGTCTGTTATCTATGGGTGCTACTCCTTCCCCTGTGGTCCCACATTGCTATCAAAATGGATTAAGAACATTTCCTAACACCACAAATGAAAACCATCTTAGAGAGCTGCACATACAGGGGATTACAGAACATAGATGAGTCTAAAAGAGATGTTGGCACTCATACCTTAAACTTAAAGTACAACTAACATTAGTGAACCCCTTTTATGATATGAAGTTTTTGTGCAGAGAAGTCCTTCTTTTGAATTTATGAGACCACAAAAAATGAGTCCCCCAATGTACACATGACCTTTAATAATGAAAGCAGAATGGCTGGGGTACTGACATGTATCTGTAATCCCAGCTACATAAGTATAGAAACAGGAAGCTCACATTTTCAGGAGTAGGGCCTGAAAGCATGGAAATGACATAATAATGATAGGGAAGATCAGAATCAGTCTGTAGCATCCCATAATTTGGAGAAACATATTGTACATACTTTTCAAAATTCAAACCAACATACAGAACAATTTGAAAAGTATGTAAAATTCAGTTTTACTTTACACTCTGTAATTTAAAACATGAGGGACATTGGACAAATGTTTCTCTACTTTACTTTTCAATATTACTATTTCCAATTATACTGTTCTAAGTATAATTATTACTTATCCTGTTCTAAGTATAATACATTTTATAAACAAATGCCATTTTAATTTCTCCATTTTATTGGATTTATTTCACATTAAATGTGAGTTAAACTCCTTAAGAATTAAATACTTAACTTTATACTAGCATGTATGTTATTGGGTAGAGTTAGCTACCCCATACTGATGAGTCCCAAAAAGGATGAAATTTCAGGCTAGAAGGCATCTCTTGATCTCTTCATCCTTTCTTCTCCCTCTTGTTCTTTTTTTAAGACTATGTATCAACTTGATATGCCAAAGGGGAGGTGATATCTATGGGAGTCCTCCAGGTCTCTGAAGAGAGTGGGATGGAGAGATGGGTGAAGGAGAGCTGAGGGGCATATAGGGGAAGAGGAGTGGGAAGGGAAATTAATAATAATAAAAAAGCAAAAATTCTAAGTTTATACCGACTTCATTTATGCTTATTGCTTGTATACATGTATATATTTGCTGCACCTGTGCTGGCCAGACAACACAGAGACAGCACAGGCAGAGATCAGACAGGACTAAAAAGGATCAGCTCCCTGCTTACTGTACATGGCCATGTGGATGCTGGAAATAGAGCAAGAACAGGAGCTCCTAACTGGTGAGCCATCTTTCCAGCCTTCTTGTCTCCCTTTTATTGGCAATGCTGATCAAGCTTTGCAAAAGTAGCAGGTATTTCCCTGCAGCTTTTGTAAATTTTATTTTTTTACAAACTCTTGCCTAAATCTGTGACCCTCTTCAAGTAGCTGGAGTCACAGGTGTGTGTCACCACACCAGTTATTCTGCTTCTCATTTCTGAAGACCAAGAACATTTTTTAAACATGGCATTGATACTTTGATTACATGAGTGTCTGTGTAAGGGTGTCACATTCTCTGGAGTTTCAGGCAATTGTGGCTCCCATTTGGGTGCTGGGAATTGAATCCAGGTCCAATGCTCCTAACACACATGCATTTTGAGTAATGTATTGTCTTTATTTTTAAAGCTATGCTTTATTATTTATTAGATGAATTAAAGCATATTTCATTCTGAAAAATTACTTTCTCAGTCTTCCATTTAGTCGTAACAACACTCTTTGTAACTGTTTTACTTCCTATATCTTAAAAGAAAGGTAGAATATGTTCCCAAGGATGGTTCAAAAAAATAAATGTTTTTTTTTACCATTAAATTGTGTGAACTAAATCCACAAAAGAAATATGATAGGCTCATGAACTTAGCTGACCCAATAATATTGTACATAGTAGACTCAAAGAAATAGGTCTACTAATATTAATTCATAAGATTCAGATTACCCAGGGAAATGTCTTGCCACTGTCTCTATCTGACACACAGTAAACACATGGTAAGTTTCCTTCCATTGCTCTCTCCAAATAATGTTGAACAACAACTTTTCATGAGCATTGGCCCTTCTAAGGAATCTTACCCCAAGATGTCAGTAAGCTGTTCAAAACAGTCTCTCTCTCTCTCTCTCTCTCTCTCTCTCTCTCTCTGTCTGTCTTTCTCTCTCTCCTTCCATCCTTCCTTCCTTCCTTCCTTCCTTCCGCTTTCTTGTTTTCTTGCTTTCTTGCATTTTTTTTCTTTCTTTTTTAAAGACAAGGGAATTTACCACTAGTTAAATGAATCATGATAGTATATTTTTAAAAAAATCAATCTTTTACTGTCATTTTAAATAGAAGATTTTTATTAGATATTTGCTTAATTTACATCTTAAATGGTATCCCCATTCAGCATTACCCCTCCAAATATCCCCTATCCCATTCCCCTCTCCCTATTTTCCCTCCCCAATTTCCTGACTTGCATTCTGGGAAATCAAGCCTTCATAGCACTCATAGTCTCTCCACTCATTGATGTCTGAAATAGTTATCTGCTACATATGTAGCTGGAGTCTTGGGTCCCTCCATGTGTACTCTTTGGTTGGTGGATTAGTTCCTGGGAGCTCTGGGTGTACTGGTCGATACATATTATTGTTCCTTCTGCGGGGCTGCAAACCTCTTCAGTTCCTTGGGTCCTTTCTCTAGCTGTTCCACTGGGGACTGTTTATTCATTCTATTGGTTGGTTGTGAGACATGATATTTTGATCCACTTTCAAATAAGGATCAAAGTATCTACACTTTGGTCTTCCTTCTTCTTGAACTTCATGTGGTCTGTGAGTTGTATCTTGGGTATATGGAGCTTTTGGGCTAATAACCACTTACCAGTGAATGCATACTGTGTGTGTTCTTTTGTGACTGGGTTACCTCAGAGAGGATGATATTTTCTAGCTCCATTCATTTGCCTATGAATTTCATGAATTCATTGTTTTTAATAGCTGATAATACTGTGCTGTGTAAATGTACCACATTTTCTGTATCCATTCCTCTCTGGAGGGACATCTGGGTTCTTTCTAGCTTCTGGCTATTATAAATAAGGCTGCTATGAACATAGTGCAGCATGTGTCCTTATTACATGTTGGAGCGTCTTCTGGTTATATACACAGGAGTGGTATAGCTGGGTCCTCAGGTAATGCTATGTCCAGTTTTCTAAGGAAGCACCAAACTGATTTCCAGAGTGGTTTTTTCCAGCTTGCAATCCCACCAGCAATGGAAGAGTGTTCCTCTTTCTCCACATACTCTTCAGCATTTTCTGTCTCCTGAGTTTTTGATCCTGGCCATTCTGACTGGTATGAAGTGGAATCCCAGGGTTGTTTTGATTTGCATTTCCCTGATGATTAAGGATGTTGAACATTTCTTTAGGTGTTCCTCAGCCATCGTGTATTCATCAGTTGAGAATACTTTTTTTTAGCTCTGTACACCATTTTTAATAGGGTTATTTGATTCTCTGGAGTCTAACTTCTTGAGTTCTTTGTATATATTGGGTATTAGCCCTCTATTGGCTATAGGATTGGTAAAGATCTTTTCCCAATCTGTTGGTTGCCATTTTGTCCTATTGACAGTGTCCTTTTCCTTACAGAAGTTTTGCAATTTTATTAGGTCCCATTTGCCAATTCTTGATCTTAGAGCAAAAGCTATTGCTGTTCTATTCAGGAAATTTCCCCCTGTGCCCATGTACTCCAGGTTCTTCCCCACTTTCTCTTCTATTAGGTTCAGTGTATCTGACTTTATGTGTATATCCTTTGTCCACTTGAATTGAGCTTTGTACAAGGAGATAGGAATGGATCAATTTGCATCCTTCTTCATGTTGACTGCAAGTTGACCCAGTACCATTTGTGGAAAATGCTGTCTTTTTCCACTGGATGGTTTTAGCTCTTTGTCAAAGATCAAGTGACCATAGGTGTGTGGGTTCATTTTTGGGTCTTCAATTCTATTCCATTGATCTACCTGCCTGTATCTGTACCAATACCATACAGTTATTATCACTATTGCTCTGTAGTAGAGTTTGAGGTCAGGGATGGTAATTCTACCAGTAATTCTTGGATTGTTGAGAAAATTTTCACTCTCCTTGGTCTTTTGTTATTCCAGAAAAATTTGAAAATTGCTCTTTCTAACTCTATTAAGAATTGAGTTGGAATTTTGATGGGGAGTGCTTTGAATCTGTAGATAGCTTTAGACAAGATGATCATTTTTACTATATTAACCCTGCCAATCCAAGAGCATGGGAGATCTTTCCATCTTCTGAGATCTTATTCAATTTCTTTCTTCAGAAACTTGGAGCTCTTGTCATACAGATGTTTCACTTGTTTGGTTAGAGTCACACCAAGTTATTTTATATTATTTGTGGCTATTATGAAATGTGTCATTTTCCTAATTTCTTTCTCAGCCTGTTTATTCTTTGAGTATAGGAAGGCTATGGATTTGTTTGAGTTAATTTTATATCCAGCCACGTTGCTGAAGTTGTTTATCAAGGATAGGAAGTATCTGGTGGAATTTTGGGGGTCACTTAAGTGTGCTATCATATCATCTGCAATAGTGATACTTCGAATTCTTCCTTTCCAATTTGAATCCTTTTGAGCTTCTTTTGTTGTTTAATTACTCTGGCTAGGACTTTGAGTACTATATTGAACAGGTAGGAAGAGAATAGACAGCCTTGTCTAGTCCCTTATTTCAGTGCGATTGCTTCAAGTTTCTCTCGATTATTTTGATGTTGGTTACTGGTTTGCTATATATTGCATTTACTTTCTTTAGACATGAACCTTGGATTCCTGATCTTTCCAAGACTTTTATTATGAAGAGGTTTTGGATTTTGTCAAATGCTTTCTCAGGATGTAATGAAATGATCATGTGGTTTTTTTTCTTTGAGTTTGTTTATATAGTAGATGGATTTCCATATATTGAACCATCCCTGTATCCCTGGGATGAAGCCTACTTGATCATGGTGAATGATCATTTTGATGTGTTCTTGGATTTAGTTGGCAAGAATTTTATTGAGTATTTTTGCATTGATATTCATAAGGGAATTGATCTAAATTTCTCTTTCTTTGTTGTGTCTTTGTGTGGTATAGGTATCAGGGTAATTGTGGTCTCATAATACAAGTTGGGTAGTGTTCCTTCTGTTTCTATTTTGTGGAATAATTTGAAGAGTATTGGTGTTAAATCTTCTTTGAAGGTCTAGTAGAATTCTGCATTGAACCTATCTGGTCCTGTGCTTTCTTTGGTTGGAAGACTTTCTATGACCCCTTCTATTTCTTTAGGGGTTATGGGACTGTTTGGATGATCTGTTTGATCCTGATTTAATTTTGGTATTTGGTATCTGTCTAGGAAATGGTCCATTTCCTCCAGATTCTTAAGTTGTGTTGAGTATAGGCTTTTGTACTATGATCTGATGATTTTTTGAATTTCCTCCGTTTCTGTTGTTATATATCCCTTTTCATTTCTAATTTTGTAAATTGGATACTGTCTCTGTGCCCTTTAGTCTGGCTAAGGGTTTATCTATCTTGTTGATTTTCTCTATGGTTCTCTTTGTTTCTACTTGATTGATTTCAGCACTGAGTTTGATGATTTCCTGCCTTCTAATCCTCTTGGGTGAATTAAATTCTTTTTGTTCCAGGGCTTTAAGGTATGCCATTAAGCTGCTAGTGTGTGCTCTCTCCAGTTTCTTTTTGGAGACATTCAGGGTTATGAGTTTTCCTCTTAGCACTGCTTTCATTGTGTCCCATAAATTTGGGTATGTTGTGCCTTCATTTTCATTAAATTGTAGAAAGTCTTTGATTTCTTTATTTCTTCCTTCACCAAGGTATCATTGAGTATTGTTCAGCTTCCATGTGTATGTGGGCTTTCTGTTGTTTTTGTTGCTATTGAAGACCACTCTTACTCCATAGTGATCTGATAGGAGGCATGAGATAAGTTTGATCTTCTTCTATCTGTCGAGGTCTGTCTTGTGATCAATTATATGGTCGATTTTAGAGAAGGTACCATGAGGTGCTGAGAAAAAGGTATACTCTTTTGCTTTAGGATGAAATGTTCTATATGTATCTGTTAAATCCAATTGGTCCAAAGCTTCAATTAGTTTCACTGTGTCCTTGTTTAGTTTCTGTTTTCCTGATTGGTCCATTGAGGAGAGTAGAGTGTGGAAGTCACCCACAATTATTGTGTTGGGTGCAATGTGTGTTCTGAGCTTTATTAAAGTTTCTTTTATGAATGAGAGTGCCCTTGCATTTGGAGCATAGATGTTCAGAATTGAGAGTTCTTCTTGGTGGATTTTTCTTTTGATCAGCAAGAAATATCCTTCCATGTCTCTTTTGATGACTTTAGGTTGAAAGTCAGTTTTATCTGATATTAGAATGGCTACTCCAGAGAGATTGGCACAGCCGGGTACCAACAGCTCAGCCAAGTTCACGCTGTGCTTTCAGTGGGGCCCCCATCTTGCCTCAGGACACCGCGCGTGAATGGCGGGCACAGCAAGCTGCTGGAGTCAGGTGCGTGGGCAGAGATATAGCTTAGCTTAGCTCTGCAGGAGATCTGGGCACAGACAGCTCAGCTGCAGGTGCAGACCACTGGCAGGCTCTCCCAGCGGGCTGGCACTGAGGGGCCATCTTGCTTCAGGACACAGCTCGGAATTCTAGCAGCTGGAGTCAGGGGCTTGGACTGAGAGCTAGCATAGTCAAGCACAGACAACGCCGCCAGGCTCTGGCCCACACCGAGAGCCAGAAGAGATCTACAGATCCAGGTACCAACAGCTCAGCCAAGGTCACTGTCTCCTAGGGACAGGCACGCTGTGCTTTCAGCGGGGCTGCCATTTACAATAAGACCAACTAACTCCAGAGATAAAGAGATGGCAAAAGGCAAACGTAGGAACGTTATTAACAGAAATCAAGGCAATATGGCACCATCTGAACCCAATTCGCCAACCACAGCAAGTCCTGGATACCCCAGCACACCAGAAAAACAAGAGTTAGATATAAAAGCACTGGTCATGATGCTCCTAGAGGAACACAAAAAAGACATAAACAAATATCTTAAAGAAATGCAGGGGAACATCAATAGGGTAGAAGCTCTTACAATCCAAACACAAAAAACACTTAAAGAACTCCAGGAGAATATGGGCCATCAGACAGAAACCAATAAAGAGGAAATGAGAAAATCAGTTAAAGAAATGCAGGAGAACTTGAAACAACAGGCAGAAGTCATGAAAGAGGGAGCACAAAAATATATTAAAGAATTACGTGAAAACACAAACAAACAAATGAAGGAACTGAGCAAAACCATCCAAGATCTGAACACAGAGGTAGAAACAACTAAGAAATCACAAAAGGAGGCAACTTTGGAGATAGAAAACCTTGGGAAGAAATCAGGGGTCATAGATGCAAACATCAACAACAGAATACAAGAGATAGAAATAAGAATCTCAGATGCTAAAGATAACATAGTAACCATTGACTCCACAGTCAAAGAAAACGCAAAATCTAAAAGGCTTGTAACCCAAAACATCCAGGAAATCCAGGACACAATGAGAAGACCAAACCTAAGGATAGATGAGAGTGAAGATCTACAACTTAAAGGGCCAGCAAATATCTTTAACAAAATTATGGAAGAAAACTTCCCTAACTTAAAGAAAGAGATGCCCATGAATATACAAGAAGCCTACAGAACTCCAAACAGACTGGACCAGAACAGAAACACCTCCCGTCACATAATAATCAAAACCCTAAATGTACTAAACAAAGAAAGAATATTAAAGGCAGTAAGAGAAAAAAGCCAATTAACATATAAAGGAAGACCTATCAGAATCACACCAGACTTTTCTCCAGAAACCATGAAAGCTAGAAGATCCTGGGCAGACATCATGCAGACCCTAAGAGAACACAAATGTCAGCCAAGACTACTATACCCAGCAAAACTCTCAATCAACATAGATGGAGAAATCAAAATATTCCATGACAGGACCAAATTTACACAATATCTTTCCACTAACCCAGCTCTACAAAGGATAATAGGAGGAAAACTCCAATACAAGGAAGGGAACTGCACCCAAGAAAAAGCAAGACAGTAACCTTCCATCAAACTCAAAGGAAGATAACTACTCAAAAATAAAAATAACATCAAAAATGTCAGGAAGGAATAATCTCTATTCCTTAATATCTCTTAACATCAATGGACTCAATTCCCCAATAAAAAGACATAGACTAACAGACTGGATACGGAAACAGGACCCTACATTTTGCTGCTTACAGGAAACACACCTCAGAGTCAAAGACAAACACTACCTTAGAGTAAAAGGATGGAAGACAATTTTGCAAGCAAATGGTCACAGGAAGCAAGCTGGAATAGCCATTTTTATATCAGATGAAATTGACATTCAACCCAAAGTCATCAAAAGAGACACAGAAGGTCACTTCTTGCTAGTCAAAGGGAGAATCCACCAAGAAGAACTCAAATTCTAAACATCTATGCTCCAAATGTAAGGGCACCCTCATTCGTAAAAGAAACTTTACTTAAGCTCAAAGCACACATTGCACCTAACACAATGATTGTGGGGGACCTCAATATGCCACTAGCCACAGTGGACCGACCAGGAAAACAAAAACTAAACAGGGACATGGAGAAATTCATCGA
The DNA here is from genome assembly GCA_964023405.1 of Apodemus agrarius. Lineage (NCBI taxonomy): Eukaryota > Metazoa > Chordata > Mammalia > Rodentia > Muridae > Apodemus > Apodemus agrarius. Next base: position 161,023,538 of record OZ030006.1, read on the forward strand.
AACTTTGGACCAATTGGATTTAACAGATATATATAGAACATTTCACCCTGAAGCAAAAGACTATACCTTTTTCTCAGCCCCTCATGGTACCTTCTCCAAAATCGACCATATAATTGGACACAAGACAGATCTCAACAAATATAAAAAGATCGAACTAATCCCATGCCTCTTATCAGATCACCATGGAGTAAGAGTGTTCTTCAATAGCAACAAAAACAACAGAAAATCCTCATACACATGGAGGCTGAACAATATTCTACTCAATGATACCTTAGTTCAGGAAGAAATAAAGAAAGAAATCAAAGATTTCTTAGAATTTAATGAAAATGAAGGCACAACATACCCAAATCTATGGAACACAATGAAAGCAGTGCTTAGAGGAAAACTCATAGCCCTGAATGTCTCCAAAAAGAAACAGGAGAGAGCATATACTAGCAACTTAATGGCGCACTTGAAAGCTCTGGAACAAAAAGAAGCAATTTCACCCAGGAGGAGTAGAAGACAGGAAATCATCAAACTCAGGGCTGAAATCAATCAAGTTGAAACAAAAAGAACCATACAAAGAATCAACAAAACCAGGAGCTGGTTCTTTGAGAAAATCAACAAGATAGATAAACCCCTAGCCATACTTACCAAAGGGCACAGAGACAGTATTCAAATTAACAAAATTAGAAATGAAAAGGGAGATATAACAACAGAAACTGAGGAAATTCAAAAATCATCAGATCCTACTACAAAAACCTATACTCAACACAACTGGAGAATCTGGAGGAAATGGACAATTTCCTAGACAGTTACCAAATACCAAAATTAAACCAGGATCAAATAGATCGTCTAAACAAACCCATAACCCCCAAAGAAATAGAAGGGGTCATAGACAGTCTTCCAACCAAAATGAGCACAGGACCAGACGGTTTTAGTGCAGAATTCTATCAGACCTTCAAAGAAGTCCTGATACTGATATTCTTCAAACTATTCCACAAAATAGAAACAGAAGGAACATTACCCAACTCATTCTATGAAGCCACAATTACCCTGATACCAAACCCACACAAAGATCCAACTAAGAAAGAGAACTACAGGCCAATTTCTCTTATGAATATCGATGCAAAAATACTAAACAAAATACTTGCCAAGTGAATCCAAGAACACATCAAAACGATCATTCACCATGATTAAGTTGGCTTCATCCCAGGGATGCAGGGATGGTTCGATATATGGAAATCCATCAATGTAATCCACTACATAAACAAACTCAAAGAAAAAAACCACATGGTCATCTCATTGGTTGCTGAAAAAGCATTCAAAAAAATTCAGCATCCTTTCATGCTAAAGGTCTTAGAAAGAGCAGGAATTCAAGGCCCATATCTAAAAATAGTAAAAGCTACATACAGCAGACCAGTAGCCAACATCAAGGTAAATGGAGAAAAACTTGAAGCAATCACACTAAAATCAGGGACTAGACAAGGCTGCCCCCTCTCACCATATCTCTTCAATATAGTACTTGAGGTACTAGCTAGAGCAATTCGACAATAGAGGGAAGTCAAAGGGATACAAATTGGAAAGGAAGAAGTCAAACTATCACTATTTGCAGATGATATGATAGTATACTTAAGTGACCCAAAAACCTCCACCAGAGAAATCCTGCAACTGATAAACAACTTCTGCAAAGTGGCTGGCTATAAAATCAACTCAAGCAAATCAGTAGTCTTCCTATACGCGAAGGATAAGCAGGCCGAGAAAGAAATTAGGGAAATGACACCCTTCACAATAGCCACAAATGATATAAAGTGTCTTGGAGTGACGCTAACCAAACATGTGAAAGATTTATATGACAAAAACTTCAGGTCTCTGAAGAGGGAAATTGAAGAAGACATCAGAAAATGGGAAAATCTTCCATGCTCATGGGTTGGCAGGACTAATATAGTCAAAATGGCAATCTTGACCAAAGCAATATACAGATTCAATGCAATCCCCATCAAAATCCCAACTCAGTTCTTCATGGAGTTAGAAAGAGCAATTCTCAAATTCATCTGTAATAACAAAAAACCCAGGATAGCTAAAATTATCATCAACAGCAAAAGAACTTCTGGGGGAATCAATATCCCGGACCTCAAGCAATATTACAGAGCAGTAGTATTAAAAACTGCATGGTATTGGTTCAGTGACAGGGAGACGGATCAATGGAATAGGATCGAAGACCCAGAATTGAACCCACACATCTATGGCCAATTGATCTTCGACAAAGGAGCTGAAAACATCCAGTGGAAAAAAGATAGCCTTTTCAACAGATGGTGCTGGCTCAACTGGAGGTCAAAATGCAGAAGAATGAGAATTGATTCACTCTTACCTCCTTGCACTAAGCTCAACTCCAAGTGGATCAAGGACCTCCACATAAAACCAGACACACTAAAACTAATAGAAAAGAAACTGGGAAAGACCCTTGAGGACATTGGCTCAGGGGAAAAATTCCTGAACAGAACACCAATTGCTTATGCTCTAAGAGCAAGAATCGACAAATGGAACCTCATACAATTACAAAGTTTCTGTAAGGCAAAAGACACTGTCAAAAGGATAAATCGGCAACCAACAAATTGGGAAAAAACTTCACCAACCCCACATCCGACAGAGGGCTAATTTCCAATGTATACAAAGAACTCAAGAGGTTAGAACCCAGAAAACCAAATAACCCTATCCAAAAATGGGGTACAGTGCTAAACAGAGACTTTTCACCTGAGGAAATTTGGATGGCTGAGAAACACCTTAAAAAATGTTCAACATCATTAGTCATTAGGGAAATGCAAATTAAAACAACCCTGAGATTTCACCTCACACCAGTCAGAATGACTAAGATTAAAAACTCAGAAGACATCAGGTGTTGGTGAGGATGTGGAGAAAGAGGAACACTCTTCCACTGTTGGTGGGAATGCAAGCTGGTACAACTACTCTGGAAATCAGTCTGGCGGTTCTTCAGAAAACTGGACATGATACTTCTGGAGGATCCAGCCATACCACTCCTGGGAATATACCCAGAAGACTCCCCAGCATTCAATAAGGATACATGCTCCACTATGTTCATAGCAGCCTTATATATAATAGCCAGAAGCTGGAAAGAACCCAGATGTCCCTCAACAGAGGAATGGATAAAAAAATTGTGGTATATATACACAATGGAGTACTATTGAGCCATTAGAAACATTGAATTCATGAAATTCTTAGAGAAATGGATGGAGCTGGAGCATGTCATACTAAGTGAGGTGACCCAGTCTCAAAAGAATACCCATGGTATACAGTCACTGATAAGTGGATATTATCCTAGAAGCTTGGAACACCAAAGACATAAATCACATATCAAGTGATGTCTCACAAGAAGAAAGGAGTGGACACTGGTGCTAGAATGGACCAAAACAAGAACAGTGAGGTGGGAGGAGGTGGATGAGTGAGCAGGGGGAGGGAAAAGGGCATGTGGGACCTTTGGGGGTGGGAAACCAGAAAAAGGGAAATGAATTATAAATATAGAATATATCCAATAAATAAATAAAAAAAAAGAATGGCTATTCCAGCTTGTTTTCTGAGCTTGTCTTCCAGCCTTTTCTCTAAGGTAGTGTTTGTCTTTGACACTGAGGTATGTTTCCTGTATGCAGCTAAATATAGGGTCCTGTTTACATATCCAGTCTGTTAGTCTATGTCTTTTAATTAAGGAATTGAGTCCATGATGTTAAGAGATATTAAGGAATAGTGATTATTACTTCTCATTTTTGATCTTATTTTTATATTTGAGTGGTTATCTTCTTTTGGTTTGATGAAAGAAGGTTACTATCTTGCTTTTTCCAGGGTGTAGTTTCCTTCCTTGTATTTGTGTTTTACACCTATTATCCTTTGTGTGCTGGGTTTGTGGAAAGATATTGTATAAATTTGATTTTGTGATGGAATATCTTGGTTTCTCCATCTATGGAGATTGAGAGTTTTGCTGAGTATAGTACTCTGGGCTGGCATTTGTGTTCTCTTAGAGTGAGTATGAGATCTGCCCAGTATCTTCTAGCTATCATGGTCTCTGGTGAGAAGTCTTGTGCGATTCTGATAGGTCTTCCTTTATATGTTACTTGGCCTCTTTCTCTTACTGCCTTTAATATTCTTTCTGTGTTTAGTACATTTTTGGTTTTGATTATTATGTGACAGGAGGTATTTCTGTTTTGGTCCAGTCTGTTTGGAGTTCTGTAGGATTCTTGAATATTCATGGGCATCTCTCTCTTTAGGTTAGGGAAGTTTTCTTTCATAATTTTGTTGAACATATTTACTGGCCCTTTAAGTTGTAAATCTTTACTCTCATCTATACCTATAATCCTTAGGTTTGGTCTTCTCACTGTGTCCTGGATTTCCTGGATGTTTGGGTTACAAGCTTTTTGCATTTTGTATTTTCTTTGACTGTTGATTCAATGCTTTTTATGGTATCTTTGGCATCTGAGATTCTTTTCTTTATCTCTTGTATTCTGCTGTTGATATTTGCATCTATGGCCCCTGATTTCTTCCCAAGATTTTCTATCTCCAAAGTTGTCTTCCTTTGTGACTCCTTAGTTTTTTCTACTGCGGTTTTTAGATCCTGGATGGTTTTGTTCAGTTCCTGCACTTGTTTGTTTGTTGTTATTTTGATTTTGCTTTTCTAAGGGGACATTACTATGCACATACTAATTTTTTTTGCACATATTAACTTTTTATGGAGACTTAGAATTTTGGTTAATTCATTTTTATGCATTTGTAAAGGGACCTAAGCATCTGCAGTCAGGTGGTAAGTACAGTTCGTCGTTAGGGAAATCATGTTTCTTGTTGAGCAGGTGTTTGAAACTTCCTGTTATATATTTAGTTTTAGGTGGTGGGCCATCTGCATGGAGCTTAGGGCTCAGTCCTTGGGCAATTCAGTGCTAATGTTTGAATTGCATATTAGAAGTAGTCTTGGCTTGACTCAAGTTAACTGAGGATTCTCAGCACAGGAGCTGACCTTCTATAGTGTGAGAAGACTTTCACAGTCAATATTTATGAATCTGAGGGAGATTCTCAGGAATTTTCCTCAGGCAAAATTGATGATGAAAGTGTGGGGTAACTAAATCAAGAGGGAAGTTAAGGTACTAATGGTAAAAGGTAGTTGTGGGACATGTGATCCTCAAGCAAGTTGCAAGCATAGGTGGAGTAGTTGATCTGTGTTTAGTGTCCCTACATGATAAAAAGTGGTCCTCAAGTCATGGAGTTGGGTGGAAGTTGCAGGGTGAGTCTAGTGTTTGCCTAGAAAAGGGGCCATTTGTGTTCAATATGGGTGGATGGGATTGATTGGAATGGGTGGGGTTCTTGGACGGGGGTTGGAGGCGGTTCATATTCCCTGTCTGGAGATAACAAGCTATTCAACGGCACTTAGCCAGGGTGGATGAGATTAGTGTTGAGGGTTGGGCCTCTCTACCTGAAGAGGGAGTGCTGAAAGGGGCATAGGAAGGCAGGTGCTAGGTATGATTTTAGCTCCTCTAACAATAATCAAGGTTGAGATGTCTAAAAGCCAATTAACATTTAAGCCACAGCAGCATCTAGAGTCTGAAGGGCTAAATTTCAGAATAGATGACGGAGATAGGTAAGAGGACCAATTTTAAGAATAGAAGCTAAGTAGACAGACAGAAAGTTTCGACTGCTCATCTGTATTCTGTGTTTAGTATTATTTTTCATTTCTGTTCCTGCAGGTATGGTCTGTGGACTTTATGTTGGATAATGTTATGTGAGATAATCTTATCTCATTTCTAATTTAGACTGCAGTTCTTTATGTTTTTAGTGCTTGCTCTTATCCCTAGCAGGTGGTTGGGGGTGTGTGCCAATTAATAGTCAACATATAACTTAATATGATGGAATATATTTTTGTGATATGTAATTTTAAAACTACATATATTCTTGATAGTTTATGGCTAGTTTGCTTAAGACCATGCATTGTTCATCTGTGTTACTGAATCTAACTGAAAAGACCTCACCATTTCTGATTCTCATCATTCCAGAGACAGAGTCAGTTGGAACTCTGTGAGTTTGAGGCCAAATGGGTCTACATAATGAGTTCCAGGTCAACTGGCACTTCACAGAGGCCTTGTCTCAAAGAGGGGACAAGGTTTCTTGCTTTGTATTATGGGGGAAATTCAGCAGTGAAACTCCCCCAAATACCCAGAGGCATTGAAATGAAGAGTATCTACTCTTAAGATGAGATTTGTGTGGAAGGGGAAATGAATGAGAAAGAAGTAGAATATCATACATGAGTAAACCTGCCATGATGGCAGCCATTCCTTATATGGAGATCTAAAAAAAGAATTCAGAAAATAGAAAAAAAAAAAAAAAACAACCAAAACTAAAAGAGTGTATCTACTAATGGGAAATGGAGCAAAGAGAACCTCGGGGCCCTTTTCAATGTTTCTTGTGACTGAAAAATAATCTATAGAAAATTCACATTAAAACTAGACAAGATAAAAGCTATATCAGATGAAGCAAAAATACTTTTCTGTCTTATACACTGTTAGAACCTGGTATAAAATTTAGAGGATCATGTAAAAATAAATCTCTAGAGTGCCTTGTTCAACATTAATAATTTCAAAGCATTGATGGTAGGGTATGAAGCCTTCAGGGACTTTTATCATGGGGGATACATATTGTATATTTTGCACACCAAAATAGTATAATAGTTGGTTCTGCATGGAGAAAAGATATGTATCCATTAAGAACTCCACCATTGGAAGCTAAAGAGGCTCATTGAGTTTAGAGCAGATTTTGCTCTTAAAGAGGGCCTAGGTTCAGCTCCCAGAATTCACTTGGTGAATTACAAGTAATTGTAGCTCAAATTTCAAGAAATCTGATACCATCTTTCACCTCTGTGGGTACCAGAAATGCAAACAGTAAGAGGAAGTCAGGGGAATGGATAGAGAGACACAGGAAGTAGAAAAGAGGGACATTCAGTTTGAAGGGTCATAAAGGAGGGATTAGGAGACTCTCTTTGCATATTTTTTCCTGCAGATGTTTTTTCATGCTGCAGCACTGGAGTGTAGCACACTATCCTCTTATCACTGAAGATTCATTGATGTGGGATGCTGAAACAGGTTCTCACCATACAGAACAGCCACTGGCCTGTGCTTATCCCTGCACAAAACTTCTGGATTTGAATTCTGAAGGGAAAGGCTGTAGGCACTCTCTGGAGTGATTAGCAATCCAGAAAGATTTTACATGATGAATGTACTGGTTAGTTCTTTGTCGACTTGACACAATATATAGACATCTGGGGCTGGCTAGATGGCTCAGCAGTTAAGAGCACTGACCGCTCTTCTGAAGGTCCCAAGTTCCAATCCCAGCAACCACACAGTGGCTCACAACCATCCATAACGATATCTGACACCCCCTTCTGGGGTGTCTGAAGACAGGTACAGTGAGCAGGGCCAGAGCAAGCAGGCCAGAGCAAGCTGAAAGGAGCAAGCAGGGCCAGAGGGAGAGCTGGAAAGATGGCTCAGTGGTTAAGAGCACTGACTGTTCTTCCAGAGGTCCTGAGTTCAAATACCAGCAACCACAAGGTGGTTCACAGCCATCTATAATGAGATCAAATGCCCTTGTCTGGTGTGTCAGCATAACACTACATATAATAAATATAAATATATCTTAGCCATCTACAAAGAGGGAATCTCTGTTGAAAAAGAAATGCCTCCATCAGATTATTGATATTGGAAAGTTCAGCCCACTTTGGGTGGTGCCTCCAAAGTGGTGCCTCCCTGGCAGGTGGTTGTGGGTTGTATGAGAAAGCAAACTGAGCAGACCATGAGCGGCAGGCCAGGAAGCAGTGTTCCTCTGCAATTTTCCATCAGTTCATATATCTTTTTGCTCAGTGATAGACTATGATGTGAAAGAGTAAGCCAATAATTGCTTTTTCACCCAAGTTGCTATTGATCAATGTTTTATCATAGCAGCAGAGAAACCAAGTAGGTTCATAGTATTACTTAAACAGAATTAATAATTAATGAATTAATGATAACTTTATCATCAGTATGTTAACATGTTATTTTGGAATTTTAACTTGAGTCATGTATTTTATTTCTCACAATAAAGATGTCTAGGAAAGTGCCTAATATGTTATCCAAATAGCTCTTGAGTCTGAGCAAGCTTAACTAATATTTTATAATAATGACAAAAGAAGACAGTAGTGCTATGGTCAGAAGGATTATGCTCTTCCTTCATGTATTGACACACCCAGATGTCCTGGCATCAAGACTTGTGACCTTTGAGACATGAGCAAGTCATGAGGAGGAACCCCTATAAGTGGAATTAGTGCCCTTAGATAACCACGCGCATACAAAAAAAAAAAATACTTCCCTGTAGTCCACCATGTGAAAACAAAACTAGAAGACATCATTCATAAGTCAAATGATGTCAGATTGGCCACCTAAATTTTCTTGGACATTCTGGTGTTTATGAACTTTGCATCTCATAACAAATTTTATGACAACATAAATATACTAAAGCAATTGTTTTTTATTATAGTTACATAGTTCTGAAGACCAGAAGTTCAGAATGAATTGGGTTGGGCCAAAATCAATATTACACTCATTTTTCTTTTGGAGGGTTGAGAGCAAACTCTGTTTCCTAGCTTTGACAATCTCTAAACACTGTCTTTTTTACTATAGCAATGGTCTCTTGCTCCACCTTCAGAGCCAACAGCATAGCACCTCCAGTTTCTGTCAGTGATGTTCTTGTCTTCTCTAATGAGGAACTCCAGGATTAGGTGAGGCTTTCTGTTTAACCCAGAAAAACCTCTTCATCTCAAGATTCTTAATTTAACTACACTGGAAGGACCCTCTGTGATGTGAGGTAACATATTTAGAAGTTTGGGGATTGGGACAAGTGTGTCTTTGGAGACATTATGCTGTTTATTTGTGCGTGTTGAATTGAAATAACCTTGGCTTCAAGGGCCATATTGAAAACAGGATTGTTTTGCTGAAAAAAGGTGTGGTGCTTTGTCTCATAATATACTGTATTTTATGGTCTTCACTAATTTAGCATCTCTACCACCCATCTATTATCAAAGGCAGAAGGTCCAATGGCAGTGAGGCAGAGGAAAGTAATTGTCATGATTTTTTTTGTTCTGCTTTTACTTGTTCAAAATTGCAATATATCAAGTTCTTAAGACAGTCTTTGATATTAGTCACTGGAAATATCCTGGTGGCTAGCAATGACTAACCTAAATGGGCTTTTTCTTTTCCTTTTGTACTCAATTAGTCACTAACTTTTGTCTTCTGAACAGATCCTTAATATTAAAAGTCAGGAGAAAGAAGCAAATCTCCTTTTTAAGTGTCATTACCACTGCTTTAGCTGTGTGGCTCCTTCCTTCACACTGCAACTTCCTGCAGAGCAGTCTGACCACAGGCCATATCATCTCAGATGGCATTGGGTTGTACAAAGAATACAGTTCTCACAAGGCTCAATTTCATCTCTAGTACTGAAAACCTCATTTATACTGCATCCGTTATTGGACATAGGGATGCATGTGGATCTAATCAGGACAACTTGACTCTGACATCACATTTACATAGTTAAGTGGAGTTATTTTTAGTCTTCCTTCCTTTTATAATGTGTGTCTACTTGAGCTTCAGTAATGTCTCAGACATATTCACTTTACATTTACCTGTTTGGAACTTCCTTAAACTGGAAGATATTTTTCTCAACCTTATAAATTACTTTCCTATTTATCTGACACCTACAGAAATTTCAGCTCTAAATCATGCTAGTACTACCTAGCCTGAATTCTTGACTCTAAATTTTCTTATATTAGTGCTCACAAAGCAAATTATTGCCTTGTTCTCAGAACAAGCCAAACAAGAGTGTTCCTTTCAGTTTTAAACAAGGTAACTGTGGCCACTCCTGGCATGCTGGCTGGTGAGTAACAATTTAGAGCTGAATTGGTGTTAAATGATTATTCATATCTTATAACAGCATGATTCATTTCTAGCTAACTTTTAACATAAGAACTATATTAGTAATATAGAAACCAAAAGATTTTAAACTAGTAGAACCTTCAGGAGTAATTTTTTTACCTTTGTTCTTACTTTTACTTGTTTTTCAGAAGTTTCTAGCAGATCATTTGACTATATCTTCTGTCACATACAGGGAACTTAGACATATTAACCTCTTGCCCGAAAGCTTATATGGAAGGTGAAACTATTAGTGTCAGCCTCATTGGCTAAATTTGAAAATTTACTGAAATGTATCATTACTATATCTGGAGCACAGGGACATGGGTAGCAGTAAGCTAAAGTTTTATGTTGTTTCAACAGAAGGAGGTCTCAGGGTGGGTTGTCAATTGTCTTGGCTTTCTGTTTGGAGAATTTTAATTTTTATTTTATTTTTTCATCATAGGGGGAAAAAGCTGTGAGCTGCCAGTCAATACAGCATTGCTTGCCTACCTTTGCTGTATTTTAGAACCACTATATAGTTGTTCTTAAGCATTGAGCTTAGCCAAGGGTCAGGACCCTGGATGCAGGGGAGAGGAGTGTCTAAGTATCTCCTGGCATCTATAAGCTCCCATGAAGGTGACGAGAGAAGTAGAATTTCTAAATAAAGACTAATGGAAACTGTTGTGGGGTATCTACCAGAGAACATTGCCTGGAATCAGATTTAAGCCAATAGAAATCCTTATTAGCTGTTTGGAGATCACACTGGGTATTCAGGATCCCAGTGTACCACCAAGCCTTTATGAACAACAACAAAACCACATCCTGGGTTGACATACTTAAGTTAACAAGCACAGTGAGACCGAAGCAGAGCTATAGAAGTGAAAAGAAGCAAGGTTAGTACATTTAGGAACCTTCTCATAACTATGGACTTTGATGGATTAAGTCTTTGTTTTCATTTTGGCAGGTGGTACCATCTGTGTGCTGAGTTTAATGGCCTGAATGGTTCTTCAATAATGGAGTCAGTTGTGCCAAGGTCTGGGCACCTGTTACAGAAACCTAAAAATTAAAAAAAAAATAGTGTAAGAATTGATAGCAATAGGTTTCAAATCAGATTGGTCCCTGCAGAAAGGAGTATTGATGTGATATTGGTGCTGTGTTGCTACTGAGTACCCATCAGGATGAAGCACAAGGAGCCAAGACAGGAGACAATATACACAATGTATGACAAAGATGAGTGAATCTAACCGGAGCAACAGAAGTTGCAGGAAAGAAAGAGGGTGGAAAGAAAGACCATGTTTTTTGAGAGAGAGTAATCACTATATTCTCAAAAGAAAACAGCAAGCCAGACAAGAGCTCTCTGAATTGAAGAAACAGATGAGCTTCCAGGCAGTCATGGGGCTGGTTAGCACATTTCAAACAAGGATGTTGGGTTTTTTAGTTGACCACCCCCCTGCATTGGGTAGATGTGATAAGAAGTTGTGGTAAAGCAACTGTGTTACAGATAACCAAAATTTTCCACTTCTTTGAAAATAACCTTCTTTGGTTTCATGATAGCTCAGTAGTTGTGAAGTATGGCATTTCAAAATATCATGAACTTAATTCCTTTTATTTTAATTATCTTTTCTAATTAGCTCACAAAATAATGAGCTAAATTATGACATTTCAGGCCTGGATTTCCATGGATTTCCATGGATGTAGATCATTGTGCTTTGCTGGGATCCACTTTTCTATCATGTTCCCTTTACCTTCCACTGATGACACTCCAACATATATTATACATTCAAATGTAGATTTTTGTATATGATAGAAAATGTGACCTTGAATTGGGTTGTTGTTTTTGTTCAACATATATATTTCTATAGGAGAATGAAAAATTTTAAGTTTCTTAAGATAGTTTTATTATTTGCCTTCCTTATGCATAAGGTGTTTTTCAGGGAACACTTAAGTATACATTCCCCATTTCTGCTTGTGGTTACAAGTGATAGGAATGAACTGCAATAACAGAGGTGCATTCTCAAGGATTCTGTGAAACATACATGTCCCAGAAGAGAGTGATACCACAGGAGAAGACTGGGGCAGAATCATCTGATTAGCATATGAAATAAGCTAATTGGAAAAAAAAGAGTGGAAACTCATTTGGGGGTACAACATAAAGCCTGTGAAAGAGAACCCTGGGGAGTCTCAAGGGGAAGGCCATGCTATTTATAAATGACCTATAAATGTCATGCTTATGGGGCAAGACTTTTCAGCTCCAGGCCTCCCCCTTCTTAGTTCTCTATCTCATTTCCATTTTTCAGAGTGCCTTTCTCTTCTTTAATAAATTGTTTCAGTTGCTATCATGTCCATGTGCTCCTGGTCTACTTCTGTTTAGGATGAGAGAGAGAGAGAGAGAGAGAGAGAGAGAGAGAGAGAGAGAGAGAGAGAGGAGAGGAGAGGAGAGGAGAGGAGAGGAGAGGAGAGGAGAGGAGAGGAGAGGAGAGGAGAGGAGAGGAGAGGAGAGGAGAGAAGAGAAGAGAAGAGAAGAGAAGAGAAGAGAAGAGAAGAGAAGAGAAGAGAAGAAAAGAGAAGAAAAGAGAAGAAAAGAGAAGAAAAGAGAAAAGAAAAGAAAATGAAGGAAAAGAAAAGAAAAGAAAAGAAAAGAAAAGAAAAGAAAAGAAAAGAGAAGAAAAGAAAAGAAAAGAAAAGAAACTGTCAGCAGGTGTCCTACAGACTCTGGTTCACACCTACAACAATATTTCATATTGGTTGATCAGACTTTTTTAAATATATTTTATAGTTTTTGCTAGTTTTTTACTGGATATATTCTTTATTTACATTTCATTCCCTTTTCCTGGTTCCCCGCTCCCACAAAGGTCCTATATGCCCTTTTCCCTCCCCTTGTTCCCCCATCTTCCATTCCCACTTCCCTGTTCTGGTATTCTCCTACACTGATGCATTGGCCTTTCCAGGTCCAGGGTCCACTTCCTTCTTCTCAGACATCATTTGGTATGTGGATTGTGTCTTTGGTGTTCTAAGATTCTAGGCTAATATCCACTTATCAGTGAGTGCATACCATGGGTATTCTTTTGAGACTGGGTTACCTCACTTAGTATGATGTTTTCCAGCTCCATCCATTTATCTAAGAATTTCATGAATTCATTGCTTCTAATGGCTGAATAGCAGACTTTTTTAATAAGTCTTGACAACTAACCAAATACTATGGAAAGGTAATACCCTCAAGTCATGTACAACAAACTGATAACTTACTTATAGCACAGATAATAACTAACTGTGGTGGTTTGAAAAAGAACAGCCCCTGTAGGCTCTTTTATTTGAATTCTTGCTCATTGGGAAGTGGCAGTCCTTGAGGTGTGGCCTTGTTAGAGTGGGTGTAGCCTTCTTAGAGGAAGTGTCTTACTGGAGGTGGGCTTTGGGGTTCAGAAGCCCAAACTGGGCTCAGTGGCTGTCTTTTCCTGATGCTTGCAGATCCAAATGTAGAATTCTCAATTCTCCAGCATCATTTTTGGTGCATGCTTCCAGGCTCCTTGCCATGATGATATGGACTGAATCTATGAAATTATAAGCCATCCCCAATTAAATGGTTTTCTTAGTAAGAATTGCTGTGGTCTGTTGTGCCAGGAAGTATCTGTGAACCCCAAAAGTACACTAATGAGCCATCTCCATTGTAACAATATTAGGGTCTCTTTATTACAAGATCAGGCTTGGGCTCTTCTCCAACCCAACCCTGACACAGCAGGATGGGAAGGGAAGGTGGAGAACCCTGAGCCCTCAGCAGGACAAGTTTTTAATAGGAAAATAGAAGCAAGTGGAGGGGTGAGAAAGGGGGTGTCCAGCCTCACAAGCACCTACTAGAATGACTATAAGCCAACAGGTGGGTGCTCTGAAGCAAGACCGTAGGCAATCTCAAACGGTCTGAAAGTACATATAAAGCAATCAGACTAATCTTTAACTGTTGCTAGGAAGTAGCTAGGCAGTAACTCTGGCCAAGGACAAGCTATGAGGTCCTTTCTGGTACGTGGGTGTAGCGTGAGTTCTATTTCAGGTCAAATTCTCAGGCTTTTTTTTTTTTTAAATGGAGGCCAGTCCCAAGATAGATGAGGTTTGGCATCTCATGCTCATGCTGTCTCAGCAATAGAACAGTGAGACTATGCACAAGTCTGATGCATTCACGTTTTTTTGCCATACCTACCATGCCTAAATACATACTTGCTCTTACTTTATTAGCATCCTTCATCTTAGCTCATCAAGTTGCCAGATTATACAATAGCCAGGGTTGAATTCAGGAGCACAGATGGAGGGAGCAGTGTGAGGGTAGGCTGCTTGGGTCTGAGCCCTGGCTTTTTTATTTAAACTGTCTTATAATCTCAGGAAATAAAAATTGTGATTTTGATTCCCAGGGTTGCTATATTGAGTAAACTACATATTAAGTACAGAGTGTATATTATTTGTAGGAAAGTTCAAATTAGTCTCTTGATAAAAATGTAACAAGTTTAGTAGTAGAGTATGTCTAGCATGCACAATGCACTGGATTCAATACCCATCACCACCAAAACAAAGCCCAAACAAGGCTTCTTAGGACCCTTGAGTCAAAAATGCTCTACTTTGTAGTATTCTGGCATGTGAACGGATGCTAATGTATAAGACATACATATTCTTAGCTATAACAAAGAGGACATGAAAAAGGCAATTATAAATATAGTGTATAAACACAGTATTTAGTTTGAATAATTATGAAAATATAAAGTATTCATATTATTCCCATTGAAGGAAGAAGACTTTAAAAACTGTTTGCTGTTGCTTTCTTTCCTTATGGTAACTAGAAGACTAGCACCATTGTTTTAGATTAAAGGAAAAGGTGAAGGTAAGGGTACGTGCAGTCATGATCTCTGAGTTAAACATTACTCACACTATTTGCTTTCATGGCCAAATAAAACAGAATGATTATTCTTTATCACATTTGAACCTTGAAACTCAAATATAAAGGATGAAATTCTATTTACATTTGGCTAATGTCCATCTGGCTGTCCTCTAGGCTAGGAAAAAGCATCTTATAATACTTACTTATTAAATGCATGTGAACGGAACAAATCCTTCAAACCACTAGGGAGGTTATAACCTCCTGCAGTCTCTAGGGGAGATCATGTTCTTCCAGTTATTTCAGCATGTTCCAGATTTTTTATTTATTTACTTATTTTATCAGATATAGCTAGCGTTTCTGGGACACAAAGTCCTTCTGGTTGTACATACTCTAGAAGCACCAAGAGAGTTAGTTATTCATGGTTGAAGATATGTTCTACAGTGTATCTGAAAGGAAGCAAAGGAGGCAGGGTATTATGGAAATTCTTCTTCAACTATCAGGCCAAACATGCATAGCAACCAAACCTTTGTACATTCAGAAGTGCTATTAATGCAAGCCTTCCAATGTCTCTAACAAGTTGTAGACAGCAATACTCAAGATACTTTGTACCTAGGCAATTCCCATTTCTGAGCAAATCCTTTATTGCCACACACAGGCTTATCATTTCCTGACATTTTGAACTTAATAATATTTAGAGAGCTCTTCATTCTAAGATCATACTAGAGGCTGCCTCAGTGGGTGCCTATAAAAGAGAGAGTCAAATTTTAAAAAGTCAGAAGAGATATAGAGGAAAAGTTTTGGGTCTGTATTGGGAGAAGAAAGAAAGTAACAGCTACAGAGAGGAGAGAGAGAGAGAGACAGAGACAGAGACAGAGATTGATCCTACCTGGCAAGCACCATTCCACCTTCCCTTCATGTCAGGCAGAAGGAACAAGGAAGAGAAACTAGGAGGTTAGGAGTTGCTTGCCATTTCTGCTTGGCTCCTCAGGTGGATTGACTAATCCTACCACCAAGGCATTGGTAGAAGAAGGTGGCCTGAAAGGGCATCTGCCCAATGTACTCAGAAGCAGTTCTCACTACCAGAAACTGAGGTGTGAAGCTGAACCCAGGCAGAGAAGGAATTGGTCCCCAGAGGACTTTGAGAAAGTTCTAGATGGTGTTTACAGGAATCTGAAATCGGGTGCCCACACAATCTCTCTCCTCTGTCACATCAGGAGCAAGCAATTTGAGCACAAGAACAGAGTGAAGATGGGCAGAATGCAGCTTCCACCCACCAGAAATCAGCAAAGTGGAGCTGGTTAGGCCTGTGCACGGACACAGCTTCAAAGAAAGATCAATGAAGTCTGAAGTCAGTGCACCAACCTCCCACCTGCACTGTAGTGAGCCTGAGAAGCTTCAGAATTCTGAGAAGGATGTGGGTGAAGAGTAGGGGTGGGGCGTATTGTCCAAAGGTGGAGAAAATACATAGCAGAAGTGTGTTAAGAAAGCCCCAACATCTGCCCCACCCACCACAGGGTGGAGGGTTGATATGTAAAAAGTGGGTGAAGTCTCCTCAACAGGAAGAAGGAAGCACAGGAGACAGGATGGGCTAAGAAGCATAGGTCAAGAATTCAATACCTGCAGTGACACTTGTTCCTTCTCCACTGGGCCAAAGTCCTGAGCAGATCTTGGCAGGAACTCTGAAAACAGCCCCACAACACCCAGAGGAAGCTCTATTCCCAGGCACTCTAAGACGCCCAGGATCATAGAAACAGAGGTGAGGAGAGCACAACATCTGTCCCAATACCACCGGGAATAACTGGGACCAGCAGGATCCAGGGACTCCGGAACCCTACCCAACCAGTGGCATGGGTTTGTTCCAATCTGTATTGGAGCCCTGAGCAGACCTTGCGCTCAATCTCCAGTCCCACAACACCCAGAGTCCTGCCACTCCCAGATGCTTTAACATGCCCAGGATCATAGGACCAAAGGGTCACAGGAGCTTGGTCACACCAGGATCTTAGGGTTCCAGAGGCAGCTCAACTCCCAGGACCTCTATCACACCCAGGCTTTTAGGATTACAGGATTAAAGAATCACAGAATCACAGACACAGCTGGACTCTGAGAAGTTCTGACACAACCAAGATCACAGAAAGGACAGGCTCCAGTCAGATAGATCCAGGGCAGGTAGCACTAGAGATAATCAGATGGTGGGAGGCAAGCATAACAACATAAGCAACAATTTGTTGGTTGCCATTTTGTCCTTTTGACAGTGTCCTTTGCCTTACAGAAACTTTGTAATTTTATGAGGTCCCATTTGTCAATTCTTGATCTTAGAGCATAAGCTATTGATGTTCTATTCAGGAACTTTCCCCCTGTGCCCATGTCCTCAAGGGTCTTCCCCAGTTTCTTTTCTATTAGTTTCAGTGTGTCTGGTTTTATTTGGAGCTCTTTGATCCACATGGAATTGAGCATAGTACAAGGAGATAAGAATGGATTGATTTGCATTCTTCTGCATGCTGACCTCCAGTTCAACCAGCACCATTTGTTGAAAAGGCTATCTTTTTTCCATTGGATGGTTTTAGCTCCTTTGTCAAAGATCAAGTGACTATAGGTTTGTGAGTTCATTTCTGGGTCTTCAATTCTATTCCATTGATCTACCTGCCTGTCACTGTACCAATACCATGCAATTTTTAACACCATTGCTCTGTAGTACTGCTTGAGGTCCAGGATACTGATTCCCCCAGAAGTTGTTTTACTGTTGAGAATAGTTTTAGCTATCCTGGGTTTTTTGTTATTCCAGATGAATTTGAGAATTGCTCTTTCTAACTCTATGAAGAATTGAGTTGGGATTTTGATGGGGATCGCATTGAATCTGTATATTGTTTTTGGCAAGATGACCATTTTTATTATATTAATTCTGCCAATCCACGAGCATGGAAGATTTTTTCAAGATCTTCACCAACCCTACATCAGACAGAGGTCTAATATCCAATATATACAAAGAACTCAAGAAGTTAGACTCTAGAGAGCCAAATAACCCTATTAAAAATGGGGTACAGAGCTAAAGAAAGAATTTTCACCTGAAGAATTTTGAATGGCTGAGAAGCACCTTAAGAAATGTTCAACATTATTAGTCATTAGGGAAATGCAAATCAAAACTGAGATTTCACTTCACACCAATCAGAATGGCTAAGATTAAAAGCTCAGGAAAACAGCAGGTGTTGGCAAGGATGTGGAGAAAGAGAACACTCCTCCACTGCTAGAAGAATTGCAAACTGGTACAACCACTCTGGAAATCGGTCTGGCGGTTCCTCAGAAAACTGGGCATGGCACTTCCAGAGGATCCTGTTATACCACTCCTGGGCATATACCCACAGGATTCTCCAGTATGCAATAAGGACACCTGCTCCACCATGTTCATAGCAGCCTTATTTATAGTAGCCAGAAGCTGGAAAGAACCCAGATGTCCCTCAATAGAGGAATGGATACAGAAAATGTGGTATTTTTACACAATGGAATACTATTCAGCAATTAAAAACAATGAATTCATGAAATTCTTGGGCAAATGGTTGGAACTGGAGAATATCATCCTAAGTGAGTATCCCAATCACAAAAGAACACACATGGAATGCAATCACTGACAAGTGGATATTAGCCCAGAAGCTCTGAATACCCGACACAATTAACATATCAAATGATTCCCAAGAAGAAGGAAGCAGAGGTCCCTGGTCCTGGAAAGGCTTGATGCAGCAATGTAGGGGATTACTGTGTCAGAGAAATGGGAGGGGGTTGATCTGGGAATGGGCAGAGGAAAGAGGGTTTATGGGACTTATCGGGAGTGGAATATAAACAAAGAATGTAGAAAAAAAGAACATAAGCAACAGAAACCAAGGTCACTTGTCATCATCAGAACCCAATACTCCCACCACAGCACATCCAGGATACACCATCACACTGGAAAAGCAAGACTCTGATCTAAAGTTACTTCTCATGATAATGATAGAAGACATTAAGAAGGACATAAATAACTCCCTTAAAGAAATACAGGAGAACACAGGTAAACAGCTAGAAGCCCTTAAAGAGGAAACACAAAAATCCCTTAAATAATTACAGGAAAACACAATCAAATAGGTGAAGGAAATGAGCAAAATCATCCAGGATCTAAAAATGGAAATAGAAACAATAAAAAAAATCACAAATGGAGACAACCCTGGAGTTAGAAAACCTGGGAAAGAGATCAGGAGTCATAGATGCAAGCATCACCAACAGAATACAAGAGATAGAAGAAAAAATCTCAGGTGCAAAAGATACCATAGAAAACATAGACATAACAGTCAAAGAAAATGCAAAAGGCAAAAACGTCCTAACTGAAAGCATCCAGGAAATCTAGGACAAAATGAGAAGAGGAAACCTGAGGATAATGGGTATGGAAAAGAGCTATTCCCAACTTAAAGGGCCAGTAAATATCTTCAACAAAATTATAGTAGAAAACTACCCCAACCTAAAGAAAGAGATGCCCATGAACATACAAAAAGCCTACAGAACTCCAAATAGACTGTACCAGAACATAAATTCCTCCCATCACATAATAATCAATATACCAAATGTAATAAACAAAGAAAGAATATTAAAAGCAGTAAGGGAAAAAGGTCAAGTAACATATAAAGGAAGACCTATCAGAATTATACCAGACTTCTCCACAGACTATGAAAGCTAGAAGATCCTGGGCAGATGTCATACAGATCCTAAGAGAACACAAATGCCAGCTCAGGCTTCTATACCTAGCAAAACTCCCAATTACTATAGATAGAGAAAACAAGATGACAAAATGAAATTTACACAATATCTTTCCACAAATCCAGCCCTGAAAATCAACTTTCAACCAACAGTTATCAAAAAAAAAAAAAAAAAAAAGGGAAGGACACTTCATACTGGTCAAAGTAAATATCTACCAAGATGAACTCTTAATTATGGACATCTAGGCTCCAAATGCAAAGGCACCCACAATCATCAAAGAAACTTTACTAAAGCTCAAAGCACACATCATACTCAACACAATAATAATCGGGGACATGAACACCCCACTCTCAGCAATGGACAGATCATGGACACAGAAACTAAACAGAGACACAGTGGAACTAACAGAAGTTATGAACCAAATGGATCTAACAGATATTTATAAAACATTTCATCTTAAAGTAACAAATATTTTGAAATGATATAATATTAAGTTAAAAAATAGAGTGCATCCAGATTTTTCTTTTTATAAGAAAAAACGCATAACTGCCTAAAAGTAAAGCATAGCTGCCTTTTTTACATTGAAAGTTTAAAAAACCAGTCACAAAATTACAACATTTTATTCTTTTTACCTTTCATAAAGCACACATTTTATATCAAATAGCTATTCAATATGTGCATATATGATCAGCATGAAGAAGACTAGATCACAGATTATGAAGCTCATTTTAATTACTAGTTTATAATTAATATGCATTTTCTCTAAAAAAAGATAGGACACCAATTATAATGAAAAGATCTAATTTTATATAACAAAACTTATGTATTGATTGATATCTTAACAAAAATTCATTAGTTTGTCCAGAATGTATTCAATAAATATATTTATAGACTGAAAAAATAAATAAACAAAAAATTAAAAATTGTAACTGGAAAGATGACTTAGTGGCTTAAAGCATTTGTTTCTCTGGAAGGTAATTCATCACCTACATGGCTCACATGCATCCTTAATTTCAGTTTGAGGGGACCAGACACCCTCTTTTGATTTCTATGAACACAAGACACACAGAGTAGACATGCAGAGAAAACATTCAAGTACATAAAATAAAAATAAACTTATTAACTAATCAAACATTTAAAACCATCATCATTTTTACTTTGAATGGTTTTTGAGATGTATTCTACTAGATTTATAAATATTTAATCCACTTTTTCATGATAGTCATCCTTTTACATGATAGTCAGTGTCCCTTGAGCAACATATTTGCTGTAGATACCACAATGAGACAAAAATAAGCCTTGTTCACTTCCTTTCGATACCACAAACATTTGCTCTCTAATTGCCAGACATGACGCTGGATCCTAAGAATAGAATTGAATGAAACATGGGTCCCATGTCCCGAGTTATTCATTCTCACAGAAATCACATGAGAACACAGGACGTACACAGTGAGAGGTTCGAGACTACTGGCCTTTACCAGGTAAGCAAGAATCAGATTATAAGACTTCAGACTTGACTCTGAAGTATTTTACAGGGAGAGAAACCTGATCAGACTCAAAGAACAATGTGAGTACCCATGGCAAAAGCAGACTCAGAGCCAGGAGGAGGAGAAGCCCAGCCTGTGGGAGAAACGCTGCAACATGAGCAATGGTGGAAAGGACATGTGAGGAACTGGACTGGTGCCCATCTACATGGTGCAGTGAAGAAGGAACAATCTTTTGCTGGGACAACTGGGTAGATCACTTTATGAACCAAGATGAGGAATTTGGAAAGAATGGACTTCCCAGGAAAAGTACTGAAATCTTTTTTTAAAGGGGTGGGGAGTGTTTGTTTGGATTTTCTGTTTCTATTTTTGAGACAAGTTCTCACTATATAGCCGAAGTTGACCTCAAATTCATATACCTCTTGCTATAGCCTCCACAGTATTGTCATTATTATTATATGGCACTGCACTCTAAAAAAATAGAATTCATTTAATAACTGCCATCCCATTTGATTCCTATTTGAGGCTACATACTTTTGAAGCTTTAACTTTTATTTTTTTCTTATTTTATATAGCATATATATCTTTACAACATTTTTATGACACTCCACTGAGATATTTAAACATGTTTATAGCTTTTCAACATGGGAAAAAAAAGAAGATGGGCCAAAGATTTCAAAGTTCTGCTTAAAATATGTTCAGTGACCAAACAGAGGACCAAAAGAAACAGATAAATAATTTAATACAAGGATTGGACAAAAAGAGTTCCAAAATCTATTCAAGGTAAGAATAAGAAAGTTACCAAAATGGATGAAAGAATCAGTAACTTAGAGGAAAGAAATTAAAATATGGAGAAAAAAACTCAGGAAGGAAGTAGAGATACCAAAAATAGCTCCACAACCACCACTGACAAAAAACAAAACAAGCAAAAAAAAATCCAAAAACTAAAACAACAAAAACCAAACAAACAAAAATCAACCAACCAAATAAACAGAAAGCCTACAGGTGAGAGAATCAAAGACAAAAAAGAATGAACCACAAGCTTTTGTCATAGTTCTAGTCATACCAACACAGGTGTGCTTACCTGCCTAGTCAACATTCCCGTGGGCAGCACTGATTGGACTCTGATTTATAAAGAAAAAAAAGTTGATATGAAGGTGGGTGGGAGGATACATGGTAAATCATGTTTAGAGAGAATGGGGAGAAGTCTGGATGTATATGATCAAGATACATTAATCACATATATACAATTATCAAAGAATAAATGATGTTCTAAAACCAAACAAAGAAACAGAAAAATACAGCAAAAAGCACAAAGCGCTATCAATCGAGGTAAATTAATCAGAAGAACCATCGCAGTATGGAGAACAAGGTTGCATTATTAATACAGTAAACAAATATACATGAAGAAAACACTCAATGGACCTGAGTTATTCAACGATAACTTCCCAAGCATAAAGAAACATCTAGGTGGAGAAATGGCTCAGTGGTTAAGAGCACTGACTGCTCTTCCAGAGGTCCTGAGTTCAATTCCCAGCAACCACATGGTGGCTCACAACCATCTGTAATGGGATCACATGTCCTCTTCTGGTGTATCTGAAGACAGAAACAGTGTACTCACATAAGATAAATAAATAAAATCTTTTAAAAAAGAGAAAAAACTATCTAAACAGGAGAGGTATTTAGAACCTCAAAAGACATGACCAAAGAAGCTTTGCATAACATATCATACTTAAGATCTCAAAAATTCACTCAAAAGAACAGAACTAAAAGCTACAAGGGAGAAACACCAACTAACACACAAAGGCAGAAACAAGGGGGAAATATCAGAGCTGTTGTTAGCCAGTATAAAAGCCAAGGAAGCACAGATGATATATTTAATACTTTGAAAGAAAATTACTCTTGATCAAGATTGATATACCTCTCAAAATTATCTATTGAAATAGGATATAGAAATAAGACTAAAGACAACCAGAAGTTATTGTCTATGACAGGAAGTAACCTCCACAGACCATTCTTAAAGGAATACTCAGAGTAGGAAGGCGGCTCATTGGAAAGAACACACTTCATAAGACCAACACACAAACAGAGGACACCTGGGAAGGGATGGATCCTGTTCAACATGGCAAACCAGCAGACATTGAACACATGCTGCAAGGAATTCCCATTAAGCCAACCAATGAGAACAAGAAACAACAAAGCCATAGCAATAACAAAGCCTCTCAATTACAGGCCAGAATAAAATGACTTTAAGTAATTGATGAAAAGACACAGTGTAATAGATCAAATAACAAGATCTGCCTATTTGATTGCCTTAAGAAAATCACATAGTTAACTGGAAAGATATCTACAAACAGAAGCAAAGGTTGAAGGAGGAAATACCAAGCAAGTGGAAACTGCAGAAAGGCCTCTTAAAGTAGACTTGCAACCTGAACAATTTGGAAGAAGTAAGGGGGCCCCTACACACTCATGAAAGGGACTATTAATAAATAGGACGCGACTATCATCAAGCAAACACTGAAGTGCATAAACGGCCACTTAGGCCCTGACATAATAAGGCTGGAGGCTCAATATATCACTCTCACGTTGAGATAGAGCTCCCAAATTAAAAAGAATCAGCAGAGAAATCTTAGAGCTAAATTAAACAGTAGATCAGATTTCATATAGAATGTTCCATGCAATGGAAAGAAAATAGTTTTCACAATGACCCATAGACCCTCCATTAAAATTGATCATGCCATAGGCAGTGAAGCAAACCTTAATAAATTGAAAAACAACAAAAGTCCTCAAGTGTTTTCAGGCTACAGTATAATGAAAGTTGAGAATATTTTCATAAATTCTTTATATTTGATTGTACAATATCATGACTCAAGATGGAAAATATTGTGTAATTGTCAAAATCTTCAGTCTAGGGCTGGGAACATAGTTTGGTGATAGAGCACTTGCCTCAAATTCATGATGCCCTATGTTCAATTCCTAGCACTGCAAAAAATTAAACAGATAGACCCTGATGTTTAGTACAATAGCTATCAGCAGAGACAGCTGAGGAAGTTCACTGAGCTTAAGTGAGCTGTGAGACCCTCATATATAGTTCCTCTTGAGACCCTCATATATACTTCCCCTTGCTTCCTTCTTCAGTGATCTTGGGGGATGAGTCTTAGGCCTAGGCTACGAATGTGGAACCCCTGTCTCCTGGAGCTCATAGCCAGCAGACTGCTGCACTGCCACATAGTGATGAATGCCTGGTACAATTCCACTCTGACCACAGAAGGGGTCGTTAAGGAAACCGTGCTTTTCTTCTTCACTTATAATGTGTGAATATCTGACTTGGGGACATTTTTAGTCCTTGCGCTGCCACGGACCGACTCAGTCGGAACACACACACCCGTGGGGAAATCAGGGTCTTTGGTATGCAGGAAGGTACAGGTCCGGCGAATGACAGACAGACACACACAAGATCTGAATGCGTCTGAATGCACTTTACTGTTCTGAGGCAGGAACTTTTATACAAGTTGGCATTACATTACTTGAAGAAAAATTGTATCCAGGGAAATGTATACAAAGAATGGTTACCATGAGTATCTGGCACAAGGAAATACAAAATCAATCAGGTATGAACGTTAGAGAATACACACAAAGTCATCGCGTCCCTCTGCAGTTAATGATAAGCTAGTAGTTCAAGAGTCCTTGGAAACCACTATGTTACAGGGCTAGGTATTGTTAGTGCAGTTTTAGTTTAATATCTTGCTTCCTTCTTGTAAGACCCCCTCAGGTTTACTAGAAACTTTACCTAACTGATGGTTTCCATGTCAGAGTGCCAGAGCCAGCTAACTACACAAATAATAGATATTGTTGGGAGGTTAATTCTTTAATGTATCTAGGTAATAACTGTACAGCTGATTAAAAGCAAAGCAATGGATCTCTAGAAAATAAATCATGGCCAGTACCGTAGCTCAAAGAATGAACTCTGATGAACTATCACGCCTGGATGCTCGCACCTCCGGCTGGCAGGGACATCTTGTAAGTAAAAGAACAGGTCAGAAAAAGGTCACACAGCTTGCCATGAGAAATTTCAGCTCAGCTCTATCTGCAGCCAAGGAGGCCCACAGCGGCATTCCTTGAACAGCCCTGCCAAACAAGGCGTTCCCCAGTAAATATCACATGGCCTCTGCCTGGATTGCAGCTTGGCTGCGTGAAACTACGGGGTTCAAGAAATGCGCCGTGATATTGCTCTAAGACTCTAGGCCTGAAAACCCTTGGAGGAGTTAGCACACCCCATAGACCCAAATCCTCCACTCCCTGAGCTCACTCAGACAGATAAAGTCCTTTCACTCAGGTGAATGACATTACATCCACATGGACCTTCAGGACAAGGCAGAACTACAAATGTGGCTCCGCCCTCATTGCTTTTCCCGTTTTGTCAGTGGTCATGAATTCTTTCCACATTCATGACATTTCCACATTCAACAGCTTCCTTCACAGCGTGGATGTTTCAGGAGGATCTTAGAGCTTCAACCCATGTCACATATAACTGTGGACTTTCACATATATCTATTTTTACAACACAGCATAATATATTGTATATCATAATTGTATATTATAATATATTGTATATCATAATTGAAAATTTGAGGTAAATGGTCACTTAAATTTAAATGGAGGAAGAATTCATTACAGTGGAATGAAACTAGAGGTCAACAGCAACACTGACCTCAGAAACACACACACACATACTCTGAGACAGAACAACACAACACTGTCTTGAACAATGGGCTGCTGAAGAAATCAGGGAGGAGTTTTGAAAATTCCTAGTATTTAATGAATCTAGAACAAAGGGCTAGGGAGATGATTTAGTGGGTAGAGTGCTTGTCTAGTGAATATGAAGATCTGAGCTCAAATCCTCCAAACTTAAGTAAAGCCAATCTCTGTAGCATACATGTAAAACCTCAGTACTCCTATGGAGAGAGGGTAGGCAGACATGAAACTCTTCAGAGCTTATAGGCTGTCTAGCTTAATGTATATGGTAGGGGAAAACAAAGAGACCTTTGCCAGTAGCTACAGCATCATCTAAGTCACTCTTCACCTTTAGTCTAGTAGGCATAGTCACTGTGGCAGCACAAGACACATGCTTATACTTGGAGAGATAAAAACAAAGAGACCTTTACCAGTAGCTACAGCATCATCTAAGTCACTCTTCACCTTTAGTCTAGTAGGCATAGTCACTGTGGCAGCACAACACACATGCATATATTTGGAGAAAGATAGTCTGCTTGGTGGACTAGTCCCAGGATGCCCCTTCCTGTGATAGGCATAATT
The DNA here is from genome assembly GCA_964023405.1 of Apodemus agrarius. Classification (NCBI taxonomy): domain Eukaryota; kingdom Metazoa; phylum Chordata; class Mammalia; order Rodentia; family Muridae; genus Apodemus; species Apodemus agrarius. The sequence continues at coordinate 161,049,859 of OZ030006.1, forward strand.
TGTATTGCATTAAGTGTCTTAATATATTTTCCCTAGTATTGCATGGTTTGATATTCAAATGATCCCAGTTATTAGCTGGGATTCTGGGCCTGCATTTAATCTGCCTCATTGGCTTAACCTTGTTTCCTATCAACAGTATTCACGGGAAAATCATTATTAACTTATCCCCAAGATGGAAGTTCTTTTCCATCTGACGGAAGCCAAATCCAAGAGTAATGATATCCCTTAGCATCAATGCTATGAGTTATTGTCCTTTCTTCACTGTCCTCTGTATTGCTTTAAAGACTGAGTTGACAGAAGGAGGTGGCCATAGAAGATCAACAGTCGTCTCCTAGGCACAGAGTGACAACTGTCTAGAAAGACTTTTCCCATTCTTGATAAACAGACCCTTTTGCCTAATTATGAGAGGAATGAGTCAGAAAGGCCTGGCCAATAGAATAGCTGACCTTCCAAATATAGGGCAGCCAAATGACTCTCAGTAATGTGTACAATACATTTCTTCATACTTGTAGGACTGTCCCTACACACCAGGGCATTACTCTCAGAGGGTATTATAGTATGTGCATTGTTTTATTTACCATCCAAAGCATTCTATTTCAATTTCTGCTTTTCCTGTAACTGATATTTAAGGAAATGCAACACAGATGAAATCCAAGAAGCTGGGTATGTTCTGTGCTTTGGCAGCAGAATTTGACCTTCTCTTACTCTGGTGACATGGAGTCTTGTGACAAAGGTCAGTAGCAGTGAGATATAGCTGAGTCAGACTTGTGATCAGCAGCTGATTTTCCCGTGAATACTGTTGATAGGAAACAAGGTTAAGCCAATGAGGCAGATTAAATGCAGGCCCAGAATCTACAGCATTATTAACTTATCCCCAAGTTCAAGCAAAAGATAGTGTGCTGTGGAGACAACAGAATGAAATTTTAAGGGCGATATAAAAACAGACAATGTGTAGTATACAAAAATAGTTTAGAAAGTTTCAGACAGATATACTCCTTCAAAAGCAATATTTAACACAGTCCCTGGAGAGACAAAGAATTAAATTATCAGAGTAAAGGCAATATAATTTTTGTTAACATCTGCTCCTCCACAAAACATTATAAAATGTTCAAAGAATGGTCCATTTGCAAAATATTTTCTAGAAATAATCTCCATGAGACTCAGATATTAAAATTATTACTTAAGAATCAGCCATCTTGGCCAATGTTCCACTAGCAGCCTTCAGATGAAGATGTAGAACTCTCAGCTCCTCCTGCACCATGCCTGCCTGGATGCTGCCATGCTTCCACCTTGATGATAATGGACTGAACCTCTGAACCTGTAAGCCAGCCCCAATTAAACGTTGTCTTTTATAAGACTGTGATCTTATAAAATGCTGTAGATTCTGGGCCTGCATTTAATCTGCCTCATTGGCTTAACCTTGTTTCCTGTCAACAGTATGCACGGGAGAATCAGTTGCTGATCACAAATCTTTTATAAGTTGGTCATGGTGTCTATTCACAGCAGTAAAACTCTAAGACAGAAGTTTTACAAGGGACTGGAGTATTGCTGTGATAGGCCTGATCATACTTGTGTTTGGAAGAATGTGAATTTTGAGACTTTGGATTTTGAAAGCAGTGGATTGCTTTAAATGGGGCTTAATGAGCTATGCTATAGGAATATGGAAGCCTTTGTTACTGAGAGTGATTTGAATTGTGCAGACCTGGCCCAAGAAATTTCAATTAGAGAAGAACTTCAGTATGTGACCTAGAGACAGTTTTTGTAGTATTTTGGTGAAGAACATGGTGCTTTTTGGCCTTGTCTGATTAGTCTGCCTGAGACTTGTATGACAGGAACTTCAAGTCTCTGAAGAGATTGAGGAAATATCTGAAAACAGAAAGATCTCTCACGTTCATGGGTCAGAAGGATTAACATAGGGAGAATTGTCATTTGCCAAAAGTAATCTCCATAAGTAATTTAATTCCCACCAGAATTCCAACACAATTCTTTACAGACCTTGAAAGAATAATTCTTGACTTCTTGTGGAAAAATAAAAAACCCGAGAGAGGCCCAGGTAGACAGACTCCAGCCAGGCCTACCATCGCGCGGGTGGATCCGCCAGGCTCTCGCCACCAGCGAGGCCCAGGGCCGAGGCTCTGGGGGACTTCTCCAAGCCCTCCTGACTTGCACCAAGGCAGCTGGTAGCAGCCTGCTCCCAGTCCCTTACAGCAGGGTCACAGTAAGCCTCCATATTGCTACCAGGACAGGGCTAGAGAGGCTCAAGTAGACAGACTCCAGCTGGTGCTACCATCACAGGAGTGGGTCCTCCAGGCTCTTGCCACCAGCCAGGCCCAGCACTGAGGCTCTGCGGGACTTCTCCAAGCCCTCCAGCCTTACACCAAAGCAGCTGGGAGAAGCCAGCTCGCGGTCCCTTAGAGCAGCGGTTTCGGTAAGCCCCCATATTGCTACCAGGACAGGGCTAGAGAGGCCCAGGTAGACAGACTCCAGCAGGGGCTACCATCTCGCCAGTGGATCCTCCAGGCTCTCACCACCAGCCAGGCCCAGCACCAAGGCTCTGCAGGACTTCTCCAGGCACTCCCCCATTGCACCAACTTGGTTGGGAACCGCCCTCCCTGAGGTCCCCTCAGCACTAGCAGAGGCAGTCTCTATCTTGCAGCATAGTCACCAGTAGAGAAACAACAGGTGAGCCCAGCCTCAGAGGAGGTTCAAACACCAGCCAGTGACAACAAGGCCAACTAAAACCAGAAATAACCAGATGGCAAAAGGTAAACGAAGGAATGTTACTAACAGAAATCAAGGCAGCATGACAGCATCTGAACCCAGTTCGCCAACATCAGGAAGCCCTGGAGACCCCAACACACCAGAAAAACAAGACGGATCTAAAATCACTGGTCAGGATGCTCGGAGCAGAATACATAGATAAATCTCTTAAAGAAAAAGAGGAGAAAATGGATCAAAAGTTAGAAGCCTTTACAAGGCAAGCACAAAAATCACTTAAAGAAATTCAGGAGAATATGGATCAAAAAGCTGAAGCCAATAAGGAGGAAAGACAAAAATCACTTAAAGAAATACAGAAGAACGTGGGTAAACAAGTAGAAGCTATGAAAGAGGAAACACAAAAATCTCTTAAAGAAATACATGAAAACACAATGCGAAGGATCTGAGCATATCCATCCAGGTTCGAAAAACAGAAGTAGAAACAAATAAGAAATCGCAGAGGGAGACAACATTGGAGATAGAAAACCTTGGGAAGAAATCAGGGGCCATAGATGCAAATATCAACAATAGAATACAAGAGATAGAAGACAGAATCAAGGAAGCTGAAGATACCATAGGAACCATTGATGCAACAGTCAAAGAAAATACTAAATGCAAAAAGGTTGTAACCCAAAACATCCAGGAAATCCAAGACACAATGAGAAGACCAAACCTGAGGATTAGGTATAGAAGAGAGTGAAGGTTTACAAGTTAAAGGGCCAGCAAATATGTTCTACAAAATTATGGAAGAAAACTTCCCCAACCTAAAGAGAGAGATACCCATGAATATACAAGAAGCCTATAGAACTCCAAACAGACTGGACCAGAATAGAAATACATCCCGTCACATAATAATCAAAACTCAAAATGTACTAAACAAAGAAAGAATATTAAAGGCAGCAAGAGAAAAAGGCCAAGTAACATATAAAGGAAGACCTATCAGAATAACACCAGACTTCTCACCTGAGACCATGAAAGCTAGAAGATCCTGGGCAGATATTATGCAAACTCTAAGAGAACACAAATTTCAGCCAAAAGTACTATACCCAGCAAAACTCTCAATCGCCATAGATGAAGAAACCAAGGTATTCCATGAAAAAATCAAATTTGCACGTTATCTTTCCACAAATCCAGCCCTACAAAGGATAATAGGGGGAAAACACCAAGACAAGGAAGGAAACTACATCCCGGAAGAAGCAAGATAGAAACCTCTTCTTATCAAACCCAAAAGAAGATAACCTCTCAAATATAAAAAAATAATTTCAAAAATGTCGGGAGGTAATAATTACTATTCCTTAATATCTCTTAACATCAATGGACTCAATTCCCCAATAAAAAGACATAGATTAACAGACTGGATATGGAAACAGGACCCTACATTTTGTTGCATACAGGAAATACATCTCAGTGTTAAAGACAAACACTGCCTTAGAGTAAAAGGCTGGAAGACAATTTTATAAGCAAATGGTCTCAGGAAACAAGCTGGAGTAGCCATTATAATATTAGATAAAATTGACTTCCAACCTAAAGTCATCAAAAGAGACTCAGAAGGTCACTTTTTGCTGGTCAAAGGGAAAATCAACCAAGAAGAGTTCTCAATACTGAACATCTATGCTCCAAATGCAAGGGCACCCTCATTCGTAAAAGAAACCTTACTAAAGCTTAAAGCACACATTACACCGAACACAATAATTGTGGGTGATTTCAACACTCCACTCTCCTCAATGGACTGATCATGAAAACAGAAACTAAAAAGGGACACGGTGAAACTAATTGAAACTTTGGACCAGTTGGATTTAACAGATATATATATATAGAACATTTCATCCTAAAGCTAAAGAATACACCTTTTTCTCAGCACCACATGGTACCTTCTCCAAAACTGATCATATAATTGCTCACAAGACAGATGTCAACAAATACAAGAAGATCGAGCTAATCCCATGCCTCTTATCAGATTACCATGGAGTAAGAGTGGTCTTCAATAGCAACAAAAGCAACAGAAAGCCCACATACACATGGAAACTGAACAATACTCTACTCAATGTCACCTTGGTCAAGGAAGAAATAAAAAAAAGAAATCAAAGACTTTTTAGAATTCAATGAAAATGAAGGTACAACCTACCCAAATCTATGGGACACAATGAAAGCAGTGCTAAGAGGAAAACTCATAGCTCTAAGTGCATCCAAAAAGAAACTGGAGAGAGCATACACTAGCAGCTTAATGGCACACAGCACACCTTAAAGCCCTGGAAGAAAAAGAAGTTAATTCATCCAGGAGGAGTAGAAGACAGGAAATCATCAAACTCAGGGCTGAAATCAATCAAGTAGAAACAAAGGAACCATACAAAGAATCAACAAAACCAGGAGCTGGTTCTTTGAGAAAATCAACAAGATAGATAAAATTTTATCTAGACTAACCAGAGGGCACAGAGACAGTATCCAAATAACTCAAGAAGTTAGACCCCAAAGAACTAAATAACCCTATCAAAAAATGGGGTACAGAGCTAAACAAAGAATTTTCACCAGAAGAAATTCGGATGGCCGAGAAACACCTTAAGAGATGTTTAACATCATTATTCATCAGGGAACTGCAAATCAAAACAACCCTGAGATTCCACCTCACACCAGTCAGAATGGCTAAGATTAAAAACTCAAAAGACAACAAGTGCTGGCGAGGATGTGGAGAAAGAGGAACACTCCTCCACTGTTGGTGGGATTGCAAAATGGTAAAACCGCTCTGGAAATCAGTTTGGTGGTTCCTCAGAAAATTGGGCATGTCACTTCCAGAGGACCCTGGCATACCACTCCTGGGCATATACCCAGAGGATTCCCCTGCATACAATAAAGACACATGCTCCACTATGTTTATAGCAGCCTTGTTTATAATAGCCAGAAATTGGAAGGAGCCCAAATATCCCTCAAAGGAGGAATGGATACAGAAAATGTGGTATATTTATACAATGGAATACTACTCAGCAATTAAAAATAATGAATTCATGCAATTTGTAGGTAAATGTTTAGATCTGGAAAATATCATCCTAAGTGAGTTAACCCAATCACAAAAGAATACACATGAAATGCAATCATTGATAAGTGGATATTAATGAGCCCAGAAGCCCTAAATACTCAAGGCACAATTAGCAAGTCAAATGATTCCGAAGAAGAAGAAAGGAGAGGACCCTGGGCCTGAAAAGATGGGATCCAGTTTTGTAGACCCAGAACAGAGAAATCGTGGGGGGGGGATGATTGGGGGATAGTTGGGGGGGAGAGGAATTATGGGATGTATGGGGGGAACTGGCAAACATGAAAGCCTTTGGAATGTAAACATAGAATATAGAAAATAAAAATTAAAAAAAAAAAAAAACCAAGATAGCTAAACATTCCAGAACAGTAAAAGAACTATTGGAGGTATCACCGTCCCTAATTTCAACCTGTACTACAGAGCAATAGTAATAAAAACTGCAAGGGATTGGTATAGAAACAGACATATTGATCAATGGAATCTAATCAAAGACCCAGAGATAAATCCACACACTGTAGACCCTTGATTTTTTATAAAGAAACCAGAACCATACAATGGAAAAGGAAGATCATCAACAAATGGTGCTAGTCTAGCCAGATATCTGCATATAGAAGAATGCAAACTGATCCATATTTATCACCCTGCACAAAAGCAAAAGTCTGCATATATAAAAACCATGCCGTAAAACCAGATACATTAATCTAATAGAACAAAAGTGGGGAATAGTCTTGAACTCGTTGACATAGGAGATAACTTTCTGTACAGAGCACCAATACCTCAGACGTAAGATCTACAATCAATAAATGGGAACTCATGAAACCAAAATGTTTCTGCAAGTTAAAGGACATTGTCAAGAGGACAAAACAATAGCCTACAGATTGGGAAAAAACTTCACCTACTGTACATTTGACAGAGAGTCATTTCCAAAATATATAAAGAACTCAATAAGTTACACAACAACCCAAATAATCATTTAAAAATGGGGTACAAAACTAAACAGAGGGGGTACAAAACTAAACAGAGATTTCTCAACAGAGGAATTTCTAACAGTCAAGAAACACTTAAAGAAATGTTCAACATTGTTAGTCCTCAAGAAAATGCAAATCAAAACAAATCTGTCTTACATCCATCAGAGTGACTAGGTGGCTAGGTTAAACACTCAAGCACATGCTGGTGAGGGGAACACTCCTCCACTGTTGGTGGGAGTGCAAACTTGTACAACTACTCTAGAAAGCAATAAGCTGGTTTCTCAGAAAGTTGGCAATAGTGCTACCTCAAGACCCAGGTACACCACGCCTGACCATATATTCAAAAGATGCTCCACAATCCCACAAGGACACTTGCTTAACTATGCTAATAGCAACTTTATTTGTAATAGCCAGAAACTAGAAACAGCCTAGATGTTCCTCAACTGAAGAAAATGTGGTTTATTTATACAATGGAATATTACTCAGTTATTAAAAACAAGGACAACATAAATTTTGCAGGCAAATGGATGGAACTTGAGAATATTATCCTTAGTGAGGTAACCCAGACTCAAAAGGACATGAATAGTATAACTCGTTTATAAATGGATATTAGCTTCAAAGTAAAGGCTAACCACATTACAATCCATAGGCCCAAAGAAGACACATAACAAGGAAGGCCCAAAGGAGGTTGGGTCAATTTTTCTCGGAAAGGGAAATCCAATAGGTGTTGGAGGTGAATGGACAGACAGAACTGGATGGGAGAGGGGATGGAAAGGGGAGTAAGGTGGTAGGAATCAGGTGTAGGGAGAGCAGGGAAGAAAGAATGAAAATCGGAGGTGGGTGAACAATCTCTAGGATGTGCCAGAGACCTGGATAGGGGGAGGCCCCAGAATGTCTATGGGGACAACTCTGGCTGAGACCCCTAGCAGTGGGGGATATGGATTCTGAAGTGGATACTTCCTGTAGCCAGGGAGGACTCCCAGTGGAAGGAGAATGACAGCAGCCCACCCACAAAAACCTTAGGCCTAAATTCTGTCCTGCCTTCAAAATGTACAGGGACAGCGGAATAGCCAACCAGTGACCGGCCCAATAGAGACTTTTCACATGGGCAAGAACCAACCCTGACACTATTAACAATACTCTGCTGTGCTTACAGACAGGAGCTTAGCATAACTGTCCTCTGAGAGGCTCCACTTAAAAGCCAGTGGAAAGACATGCAGAGACCCACAGCCAAATGTTAGATAGAGCTCAGGGAGTCTTATGGAAGAGTTGAAGGAAGGATTGAGAGACTCAAAGAGGAGAGGGACACCATAGGAAGACCAACAGCATCAACTAACCTGGAACCTTGGGTGCTCCTCAAGACTGAACCATCAACCAAAGAGTGAGCATGGGCTAGACTTATTCCCCACCCCCACATATATTTAGCAGATGTGCAGCTTGGTCTTCAGGCAGGTCTCCCAACAACTGGAGCTAGGATTGAGCCTTAATCTATTGCCTGCCTGTGGACCCTGTTCCCCTAGCTGGGCTGCTGTGTCTGGCCTCACTGGGAAAGAATGTGCCTAGTCCTGCAGTGACTTGATGTGTCAGGGGTGGGGGATTAGGGGGGAGGTGGGGATAGAGTGGTGAGGAAGTGGGGAGCCTGATATCTTCCTTCTCAGAGCAGGGTCTCCCTTCTCAGAGAAGAAGAGGAATGGGATATGGGACAGAATATTCAGGAGGGGTTACTGGGAGGGGAGGGGGCTGATATTGGTATGTAAAGTGAATAAATAAAAAATTTAAGAAGGTCATAGTCCTAAATTATTTACGATGAATAAATTTGGGCCCTACGGAATTTAATCACAGTTTGTATTTATACAATCTTGACATTGCTAAAAAGATTCTTTTGGTATTGCTGGAAGAGATAGACTGACAGAGTGCCTACTGAAAATTTGCTAGTCTGGAGAGACGAAAAGGCTGAGATCATGTGTTATTATGATAATATTATCAATGCTAGAAATAGAACTGTGTGTTCTGGGAAAGGAACTGGGATGGATGTTGGTTTGAAAACATTCATGTCTGACCTTGAGCAGAGGGTAGCTACTAGATGTCAGAGCCTACATGTATTTTTAACCACAGTTATGTTAACACAGCCTCCCACACAAAGAGGATGTTTGTAAATATTTAGAACTGTGATTTATGTCTTCCTTTAAAAACAGGAAGCAATGAAGTCAAAATAAGTTGCTGCCTACATCTTACTTTAAGAATCAAATCTGGCAACTGACTAGTTGTTGAAACTGTTTGTTACCTAAATATAATATCATTAAAGTCTTGCGAGTTTCAGCAACAAACACATCATATGGACTCACAACAATTTCGATGAATGAACGGAGAGATTTTTAACCTGAGTGCTGACCCTGGTATATGTCAGGCCACTTGGACACAGCTGTACAGCATTTAGGGTTTCAATGTTCAACAACTAGAGAAGTCCGGAGAGTATTAACAAGAGGCTATGGGCTGTGGAAGCCGGTTGATTAAGGAAGGAAGCCACTCTGCAGTTCTAGAGAGAAAACAAATGTCTGAAGAGTGGTCAAGGGTATGAGTATTATGTGGGTCTCCATGTATAAGCATCTGTGTGTGCATAGGCTTTTATTTCTTTTCTATATAGCACATATACTAGTGGGACACTATCTGAGCTTAATATCTCAGGTGTTTCCAGTACCAGTCCGTGTTCCAACGTGATTATATGTTTTACACTCCACACGGGGAGTATTTTGTCTGTTCTCCATATCATTGCCAACATTGCCTGAGGAAGATTCCACTCTAATGTGAAGTGAGCCTTATGCTACACCACTTTGCTGTGTGCAGTCTCTAATGGCTGCCGACTGAATTGCCACTTTGAATCCCTTCTTTGCAAAAGTTTAAACCATTTCCTTTCGACTCTTCATCATTTCGCTTGTTTTTGCTTTGAGACAGGATCTCATTATGTAGCTCTGGCTAGTTTGGAACTCACTATGCTTCAAAGTTCTGTCTGACACGTGAGTGCTCACTTCACAGGTATATGCCATCATGGGTGGCTCGTTCTCTGTTCAAAAAGTGGATCATTTTGGGCTGGAATGGCTCAGGGGTTAAGAGCACATGTTTTTCTTGCAGAAAACCTGAGTTAGGTTCCCAGTACTCACATGCTGTGGCTCACTTGTTACATGGCATAATTCCAGTTACAGGGGACCTGGTACCTTCTTCTGGTCCCTGAATGCCACACCACCAGGTTCCAGTAGAATCTATGTGACAAGTTCCACAGACTGAGGAATTAGACTTCAAAAGAAGGAGGTCTCCTGGAACTGGTTGTGGAACTCTTGGCTGGAGAAAACAATTGAGCCGTAGTTCTCATGGTAGTTTTTCTGTTTTTTCTTTCATTCCTTTCCTTACCTACAGGTTCCTGGTAGCCCAGACAGTGATCTTAAGCAAGAACAATGGGTGTGAAACGACCACTTGAGACAGGTCACTAACATGACCTTATCTCCAGGGAAACCAACGCTTTACTTTTCAAATTGTTTACAAAATTGTTATGATTAAAAACTTTCCCGCCGGGCGTGGTGGCGCATGCCTGTAATCCCAGCACTTGGAAGGCAGACGCAGGTGGATTTCTGAGTTCGAGGCCAGCCTGGTCTACAGAGTGAGTTCCAGGACAGCCAGGACTACACAGAGAAACCCTGTCTCGAAAAACCAAAAAAAAGAAAAAAAAAACTTTCCCAACAATAAAATTTCATATGGCTACATTTGTGTCATTGGAAATGGGTTTTGGTATATGGTAAAGAAAGCCTTAATTAGAAAGAATTAAAGTAGTTTAAATTTATGCTTTGAAGATTTCTAAAAAATCAGGCATTAGATATTAAGCAATAATCAATCATAGGGACTAGAAAGTTAGTTCAGCAGTTAAGAGCAATGACCATAAAGACTTATTAACCAGTTCCTGGGAATATGCCACTAGCCTTGAATGATTGCCCTATTGAAAATATTTTTTTAGAATTGTTATATTTCTGATGATGATGTTACCTGTTCTATCTGTGATTCACTGAATAATGTAGTTCAGGGTTGTAATACTTAGACAATTTTTGTGTTTTACTGTGCCAAGTGATTCTTATTGATATTCACAATTATTTTGCTGGATATGGTTTCTAAGAGATGTGTCAAGTTTGGTTTAATGTATAAAATCCGCTGCTTGAGAGCTGCAAAATACACTCATATTCAAACTGCCTCTGTGTTTGTTTCTGTTTGTCACTGCCAAATCCATACCCACATGGACTTCGAGAACCCTCATCCCAGGGACACTCATACCCCACTGGAGTGGTTTGTGGCACCCGAACACACCTGTATACACATTATCTTTTAAAATTCCAATTGTTCTCAGCATCTATATGCCTAACACATAAAATTCTTAGCAGATACACAGTTTTCAACTATCTTCTTCCACTTGGTGACTGACCTGTACACATATTTCTGTCTGCTTGGTGACTGATCTTTACACGTATTTTTTTTCCACTTGGTGACTAACCTTTACACGTATTTTTTTCCACTTGGTGACTGACCTTTACACATAGTTTCGTCCACATGGTGGCTGACATTTGCACTTTCTTGGTGGGGCCTTTATAGATGCAGTAATTTAACGTGCATGGCACTTACATTTTCTTTTAGTATCATAGCAAAGACTGTTTCCTTCTAAAAGCATAAAGTTTAAAAATCCTGCATGTAAGCACTATAATTTCAGTTAAGTGTGTAATGTAAGCATCTAATCGAAGTCCAACTTTATTCCTTTTTTATGAGGACATTGAGTTTATTTGTTCTGGGTTTCACTGTGACACTGTCATGCATGATATTCACTTCCTCCAGTCACTATGAGTCAAGATAGAAAGACATAGGAAAGGAACACAGGAAGGAAAAGGCCACCCCACACCCAGGACTCTATCATTGTCTGAGAGTCAAGAATTTCCTCATGACTAACAAAAACATGCTGCGAATATTATATGTATATACACAACATTCTTTCTCAATAGATATGTTTGAAATCAGTGTGTTAAAGTGGTAGGAACCCCCACTTGAAGGAAATCATATGTCACCTTGGGGTTTAGTGTCTTTCATCTGAAAACTGTTTCTAAGTACAGCACAAACAAGATTAGACATGTTTACAGTTAAAACACAGGTAGAGGACTTACTTCCTGGTGACTTATCAGTGTGCACACCTGACACAATGTACCCCGGAAAAAACCTTATGTTCTTATTTACTAAAGACACATCCTGAGCTAAAACCATTCAAAGATTTTAAATGACCAGTGTAACTCAAAAAAATTGAGCAATATAAATGCAAAAATCATGTAGAGAGGGACTAGAAAACTGATAGCTCTGAGTGCCTCCAAAAACAAAATGGAGAGAGCTTATACTAGCAGCTTGACAGTGCACCTGAAAGCTCTAGAACAAAAAGAAGCAAATACACCCAAGAGGAGCAGATGGCAGGAAATAACCAAATTCAAAGCCGAGATCAACCAAATAGAAACAAAAGGAACTATACAAAGAATCAACAAAACCAGGTGCTGATTCTTTGAGAAAATCAACAAGATAGAAAAACCCTTAGTCACACTAACCAGAGGGCACAGAGGTACTACCAAAATTAATGAAATCAGAAATGAAAAGGGAGAAACTGTGGAAATTCAAAACATCATCAGATCCTACTACAAGAGCTTATACTCAACAAAATTTGAAAATCTGGACTAAATGGACAAATTTCTAGATACATAACAGATGCCAACATTAAAACAGGATCAGATAAACCATCTAAATAGTCCCATAAGCCCTGAGGAAATAGAAGCAGTTGTTAATAGTCTCCCATCAAAAAAAAAAAAAAAAAAAAGCAGAACCAGATGTGTTAAGTGGGGGATTCTATTAGATCTTCAAAGAAGAGCTAATATTGAGAGTCTTCAAACTATTCCACAAAATAGAAATTAAAGGAACACTACCTAACTCATTCTATGACAGCACAATAAGACTTATACCTAAACCAAACAAGGAAAGTGAACTTCAGAACAATTTCCTTTATGAACATTGATGCAAAAATACTCAACAAAATTCCTGTCAACCGAATCCAAGAATTCATCAAAACGATAATTTACCATGATCAATCAGGCTTCATCCCAGGGATTCAGGGATGGTACAATATAAGGAAATCCATCAATATAATCCACTATATAAACAAACTCAAAGAAAAAAAAACCACACGGTCATTTCATTAGATGCTGAGAAAGCTTTTGACAAAATTCAGCATCCCTTTGTGATAAAAGTCTTGGAGAGGTTGGGAATTCAAGGCCCATACCTAAAAAAAGTGAAAGCAAAATACTGCAAACTGGTAGTCAACATCAAACTAAATGGAGAGAAACTTGAAGCAATCCCACTAAAATCGGGGACCAGAAAAGGCTGCCCACTCTCTCCCTATCTATTCAATATAGTACTTGAAGTCCTAGCCAGAGCAATCAGACAACAAAAGGAGGTCAAAGGTATACAAATTGGAAAGGAAGAAGTCAAAGTATCACTATTTGCATTTGATACAATAGTATACTTAAGCGACCCCAAAACACCCTCCAGAGAACTCCTAAAGCTGATAAACAAATTCAGAAATGTGGCTGGATATAAAACTAACTCAAACAAATCAGTAGCCTTCCTCTACTGAAAGGATAAAGAAGCTGAGAAAGAAATTAGGGAAATGACAGCTCTTCATGATAGTCACAAACGATATTACATACCTTGGAGTGTCTCTAACCAAGCAAGTGAAAGAACTTCAAGCCTCTGAAGAAAGAAATCGAAGAAGATCTCAGAAGATGGAAAGATCTCCTGCGCTCATGGATTGGCAGGGTTCATATAGTGAAAATGGCCATCTTGCCTAAACCAATCTACATATTCAATATAATCCCTATCAAATTTCCAAATCAATTCTTCATAGAGCTACAAAGAGCAATCTGCAAATCCATTTGGAAAAACAAAAAACCCAGGATAGCAAAAACTATTCTCCACAACAACAGATCTCCTGGGGGAATCACCATCCCTGACCTCAACGTTTTATACAGAGCAAAAAAAAAAAAAAAAAAAAAAAAAAAAAAAAAAAAAAAAACTGTTTGGTATTAGTACAGAGACAAGCAGGAAGATCAATGGAGTAGAATTGAAGACCCAGAAATGAACCCATACACCTATGGTCACTTGATATTTGACAAAGGAGCTAAAAATATCTAGTGGTAAGAAGACAGCATTTAACAAATGATGCTGGATCAACTGGAGGTCAGCATGCAGAAAAATGCAAATTGGCCCATTCTGATGTCCTTGTACAAAGCTCATGTCCAAGTAGATCAAGGACCTACATATAGATACACTGAAGCTTATAGAGGAGAAAGTGGGGAACAACTTTGAACACATGGGCACTGGGGAAATTTTCCTGAATAGAACACCAATAGCTTATGCTTTAAGAACAAGGGGACCTCATAAAACTGCAAAGCTTCTGTAAGGCAAAGGACAATGTCAATAGGACAAAAATGGCTACCAACAGATTGGGGAAAGATCTTTACCAATCCTACATCAGATAGAAGGCTAATATCCAATATATACAAAGAACTCAAGAACTTAGACTCCAGAAAACCAAATAACCATAATAAAAACTGGGGTACAGAGCTAAACAGGGAATTCTCAACTGAGGAATGGCTGTGAAGTACCTAAAGAAATGTTCAGTATGCTTAGTTATCAGGGGAATGCAAATCAAAACAACCTTGAGATTCCACTTCACATCAGTAAGAATGGCTAAGATGAAAAACTCAGGGGACAGCAGATGCTGGAGAGGATATGAAGAAAGAGGAATACTTCTCCACTGCTTGTGGGATTTCAAGCTGGTAAAACCACTCTGGAAATCAGTTTGGTGGTTCCTCAGAAATTTAGACATAGTGCTACCTGAGGACCCAGCTATACCACTCCTGGGCATATACCCAGAAGTTGCTCCAACATGTAATAAGGACACATGCTCCACTATGTTCATAGCAGCCTTATTCATAATATCCAGAAGCTGGAAAGAACCCAGATGTCCTTCAACAGAGGAATTGATACAGAAATTGTTGTATATACACACAATGGTGTACTATTCAGCTATTAAAAACAATAAATTCATGAAATTCTTAGGCAAATAGATAAAACTAGAAAGTGCCATCCTGAGTGAGGTAACCCAATCACAAATGAACACACATGGTATGAACTCACTGATAAAAGGATAATAGACCAAAAGCTCAAAATAAACAAGTTACAATTTACAGACCATAGGAAGCTCAAGAAGAAGGAAGACTGAAGTGGGGGTGCTTTGGTTCCTCTGAGAAAGGGAATGAACTACTCACAAGAGCAATTATGGAGACAAAATGTGGAGCAGAGACTGAAGGGAAAGCCACCCAGAGACTGCCCTACTTGGAGATTCATCCTATAAACAGTCACCAAACTCCACAGTAGTATGGACAACAAGAAGAGCATACCCAAAGGAGTCTGTTATGGTTGTTTCCAGAGGGGCCTGCCAGAGCCTTACAGATACAGAGGCAGATACTAGCAGCCAAACATTGGACTGAATGAGGGGTCCCCAATGGAGGAGCTGGAAGGCAGACTGCAGGAGCTGAAGGGGTTTACAGCCTTCAGTTGTAAAAACAACAATGGGAAAGACAACGATGTGGGCCACCCAGACGCCCCAGGGCTCCCAGGAACTAAACCATCAATAGATACCACAGCATAGGGAAATGGAGTGGAGGGTAGGTGGGAGTGGGTCAGGTGGAGGGGCATATACTTGGAGGCACGGGGTAGGAGGAGGGATTGGGGGTTTTCCAGCGGGGCGGGGGGAACTGGGAAAGGTTTGAGCATTCGAACTGTAAATGAAGAATATATTCAATAAAAAATAAAATTTAAAAAAAAAAGTGGTACTAGAGAGATGGGTTACAGGTTAAGAGAACTGACTGCTCTTGCAGAGGACCCAAGTTCAATTCCCAGCACCCACCTGGTGGCTCACA
Source organism: Apodemus agrarius (assembly GCA_964023405.1). NCBI lineage: Eukaryota > Metazoa > Chordata > Mammalia > Rodentia > Muridae > Apodemus > Apodemus agrarius. The sequence goes on from OZ030006.1 coordinate 161,065,653, forward strand.
ACCATCTTTGACACCAGTTCAAGAGGATTTGATGCCCTCTCCTGATCTGTACTTTATCTTGATGCACCTGGTGCACAGACATACATGTAGGCTTAAAATAAAAATATGCTTAAAATAAAAATACATATGTCTAAATACATAAGTTAATCTTTAAGAAACACATAAGTATTGTAGAGACACTTACTGTACCTCTTTGGTCAGGCCATGCCTCACTGTTGTGAGCATAACACTGCTGTAATTGAGCCCCATCTGCACACCACTACTGATGCTTAAATCCGTACGTTTAGAAAAATTAATTCCAACTCTGCTTGGTATTGACCCATCTTGAATTTTTTTCTCCAGTGAAAATCAAGACCAGCCAGCTGTATAAAGAGGGGTCTCTTGCTGCCACTGAAGATTGATAAACCTCCCTTATACTCCACCACCAAACCCTGTCCATACACTTCCCTGACAGACTTCTCTTCTGGAGTTCATGCTTTTAGGTTTTTATTTCCTTCAAGAGTCTACAGATAAACATGAGATTCTTGTCTAACTGTGACCTCATCCATCTCCCTGTAGTTGTTATTGATTCTCATTATATTATTCTATGTACTGCATTTTATTTATTTATTTATTTATTTATTTATTTATTTATTTTGGTTTTTTTCAAGACAGGGTTTCTCTGTGTAGTCCTGGCTGTACTGCATTTTATAAAGACAAAGTTAATGTTAGGGTCCTGATTGTCTCATCTTGATTTCTTCACCTTTCAAAGAAATGTCCATTAGCCAAATGAGTCTGCTTTTTCCATTGCACACTTAAGGTCAGAAGAGAAGCATATACTTATTTCAACAAGCAAGGTTCCTGTAGCACTAGGTATTTATTTGCATTAGACAAGGTCCTCTAGAGAAACAGAACTGATAGAATGTATATTGGGTCAAGATAGCTAACTTCAACTCTCAGCTTGACATGGCCTAGAATCACCTGGGAAGGGAGACTGAACAAGGGATCTATTGTATTGGCTGACTCAGCACCAGTTGGGTTATCCAGCATGAATGGGAATCTGAATGCAGGGAGGCAGAGAACCAGGCAATGCCCAATCCAGGAAAATCAGCTGCCTTCAGCATGGTGCTGAAAGCCTGGAAACCACCTAAAGAGTCAGTGGTACGGAATCAGGTCGTCAGATGCAAGAATCTGGAGTTCATTACCACCACCACCACACCCACACAACCACCACCACCACCACTTTCACGGGAAAAGCAATAGATGCACTTGTTCATACAGAAGAAGCTTTTAGGTGTAGCCGACTCCTTCTTTATTTGCTTTTCCATGCAGCCACTTGGTGGAATTTATGTACACATTGAAGGTATATTCCTTTGGCCCTGTTACTCTTGTCCCACGGAGCACTCTGCTGTTGAAACACTCACACAAACATGAGTGTGTTTCATCAGTTCTATTAATCCAGTTAAGTCAGCCATCTTGACAAACCATGACAATACTTTACACCCTTATGAGGAAGCAAGGGATAAGTAACCAGATTAATAGGTAGGTGGAGGACTTGAATAGATGTGTATTTTAAAGACAAGTAAATGGATGACCAATGTATGAGAACATATTCAACATCACTAATCACACTGTCATTTTTCTAGGTCTCTGCAAAATACAAGTCAAACCAAACAAGCAGTAACTTGTAGCTTAGGGGAGGTGAGAGACATCAAGCTTGATCTTCGATGGTATCAAAAGTGACTACCCAGGCACTTTCATCATCTGTTAAGCAATATAATTTTGTTTTTGGCAATGAATTTAGATCATAGACAGGGTTTTCTGTAAAAGAAAATTTTTGTAAGATTATCTCCTGTGAAATATGGTCAAGACAATCTAATTTTTCAATTTCCAAGAAATTTCCTTTTCAGAGATTGGTGTGGTAGGGAGACAACATTTTCTTTCTGTTGTTTATTCTATTTCTTTTTTCTTCCTTTCTTTTTTCTCACTCCCCCCTTATATAAGCACTAGGGATTGAATCTAGAGCCCTGTGCACACTAGATAAGTATGTGCTTACTAGCCCATCACAGTCCTATATTCTTAGACCTTGTTTACCTTTTATATTCAGGACTTCACTAAATTACGCAGGGTGGCTTTGTGCTTACTCTGCAATCCAGGCATTCCTTCAACTCCCATTCTCCTGGCTCAGCTGCTCAGGTATGGATAGAAGCCAGTGAAACTAGGCTTGGCTTGCAGTCAACCTTTTTCATGCTGAGTTTGACCACCACTTCATTGACCCCATTGACAAGTGACCATTTACACTTTAGAAGAATCCAAATGAAAGCATGATGTTTATCACTATCTTGTGTTTGACTTGATCTGTAGTGGGCTTGCATAGCACCTGATACTTAGTTCTAGGTGCCATTGTGTAACCACCCCTACCCCCCACCCCCACCAAGTTGTTTCCAAGCTAGGATCATACACCTGGATTTCTAGGTGCTATTCTATGCAGACTTGCAAACATCACCATGTGTGACCTTACTGCAGGGAACTTTGCTTATGTTTCAGGAAACATGTCCTAATAGCATAGGAGAGTGTGATAGACACAGGATATTTTAAATGAAATCTTTCTGGTGGTGGTGTTTAGTTAGAATCTCTCTAATGTTCCATGTTTCTTGACAGGAAAGAGGATAGTCTGGAAACAAACAAACAAACAAACAATTAAACAAAACCAAACAGCAACAATAACAAAAACAGTGTTAATCTTTCCATTGGGTACTATACTATTGTAACACTTTCCTGGAAATTCCATATAATAGGAAGGAAAAAGCTGAGGCTATAGTACCTGCCAGAGGAAGAACTTGAGAGATAGGAAGGGATTTAACACATTTCTGGCAAGTTATTCAACAACATTGCAGGAGAGACTGGAGACAAAGATGGGTCAATAGGTCAGCGATGGACCCCACTTTGACAGGACTGTTTAGTTATGCACACATCTTTCTTTATACTGAACAGTAAAACAAAGGAGTTGTAAATAGTGGCCATGACCACATGCTCAGTAAACAGAATTGGTATTGTGTGTACAGTCTGTGAACATATGTAATGTATAATGAGCAAATATCTTTCTTTTGTTTTCCCTTTATTTTATCATACAACATAAGATGTATTGATTTTACTTTAGTATTGAAAAATTATTATTTTTATGTCTTTGTATATGGAATGCAAATAGGAAAGCCAATATTACTCTAAGATTTTGCGTTCTTTTCTGGGAAGGGGCAACACATCTGTGGTTTGATCACTAACCTCAGAGACTAAATGCCAATTAATAAGAGACACAAACACAAAGTATTAACAAAGTGGACTTGTGTTAGTTAATTTCATGTGCCACTTACATGCAACCCTCATTCAAGTTGATCCAAGGACAGTTTGTGTTGATGGTAAACCTTGAGGGCAGGCATGTGATTCTGATTTTGCAGAGATACAGCACAGCATTCTTGGGTCAAGGACTTCAAAGGAAAGTATGCAAGGCCAGTGTGAGGCCTTGGGCTGGAATATGTGATTTACAGAACCAAAATGACAGTTTATCTTTAAAGAGATGCAATTGGGTTAAATAACTTTGAATCTCTAAAGGCATTTTCTCAGGGTAACAACTGTAGGTTACACCAGAGTCTGGAAAACTCCCTCATTTCCATTTAAGGGTATGCTGACATCCTTTAGAATACATACTTCTAGTTGAGGGTAGCACAGTTGTCCTTGTCTGCTGGTCCCAGGATAAGAAGCTGCAGATAGAGAGACACGTTAGAGCTTGGAGATGGAGGCTCTCCTCTTTGAACAGCTCTTGCCTACAATTTTCTCTACTGTAACATGCCATTCCCTTTCTGTTTTAGATCAGTGCTTGAGTCACAACAGCTTTTCGAGGAGGGTTTAATGTTCCCATATACCAACAACCAGTTTCTTCTATTATTAACAGCTCACATTAGCATGGTACATTTGTCCAATTAATGAATACATAAAATGTCATTAGTAACTGAATCTATGTTCTAGTCAAGCCTCCTTCACTTCACCTACTGTCTCTTGAATTCCTGGATCCTGCTGACTGAGATACAAGAAGGTCTTTACTCATCTTTCTCCAGTGACTCCTGTTCTCTCTGGTCTTTTGCTTCTTATTTATTTTAAGCATCTAAATACAGAGAAACAGCTTTTGAGAGTACTTTAGAATGACTTACTGGTATTTGCGTAAAAAGTAAAATGCAAATGAACAAAACCTCTTAGCTGCATCCTCTCCAGGCCATTCTTACAGGAGGGAGTTGAAGATCTCATCTGCTCAAAACTACTAGAAATGAAGAAGGGGCTCTTTATGTTTATTAATCTATTTGCTGGGCTCATGGTGGATGAGAAGGACAAGGGCCGTCTATCTGACTTTTTCCTCTTTAAGATTTGAACTAGCTTGCAGCTTTCAGTTGATAGTCACCTGGGATCCTTGGAAGAAAAGCTACAATTACCTATAGTCCACATGTATAGAGTGTGCCTATAGCAGGCTAGAATGGCAAGCTTCAGTTGGAAAGTATTCAGTTGGAAACGTGGCTGGAGAGCTATTGTGTGATAAGCAGACTGTTAGGCAATGGGAAAACAGTATCAGAAAGCTAACATAACTTTTGTCTTTGTGACCCTTGCTTTAATAGATTATTCATTTTTGAATAACATTTTGAATAAGAAGGAAGTAACAGAGAATTATGCTTTTATTTAGAGCCCTCAATTCTCCACCCTGAGTTCCTTCCTGAATTTAAGTAGAGGACAAAACAACATTTCACTCCTGTGACCCCAGCAGCTGCTCCAAATTTTTTTCAGAGCTGCTCTTTTTTTTTTTTTTTTTTTTTTTGAGACAGGGTTTTTCTGTGTATCCCTGGCTATCCTGGAACTCACTCTGTAGACCAGGCTGGCCTCAAACTCAGAAATACTCATGCCTTTGCCTCCCAAGTGCTGGGATTAAAGGTGTGCGCCACCACTGCCTGGCCAGAGCTGTTCTTGAAACATAGCCAAGTGTTTTGTAAGCCCTAAACAAGTTCAGACCTCAGTCTGGCTGAGGGCTACAGAGAAGTGGCCTGAAGCCATCATGCAAACCTCAGGTTTCTCTAGCAATACTGAGCCTAAACAAAGATGGGCTTTCTCTTGCTTTCCCAAGGAAAGCTCAAAGTGCTTTAGTCTTGTTTGTAGATCACCCTAAACTTCAGGGATTTTATTTTCATATCGGAGAGTTTCAGAAATGATGAGTGGAAAGTCCCTGGCTGTGTTTTTTGGCATGATTCTGACTTTGACTTACATGGAAATGAAACATCATGTTCAAGATTGGTTTTGATTTCCTGGATACTTGTGTAATACTCAGAGCTTTGTGCATGTCAGCATGCTGTTTTAGAGTATATACCTGACCCTATAGTGGGTCATTCCCAGAGCTTTGTGTGTGCTAGATTAGCACAGTATCTCAGAGTATATTCCTGGATCTATTCTGGCAGTGTTGGCATTTAGTCTGGACTCCTTTATTACATCCAGGGCAGCTCCAGAGAAGCAACCTCTAGATGTTCTCACAGACACAGATGCTTCTATTGAACCTGTTCCTTCTGATCTACCCACAGATGGTTCCACAGTCCCTGGACTGCAAGGAAACAGTCAACTCTCCTAAGACTGGACCAACATCCCCTTACCCATTTTTTTAGGTTTCCCAGAGATACGATGCCCAAAAGTCAACAGGAAATAGCTAAAGATCACGATGACCCTACTTCTGCTCCACCATCAACTCTTTCTAATTTTTCCTTTCTTAATTAGTCCAAAACAGGGATGGGGGGATTGTTAGCATTTAGTCTAGGCTCTGCCCTACAGTTACCTGGCAACAGCTAGGTGTGCTTGACTCACTATAAAATGGGATGCTCGGCCTGTCCTCACTCTCTTGTTATTTTGCTCTTGTTCTCTTATCGTCTTCCAGCTCTCTCCCAATTTCCCTCCCCCCTCAACATGTTCATGGCTAGCCCCCTTCTCTCTCTGTGTGTCTCTCTGTCTTTCTGTCTGTCTGTCTCTCTCTGCCTTTCTCTCAACTCCCCTCCCCATGCCCTGAATAAACTCTATTTATTCTATACTATACCTATACTGTTGTGTGGCTGGTACCAGAGAAGGGGAAGGGATAACTCCGCATGGCCCCACAGAAGCATCCCCTTCCCCCAAACCTTACTCTGTCTCTACTAAACATATCCCTGCCTTTTCCTATCTTTTTATAAAATACAACAGGTGTCATACCCGAGTGTTGTGAGTGCTAGATCAGCACTCTCTCTCAGAGCTCTATTCCTGACCCTCTTTATAGGAGGCATTTTGAGAAAGGTTCTCTCTCTGAGTTGTCCAACAGACCTTGAACTCACTCTGTAGCTAAGGCAAGCAACACCTAAATGATTTTCTTATAGTGTATTTGGAAGCAAATCCATCTGAATTCTTGACAATAGGCCTCTGTGATACAAGAGCATCAAGAGTTATTACCCTATTTAATAGATCCATGGAATTAAAAGCCTGAGAAATCATTTTTCTGGCACAAAGGAGGAAAAGGAGGAGGAAGGGGAGGAGCAGGAGGAGAAAGAGGAGGAGGAAGAGGAGGAGGAGGAGGAGGAGGAGGATGTGTAATTGAGGTCAAGTCTATGGAAGGAACAATAAACAAATGAGGAAGAAATACAGAGAATTCTGTTTCAGAGTAATATGGGGTAAAGTTATTTGGTAAAGGACATTGTGTCAACTTTCTGATGATATAGCAAAGCACCTGAGATGGCCAACTTATAAAGAGAAGAGGCTCACTTGGTAGTAGTAGTTGCATAAGTTTCACACCATGGCTGGTTGGCCCAATTGCTTCTGGGTTTGTGTTAAGGTTATACACAAGGATGGGGTGGGGGAGGTTATAGGGAAGATCAGAACTGCCCACCTCAGTAAAGAAGTGAAAGGAAGAGGGCAAGAGAGTCACACAATCTTCCAAAACTACAGTCCTGGTGTCAGTGGGCATTCTTGAAGAGAAACTATGTCTTCCAAGATTGGTGGACAAGAGGTGGGAATGTCCTTTGTCTAAAGGGTAATTACCTCATCTCAGACTTCCTTTAGCCCTTGTCTATGTTGAAGTACCACATCCTGTGACTAATAGGGAAAAGACTTTTGGAATGCCTTAGTTTAGCAGACAACTAGCCCCCACCCCCACCCCTACCCCCACAGCTAATAATGCCATCAGATTGTGTCTGAGGCCTCTAGGAGAGATTGCTGTTCCCTGACTCTCTGACGTTCCTATTCAGTGTATTTTAAACTCATCTTGATTTGTGGCTTCCTTTATTCTGTTAAAGCATAAACCTTCACAGAACTGTTTCCATGTTGAAACATGGAATTTGGAGTAACCTACATCTGTGTTCCTGGGCCATGATCACTCAAAATGCTTTCCCAATAAACTACCTCTCATTCCCTTAAGGGTGAGAGCTGTGATTTGCACTGTCACCAGTGACTTAGCTTCCAGTAAGCCCCAGATCATTAAATTCCTGCTATTTCCCAACCAACACTGTCACAGGCATGCCACATAGGCCTCTGGAACACATTTAGTATTCAAACCTTAGCAGATGTAATTTGGATACTATTTGATCCCCTCAAAAAACAAAACGAAACAAAACAACAAAACACAAACAACACCGAGACTAGTTTTCTACAGAATTTATTATTCTAACAGAGTTACAGGTATTCAGAGGCAAGTCAGCTTCTCAGTTTGGTGGCTGACATTCATCCCTTTGATCCATTTAAATTTCTTCTCAGGTAAATGAGAAAAAGCAGAAGAGAAGAATGAGAAGCACCCTCTGAGCTTCAGGTGCAAAGAACCACCCATTTTATTTCCAGAAGCAGGAAGAAGCAATTGTGGAAGTAGGGAAATCCTGTTCCAGGAAACATGGAGTTCTGGTGAATAAGAAGCAGCTGCCACAGGAGGAAGTGTCCTGCTCACAGCACTATAAGCAAAGCTGCAAAGCCAACATCTTAGGATAGACTTCAAAGACAGCTAATCAGGAAGATCTGACTGTGCCCAGGGGAGGGTTTCTCTGCACTTTGTTAGATAAATATGGGCAGAGGCCGGTTAAGGTGGTTTTTACTGGAAAGTACTGAACCTTAAGCAGAAAACAGGAACAGCCCCAAGTGTTGGCAGCAGTGTCTGGAACGAAGCCTCTGTGGTTTTATAACTGGTTATGTCTAGTGGGTTTTATATTTCTATACAAGGTATTATTATAATTTGCTACTTTTTGTTTTCTCACAGAAGGAGACAACATAACTCCCAAATAAAGTTGCCCTTCTAATGAAGTCAGTACCCTGGGCATCTTCAGCCCTGTATTAGAGTCATGAATTTGGACCTCAGGTTGTTACAGCAGCAGCATATTTTTCTGAAAAATATACTTAAAATTCATTCTTTGAAAATGTCATATATAAGATTCAATGTATTTGGATCATAGACTATCCCCCCCAACTCTCCTATTTCTGTCTCCTATGCCTTCCCAGTTGCCCATCTTCCTCACAACTGCACCTCCAAAGAAAACTGACCCTCCTCCTCTGCCTGGCACCACTGTCATTAGCTCCCCAGCGAGGGGAGGGACCTCAGGATTCGCTCTCTCATCCAATCCCCAGGTTTTTCATCAGTTATGTTAGAATTCCCCTCCCCCAGACACCTTAGCAGGTTTCTCTACATTTTGATCACTGATGGATGGACAAAGCTGATCTCCATCACTCTCTGCTGAACAAACACAGAAGTGCTCTGAGCAGACCCCCAATGAGGTGCACCTTAAACAAACCTGTGAAGAGTGTCAAAAGTAATTCTCCTTCTGTTCCCTGGCTTAGTTCCCACCCTCGGTTCACCCCAAGTTCCTGCTTTAAAATCCTGAGGCTGCATTAATTTCAGGGTTCTCCTTCTCACCAAAATTGCCAATATTAGAATTTCCCCATCTGTCTCCCCACCCAACTTTGGCCCACAACCTCTTACATAACAGACAGCATTTGAAGTAAGGGGCAGGCTAGTTCTTTTAAGCAAACAAATAAAACTAAACCATAGCTGTTTTAGTACTAGCCTTAGAAAGGTGACTAAGGTAGTGCTGTCCCACCCCAACCCAGCAGCAGAACTTGAGTTTTCTTGAAATTGATTCCTCTTGTCATAGTTGTCTCTAGTGTGGGGTGTGTGTGTGTGTGTGTGTGTGTGTGTGTGTGTGGTAAGTAGCTTGATGGGTTTGACACAGTTGTGGTTGTGGTCCTGTGGAGGTTGCACATGGTGTACACAGGGTGTTTTGCTAAACCACCCAGAAACGAACTTTTCTATCTCACTTCCTTCTGTTGGGGAAAGCAGAAGTCTCTTCTGAAAGAGCTGCCCACTGAGTTGCAGTTGTGCAGAAAATGTTGCAGAACTCAACCTTATTATTTTTCACTGCCTGCTGGGGGATGGGAGTGCTCTGAACTCCAGGGTCTCTATAGTCCTTTATGTCCGACTGACCCCAGCCCCCATTGTTAGCATTTTGTCTAAGCCCTGACTCCAGTTACCTGGCAGCTGCCAGCTGTGCCTGACTCACTCTAAAGGGGGCTACTAGCCCCTCCTCTCTCTCTCTCTTGCTCTTGCCTTCTTGCTCCCACTCCATCCTATGGGTCCTCCCCCCTCTCTATTCCCCTCCCCCTCCCTATTCCCCTCCCCCTCTCTCTACATGCTCTTGTGGCCTGCTTCTATCTCTCTCTCTCTCTCTCTCTCTCTCTCTCTCTCTCTCTCTCTCTCTCTCTCTGCATGGCTTTAGGCTTAATCAGCACTAACTCTTCCCCTACTGGAAACCAAGCTGATGTCAGTTTTCTAAAAGGCGGGATTAATTTCTGTGGGCATCTTGCATTTTGATTAATCGACACCTTTCCACCATGACTCCATCATGACTCTTGTTTGGAGCATGTTAGAACCTCAGAGTTCAGTTACAGTATGTGCTCCAGGCCTCAGGTTATAAGATTCCCCATGTGCTGATTTAAACAAATCAGGCAAGAGAGAGGAGTTAGTGCAGGCCCAGAGGGCTTCCTGAAGAAGTGTTCTTGGTCTGACAATGCTGCAGTGCTGTAGTTGGTCATTGGCTCAGTTCCTGTTTTTTCAGGTAATTTGAAGAAGTACTCTTGCTTGAAAGAACCATCTGGTTCCCTAATTCTGTCCCTGACTAAGCCTAAAGCCATGGAGAGAGAGAGAGAGAGAGAGAGAGAGAGAGAGAGAGAGAGAGAGAGAGAGAGAGAGAGAGAAGCAGGCCACAGGAGCATGTAGAGAGAGTGGGAGGGGAATAGTGATTTCCATGAGTGCTGACTGTGCTGACTGAACAAATTGGGGATTTCAGAAACTGGGCAAGGTCAGAGCAGACTCTTTAGAGATTTCCCTGCAGGAAAGAACAGAGCAAAGGTTATCATGTCCACCACTTAAAACACCTCCTCCAGATAGTTGGTTTTGGTTCTCAAATGAACACAGTCTAGAATCACAAAGGGAGTTTCCACGAGGGAACTATCTAGATTAGGATGGTATGTGGGTGCATGCGAGGGAGAGTAAGGTGAAAAAAAAATCCTCCCACAGGAGGTGAAATCATTCTTTGGGCAGGGGATTTTGTCTGATAGTGAAGAAAGGGTGCTAAGGATTCCTGTAAGTGCGCTATGGCTTCATTGCTCTTTCTGCTGTGGATGTATGGTGACCAGCTGCTCCAAAGGTCGCCTGCCTTCACTTCCCTCCAGTGGTGCACTGCGGTGGTTTGAATGAGAAATGTCCCTCGTAAGCTCCTGTACATGAACACTTGGTCCCTAGGTGGTGGTGATGTTTAGGGGAGGCTGGGAAACTTTTGGAGGTGTGACCTTGCTATACTTAGTACACAAATGGTAGTGGGTGGGCTTTAAGAGTTTTTAGCCAATAAAGAAGTAGGCCAAACAAATCAGGCAAGGAGACACACTAATGCACACGCTTCCCCAAAATAGGATGGGGCATGAAAATCCATAAGACTATCAAATCATTGGGCCTGTAAAAATGATACTATATGTTCTTCATGGAAAATAGGGGTGCCCTCCTTAATATTAGATTGAAAACAATGCCAACAAGACGCACAATAAAAACTTCACTGCTTTTTATACTAAGAATAATCTGTTCTATAGACAATTATAGACCTAAGCAAAAGTCCTGAAATGAAGGTATCTGAGATGACTCACTGGGCTCTTCTGCTTTCGTTTCTGGGCCTTAGGTTTGACTGACTCTGAGAAGTTTATCTCTAACCTATGTACATGTACACACACACACACACACACACACACACACACACAGTGAAATTACAAGCATGTATATGTTGAGAACTGGAGGGACTACTCACCCTGAGAACAAAGCATCAGATGTAGGGTGCTGGGAGCAGGAGAGCTGTCTTACCAGTCCATGCAGTGGCTAGCCTGAAAGCCACTCGCTCTCTCACACGCCAGGGAGATGTTGCTGCTGCTTCAATTGTGCCACACGTGCAGATATTACCTACCTGCAGCTTAAAGCTCAAAAGGAGGGTTTCAAATCCCCCAGTTCTCCTCCCCCTCCCCCCTCATGCCCCCTCCCTCCGCCCCCAGCAAAGAACATCAAGAGGGCCGGCCGAGGGGTTGGAGAGATAGATCAGCAGTTGAAGAACTGACCTTTTAGCTGAAATTTGTTTCGATGTACCCTGTTCAGGCCGCTCACAACATCTGTTGCTCTTGTTTCCCAGCTTTCAGTGCCCTCTGCTGAGCACTGGTGCACCCTGCAGGCGTGCACGCAGGACGCTCGCTCCTCCCACCCTTTCCCCTCCCCTCCCCTCTCCCGCACACAGGAATGTAAATAAAAGTATAACTTTAAAAGGTCCCGAAGGGGGTTATCGTCACCTGCCAAAAATAACACTGTGCAGAGTCCTATTTAAAATAAACAACCCTTCGGACTGCAGTGCTGCGCCCGACTCCCTCAGAGCAAATTCTTTTTCTTTCCTAGGAAACAACCAAGTCTCATCCGACAGCATCGCTAATAACTAAAACGAAACACAGAACAAGTAAGGATGGTATTGGTTGGAACCCGTGAGCATCCCAGATCCTCAAATGACGCTGAAACTCTTCCCTCACGTATTCTTACTGTACCGAATCTGGAGATTGAAACTTCTGGTCCTCACTAGTGAGGTGGAGTCGGCTCCACCGTTATAACTGGGCGAGGCGGGGCTGGGCAGGGCGGGGTTAAACACGATATTTTAGTAAAGCACACGGGTGCCTGTTTTAAGTCATATTCCGTGAAGTGTATATGCTAAGCCCGCCAATTAAAACACGAAGAGAAGAAATAGTCTACCAAAAAATTTAACAGACTTCCCATCCTTCAGGAAACGTCTCCATTTCCAACGGATGAAAATTCTAATTAACATACCCAGTTGCCAATCTCAAATTGGTTTCTTGAGTTTGACAGTTTGGGGCCTATAATCCATCATCTGCAGAGGACGCTGTCAAAGTGGATAAAGTTACTGCTGTTCGGAAGGAAAAGTTCATTTGCACAGAACTTCTAAAAATACAGTTGAGACCCAAGGGCTGTACGTGAGACAACACCGGCTAAGGTTGCTCGTCTGCTTCCCTAATAAGCTTGGTGGTGCCAGTCCATATTTGCATATGTATTTATTTACATTTATTCTAAACACTCAAGAACTTGTACTAGGTTTTTAAATGGTCAAACAGTATTTAATTTCTAGTTTATTTTCATAAAACATGAATGCCTTGCTGGACTGTGGTGTTATGCACCTTTAACCCTATCCCTCAGCCATCAGAGGCAGGGGGAACTCTGAGAGTTTGACACCAGCTGGCTTTACAGAATGAGTTCCACATCAGCCAGGACTATACAGTGAGACCAGTCTGGAAAAGAAAGAAACAAACAAACCAGCAAGCACCCTAAATGTCCTGCTTCAGAACATTAAGGCAAGGTGTCACATTCTTTCCTACCTTCGGTTGTTGGTTGACTTGTGTCTTTCATAGTGATGACTTGAGCCAAAGACGAACTAAATTTCTAATTATACGGTGCATTAACAGCTCGGTGAGCATACACATCTCTCTGGTTTGTTACCTCCCAGACACTCTTTTCTTTTGCAAACATTTATAAGTGACTTTATGTTGAGAAGTTGGTCAGGAAAACTAGTGATGTAAAATGATGGATTTCATTTAACATTTAATGTCAATGAATTAATATATAAAAGGTATCTCATAATTTATGCGATTGTAAATCAGTGCCTAAATAATTTCTTTCAGTCATATACAACATTTAGTTTAAATGATATTTTTCACAGAGAGACATTCTATGTCCCCAAAGCTTTAAAGAGCTTTGTGCTAAAATGCTACTGTATTGTGACAATTACTTCACAGTTGATATGTGGAGAGGAAAAACAACCCTCCAAAAAAAAACCGAAAAGACAAACAAACAAATGAAACAAAAACCCAGAGTACTTGGCATTTCAGGCTTTAATTCTATCAGTGTTGAGATAAATTATTATGTAAGTTATGTCAGCTAAAGTACACACAGACTTGGAAAAAAAACCTCAGAGGTGTAAAAATTTCACTGGCTAAACAATTCAAACAAACTTTTCAAGTCATATCAATCCATCTTGCATAGCTGGTCTATATTACACTGGGGCAGTGAAAATCAAGAGGCTGTTGAAGCATCTGCAAGATGTTCTCATCTGGACACTGCTTCTCAAAGATTTCATTTTCAGAATCACTGTAGCTACAAGATTCTGTAAGAAAACAGCCATGTTTAAAGCAATAGAAATAGAACTATTTGCCAATGGACTGGCACTCACAAAGTCTATTTGCACCCACCTTTCTGCCCACCTTGCATCTGTGTCTGCATGACTTAGAGATCATCGTGAACTTGCTATCTTTGACTGCTGATGCTCACATAAGGATAAATACAGTTCAAATATGATGTGTGGTGGTGCAGGTTCAGGTGACAGATAAAAGAATCAAGATTTAGAGTATTAGAAATACCATTTCACTCCTTCAGGTCTGGGCCGGTGCCCTGAGTGGACCTTGGGCTCGAAATTCCACAGCCAGTCCCACAACTCCCAGAGGAAGCTTCACTCCCAGGTGCTCTAATGCACCCAGGATCATAGGATCTCAGGATTCTAGGATCACAAGAGCTTGGTCACACCAGGATCTCAGAGTCCCAGAGGCAGATTGACTCCCAGGAGCTCTGACACATCTAGGATCTCAGGATCACAGGATCCCAGAATCACAAGGCCACAGACACAGCTGGACTCTGAGAAGTTCTGACACAAACGGGATCATAGGAAGGAAAAGTATAGTGAAGGCCGGTAGCACTAGAGATTACCAAATTGCAGGAGGCAAGTGTAAGAACATAAGCAACCGAAACCAAGGTTACTTGGCATCATCAGAACTCAATTCTCCCACCATAGCAAGTCCTGGATACACCATTAAATAGGAAAAGCAGATTCAGATCTAAAATCACTTCTCATGATGCTGATAGAAGACTTTAAGAAGGACATAAATAACTCCCTTAAAGAGATATAGGAGAACATAGGTAAACAAGTAGAAGCCCTTAAAGAATTATAGGAAAGCACAACCAAACAGGTGAAGGAATTGAAAAAAAATCCAGTATCTAAAAATGAAAATAGAGATGGCTCAGTGCTTAAGAGCACTAACTGCTTTTCCTGAGGTCCTTAGTTCAAATCCCTGCAACTACATGATGGCTCATAAACATCTGTAATGAGATCACATGCCCTCTTCTGGTGTGTCTGAAGACAGCTATAGTGTACTTACATATAATAAATAAATCTTTTTTAAAAAAGAAAGAAAATGGAAACAATAAAGAAATCATAAAGGGAGACAACACTGGAGTTAGAAAACCTAGGAAAGAGATCAGGAGTCATAGATACAAGGATCATGCCCATGAACATACGAGAAGCATACATACAGAACTCCAAATAGATTGGACCAGAAAAGAAATTCTTCCCATTACATAATAGTCAAAACACCAAATGTACTAAACAAAGAACAAATATTAAAAGCAGTAAAGGATAAAGGTCAAGTAACATGTAAATGCAGACCTATCAGAATTACACCAGATTTCTCAACAGAGACTATAAAAGCTAGAAGATCCTGGGCACATGTCATTCAGACCCCAAGAGAACACAAATAACAGCCTAGGTTACTATACCCAGCAAAACTCACAATTATCATAGACAGAGAAAACAAGATATTCCATGACAAAATGAAATTTACACATTATCTCCTCAAATCAAGCCCTACAAAGAATAATAGATGGAAAACACCAACACAAGGAGGAAAACTACACCCTAGAAAAAGCAAGAAGGTAATCTTTCAACAAACCCAAAAGAAGATAGCTACACAAATATAATTCCACCTCTAAGAACAAAAATAAGAAGTAAGAATCACCTTTCCTTAGTATCTCTTAATGTCAATGGACTCAATTCCCCAATAAAAAGACATAGACTAACAGATTGGATATGTAAACAGATGCAACATTTTGCTGCATATAGGAAATGCACCTTAGTAACAAAGACAGAAACTACCTCAGAGTAAAAAGTTGGAAAACAATTTTCCAAGCAAATAGTCCCAAGAAACAAGCTGGAGTAGCCATTCTAAAATTGAATAAAATTGACTTCAACCAAAAGTTATCAAAAAAGGATAAGGGAGGATACTTCATACTGGTCAAAGGAAATATCTACCAAGATGAACTCTCAATTCTGAACATCTATGTTTCAAATGCAAGGGCACCCACATTCATAAAAGAAGCTTTACTAAAGCTCAAAGCACACCCTGTACAATAATAGTAGAAGATTCATCACCCCACTCTCAGCAATGTACAGATCATGAAAACAGAATCTAAACAGAGACACTGTAAAACTAACAGAAAATAAGAACCAAATGGATCTAACATGTTTATAGAACATTTCATTCTAAAACAAAAGAATATACCTTCTTTTTAGCATCTCATAGTACCTTCTCCAAAATTGACCATATAATCAGTTACAAAACAGGTCTCACAAATATAAGAATATTGAAATAATCCCAAGCATCCTATCAGATTACCATGGACTAAGGGTGGTCTTCAATACCAAGAAAAACAAGGGAAAGCTCACATACATATGGAAACTAAATAGCACTCTACTCAATAATAACTTGGTCAAGAAAGAAATAAAGGAAGAAATTAAAGACTTTTTAGAATTTAATGAAAATGAAGACACATACCAAAACTTATGGGACACATGAATGCAATAGAAAGAAGAAAACTTACAGCTCTAAGTGCCTCCAAAAAGAAACTGGAGAGAGCTTACACTAGCAGCTTGACAGCACACCTGAAAGCTATAAACAAAGAGATGCAAATACACCCAAGAGGAGTAGAAGGCTGGAAATAATCAAACTCAGGGCTGAAATCAACCAAATAGAAACAGAAAGAACTACACAAAGAATCAACCACACTGGGAGCTGGTACTTTGAGAAAATCAACAAGATAGATAAACCCTTAGCCAGACTAAACAGAGAGCACAGAGACAATATCCAAATTAAAAAAACAAAAAAACAAAAAACAGGAATGCAAAGGGAGACATAACAATGGAAACCATGGAAATTCAAAAAAATTATCAGATCCTACTATAAAAGCCTATACTCAACAAAATCAGAAAATCTGGATGAAATGGTCAATTTTCTAGACAGATATCAAATACCAAAGTTAGATCAGTATTAGATAAACCACCTAAACAGTCCCATAACCCATAAAGAAATAGAAGCATTCACTAAAAGTCTCCCAACCAAAAAAAAGCAGAAGACTAGATGGGTTTAATGCAGAATTTTATCAAACCTTTAAAGAAGACCTAATACCAATACTCTTCAAACTATTCCACAAAATAGAAAAAGAACAAACACTATCCAAATTATTTTAAGAAGCTACAGTTATACTGAGTATTCTCCCTTGAAAATGGAACAATTTCTGTCTAATCAGGAACTTGTCATATTTTCCTTTCATAGAGGACTTCGCAGAAGCTTATTTTCTACTTCCATCTTGTTTAATGTTTCAAATAGATTGTAAAAACTGGTGGAGTACTTTTAGCTTCAGAAGAAATGTGTAATTTAAGAGCCATTTAACTATTATAAATTATTTTGATGACTTAAAAAATCTTAATACTAAGTGAAATATTTTAATATAAATTTTATAAGTTTAATAAAAAAAATAAATCCAAAAAAGGAAAACAAAGTCCCATAAAGTAAAATAAAAAAATTCATATTGGTTTACATGGCAGACAAAGTCACAAGCAAACTGGAAACTATCAGAGATGGACAAATGTGTGATTCAAAACCAGAACATCGACAGAGATGTTAAAGAAGGGAACTGTATTTCTGTATTCTCAGAGTTAAGTGTAAGATAAGGGCCTACAGAACTCTAACAGTGGATTCCATTCTAGCTTTATGAACTAATGCATCCCTGTGGGTGTGGCTAGAGTATGATGTAAAGTTACTTTCACAAGTATTTTGTATTTTTTTTCAGATAAAGTTTAGTTGATTCCTTTCTTCACACTTGGTATGAAATACTAGTCTCCTATTATGTTGATATACCTGGAGCATCTCATCTTGCATATTTCCCCCCAGTATGGATACTATTTATAATATAAATATTAAAAATGAAAACTTTTGTACAGATAGATTGTAACTTACAAATCAAAAAATGAAGACAGGTTTTGTTGCTGCTAAAAATGGTTTGATATTAGTCATACAAGCTTATGTTCCCACTGTTTACATCCCATACTTTTTACTCTTCTGATTTTGTCTTCTTCTTCTTCTTCTTCTTCTTCTTCTTCTTCTTCTTCTTCTTCTTCTTCTTCTTCTTCTTCTTCTTCTTCTCCTTCTTCCTCCTTCCTCTCCTTCTTCTCCTTCCTCTCCTCCTTTCTTTCATTCTCCTCCTTTCTCTCTTTCTCCTTCTTCTTCTCCCTCTCCTCCTTCCCCTCCTTCCCCTCCTTCTTCTTCTCCTCCTCCTTCTCCTACTCCTCCACCTTCTTCTCTTTCTCCTCTCTCTCCCCCTCTTCCTCCTCCTGCATCTTCTTTTTCTTCTCCTACTCTTTCTTCTTCTGTCTCCCAAGCACAGTCTAGCTTCAAATTTAAACTCTTCCTACCTTTCCCTGCTTATTTCTGGGTTACACTGAGTGACACCATTTTAGTTCCTTTTCTGTTGCTGAGACAAAACACTAGGACCAAGACAACTTATAGAACAGAAGGTTTACTTGGGGGCTTATGGTTTCAGAGGGTGTCTTAGTTACTTTTCTATTGCTTTGAAGAGACACTGTGACCAATGCAATTTATAGAAGGAAGCATTTCATTGGGAGCTCACTTACAGCTTCAGAGCATTAATCTATTCTCATCATGATAGACAGCCCGGAAACAGCCAGGCAGGGGTGGCTCTGTAGCAGTTGCTGTTAGAGGAGAAAGAGAAAGAGAGAGAGAGAGAGAGAGAGAGAGAGAGAGAGAGAGAGAGAAATGGGAACGATATGATGTGGGCTTTTGAAACCTCAAATCCTGCCCCCCAGTGATATCTCATCTCCAACATAGTCACTCCCCCTTAACCCTTCCCAAACAATTCCATCAACTGTATACCCAAGTATTCAAATATATGAGTATATGGGACCATTAAATTTCAAGCAGTCTTCATACTGGATAGTTCAATCTACCTGTATTACATGTATGCATATATGTATGTATGTATATATGTATGCATGTATATATATATATATATATATATGCATCTATTATCAGTTGTCTAGCTATCATGTATCCATGAATCTATTAGTATCTATCATCTGTATCAGTTTTCTGTCTAGAAAGATGTCCTTTCTTTTACACAGTATTATGTTTGTGAGACTCAACCTTGTGAGCTGAGTTGAGTATTAATACCAATTTCTGGAGTAACTCTATATCCCTCTTCTTTCAATGGACATGCTAATTACTGTTATTTTCATGAAGTAATGTGGACTTTTTATGCATGTACACTTGTATATATAACCACTGACATATTACTTGTTTCCTACAAAAAAGACCCAAGAGTAAAATTTGTAAAATGAGAATGCTTTAGTTTGACTTTTCCTAGCTAGTATTAAACTACCTTTTCAAATAATTGTGTACCCCTTTTCTCCTTGAGCCCTGGATGGGCTATCAGTCCAGTTGCTTCACAGTCTCACTGGTATTTAAGTGTTTAACTGGGCAAAAATTTGTATTTATATACACATACATACACATACACATACACAATACATATACATATATATTTAGTGATTTCTTAATTTGATCTAAATTTTGCATAGTGCATCATAAATAAAGACAATCAGCTTTTTATATCTGTACCAGACATTTGGGTATCTTCTTTTCTGAAAGGTCATGAAGACTTTTTGTTCACGTTTTCTAGTGAGCTTTATGCTTCTTATGTTTGGTCAGTATTTTTAGCCCTTGGATGCTAGTCATATGTCCACATGTCTAATTTTGGTTGTAAACTTGATTGGGATAGATGACACTTAAGAAGTCAGTATGTCCAATAAGGTGCTTCTGGAGACAATTGGTGTACGGGTCAACAAGCTGAAGGGAAGAAGAGTTTCTTTGGATGAACAAGCTTATTCTCTAGTCTGGGGTCCAGATGCAGAAAAAAGATGAGGATGGATTCTGTAAAGTTAGGTTATTTGTCAACTTGAAAGACTCTAGAATCACCTCTGGGCATTATCTCAAGTTTGTTAATGGAGGTGGGAGGACCCATCACTGAAAGTAGTGCCATTGGGTCAGGATTCTGGATGGTGTAAGTGCTCAACATCATGCATTTAACTCTCTGTTCTCTTCTGACTGTGCCTGTGGTGGGACCAGACACTGTAAACTCCTGGAGACCTGCATTCTCCTCCTTAGCTAAACTAAAACATTATAAAACAGAGTACTTTTATCTAGGAAAGTCCTGGGTGAATGTCTTAGTTAGGGTTTTACTGCTGTGAACAGACACTATGACCAATGCAAATTTTACAAAAGACAACATTTAATTGGGGCTGGCTTACAGGCTCAGAGGTTCAGTCCATTGTCATCAAGGCAGAAACATGGCAGCATCCAAGCAGATATGGTGCAGGAGGAACTGAGAGTTCTACATCTTCATCTGAAGGCTGCTAGTGGAAGACTGAGTTCCACGCAACCAGGCTGAGGGTCTTAAGTCCACACCCACAGTGACACACCTACTCCAACAAGGCCACACCTCCTAATAGGGTCAGTTCCTGGGCCAATCATATACAAACCATCACAGTAAGCCTGGAAGCCTCACTCTTGAAAAGTTGATGGACAGAGCTCAGGATCCTGATCTGGGCTGCACGGCTGCCCTTTCACCATTGGGTCACATCAGGTTGACAAAAGTCAGATTTTCAGAAATTCATTTATCACCTTTGCAGGTGTGCACCGAGGACCTGACTGTGCAGATTAGGGTGGAGTCAATTAGAGGCAAAAGATAAGACTTGAAAGGGTGTCTTGCATTTCATAGCAGCAATCACCTTCCTGCTCCTGGGGGCTAGCTGTTTTGACTCTCTCACCCCATGGAGATGTCTGAAGCTGTCCTGAGGTTATGAGGGAGAAAATCAGCTCCCACTGAGGAGGAGGTGTACTTTGTTCAGTCGTTTCAGGATGGCTTTGGCCAGTGTTATTGGTGTTATTGTGGTCTATGTTCTTTTTCTTTTACATTCACTACTTCTATTTTATGGGTCTTTTATGTGTATGCTCATTTTGACTGCATATGTGTGTGTGTGTCTGAGGTCAAAAGAGGGCATCAACTTCCTAGGAACTGGAATTACAGATAGTTGTGAAGTGCCGTGTGTGTGCTGGTAATTGAACCGAGTCTTCTCAGAGAGCAGTCAGGGCTTTTAACCACTGAACCATCTCTCTGTCCCTACTTTCCCTTTCTTATCCTAACTTTCTTAATGGATTTTTATCCAACATTCAACCAGTTGTCTGCTGTAGTACAAAGGATTTTAGGGAGCAGAGTTGTATGCTTACTGAAGATAAGCTATATTGGGCAAAGCGATAAGAACTGGCAGAACCTACCTCAAGAGTTGGGAATAACAACAACAGATAAACAGCAGGTAGGTAGGTTCTAGTGCTAACTGACTGAAGTAACAATGTATTTATAAGAACTATAAATTCTGTCCATAATCACTGCCTAAAACAGTGACTTCAAATGCTGACAGAGCAGTAGCTTAGAATATTGTTATAGGGCACAGAAAGAGATTTATGACCTGGAGAGTAACATCTAGGTAAAAACAACAGCCTAGTTTTTCTCCCAAAGCTGTCAAACCCATATTAGTCAAAGCATATTTGTGAAAAAAAATTCCAAATCCAGATTATTTCAGTACTCGGGAGGCAGAGGCAGGAGGATATCTGAGAGTCCGAGGCCAGCCTGGTCTACATAGTAAGTTTTGGTACATCCAGGGTCACATAATGAGATTTGTAAGAGAAAGAATCCCCAACGTTTCAGTAACCTTGGCAGCGATTCATAGAGTAGTATTGTATGCTGGGGAAAATGGCAGCAGTGGACTCGGGCCTGTGTGTTCTACTTGCTGCTCTTATTTAGGCAACTATCTGAGGAAACAGCTAGCATTTTGACATTTTTTTCTCTTATGTTAGAAGTTTGAATAAATGTATCCCATTTCTCTGAGAAAGCTAATGTTTAACATATACTGTCCTACAATATATCCTATATCTATTGGTTTAGACTTTTGAGATTGGAACAAAGAATCTATTTGTTTGTTTGTTTGTTTGTTTGTTTTAGAATCTGTATATTTTTGGAAGCTCCCAGTGAAAATTCAGAGCAAGATTTACAGCAGTCTTTGGTTTCAGCTTCAGGTTGATCCATCCATATCATGTCCTTATCTCCTCACACACTCAAATGCCAGGATTCACAACAACACTTTGCTTCATTGGTGGCAACAATCCTTAACATTCTGTGTGTCTAAATCATTTCAAAGCATATGGCCACATGCCACATTCTACAGCTTACCAAGGTCATCAATTCAAAACATCATGTGTATAGATTCTTACCTCTGAAGTTATCATAGTCCTGAAACAATTCTACATCTATTTTTATTCCAGAAAGTCATAGTTCATCTGCAGCTGTGTGGCATTTCCATTGGCACAATGAAATGAAAGACACTTTTCAATTATAGGGTCAGGTTCATGGTCCAAGACCAGGAGAGCCCTTGGCTGTGCACTGTTGGGGATTGGTCTGTTGCTACTATATATTCAAATGCTAAATATTGTCCCCCAAGATCTGGTTACAGTTCCACCAGCATATTATCTCATATAACTAATGATGTTGCTTAAACTTTGCTTGCATAGCTTCTCTGACTGCTTAAATAAAAGTAGCTATAGCTAATTACTAGAGAGAACACAGGTCGACAAAATTTCAGTTACTGGGCTGTGTGTCACAGGTAGGGACCAGAAGCAGAAAGAAGAGAAGGAGAAAGAAGAGGGGGCAATCATGAGGTCTCCATTAAACGTGATGGACTAGGAGCATGTGGCCCAGTATATATACACAAATGCCCCTTGTGTATAGACTGATGCAACAAAAACAGCCCCTGTGGGCTCAGACAGCAAGTACTTGGGAGCACAATTGAGAAGTAGACAGTCTAATGAAGAGAATAGGTTAGGGCTATGAGAAGAATGGTGCTAAAGCTGATTAAATAAGTCTATTAGGACCCAGTCTCAATTACTGGGGGGGCAACTGCATCAGATTAAGAACTAGTAGAGTAATTAATACCATTTTAAATGAACAAAGCCTACCTCTGAAGATCAGGCAGAGTTAAGATCAGGGAACGTGAGGACAACAGATGCTATCTTCCATTTCACAGATCAGAATTGGTTTTCTGAGAAGGGCTTCCTTTCTGAAAGCATCTAAAAATGCATGCTTTGATTTGGAGTTGGGATTGTCTAGTGTATGCTGCCTGGTTGGTGGCTCAGTGTCTGAGAGGTATCGTGGGTCTAGGTTAGTTGAGACTGCTGGTCTTCCTATGGGGTCACCCTCCTCCTGAGCTTCTTTGTCATCTTTATTTGTCTTAAGGTCAATCAGAATTATTAACAGAGAATGTAAACATGGCTGAGGTCGTTTATATTTGTTGTTTTGATTGTATATTTGATCGCAGAACACCCAGGATTCTATTCCCAGCAACAATCTGAAAGCTTACAATAGTCTGTCAGTCCAATTTCCAGGGGGATCTAATACCCTCCCCACTTTGGCCTGTATATATGTGGACAAAATTTGGGTTTTTGTTTTTGTTTTTGTTTTTTTAAGATTTATTTATTTATTTTACAGCCCTGCTCTTATTTATTTATTTATTTATTTATTTATTATGTGTAAGTACATTGTAAGTTGTCTTCAGACACACCAGAAGAGGGCATCAGATCAGTTCTCATGACAGATGGTTGTAAGCCACCAAGTGTTTGCTGGGATTTGAACTGAGAACCTCCAGAAGAACAGTCAGTGCTCTTAACCGTTGAGCCATTACTCAACTTTCACTAGGCATTAAGTTAACTTTTTCACGTGCACACATCCAAATGTTCAGCACCATCTTTAAGTTCATTGTTACTTTTATTCTCCAAGTTGCTATATTCTGCTTTCTGCTTCTCCGTCCCCTTCAACCCCCTCTCCATGTGGAGATACTGTTGAAGAAACCCCTTGTATCCCAATCTCTTTTCCATGTGATTCTTCTGTTACTGTTCCTGCCTCTCAAGCAGGCAAACTGTGTGATATGTACTTTTGTGCATGCAATTTTAAACATTTAAGGCTTATGCAAAATTTCAAACAAATCAGGGAGGCACAGGAAACAGATGATAAAAGTCTAGATCAACCACAGTGTGTCTAAGAAACCTATGCTACTGAGAAGAGGCTGGCTGTGGTTGCCCTACCATCCTGCCTTTCTTTTTTCTATTTTTTATTATTTTCTATATTCTTTGTTTATATTCCAAAGGCTTTCCCCTATCCCAGTTCCCCCCTCACCATATGTCCCATAAGTCCTCTTCCCCCCCCATTCCCCAATCACCCCCCACACACACAGACACCACCATTTCTCTGTTCTGATACTCTCCTACAAAACTGGATCCAGTCCTTTCAGGACCAGGGTCCTCTCCTTCCTTCTTCTTGGGAATCTTTTGATTTGCTAATTGTACCTTGAGTATTCAGAGCTTCTGGCCTCATTAATATCCACTTATAAGTGATTGCATTTCATGTTTATTCTTTTGTGATTGGGTTAACTCACTTAGGATGATGTTTTCCATTTCCAACCATTTGCCTAAGAATTTCATGATTTTATTGTTTTTAATTGCTGAGTAGTATTTCATTGTGTAAATATACCACATTTTCTGTATCCATTCCTCCATTGAGGGACATCTGGGTTCTTTCCAGCTTCTGGCTATTATAAATAAGGCTGCTATGAACATAGTGGAGCATGTGTCCTTATTCCATTCTGGGGAATCCTCTGGGTATATGCCCAGGAATGGTATGACAGGGTCCTCTGGAAGTGTCATGCCCAATTTTCTGAGGAACTGCCAGACTGATATCCAGAGCGGTTGTACCATCTTGCAGTCCCACCAACAGTGGAGAAGTGTTCCTCTTTCTCCACATCCTCGCCAGCACCTGTTGTCTCTTGAGTTTTTAATTTTAGCCATTCTGATTGGTGTGAGGTGGAATCTCAGGGTTGTTTTGATTTGCATTTCCCTGATGACTAATGATGTTGAACATCTCTTAAGGTGTTTCTCCACCATCCGAATTTCTTCTGGTGAAAATTGCTTAGCTCTGTACCCCATTTTTTGATAGGGTTATTTGGTGCTTTGGGGTCTAACTTCTTGAGTTCTTTGTATATATTGGATATTAGCCCCCTGTCAGATGTAGGGTTGGTGAAGATCTTTTCCCAATTTGTTGATGGTTGTTTTGTCCGTCTGACCGTGTCCTTTGCCTTACAGAAACTTTATAATTTTATGAGGTCCCATTTGTCAATTCTTGATCTTAGAGGATAAGTTATTGGTGTTCTGTTCAGAAACTCTCCCCCCTGTGCCCATATCCTCCAGGGTCTTCCCCAGTTTCTTTTCTATTGGGTTCATTGTGTCTGGTTTTATGTGGAGGTCCTTGATCCACTTGGAGTTCATCTTAGTACAAGGAGATAAGAGTGGGTCAATTTGCATTCTTCTGCATGTTGACCTCCAGTTGAACCAGAACCATTTGCTGAAAAGGCTATCTTTTTTCCACTGGATTGTTGTAGCTCCTTTATCAAAGATCAAGTGACCATATCTCTGTGGGTTCATTTTTGGGTCTTCAATTCTATTCCATTGATCTACTTGACTGTTGCTGTACCAATACCATGCAGTTTTTAACACAATTGCTCTGTAGTACTACTTGAGGTCAGGGATATTGATTCCCCCAGAAGTCCTTTTATTGTTGAGAATAGTTATAGCTATCCTGGGTTTTTTGTTACTCCAAATGAATTTGAGAATTGCTCTTTCTAGATCTATGAAGAATTGATTTGGGATTTTGATGGGGATTGCATTGAATCTATAGATTGCTTTTGGCAGGATGGCCATTTTTACTATATTGATCCTGCCACCAAGACCATGAAATATTTTCCATCTTCTGAGGTCTTCTTTGATTTCATTCTTCAAGGACTTGAAATTCCAGTCATACAGGTCTTTCACTTGTTTGGTTAGAGTCACGTCAAGATACTTTATATTGTTTGTGGCTATTGTGAAGGGAGTTATTTCCCTAACTTCTTTCTCAGCCTGCTTGTCCTTTGAGTACAGGAAGGCTACTTATTTGCTTGAGTTGATTTTATAACCATCCACTTTGCTGAAGTTGTTTATCAGCTGTAGTAGTTCTCTGGTGGAGTTTTTTGGGTTGCTTAAATATATTATCATATCATCTGCAAATACTGATAGTTTGACTTCTTCCTTTCCAATTTGTATCCCCTTGACTTCCTTATGTTGTCTAATTGCTCTCACTAGAACTTCAAATACTATATTGTAAAGATAATGAGAGAGAGGGCAGCCTTATCTAGTCCCTGATTTTAGTGGGATTGCTTCAAGTTTCTCTCCATTTATTTTGATGTTGGCTACTGGTTTGCTGGAGATTGCTTTTACTCTGTTTAGGTATGGGCCTTGAATTCCTGTTCTTTCCAGGACTTTTAACATGAAAGGATGCTGAATTTTGTCAAATGCTTTTTCAGCATCTAATGAGATGACCATGTGGTTTTTTTCTTTTAGTTTGTTTATGTAGTAGATTACATTGATGGATTTCTGTATTTTGAACCATGCCTGCATCCCTGGGATGAAGCCTACTTGATCATGGTGAATGATCGTTTTGATGTGCTCTTGGATTCGGTTGCCAAGAATTTTGTTGAGTAATTTTGCATTGATATTCATAAGGGAAATTGGACTGTAGTTCTCTTTCTTTGTTGGATCTTTGTGTGGTTTTGGTATCAGCATAATTGTGGCTTCGTAGAAGGAGTTGGGCAGTGTTCCTTCCGTTTCTATTTTGTGGAATAGTTTGATGAGTCCCCCAAGATCATAGGCAATGCTAACTGCTGAAGAGACTGCTTCATGCCTCATGCACTGGAGGAACCCACTGAGACTGTGGACAAGCAGGGTACTGAAGAATGGACTGCCCCTTTTTCCCTTGCAATGTGGGCCAGCCACTCAAGTTCCTCACCCACAGGAATCTTCAGGCATGGCAGCTGAATGTTCATGCAATGCTGCTGCAAACCGTAGGCCGGTCGTGGAATCTTTGGTTGCAGGCGAGACCACAATCCTTGGATAAGGAGGGCACGAATCGGCGAAAATTGACGACACATACGAAAGATACTTTTATATTGTAGAAAAATTTGTATTTACTCTAATAAGGAGCCCTGTTTTAGGGCCCCCTACTCGAGTGTTAGGTTCTGAAAATTACATAGCAAAAAATGTGGCATGCTAGCTGGCATAACTAGCACCCTCAGGTTATGAGCTAAGAAATATCCTAAGCCATCCCTGCCTAAGCTAGAGATCTTGGCTAAGCCAGAAAAAATTCTGCCTAAAACTACCTAGATTCTTTCTAAAACTAGCAAGATTCCACCAAAGCCAGACATTCTGCCTAAGCCAGAGAATCTCTTGCTCCAAACTAGCAAGCTTTTTCTAAAACTAGCGAAATTCCCT
Organism: Apodemus agrarius; assembly: GCA_964023405.1. NCBI lineage: Eukaryota > Metazoa > Chordata > Mammalia > Rodentia > Muridae > Apodemus > Apodemus agrarius. The sequence continues at coordinate 161,092,878 of OZ030006.1, forward strand.
CGAAGCCAGACATTCTGCCGAGGCCAGAGAATCTCTGCCTCAACTAACTAGCTTCCTCTTAAGCCAAAAGATTTTGCTTCTAGTAAAAGATGTAGCTGGCCACAAGGGCAATTTACATGACCATACTGTAAAAAGAAATGTGGAATCAACTAGATAGAGCATATCCTGAGAAATAAGCTTAGAAACTTAAAATCATGGGCAATGACATCTTTAGACTAAATGAGTCTTTATGAGTAAACTCTAACATCTAGCTTTGTCTGTAAAACTTAAGTCTGTAAAACTTAAAATCTCCTATATCTTGTAATGTCAGACAAGCCAGAACTTGTTTTTCTTTAGGTTACATACAGCCTCATCAATATTTCATGAGTGAAGTCTGAACCTCACCTAGCCAGAGCTGTTATTATGGGTGTCTGGATAGTTGGTGACTTCTCTGACTTTAGCAAGACAAAAGACTTCCTTGAGGGAACTCTGAGCTTAGCGCCTACTTCATATGTAGACTTTTTTGCTTGGGCCCACAGATTCAGACAGGATCCGAACCATAGTACATTGAAAAGACTAAATATTAGAGAGTGAGTTATAAATTATTTTCTCAATTCTATATCGTCTTGGTTACCAGAAATAAAAGAGGTTAGAAAAGATGCCAAATGAAAATATATGGCTTCTCTGTAGTAGGGTCTCTGTGCGCTCTAAGAGGCATTTCTTCCCACCTCCGTTCTGCAGAAATATTATCTTACAGAGACTATTAGAGCAGATGCAGCACAATGCTGTGTGATGGTCAAAGAGTTAATGCTATCCTGTGTGACCACAAAAGACAGAAGCCACTCCTTCTATTTACATTAACAAGATTGCAGAGTAGAAGGCTGGAGTAACTGTCCATTCAGCAGTTAAGTCACTGTTGTATTGATACAGAGACCATTTGGTTTATACATTCTGTTCAAATTTATACTTTTCAGATCTCTGATGGTATTGATGGTTAACTGTAACTTTATCAGTTAAATGGCAGCTGTCTGGTATTTTAATATATAAAAATCAGGCGTTGCTTTTTTAAAGCTCCTGGGTCTCTGGGTAAGAAAGGCAAACTCATAAACAAGCTTGCTTTGCTGAGAGACCTCATGTTAAATAGAAAAAAACAGATTTCAGTGTAACCTTTTAATGTTCCTTTGTTTTGTTTTGTTTTGTTTTGTTTTGTTTTGTTTTAAAAACTTGCTTTGCAATGACAGAAAATGTTTGAGGTTTATACAAGTTATAAGGGTCTTAAAAGATAAATATAATATTAAGACTTCCAATAGTCAAAGTTTAACACATTAATTAATGCAATTCTGATAATCTGTTAATTTAACTCTGGTAAAACATGACTGGCACAGCCATAACCCTAAATGTATGAAGCCAGCGAAGCTGTTTGACACCATCCCAGTGAGGCTGAGCGGGTTGGTACAATTGCCATCCTTCTGTCTTTCACTTTAGGTTTTAGTCTCTTCATGTTGCATTCATGGGGCTTCCTGCATTATGGTTTGCTTTATGTCTTTCCTGAGAAAATTATGTCTGACTCTTTTTAGGAAAGCCCTAAGCTTACTTTCCCTTCTGCTTTAAAAAACAAAAACAAAAAAACCAAAAACCAAACTTTTTCTTGCCCTATTTGGAGTTCTTTCTTATGAGCTAGAGATTATAATAAACAGGCACTAAGCTATGAATTTAATATTGAGGTCACGACTCTAGGAATATTCTTGGGGTATCCACCCCTAAGCAAACTCAAAAAGTATAATTGGAAAAGAGCAAACTTAGAGATTATTGATACATTCCAACTACCCAGAAGAATAGGTTACAGTTTTACCTATTCTAACCTACCGACTCCTGATTTGGGTGAAACCTGGCTGCCAGGTCATGCCAGGGCTGCTGCTATCCCAGAGTACAGAACTGGACTGCTGGTATATTTGTGAAGTATTTGCTAGTGGATTGAGCTGCCACTCCTTAATCCTGTGTACTGAACTGATGATTTCCTGACCACACAGATGGGATTTGCTCCAAAGACCAATTTCTAAACAGGTCCACCATCCTGCATCCTAATAACTTTAATGGGCTGGAAGGGAAGCTAAATCATTTAAGAACCCATATTTAAAGTAGGACTTTGGAAAATCTAAGACTACAAGGACTCATGGTAAAAACCTCTGTCAATATCTAGTAGGTTGTCTTCCCAAGGGTAGAGCTGCATTAATAGGACACAGGGGTTGCACAGAAATACCACACCAATGCAACGTTTACTGAACATTCCAGCATTTTTTTTTTTTTTACAGAAAGCAGAATAAAGTTTTCCCCTGGTTACTCTTTCCCACAGGTACTGTTTACCTAGACTTATCTTGGTTCATGGTCACCAAAACCACCTTGCAGACTGAGAAATCTGTCTGCAGTCCAAATCTTTGGTGGGATGTTTAATTAAACCATAAATAAAGTTACTTTCTCATGAGAAAAGGAATAGGAAAGAACTTCCCTCAGGTTTAACATTTATAATTCTAAAGTATCTCATTTGAATCAAAATATCAAATGTAACAACAGATTCCTCCAGGTTAGTTCTTCAGTTGCAATTATTAACAGTTGTCACCTGCTGTATGCAACATGCACCATATTACAGCAAAATGCTCATGACCACTATGTAACCCAGTAAAATGGCATATCTGGCCTTCCAGCTGACTATGAGCACTACCTGAGAGAATACTTCTTGACTGTCTTAGGGCTCCAGGCAGAAGTCAAGCACCAGCAAATTGCATACACTCACACACTCCCCATGTACTTGGGATGGGATCCTTCCTCACACTTCATCATTGTAAAGCTTGGGATTTTTTCCTATGCATTGCCTAATGACATCTATCACCAGGAGGAAGGAGAGGGAGAAAATATCGCCTTCCTGGCCTTCTTTTATGAGCCAGGTAGACAAGTCAAGTTGAGATGTCTAGGTCATAAATGATCTCCAGACAGGATCTGAAGTGGTAACTTAAGGATTCTTTGGAAAGTCAGTTGTTTCAGATGGTGTTTTGCTGGGGCAAACACATGAAGGAATTTTTCTGAAGCAGACACAAGTGAAAGGATGTTTTGCTAAAGCAAGCATGTGACAAGACACATATTGAAGGATTCTTCACTAATGAGAGCATGGTGTATTGGTTTGCCTTGCATACATTATTGAGCTCCATTTGTCCTGACTCCATCAAGAGAAACACACACACACACAAATTTCTTGAGAAGTTTTTGTGTATTCTTGCAACTTCTTTGAACTCAGGTCAATTGGCAGAGTGATGTCAGCTGATAAAGACTCACATGGAGTTTGGCTAAGACAGACTCATGTGCAAGACACATGGTAAGGCAAGACCCATGGAGGACATGTGTGATGTTCATAAATTATAAAATTATAAAAGGGGATATGGGTTCAAATTAGTAGTGGATGTTTGCCATGCATGTGTGAGAAAGTTTGATGTGTATTATCAATACAGTCAGATGACAGAGCTAAGAAGAAGAAGAAGAAGAAGAAGAAGAAGAAGAAGAAGAAGAAGAAGAAGAAGAAGAAGGAGAAGAAGAAGCATGTGACCGGATATTTTGACCCTTTGGGGACTTGTCAGTGCAAGGTAGTGAATGATCAAATAAAAACTAAAATATTTTGTTCTAACAACCTAATAATATGTAAACTGCTTCAAGCAATATAATGCTTAAGAATGCTCAGTAACTGTCTTGCTTGTAAATGAATCTAATAAAGAATAAAATTCAAATGACATACTTATGTTTGAAATTCTCAAAAAATTAAATAAGAAAGTAAAATGACATTGCTTATAACATGTTCTTAGTCTGCATTAACTAAAACAAGAAAACTGAGAAGTAAATCTAAAATTATCTTGACATACATTCCTTATTAATTAAATTGCAGAAAGTCCAATACTTGTTTTAACACTGTCTAGGTCTCCCTTCATGTTGGTCATTGAATTTTGTAAACTTATGTTGAGGATTCTAAAAATATTTGAAGGCCACAGAACAATAATCATCTTTTTGTTGTAATAGAATCTTTTCACACTGTTATTTGCCCTTTATTTTTTCAAGGCCCGAGTCATTCAAACAAAGAACTAATGGGGAAAAGAGTTCATATCTTCAAAAATTTTGATCCATACTTGTTCTTGTCTAAAAGAAATGCAGGTACAAAATGGAGCAGAGCCTGAAGGAAAGGCCATCCAGTGACCCACCCAACTTGTGGTCCATCCCATGGGCAGGGACCAAACTCTGACACTATTACTGATGCCATGTTACTATGTTGCACTTGCAGACAGGAGCCTACCATGCCTGTCCTGTGATCTTGTCAGGAGCCATTTGCTGCTTCTCTGGAGCAGAGGGAGAGGGAAAGGGAGAGGAAGGGAGAGGGAGGGAGAGGGAGAGGGAGAGGGAGAGGGAGAGAGAGAGAGAGAGAGAGAGAGAGAGAGAGAGAGAGAGAGACTGCCTGCCAAGCCAAGTCAAGACAGGTCAGGATCTGTTGGAAGAATTACTGGCCTGCTGAGGTATAAAACAATAAGAGGTTCACTTGAGGCTGAAGATTGAGAGCTCAAGATTTTATTGGCCTTTGTAGTAGAAATAGGGAGATTTGAGTGTGAGAACAATTGCCTTGTGTATATTTCAACAAAATTCTTTCTCTTAGCTTGTGGCTTTGCTTTCCATAGTACTAAAGTATAAGAAGGCTATGTGAAATACACTTGGGGCTGGTGTGGTAATGACCTGCAGCCCTCCCATTATCTGTCTCTTGCATCTTTTTTCTATTGAAAGGATAAGGTTGTAAGCTAGGAATCCCCCGTGACCCCAAAGGAGCAGAGTCCGACCACGAACCTCTGGGAGAGTCCCTGGTGCCTTTTCCCGTCTCCTTTGGTGGGCACAGCTGGGGGCTGGCAGAGTCGCCGTGGGGGGCTGCAGAACTCCAGCCTTTGGGGGCACTTAGGTCCCCCCATTGCCAGTGGGGGAGGGTGGGCGCAACACTGCCTGGTGGCCACGTAAGCGGAAATGACTTTACTAGTTTTTCTGGCCTCTGTGAGAGGCTGGTAGGTTCTCAGAGAGCGTGGGTTCGGATGGTTTGAACTGATTGACTTAGAAGCTTGTGGTAGGCGGGTTCTGTTATAAGCCCATAAAAAGCCTATGCAAGCCATCTCAGGCGGGCTTACTTCTTTTACCCTGCGTGGGGATGCTGTAGCCCCCCAGAGCTCTGGATATTAAAATCCTCTTGCAAATTGCATCAGGTCTGTCTCTCGTGAGTGTTTCGGGGTGCCGGTTTCCGAGGCATGGGGTGCTGGAGTACCCCCGTTTTTTCTTTTGGATCTTACACTATCTTTCCTATAATCATCTTTACTTCTCCCTCAGAGGGCTGTTCATCTTCTTCTGACTGGCCAGACAGGTATAGTTGGTACTCAAATAGGGACTCTCTGAGAGTGTGGAGATTAAGAGGTAGACACCAAACAAAACAAAACAAGACAAAAAATAAATAAAAAACAAACAAGTGCTCAGAAATGTAAAGGTACAGTGAGAATTTCCTGGGAACAGAATAAGTAAGCTCAGAAAAAGTAAGAAAGCTTATAACAAGTAAAAGAAAAAAATAGGAAATGGAAAAAAATATGCTTTTTGTATAATATACTTTGTTAAAAGAGTAACAGCCGTTACATAATTTTTTAGATCGTGTGTAGATGGTTTCTTCTTGATTTCCTGAGGAAGTTACAATACATTTAGCAACCTGGGAGCCAGATGCAGAGGTACAGTTGGTGGTAGCGAGTAGCAGGGCAGGGGCAGCCACACTCCTGGCTCTGCTGATCTTCACTCACAGCCAGAGCATCCACTGACTCCCAGGGGAGTGGACACTCAGGCAGCAGCAGCCTGTTGAAGGTGGATAAGCAACTCAGAACTCCTGCTCTGGAGCTCTGCAGCAGACAACACTGCAGACACCTTAGCTCTGGCACGAGCAAGCAGTTAGGATTCCTGGTTTTCATGCAGGTAACCCCAAATATAAAGTATATAAACTAGCATATATCATACAAGCCAGAAATTTTGTACACTAAAACATGTTTATAAAATGTATACTTTATTTAAATGTCCTCAGAAGATAATCCATCTCAATAACTACATACATATTTATATGTCTATACATATATATGAATTATGCATATTAAAACTAAATTGTATATTAAATACAAATTATATGAGAAAATACAAAATATATGCATTTAATATAAATTATATACACTAAATATGATGTGTATACATTAGTGTATACATTACATACAGTAAATAAAAATTATATACATTAAATATTAATGATACACTTAAACAAAAATTGTATACATTAAATAAAAATTAAATGTGTTAAAATATAAATTAAATATAAGTTAAATCTATAAAATATGAACTATAATCTATATAAAATACAAAATTCCACATGTACTCAAGGACAGAGAATTATGGAACAATCTCATAAAATAAGTTGCTTAAAATAAAAAAATGGGAGTTGTATACTCCTTCACTTTTATTTTGAATTTTTTAATATTGGATGCGAGGGGATTCTCTGCTAAGCATTTATGGCATCCTACAAGTAGGCATACTGTTGCACAGGTGAAAGGGAAGGATCCACTTATTGGCATATAACATGGTTCTGATCTTATATTAATATGGGGAAGGAAATGTTTGTGTTTTTCACAGAAAGCTGAAAGAGCTCATCTAACTCAGTCGGTAGAGCATGAGACTTTTAATCTCAGGGTTGTGGGTTCAAGACCCACACTGGGTTTAGCAGGACTTTGCTTCATGTTTTTTTTAATGACATGTCTATGACCTATTCTTTGGAGAGGAATCATCAGAGCTTTTACTGATGTTGAAACAGAGTTATATAAATTCAAGTTCCAATGTCTTCCCTAAGAAGCTGGTAAATACAAGGAATAAATGTTGGAAGTGCTAAGAAGATGTTTTAAGGTATATAAATGCAAATTATAGAGATGTAAGAAATATTTTTTTAAAAAAGGAAGAAACAGGAGGTGTTTTATATCCCTCCACATACTTTTGTCATTTCAAAGTTCAAATTTTTAACATTGATCAATGAAGTTCTCATAAGTTAATGATTGACAGTTTACAATTCAGCCACAAGCTCAAAATTTTAATTTCCCTTTGGTTGTTTTCTTTAAACTTAAAGATACTTCTCATCATGCTGAAAGCATTTCTGTTCAAACTATCTACAGATGTAAACCTATAGCTTTTATAACAGATGCCTGTTAACTACTTTTCCTAAAACATAGATTTCAATACAATGGCAAATACTAATATATATCCTTATATAAACTACAGTTCGCATAAGATTCAGAGAATCAAGAGTCCTAAGACTTAGATCTGCCTGTCACAGATCTAATGGACTCCAGATAACTGCACCAATGTGATTGCTCCCTGTCTTTCATCTGGATTAGGTAAACAGATGCTCTTGTTAGATATCCCATTGCCTAGCCTTTGACTAGCATTTAAACCCTCCTGGGATAGTTTGCAGCATCCTAATGTGAACAGGAAACAGATGCAAAAGATAAATTCAACATCCATTTTCCCACTCTATAGGATAAAATGATGCATGGGAGCAGTGGAACCCTGGGTACATTCTAAAAACAAAGCCATGTCTCTTGTCAGGTTTTGTAACAGCTTGTGTATCCTTGCCTCGTGTGTTGATGACTGGACAAATAAATGTTTTGATGTCTAGATATTTGTTTAATATAACCTGCTGTAATTATAAGAGTCCAGATTCAATATAATCTGACTAATTATATATCAAGATATATAATTATCTTGTATTATGTATAAGATACAAGATACAAGATATTTCTATTTTGACATTTCATCAACCTTCATTTGTTACGCTTCCAGTTTATGTTTCCAAGCCTTAATACACAGATAAAGGCTTACAAAAGTTAGATAAAATTCAAAACACTGTAAACTTACTGATTTGTTTAAGAGATGTGAAACCCCTACAATTCCATGCTGCAAAAGCTACTTCTAAATGTTTAAAACTATTGAGAAAGAATTTGCCTTCCTAGTCTTAACTCAATTGGCCTTTTCAGTACTTGCCTTAAATACTTAAAAGATTACACATATTAAGGATAAGTTTGCCCTCTGTTTATTTTTAAACATCTGTATAGATCTCTATCATGTACAGCTCAAAACAGTAACTTTCCCAGTTTCCCCTCCGAAAACTCTCTCCCATCTCCCCTACCCTCTGCTTCTATGAGGATGCTACCCCACCACCCACCCACTCCCACCTCACTGTCCTAGCCTATTCTGGGGCATCAAGCCTTCACAGGACCAAGGTCTACCACTTCCATTGATGCAAGGTAAGGCCATCATAGGCTACAAATGCAGCTGGATACATAAGTCCTTCCATGCGTATTCTTTGGTTGTTGTTTGGTCTCTGGAACCTCTGGAGAGTCTGGTTTGTTGATATTGTTCTTTCTATGGGGCTGCAACCCCATCAGCTCCTTCAGTCCTTCCTCTAACTCCTCTATTGGGGAACCCATGCTCAGTCCAATGTTTGTCTGCAAGTATCCACCTCTGTATTTGTCAGGCTCTGGCAGAGCTTCTTGGGAGAAAACTGTATCAGGCTCTTGTCAGCAAGGACTTCTTGGCATCAGCAATAGTGACTGGGTTTGGTGCCTGCATAACTGGATGGCCTTTTCTCACTCTCTGCTCTACTCTTTGTTCCTTCTTATATTTCCTTTAGATGGGATATACAGATGGGATATCCCATCCTGTCTGAAGCAAACATATGAATAGTCCTCAGAGAGAGTTGTTATTTTTGATGTCACCATGCATTATGCACTCACTGATTGTGATAATAATTTTAATAGATTGTTAATGAGGAAGCAATAGTAGATAACCTGTTATGTGTTCCTCATGATTGCTATGACATAGCCAGGACACAAAACTACTAACACTATGAAGTGTAGCTACTGGACTTGCTACAAATCCACTTCCTTTTAAGGTAGCACCTGCTACTGCTGATCCTATCACTCAGGAAGCCATATTTTTCATCACCTTGGATGGGAACCCTAAAACAAACAAAGAAAAAGAAAAATTAAAAAAGATTTCTGCAGAGTCTGCCATTGCCTTCACTCCTGCAATCATATCTCACTCTTCCTATCTGCTTATTTATTCTACAAATCAGAAGCAGAGTCCACCAGAATCCCATGCACTAGTTTTGTACCTAAGGACTTTTACATGCTTAGGGTTTGATTGGATAACCATACCACTGTCACTCATCCCTGTTGAACCCCATACTGTGTGTACAGTGTTTGCTGCCATGTTAAAATGAACTGCAGCACTGGATATCATCACAAGGGGGATTTTCAATGCTCTCTTGAAGTATTTTCACATATGTATAAAAGAGGGAGAAAATACATCATTTATTAAATTGCTAGAAGGTCTGTGACGATGGAGGTGACTGGTTATGTTTTACTGTTCCAGTGAGATGGGTCTGTTCAAAATGGCTTTGCTCACATTCAAGAGCTGTCCCCAGTGGTCATTGATAGCAAGACCTTAGGGGAGATTCTCAATGCCCCTGGAGTCTCTGCTTCAGTGAACAGGTACAACCATGCAAACAGAGGATTGATAATTCTCAGGCTTGCAGTTCTGAAGTACCTTCCTATGATTTTAGAGTCTTGGCTATCAGATGTTCTGTCTACACCACTTAGGGGCAGTTATCACCAAGGAAAGATTTTCAAGTGGTGATAGCACACAACATCCACCCCCCTGATACCACCATCATGCTAAATATTTTGAGGGAAATAAGACTATAAAAATGCTTTGAAGATGATGGCTAGTAGATGGGAGAGTATCCAATTGATTTAAATTTCTCAGGATGTGGAGTTTGCTGGAAATTGGTTGTTGCATGAAGCATACAACCTACGCCCAGGACACACCTCCAACCCAAGAGCTTATTTTCTTCCAAAGCAGTACAGTAGGCTTCACATGACAGAGCCATTCAACCCTCATAGCCACAACTCACACACATCACAACATACAATCACAATAGAAGGAAAAACATCATGAAAACATACAAATTGTTATACTCAGTGTTGTCTGTCCACCTCCAAGGGTGCTCTAATGACTCTCTGTGCAGGCCGATCCAGTAGTCAAAAATGCCCTTGTATCTCCCTAGGAAATTCTGTCATAAAACACAAAAAGCTAAGAATAAATGTATGTCTTTGTTTCTGATGATCCAAGAGTCTCTCTACTCCACAGATACCTCTACAGATAACAGGAGGGTGTAACTGAGGGTCACAGAATTTGGAGGTGTATTAGTCTCCAGATCTCATGGATCCACTTGGCATCTATCATTCTAAGAATCAAATGTAATGATGCATTCCTATCTTTCCAGGATAGTTATGGGTTAACTGCCCATTGTAGTTATCAGCAGTCACTTGCAGTATGCAACATGTCACATAATACAGGAAAACACAGTAAAATGGCATATCTGTGACTGTGAGCACTATGTGAGAGAATATTTCTTGAATGTCTCAGGGCATCAGTCAGGAGTCAAACATCAGCAAATGGCACACACTCACACCTCCCATATGTCTCAATGTGCTTGGGAAGCTTTATCTATAACCTCTCTATCTCAAGGTAATATAATTTTCAATATACAAACCAATTCCTTACTATTTCTTACCAGCTCCTCTATGTTGTCAAATCGGGCTAGTTGGGCCTTTTGTCCTATGCAGAAGGTCTGACTGAATGTCCAGTTTCTTGAGTATTCAGAGAAATGAAAACACTTATTTCCAAATCCAATCCAGTTTCTTGGGCAAACAGCACATGTATTTTTGATTGAAATCTGTTCTGTCTTTCTTACTGAAATTTAGACAATACAATGAATTATAACACACATGCATTGTCTCTTTTTGGAATACCCTACTGAGCTCAGCTGTGAGCTGTGAATTTGATTGTAGCTTTCCTAAGTGATCTGTAGGAATCCTCTCCTCAGTGTGATGGACCTGTGTCCCACTATCTCTCAGTAGGGCTCCCAGGAAGTACATTTTTATAATAACATCACTATCTGAGCCTTGGAATTACCAGAGATATAAGTACTCTATATGGACCCCTACTGAGAGCCAGCCTTATAATTGAGACAGCAGTGAGAACTATTGGGTAGGTAGTATATATAGTGTGGACACATTGCACTAACAGATGATTCTCAAAATTAAGAGGACAGTGCAAGATTTTATTAAACTACTCTGAACAGTACAGTGTGGTACTAAAATCCTATAAATTTATGACTTCAGAAACTGCATTTAGAACATTCAAAGTACAGTCATGCCTGGTAACTAATCTCATGGATCATGGGAGGAGGCAGTGCACTTTCCTGATCAGATAACTCTTTTCTGTCCACACCCTTCCTTGAGGGTCCTCCTTGGAGTTTTCCTCTCCTGGTTCTCTGCCTTCTACAGTTCCTCCAAGTGGACCTATATCCCCTGTATCTCTGTCTAGAGCCTGCTGAATGTCATCTTCCCAGGTAAGCTGAGCCTGGCCTCCTGTGTACACCACAACCTGTGCTGTTCCTTCATAGCCTCTTCCTGGTGGAACCCAAGTTTCCAGATAACAAGAACTTCCAGTGTGCTTATTCTAAAGCCCTTCCCACAATGCCTGTTTCACAGTGCTCAGTAAGCATAACTGACAATGTTAATGTATTTGTACAGTAAGTCACTTGCCTGTGAAAGCAACAAAAATAGAAACTACAGCTACAATGAGGACCGTGATCACTCCATAGCAGCAGTAAAGCTTAGCAGAATTCCTGGGGGAGACTATTGTGAGACATTCTCTTTGGAGCATTTTACCTGAAAAATATAAATATGAGAATATCAATCTCAAGAAATGTTTAATAATTATCTGTAGATTTGGCTTGTATTCACCCACTGCAAACCACTTCACAGAAGGTCCTGGTCTATAAATGTTGTCCATGACTCACAGAAGACAAGAGGAAAGGAAAACATGGAGTCTTCTAGTCATTGAACTAAGGGCCAATGAAGATGACATAAACAGAAAAAATGAAGATCAGGTTGAAAGCAAATAACAATCAAAGCTATCCTTAGATTTTGTTCCATAAAAATAGACCGGTTAGGAAGGAGGACAGACAGGGATCAGCAGGATGCTGCAGAGATGGCCAAGGGATTAAGAACAGTTGATGTTGTTCTAGAGGAACCATGTTGCTTTCCCAATCCCAGCTTCTAAAGGAATGGCTCATAAGCACTGGTGTAACTCTTGCTCCAGTCAATGAGACAAACAGGTTGGTACACTTTTATATTTCCAGTGCTAAGGAGGCAGAATCTGGAGAATCAGGAGTACAAGGCTAGTCAAATCTACATAGGAAATTTGAACTCAACATGGACTATGTAAGAACCAGTCTCAAAGAACCTCGTCAGTAAATAAATTAATAAAGTCACATAAATGTAACAGAACACACTGACATAACTAATGGGTAAAATATGGGATGATTTTAACAAGTTCACCAAAATCATGTGAAAAAATTAATATTAGTCTAAAATAACAAAATATCTTAGCAAGCTAGGAATTGAAACACATTCATGGATATTGACCATTAAAAAAGTCAGAAAGTTAATTTTATGCATTTAAAATGTACTTGTATTTAATGCATATGGGTGATTTGCCTGCATATGTATCTGTTCGTTTTATGCATGCCTGGTGCCTGAGGAGACAAGAAAGGATGTTAAGTCCCCTGGAGCTGGAGTTAAAGTTGTGAGAGGCTATGAGGACACTGGAAACAGAACCTAGGTCTTCTTAAATCATAGCCATTGCTTTTAGTGACATGCCATCTCTCCAGCACAAAGTAATTTTCAAATTACATGATAAAGAAAAGAATCAGTCTAGCTGAACAATTTAGAAAAAGAGGCAAAATTTGCAGAAGTGATACCACCAAATCAGGGTGACAGAAACAAAGACATAAGTATGATTTTGGCAAAATCATAGACACAAATTAATAGTAATAATAATAACCAAATTAATAATTATAAAAGGAAAATACAAAAAATAATAAAACAAGTTGAGAAGCAAGTCCAATGTGTGGGCCCAATGAATAATTATCCCAGCAGGCTGACCCTTGCCTTGCTATGCACACTATACTGTTTCACAAATCTCCCACATCCTCCTATAAAAGGCAAATCAAACATGAAGCCTAGGGCTATAAAATTATCTGAGGAAAAGTAAAAAGAAAAATCTCTGTGAACTTGTCCTGAATAAAAATTTCTTAAGTGTGATACCAAAATCCTTATCCACATTAGCTTGAAATGAAATATGCAGACTTTGCTCTAATTCAAAAACAAACAAAAAACAACAACAACAAAAAAACCTTTATTTTCTGAGTTCTGCAAAGGGAATTTGCAATTTTTATAAGATATAGATCAAAAAGAAGTTTTATCTAGAGCATTTAGATAGATTGGAGAATTCAATTATTTTTAAAAAAAAATAAATCAAAGGTAAAAAAAAGAATAAGAATGGGCCAAATGCTGGAATATAGCTACTTGGTTTTGGAAAAGACAGTTGAAAACAGATCATCACTTTCTTCAAATGAGAATATACTTACTACATGCTATGGCCCTCCTACCAACCTATTCACATGAGAGGAAATGAAAATCTGTGTTTCCATCATTATGAGTATTGGCAGTGACTTTAGAGATTTTTATTGGTATCTAATAACTGGGTATTAACCAAAAATTACAGAATACTCAGGATACAATCCATAGAAGTCAAGGTTAACAAGCTGAAGAGCCCAAGTGAACACACCTCAATCCCACTTGGGAGGGAGAAGAAAGCAATTACAGGAAGCCAAGGGAGGAAGGGACCTTGGTTGGAGAGGGGACAGGGAAGGGAAAACAGGTATTAGGGGAGAACAGGAGTAAAAACCTGAGGGCAAGCAGAAAGAATGGAAACAGACAACCTTAGTAGATGGGTGGTCAGGGGTGGAGGGACCCTCTAGAATGAACCAGAGACCTGGGAGGTGAGAGACAGTCAGGACTAAAAGGGAGGGACCTTAGATGAAATGCCCAACAGTGGGGAAAGGGAACGTGTAGACTCCACCTCCAGTAGAAAGAAAGACAGGGCATAATATGAAGAGATAGGGTGGTCATTCCACAGTCAAAAACTCTAACCTAAAATTATTCCTGTCTAAAAGAACTGCAGGGACAAAAAAGGAGATGTTTTATTTTGAGCTGCTTTTGAAAGGATGAGAACTACAGCCTAAAAATCCCCCATGCCTCACTCTTAAATGACCCCAAAAAGTCAGAAATTTAGCCTGCTTTTTGTTAGAAATTAGGTGTAAGGTCACATTCCTTGAGTCTGCTCTTTGTTAGGAACTAGGCAAAAGGGCCTTGAATGCGTGATCCTGGCCCCGTAACAGGAAATGAGCTAACTAGTTGCTATCTGGCTTCTATAGAAAACTGAATGGGATTAGTCCTCGGAGCACGGGCTTGGATAATTTAAACTGATGGACTTAGAAGCTATGGAGTGGTACAAATCAATTGGCTCACACTGTGCGGGCTCACGGTGCTAAGGAATGATTGGTTTGGGATACGCAGGTTTTGTTGTAAACCTATAAAAGCTGTCCTGATTCTGCACTCGTGGTTCACAGTCCTCTACCCCTGTGTGGTGTACGGCTGTGAACCACAGAGCCTCTGGAATAAAAATCCTCTTGCTGATGCAACAAGACCGTTTCTGGAGAGTGATCTGGATGTCACCTTCCAAGGTGTGGGGTGCAAGGGCACCATCGTTTTTTGGGGCCTTACACTTTAAAGTTTCTGAATGCATAAGTATTCTTAGATCAGTTTGCATTTTGTCTAAGCTCCGCTTCAGTTATCTGGCAACAGCCTGGTGTGCCTGATTCACTATAAAAGGGACTGCTCTCCTCTGATCTCTCTTACTCTTGTCTTCTTGCTGTTACTCTGTTCTCTTGTCCCTTCCCCCACTCTCCTCATTCCCCTCCCCCCTTTCTCTATGTGTTCATGGCCAGCCCCTCCTCCTCCTCCTCCTCCTCTTCCTCCTCCTCATCCTCTTCTTCTTCTTCTTCTTCTTCTTCTTCTTCTTCTTCTTCTTCTTCTTCTTCTTCTCTCTCTCTCTCTCTCTCTCTCTCTCTCTCTCTCTCTCCCTCTCTCTCTCTCTGTCTTTCTCTTTGTGTCTCTACTACTCTCTCAACTCCTCTCCTCGTGCCCTGAATCAACTCTATGCTATAGTATACTGTCATGTGACTGGTATACTATAGCATTCCCAGGGGGAATGGATGCCTCTACACCTCTGCATGGGTCCAGGGAGGCATTCCCTTTCCCTATAACTTACTACAAATCCCCAAGACATATCCCTTCCCTCCTTATCTTTTTATAAACACAACATTTCATGCCGAGATTTGGATTTAGAAACTCCACGGGTTTACATCCCCTTCCCTTCCCCTCCCCCTCTCCCCATTCCCACTGCCACATGGAAAGCCAATGCTCACTAGCCCAAACTTGTGAGAATTGGTAAGCCCCTTCCCCTCACTGGTCATAGTAACTGTCCCCATGGTCCCAAGGGAGTTCTTGAGCTCGGAGCTACTCCTATGCTACCCTTGAGGATGGAGACATCAAGTCTTTTCACTGACCCTAATTCTAGGACATTTTCCTTTGAGTGAAATTTTCCTCTCTCCTCTGAGATGGTTCCTTTTGCACTGTTGAGAAATCCCAGGCCTGGATAAACTGCTTTCTGTTGCAGCACCAGGCTGCAGCTTGTAGCACTGTGCCTGGCCTTCTTGCTGCTAGGAGGAAACCCCACCCACCTGCTTATGTATCACAGAGCCACAAGCTCTGTGAATCCCTGTGAATCACAGAACCACCCCACCCCTTGACACCATCTCAGCTGCAGTTCAGTGGTACCTCAGCCCTGAGCTGGGGCATGCAAGCTGTCTTTAGGACTCCTTACAATCTGTGTTGTTCAGGCTGCATGCATGTCTTACAACCCTGAAACAGGAATGTGCCTGGTGCCTCAACCAAACATGCACACATGCCTCTCATTCTGTGGACCAGCAACAGAATGGGTCAAAATTCCCTAGCTCCAGCAAATTAGTGTGTTATATTTACTATATACATGCTCAAACAAATAATTTAACAAACATAAATTTTCTAACTCAGATATGAACTATAGATATAGCTTTCAATCTTTTCAGATGTCTGCTAATTATTAATATACTTAAGTTTATGACAGACAAAATCTCCCAAAGCCTAACAGCTTATCCCCAAGGACTAAGAAGCTATAGATACAGCTACAAGAGACTGCCTGAATTGTGGTATGACAACCACAGAGAAACACTGTGGACAAAACTGAATACCCTAAGAATCAAGTAACTCATATTGCCTAAGTCAATGTCAGTCATTTCTTGTTCCATGATTACCTGTTTCAAGGAGGAGAAAGTCCTTCTTCTTCTGGTCTCAAAAGCTCTACTGATTCTGCCCAAGTAGCCAATGAGACGACAGGGACCTGGGAACTGTTTGGACTGTAGATGAACTCTGTCATTTTTTGATTAATATATGATTCCTAGATTATACTTTATTCTTCCCCCTGATTCTGACTACATTGACAACTTAGGTAACTGTAGCTTAACAGTTAGAAAACATGCCTTGCTCCTTATGCTAAGGTAATCCTCCAGGATAGTTAACTCATTAATGAATTCATGAACTAGCTAAGGCTGCTGGATGTCTTATAGACTTCACAATAAGTGATATGCAAGTTCTGATACAAGTTTTCACAGTTGCAGCCTGTTATTTCATTACTTAAACTCAGTTTCTACTGATGAAATGCTTCATATTTCCTCTTCTTGCTATGCCACTGCCCTAACATTATTTGAAATGCCAGAGAAACAATGAATCATCATCATCATCAGTAATAATAATAATAATAATAATAATAATTTCACTTAGAGTACTTGGTTTAAGTCATAAGCATAAACATTTTTGTGAATTTAGTATTTGATAAATATCAATCTTGTTTTCACAAAAGCCAATATTCTTCCCGAAATGAAAGAAAAAAAATAAGGTGAAGGAACAGGAATGAGGGAAAAGGAAGATGAAGGAACACAATATAATAAAGCAGAGACAGTTTGAAACACCAGAAACACAATTTTGCTTCCTTTCTGAAGAATGAAGTAGAAAATCCCATTAAATTTTTTCCCATAACTTATCAAGAGCTTAAAATTGAAAGGATTTGGTCCTGGATGGGTTTACCCCCCCCACACTCCCATCCCACCCCATGGCACCTCCTTAAAATTCTTTTCTAATTACAATGGATCTGCAAAACACAAGCCCCAAGCTTCCCAGGCAACTTCTGTCACTATGCACATTGCAAAGCTGTTGTCTGAATTCCTTCCCTGGGCACATGTAAAGCAAGCATTTTCTACAGCAATTTGGTGTAATACACCAGAATGTAGCTTACCAGATGCCTGGAAAGAGTGGACTAGCACACTAAGCACAAAGAAAAAAAGCTGTAGCTACAGCTCTGGCTTTTAGAAGGTGACTTACTGTTCATTTCTCTTGTCTGGGCACTATTCAAGTATTGTATAGTCCAATAGAATAACTAATGTAACAATCTCATAACTAATCCTGCCTGCCTTCTCCTGCTCTGCAATCCCTCTGTGACAGACTCACAGATGATCTTCTGTTCTTATTCTTTTGTTTTTGACCAGCTCTTTTGCCTTCTTGTCCCTGGTGAAGCTACTCTCTGCTCTTATAATTTGGTTCAAATATTATTAAATACATACCCATTTCTCCCTCCTCCGGGCTGCCTGTGGTACTGAGCACAGGTAGATTAATCTTTTTGGCACTCATCTCAGAGTATCCACCCAGTATTGGAACTGGAGAACTGAAAGGCAGAAGCATAAGGGAGGTCCCAGTATTTAACCAGGCGGTTTGAGCTCCTCCTCCCCTATGAGCAAGAACTAGTTAGATTCAAAGTGAAACACAATGGCACTGTAGGAAAGTGATTACATTGGCCTATAATGGAGCAAAATTAATGCTTAAGCAAAGAGCTTTTAGCAGAGCAACTTCAGGGGTTGGAGGGTGAGACCAGTTTTACTTTCCTACAGGAATCAACTTGGAAATAAAAGATGACAACACAAAGAACATATTATTACCAACCTTTTCCTGCCCTGAATACCAAACACCAGACAGTGATCTTAAGGGTAGTTGAGTCCCATGTTGCTACAGCTCTGTGTTTTGAGGGCATTACTTGCAGGGACACCCAGGGCCAGGTCAGAAGAGTCTGGGCATTGAAAAGCCCAGAGACTGTATCTCTAGAAGACAGAGTCAGAAAGGAGAAAGCTGGAATTCACAGTCAGTGCTAAACACAGTTCTTGCCTCTCAGGGAATGAGTTCCTTTGTTCTGGAAGCAGATCATGTCTCTGGACTATGGACTAAGGCTGTCTCATATTACATGTTTATATATGGAAACATTTTGCTAGTGGTGTGGAGACAGAAAGATAATGCCCTCTGCCACCTTTATCAGAGCAATGAATACCTCTAAACCAGTGATTCTTAATCTTGCCAATGCTGTGACACTATAATACAGTTCTGCACATTGTGGTGACTCTCAACCATAAAGTTATTTTGTTGCTACTTCATAACTGTAATTCTGGTAGTATTATGAATTATAATGTAAATATTTGATATGTGGGATATCTCATATGAGAGCCCAGTGACAGGATAATTTAACCCCACCCCCAAAGGGGTTGCAACTCACAGGTATAGAAAAGTTGCTCCATATTTTAATGATGTATATGGGTGTGACTGTCTGTGGAAACACGCAGGTGCCTGTAGAGGTCAGAAGAGGTTACAGCTGAATTCACAGGCTTGAAGATTTTGGATTTAGAATGTAGGTATCCCAACAATGTAGCAACAGAAAATCATCATCCTCATGAAAAATAAGTTTAGCATTATTTTATCATTTAGGAGCATATGCCAAGGAAATTTGTAAATATCTCAATGATTTAAAAATTATTTATGATAAAATATTTAGGTGATTGTATGTTAGCACATGGATTCTTATCCCATCCCTGGGGATGCTGTCTCAGGTAGAGCTCTATGAATTGGAGGCTAGCCTGGTATACATAGGGTTCTCCAGACCAGCCAGGGCTAAATTTAAAAAGTAGAATATTTAATATGTTAATGACATAAAATATAATAATATATAATTAATATAGCAATATAATATATCAAATATAATATGTATATTATAAAAATGTGTTAGTAGAAATGTAGTCAGAGGGGTTTTCAATTCAGTTATTTGGGATATTCAACTGTCAGCGTAGTTGGAGATAGGTCACCCAGATTTTCTGATGTCCAAGTGATGATTTTCTCAGACATCAGCACAAGTTTGAGGTATGAAACAAGGTTCTAAGTGTTTATCTCCTGAGGTCTTCTAGCACAGGAGGTAAGTTAAAAGCAACTGACACTCCATTTTCCATCCAGGTTGAAGGTACTCTTTGATCAGGTCTTTTTGAGCTAATGAAGTTGACTGGTTTTGGACTTCCTCATTTAGTTCTTTTCCTCTTAGAACTCATGATGGGAAGACTCTGTCAACAATTGGAAGTTTTAGCCCTCATTCTTGTCTTTTTGGTTGTGAACCTAGCCTTGCAAAGCTGAGTCATCTATTCAGCCCTTAGTTCATGAAAAATTGAAAGGATGAGGGTTGCAGGCTGGCCCCATAACAGGAAATGTGTGACAGGAAATGCCTGCATGACCCTGGCGTGAACCTGTCCATGGCGGCCACGTAAGCGGAAATGACCTAACTAGTTTATCCGGCTACTATAGGAAACTGATTGGTTCTCAGAGAGTGCGGGCTTGGATAATTTAAACTGATTGGCTTAGAAGCTATGGAGTGGTTTGTGTTAGGCGAGCTTTGCTGTAAATCTATAAAAGCGGTCCTGTTTCTGCATTCATTGTTCATATTCTTCTACCCTGTGTGGGGAATGGCTGTGACCCCAGAGCTCTGGAATAAAAAATCCTCCTGCTATTGCATCAAGACTGTTTCTCATGAGTGATTGGGGTGACATCTTCCAAGGCATGGGGCTCTGGGGTGCCCCCGTTTTTTCTTTCGGGTCTTACATCTTGGTGCATTAGCCGGGAAGTGTGATCACCCCCCACACCAGGGAACCAACTTGGAGGTAAGGGGATCCCCTCTGAAATGTGTGTGTGCTGGCCGATGTCTTTGTTCTGAGTGTCCTGAGTGTTTGAGTGCGATGCCGCTGACTGTGTGTATGTGTATATGTGTTGGTTTTGTTTTGTAACAGAGGGAGTGGATGTGGAATCCCACTCCATGCAGCTGCCACTGTGGATCGGAAGGACCCAGGGGCTGTGGGAGGGGATGCCCTTGGGCCACAGACTATGACCCCACTTGGAAGACGTTCCACGGAGAGGGGGGACAGTCAGGGGATCTGATTGTAGAATGAAGGAGACGGAGTGCTTTTTCTACTGAGAAGGGAGTGGACATGGAATTCCACTCCATCAGAGGTTGCATTTGGTTGTTTGATTAAGTCCAGGCATGGACGAGTGTGCTTGGATGTGCTAGTGTCTGTTGTTTTTGTTCTGTTCTTGTGTTTTTTGTTCTTTGCCAGTGGGCAGACTGTGACAAACTCTTTGTCTTTGACTGAAGACCATTGGACAGGCACTGTGGTTGGTTTTCTGTCTGTCTCACTGTTTTGTCAAAAGCCTGTCTGAACCTAGAGGCCTGATGGTGGCAGGGTCAGGCTGTCTACATGGCGATTGTTCTTCTCTGTGTTGTTTTGAATATTGTTTTGTGTTCTCGGACTTAGATGACTGATGAGATGACTGATGATTTTGTTAGGAATTTAGACTGACTGAAAAGCCCACCATGTTAAGACTCTGGCACCAAGACCAGGTCACGTGACTCAAGCCCGAAATGTTAAAGACTCTGGTGCCAAGATCAGGTCATGTGACTCAAGCCTGCCATGTTAGAACAAAAAAAGAGATGAAATATTTGAGCTCTGAGGCTCCCTGGTGGGGAAAATAAGTTTTGGCAAGACACTCAAAGTGGCGGATATGGGAATTCTGGGTTTAAGTTACAGGTGGCTTATTTCATTTATGTTAAATTGTTTAGATTATTATAATAGATATGATGTTAAACTTCATGGTTATATTCTTCCTCTGGGGAAGAGGTCAAAACAAGGAATACCTCCAAAAGACTAGATTCTGAAATATTAAGTGAAAAATCTGTCTCGGTGATTCAAAAATCTTGTTTTGAGATTTATAGTACAGAAATTGTTATTATGTTCAAGGCATAAATTGTTATTTGATACAGATTTTATTTTGATACAAAATCAAGGTTTTCACTGGTATAAATACTAAAAAATGTAAAAGTGCAGGATTTACAACCAGTCCTTCTTTGCTGTTATTATTATAGATCTGAGATGTTTAAGCCTGGGAGTTTAGGGCCAAATAAAAATATAAGATGCTGAGTTTATTATTAGGGTGTTTTCTATGTTTTAATCAGAAATAGCTGAAGATAGTTTAATAGACAGCAGTCCACATTACTTTACATAAATAGTTGGTTTTTAAAAAAATGTCAGAAGTCCATGGAATATGTTCAATGTTATTTATTTTTGTTATACAGACTAGTCTGCTCCTGACAGCTTCCCTTTCTTGAGGAAACAGCATGTGTAGAGTTGCTTCTGGTATGGAGAGAGAGAGAGAGAGAGAGAGAGAGAGAGAGAGAGAGAGAGAGAGAGAGAGGAGATTGCCTCTCCCCATTTACAGACAAACTTAATGTGTCCATAGATTATTATATAGTTTAATAATTCCTGATTCTTTATGTCTGTCATATGTTCTTGTGCCAGAAGGCTGAACACCGATGCTCCAACATTTTAAAGTATAAACTTTAAATGTTCAGGTGTTTAGCAGTCTCTATCATTTGGCTAAGTCTTAGAAGCTATGTTAAGCTTTCTATATATTTTCAGTTAATATTGGTCACTCTTGGATTTCTGAAGGGGATGAAAACTATGTCTCATAGTCAGCCCAAGCTCTTTAACCTTGAGAAAGCTGATATAGATTTAAATAAATGATTTTCAGGTAACATAAATTTATAGCCAAGATACGGGTCAGGGGTTAATTCAATTACAGTCTTTTAAGATAGTACAGATGACAAAGGTTCTGTTTGATTGACAGAAATGATAGATTGGATGTTAGGTCTAATAGTTTATAACTTACAAAATGATAATAGTATGCTCAATTTATATTTAGAAAAGACCACAGAGTGGAGCAGGAGAAGATCTGAGACCACTTATCCTGATTCCATGGTGGCTCTCTCACTAAGGACATATTTTCCCAAGAGACTGATTAATCACTTTGGGACTGTTTTATTTGTAATACAGGAAGCCAGAACAGAATACTTCCTCAGATGAAAGGTAAGAGTCACCTGAAGGACCAACACCAGACTCCACTGGCAGGTCCACTGTGTGGCAGCCCACAGATTTGATGAAGGTATGTGAGGTTAAGCAGGGACCAGATGAGTCACTGGCAGCCTTTCTAGAGCAGCTCATAAAAGCATTTTGTAATACACCCTATGACCCCAGACTAGAGGTACTTTAATGTAGTTTGTTGAGAAAATATGTAGAGGGATTTTGGTGCAGGTCATTTAAAAAGTCTATAGAGAGATTTAGTATAGTTTGCTGAGACAGGGAGACAGAGGAGAATAAAAAGAAAGAAGAAAATGAAAGAGAAGGAAACTATAGAAAATCCTGCCTAAAAGACAGAAAGGGATCAATGTGCATACTATATGGAGAGAGGCCACTGGGCCAGAGTGTGCCCTAACAAAAGCTGGAAGCAGGAACTCCCAGGTCTTGGGAGAAGTGTCCCAAATGGCAAAGGTGAAGTGCCCCAAATCCCTGGGTGAAGACAATGACTAGGGGAGATGGGGGTTCTGACCACCTCCCCCAACCCTGGAAAACTGTGAGAGGGAAAGAGAAACCCATTCAGTTCTTGATGGACACAGGGGCTTAACACTCGGTCTTCCAACCCAATGGCCCTGTTTCCAAGAAAAGATCTTGGGTCCAAGAAGCCACTGGCACCAAAATGTGTTCATGGACTACCCGAAGAACAATGGACCTAGGGATGTGATGGGTAACCCATTCATTTAAGGTCACTCCAGGCTGTTCCTACCCTCTCTGTTCGAGCAAGGTATACTCTCCAAAATGCCACAGCCCATGTCCACAGGTGTATATGCCAAGAGGACTGCTCACATGAGAGGAAACCAACAGGAAAACTTGGACCTCTTAGATGCCCTAATGAAACCAGCAACCGTGAGTATTACCCACTGCCCAGGACGTCACAAGGGAAAAGACTCGGTGGGCAATAGCAAGGCAGAACAAATGGCTCCAAGAATGGATATATAAGAGCTTATACTGGTTGTGGGTCTGCAATAGACACCAACTGAGAAATGGGACAAAATTAAGAGACAGCCTCACTTAAAATATGCTGAAGGAAAAAAAAAGGACTGAGATCGCTACCAAGGGAAGGTACACACAAGAAGGGAGAATTATACTCCCCAGAAAGTAAGCCAAGGACTCACCAGGCCAAATGCACAGATGAACTCATTTAAGGGATTAATAGAACAGCATAAGGTATGCCAGCAAGTGAATGCTTATGCAGCAAAGAGTAAATAGGGCAAAAGACCTAGAAGAGAACAGCCTAGAGTATATAGAAGTTTTATAAAAGCTAAGGCAGGAAAATATGGTTGTGAATATCTTCTAGCATTTTGTAGATACTTACTCTAGATGGGTTGAGACTACCCCCAGCAAGCAGGAAACAGCAGCCAGGTTTAGAAGAAAATTTCCCGAGTTTCAGAGTGCCCAAGTTAATTGGATTAGACAATGGTTCTGTTTTTGTTTCTAAGGTAAGTCAGAAATGGACAGAGATATTTAGGACTAATTGGAAACATTATTGGATGTATTGTCCCCAGGGCTCAAGACAGCTAGAAAAAATAAACAAAGCCCTATGACAGACCTTAACTAAATTGACCTTGGAGAGTGGCTTAGGCTGGGTGGTACCTCTCCCCTTCTTTCTGAATAGTCCTTGCCATTTTAACCTGACCCCCCTGGAGATCCTCTTTGTTACCCCAATTCCTTTGTCATCCACTGGGTCCTTCCAGGAGGTGTAACACAACATGAGATTTGGCTCAAACTGACTGCTTTAATGCTCCAGGCATGTCAGAGACTCCTCACTACTTCCAGACAGGTTATTGGATCTGTGAAAGAAGGTTTCAGGAATGGTTGCTGCAACCCTGGTGAAAGAGACCCTCACCAAATTGACCACAGAGACTGGACCTTTGTTCTCTAGGCTCAAGGCGCTCCAGTGGATGAGGCATCAATGTCCTGGGAGGCCTACTCAAGAGAAGGAGATCCGCAAGTCCCACATCACTTCCAAGTTGGAGATATGGTCTACGTTAGATGCCACCATGCAGGAAACCTTAAGACTCGGTGGAAAGACCCTTATCTTGTACTCTTGACCACCCTGTTTTCTGCCCTGATGGGACCCCTAATGATAATGTTACTGTTGCTTACCTTATATAGTTAATAGGTTAGTTGCCTTCATCAGGGAACAGGTGAGCACGGTCCAGATTATGGTACTTAGGCAGCAGTATAAGAGCCCTCCGAGCTAAGAGGAGGCTGACTTTTAATTCTCCTAGTTCTACGATTAAAACTATTAACAAGACAAGAAGTGGGGAATGAAAGGATGAGGGTTGCAGGCTGGCCCCATAACATGATATGTGTAACAGGCAATGCCTGCATGACCCTGGCATGAACCTGTGCATGGAGGCCACATAAGCGGAAATGACCTAACTAGTTTATTCGGCTTCTATGGGAAACTGATTGGTTCTCAGAGAGCACGGGCTTGGATAATTTATCTGATTGGCTTAGAAGCTATGGAGTGGTTTGTGTTAGGTGGGCTTTGCTGTAAATCTATAAAAGCAATCCTGTTTCTGCACTCGGTGTTCATAGTCTCCTACCCCGCATGGGGAATTGCTGTGACCCCAGAGCTCTGGAATAAAAAATCCTCCTGTTATTGCATTAAGACTGTTTCTTGTGATTGATTGGGGTGACGCCTTCCAAGGCATGGGACACTGGGATGCCCCTGTTTTTCTTTCGGGTCTTACAAAATAACTTTACCATGAACAGGACAATGTTCCCTCTAGCAGAGACAGCTCATGCACTCCTTTACTCATATTCCTATGTAACAGTGTGGTGAATGAGAATGGCCCCATAGGCTTATATATTCAAATACTCAGTACCCAGTTGGTGGAGCTGTTTAGGAAGAATTAGGAAATATGGCCTTGTTAGACAAAGTGTGTTCTTTTTGAAGGAAGTGGGGTTGGGAGATTGAAAAGCCCACACCATCCCCAGTAGTGAATAATTTGAGGATTTATTTTAATTTTGATATTCATCATAGAGCCTCCAAATTTGGCAACTCTAGTAATACAGAATGATGCTGGTAATGCTATAGAAAGCATTAAAGAGAGACTGTATAGATGCAGGTAGAAAAGAAAACATCAACAGCTTTAAATGGATCCCATGACCAATCCCAGGACAAACAATTCCATTTCTTAGTGTATGCCAACAGAGTATGTAAACAGGTCTATGTAAGAGTTCTCATTGCATTATGATTCATAAGAAAATCAAAATAATACAGCACACTTCAGTGCATAATAGAGGTTTAATTGAGAACTAAGTACAACAAATGAGAAATGAGTAAACAAAGTATACTGTGGAAAAGATAATATATTCATAACTGTGGAGTGTTGTGTTATGTTCCTGCAGCTGAATGGACAAGGGCAATATACAGCAACATCCAGCAGCAAAACAGTGATGCCACATTTGTACTTTGAATGAAGGCAGGGCTAGAACAATGGCTTTGATTAAAAACACTTGCTGATCTTGCAGAAGATCAGGGTGCAATTTTCAGTGCACATGCTGCTCACACCCTCTGTATATTTCTGGTTTTTCAAGCTCAGACACCTTCTTCTGGCTTCTTCTGTACTTATGTGGTTCTGACACATACATGCTGGCAGAACTCCCATACCCTCTTGAGCTAAGACAAAAGCCTGACAACTTAAAACAAAGGCCTGGGAGGCCTTTTTTTTCAATGCTAAATGTAGGACAGTATATGGGGATAAATCCCAGCACAGGGCTGTACTTACATTTCTTTTTTTTCTATATTCTTTGTTTACATCCAAAGGCTTTCCCCTATCCCAGTTTGCCCCCCGCCATATGTCCCATAAGTCCTTCCCCCCTCCACCTATTCCCCAATCACCGTCCCCCCCCACACACACACACCATTTCTCTGTTCTGGTACTCCCCTACAAAACTGGATCCAGTCTTTTCAGGACCAGGGTCCTCTCCTTCCTTCTTCTTGGTTATCTTTTGACTTGCTAGTTGTGCCTTGAGTATTCAGAGCTTCTGGGCTCATTAATATTCACTTATCAGTGATTGCATTTCATGTGTATTCTTTTGTGATTGGGTTAACTCACTTAGGATGATATTTTCCAGATTCAACCATTTGCCTACAAATTGCCTGAATTCATTATTGTTAATTGCTGAGTAGTCTTCCATTGTATAAATATACCACATTTTCTGTATCCATTCTTCCTTTGAGGGACATCTGGGCTCCTTCCAACTTCTGGCTATTATAAATAAGGCTGCTATGAATATAGTGGAGCACGTGTCTTTATTATATGCAGTGGACTCCTCTGGGTAAATGCCCAGGAGTGGTATGCCAGGGTCCTCTGGAAGTGTCATGCCCAATTTTCTGATTTCTGACCAATAGCATGCATACTTGCTTTTCTATGAACCCTCATGACAGCTTCAAGGCCTGATCCCTCTCCCAATGTATCCACCTGGTTGTAGCTCTCTTCTCTTTCTCCCCTTTCATTCTCCTCTCTCTCTCTCTCTCTCTATCTCTCTCTCTCTCTCTCTCTCTCTCTCTCTCTCTCTCTCCCCTTCTCCTTGCTCACCATTCTTCTTGCAACCAACCCCCCTCTCCCTTTCAACCTCCAGATCATTAATAGTGCTTTACTGAAAAAGCTATTTGGAATGTTCTTGAACAGGCTCAGGAGCCACACTGGCTCCTTCTGGAGGCTGACTTTCCTGTGTTTCTTTCTGGTTTACTTTGGTTTCTTTTCTCTTTCAGAGCAATTCTGCTTAAGGAACATACCTGAAGCTGACCTTACTGAGGCCACAGGGATTTTCAACCCTTTCCAAAATGGAGGCCTCTTCCTCTAACTCCAGAATTCTGAGACAGATACTAATAGACCTCTTCCAGCATCAGAGGGGAAGCCTGGCTCAGGAACAAGGACATTTGATCCTTTATCACAGGCCTGAAGCAGTTCTGGGAAATAGAGAACTCTGGGGAGACTTCTGGCCTGGGTTGGGGAGATATTTCACCATCATCCCAGGGACATTTAGGCAGCAAGACTATCCTGTGTGATAAAGTAAAAGGTGTCACTGTGGGACACAAGTACCCAGCCATTTATCCTGATCTACAGAGGGCACACTGTGGGCAAAACTGGCTTGGCTTCATAGCAGAGTCGTTATTTATTTCTAGGCCAGGTGTGCTTCCCAGTGTGAGATGTTAACCATAGGGACACAGAGAAGTGGAAGGAGAGCGAAGGCAACATCTCAGGGCTTTCCACTCAATTTTCCTGGGACACATGATGTACTCTTCAAGTCTACTTTGTGTGATATTGTAGTCACCATAATATCAAATCTCCAGGCATGTCAGAGTTTTATTCCTTTTTTAAGGTGAAAAAAAAGTGTATATTTAGAATTAGCTATCTGTACTCACTTTAGATGATCCTAGTCTTGTTGGCAACATCTAGAGCATCATAATCATAAGCCAAGCAAACGTATGCTGCCTTTTCTCTGTCAGGACTTATAAGGGTGTTGACTTTGATAACAACAATGCCACAGAGTTTCTTCATGTCCTGTTTGATCTGGTGCTTGTTGGCCTTGATATCCACAATGAACATAAGGGTGTGGTTGTCCTCTATCTTCTTCATGGCTCACTTGGTAGTCAGTGGGAATTTGAGGATAGTATAGTGGTCAAGCTTGTGTCTCCTGGGCACACTCTTTCAAGGATATTGTGCGGGGGACATATCTATGGCACAGCATATATATATAGGAGTCATATGGTCATAGAACTCTGTCCTCTACTGCTCCTTTGGGTTCCTGGGATCCAGATCAGATGGTCAGGTTTATGTGGCAAGAGTTTTTAAGTCCTAAATCATCTCCTTAGTCCATCTCCTTGTTAAAAAATAAAACCATAACTAACTTATTATTTTTTCCCGGTTATAGTTTTAAAAGAAAGCAGCCAACTCTTATTTAATATATGCAAATATAAGAGTACTTCTTTATAACATATTAGCAATTCTTCAATTTCTGATTAGAAACTACTTTTTCAAAACTACGACTTCCTAGATCAGTAGTTCTGTTCCTGGGAGCCACACTGTGTAGCTCTTAACTTCCTTTAACTCCAGAAAAGAGACCAATAAGTCAATATCAGATTTAATGTTAAATTAACATGGGTGTGGGCTGGGTATTGGCCATGGGAAATTCTATGGCAAAATAATGTTATCTTCTCACTGTCAGTCCATGTATAAACAGCTGACATCCATTTACATATTTTTCCAATATAGTGAAAATTAATCACATAAAAATTACACCTTGTCTCGTTAGAAATGGATATCATTGAATTTTCTGAACATACAGTTTAACATGTTACCTTTGTACCATTTTAATATTAAAAAATTAAACACTTGAACCTACTGAGAATATCTTGCAATGTCTTCTTTTATTCTCTATAGTTTTTGTCACCAAAATGAGCTCCTCATATGAAAATCCTTGAAATGAAATGGGGACTGGAGAGATAGCCAAGCTGTTAAAAACTGAAGCTCCCAAGCAAAAGGAGTAGATTCAGTTCTCAGCACCTATGCTTCCCTCTCCAGCTTCCTCTTTGCCAGACATCAAGGTAGATAACAAGTAAGCAAATAAACCTATAAACATGTAAATGAATCAACAAATTAATATATAAGTATGTACACTCATGTTGCAGCAAAGATTATTTTCATAATATATTTTTCATGGTGGTGCACATATTAGATCAGGCTGTACATCAGATTGAAGCAGGCTGTCCTTTAATCAGAACAATGAAGGACAGCAGTACCCTACAAAAGTAAAGATCAGTGCCCAGGCACAGAGGACTGGGGGCTTTGAAGGGCAAAGAGGGAACTTCTGGAGAGGAAAATTTTATCATTTGTTGTGTTCTTTACCATCAGGAATGGATGATGGCAGCTGGTATTCTGTTACTATATTTTCTTGTAGGGCATTTTTTTATGGCTTTGCTGAGTCAGGAGTTTCTTAGCTCATCTGAGATTTCTTGTTCTAGGTTATCACCTTTCATTCCAGATCCTGATTTCAGATAAGAGGAAGAGGTCCATTTATCCTCTCATTTGTGCTTTTTGTGGGAGAGGAATAATAGAGTGAAGTGGTTGACTCTGTCCCAGGGACTAAGAATCCATAGGTCAGATTGACTTTATGTAAGCAGAAGTAGAATTTTAACCAGAATAGCTGTGTGGATCCAGTGACTGCAGACATGTACTTCTGGAGAAATCTTTGTGAACAATTAATTAGACAGAGTGCTTTAGTTAATAAGATGAAACTAAAGTGGGCAACCTAGCCAAGGCAGCCATTGTCCCAGTGAGAACCTAGTGATGGCAGTGATTTAGTCCAGAAGGAGCATCATTAAAAAGTTTAAAAGACAGGAAGAACAATTAAATAAGAGAATAATAAGGAACAAAGAAGTAATGAAGGGGAGTAGCCTGAGTGGAAGGAATCCCAAAGCTCATTCACAGGAGCATTCTTGCTACTTGTTGGTTGTTTTTTTTTTTTCTCTGATGTATAGTCTTTGGTCCTTAAGTCTCATGCACGTTTGCATTTATTGGTGCAGAAGAAACATTGTTCTTTGCTTAGGAAACAAAATCCCACTATTTTGGGATTTTATTTCCTGAGAGACCCTACCAGAACCTGACAAATACAGTGGTAGATGCTTGCAGCCAATTATTGGACTTAGCAAAGGGTCCCCTTTGGGACTACTACTATTAGTAGTAAAGGGACGTAGTACAGTCCTCTTCAAATTTCATTTATTGCATCAACAAAATAATTGATCTGAAATGTCTTTAAGGCTTTCTGAGAGATGGTGAGACAAAAGTTAACTGATTCAAGGAAGTCATCAGCCCAGATGCTTTAGTTCTTCACAGCTAGCTGGATGAAAATATAGCACTCACAGTTATAAATAGCATTCAGCACTTTGTAATTGTCATGAACATATCATTTGGGGAGGTATGGATTGACAGGTTTACACATGCTATCACAATCACTGGAGTTCATATGGCCAACTGCCTTGCTGTGTCCAGAAGACACAGTTTCATTCACTGTTTCTGGCTCTTACTGTCTTTACCAGTGCTTCCACAACCATTCTTCTGTCTTTGGAGGTAGAATTATGTGCATATGATGTGTATGTATACATTACATGTAAGGTTGTATATTCTTCAGTGTCTTATTCTCTGTATTTAGGTCAGTTGTGAGTCTATGTATCAGTTGTCTATTGTTCACTGCAAGTATGAACATACATAATAAAGCTTGAGAGATGCCATAATCTATGGGTATAATGATAAATAATAAGAGGCTGTCTTAACATTATGTCCATGTAACAAGATAGTAATCGCAATTCAGACCTAGGGTGTATGATTCTTCTAGCCGTTTGCTCAGATGTGAAGAAACTGTGAAACCTAATGAGGAAGCGGTTGTTTACATGTATGACATTCTTGCTACTATTACACTGGTGGATATATATATATATATATATATATATATACATACATATATGTGTATATATATGCATACATATATATGCATATATATTATTGTATACTTTCTTTATTTACATTTCAAATGTTATCCCCTTTCCATCTGCCCTGGAACCCCCATCCCATCCCTTTCTCCTTGCTTCTATGATTTTGTTCCCCCCCACGCACACCCACTCTCGTCTCCCTACCCTTGAATTCACCTACACTGGTGCATCCATCAAGCCTTCAGAGAACCAAGGGGCCTCTCTTCCCACTGATGCCTGACAAGGCCACCCTCTGCTACATATGTGGCTGGGGCGATGGTTCCCTCCATGTGTACTCCTTGGTTGGTGGCTTAGATCTCTGGAGGGATCTGGTTGGTTGATATTATTGTTCTTCCTATTGGATTGCAAACCCCTTAAGCTCCTTCAGTCCTTTCTCTAATTCCTCCAATGGAGACCCTTTGCTAAGTCCAATAATTGGCTACAAGCATCTACCTCTGTATTTGTCAGGTTCTGGCAGGGCCTCTCGGGAGACAGCTATGTCAGACTCCATTCAGCAAGTACTTTTTGGCATTCACAATGATGTCTGGGTTTGGTGACTGTACATGGGATGGATCCTCAGGAGAAGCAGTATCTGGATGGTCTTTCTTTCAGTCTCTGCTCTACACATTGTCTCCATATTTGTTCCAACGAAAGATCTGTATGGCAAGAACTTCAAGTCTCTGAAGAAAGAAAGCAAAGATCTCAGAAGATGAAAAGATCTCCCATGCTCATGGATTGGCAGGGTTAATATAGTAAAAATGGCATTCTTGCTGAAAGCAATCCATAGATTAAGTGCAATCCCCATCAAAATTCCAACTCAATTCTTCACAGAGTTAGAAAGAGCAGTTTGCAAATTCTTGCTATATAGTATGTGGATGCATGGTAAGATTAAATTTGTAGTACTTTGCTGAGGCCCTTTGCATGTATGTATTAGGATAATGGTTTGTTTTAACCTGGGGTGAGTCTTCACTCCTCAATTAACCTGTATTATCCTTCACAGGTTCATCGTTCTATCTTTGTTCATTCTAGAGTCTGTCAGGTTGCAAGTCAGGGTTAACTATCTCAGTTGGAATGATG
Source organism: Apodemus agrarius (assembly GCA_964023405.1). Lineage (NCBI taxonomy): Eukaryota > Metazoa > Chordata > Mammalia > Rodentia > Muridae > Apodemus > Apodemus agrarius. The sequence continues at coordinate 161,124,953 of OZ030006.1, forward strand.
GACACTAAATGACAGAGATGTCTATCATCCAAATTTAAGTCAACCTCTAATCCCTTCATCACTCTGTTGAACAATTAATTCCCTGACAACGGGAGCAGTTTATTTCCCCTTAACTGTATTCTAGGCTATTAGATTCCCAACACTCTTCAAGATCTATGAAAAAACTCATTTTGCAGAAAAGTGGCCAATTGTAAAATCAACTTCTCCTTAAAATGCTCAGATATTTACAAGAATTCTTATGAATGGTATTTATAAGGTATAAGCTACCAAACATTCACAGTACAATGTTATTGTAGTGAGAATTCTAGACTTATTCCATGATAGGCTTAAATTGGCCAAATTACATTATTCATCCACAGGAACATTCTTGAGTAAAAGTTTCTCATAATGTACTGACTGATAGTCACATAACCCTCTGAAAAGTCCCAAGTAGAGTTCAAATGTATATCATGCTTTCTACCTGATAGACTTAAAGGTCAATATGCTTAGCCAATAGGTTTAAACTGTAAACTTGCTGATGCAACCTGTGCCCCTAAAAAGTTTAAAACTGCTTGTAATAGCCATTTGGGATTGCCTTCTCATCACTTGCATCAAGGGATGGCTTGAGGGTTGACCAGGACATTCCAGAAAATAAAATTCTTGCTTTTGCATAGATCTTTGTCTTGGTGTCTCACTTAGGAGTATCGAAGTACCACTGACCAAGGGCTGGGGTCTTACACAACAACATTGTCAACAAGTTCACACTGGTTGGCAAGAAGGTTGATTGGACTGCCCATTCTTAACACCTCTTGCCTCAGACTTAACACACAACTGTTGGTTACCAGCCAGGAACTCTGCATTGGAAACGAGGTACATCCAGTCCATTTCCACCTCTGGATTTACACTGTAAGCCCTACAGTTGCAGAACACATGCTGGTCTCAGAGACCAGCCCTGAGGTAAAAATGGAATTTTACCTCAGGGCTTATTCCATGCAATTATAACATGATTGTAGATATGGCTGAGTGTCGCACCCAACCTCGACCCGCAAGGAAGGACACAACACCAGCGATCTTCTTCAAGCAGTTTACTCAGGAACCTTATACAATGGTGTCTCCCCCTACCTCGACCCCAGCACTCTCTCATATCTCAAAGTCTGGCCAATCCCTGGATGACACGTGGGCAAGGTAGATAGGCTACCTCAAAGCGGAAGGACAGCATCTGATCACACAAAGCCAAATAAGGAGTTGTTTATCTCAAAGGGCACTCTCCCCCCTGGGGGGAAGAAGGCGGAAACCAGTGCCATCTTTAAGGCGTGGCACTTCGCAGCCCTCTACAGTTCCCCCTTTTTGTTTTAAATAAGACCGTGCGGGCACCTGGCTTAGGTCATCTCCCTCTTGGGGAGATCTTACCCATCATTGACTGTCCCCTCTCCGGGTCTTGACCATGAGGGTGCCTGCCTTATGTTGTCCCCCATTCAGGAGGATCTTACCCGTCATTGACTAACCCCTCCTCTGGTCTGTAGCCCTCCTGGTCAAGAATGCCTGCCCTGCCACTGGGCAATCATGCTGCCTCATGACTCTCTGTGTAAGGCGAGCAAGGTCACAGCCAAAACACAGGAGGGCCTCCCCCAAGGTACTGGGGGGATCACATGACCTCTGTCTTCATGACAGAAAGCCAAGTTTGGGGGAACTGTCCTGCCTTAATGGTAGTAAAGGCCCGTATGATTATAGCCGCTTGTCACCGCTGAGCAAAACACATTCTGCAAATGCACCACAAGCCAACAAGGGAGACCAGACTACCAACCCAACCATAGCACCCATGCCTGCCCACTCTTTCAGATGATTCAGGGCGTTGGCAATCCAGGTTTCCCAATCCAACAGCAAAGGACACATCTACTCAGGTGGAATTAACATGGACGATGGCAATCCTCAATTCTTGTAGCAGATGATCAAATTCTCTGGACCAGTTCCCTGCAAGATAACTTAGACAAGCTCTTTGACAAATTAGCAGCATGGGTAAAATTCTGATAGGGCACTGAGGTAATACATAGCCCCGTGTATCACCATTCACACACTAACTGAGCAACCTGCCAAAGGGTATCAACTTGTTCCTGCACCAAATCAATTCTTTGATTAAGGAACATTATGCCACCTTTTAGGTGGGCATTAACATTGGCCTGAAACTTCCTAGGGGTGAAATGCAAGACAAAAGCAGTGCCTCACAAGTCTCCACTGAGGCAGCTCTGAGCCTTTCATTTACTCAACTGTAAATTATTTTCTAATCTGAGCCTATTGGCTAAGGCCAGGCCCAACACTCACCTGTCCTGCAGCGTAGTAGCCTGCATCTAGACCCCAGTGTATAAGGGTTGATTAACAAAAGGAACCTGAAATTTGAAGGTTCCCAGAAAAATTCTACTAGCTGTTTTTAGTAGTCATATCTACAGTTCAAATAAATTTCCATTGAGATCTCCTTTTCAATCTTGGGTGGTTAATTTTTACTTCTACCACTGTATCCAATAAAACTAGTGAAAAAGTGGCAACAGGTCTATACTGGCCACAGCTGTTTTAACTTTCTCTTGAAATTATCTTAATTGCAAAATATGAGTGAGTGAAGAATCGTAAGCCTTAGATCAGACTCCAAACTTCAGTCTATGGTACACTGGCAGTTGTTAACCATAATTCTTTCTCTTGCAATATTAGAGCATAACTGCAACTTTGGAAGGCAAAACCCAATTTTAAACAATTTATTCTCTTTAAAAATCAGTGGCAAACATGTTACTTTCACATTACAAAGTTTGTCTGCAAGTTCTTATGTTTCAATGTTTCCTGGGTTGAGTCATGCCATGTGTTGTTAAGATAGCTCCAAACCTGAGTTACCAGTTTTAAATTCTCTTTTTGTTACCATGTAATGATTTTTAATCATGCCCAATAACTTTTAAGCCAATACTCTATAGTCAAAACATGCAAAACATATTTATACCTTTAAGACCAATCAGAACCAAAAATGAAACAACTACATGAATGTTATAAATTTGAACCAAACAATTGTTTTCTAGCTGTAATTCAAGAGAAAAAGCACTTTGTACCCAAAAGGAGAAATAATCATCAGTCTACTTGTCCTAGAACTTGAGCAGCTGCTGGCCCTTTTCAAAAGCAGCTGTTCTTCAGCTGTGCTTGACTCCTAGCTAATTGCAGAGCAACTTAAATCAGCCTCTGCTGTGTAAACTGAGACTGAATCAAGAGATGGACCTCCAGCAAATAAAGTTTTTACCATTTTTTAACATAAAACACAGGACAGCAGTCACTCAAACAAAACAAGGAGAGACACACGTAGACAAATTGGTGCACCAATGACAATACATAGAGAGGAAAGAACACTTGTACCCAGTACTAAGAACATCTCCATTGGGATCCATAGAGGAAACAGGACGTCTCCATGTTTCCTCTTGTCTCCAGGAGTTTTGAAATCCATTTTCCTTTTCTCATTTTTCCACTGTTCCTTTCTTAAGCCCAATTCCTCTCACTCCCAACAAAACCCCAAGGGCCCGGCAGGCCATCTGAGCTGACGATGAACCCCACATCATGCTCGGTGCAATCCGTCCCAAAACTGGGAGCCTAATTGTCTCAAACCGAGAACCTTATCGTCTCAAAACGAGAACCTTAATTGTCCCACCTATCTGGGAACTTACCAGCCGGCTGCCCTGACTGCAAAGAGTTCTGAACTGCGTTATACAAATGCAAGTCCTTCTCAGAGCAGTTTATTCAGGATTCTTTGCGCTTACCCCCGCGGCCTTTTCCCCCACTTACCATGGTTATTTGCTAGCGCTACCCTGACTGCAAGAAGTTCTGATCACCGTCAGTGTGGGAGAAACTCCCGGTACGGGTCACCACTTGTCGCGCCCAACCTCGACCCACAAGGAAGGACACAACACCAGCGATCTTCTTCAAGCAGTTTACTCAGGAACCTTATACAATGGTGTCTCCCCCTACCTCGACCCCAGCACTCTCTTATATCTCAAAGTCTGGCCAATCCCTGGATGACACGTGGGCAAGGCAGATAGGCTACCTCAAAGCGGAAGGACAGCATCTGATCACACAAAGCCAAATAAGGAGTTGTTTATCTCAAAGGGCACTCTCCCCCTGGGGGGGAAGAAGGCAGAAACCAGTGCCATCTTTAAGGTGGGGCCCTTCGCAGCCCTCTACAGCTGAGGAATTTTATATTCTAGTACAGCTTGTATCCAGAGTGATTTATTACTCTGTGGAGGATGTCTTCAACCAACTACCACCTCCAAACAATTGGGTTAAAAAGGGTGGTCATTCCCACTGTAATACTAGGTTCTCTCCTTGACATAAAGCTGGCTGGAGCTGCTAGTGTAGGGGCCTCAGAAACATCTTAAGGATTCAAGATGGCCCATTACTGAAAGGGGGGTGGGAATGAGAAGCAGATGAGAAGTTGATTATGAGACAAATAGGCAGTTAAGGAGACTAGGCCTAAATCTCTGTTTCTAAGAACCGGGCAAGTCCAGGCAAGTCCAGGCTTCAGAAGCTGCCCTGCCACCTGGCCTGAGGCAAGCACAATAGGTCAACAGCAGTTCCCAGACTTCCGCAACTACTTCTTCAGCAGCAGGTTCCAGACCTCCCCAGCAAGTTCCCAGCACCCACATTCAGGTAATAGAATGTATTTAGAGATGGACCCAACACATTAGCATAGAAGTCACATACCCTGGAATTCTCCAATGTGATTTAAATGAGGCCTGCAAGCTCACTTGGTTGTATCTCTGTCTTGGTGATGGGAAACCCCAGCATGCTTGACTTTTGCAGAATTAAACACTCTTTGTGTTTACATACAATTTGAGTCCAGGATATCATTCTTTGGTGAATCATGGACACTTACACTAGTTTCCTTCCTGTAATAAACACCATGAACAAAAGCAAGCTAAGTAGGAAAGGGTTTATTTGGCTTGTGTATCCCAATCCAGGGCATTAGTGAGGTAAGCAAATGCCAGAACTAAACCTGGAGGCAGGAATTAAATTAGAAACATGGAGGAGTGCTGCTTTACTGACTTTCTCCCCATGGTTTACTCTACCTTCTTTCTTATATAACCCAAGATCATCTGCTTAAGTGTGGCACTGCCTTAAATGGGCTATACCCTCCTACAATTATTATCATCAAGAAACTGTTCTACAGATTTAGGAGGTTATTTCTGCCCCAGCAGTTTGTCCTGGGGCAGGAGGGGAGTGGTGGTGGAGGGCATTTCACTCAGGCCTGAGCTCCTGGTCCATAATATCTAATGAAGACTGCTTATTCTCTCCATCTTCTTCCTCTTTCACTCTCCTTTCTTCTTTTCTTTTCATCCTCATGGTCCCTACCTTCATCCTCCACTAGGTAACTGTAAACCTGCACACTTCTCTTCCCTTCAGTAATTGGCTGTAGCCACCTTTATTTAATTAATAGTTTGAAATTGGGGAGCAAGGTTTACACAACAAGAGCTGGTATAAATGAGAATTTGCTCATCTTGGGACAACCAGATCTTGGAGAATAGAATTAGCTTTTGAATGCATAGCAGCACAGACCTACCCCCAACACATCTGCTAGACAGTGATCATCACTGGACCATGAATGAGGCAGCAAAGTCCTTGCTGTCTTCAAACTCTCAGTCTGCTATGTGGAAGAAGGAAAGATTAAGCATAGTAAAACCAAAAAATAGAATTACCATATGACCCTGCCTTATCCTTCCTGACCATATTGCCATAGGACTTCATAACCCACCACAGAGATACTTGCATTCCCATGTTACAGATGTTCAGTGAACAAGAATAAAGAAATGGGATCAACCTAACTGTCCAGAAATGGCTGAATGAATAATGAAAACATTCTACACAGGCAGGAGAATTTTATTCATTCATATAAAAATGAATTTTCAGGAAAATTCATAGATCTGGATTGTAGGAAGCCACATTCGCCATTACAAGATGGCGCCCATTTCCTGTGATGAATCAGCAATGTGCTGTTGTTTACTCCACTCCGCGCCCTACTGCGCATGTGCGGGTAGAGGTTTGGCGGGTCGCAGCTCAGACCCGGAGCATACTAATGAGGCATCGTGGCGTGCACCAATCAGGTAGAAACACGTCTAGCCTAGGCTTATTTAAGATGCACCATTCCTTTTTTCTTGGTCTTTCACCTCTGCAATCAACCCCGCAATAAACGTCTGTGGAAGGATCCTGACTGTCTCGTGTCATTCTTGCTGGCGAGATAGACACGCGACCTACAACTGGTGCCGAAACCCGGGAAAACCTTTACATCAACGGCCTGCGAAGACCCCTCGGAAGTTTCTTCTGAGGTGGATCCAGAACCACATGACGGGGGTAAGTGACAAAGAAAAGAATCCTGAATAAACTGCTCTGAGAAGGACTTGTGTTTGTATAAAGCAGTTCAGAACTCTTTGCAGTCAGGGTAGTAAGTCAGGTAGTAAGCCGGCTAGTAAGTCCCAGGTAAAGGGAACCAATTCAAGTCTCCGGGAAGGAGTGATAAAGTTCTCGGTAAAGAGACTAGAAAGGAAAAGCGAAAGTATGGGTAACTACTTTGTAGTCAATTGTTGTGGCTCTAAGGGAGCTGTTAAAGGGAAAGAAATTAGAGTTGGAAAGGAGTATAAAGCAGTTAAAAAGATTTGTTAAGAAGAAAGGAACCGTGGAAAAATGAGAAAAGGAAAATGGATTTCAAAACTCCTGGGGACAAGGGGAAACATGGAGACGTCCTGGTTCCTCTATGGACCCCAATGGAGATATTCTTAGTACTGGTACAAGTGTTCTTCCCTCTCTGTGTATTGTTTGACTATTGGTGCACCAATTGGTGTATGTGTGTCTGTCTTTGTTTTGTGGTTCGAGTGACTGTTGCTCTGTTTTATGTAAAAAAAAAAAAAAAAGGTAAAAACTTTATTTGCTGGAAGTCCATCTCTTGATCCAGTGTCAGTTTACACAGCAGAGGCTGATTTAAGTTGCTCTGCAATTAGCTAGGAGTCAAGCACAGCTGGAGAAAAGCTGCTTTTAAAAAGGGTCAGCAAGCCGGGCGGCGGTGGTGGCGCACGCCTGTAATCCCAGCACTTAGGAGGCAGAGGCAGGCGGATTTCTGAGTTCGAGGCTAGCCTGGTCTACAGAGTGAGTTCCAGGACAGCCAGGGCTACCCAGAGAAACCCCGTCTCGAGAGGAAATAAATTTTAAAAAAAAAAGGGCCAGCAGCTGCTCAAGTTCTAGGACAAGTAGACTGATGATTATTTCTCCTTTTGGGTACAAAGTGCTTTTTCTCTTGAATTACAGCTAGAAAACAATTGTTTGGTTCAAATTCATAAGATTCATGTAGTTTCATTTTTGGTTCTGATTGGTCTTAAAGGTATAAATATGTTTTACATGTTTTGACTATAGAGTATCGGCTTATAAGTTATTGGGCATGATTAAAAATTATTACATTGGTAACAAAAAGAGAATTTAAAACTGGTAACTCAGGTTTGGAGTTATCTTAAACGAAAACACGTGGCATGACCCAACCCAGGAAAAACAGGCCTTTAAAGATACTTCTAAATTGAACTTTGTAATGTGAAAGTAATGCATTTGCCATTGATTTTTTAAAGAGAATAAATTGTTTAAAATTGGGTTTTACTTTCCAAAACTGTAGTTATACTCTAATATTGCAAGAGAAAAAATTATGGTTAATAACTGCCAGTGTACCATAGACTGAAGTTTGGAGTCTGATCTAAGGCTTACGATTCTTAACTCACTCATATTTTGCAATTAAGATGATTTCAAGAGTAAGTTAAAAACAGCTGTGGCCAGTATAGACCTGTTGCCACTTTTTCACAAGCTTTATTAGATACAGTGGTAAAAACAAAATTTAACTCCCCAAGATTGAAAAAGAGATCTCAATGGGAATTTATTTGGTATCAAACAGGCTACTTTTAAACTGTTTGAAAAATCTGTAGAAATGACTACTAAAAACAGCTAGTAGAATTTTTCTGGGAACCTTCAAATCTCAGGTTCCTTTTATTATTCAACCGTTATACAATGGGGTCCAGTTGCAGGCTACTATGCCCTGCAGGACAGGTGAGTGTTGAGCCTGGCCTTGGCCAATAGGCTCAGATTAGAGAATAATTTACAGTTGAGTAAATGAAAGGCTTAGAGCTGCCTCAGTGGAGACTTGTGAGGCACTGCTTTTGTCTTGCAATGCCCACCTAGGAAGTTTCAGGCCAATGTTAATGCCCACCTAAAAGGTGGCATAATGATCCTTAATCAAAGAATTGATTTGGTGCAGGAACAAGTTAATACCCTTTGGCAGGTTGCTCATATATTTAAAGGTATCCAACAACAATTGATTCACCGACAACACCCATTTTCTATTACCCACACATTCCATGTCCCAGTGGAGACCCTGTGCCTCCATTTCTCCATTAGTCGAGCAGAGGCTCGTAATATTGTCCTCCAATGCTCTAATTGTGTTGACTTCTTATCTATGCCTCATGTTGAGATTAACCCACGGGGCCTACGTCCCCTTCAGATGTGGCAAATGGATGTTACTCATATTTCCTCTTTTGGTAAGCTTCAATATACACATGTCTCTGTGGACACTAGTTCCGGCGTGATATGTGCCACCCCTTTGTCAGGAGAGAAGGCTGCTCATGTCATTCAACATTGTCTTAATGCCTAGAGCATGTGGGGTATCCCACATGTTTTAAAAGCAGATAATGGTCCTGCCTACACTTCTGCAAAGTTCTCACAATTTTGCCAGCATATGGGAATTACCCATATCACTGGTTTGCCCTATAATCCCCAAGGACAGGGCATGGTTGAGAGGGCTCATCGTAAGCTTAAACAATATATTACAAAACAAAAAGGGGGAATTGAGGGCTTATCACCCTCCTCCCCTAGAACCATTATATCCATAGCACTTCTAACATTGAATTTTTTAAATCTGGACACTCAAGGCTGTTCTGCTGCTGAACGTCATGGCCAATGGCTGGCTCCACCAAAAGAGATGGTAAAATGGAATGATGTGCTGCTTAACAAATGGAGAGGCCCGGATCCTGTTCTAATAAGATCCAGGGGAACTATCTGTGTTTTTCCACAGAGTGAAGACAATCCTATCTGGGTACCTGCAAGACTAACTCGCGCAGTACACACAGAAGAGGAGACACTGGACAGCCGAGTTGGAAGAATTGCAGCTGCAACTTCAAAATCAAATTGTCCTCAGCGGAATGCGAGCTGATCCCATTCCCTTTGAAGATTTCACTTCTTGGCTTACCTCTGCATTTTCATACTTTAAAGAGTGGGCAGGAGTTTGTCTTTTTGGTGCCCTAATATGCTGTGGAGGAGTGTTTCTGCTATGGTTGTTGTGCAAGCTACGTGCCCAACAAAAATGCGACAAGGTGGTAATTACACAGGCACTCGCTGCATTGAAAAATGGTGCTTCCCCTGAAGCATGGCTGTCCATGCTTAAGAATTAGTTTTACTCAGGCAGAAGTCCGCCCTTGTACCCCGAATCCTTTAAAGGACATTGCACCGGGATGGGTGACATGCTGTTTGCCACAGCCCTTGCACCTCACAGAGACTATCTCATTGATATTACCATTTTCTATTACCCACACATTCCATGTCCCAGTGGAGACCCTGTGCCTCCGTTTCTCCATTAGTCGAGCAGAGGCTCGTAATATTGTCCTCCAATGCTCTAATTGTGTTGACTTCTTATCTATGCCTCATGTTGAGATTAACCCACGGGGCCTACGTCCCCTTCAGATGTGGCAAATAGATGTTACTCATATTTCCTCTTTTGGTAAGCTTCAATATACACATGTCAACACGTGAGAGGGTGTTGGTCATGAGTTCACTTATGGATTGCCTCGAACCCTGATGGTCCAATAAGAACCTGATGGTTGATCGGCAGCCCTAGGCCTGGTTTCTTATAAAACAAAAAAGGGGGAGTTGTAGGAAGCCACATTCACCATTACAAGATGGCGCCCATTTCCTGTGATGAATCAGCAATGTGCTGTTGTTTACTCCACTCCGCGCCCTACTGCGCATGTGCGGGTAGAGGTTTGGCGGGTCGCAGCTCAGACCCGGAGCATACTAATGAGGCATCGTGGCATGCACCAATCAGGTAGAAACACGTCTAGCCTAGGCTTATTTAAGATGCACCATTCCTTTTTTCTTGGTCTTTCGCCTCTGCAATCAACCCCGCAATAAACGTCTGTAGAAGGATCCTGACTGTCTCCTGTCATTCTTGCTGGTGAGATAGACACGCGACCTACACTGGATATTATTATTATATTAAGTGAACTATCCCAGACTCAAAAAACACTACAAATTTTCTCTCATTTTGCAGATGGTAGATTTCAATTAATGTATTTTAATTTCCATGGGTACTTATATAGCTATTGAAGTTATATATACATGTATTATTTTAAACTTATACATATAGAGTGTGTGAGAGAAAGTGAGTATGTGTGCAAGAGAGAGAGAAAGAGAGAGAGAGAGAGAGAGAGAGAGAGAGAGAGAGAGAGAGAGAGATCATGAAACTAGAAAGTGGTCCATGAAAAGACAATATAGATTTGTGGAATACATTGATATGAAAGCAGAAAGGCAAATACAGGGTGTAGAAATGTACAAATGGATGTGATGAGATGGGAGGCTGCTATACAGTATTTTGGCTTAGTGCTTACTTTCTTGAAGAAATAGTTTTTGCTGAGAATGTTATGAAATATATGTGCAAAGAACCAAGAGATAGCTCAGCAGGTAAAATCACTCTGCAAGTCTAATGACATACATTTCATTTAATTAAATGGCAGAGGCTGTAGTAAACATCTCCAAGTAATCACCCCTCTCAGGAGATGAAAGAACTACCCAGAAGATCATGGGCTAGTTGGCCTGGAGTATGCAGAGCAGCATAAACAAGAGAGCCTATCTCAACAAGGTGAAAAGAGAGGACTATCTTAGTTGAGGTTTCTAGTGCTGTGCTGCAACATCAGGACCAGACCAACTAGGTAAGGAAAGTGAACTTATACTTCCATATCACAGTTTGTTATTGTCTTAGTTACTGTTCTACTGTTGTGAAGAGATAGCATGGCTTTGAGGCAACTCATACAACACTAGTATACATTTGGGGGGTTGTTTATAGTAACAGTATAATGGAGGCTTACTCCATTATAATCATGGCAGAGAGCACATGGGCAGATGTGACAATGGAGAAGTTGCTGAGAGCTACATTCCAATCTGTAGGCAAAGAGTGGTAGCCAAGGCGTGGCATGGGTTTTTGAAATCTTAAAACATACCACACCCCAAGTGACACCTTTCCTTCAAAAAGGACACACCTCCTAAACTTTCTGATCTTTTCAAATAGTGCCACTCCCTCCTGAGGAAGTATTAAAATATTTAAGTCTATGGGGGCCATTCTTGTTCAAACTATCATAGTCATTAAAGGAATTCAGGGTAGAAAGTCACACTGGACAAGGATCCACAGGAAAAAATGCTGAGGCCATCGAGGGGTACTCATTGCTCTCTGTGATCTCTTTATCACTTAAAACCAGTACCACCTGGATGACTCTTACATTACCAGTTTCAGCTGCCAGCACAAGGTGCAGCCTTTGACGCTCTGCACCACAGCTTCTGTATGCTTGCCCCAAGGAAGAACTTCCAGAAGATATGGCTTCAATTACACTGCTCTCTTTTTCAGCCCCAGCTGACCAATATTGATTGTCCCAGCAAAGCTAAGGTTTCACTTTAATAGGTCTTGTCTCTTACAAATCACAACTGGTTCTTTAGCACTAGCAGCTCAGAACCACAGATTCTCAATTCAGACATTGAACACCCCAATCAAGTTTGTAAAATACTCTCTAATTTCCCTCTGAAACTTCAGAAGGCAAGCCTCTGTCATATGCATTTCTGTCCACTCAGGTCTGAATATCCAATGCCTTTTTTTAGTCCAAACATGCTCCATTGGATCTGTCATAGTAATAGAGCACTCTTGACACCAGTCTTTGCCTTACTTAGAGTTTCTATTGCTGGGACATAGGAAGCCACTCTCGCCATCGCGAGATGGCGCCCACTTCCTGTGATGAGTCAGTGCTGTGCTGTTGTTTACTCCACTCCGCGCCCTACTGTGCATGCGCGAGTAGAGGTTTGGTGGGCCGCAGCTCAGTCCCGGAGCATGCTAATGAGGCATCGTGGTGTGCACCAATCAGGTAGAAACACGTCTAGCCTAGGCCTATTTAAGTAGCACCGTTTCTTCCTTCTGGGTCTTTCGCCTCTGCAATCAACCCCGCAATAAACGTCTGTGGAAGGATCCTGATTGTCTCGTGTCATTCTTGCTGGCGAGATAGACGCAACCGACACTGGGATAAAACATCATTGGCAGAAAAAGTGTTCATTACAGCTTACAATTCTCAGGTCACGCTACCTTGCTAAGGAATCTAAGGAAGGAACTCAACACAAGAATATGAAGACAGAAACTGCTGCAGAGGCCATGGAAGACTCTTGATAACTAGTTTGGTCTCCAAGGGTTGTGATACTCACATGACCACGTTCACATACACACATAACATATATGTACTCTATAATAATACAATGAAATAAATAATTTAAGTGTTTTTAATAAATATTTGTTCTTTATTAAAATTCCTTTTATCCCAAGTCTTCAGAAAAAAGTAGGGATTACAAATTGAACTCAAAGACGAAAAATCTCAAAGCTTTTAGAAACAACTACAGATCTTCATGGTTGAAAAGGGAAATAATATTGGTAGCAAAGACACATTTTGACACATTAGAGGTGAGCCACACTAGCGATTTATTCTGTCTTTTCTGGAAACAAATCATGTTGCTGAAATTATTGAGGTTCAAAATCTGGGAACAAGCCAGATTTGTCTGCCCATTCTTATTAAGCCAATAAAATGAACAAGACACAAAAAAGAGATTCATTGAGGTCACATTAAGAAGTTGGGCATAAATCCAGTCACTCTTCCAAGTCCATCTTTGGTGGCTTAGAATGAGGTTTGGAATTGAATAGAGGGCCAGAGCTAGACATCTTGAACAATCCTCGTTCCACGGGGTATATCCAATCTTATCAGACAAAAACTGCCTTTTCCTAATGAATCAAGCACATTCCTTCATGACTCGAGCATAGAAATGTAGTTCTTTCCAGACTCTGTCTGTCTGTCACACACACACACACACACACACACACACACACACTATTATGTGAAAGAAAAGAGTTGATTATTCTCTGTGATTTCTAATTATTTAGTCCAAGTTCAACTTGTTACTAGACTCTAGAATGGGGGTGTTTTAAAATATCTAGCAGATATTTCAGTAAAACTCAGAAAATTCAGATATAAAATTTATCTTAGAATATATGATGAACTGAGGGGTTTTGTTTAATTTTTATTTCAAATCATTAAGAATAAAAAGAGTTACTGGACAGTCATTGGCAACTCATAACTTTAATCTCAGCAATTAGCATACAGGAGAAGGCCAACCTGGTCTGACAGTTTCTCTTCTATTCACATTTTCCTGAGATTGTTGCTAATGAATATAAAAAAAAATGAAAGTAAGCTGAAGAAATTCATGGTTACCAAGAGAGATCCATATAAAACCTATAAAGGAACCCTTTAGCCTGAAGATAATGATAAATAGACACATGAGGTCACAGAGAAGAAAGAAACTACACTTGAAAATGGTTAAGGAAGAAGTAGGTTAAAGCAAGCAAATGAACAAAAAAAAAAAAAACCAAAAAAGTATAAAGTGACAGAAAATAATACATACCTTTTATTATAATAACATCTTGAATATTAATGGTCCCCAGACAAATAAAACTAAGTGGCAAATTGGATTAAAAGATGGGACCTACCTATTTATTTCTTCAAAAAGCACACCTCATCATCAGAGATTGACACAATTTTAGGACAAAAAGCTGGAAATTAATAATCCTGCATCCTCTATAAATACTAAGGTTTAGAACAGCTCAGATTTTTTTCTGTACTGAGATATACTCAGAGCAAGATTGTTTGATGGTGCAATAGATTCATTTTTAAAATTTGAGAAGGATCTCTAGATGTTTTTCATGACGGTCATGTTAGTTTTCATTCTCATGGGGGTGGGCAGTTTTCCTTTGCTCCATATTCTCAATATTGTCATCTTTTATCTTGTTTGGTAAAGAGAGAGGGTCGGGTTTGAACACCAAACACTGACTATTGTGGTGGCTTCTAGTCATATTAGGTATGTCAACACACACTGGCTCAGATCTGCCAGGTGGATTGCACACCTGTAACATTCTCAAATAGACCTGATATTTTACTCTGTTGAGATTCAGTGAGACATGGTTTTCTGGTAAAATTTCCCCCTCATAGCTTGAGTTCTAGAGAAATCTCAGTAGGATCCTATTCAGTAGTAAGTTAGTGCTGGAGTGGAAGTGACAGAGACAGGTAATTTACTTAACTGGGGTAAGTGTCATGGGAAAACATTCCTACCACCATATCTTTAGGAACATTTGATTTCATAACTAACACCCACGTGTGATGAATCATGACCATTGAGAAGCACTTATCTCATCCTCAGCAGTATAGTGGAATTTACCATAGTTTCTTAGAATCCTAACTCTATAATGCCAATGTTAAGTTCTCATCTCTCGAACTTCTGTTTTACTTTAAGGAAGTTATTGTTCTCCATTGGGTTTTTTTTTAATTTTTATTTTCTATATTCTATGTTTACATTCCAAAGGCTTTCCCCTTTCCCAGTTCCCCCCTCTCCCTATGTCCCATAATTCCTCTCCCCCAACTATTCCCCAATCATTCCTCCCCCCCACCACGGTTTCTCTACAAAACTGGATCCAATCTTTACAGGCCCAGGGTCCTCTCCTTTCTTCTTGGGAATCATTTGACTTGCTAATTGTGCCTTGAGTATTTAGGGCTTCTGGGCTCATTAATATCCACTTATCAGTGATTGCATTTCATGTGTATTCTTTTGTGACTGGGTTAGCTCACTCAGGATGATATTTTCCAGGTCTAACCATTTACCTACAAATTGCATGAATTCATTATTTTTAATTGCTGAGTAGTATTCCATTGTATAAATATACCACATTTTCTGTATCCATTCCTCCTTTGAGGGATATTTGGGCTCCTTCCAATTTCTGGCTATTATAAACAAGGCTGCTATAAACACAGTGGAGCATGTGTCTTTATTGTATGCAGGGGAATCCTCTGGGTATATGCCCAGGAGTGGTATGCCAGGGTCCTCTGGAAGGGACATGCCCAATCTCCACTGGGTTTTTATCGTTTGTTTGTTTTTGTTTTTTGGCATTGACTGCTTATTAGCCTATGTATTGGTGGCAAGAAATCTCATTAGGGAAGTACTCTGGTTGTCTTCATTTTTCACATGGCAGGAGGAGCCCAACTGAACCTTCAAAGGTATCTAACTATAAAGCAACATTGCAACCATTAGGAAAAATTGTCAACCAAGACACAGCCAGAATCTTCTTAATGACATATGAAAAGGAAAAGGTTGGGAATCTGGCACAAAAACTTCTCATTCCACTACCAACATATCATATGATCACGTGAAAAGCATCTTCATGTTGCTGAGCATTAGTTCCTTAAATATATAGGATATAACCAGTTAATGTTTAGGGAAGATATTGACATATACATGAATATATGATAACACACATAGCAGTTGCACAGTAACTGGATTCAACAGGTAGACTGAACACAATGGGTCTAGAAAATTGGATGAAGAGACAAAAAGAACCACAACTCATGTGGAACAGGATAGGATTCCTTTCTGTCTCACCCCAGAGGTTAGTGAGTCTATGTTTAGTCACAGTACTTGTCCCATATCCTGAGTTTCTGCAGATACCTATAGGTGGAAATGAGACCAGAAGCCAAGCACTAACACAGGCATCTTCTGGATGACTACAAGAAAGGATGAGTTCAAGACAAGCCTGTCTCCAGCTGTGGAGGTGACACATCAGGCAGTAGCAGAGTTCTCTCACTGCTGTGCCTTTGCCTCCATTCATTTCTTCATGGAGCCCCTTGGGCATGAACAACAAATGTGACATAACCCTAGTGCTCAGTATGCTAGTGAAACTGAATTTCCCTCAACGGGGCATCTGTAAATGTTTCTACATTTTATTTTTCATCCTTTAGCTTCTTTCTTCAATCTGAACATTTCAAGAATTTATAAATTAAATAAAAATTACAAAATTTACATTTTTAGTAAAATGGATGTGAACTGAATATTCAAATTAGCTCATTTAAAACTTCCACGTCAGTATTTAAAAGAGGTATTTCTCCATTTTGAGTACTTCTCCTGTACTTGATTTAGTACAATAGAAAATAATTGTTCTTTTTCCTTTAAGAAGTCCTTCATGAATCCTTATAATCAAATCCAAGTTAGAGACTTAAACTAAAACATGTTTGTTTATGGCTTACTTTGTTCTACTAACCTTCTAAAGCATTAAAGCACTATTACTCATGCTTGAAGTTCTTCCTAGCTCCTCACCAGTATAACTCTATGTAGTGAACTCTTCCTCTCTCTCTCTCTCTCCCCGACTGGTTCCCAGTTTTTTAGGAGGGGGAAGGTCTCATTGCTCACCCTGACAGTGACACACTTCTTCAGCAAAGCCACACTTACTCCGACAATGCTACATCTACTAATAGCGACAATCCCTGGGCCAAGCATATTCAAACTGCTGCACTGCCTATTAGCGATCGTGTCCACCAGCAGCTTGAGGAAGAAGGGCCTGAGGCCTCAGTTCATAAATGTTAAGGTCACACAGCTTCAATACAGTTCCAGCACCAACATTTATAAGCTGTGTGACTCTCCATGAGTTCGTACTGTTATGGTTATCTTCTCTTACAAAACCATGGTGGTTTAGTGTCTCCATGGAGGACTGTTTGACTGATGTAACTCACACTTTCTATCCTCTGTCAACCTATATTTTTGGGAAATTCAAGCCACAGAGTTCTCTTGTGCAGCCACACTGCATGGAAAACAGTGGACAAGGTATGGAAATTTTTCTGTAACATAAGATGACATTGACTTTACCCTAAGCTCAACTCCTTGAGCTTCCAGATACTATGAAGAGGAGTAATATTTTTGTGGAAAAATTATGAAGCAAAAGCTCTTGCCTCACATAACTAAGATGCTGAATCTAATCAGGCTAAAGAGAAAGGATCAGCCCTGTATGGCCAGGTTACAGAGCCAACTGATGCCACCCTAGTCCCCTATAGGCATCTAAGAAGGGCAAAACATACCCTTGCATACATCTGATATAAAGGTCAGAGGTCGTTTTGTAACTACATAAGACCTCCCTTAACTGAAAGGAGTATTTCTACCACTCCTAGTGCACTGACTGGAACTAGTGCTATACTTTATGTGGACCATTTTACACACACACACACACACACACACACACACACACCATGGGCGGATGGAGTAGAGCCCCAACAGCTACACTTTAGTTTCTTCTCTCAACTTCTTTATAACCTTAGGACAAAAAACTCACTGTGTAAGAAAAATGTACTTCACAGATAAAATTTAAAAAGGAAGGAATTATAGCAGGACGTTGATAATAAGTTCAAAGTAGTGTTTCATTCTATGAGGTCATTATAAGTTAAAACAAGAGTTTCACATGCCTTTGCTTTGTCAGTGTGCACACCTGTGACCTTATCCTTGGATCTGACCTAGAATTAATGTTTTTCCTTGATCATTAATTTATTTCAAGTTTATTCTTCTTCCTAGTGCAATTTGTGAGCTTGTAGTGTATGGAAGCATATTGAACTCATTTCATACACCATTTACTTACTATCCTATGAGGAGGGCCACATTCTACTCTTGATTCTAACTTTATTATTTTTTGGCAAAACATCTAAAACCATCTCCTTGAACATTCTTTCTATTATTCTAAGAATTACATGAATTGATTCTTTTTAATACATGAGTAGGATTACACTGTGTAAATATACCACATTTTTTGTATCCATTCCTCTGTTGAAGGACATCTAGATCCTTTCCAGCTTCTGGCTATTATAAATAGGGCTGCTATGAACATAGTGGAGCAGTATAGAGGAATGCCAGGACAGGGAAGTGGAAGTTGGTGGATTGGTGAGCAAGGGGAGGGGGGGTGGGTTAGGGCATTTTCTGGAGGGGGGGCAGGAAAGAGGTCAACATTTGAAATGTAAATAATGAATATATCTAATAAAAAATACACAAGTATAATAATTAGCACCCAGGTTTGTTTTATCAGTCAATACAAATGTGTTATGCTTTGAGAAGATGATTAAAATGAGTTTTGCTCATGTACCTCCTCAGACAATTATTTTTACTTTTCAGCACTACTTGTGTGTTGCTTCCTTGGACTCAATTCTTTTGAATACACTCTGAGTAAATTAGGTAACATGCACATGGAAGCTGAACAACCCAATCTACTCTATGCAGTGTGATGTTAGGCTGGAATTGCCATAAGAAGACTATATGATGATGGCAAACAAACCATGTCAATCTCTTAGCCTCAGTAACTCCATTTTTCAAGACAATTAAGTTTATGTTTATCTCAGATAATCTTGACTGGGGACTCTTTTGCTTGTTTTTTTGAGACAGAGGCTCACTCTGCTATCCCAGCAGAACACATGACAAAGCTCCTGCCTGAACCTCCTGAATGCTGGATTTATAGATGTGAGCCACCATGCCCATTTACCTCACCACTTAACAGATTATAGGTTCCTTTCCTGTCTTAAGATGGTGTTTACTTGTAGGTCCGGGGAGCGGGCCTCTGTATCTGTTGAGGGAAGGTATCCAGCTAGGGGCGATGGAGTCTTTGATCTTTCCTGATTCTCTGGGGCAGAGGCCCTAGTACCTGAGGAGGAAGCTCAGCCAGGGGTGGGGGTAGGGGAGTCCTTGGTCCTTTATGTCTGCTGGGAATGCTGTGAGGCCTGTTCCATTGCTCCCAGCACAGAAGGTTTTGATAAGAAGAGACAGCCCATGATTTTAAAGCTTTATTCTAAAAAAGTAGGGGGAAAGAAAAGTGATAGAAAAGTAAAGAGAAAAGAAGGATAGAGAGGTGGGAGCTGGCCATGACCATGTGGAAAGAGGGGGAAAGAAAGAAGAGAGGATAAGAGAGAAGGGCAAAAGAGAGGGGCAAGAGAAAGGTGGGGTCATGCAGCCCCTTTTATAGTGGGCCAGGCTAACTGGCTGTAGCCAAGTGACTGTGGTAGTGGAGTTCAGGCAGAACACTAGGGGTCTGGCGTGTGTCCCTGCATGACTGATGGCCACAGGGTTATGTCCAACATGTACTCTCAGGATTTTCTGCAGTTCTAACACATTTACAAGTATATTTAAAATGTTTAACATATTTAAATGCTACAGGAGAACGTTTAATCATTATAGATCACCCCGAGTATCCAAGGTGGCATTAGACAGCTCTGAGACTGGCCAGCACTGGAGTGGTTTTCTTGGTAGACACAGTAATAGGACTAGCCACCCACAGTGAGTACATTGAAAGCTACCTGCCTAGTTATGGAGGCCAAAGTATTTCCGGAGGAGCTTCCCTGGCTCTCACAAAGTTACAGAGTTGCTTTGCATGTTACTCTACATGGGTTCCTATCATTATTTTACTTCTGTTGACATGAAATGGCCTCATTGTGATCACTAATAGTATCCTATGTATATGTCAATTTGAAAGTCTACCCTGCCTTAATTTTAACCAATCAGTACATATGTGAATTTGGTCATAACTCTTCTAGAAAATCAAGTTACAGATTTTAGTGAGAGAACTCAAGTTTTATGGAAACTGGCCTCATCCTTTAAGCATATTACAAAGTTTGATGGTTTGATGTTTGAGACAAAACTTATCAGCTGGTTGAAAAGTTAGGTCCAAATTAAATTTAAGATCTATTGCTGGAGTTGAAAGCACACAATGAAAACATTTAATTATTCTTGCTGTTGCTTCCATTTGCAGATATCCCTTGTAGGAATTGTGGTAAATGACCGATTTATAGTATATTTCAGTCTCAAGAGAACCCTAAGAGTTTGTGAAGTGCTTTCCTTTTGGCGCATATGAGGACACTAAGCAGTTTAACAATCCTATGACTAGCTTAAGCTCACATACAATTCTGATCCACCACATTAGGAGATTTTAATAGCTTTTAAGAAAACTTAACTGTCTTAATCTTTAATACAGGTAAAGAAAAGTTTTATTTATCTTGTCTTAATTTAGATAATGTTATTTTGTGTCTTTATAAGGATCTTGGTAAGGAGAAACCTCATCGCTCAATTCACTTGTTCTTTGTAAAATTAAAAGGTGGAGATATTATTGACCAGACCCCTTCCTGACAAGTGGTTTATTTATCCAACAGCAATTTTATTAAAACAAAGAGGCACAGGCTTGTATGTATAGAAATATAATTAGCACTATGATTTTTTACTTCTCAGTAAGTCATCTGAGAGTATATTCCTCAAGTCATAAGCACAATGAGGGGATATTGTTAATAACGTATCCAGATGTTGTGGCTGTATGGATATTTCCCCTGACAAACAACAGGATAGAATGAACTCCACAGGTAAGTGGCTTACATTACTGCACTTTGAGAAGGGAAATCTCCTCTATCCTTTCAGCTTCCACTGTTAGGATCAAGCAAATTGAGTGGGCAAATTCAGAAAGTTCTAAGAGTGCACATGGGAACTATCAGAAGAAGAGACTAGCTCACTAACTGCTTGTCCTGTCTTCCTGGGATGGGGAAGGAAGAAACCCCTTATTTTATTTGATATAAAAACAAGTTTGTGTGCATGTATGTGTGTGTGTGTGTGTGTGTGTGTGTGTGTGTGTATGCAGATGCTGAGGTGTGCTTGAGAAGGTCTGAACCTGTGGGAATTTTTTCTTTTAGATTGGCAGGCATAGCAACAGGCTGTCACCCACTGAGGCATGTTGCTGGCCTCCCAAACCCTTTATGACAGCTACAGATTTCTTCTGCATTCAAAAGGATGAGGCAGGAGAATCACCAAATGTTCTATACCAGTCTGAAATACACAGGGAGAGCTTGTCTCACAAACAAAAACAATACAAGCAAATACATTTCTGCATTTCTTTAAGAACAGACTCCCATTCTCAATAGCTAGCTTTTATAAAAAGTTATATAAAAAATTTTTTGTAGACCCCATTTTCATATTAATCCTCTTTGATATATGTATCAAGATTTTGAAAATATTTGTGAATAATTAAAATCATTTAGATAATAAAAGTATCTAAAATGTATGTGTTTGCAGTTTAAAGCATATTATTTCAGTTAAAACACTTATACTCATTCATTTTATCTGAGTGCTCTATCAGCATGTATATCTGCATGCCAGTAGAGGGCATCAGATCCCATTACAGATGGTTGTCAGCCACCATGTGGCTGCTGGGAATTGAATGTAGGATCTGGAAGAGCAGCCAAAACTTTTAACAGCTGAGCCATCTCTCATGTCCCTCATTTCTTAATATTGGTTTATTTTAGTGTGATTGTTTTCTTCTCATGGAGATAAATCTAGTGGCTTCTGAGGCTGGACTATTTTATGATGCTCCTGCAGTGTTTGGGAGGAGACATATTTTTATGTATTGAAAAGAGAATTTTGCTAGATCTTTATGGTGTCCTGGGTTCCTTTGTTGGTTCTCTATGGTGACCTGTTCAGGCCACCAGCTCCAAAATGGTGGCAGATCTCAGGGCTCTGTTTAACCACTGGGTTCCCTACAGGACTGCTAGAAAAGAAACTGGGGAAGACCCTTGAGGACATTGGCTCAGGGGGAAAATTCATGAACAGAACACCAATCGCTTATGCTCTAAGATCAAGAATAGACAAATGAGACCTCATAAAGTTACAAAATTTCTGTAAGGCAAAAACACTGTCAAAAGGACAAATTGGCAACTAGCAAATTGGGAAAAGATCTTCACCAACCCCACATCCGACAGAGGGCTAATATCCAATGTATACAAAAAACTCAAGAGGTTAGACTCCAGAAAACCAAATAACCCTATCCAAAAATGGGGTACAGAGCTAAACAAATACTTTTCACCTGAAGAAATTCAGATGGCTGAGAAACACCTTAAAAATGTTCAACATCATTAGTCATTAGAGAAATGCAAATCAAAACAACCCTGAGATTTCACCTCACACATGTCAGAATGGCTAGGATTAAAAACTCAGAAGACATCAGGTGTTGGCGAGGATGTGGAGAAAGAGGAACACTCCTCCACTGCTGGTGGGACTGCAAGCTGGTACAACCACTCTGGAAATCAGTCTGGTGGTTCCTCAGAAAACTGGACATGATACTTCCGGAGGATCCAGCCATACCACTCCTGGGAATATACCCAGAAGACTCCCCAGAATGCAATAAGGAAACATGCTCCACTATGTTCATAGCAGCCTTATTTATAATAGCCAGAAGCTGGAAAGAACCCAAATGTCCCTCAACAGAGGAATGGATACAAAAAAATGTGGTATATATACACAATGGAGTACTATTCAGCCATTAGAAACAATGAATTCATGAAATTCTTAGAGAAATGGACGGAGCTGGAGAACATCATACTAAGTGAGGTGACCCAGTCTCAAAAGAATACCCATGGTATGCAGTCACTGATAAGTGGATATTAGCCTAGAATCTGGGACACCAAAGACACAATTCATATACCAAATGATGTCTGACAAGAAGAAAGGAATGGACACTAGTGCTGGAAAGGATCAAAGTATCAGTGTAGGGGAATACCAGAACAGGGAAGTGGAAAGGGGTGGATGAGGGAGCAGGGGGAGGGAAAAGGGTATGTGGGACCTTAGGGGGGTGGGGAAACAAAAAAAGGGAAATGAAATGTAAATATAGAATATATCCAATAAAAAAAGAAAATTGAACTACAAAAAAAAGAGAATTTTGAAACATAACTGTTTCCTCACCTCTTTTCATCCCATGTGCCTCCTTTTAAGCACTTGTGGGTCATGACTTCAAAACCTCAAAGACTGAGTTTATTGTAAAGAGATTAAAATATTTTTTTAAAAAGTCTACTCTTAAAAATTGTTCTTTCTGGGTTGGCTCCATAGCTCAGCATGCAAGGCAATCATCACCTAGCCTGACAAACTAGCATGCAAGCACACACACACACACACACACACACACACACACACACACTGAGTAATTAAAGATTGAATTTATCATATCTTGATTATTCAGATGGTAGAAGAGACACTTTATCCTCTGACGACTGTTTTAGAACAGTTTGTTAAGGACAGTCAGAGGCCATGAATCAGGGATCAGCTTCTGGGAGAATTTACCCTTTGGTGCCTTGGAAGCCCCTGTTGATCTCTTCTGCAGTCTATCCAAATGAATCGCTGTTGCTTCAATTTTCTCCCCACACACCACTGATCAGCTGAGAGACCCTGGGTCAGTTAGTTAGACTTCAGTTTCTCTGTATTTTATTAAATTTATCTTTACCGTCATTATTTACACAATGAAGAATATGAAGTTATTAAGTTTAAACCTGCCTTGGGTTTTGGTAAGGAAAACATTTCATATATTCTCAGGCTTTCAGAATTTGGAAAAGACTTCATATATACTAGTTATTTCATGAATAATACCTGTGAGTGTCTTAGTACTTGCCTCTTCTAAGGACTGCTCATTAGTGGGAAAGGAGGCTCTGATTTAGCTGCATTGTCTTTGTACTCACTTTATTATTCTGGGTTTCAAGGAGAGCCTTTTTTCCACTTCTACTTTGTTTGCCAAAGACACTCCTCTCAGTACTGGGACAGGATGGTGCTGAGTATTGCCAGTAGAGTCCACTCTCAGTACTGGGATGGTGGTGAGACACGGGGGACAGTCCACTCTTGGTACAGCAACTCTATAAACCTCATATCAGAGTATGCTGCTCATGGTTTGAGTCAAAGGCCTTTCTGTTTTCCCAGTCCCTTCCTTTCTTGGCTTTAGCTCATTGCCTCCTTACTTCTAAACCTGTACCTACAATAGAGCCACACCAAGCTTTATTCATGTCCTCTAACTCCTTACAGAGTCTCTGGCCCTTAACCTGATCACATTTGTTTGCCTCAGTTTAACATTTTTCCTATTTGTCTGTTTAACTCTATTTTTTAGTGCTGAGAATTGAACCCAGTGACTTGTGCACTCCAGGCAATCATTCTGTCATTGAGCCACACACCCAGGCCCCTTAACTCTACTATTTAGGTTGTTAAGCACTGTTGTGGGAAATATTAAAAGAATGACCTGCCAACTCTCCTGCCCAGCCAGGGCGTGTTCTTCCTGCTGAGCCACTCTCTCCCAGCTAGTCCCCAAAGTGTCCCAGCCTGTTCCCAGCACTGGCTCACTTGTCCCTGGAGCCACAACTTCCCTCTCCAACATAAACCCCTGTAATTGGCAATCTCACATTCCAGTAACTAAATGGGAACGCCAACCTCGAGGTTGCATCTCACAATATCCAGTACCCTGGTAGAATCATGACTCTTAAAGCTTAATTAACCAATCAGATTTGTGTATCAATAGTATCACAATTTACATGATGTCAATACAATAATTTTAGAGCCAATTGATAATGATAAAAGCTTTATCTCATCATTTCTAACCTTGTTAAATCATAGCTGCTTGTGGCTGGTAAATGCCACACAGGAACATACCTGAAGCCATCTTGGTTCTCCCCCTTTACCCTCTGGGATGCTCCCTCTCTCTTTGCAACTCTTAGCTCTTCCCTCCCTTTCCCTTTCCAATCACAGACCCCCTCTGCACTAATGTAATTGGATAGGGAAAATCCTGAGACAAAACATCATTTGGCAAGCAATGCTGTTTTGACCAGTTTCTACTCCAGAATAAACAGTGTGGATTTGCTGCATATTTTTGAAGTTTCCTGTAGTCTTTTTATGTTCATACCCCAAATGTTTTGATACAGAACATTTTGTATATTTACAAAACATACTTGTATATTTGTATATTTACAGTATTTCTAAAAGTGTATTCCACTGTATTCCACTGTGGTTGCTAATTGTGTAGAACTAGGCATCAGGCATGTAACTGGAGATAAAGAGCCACAGTGAAGATCAGGGTTGTATATGCAACATGTTTTTGTGGTTTTCTTTTTTTTTTTTAATTTTCTTTTTTTGGTTTTTTTTTTTTTTTTTTTTGTTTTTTGGTTTTTTGGTTTTTTCAAGACAGGGTTTCCCTGTTTAGCCTTGGCTGTCCCGGAACTCACTCTGTAGACCAGGAATCCGCCTGTCTCTGCCTCCCAAGTGCTGGGATTAAAGGCATGCGCCATATTGGCTATGCACACACTTGCCTGGTTTCAATAATTCTGACTTGCCTATGGAGAAACAGCCTATAAGAGAGGGCACAGTGAAATCTCTGAACCTGACTGTTCCATTGGGCACATTAAAGGAAAAGGTTCATTGTAAATATGGAAGAGAAAATAGTCAGAAGAATTTGGGGATATCCAAAGGAGTCATGGTCAACTCTCAGGGGTAGAGAGGAGCTGGGTGGACTAACAAAAGTTGGGATATCTCTAAAGATCAGAGAGAAGAGCAGGCAGATAAAACTTCCTTGGTTATAAAGAGGCAATGGTTGCAGAATTGGGGGGGAGGGAGCCTGCGAACCTGAAGAGTATGACAGCTTAGAGTAGAAGGAGAGGTAAGAAGAGCCAGGAGGATATTGTAGACTTTAATATGTAGATATGTGCCATATGGATACGTGCCAAGGTATATTACCCTTTGCCAGAGGGACACTTCTCTGCAGACAGAAACTCATCTCAGTTTCTGAGGTGTGCTGAGCACCTGGCTGACTCATCACCTGCAGTCCTGTTGTTTACAGAGCCAGCTTCCAGCCAGGTGAGTCATCTTGGACCTAGAAAGAGAGCCTGCAGTTTTAGGGGCTGTTGGAGGATTCTGTTTTGGCTTAATACAAAGAGGCTGTTAGAAAGAGGTAGATACTTTTTAATGATTTCTTTATTTAAAGGTACTTGCTTCACAGCTGGTCTCAATTATCGACCACCTATGTCTCATGGTAAATAATTGAATATAAAAATGTTGGAGTTATGAGGACTTAAAAAAGTGTTTTAGGCAATTTATTAAGGTCCAAGAAAGAGTGATTTAAAGTATATAAAAAGAAAAGTTTAAGATTTATTTTCCTTGTAGAAATTCAAATCAAAACACCCTATTCCTGAGGACCAGTTATGTTTCTTTTCATTTTTCTTTTCCTTCATTCATCTGGTACCCAAGCCCAGGACAGGTCATGTTTATTCCCTATTTATCTATCTATCTACCTATTTATTTATTTATTTATTATTCACATGGTACTGAACCTGAGATTGGCATAAGTAAGTTACTTCCACAAGGAACATGGCTGTTCCAAACAAAGCAGCTAGGCTGACTCTCCAAAGATATGTATGGATCACTTGTTTCTCCTGGCTTCTACCACCCAGAAATTATGACTCCAAATTCTAGAGCCTGATTCTCCAGCTGTTCTTTCTTGCTATCTGCTTTCTAACTGCTGCTTTTGTGGGCAGCAGTAGACCATGCCAGGAAACTTGGTACAATGAGCGGGTTCAGTCCCTGGCACCCAGACAAACATCTGAGATGGTAGATGGCTCCCCGCTCCCTACTACATTCCTGGCCTGGAGCATATGCCTCATTTCTCACCTAGGAAATGTGACCTGTGGTCACGAAGCCCAAAACATATTTCTCCATGCTAATGAGGTATCTAGAGGCCCTGAGGGTTTAGCCAATAAGCTTGCCTTCCCAGACATTCCTCTCTGTGAAAGATATTTAATCTCTGTTCTACCCTGAGAAGGTGATATGCATTCATTTTCCATGACGAAGAGTCAATAAACAGTATGGATAAACGTAGACTCTCTCTTTCATTGAGAATTGCCGTGCAGAGCATGGAGAAGGCTTTCATCTACAGAGCCAGTGCCTAAGTCTCAGGTAGAAGGCCTCTGTGCTTCCAGACAACCTTTCACAAATGAGTGTTTGTGTGCATGTAGACATGCTCGGAATGTGCCTCTCTCTCTCTCTCTCTCTCTCTCTCTGTGTGTGTGTGTGTGTGTGTGTGTGTGTGTGTGTGTGTGTGTGCTGCTGAGACCTTGCTTTTCCTGCCTTTTCACTCATCAAAGGAAGAGAATCTATTCCTACAGTTCAGACAACATCATCTTGACAGTATTAAATTCTATGACCCTTAGATGTACCCTTCCAGATTCAGGTAAAATGTCTATTTCCTTCAATAGCTATGTGGGAGGTATTGGTGATTTTATATTTTTAAATGAGCAGAAGTCTCCATTTGTTTCTTAAGTTTTTATTTTACTATTAGCTAACAAGCAGAAGTCAACGTGTATGTCAGTAAGTGTAAAGGAGCAGGAAGTGCTGTTAAAACCATAAGTTATACATAGAGATTCTGGGCATAATGGTTTCATCATCAAAACCACTAACAAAATGATCTTATGAATTATAAAATGTAACCCATAAGAAGCAAAAGAGCCATTATACATTTTCTTTTTTTTTTTAATTTTCTATATTCTATGTTTACATTCCAAAGGCTTTCCCCTTTCCCAGTTCCCACCCACCATAGTTCCCATAGTTCCTCTCCCCCCCCCAACTGTTCCCCAATCATTCCCCCTCCCCTCTCGGTTTCTTTACTAAACTGGATGCAATCTTTACAGGCCCAGGGTCCTCTCCTTTCTTCTTCTTGGGAATCATTTGACTTGCTATTTGTGTCTTGAGTATTTAGGGCTTCTGGGCTCATTAATATCCACTTATCAGTGATTGCATTTCATGTGCATTCTTTTGTGATTGGGTTAATTCACTCAGGATGATATTTTCCAGGTCTAACCATTTACCTACAAATTGCATGAATTCATTATTTTTAATTGCTGAGTAGTATTCCATTGTATAAATATACCACATTTTCTGTATCCATTCCTCCTTTGAGGGATATTTGGGCTCCTTCCAATTTCTGGCTATTATAAACAAGGCTGCTATAAACATAGTGGAGCATGTGTCCTTATTGCATGCAGGGGAATCCTCTGGGTATATGCCCAGGAGTGGTATGCCAGGGTCCTCTGGAAGTGACATGCCCAATTTTCTGAGGAACCGCCAAACTTATTTCCAGAGCGGTTTTACCATTTTGCAATCCCACCAACAGTGGAGGAGTGTTCCTCTTTCTCCACATCCTCGCCAGCACTTGTTGTCTCTTGAGTTTTTTTTTTTTATTGTATATATTCTATATTTACAATTCATTTCCCTTTTTCTGGTTCCCCACCCCCAAAGGTCCCACATGTCCTTTTCCCTCCCCCTGCTCCCGCATCCACCCCCTCCCACTTTACTGTTCTTGTACTCTCCCACAATGATGTTTTGGTCCATTCTAGCACCAGTGTCCACTCCTTTCTTCTTGTGAGACATCACTTGATATGTGATTTGTGTCTTTGGTGTTCCAAGCTTCTAGGCTAATATCCACTTATCAGTGACTGTATACCATGGGTATTCTTTTGAGACTGGGTCACCTCACTTAGTATGACATTCTCCAGCTCCATCCATTTCTCTAAGAATTTCATGAATTCATTGTTTCTAATGGCTGTATAGTACTCCATTGTGTATATATACCACATTTTTTGTATCCATTCCTCTGTTGAGGGACATCTGGGTTCTTTCCAGCTTCTGGCTATTATATATAAAGCTGCTATGAACATAGTGGAGCATGTATCCTTATTGCATGCTGGTGAATCTTCTGGGTATATTCCCAGGAGTGGTATGGCTGCGTCCTCCGGAAGTATCACGCCCAGTTTTCTGAGGAACCGCCATACTGATTTCCAGAGTGGTTGTACCAGCTTGCATTCCCACCAGCAGTGGAGGAGTGTTCCTCTTTCTCCACATCCTCGCCAACACCTGATGTCTTCTGAGTTTTTAATCTTAGCCATTCTGACTGGTGTGAGGTGAAATCTCAGGGTTGTTTTAATTTGCATTTTCCTAATGACTAGTGATGTTGAACATTTTTTAAGGTGTTTCTCAGCCATCCGAATTTCTTCAGGTGAAAAGACTCTGTTTAGCTCTGTACCCCATTTTTGGATAGGGTTATTTGGTTTTCTGGGGTCTAACCTCTTGAGTTCTTTGTATACATTGGAGATTAGCCCTCTGTCGGATGTGGGGTTGGTGAAGATTTTTTCCCAATTTGTTGGTTGCCGATTTATCCTTTTGACAGTGTCTTTTGCCTTACAGAAACTTTGTAGTTTTATGAGGTCCCATTTGTCTATTCTTGCTCTTAGAGCATAAGCAATTGGTGTTCTGTTCAGGAATTTTTCCCCTGAGCCAATGTCCTCAAGGGTCTTCCCCAGTTTCTTTTCTATTAGTTTTAGTGTGTCTGGTTTTATGTGGAGGTCTTTGATCCACTTGGAGTTGAGCTTAGTGCAAGGAGATAAGAGTGGATCAATTCTCATTCTTCTGCATGTTGACCTCCAGTTGAGCCAGCACCATCTGTTGAAAAGGCTATCTTTTTTCCACTGGATGTTTTCAGCTCCTTTGTCGAAGATCAATTGGCCATAGATGTGTGGGTTCAATTCTGGGTCTTCGATCCTATTCCATTGATCCGCTTCCCTGTCACTGAACCAATACCATGCAGTTTTTAATACCACTGCTCTGTAATATTGCTTGAGGTCCGGGATATTGATTCCCCCAGAAGTTCTTTTGCTGTTGATGATAGTTTTAGCTATCCTGGGTTTTTTGTTATTCCAGATGAATTTGAGAATTGCTCTTTCTAGCTCTATGAAGAACTGAGTTGGGATTTTGATGGGAATTGCATTGAATCTGTATATTGCTTTGGGCAAGATTGCCATTTTGACTATATTAGTCCTGCCAACCCACGAGCATGGAAGATTTTCCCATTTTCTGATGTCTTCTTCAATTTCCCTCTTCAGAGACCTGAAGTTTTTGTCGTATAAATCTTTCACATGTTTGGTTAGCGTCACTCCAAGATACTTTATATCATTTGTGGCTATTGTGAAGGGTGTCATTTCCCTAATTTCTTTCTCGGCCTGCTTATCCTTCACGTATAGGAAGGCTACTGATTTACTTGAGTTGATTTTATAGCCAGCCACTTTGCTGAAGTTGTTTATCAGTTGCAGGAGTTCTCTGGTGGAGGTTTTTGGGTCACTTAAGTAAACTATCATATCATCTGCAAATAGTGATAGTTTGACTTCTTCCTTTCCGATTTGTATCCCTTTGACTTCCCTCTGTTGTCGAATTGCTCTAGCTAGTACCTCAAGTACTATATTGAAGAGATATGGTGAGAGGGGACAGCCTTGTCTAGTCCCTGATTTTAGAGGGATTGCTTCAAGTTTTTCTCTGTTTATCTTGATGTTGGCTACTGGTCTGCTGTATATTGCTTTTACTATGTTTAGATATGGGCCTTGAATTCCTGTTCTTTCTAGGACCTTTAGCATGAAAGGATGCTGAATTTTGTCAAATGCTTTTTCAGCATCCAATGAGATGACCATGTGGTTTTTTTCTTTGAGTTAGTTTATGTAGTGGATTACATTGATGGATTTCCGTATATTGAACCATCCCTGCATCCCTGGGATGAAGCCAACTTGATCATGGTGAATGATCGTTTTGATGTGTTCTTGGATTCGGTTGGCAAGTATTTTGTTTAGTATTTTTGCATCGATATTCATAAGAGAAATTGGCCTGTAGTTCTCTTTCTTAGTTGGATCTTTGTGTGGTTTTGGTATCAGGGTAATTGTGGCTTCATAGAATGTGTTGGGTAGTGGTCCTTCTGTTTCTATTTTGTGGAATAATTTGAAGAGTATCGGTATCAGGACTTCTTTGAAGGTCTGATAGAATTCTGCACTAAAACCGTCTGGTCCTGTGCTCTTTTTGGTTGGAAGACTGTCTATGACCCCTTCTATTTCTTTGGGGGTTATGGGTCTGTTTAGTCGATCTATTTGATCCTGGTTTAATTTTGGAATTTGGTAACTGTCAAGGAAATTGTCCATTTCCTCCAGATTCTCCAGTTGTTTTGAGTATAGGTTTTTGTAGTAGGATCTGATGATTTTTTGAATTTCCTCAGTTTCTGTTGTTATATCTCCCTTTTCATTTCTAATTTTGTTAATTTGAATACTGTCTCTGTGCCCTTTAGTAAGTCTGGCTAGGGGTTTATCTATCTTGTTGATCTTCTCAAAGAACCAGCTCCTGGTTTTGTTGATTCTTTGTATGGTTCTCTTTGTTTCAACTTGATTGATTTCAGCCCTGAGTTTGATGATTTCCTGACTTCTACTCCTCCTGGGTGAAATTGCTTCTTTTTGTTCCAGAGCTTTCAAGTGTGCCATTAAGTTGCTAGTATATGCTCTCTCCTGTTTCTTTTTGGAGACACTCAGGGCTATGAGTTTTCCTCTAAGCACTGCTTTCATTGTGTCCCATAGATTTGGGTATGTTGTGCCTTCATTTTCATTAAGTTCTAAGAATTCTTTGATTTCTTTCTTTATTTCTTCCTGGACTAAGGTATCATTGAGTAGAATATTGTTCAGCCTCCAAGCGTATGGGGATTTTCTGTTGTTTTTGTTGCTATTGAAGAACACTCTTACTCCATGGTGATCTGATAAGAGGCATGGGATTAGTTCAATCTTTTTATATTTGTTGAGATCTGTCTTGTGTCCAATTATATGGTCGATTTTGGAGAAGGTACCATGAGGGGCTGAGAAAAAGGTATAGTCTTTTGCTTTAGCGTGAAATGTTCTATATATATATATATATCTGTTAAATCCAATTGCTCCAAAGTTTCGATGAGTTTCTCCGTGTCTCTGTTTAGTTTCTGTTTTCCTGGTCGGTCCACTGTAGATAGTGGAGTATTGAGGTCCCCCACAATCATTGTGTTAGGTGCAATGTGTGCTTTGAGCTTTAGTAAGGTTTCTTTTACAAATGAGGATGCCCTTACATTTGGAGCATAGATGTTTAGAATTGTGAGTTCCTCTTGGTGGATTCTTCCTTTGACGAGCAGGAAGTGACCTTCTGTGTCTCTTTTGATGACTTTGGGTTGAAAGTCAATTTTATCTGATATTAAAATGGCTACTCCAGCTTGCTTCCTGTGACCATTTGCTTGCAAAATTGTCTTCCATCCTTTTACTCTAAGGTAGTGTTTGTCTTTGACTCTGAGGTGTGTTTCCTGTAAGCAGCAAAATGTAGGGTCCTGTTTCCGTATCCATTCTGTTAGTCTATGTCTTTTTATTGGGGAGTTGAGTCCATTGATGTTAAGAGATATTAAGGAATAGAGATTATTACTTCCTGACATTTTTGATGTTATTTTTGTTTTTGAGTAGTTATCTTCCTTTGAGTTTGATGGAAGAAGTTTACTGTCTTGCTTTTTCTTGGGTGCCATTTCCTTCCTTGTGTTGGAGTTTTCCTCCTATTATCCTTTGTAGAGCTGGGTTAGTGGAAAGATATTGTGTAAATTTGGTCCTGTCATGGAATATTTTGATTTCTCCATCTATGTTGATTGAGAGTTTTGCTGGGTATAGTAGTCTTGGCTGACATTTGTTTTCTCTTAGGGTCTGCATGAGGTCTGCCCAGGATCTTCTAGCTTTCATGGTTTCTGGAGAGAAGTCTGGTGTGATTCTGATAGGTCTTCCTTTATATGTTACTTGGCCCTTTTCTCTTACTGCCTTTAATATTCTTTCTTTGTTTAGTACATTTGGGGTTTTGATTATTATGTGACGGGAGGTGTTTCTGTTCTGGTCCAGTCTGTTTGGAGTTCTGTAGGCTTCTTGTACATTCATGGGCATCTCTCTCTTTAAGTTAGGAAAGTTTTCTTCCATAATTTTGTTAAAGATATTTGCTGGCCCTTTAAGTTGTAGATCTTCACTCTCATCTATCCCTATAATCCTTAGGTTTTGTCTTTTCATTGTGTCCTGGATTTCCTGGATGTTTTGGGTTACAAGCCTTTTGGATTTTGCGTTTTCTTTGACTGTGGAGTCAATGGTTACTATGTTATCTTCAGCATCAGAGATTCTTATTTCTATCTCTTGTATTCTGTTGTTTATGTTTGCATCTACGACCCCTGTTTTCTTCCCAAGGTTTTCTATCTCCAAGGTTGCCTCCTTTTGTGATTTCTTAGTTGTTTCTACCTCTGTGTTCAGATCTTGGATGGTTTTGCTCAGTTCCATCATTTGTT
Source organism: Apodemus agrarius (assembly GCA_964023405.1). NCBI lineage: Eukaryota > Metazoa > Chordata > Mammalia > Rodentia > Muridae > Apodemus > Apodemus agrarius. The sequence continues at coordinate 161,158,128 of OZ030006.1, forward strand.
TGTTTGTGTTTTCATGTAATTCTTTAATATATTTTTGTGCTCCCTCTTTCATGACTTCTGCCTGTTGTTTCAAGTTCTCCTGCATTTCTTTAACTGATTTTCTCACTTCCTCTTTATTGGTTTCTGTCTGATGGCCCATATTCTCCTGGAGTTCTTTAAGTGTTTTTTGTGTTTGGATTGTAAGAGCTTCTACTCTATTGATGTTCCCCTGCATATCTTTAAGAGATTTGTTTATGTCTTTTTTGTGTTCCTCTAGGAGCATCATGACCTGTGCTTTTATATCTAACTCTTGTTTTTCTGGTGTGCTGGGGTATCCTGGACTTGCTGTGGTTGGCGAATTGGGTTCAGATGGTGCCATATTGCCTTGATTTCTGTTAATAACGTTCCTACGTTTGCCTTTTGCCATCTCTTTATCTCTGGCGTTAGTTGGTCTTATTGTATGTAGATGGCGCCCTGCTGAAAGCACAGCACGCCTGTCCCCAGGAGACAGATCCCTTCTGGCAGCTTGTCTGTGCTGGACTATGCTCGCTCTGAGTCCAGGCCCCTGACTCCAGCTGCTAGAGTTCGGAGCTGTGCCCCGAGGCGGCCCGGTGGCCCCTCGCTGCTAGTCCGCTCGGAGAGCTGGTCCCGGCCGGTAGTCTGCACCTGCAGCTGAGCTTTCTGTGCCCGGATCTCCTGCAGAGCTAAGCTAAGCTATAACTCTGGCCACGCACCTGATTCCAGCCGCTCACTGCGTCCAGTGTGCCCACTGTTTGTGCTCGGGGGTCTGAGGCAAGATGGCTGCCACTGCTGAAAGCACTGCGTGGCCTTGGCTGAGCTGCTCGTACCCAGCTCTGCTGCTCCCTTCTGGCTGTGTTGTCTGTGCTGGACTATGCTTGCTCTGAGTCCAGGCCCCTGACTCCAGCTGCTAGAGTGCTGAGCTGTGCCCCGAGGCGGCCCGGTGGCCCCTCGCTGCTAGTCCGCTCGGAGAGCTGGTCCTGGCTGCTAGTCTGCACCCGCAGCTGAGCTTTCTGTGCCCGGATCTCCTGCAGAGCTAAGCTAAGCTATAACTCTGGCCATGCACCTGATTCCAGCCGCTCACTGCGTCCAGTGTGCCCGCTGTTTGCGCGCGGGGGTCTGGGGCAAGATGGCTGCCTCTGCTGAAAGCACTGCGTGTCCTTGGCTGAGCTGCTCATACCTGGCTCTGCTGCTCCCTTCTGGCTGTGTTGTCTGTGCTGGACTATGCTCGCTCTGAGTCCAGGCCCCTGACTCCAGCTGCTAGAGTGCCAAGCTGTGCCCCGAGGCGGCCCGGTGGCCCCTCGCTGCTAGTCCGCTGGGAGAGCTGGTCCCGGCTGCTAGTCTGCACCCGCAGCTGAGCTTTCTGTGCCCGGATCTCCTGCAGAGCAAGATAAGCTATAACTCTGGCCAAGCACCTGATTCCAGCCGCTCACTGCGTCCAGTGTGCCCGCTGTTTGCGCGCGGGGGTCTGGGGCAAGATGGCTGCCCCTGCTGAAAGCACCGCGTGGCCTTGGCTGAGCTGCTCGTACCCAGCTCTGCTGCTCCCTTCTGGCTGTGTTGTCTGTGCTGGACTATGCTCGCTCTGAGTCCAGGCCCCTGACTCCAGCTGCTAGAGTGCTGAGCTGTGCCCCGAGGCGGCCCGGTGGCCCCTCGCTGCTAGTCCGCTCAGAGAGCTGGTCCCGCCTGCTAGTCTGCACCCGCAGCTGAGCTTTCTGTGCCCGGATCTCCTGCAGAGCTAAGCTAAGCTATAACTCTGGCCACGCACCTGATTCCAGCCGCTCACTGCGTCCAGTGTGCCCGCTGTTTGCGCGCGGGGGTCTGAGGCAAGATGGCTGCCTTCTCTTGAGTTTTTAATCTTAGCCATTCTGACTGGTGTGAGGTGGAATCTCAGGGTTGTTTTGATTTGCATTTCCCTGATGACTAATGATGTTGAACATCTTTTAAGGTGTTTCTCGGCCATCCAAATTTCTTCTGGTGAAAATTCTTTGTTTAGCTCTGTGCCCCATTTTTGATAGGGTTATTTGTTTCTTTGCGGTCTAACTTCTTGAGTTCTTCGTATATATTGGATATTAGCCCTCTGTCGGATGTGGGGTTGGTGAAGATCTTTTCCCACTTTTCCCACTTGGTTGCCCTTTTGTCCTTCTGACAGTGTCCTTTGCTTTGCAGAAACTTTGTAATTTTATGAGGTCCCATTTGTCCATTCTTGATCTTAGAGCATAAGCTATTGGTGTTCTGTTCAGGAACTTTTCCCCTGTGCCCAAGTCCTCCAGGGTCTTCCCAAGTTTCTTTTCTAATAGTTTCAGTGTGTCTGGTTTTATGTGGAGGTCCTTGATCCACTTGGAGTTGATCTTAGTGCAAAGAGATAAGAGTGGGTCAATTTGCATTCTTCTGTATGTTGACCTCCAGTTGAACCAGCACCATTTGTTGAAAAGGCTATCTTTATTCCACCAGATGGTTGTGGCTCCTTTATCAAAGATCAAGTGACCATAAGTCTGTGGGTTAATTTCTGGGTCTTCAATCCTGTTCCATTGATCTGCTTGCCTGTTGCTATACCAATACCATGCAGTTTTTAACACAATTGCTCTGTAGTACTGCTTGAGGTCAGGGATATTGATTCCCCCAGAAGTCCTTTTATTGTTGAGAATAGTTTTAGCTATCCTGGGTTTTTTGTTGCTCCAGATGAATTTAAGAATTGCTCTTTCTAGATCTATGAAGAATTGAGTTGGGATTTTGATGGGGATTGCATTGAATCTGTAGATTGCTTTTGGCAAGATGGCCATTTTTACTATATTGATCCTGCCAATCCAGGAGCAAGAAATATTTTTCCATCTTCTGAGGTCTTCTTCGATTTCTTTCTTCAAGGACTTGAAGTTCCTGTTGTACAGATCTTTCGCTTGTTTGGTTAGAGTTACGCCAAGATACTTTATGTTGTTTGTGGCTATTGTGAAGGGTGTTATTTCCCTTATTTCTTTCTCTGCCTGCTTGTCCTTTGAGTACAAGAAGGCCACTGACTTGCTTGAGTTAATTTTATACCTTGCCACTTTGCTGAAGTTGTTTATCAGCTGTAGAAGTTCTCTGGTGGAGTTTTTTAGGTCGCTTAGGTAAACTATCATATCGTCTGCAAATAATGATAGTTTCACTTCTTCCTTTCCAATTTGTATCCCTTTGACTTCCTTATGTTGTCTAATTGCTCTTGCTAGAACTTCAAGTACTATATTGAAAAGGTATGGAGAGAGAGGGCAGCCTTGTCTAGTCCCTGATTTTAGTGGGAATGCTTCAAGTTTCTCTCCATTTATCTTGATGTTGGCTACTGGTTTGCTGTAGATTGCTTTTACTATGTTTAGGTATGGGCCTTGAATTCCTGCTCTTTCCAAGACTTTTAGCATGAAAGGATGCTGAATTTTGTCGAATGCTTTTTCAGCATCTAATGAGATGACCATGTGGTTTTTTTCTTTCAGTTTGTTTATGTAGTGGATTACATTGATGGATTTCCGTATATTGAACCATCGCTGCATCCCTGGGATGAAGCGTACTTGATCATGGTGGATGATCATTTTGATGTGCTCTTGGATTCGCTTAGCAAGAATTTTATTTAGTATTTTTGCATCTATATTCATTAGAGAAATTGGCCTGAAGTTCTCTTTCTTTGTTGGATCTTTTTGTGGTTTGGGTATTAGCATAATTGTGGCTTCGAAGAATGAGTTGGGCAGTGTCCCTTCTGTCTCTATTTTGTGGAATAGTTTGAAAAGTATTGGTGTTAAGTCTTCTTTGAAGGTCTGGTAGAATTCTGCACTAAAACCATCTGGTCCCGTACTTTTTTTGGTTGGGAGGCTTTCTATAACCCCTTCTATTTCTTTAGGGGTTATGGGACTATTTAGTTGATCTACTTGATGCTGATTTAATTTTGGTATTTGATATCTGTCTAGGAAATTGTCCATTTCCTCCAGATTCTCCAGTTGTTTTGAGTATAGACCTTTGTAGTAGGATCTGATGATCTTTTGAATTTCCTCAGTTTCTGTTGTTATGTCTCCCTTTTCATTTCTAATTTTGTTAATTTGTATACTGTCTCTGTGTCCTTTGGTTAGTCTGGCTAAGGGTTTATCTATCTTGTTGATTTTCTCAAAGAACCAGCTCCTGGTCTTGTTGATTCTTTGTATGGTTCTCTTTGTTTCTATTTGATTGATTTCAGCCCTGAGTTTGATGGTTTCTTGTCTTCTACTCCTCCTGGGTGAATTAACTTGTTTTTCTTCCAGGGCTTTAAGGTGTGCCATTAAGCTGCTAGTGTATGCTCTCTCCAGTTTCTTTTTGGATGCACTTAGAGCTATGAGTTTTCCTCTTAGCACTGCTTTCATTTTTTCCCATAGATTTTGGTAGGTTGTACCTTCATTTTCATTGAATTCTAAAAAGTCTTTGATTTCTTTTTTTATTTCTTCCTTGACCAAGGTGTCATTGAGTAGAGTATTGTTCAGTTTCCATGTGTATGTGGGCTTTCTGTTGTTTTTGTTGTTATTGAAGACCACTCTTACTCCATGGTGATCTGATAGGAGGCATGGGATTAGCTCGATCTTCTTGTATTTGTTGACATCTGTCTTGTGACCAATTATATGGTCTATTTTGGAGAAGGTACCATGTGGAGCTGAGAAAAAGGTATATTCTTTAGCTTTAGGATGAAATGTTCTATATATATCTGTTAAATCCAATTGGTCCAGAGTTTCAATTAGTTTCACTGTGTCCCTGTTTAGTTTCTGCTTTCCTGATCTGTCCATTGAGGAGAGTGGAGTGTTGAAGTCACCCACAATTATTGTGTTAGGTGTAATGTGTGCTTTAAGCTTTAGTAAGGTTTCTTTTACGAATGAGGGTGCCCTTGCATTTGGAGCGTAGATGTTCAGTATTGAGAGCTCTTCTTGGTGGATTTTCCCTTTGGCCAGCAAGAAGTGACCTTCTGAGTCTCTTTTGATGATTTTACGTTGAAAGTCAATTTTATCTGATATTAGAATGGCTACTCCAGCTTGTTTCCTGAGACCATTTGCTTGTAAAATTGTCTTCCAGCCTTTTACTCTAAGGCAGTGTTTGTCTTTAACACTGAGATGTGTTTCCTGTATGCAGCAGAATGTAGGGTCCTGTTTCCATATCCCGTCTGTTAATCTATGTCTTTTTATTGGGGAATTGAGTCCATTGATGTTAAGAGATATTAAGGAATAGTAATTATTTCCTCCAGACATTTTTGAAATTATATTTATTTATTTTATTTATTTTTTTATATTTGAGAGGTTACCTTCTTTTGGGTTTGATGAGAGGAGGTTTCTATCTTGCTTCTTCCCGGGTGTAGTTTCCGTCCTTGTCTTGGTGTTTTCCCCCTATTATCCTATGTAGGGATGGATTTGTGGAAAGATATCATGCAAATTTGGTTTTGTCATGGAATACCTTGATGTCTCCATCTATGGCGATTGAGAGCTTTGCTGGGTAAAGTAGTTTTGGCTGAAGTTTGTGTTCTCTTAGAGTTTGCATTATATCTGCCCAGGATCTTCTAGCTTTCATGGTCTCAGGTGAGAAGTCTGGTGTTATTCTGATAGGTCTTCCTTTATATGTTACTTGGCCTTTTTCTCTTGCTGCCTTTAATATTCTTTCTTTGTTTAGTACATTTGGAGTTTTGATTATTATGTGACGGGATGTATTTCTGTTCTGATCCAGTCTGTTTGGGGTTCTGTATGCTTCTTGTATATTCATGGGCATCTCTCTCTTTAGGTTGGGGAAGTTTTCTTCCATAATTTTGTAGAAGATATTTTCTGGCCCTTTAACTTGTACATCTTCATTCTCGTCTATACCTATAATCCTTAGGTTTGGTCTTCTCATTGTGTCCTGGATTTCCTGGATGTTTTGGGTTACCACCTTTTTGCATTTAGTATTTTCTTTGACTGTTGAATCAATGGTTCCTATGGTATCTTCGGCTTCTGATATTCTGTCTTCTATCTCTTGTATTCTATTGTTGATATTTGCATCTATGGCCCCTGATTTCTTCCCAAGGTTTTCTATCTCCAATGTTGTCTCCCTCTGCGATTTCTTAGTTGTTTCTACTTCTGTTTTTAGTACCTGGATGGATGTGCTCAGATCTTTCGCTTGCTTGATTGTGTTTTCATGTATTTCTTTAATAGATTTTTGTGTTTCCTCTTTCATAGCTTCTACTTGTTGGCCCACGTTCTTCTGTATTTCTTTAAGTGATTTTTGTCTTTCTTCCTTATTGTCTTCTTCTTTTTGATCCATCTTCTCCTGCATTTCTTGAAGTGATTTTTGTATTTGCCTTGTAAAGGCTTCTAACTTTTGATCCATTTTCTCCTCTATTTCTTCACGAGATTTTTCTATGTGTTCAGCTACCAGCATCCTGACCAGTGATTTTTATATCCAAGTCTTGTTTTTCTGGTGTTTTGGGGTATCCAGGGCTTCCTGTTGTTGGCGAACTGGGTTCAGATGCTGTCATGTTGCCTTGATTTCTGTTAGTGACATTCCTTTGTTTTCCTTTTGCCATCTGGTTATTTCTGGTGTTAGTTGACCTTGTTGTCACTGGCTGGTGTTTGAATCCTTCTGTGAGGCTGGGCTTACCTGTTGTTTCTCTACTGGTGGTTATGCGTGATTGCTGCTCAACGGGATCACGAGCTGGCTGCCACCCGCTGACTTTGTGCACGGCCTGAGGTTTCCGGGAAGTGTGGGGGAGTGCAGCAGATCCTCGGCAGGCGCTGCTGGGCCTGCCTAGTAGCGAGAGCCTAGCAGATCCCCCCACGTGGTAGCCTCTGATGGAATCTGTCTACCTGTGCCTTTCCAGCTGTGTCCTGGTTGCAATATGGAGGCCTGCTGCTATCGCTGGTCCGGGGTCCTGGGGAGCTGGGTGGTTCCGGCTGCCTTGGTGCACGGTCTAAGCTTGCAGGGACATGCTGCAGAGCCTAGGCCCCTGGGCCCGCCTGTGGGCGAGAGCTTAGCGGCTTTCCCTGCTCTAGCCCCAGACGGAGTCTCTACCTGCACTTTCCCAGCTGTGTCCTGGTTGCAATATGGAGGCCTGCCGCTATCGCTGGTCCGGGGTCCTGGGGAGCTGGTACATTTTCTTACTGTATTCAGACACAACTGAGCATGAGGATTATCACAGATCCAACCATGTTGTATAGCAGTCCCCTAAACCATGTAGTGCTGGTAGTTAGTACTATAACAAATGTGTGGCAACAGATTCTTCTCTCTGATGGTATAGCATTGTTTACTCACACAAGGTTAGGCTCAGATTTAGCTCAGAAGAGACAGGACCTAAAGAAGCACCCCCTACCACACCCCTGCTAAAAAGTTAGAGATGAAAGAGCAAAAATTAAAGAAGTGAGTTGGTGTGGAAGAAGGAGAAGAAGGAAGAGGAGGAGGAGAAGGAAGAGGATGAGGAGAAGGAGGAGGAGGAGGAAGAGGAGGAGGAGGAGGAGGAGGAGAAGAAGAAGAAGTAGAAGAAGTAGTAGAAGAAGAAGAAGAAGAAGAAGAAGAAGAAGAAGAAGAAGAAGAAGAAGAAGAAAGGAGAAAGGAGAAAAGGAGGAGGAGGTGGTGGAGAAGTAGAAGAAGGGTTTTGTTGTTTTGTTTTGATTTGATTTTTTGGTTTTCATGTTTGTTCCTCAGTTTGCACTGAGGAAAGGATAATGACAGCTGCATCCATTCACCCCATCCCAACTCTGTCCTCTCATCTGTTAGGCCTGCTTTTTATACCTGGCAACTCTCCTGATGTCTGTCTCATGTGTCCATCTCTGACTATTTCATTATTCCCATATCTGAACCTCTCTCTTATGACTGAAATTCCCACCAGGAATATCTACATCCTTTAAGGCCAGCTTGTCTCAGTACCCCTCCTTTGGGTGTTCACTGATGATAGCAGTGCTCAAGAGACTTGGGATTTGATCTTATTTACGATTTCCCTTCTCTCTCATCCTGTGTTGATTGTGTTCATACCTAAGATTCCCTGAAATCATCAGCTACTCTTTGCTTTTCTCACCACTATGACTGGTACTACCCTTACCATATTTTCCTTTATATAACAACAATAACAATAACAATAACAATAACAACAACAACAACAACAACATCCTATATAAAATTCCTTGGTCTACCAAAATTCAGAGAAAATTCAGAAAGCCTTGAAAGCCACTAAAGTTGAGTATTTGAAGGTGTTTCTAACCCATGATAGTTATTTAATAACTTCCTATTGAAGTAGAGCATCAAAGCTGACCCTCAGCCTGGAGTACAAACATTTTAGTCTTGCCCTGGTGGCCACTCTATCTGTCTACAGTGTCTGCTCCCACCCTGCACTCTTATTTTAAACCATCACCCAAAGGTTTCTAAACTCTCAGAACTTTTAAACTGTGCAACACTTCACAGCCTTTCACTCTGTTTTTCTCATGGTCACTTCATTTGCCATTTCATTCTGCTCTGCCACTAACCTTTTCTTGTGTCTGATGCATTTTTCTTGTGCTTCTTGCATTATTGGGTAAACAAAGACCAAAGCTACACCTATTTAGTCTCTGATTTTCTTTTTCTTTTTTGAAAAACATGTTTTTTTTTATTGAAAAAGGAAGTAAAAACTTTATGATAAAATTGAAAATTTATGAGGCAAATATTTCTGGTAAAATAGAAGAGATATATAGAAAAACACATTAAAATTGACAGTTTTCATGGAAAATTAAAGAGTAAAGTGGTAGACATAAAAACATTGCCAAATTAATTGAAAAATGAAATAGGAATAGTTTATGATAGAATTAAAGATTTACATGGAAAATATTTCTGATAAAATTGTAGAAAATGTAGGAAAACATGTTAAAATTGAAGATTATGGGGGGCAATTGGGGAATGGGCAGGGTAGTGGGAAGAGGACTTATGGGACATATGGTGAGGGGGGAACTGGGAAAGGGGAAAGCCTCTGGAATGTAAACAAAGAATATAGAAAATAAAAAAAATGAAGATTATCATGGAAAATTTTATATACATATAATAATGGTAGGCATAAAAGTATTCCTAAGTTGATTGAATGTGGAATTATAAACATTTTCTGATAAAGTTGAAGATATACATGGAAAATATTTCTGATAACTTCTAAAATACCACCATTAGCATTTGTAGCCTACTAATTTATTTTTGACATAGGAGAATGATAGCATTATAATGCAATATAATGGGAACTCAAGGAACAAAATCCCTAGTTTTATTGCAAATACTGTGGCAGGTATTGGTGAGAAAGGACATCCTTTCCTTTCCTTTCCTTTCCTTTCCTTTCCTTTCCTTTCCTTTCCTTTCCTTTCCTTTCCTTTCCTTTCCTTTCCTTTCCTTTCTTTCCTTTCCTTTCCTTTTTTTTCTTTCCTTTTTTTTGTCTCCTACTGTCTTGTTGCCTAGTTACCTGTGGACAGTAATTCCCTCTATTCTTTTTGTGACTGAAATAATTGAAGGAACATTTATGGCAGCGGGGATGTTGGAAGCACAGAGGAAAAAAGAAAGAAAAGATGAGAATGAAGAGAGTGGGGGGAGCAGTCTGCAACAGAAGGAAATGCTACTAAGTTCTTGCCTCATTCTGAGCTGTGTGCTACATCACCACAAGTTAAATACCAAAGAACATACACTCAGCATCCATGGGATGCATGCCACCAACTTCACAATAACATTAAGGAAGTCTTTGTATGTTACAGAGAAACAGTGTTAACCTTGAGCGAACATGAAATTGCCATCCTCCGAAGAGGCTGACACTTGACAATGATTCTCACGGTGTGGAGAAGTCTGAACAGAAAAGTTCAGACCTCACCCTCAAAGGTCTTCATCAGAGCCTTACTACTCACACTGCCCATCATGCGGCAGATCCTGGGCATTCACAGGTAGAGAGCAGTGCTAGCTAATTCAGACCGCTTATTCTCAGTCTGGCAGGCCTCTCACAGGGTGACTTCAGTGCAAGGTTTTTGTTTTCTGTGAAGTTCATGTGTATCACTTACACTACATACTGGGTTTGCTTCGTAAAATAATGCAAATATTGCAACAGTAAAAGATAGCTAACTGCTAGTATGGACCATAAAAAGGAGGAGAAAACCCTCCAAATCCAGACAAGATTCTTAGGAAGTAATTATAAATGAGATTAGTCTCAGTTTAAAAAAATAATATACTCACTAAATATATTAAAATTTTATTAAAATTTTCATTCATATTTAACATATTAAATATGAAATTTTTCATTTGATAATGAGATTTAAAATGTGTATATGTTTAATCCTGAGGTATGATTCAGGGCCTTGCACACACTAAACAAGTATATGCTCTACCACTGAGCTGTCCCCAAGCCAAGTGACTTTTAAATATGGTCTGACAGAGTTATCTTACATGTCAAGAATTAAACAGGTTTATAAAAGCTGGATTTAGAAATCTGAAATGAGACAGGATAAAAATGTCTAAGCATGAATTTCATGCATGCTCATATTAATATACTCTTTCTAGAGAAAGTTAAAGCTACATTTGATGTAGAATATCTTAGATCTGTGCCTTTTAATTTCTTGGGATATAGGTATCTGGTCGGCAAAAATCCACTTTTTAAACAAATGGTCACTTGCACTGCTAATGCCATTTTCGTGTAGATAGGCATATTGCCCTTCACCGGTGATATTAAGCCTGGGACAAAATACAAAGCGAAAGGCCACAGAATTACCAAACACTAACTGGAAGTGTTAGAGAAAATATTCATTACCTATCAACACAATAATTATTAGCTACCAATCAAACTGAATTCATTTTTTTTCTCTGACTCAAAATGTATGTTTTACAAATGAAATTAATATCCTTATCAGGTCCTAAAGAAACCTTGGACAAGTCTTACTTAGTACCTGTGGCTTCTCCCAGCACTTTTTACCCCACCTCCCTACCCTAAATCTTTCCAACCCAGGGGCTTCACTTCCCCAGCTCTGATTCCTATATAGCAGCCATTTTGGATATGTACCCTCTTGGCTTCTGGTGGCTCGTTTGTGACCTCCATGCTCCCCCTTCTCCCTCTCTCTCTTGCTCTTCTCCTCCCATGGCTCAGTGTTCAGTCTCGACTCTTCCAGATGCCTCTGGCTGTTCTCCCACATATCTACACTTCTCCTTAAGCATTCCTCGGAGTGGTCATGTCCTCATTTTCATTCCACCATAACAAAATCCTGTAGTCTATATGTTGTGGGAAGGGTAGGATTTATTGTCCAATATTTTGTGCTACAGAATATTCTGTGTTCAAGACCTTTGGGGTTAATGTCTTCACATAAAAATGTACTTGAACAAACTCATTCTTGAATGTCTGTTTGAGTCAGTATATATATGAAGTCAATGTGTTTGGTTCATTAAAAGTATTAAATTACAGTGTGAATGGTGACTACTTCCCCACTCGGTGTCTGTCCAAAAGAATGGTGTTCTCTGCAGTGACAAAGGGCTATGTCCAGGGTTTGGTGTGTAAACTGAAACTTACCTACTGCTATACATGGTTCCATCTGCCCACTGCCACTCTGACCCTTGTTCTCACTGAGAAGTGTCTATGTATCACTTCAGGAAGTCCTTTGGTTAGGAGTATTTACAGGATACACATCAACTGCCTCATTATTTCTGATCGTCATTCAATCAGTTCACTGTGCTCTTCATAGAACTACAGACCAATTTGTGAAAGATCAAAGATTGTAGGGAGCCCATTGCTTTCACCTGGTTCATATGTTTATTCTGCAACAACCTTTCCAGTAAACAGAGTATTTGGTTTTCTAGAAGAGGCTTTATAAGGCTAAGACAATCTGTTCTGTGAGGACATGGTGTGCTTGATAGCTTTGGTTCCTTTGACTACAGGAGACCTTTGGTTAGTGGTGAGACACTTGAATAGTTACTAGTTCATTCGAGTTTCATATTTTAGATAGCCTTAAAGTTTATTCCATTGCATTTTAGTTTTTAATGTGATTGCTCTAGTTTAGCTTGCTAGTTGCCAACTACTGTTCTTCATAGCTTTCACCCAATTCAGCTTTCCTGTGAGTGTGCGTGTGCACCTGTTCAGATGTGCCTCTGTAAGCAGCCACAACACTGTGTTGCTTTTTAAAACAATATTACTTATTTTTTTACTATGTGTATGCATGTCAATTTTTTGCTTCATATGTAGAGATCAGAGGACATCAGATTCCCTAGGACTGGGGTTACAGGCCCTTGTGGGATGCCTGAGGTGGGTGCTAGGAACCATACCTGGGTCATTTGTATGAGAAGTACAGGTTCTGGCCTGCTGAGCTGTCTCTTCAGCCTCCATGTTGTTGCTTTTAAAAAAAAAAACAGCTTGTTGATTTTTCTCTTTCAAATCAAAAATTTTAAATAAATAAATTTAAATTAGTTTTAAAGTAAAGAGACTCAGTTTATTACAACTGTTGCTAAGTTTAGGTTTAGATTTATTAATGGTGAATTTTCTGATTATTCATTTTGTCTTTTTTTTCTTTAACCTTATTTTAATTGTTGGGTTGACATTTTTTTTTGGTCATGGTTTGGGCCAGTATAATCTGCATATTTTACTCTCCATGAAATTTGTCTGCCTATACTTGTTCTATATTCTCTATTGTCATAAACAACAATTATCAATATTGACAAAATTTAAAATGTTTTTGAGGTGGAGTTATTGGTAATATTTGATGCCTTTGAATCTCCATTGCTCATAATTCTATTTATTAGGAATGTTTATCTTTTCTCTTTTTCTGCTATCAGTTATGTTTAATTACAAAAACAATTTTAAATCTTTGTGTGTATGGTGTGTGTGTGTGTGTGTGTGTGTGTGTGTGTGTGTGTGTGTGTGTAAATGCATGAATTCCATGGGTTATGTGCGGAGGTCAGACAACATTAGGTGTCAGTTCTCTCTGTTGGAGACAGGGCTTCTTGTTTGGTGTTACCCATGCTGGACTAACTGGCCAATCAAGCACTGTGGATTCTTCTGTCTCTGCTTCCCATTTTGCCATAGACAGCTGGGATTACACATGGCCACTCCCATGCCTGACTTTACATGGTGGGGTTTAAATGAGATGTTCCCCCTAGTCTCCAGCATTTGAGTCTTTGGTCCCCAGCTGATGGTACTATCTGACTGAGGAAGCTTAGGAGGCGTGGTTTCATTGGAGGATAGATGTACCTGGAGGTGGCCTTTGAGAGTTACAGCCTCATGCCATTTCAAGTTTACTCTCTCTGTTTCCTACTTGTGGTTCGAGCTGTGTTCTAGCTGCCATCATTTCATGCCACAGCACACTTTTACCCTCTGTAACCATAAACCTGAATAAACTTTCTCTTCTGAAGGTTTCCTGGGCCATGATGTTTTATTACATCATTAGAAAAATAACTAATACACGTGGGTTCTAGGACCTGAGCTCATGTACCCATGTGTGTATGGCAAGCTGTTTTGTACACTAAGTCATTTCCCTAGGCCCTGGTCCTTGCCTAGATATAATCCAGCCCCCTGTGGTGAGGCAATTAAATGTTCCACTCCCTCTCCCCCAGATAATCATTTTCATAAACAAATCTTTAATTATCTCAGGGTCACAAAGAATTTTCTCCATGTGCCACCCTATCCTTTGAGTTTTTCTATTTTTTGATAGATTTTGTTCCATTGTGTCAATGGGTTGAATTTTAATGGAAATAATCTCTTGCATACAGATATTTCTCTGTTCTAGTATCATTTATGAAAATGATTATCTTTTGGGGAGTCTTTATCAAAATCTAATGACCACAGGAATGTGCATTTATTTCTATGCCTTCTATTTTTCTTTACACTGAAACCATGGCATACTGATAGCTCCAGCTTTAATGTCCTTAGGCCAAGCAATGCTTTTCCTGTGAACAAATTCTTTTTCAAAGTTGTTTCATATACTTAATTTTCTTCCACTTTCATACCTACTTCATAAATAGTAGAACAGGATAAAACCGTATTTATGGTGATGCAAAAATATTTCAACATTGCCCATACCCAAAAGATATTTGAATCTTTGCTAAACTGAATCCAGTGACCAGAAAGCTCAAAAATGAGGAATTTTGAGCCTGGACTATCAAAGCAACTCTGGCAAGTGGCAGCCATGGAACTGGGCCTGGCACTGGTGAGTACACAAAGGATGTACGCAGGAGGGCGTGCAGGCATATGCCCACATTGCCCCCCACGTTGGCAGTGCGGGCGTGGTGGCAGCTCAAGCTTGATATGGCTCTCATTTCCACCCGTACCTTGCACAGAAACACACACTGGAGATGGAGAGAGCGAAAATAAAACCAATACACAGAACTTGCCTCAGGTGGAATGCATGCAGACAAGCAGAACACAGAACACAACACTGAGCAAAATAGCAACAGAGACCGTGACAATTGGAGTCATTCAGAGGTTCTCCAGTTTGACGAAAGCTATTGTCTTTAAAAAAAAAAAGAAAGAAAAGAAAAAGGAGGCTATGGTGTACTTGCTGACAGGTTCCTAGCATGGCTGCCCCCTGAGAGACCCAACAAGCAGCTGAAAGAGTCAGATACAGATACCAGCACCTAACCAGTGGACAGAAGCTGGAGACCCTTGTGGTTGAGTTGGGGAAAGGCTGGAAGAAGCTGAGGAAGGCAGCCCCATGGGAAGACCAGCAGTCTCAATTAACCTGTACCCCTGAGATCTCTCAGACAGACCAGGCTGCATAGACCAGCTGATACACCACAACACATATATAGCAGAGGATTTTCTGGTCTGGTCTCAGAGAGAGAAGATTCACCTAACCCTCAAGAGACTTGAGGCCCCAGTGAGTGGGTAGATCTAGTGGGGTGGGAGATAGGTTTCATGGGGACATCTTCATGGAGACAGGGGGTGGAATGGGGAGTGGTGGTGGTGGGGACAGGTTGGGGGATGAAGACTGGACTGTAAAAAAGGATTAAAGAATAAAAATAATGTTGAGTTCAAGCAAAATGAACTGAAGATGTGTCTTGGGCCATTGGAATATCTCCAAGGTGTGTATACCCTACTCCCCTCCAGAGGAGGAAAGGTTTGTAGCTGTTTATCTGTAGAGAAAGGGGCTACTGCAGGTATTGTGGCCTGATCACCAGACAGCTCTGGATGCTAGTGACAGGAACTCCATTCACTGACTTTTCTGTGAACTCATTAACATGCCTGTTTGATTCTTACATTTGCTTTTTGCTACAGGAGATGCAAACCATACTGTTTCTACGCCTGGGCATTGTACTTCATGCCTATAATCACTTGGTAGGGAGGTTGAGGCAGGAGGAGGGCACTGATTTTGCCCCCCTTTCAATTAGCATCTGTAATACCTCTCTCAGTTAGAAACTAACTTAACTACTGATAAGGATCTAATCAACTTTGTCCTCACAATGAATTCTTCATAAACACTCTACAAAATGTGGTTCAGGGAGTTCAAGATGCATAGAAGTCTCTCTCTGTGTGTCTCTCTCTGTCTCTCTGTCTCTGTCTCTCTGTCTCTGTCTCTTTCTGTGTGTGTGTGTGTGTGCATGTGTGCATGTGTGTATGAGCATGTGCATGCCCTTGCACAGAGCAGTGAACCCAACTCCAAAGAGACTAGCCAGAGCTTGTTCTATATACATTTTCATTTCATTTCTAGTACTTTCAAGTATTCTTTATAATAAATTGATAACAATATGTAAACTGTTTCCCTTAAGTTCCAGGAGTTACTTTTCTAGCAAACTACCACACTTAATAAGGGGAGTATAGAAAGCCCTTGTTTGTAGTTGGTTGGTTAGAACTATGTATCTTAATTAGGGTTTCTATTGCTGTGATAAAACATCATGACCAAAAGTAACTTGTTGGAGGAAAGAGTTTATTTCATCTTATGCTTCCAGGTAACAGTTACTTCAGGAAATTAAGAAAGGAGCTCAAAGGGGGCAGAAACAGTCCTGAGTCCATGGAGGGGTGCTGCTTACTGACCAGCTTCTCAGGGCTTGGTCAGCCTGCCTTCTAATAACACCCAGAAACATTAGTCCAGTGGCTGCACTGCCTTCAGTGAGCTGACCCTCCCATGTCAAGTATCAATTAAGAAAAAGCACCATATGCTTCCCTACAGGTCAGTCGGATGGGGGCATTCCCTTAATGGAGATTCCCTCTTCCAAAATGACTGTAGCTTGTGTCAAACTGACATAAAACTAATATAGCTAGCATCTGAAGTGGGCACAGCTCTTTTGGGTAACAAACCTTAAGATTGTTGAGTGTAAATTTTAATACCAGCATCAGGTGATTGATATAAAAACTTAATTGAGTCATTAGATATCCATTTTGTGTTCAGAGTTGGGGAGTTGGTTTTTGATGTTGGAAAAAAAATCCACTTATCAATGATTTGGGGGCTTATAGGATGGATCTGGTTCATGGAAATGTAGCTCAGGAAAAGAATGGGTGAGAGGATGGAGGGGAGAAATAGCTCCTGTGTAGAACTACTGGTCAATCTGATCCTGAGAATTGTGGCTCACAGAGCACATAGGAAATTAAAATTAATAAAAATCTAAACAACAGCCTTTGACTATTCTTATCTACTACAGTTAAGGTGAATGTTTTGAAAATGCTGGGCCAATTCTCGATGTCAGACCAATTTGAGATTTCATTTGAACTTGACCACTAGCCCCAAAACTGTCCACATTGGAAAGTTTGTGCTGTCACAGCAGAAAATGGTTCTGAGGCCTCATGTGACCAAGAAAGTAGCAGCCATGGAAGGATTAGCAGCTGGGGAAACCGACATGCTACAATATGGACAGTGCACCACAAAAGAGTTGCATTATTGTTAACTTATTTATTTGTTAACTCTTTTGAAACAGGATCTATCTCAGAGAGTTGAAGTTCTTGTCATACAGGTCTTTCACTTGCTTGGTTAGTCATACCACGATATTTTTTTATATTGTTTGCATATTGTGAAAGGTGTTGTTTCCCTAAATTCTTTCTCAGCCCACTTATCCTGTGATTAGAGGAAGATACTGATTTGTTTGAGTTAATTTTAGACACTGCTGAAATTGTTTATTTCAATTGAAATTGTTAGGGAAGTGAGAGGTTTCTAGGACCCAACACGGATGACATTAGCTGAAATACCCAACAAAGGGGAAATAGAAACTGTAGAGACCATATCCAGGGGATAGGCATGGCCCTGGTTGAGGGATGAGGCTCCCCACCCATCTCAAAAATTTTAACCTAGAATTGTTCCTGTCTAAAGGGAATACAGGGACAAAAAGTAGAGCAGAGACTGAAGGAAAGGTCATCGAGAGACTCCCCCACCTGGTGATCTATCCCATCTGCAGACACCAAACCCAGACACTGTTGCTGATGCCAACAAGTGCTTACTGACAGGAGCCTGGGATAGCTGTCCCCTGAGAGGCTATGCCAGCACCTGACCAATACAGATGCCAAACATTGGACTGAGCCTGAGGGCCCCAATGGAAGAGTTAGGGGACAGATCGAAGAAGCTGAAGGGGACTGCAACCACATAGGAAGAATAAAAAATATCAACAAACTGGACCTCCCAGACTCCTAAGAACTAAATGACTAACCAAAGAGTACACACATGGAGGGACCCATGGCTCCAGCTCCATATGTAGCAGAGGATTGCCTTATTTGGCATCAGTGGGAGGGAAGGCCCTTAGTCCTGTGGAGGCTTGGTGACCCAGCTTAGGAAGATGTAAGGGCAGTGAAGCAGGAGTGGGTAGGTGTAGGAATACCTTCATAGAGGAAAGGGGAGGGAGGATGGGATGGAATGGAAGATTTGTGGAGGGAAAACTGGGAAGGGGAATAACATTTTAAATGTAAATAAATAAAATAAGCAATACAAAAAATAAAAATTAAAACAAAAGAAAACAAAAAGGATCTAACGCTAGCCCAGACTGATCTGAAACTAATCATTGTAGCCCAGGCTGGCCTCCGTCTTGCAGCAATCCTCTTGTTTCAGCTTCCCAATCACTGGGATTACAGTTATGAGTGATCAGGCCTGGCTTGCATTTTTACAGCAAAATATTTCTGAAGAAATTTTAATAAAATGGATTATGTAAGTAAATAATTCAAGAACAGTGTGTGTGTGTGTGTGTGTGTGTGTGTGTGTATGTGTGTAGTCAGGAATTGAAACTGGGTATCTTTCTCAATCACTCAATTGAACACGTTGTTTTCCAAGGCTCTGCCACTGAAGCTGGGGCTCGAACATTTGTCTGGATTGCCTTAGTAGCAAGCCCTAAAGATCAATCCTCTGTCTTACCACCCTATTACTAAAATTGAACAAAGACTTCCTGGGAAAAGAAAATGATGAACAACTATTTCTGATAAACATAGGTATATAAACCCTCTGTAAAATAGCAGTAATGGTAATTCAATAATATATTAAAATGGTTTTAATATTTGGATCATTTTATTCTTCTAAGGCGGAGACTGGCTGCACCCTCCTTGGGCTGACACTTGGTCAGGGCTCTGTGTCTTTTCTGTCTGGACCTATAATGGAGTTCCTTCTCTGTTCTTGTAGAGCCCCATTTGAACAAGAATCTCTGTAAATCGGCGGAGTAAAAATCTCTGTGTGAGCTATTTTTCACCTTTAGAAATATCCCTTGAAAATCAGATTCACCAGACATCCCTTCTTTTGATTTTCCATTCACAGATTCTCACCCACTCCCTGGTCATAAATCTCCACCTGTTCTTGCGCACTCTCTGTCTTCTAAGATCTTGTATCTCTCACAATGGCTCCTCTTTGTAAAGTCTGCTTTATTGTTCCCTTTGGTATTTAGACACAATTGCCGCAGTTTTCAGTTTGTCTAGCTGAAGGGACTCAGACACTTCCGATCTCCCACTTCCTGTTCCGGTTTTTGTGTCCCATCCCCCTTTTATTTCTAAATTCTGAAGATGGGTTGGTTCATGCTGGATTGTTTCACTTTTCTACAAGTTTTTTCTACTGTGTTCAGATTTGAAAGAGAAGAGAGTAAATTATTTGAGTCAGAGATACAGACAACAGTAAGTGCTTTCCTAGCATGGGTGAGTTCCCAGGTTCAATAATCAGCGTAGTAAAAACAAAAAACAAACAAACAAAAATGCCTCTGGCATGTTTTGAGGTGTAATTTTTCTGAAGTTCTGGTTGTTCTGGAACTTTGTATGCATAGCAGACTATCGCCTGCCTCTGCCTCTCAAATTCTGGGATTAAAGGAGTGCACCACCACACCTGGCCAAAAAAAAAAAAAAAAAATCAAAACCAAAACCAAAGAACAACAAAACACTTTAAAATTTCCTTTGTTTCTTAAGCTTCTTATTTGATGTCTTCTCTTTCTGATACCACTGTTCCCCTCCCCCACCCCCATTACTCTCCACATGCCACGCTTTTCTCTTTCTGTGTCAGAAGGCTACAGTTGATAAGTTGTTCAGAGATGTCAGCAGTTGTTCCCAGTATTTCAGACACCTATAAAGATAACATGGGAAACACCTGAAGGTCATTTTGCATTTGGTCTTTTCTCCCCACATTTACAGACATGCAATCATTCACTGAGGTGACATATATTTGAAGAAAAGAAATAATTGAAACTGTTGTTTCATGGTGCCATCTGCTGGAAAAAGTGTAAAAGTGTGCACTACCCTTTTTTTTAAGGGTTTCTGTTTTTAGGTTTTTTTTTTTTTTTAATTTACTGAAAAGGGAAGTAAAAACACTTTATGATAAAATTAAAGATTTACATGGAAAATATTTCAGATAAACACGTTAAAATTGACAATTTTCATGGAAAATTAAAGAGTAAAGCCGTAGACATGTAAAATATTGCTAAATTAATTGAAATATGGAATAAAAACGTTTTATGATAGAATTGAAGATAATTTTTGAAATATTTTTGATAATTTTTGAAAATATTTGTGATAAAATTGTACAAAAATATAGAAAAACATGATAGAATTAAAGATTATCATGGACAATTTTATATAGATATAATAATGGTAGGCATAAAAGTATTCCTAAGTTGATTTAAAGTGGAATTATAAATATTTTCTGATAAACATGAAGATTCACATGGAAAATATTTCTGATAAAATTGAAGAAATATATAGAAAAACATGTTAAAATTAAAGATTATCATGGAAATTATATAGATAAAATGATAGGCATAAAGATAATTCTAAGTTGATTGAAGATGGAATTATAAACATTTTAAGATAACATTGAAGATTTACATGGAAAATATTTCTGGTAAAATTCAAGAAATATATAGACAAACACGTTAAAATTGAGTATTTCATGGTAAAAAAATTTTACATATAAAATGGTAAATATAAGAACTCTAAATTTGGTTAGATGGAGCCCCTTGACCCGTCACCATCTTGGAGCTGGCAGGTCAGCCAGGTACACAGAGGGCACCAGAGTGAAGGATTGCCTAGGTTCCAGCCTGCCTGGGTACCTTCCGGACCAGGGAGCTGGGCAGCTCTGCAGCTGCCTGGGCACATATCCTGCGGGGGAGGATCTGACCAATTAGATTTAACAGATACATATAGAACATTTCATCCTAAAGCAAAAGAATATACCTTTTCCTCAGCACTTTATGGTACATTCTCCAAAATCAGCCATATAATTGGTTGATAAATATAAGAAGATCAAAATAATTCCCATGCCTCCTATCAGATGACTATGGAGTAAGAGTGGTCTTCATTAGAAAAAAAGAAAAGACAGCCCACATACACATGGAGGCTGAACAATACTCTACTCAATGATAACTTGGTTAAAGAAGAAATAAAGAAAGAAATCAAAGACTTTTTAGAATTTAATGAAAATGAAAGCAGAGCATTCCCAAATTTATGGGACACAATGAAAGCAGTGCTAAGAGGAAAACTCATAGCCCTGAGTGCCTCCAAAAAGAAACTGGAGAGAACATACACTTAATGGCACACCTGAAAGCCCTGGATCAAAATGAAGCTAATTCACCCAGGAGGAGTAGAAGACAGGAAATCATCAAACTCAGGGCTGAAATCAATCAAGTAGAAACAAAGAGAACCATACAAAGAATCAACAAAACCAGGAGCTGGTTCTTTGAGAAAATCAACAAGATAGATAAACCCTTAGCCAGACAAACCAAAGGGCACAGAGACAGTATCCAAATTAACAAAATTAGAAATGAAAAGAGAGATATAACAACAGAAATGGATGGAATTCAAAAAATCATCACATCCTACTACAAAAGTTAATACTCAACACAACTGGAAAATCTGGAGGAAATGGACAATTTCCTAGACAGATACAAAATACCAAAATTAAATCAGGATCAATTAGATCACCTAAACAGTCCCATAACCCCTAAAGAAAAATAAGGGGTCATAGAAAGTCTTCCAACCAAAAAAAGCACAAGTCCAGATGGTTTTAGTGAAGAATTCTATCAGGTCTTCAAAGAAGACCTAACACCAATACTCTTCAAATTATTCCACAAAATAGAAACAGAAGGAACAGTACCCAACTCATTCTATGAAGCCCCAATTACACAAAACGATTATTCACCATGATCAAGTTGGCTTCATCCCAGGGATGCAGGGATGGTCCAATATATGGAAATTCATCAATGCAATCCACTACATAAACAACTTAAAGAAAAAGCCGCATGGTTATTTCATTAGATGGTGAAAAAGCATTTGACAAAATTCAGCATCCTTTCATGCTAAAAGTCTTGCAAAGCACAGGAAATCAAGGCCCAAACCTAAACATAGTAAAAGCAATATATAGCAAACCAGTAGCCAACATCAAATTAAATGGAGAGAAACTTGAAGCAATCCCACTAAAATCAGGGATTAGACAAGGCTGCCCCTCTCTCCATATCTTTTCAATATAGTGCTTGAAATTCTAGCTAGAGCAATTAGACAACATAAGGAAGTCAAAGGGATACAAATTGGAAAGGAAGAAGTCAAACTATCACTATTTGCAGATAATGTGATAGTATACTTAAGCAACCCAAAAAACTCTTCCAAAGAACTCCAACAGCTGATACACAACTTCAGCAAAGTGGCTGGTTATAAAATAAACTCAAGCAAATCAGTAGCCTTCCTGTACTCAAAGGACAAGCAGGCTGAGAAAGAAGTTAGGGAAATAACACCCTTCACAATAGCCACAAACAATATAAAGTATCGTCGGGTGACTCTAACCAAACAAGTGAAAGATCTGTATGAGAAGAACTTCAGCTCTCTGAAGAAGGAAATTGAAGAAGACCTTAGAAAATGTAAAAATCTTCCATGCTCGTGGATTGGCAGGATTAATATAGCAAAAATGGCCATCTTTCCAAAAGCAATCTACAGATTCACTGCAATCCCTGTCAAAATCCCAACTCAGTTTTTAATAGAGTTAGAAAGAGCAAATATCAAATTCATCTGGAATAACAAAAATCCCAGGATAGATAATACTATTCTTTACAGTACAAGAACTTCCAGGAGAATCAGTTTCCCAGACCTCAAGTAGTACTATAGAGCAATACTGTTAAGAATTGCATGGTATTGGTACAGTGACAGAGAGGTAGATTAATGGAATAGGATTGAAGTCCCAGAAATGAACCCACACACCTATAGTCACTTGATTTTTGACAAAGGAGATGAAACCATCCAGTGGAAAAAATATAGCCTTTTCAACAAATGGTGCTCACTCAACTGAAGGTCAGCTTGCAGAAGAAAGCACAATGATCCAGTCTTATCTCCTTGTACTAAGCTCAACTCCAAGTGGATCAAGGACCTCCACATAAAACAAGACACACTGAAACTAATAGAAAAGAAACTGGGGAAGACCCTTGAGGACATGGGCACAGGGGAAAAGTTCCTGAATAGAACACCAATAGATTATGCTCTAAGATCAAGAATAGACAAATGGGACCGCATAAAATCACAAAGTTTCTGTAAAGCAAAGGACACTTTCAAGCAGACAGAACGGCAACCAACAAATTGGGAAAGGATCTTCACCAACCCTACATCCAAAAGAGGGCTAATATCCAATATATACAAAGAACTCAAGAAGTTACACTCCAGAGAGCCAAACAACCCAATTAAAAAATGGGGTATCGAGCTAAACAAAGAATTTTTACCTCAAGAATGTTGGATGGCTGAGAAGCATCTTAAGAAATATTCAACAGCATTTTCATTAGGGAAATGCAAAACAAAACAACCATGAGATTCCACCTCACACCTGTCAGAATGGCTAAGATTAAAATCTCAGGAGACAGCAAGTGTTGGCAAGGATATGGAGAAAGAGGAACACTCCTCCACTGCCGTTGGGATTGCAAGCTGGTACAACCACTCTGGAAATCAGTCTGGCAGTTCCTCAGAAAACTGGGCATGACACTTCTGGAGGACCCTGCTATACCACTCCTGGGCATATACCCAGAGGATTCCCCAGCATGTAATAAGGATTCATGTTCCACTATGTTCATAGCAGCCCTATTTATAATAGCCAGAAGCTGGAAAGAACCCAGATGTCCCTCAATGGAGGAATGGATACAAAAAATATAGTATATATACACAATGGAGTACTATTCAGCCATTAGAAACAATGAATTCATGAACTTCTTAGACAAATGGATGGATCTGGAGAACATCATCCTAAGTGAGGTAACCCAATCTCAAAAGAACACTCATGGTATGCACTCACTGATAAGCAGATATTAGCCTAGAAGACTGGAATACCTAAGACACAAAGAGAGTCAAACATTGCATTGTTCCACTCACCAGAGTAACAGCTCCTGGTGACCATCAATGGAATTTGGGCTTTGACATCTCCCTGAAAACCTGTATACTATGGTTCCTAACTCCATGTTATGGCTGCTCACTGCGCCTGGTCAGAATCATGTTATGCTCAGAATGCACAATGGGAACAGACTTACTCAGTAACTGGCTGAACCCCTGACTTGACTCTGATCCCTGAAGTGATAAAAACTGACTAAAGAAAGTTCTCAGTTAGAAGGAAAATGGTGTACATGGGAGAGAGCAAAGGGGGGAGCACATGAGGTAGAATGAAGGGTGGAGACCTACTCAGGACTTCTACAGCTTTATGGCCAATCTGCCGCCCTCTGGCTCATCTTTGAAACGCCTCAGATACTCAGTTTAGCAGCTTCTTCTCCCCCCTTGTGGTTGAAAATACATCTTACTCTGAGTGAGAAAGCATCATTCATTTTTCGGTTAGAAATCACATTGACCTTGCTTGCGATATCATTGAAGAGTAGAGCGTTTACCCAACACAATCAAACTTTCATTAACAGAAGCCAACTAAAGTCAAAAATAAAAATCACCAAAGGCTTTAAGAAACAAGCCAAAATTTCAACATGTTGATAGGAAATAAAAGGAGCAGTCTTAATCACATAGCAATTTAACAATTTGGACAGCCTTCTGTGATCAGTGGAGCAGCTGGGATGGAAGTCTTCCTGCACCAGGGAGCCAGGAGACTATACAGCCTTCTGTGCATAGCCCTCCAGGAGAGAGTGATCTCCCAACAGCACTTTCACTTCTGAGCACAGAGGTGAGATCTCTACCTTCTCTCTGGAGGGAACCTGCTAGGAGCACACCAGGCATAAGATCAGTGGAGCAGCTGGGACAGAAGTCTTTCTGCCACGATTGGCACCAGGGAGCTGGGAGACTCCACAGCCTTCTGTGCACAGCCCTCCAGGAGAGAGTGATCTCCCAGCAGTGCTTTCACTTCTGAGCTCAGAGGAGTGAGGACACAGGCTTACAGGCCCACAGGAGGAATAAACTCCAGCTAGAGACAACAATACCAACTAGCATAGAGATAACCAGATGGCAACTAACAAGCACAAGAACCCTACCAACAGAAACCAAGGCCACATAGCAACATTCCAGCAAGTCCTGGATACCACAACACACCAGAAAAGCAAAAGTTGGATTTAAAATCGTATCTCATGATGCTGATAGAGGGATTCAAGAAAGACTTAAATAAATCCCTTAAAGAAATACAGGAGAACATCAATCAACAGGTAAAAGCCCTTAAAGAGGAAACACCAAAAATCCCTTAAAGAAATACAGGAGATCATGAGTCAACAGGCAGAAGCCCTTAAAGAAGGAACACAAAAATATCTTAAAGAATTACAGGAAAACACAATAAAGTGAAGGAACTGAACAAAACCATCCAGAATCTAAAAGTAGAAGTAGAAACAATAAAGAAATCACAAAGTGAGACATCTCTGGAGATAGAAAACCTTGGAAAGAATTCAGGAGACATAGATTCAAGTATCAACAACAGAGTACAAGAGATAGAAGAAAGAACCACAAGTGCTGAAGATACCATAGAAAACATTGACTCAACAGTCAAGGAAAATGAGAAGTGCATAAAGCTGGTAACCCAAAACATCCAGGAACTCCAGGACACAATGAGAAGACTAAACCCAAGGATTATAGGTATAGATGAGAGCAAGGATTTACATCTTAAAGGCCCAGTAAATATATTCATCGAAATTGTATAAGAAAACTTCCCTAACCTAGAGAAAGAGATGCCCATGAACATACAAGAAGCCTTCAGAACTCCAAACAGACTGAACCAGAACAGAAAGTCCTCCCAGCACATAATAATTAACGCCAAATTCACTAAACAAAGAAAGAATATTAAAAGCAGTAAGGGAAAGGGGGTAAGTAACTTATAATGACATACTTATCAGAATCACACCAGACTTCTGAACAGAGACAATGAAAGCTA
The DNA here is from genome assembly GCA_964023405.1 of Apodemus agrarius. Lineage (NCBI taxonomy): Eukaryota > Metazoa > Chordata > Mammalia > Rodentia > Muridae > Apodemus > Apodemus agrarius. Next base: position 161,183,777 of record OZ030006.1, read on the forward strand.
GAAGATCCTGGGCAAACATCATACAGACCCTAAGAGAACACAAATGCCAGCCCAGGCTACTATACCCAGCAAAACTCTCAATCATCATAGATGGAGTAACCAAGATATTCCATAAGAAAAAACAGTTACAATATCTGTCCACAAATCCAGCCCTACAAAGGATAATTGATGGAAAATACCAACACAAGGAGGGAAACTACACCCTAGAAAGAGCAAGAAAGTAATCTTCCAACAAACCCAAAAGAAGATACCCACACAAACATAAAAATAACATCAACAATCACTATTCCTAAATATCTCAACAACAATGGACTCAACTCCCCAATAAAAAGACATAGACTAGCTCCGGCCTTGCACCGAGGCAGCAGGTGGCGGCCAGCTCGCAGTCCCTTGGAGCAGCAGTGGCGGTAGGCCTCCATATTGCTACCAGGACACAGCTAAGGAGGACCAGGTAGACAGACTCCAGCCCAGGCTACAATCACGTGGGGGACCCGCCAGGCTCTCACCACCAGGCAAGCCCAGCGCTGCCGAGGCTCTGTGGGACTTCTCCAGGCCTTTCGGCTTTGCACCGAGGCAGCGGGTGGTGGCCAGCTCGCGGTCCCTTGGAGCAGTGGTAGCAGTAAGCCTCCATATTGCAACCAGGACACAGCTAAAGAGGCCCAGGTAGACAGACTCCAGCCGGGGCTACCATCACATGGGTGGATCTGCCAGGCTCTCACTACCAGGCAGGCCCAGTGCTGCCGAGGCTCTGTGGGACTTCTCCACACCCTCCGGCCTTGCACTGAGGCAGCGGGTGGCAGCCAGCTCGCGGTCCCTTAGAGCAGCGGTCATGCATAATCACCAGTAGAGAAACAACAGGTGAGCCCAGCCTCATGGGAGATTCAAACACCAGCCAGTGATAACAAGGCCAACTAACACCAGAAATAACCAGATGGCAAAAGGAAAATGAAGGAACATTACAAGCAGAAATCAAGGCAACATGACAGCATCTGAACCCAGTTCGCCAACAACAGGAAGCCCTGAATACCCCAAAACACCAGAAAAACAAGACTTGGATATAAAATCACTGGTCAGGATGCTGGTATCTGAACACATAGAAAAATCTCATAAAGAAATAGAGGAGAAAATGGATCAAAAGTTAGAAGCCTTTACAAGGCAAATACAAAAATCACTTCAAGAAATTCAGGAGAAGATGGATCAAAAAGAAGAAGACAATAAGGAGGAACGACAAAAATCACTTAAATACAGAAGAACGTGGGTCAAAAAGTAGAAGCTATGAAAGAGGAAACATAATAATCTCTTAAAGAAATACATGAAAACAAGCAAGTGAAAGATCTGAGCATATCCATCCAGGTTTTAAAAACAGAAGTAGAAACAACTAAGAAATCGCAGAGGGAGACAACATTGGAGATAGAAAACCTTGGGAAGAAATCAGGGGCTTTAGATGCAAATATCAACAATAGAATACAAGACATAGAAGACAGAATCTCAGAAGCCGAAGATACCATAGGAACCATTGATTCAACAGTCAAAGAAAATACTAAATGCAAAAAGGTGGTAACCCAAAACATCCAGGAAATCCAGGACACAATGAGAAGACCAAACCTAAGGATTATAGGTATAGACGAGAGTGAAGATTTACAAGTTAAAGGGCCAGCAAATATCTTCTACAAAATTATGGAAGAAAACTTCCCCAACCTAAAGAGAGAGATGCCCATGAATATACAAGAAGCCTATAGAACCCCAAAAAGACTGGATCAGAACAGAAATACATCCCGTCACATAATAATCAAAACTCCAAATGTACTAAACAAAGAAAGAATTTTAAAGGCAGCAAGAGAAAAAGGCCAAGTGACATATAAAGGAAGACCTATCAGAATAACACCAGACTTCTCACCTGAGACCATGAAAGCTAGAAGATCCTGGGCAGATATCATGCAAACTCTAAGAGAACACAAACTTCAGCCAAAACTACTTTACCCAGCAAAACTCTCAATCGCCATAGATGGAGACATCAAGGTATTCCATGACAAAACCAAATTTGCACGATATCTTTCCACAAATCCAGCCCTACAAAGTATAATAGGGGGAAAACACCAAGACAAGGACGGAAACTACACCCGGGAAGAAGCATGATAGAAACCTCCTCTCATCAAACCCAAAATAATATAACCTCTCGAATATAAATAAATAAATAAATAAATAAATAAATAAATATAATTTCAAAAATGTTGGGAAGTAATAATTACTATTCCTGAATATCTCTTAACATCAATGGACTCAATTCCCCAATAAAAAGACATATATTAACAGACTGGATACGGAAATAGGACCCTACATTTTGCTGCATACAGGAAACACATCTCAGTGTTAAAGACAAACACTGCGTTAGAGTAAAAGGCTGGAAGACAATTTTACAAGCAAATGATCTCAGTAAACAAGCTGGAGTAGCCATTCTAATATCAGATAAAACAGACTTCCAACCTAATGTCATCAAAAGAGACTCAGAAGGTCACTTCTGGCTGGTCAAAGGGAAAATCCACCAAGAAGAGCTCTCAATACTGAACATTTATGCTCCAAATGCAAGGGCACCCTCATTCGTAAAAGAAACCTTACTGAAGCTTAAAGCACACATTACACCTAACACAATAATTGTGGGTGACTTCAACACTCCACTCTCCTCAATGGACCGATCAGGAAAGCAGAAACTAAACAGGGACACAGTGAAACTAATTGAAACTTTGGACCAATTGGATTTAACAGATATATATAGAACATCCTAAAGCTAAAGAATATACCTTTTTCTCAGCACCGCATGGTACCTTCTCCAAAATTGATCATATAATTGGTCACAAGACAGATGTCAACAAATACAAGAAGATCGAGCTAATCCCATGCCTCCTATCAGATCACCATGGAGTAAGAGTGGTCTTCAATAACAGCAAAAACAACAGAAAGCCCACATACACATGGAAACTGAACAACACTCTACTCAATGACACCTTGGTCAAGGAAGAAATAAAAAAAGAAATAAAAGAATTTTTAGAATTCAATGAAAATTAAGGTACGACCTACCCAAATCTATGGGACACAATGAAAGCAGTGCTAAGAGGAAAACTCATAGCTTTAAGTGCATCCAAAAAGAAACTGGAGAGAGCATACACTAGCAACTTAACGGCACACCTTAAAGCCCTGGAAGAAAAACAAGTTAATTCACCCAGGAGGAGTAGAAGACAAGAAATCATCAAACTCAGGGCTGAAATCAATCAAGTAGAAACAAAGAAATCCATACAAAGAATCAACAAGACCAGGAGCTGGTTCTTTGAGAAAATCAACAAGATAGATAAACCCTTAGCCAGACTAACCAAAGGACACAGAGGCAGTATCCAAATTAACAAAATTAGAAATGAAAAGGGAGACATAACAACAGAAACTGAGGAAATTCAAAAGATCATCAGATCGTACTACAAAGGTCTATACTCAAAACAACTGGAGAATCTGGAGGAAATGGACAATTTCCTAGACGGATACCAAATACCAAAATTAAATCAGCATCAAGTAGATCAGCTAAATAGTCCCATAACCCCTAAAGAAATAGAAGGGGTTATAGACAGCCTCCTAAACAAAAAATGTATGGGACCAGATGGTTTTAGTGCAGAATTGTACCAGAGCTTCAAAGAAGACTTAACACCAATACTTTTCAAACTATTCCACAAAATATAGACAGAAGGGACACTGCCCAACTCATTCTTCGAAGCCACAATTACCCTAATACCTAAACCACAAAAAGATCCAACAAAGAAAGAGAATTACAGGCCAATTTCTCTTATGAATATTGATGCAAAAATACTAAATAAAATTCTTGCCAACCGAATCCAAGAGCACATCAAAATGATCATTCACCATGATCAAGTAGGCTTCATCCCAGGGATGCAGGGATGGTTCATTATACGGAAATCCATCAATATAATCCACCACATAAACACACTAAAAGAAAAAAAACACATGGTCATCTCATTAGATGCTGAAAAAGCATTCGACAAAATTCAGCATCCTTTCATGCTAAAAGTCTTGGAAAGAGCAGGAATTCAAGGCCCATACCTAAACATAGTAAAAGCAATCTACAGCAAACCAGTAGCCAACATCAAAATAAATGGAGAGAAACTTGAAGCAATCCCACTAAAATCAGGGACTAGACAAGGCTGCCCTCTCTCTCCATATCTTTTCAATATAGTACTTGAAGTTCTAGCTAGAGCAATTAGACAACATAAGGAAGTCAAAGGGATACAAATTGGAAAGGAAGAAGTCAAACTATCATTATTTGCAAATGATATGATAGTTTACTTAAGCGACCCAAAAAACTCCACCAGAGAACTTCTACAGCTGATAAACACCTTCAGCAAAGTGGCTGGTTATAAAATTAACTCAAGCAAATCACTAGCCTTCTTGTACTCAAAGGACAAGCATGCTGAGAAAGAAGTTAGGGAAATAACACCCTTCACAATAGCCACAAACAACATAAAGTACCTTGGCGTAACTCTAACCAAACAAGCAAAAGATCTGTACGACAGGAACTTCAAGTCCTTGAAGAAAGAAATCCAAGAAGACCTCAGAAGATGGAAAAATATTTCTTGCTCTGGATTGGCAGGATCAATATAGTAAAAATGGCCATCTTGCCAAAAGCAATCTACAGATTCAATGCGATCCCCATCAAAATCCCAACTCAATTCTTCATAGATCTAGAAAGAGCAATTCTCAAATTCATCTGGAACAACAAAAAACCCAGGATAGCGAAAACTATTCTCAACAATAAAAGGACTTCTGGGGGAATCAATATCCCTGACCTCAAGCAGTACTACAGAGCAATTGTGTTAAGAACTGCATGGTATTTGTACAGCAACAGGCAAGTAGATCAATGAAATAGGATTGAAGACCCAGAAATGAACCCAAAGACTTATGGTCACTTGATCTTTGATAAAGGAGCCACAACCATACAGTGGAAAAAAAATAGCCTTTCCAACAAATGGTGCTGGTTCAAACTGGAGGTCAACATGCAGAAGAATGCGAATTTACCCACTCTTATCTCCTTGCACTAAGATCAACTCCAAGTGGATCAAGGACCTCCACATAAAACCAGACACACTGAAACTATTAGGAAAGAATCTTGGGAAGACCCTGGTGGACATAGGCAGAGGGGGAAAGTTCCTGAACAGAACACCAATAGCTTATGCACTAAGATCAAGAATTGACAAATGGGACCTCATAAAATTACAAAGTTTCTGCAAGGCAAAGGACACTGTCAGAAGGACAAAAGGGCAACCAAGTAGGAAAAGTGGGAAAAGATCTTCACCAACCCCACATCCGACAGAGGGCTAATATCCAATATATACAAAGAACTCAAGAAGTTAGACCCCAAAGAACCAAATAACCCTATCAAAAAATGGGGTACAGAGCTAAACAAAGAATTTTCACCAGAAGAAATTCGGATGGCCGAGAAACACCTTAAGAGATGTTCAACATCATTAGTCATTAGGGAAATGCAAATCAAAACAACCCTAAGATTCCACCTCACACCAGTCAGAATGGCTAAGATTAAAAACTCAAGAGACAACAAGTGCTGGTGAGGATGTGGAGAAAGAGGAACACTCCTCCACTGTTGGTGGGATGGCAAAATGGTAAAACTGCTCTGGAAATCAGTTTGGCGGTTCCTCAGAAAATTGGGCATGTCACTTCCAGAGGACCCTGGCATACTACTCCTGGGCATATACCCAGAGGATTTCCCTGCATACAATAAAGATACATGCTCCACTATGTTTATAGTAGCCTTGTTTATAATAGCCAGCAATTGGAAGGAGCCCAAATATCCCTCAAAGGAGGAATGGATACAGAAAATGTGGCATATTTATACAATGGAATACTACTCAGCAATTAAAAATAATGAATTCATGCAATTTGTAGGTAAATGGTTAGATCTGGAAAATATCATCCTGAGTGAGTTAACCCAATCACAAAAGAATACACATGAAATGCAATCACTGATAGGTGGATATTAATGAACCCACAAGCCCTAAATACTCAAGGCACAATTAGCAAGTCAAATGATTCACAAGAAAAGAAAGGAGAGGTCCTTGGGCCTGTCAAGTTTGGATCCAGTTTTGTAGACCCAGAACAGAGAAACCGTGGGGGGAGGGGGAATGATTGGGGAATAGTTGGGGGGGAGAAATTATTGGACGTGTGGTGGGGGGGGGAACTGGGATAGGGGAGAGCATTTGGAATGTAAACATAGAATATAGAAAATGAAAATTAAAAAAAACATAGACTAATGAAACATTTCTCATGTAAATCTTCAATTTTATCAGAAAATGTTTACAATTCCCCTTTTAATTAATTTAGCAATGCTTTTAAGTCTACCATTTTATCTGCATTATTTTTCATGATAATCTTCAATTTTAATGTCTTTCTATATACTTCCTCTAATTTATCAGAAATGCTTTCAATGTAAATCTTTGATTTTATCACAAATGTTTCTAATTCCACCTTCAATTAATTTAGAAATAGTTATTACATCAACCATTTTTTATGTAAATTTTTCCATGAAATAGTCAATTTTAACATGTTTGTCTATTTATTTCTTGAATTTTACCAGAAATATTTTCCATGTAAATCTTCAATGTTATCTGAAAGTGTTTTTAATTCCACCTTCAATCAACTTAGAATTATCTTTATGCCTATTATTTTATCTATATAATTTCCATGATAATCTTTAATTTTAAGATGTTTTTCTATATATTTCTTCAATTTTATCAGAAATATTTTCCATGTAAATCTTCAAGTTTATCAGAAAATGTTTATAATTATACTTTCAATCAACTTAGGAATATTTTATGGCTATCATTATTATATCTATATAAAATTGTCCATGATAATCTTCAATTCTAACATGTTGTTCTATATTTTTGTACAATTTTATCAGAAATATTTTCCACATAAATCTTCAATTCTGTCAAAATGTTTCTGGCCCATATTTCAATTAATTTATTAATGTTTTACATGTCTACCACTTTACTCTTTAATTTTCCATGAAAATTGTCAATTTTAACATGTTTATCTGAAATATTTTCCATGTAAATCTTTAACTTTATCATAAAGTGTTTTCATTTCCCTTTACTTCTCTTTTCAATAAATAAAAAATGAAAAAATGAAATTTAACAATTTAAATAATCACATGTATTATAACTAGTGATTTTTAATAGATTTTAAGGAATAAAGGTAATGCCAGGTGGTAGTGGCACACACCTTTAATCCCAGCACTTTGGAGGCAGAGGCAGGCGGATTTCTGAGTTCAAGGCCAGCCTGGTCTACAGAGTGAATTCCAGGACAGCCTGTGCTAAAGAAATGACAGCGTTCATCTGGTGAGAGACCATCAAAAGTTAACCAGAATATTTGAAAATAATTCCTTACCAGTGAAAACTATAATAGTAATCACTGAAATCAGAGACTCATCAGGCATAGTGGCACATACCTGCAGTTCCAGAATTCAGGAGGCTAAGGAAGGAGGATTGTAAGTTTGAGGCCAAGCTTAAAAAAATAATTGTATAATAATAATAACACTCACATAGTTATATAGTACTAGGTTACATAGTAAGAACCTGCCTCAGTGAAACAAAGCAGACATAACAAACCCTTAGTGGATGGCTTAGCAGAGTAGACAAAGGGAAATAAAGATCAGTTGTAAACTGGAAAATACATCTGAAATGTCGCCGAAAAACCAGCACAGATCGACAGTCCTAAGAGCAGTGTGAGAGGTAGAAGGGAACTCAGAGAGAAAAGGCTTGGTGTCCATCTGACCTGAACACCAGAGGAAAACAGAAAACAGAGAAAGCATCGGCATGACCAGCTCTCACATCACACACCATAAGCATATCTTATCAACATTGATTACATTCGTATCTGGCATACTTTCCTAATGGATTCACTCTAGGGCTTTAGAAAAAGTGGTTTACATATCTAAACAGGAGAAGAAGACTTGGACAGTTTGATGAGAGTTAAAGTTGAATTTGTATTTACTACCACCATGTATCTAAGCTGTAAGGACTGCAACATGCCTCTGCTTTGGGGATAATTTACCACAAGATGCCCTCCTGGATGCTGTGGTTAAAGAAAAACATCAACATGGGTAATATAAGATCGTTTGACATTGTTGTGATGGAGGAGCTTGGCTACATCAGAATCCAAGTCAGAGTCTTGATGAAGGCCCAGAAGCTGTTTAAGTTTCAATTCTTTTCCTTTAAATTGACAGAATGTAAGAATAACAGTATGTATATATTTCTAATCCATTTATTGATGGGTGCTCAAAAGAGAAACATAAGCAGTTACTCAACACAGTGCAAATGAAATCAAAATAAATTTTCTAAGAAAACATGAAATCTACTGAATTGAGTATTTTCTTGCTTTTTAAACGTATGCAAATATGATCTGGGGAGCAGAGATCAGTGTTTTAGAGTGTGTACTGCTCTTTCAGAGGACCCCAGTTCCATTCCCAGCACCCAAATTGGGAAGCTTATAACTGCTTGTAGTACCAGCTCCAGTAGACTTCACACCCTCTTCTGGCCTCTGCAGGTACTTGTACACATGAGTAGAAACAAACTCTCTTCCACTCCACTCACTGAAAAATAGTAAAATAAATCTTAAAAGAGAAAAAGTGTATAAAAATGGCCATATCAAAGACCAAGTGCAAGATTAACAGGAAATCACCATTCATGGTTTTCTATATTGTAACAAGTAAAAAATGAATTTTAAAAAGGGTGCCTATGGGCTGGAGAGATGGCTCAGTGGTTAGGAGCATTGACTAATCTTTCAGAGGTGGTGAGTTCAATTCCCAGCAACCACATGGTGGCTCACAACCATCTGCAATGGTATCAGATGCCCTCTTCTGATGTTCCTGAAGACAGTTGCATCATACTCATATACATAAAATAAATAATTCTTTAAAAAAATTGGTGCCTGTACATGCCTAAGTAGAAATAATTAAAATAAAAATGATCATTTTACTGGAAAATTTTAAATCCACTTACTTAAAGCTTAATACAAAAATTAATTTTTCTTTTTATCCTTTGGCCCTGGGTTATTTTTCTAATGATTGGCATTGACTCTCTAAAACACAGTGATGTAAACATCTCCCAAAGTGGTATATGGAGGAAGGATCCTGTCATTTAGATAGTCCCAGTAAAAGCTGACAGGACTGTGTGTGTGCTTATTTACTCTATAAGGAGTATAGACTCTATAGGAGTCAGACTCTATAAAATACTGTGTCCTGTGGAGGAGTTGGCTCAGGGTTTAAGAGCATATAATGTTCTTCTAAAAGAGCAGAGTTCAGTTCCCAGTAACAAAGTGGGGCCCCTCACAGCTACCAGTAACTACAGCTCCAGGGGATCTGATGCCCTCTTCTGGCCTCGATGGGCACTGCTCTCACATCACTCACATGCACACACACCACCACCATCACCACCACCACCAATGCCGCTACTACTGCTGCTGCCACTGCTGCCACCATCTCAGCTATCTCTACTGACCCCAAATCTTAGAACTTTCTGTCTGTGGAGGTGGTTGTTCCTTGGTTGATTTTCCACGGGATAACTCATCAGCTGTGACTCATTATCTACTTAGTATAACTTACAAAGTAGGACTGCAAAATCAAGAAGCAAGGCATAACATGAAAAAACTCCAAATTGAAGAACGAGAGGTGTTCAACCTCTGTTGTAAAAAATCAAGAGTAAACAATTTGAACAACAAACATATATCTCTCTCAACTCAAGCAATATTTATCAAAAGGTAAAAGTATCAAATTTGGCAAACATGTGGAGCCATGGGAAGTCAGTCATATACTGCTCCTATGAATGTGAATTGAAATACTTTAGAAAGGTATTTAATATTAAGTGTTATAAATGAGCAAATCAGGATCATCTAATACAGGTATAACACCAAATACATATACACATCCCGAAGGAATTGAACAAGAACAATAGAAACATTATTTGAAATATTAAACAACAGAAACCAACCCACATATCTGTCAGTCTTCACTACTCACACAAGAAAGTACCATGTGCTCTTTTTCCCTGCTCTTTCCCCTCTCTCTTCTCATCCTCTCACCTCTCTGCCCCTCTTGGGCTCCCCTCCCCCCTCTTTCCACGTGGTCATGGCCGGCCTCCACTCTCTATTCTCTCTCTATTCTCTCTCTCTCTCTCTCTCTCTCTCTCTCTCTCTCTCTCTCTCTCTCTCTACTATACCATTGACTCTCATCTTATTCTCTAAATAAACTTTATTCTATACCAAAAAAAGAAAGAAAGTACCATGTAACAATGTACAATATGCTAATAAGACAGGATGAGTATATGTAGTATATCAGATACACAACCTTTAATTAACATTAATTACCATGGTAATATGCTACTATGTTGGCATGCACAGCCACATTTATATTGAATACCAAGCAACATATAATTTCATTCCATCCATTGATTTTTAAGTGATAGCAATGTAGTTTACATTTTCACACACATAAACATTCTTTACTGTAGTATAGTGTGCTTGGAAATTCCATAAAGTAACTGTAGCTGATCATGGCTGAATTGCACCATGCCAATCACACATACAGACTAAAGCGATATTGCTGAAGGGAAGGGCCCTGGGGTATCGGCTGCACGATTCCATGTGTCTAAAACACACATAAATAGATAAAAACATAGATTCACTTCCTTTAAAAATACCAACTGAAAACCTATAGATAGTTTTCATATGTGTATGAGGTTAATGTGTGTAAGTTAATATTCTATACCCTGTGCAATGACTAAATAAAGCTAATTAACATAACCATCACTTCAAAGCCTTTTCTACTTAAGGTGAAAACATTTGAAATTTATCCTCTTGGCAATTTTGAAACATACATATATCATTATGACCCAGAGTCACCAACAATTTTTTAGTTTTATTTTGCATATGTGAGCATGCACATGTGTGGAGATTTGAAGACAATTTTCAGGAGTTGATTCTCTCCACTATTTGGTTTTTATTCCCAAACAGCATTTCTTCCACTAAATAGGTCTAGGACATTGACCTTAGATGGCTTGTCTTGGCAGAGATCACTCTTATCTGCTGAGTCATGATCACCAACAAATAAGTCATGTTTCTCATAGAAACTTCCTTAAAATAAAAGTGTAGTGGCTCTATGTCACCACTAGAGAGCACTGCAGTAAGGGTGTTGCATTGCTGGAGCATCAGAGGTGTTTGAAAGCACTCATTTTTAATATTGATAATTTGTCACAGGAAAAGTGCATGTGTGTTTTGAATAATGAAATTATTAAATTTAAGGAATCTATATCTGTGTTGGTTTAAATTAAAGGTTTTCTTATGATTGACAACACTTGAAGTTACCAAGAAACAGAAAATTATAACAGGGGAAATACAGTAATAAAATATAAAGATATTTAGTACATGTATTGTAGGACGGGAGACCTCATCTTTCATTGCCTGGGTTAAGGCTAGCAGGTAACTTTCCTGGAGATGGCCCCCTGTTTTTTGCATGGCCTACAATGGGTGAGTTCTGAGAGGCGAGTGTCAGGATTGCTTCTTGCAGCTGATATGCCTTTCCTGTTACCATTACACAACTTAACCATTCCCAGACATTATCCCACCTTATCGAGAAAAATCTCCTTCAGATCAATATAAAGATGAACATTTATGAATTAATGGTGTTTAGATGAATTAATGGTTTTACAGAATTCAAGATTTGATTAAAATAATTTTAGGAAGAAAGGTTTTTTTGGGGGTTTAAATTGATCTATTTTAAAATTTATTGCTTCTATTACTACTACTACTACTACTACTACTACTACTACTACTACTTATTCACTCTACATCCTACTCGCTATCCCCTCCAGGTCGCCCCTCCCACAATCCCTTCCCTATACATCTTCCTTTTCCTCTGAAGAGGTGGGGATCCCCTTGAGTATCCTATTCACCCTGGCACATCGAGTCTCCCTGAGGTTAGGTGCATCCTTTCCCACTGAGAAAAAAGCAGCCCAGCCAAAAAAACATATCCCATGGACAGGCAACAGCTTTGGGGATAACATTTTTTTGGGACCCACATGAAGACCAAGCTGTACTTCTGCTACATACATGTGAGAGGCCTATGTCCAACCTGAGTATGTTCTTTGGTTGGTGGTTCAGTCTCCGAGAGTCCCAAGGGTTCACGTTAGTTGACTCTGTTAGTCTTCCTGTGGCATTACTATCCCCTCAAGGACTGCAATCCTTCTTCCTATTCTTCTGTAAGAGTCTCCAAGCTCTATTCACAGTTTGGCTGTGGTCTCTGCATCTGTCTGAGTCAGCTGCCAGGTGGAGCCTCTCAGAGGACGGCCATGCTAGACTTCTGTCTGCAAGCATAACAGAGTATCATGAATAGTGTCAGGGATTGGTGCTTGCCCATGAGATAGATCTCTAGTTGGACAGTTATTTGTTGACTGTTCTCTCAGTCTCTGCTCCATCACCAATTTCTGTAGTTCTTGTAGACAGGATAAGTTTTGGACCAAAAGTTTGTGGGTGGGTTGACATCCCTATCACTCCCCCAAGGCTCCTGCCTGGACACAGGAGGCAGCCTCCCCAGGCTCCATGTTCCCAATGCTATGAATCACAGCTAGCACACCTCCACTGATTCTTGGGCACATCCCTATTCCACGTCACTGTCTCTTCCTGGAGTTGGCCTATACCCCCAACCCCAATCAGTTGCAGATTTCCATTCATTTTCATGGCCATCCAGCCACCCCCCTTGCCCCGACCTGGACTTTTCCTCTTCCCTCCTGATTCCTTCTCTAACTCAGTTCCCTCCATCCATCTGCCCTCCATGACTATTCCATTCCTCCTTTCAAGTGAGACTCAAGCATCCTCACCTGTGCCTTCCTTCCTGTCCAGCCTCCTTAAGTCTGTGGAATGTAGTATGAGTATTCTGTATTTTATGGCTAATATCCACTTATACGTGAGTATATACCATGCATGTGCCTTCTGGGACCTGGTTACCTCCTCATTCAGGATGAGATTCTCAAGTTCTATCCATTTGCCTGAAAAATTCATGATGTTTTTGTTTTTCATAGCTGAATAGTACTCCATTGTGTAGATATACCACCTTTTCTTTATCTGTTCTTCAGTTGAAGGTCATCTAGGTTGTTGCCATCTCTAGAACACCAATAGCTCAGGTTCTAAGATCAGCAATTGATTAATGGTACCTCATGAAACTTCAAAGCTTCTGTAAGGCAAAGGACACTGTTGCAAATGAAACACTGCTTTGAACTTAACTACCAACATCCTTTTGTACCACTCATTTTATGTAACATCTTATCTATGAGGTAATTTTCTAAAGAACTTTTGTCTAAGATGAACTTAACTATCAACATCCTTCTGTAACACTCATTTTATGTAACATATCTATGAGGTAATTTTCTAAAGAACTTTTGTCTAAGAAGAAATCAAATAAGGTTGTTGACTTGGGAGGCTCTGCCCCATCCATTTGTCCATCCATCCATCCATCCACCCACCCATCCATCCATCCATCCATCCATCCATCCATCCATCCATCTGATTGTATGTATGTGTATGAATATGGATATGATGTATATGTATATGATGCATATGTATGTGTATGTGTATCTTTATATGTACACACATATGTGTGTAGGTATATGTAAGCATGCATGAATACTTGTGGAGTTGATTGAGACAGGTGGCCAGGTCCAACCAAAATACATGTGTGCATAAATGTGTATATGTCTATAAATATTTAACTGTGTAAAGGACTTTAATTCTTTTCCTTTCTTTGTAACATTTTATCTATGATGTAATTCTTTCTTAAATAGTTAACTTTTTGTCTGAAAGCTCCAAGAAGCAGAAAACAATAAAAGAAAGGTGGTGTAACTGTTTTCTGTTTCATTCAGTGTGAATGACTCCTTTCCTTTCCTTTCTTTCTCTATGGTTCAAAAAGAGTTAGCATGCCTCTCACCTGGCCAGCAAGGGCTCCTTGAGCCGGACAGAAGGGAACCCCAACAATTAAGCTTTATTTTTTTCCAGTCTCATGATGCTAACAGAAAGTGTTTATTACCAGAAACCAATGGCTTTGACCTTAGAATATCAAAGAATTATAGACAGAAGAATTGCCAAAGAAAATAAACTTTGGTCTCCCCACTGACTCCCCATATAGCCCTTGGCTGCCTTCTTCAAAGAACTGGTGCCATTGGAGGCCACTAGTACAAGAACACTTGTGGAGTTGATGAGACAAATGTTGGGGTCTAGCCAGTGTGTGTGTGTGTGTGTGTGTGTGTGTGTGTGTGTGTGTCTATGCATATTGCTTGTGCAAAAGATTTTTTCTTCTCTTTTTTTCCTGGTCCACAAAGAATTAACAGTTCTGAGCCTCTTGCCTGATCAGTGAGGGGCTCCTGGCTAGCTCACCAGGGAAAGGAGCTCTAGCAAGAAATCCTTTACTTAATTCTCCACTGCTAAACATTGAGTGCTAATTATTATAAACTGGCTTTTTTTCTGTCTTAAGATAGCAAAGAGTTAAGGAAAGAAAAAAATTACCAAAAGTCAGTTATTTTTGCCTTTGTAATCACAAGTTTTGCCACTGCAACCAGCAACAGCCTCATTGCTACCTTCCCCAGGAAACTGCATTGCCAGGAAGGCCCCCAACATTTCATATATATATATTTTCTTCATTATCAACTTGTAATTTATTTGTTATGTTGTGTATGATGTATGTGTGTGAGCACACACTTTCTGTGGGACATCTTGCTACCCCTCATTATTATCATATTTTAATGTTGAGTAGCAGAATCACATCATTTTACATTTGGGGAATTAAGCGCTTCCTAAGTTTTACTGCTAGAAATTGACCTTGCACATCCAAGATTATTTTTTTTTAATTTCCTCTTTCTCTCTCCAAAGTAGTCATGTCACAGAAAATGTATTAATTACTCTATATTTTGGTAAATTGCTTCTAGAAGTTAAGCTAAACTAAATCACACTGCCTCCAGTTGTCTTTCTGGCTGTATATTTTCCAACATGGTACTCCTAGAGATTTATGCCCATTTTAATTTCACTTATATACTTATGCTGGATTAATGAAACTACAGGATCAGTTTATAAAAGAACATTAGGATATTGATATTGCAAAGTATTTATTTTTCATGTGTGGAGGTCAGAGAACAACTTTTGGAAGTCAATTCTTTCTACCTTGCGTTCTGGGGACTGAACTCTGGTGGTCAGACTTGCTTAGCAAGTGATATTAGCCATTGAGACACGCCATAGATTGAATATTGATAAAGCTTTGAATCACTAAGTACTAACATTTCAACGCTACTTTCCTTTTAAGAACAGTTCATGTCTACCATTTATTCCTATGGCTGAGAAGGAAGAAACTAAAATTATTCTGGAAAATTCAAGAGAAGACACAGAACACTGATAGTTTTCTTCAGCTTATATTATCACAGTCACTTAAGGTGAATGAGTGTAGCTTATAGAGTTATTATAAAGTTTTCCAAAAGTTTGACCATAGTAAAAATAATGAGTTCTGTACTTCAAGAGGATTCTGATAGCAATGTACATATTTTCTGTTGCATCTATTACACGACAAGTATTATTTTATTGTCTGTTTCACATGTGGATGTAAACTCTACACACTTGTATCCTGCAGTAGCTGGGTATTTTAATTCTACTACTACATGTTTTTTACAATTCATTAGAAAGCAAACCTATGTATGTTATGTAGACATATACATACTTTGAATAAATGATATTTTATATAATACAAATATTTATTGACATAGTGTTTCTCATGTAAAATTATTAATAATTGGTATATTACATGACTACTGTGAACTTGGTGGTGTTGTAAGGTCATTTTTCATAAGTTTCTAATTAGTTTCAGCTCAATCTCTAATTAATTATAAAGTAACTCGTGATCCAGTGGATGGCAGAAGTAAGACTTAGGTCAGCTGTCTCTCATCCTGTGGCTCTCAACAGCAGTGTTTCCACTCACACATCCACACCATGCAAATCACAAGACTGTTTTTCAGCATGAGTCAGTACAAGACTGTGGTTATTAATGATAGAATATTAAAGTGAGGAGGCCAGCTGCTTCATTCTGTAGCTATGGAACTGAGGCTCTCAGTGGCTAGTAAACTTCATGTTATTTTTCATTAAGAAGAACTCTAAACCCAGGTTTCTTTTCTATATGTCAGGAAGGTGAGCACAGTCTATATATGTATGTATACATATATATGACATACATACATACATATATATATATATATATATATGTATGTATATGAATGTCATCTGTATTCAGACATCCCAAACGGATGATATTGCAGCATTCATTCATAAAACAGTTCTAGGAGTGCAGTGGTCCTCTCATGCCCAGAAGATGGTTCTGCCCCAGTCCTCCTTGACCTCTGGATCTTACAGTTTTGCTGCCCCGGCTTCCGTGATATTCCCTGCACCTTTCTGGGAGAGTTCTTATTTTGTGCCAGGGCACTCCACAACCAACCTGCCATTCTCCACACTCTGACTAGTTTGGAGACTTTGTATTGACCACCGGCCACTGCACAAAGGATCTTCTCTGGTGAGGTTTGTGAACTGCACTAATCTAAAGGTTTCGAGACCCCCTCCGTGGACAGCAGTTTGATGCTATAACCCAGTACTTTGAATGCAGTTTGAATGAGAAGCACTGGAAACCATGTATCTATTCTTTTATTTTCACATACATAGAAACAGCTTAAACTTTATAGTGGGTTTTAAAACACAAACAAATACACAAACACTTTATTGCACATGGGAAATACTTCGGACAAAGGACTGGGAAAGACACAAGCAGGTTATGTGACAAGACCGGGGTTACTCCAGGGTCGAACCACAGGGTATATGTGTGTGTCCTGACGGAGATCTGCCATGACACATATTGCACTTTTCTT
The DNA here is from genome assembly GCA_964023405.1 of Apodemus agrarius. Classification (NCBI taxonomy): domain Eukaryota; kingdom Metazoa; phylum Chordata; class Mammalia; order Rodentia; family Muridae; genus Apodemus; species Apodemus agrarius. The sequence continues at coordinate 161,200,789 of OZ030006.1, forward strand.
TCCAGCCCCTTAAAATCTGCTCTACAAATATTCCTCATATGCTGTGCTTTTGTTTCTTCCTTGAAATACCCTATGGAGGTTTGAAACACTAAGAAATATGTACCATTGAAAATGAGCTAGAGGAAGTTGAAGAAAAGGTTGCTCTTATTTTTGGGGGGAAAACAATTGACAAAATAATGTGGTAAATGTCTGTAAATAGATGGAGCCACTGCAAAGCTTGGTTTCATAAGCATTGGTCTACTTGTGAATGCCTTTTGATTAATGAGAATAATCAGTCAAATCTTTCTGTATCTACATTCAGCTCTTCCTACTACTGAAACCCCCACCCCCCAAATAGTGCAAATGCATGAAAGGCGCTGGCTATGGCAGTCATTGGGCAATAAATAGTAATTCTAAAGCTAGACATTTTTATTCATTCTAGGTTTAAAATATAAAGTGCATTTATGAGGAGGCTTCCTGGCCATCCTCTGATCCTTGATGTGATTACCAGTCAGTTGGTGACATTTTCAGTTCCTGGTCAAGGGATCTTCCTGGGTCTTCCTCCTCATGCCCCACAGTCCCATCTGGAGGAGTTCCAGGATGATGTAAAGTTGTTTTGTGCGGTCTTTGTGGAAAATGCAGCCACAGAGTAGCATCCAGTCACACAGCTTTCCTGTGGTGCTATGGCACAGTCTATGCTTCCTTGTCATCTGGAGGGCTTGCTGCAGACCCAGTGTAAGTTTGCCTCACAGTCCACACTAGCAACATCTGTGTGGTTCAGGGACACACACCTCTCAGACCCCGTCAAGTTGAACCTGTCAAACCATAGAGACACTCAGATTAATTTCCAGTCTGTCATTTCCAGGCAGTTATATGAGAATAAGCTTTGCGGTGAGCTCTGCCTTTTCTGTTTATTCCCTGAGTAGGAAGCACAAAACACAAGACTTCCAGCCAAGTAGCCATAGTTTTGTGTGTAGAGATAACAGACAGCACTGGAAGGGGATCATTGGTAGAGAAAGTAGGCAGAACTAAAGGCTCTAGTTTTCTTATTTTAATAGGCATCCCAGCAGAGTCTGTTATCTTATTTCCCCAATAGATCTTTCAAGAAGTACAGTTTAGGGGCCTTAGAGCCTGGTCATAGCTAATTTCATCAAATACTGATATTTTATTTAGACCATCAGTGGTTTTCTTATATTCCTTGGTAACCGAGCCATGGCTATACAACCATGGGACACATGCTAAAAGTCCCTTTACCAGAAATACAATTTGTTTGTTTTTGAAAGAGGGTTTCATTATTAGACTAGGCTAGCATTGAGTTCACAGAAATTCACCTGCCTCTGCCTCCTGGGTGCAGAAACAAAGAGCATGCACCACTGTGACTAATTTAGAAATATAGATTTTTAATATTGATATTGTTATCAGTCATATAAATGTTAAGAGAGTGAGAAATTTATTCAATACAATGCTTACATATTGCAAAGATCAACACTACATTTATAGAATGCTCCTCAAAACATGAAGTCTGCCTTAATAATAGGTAATGAAAAGGTCTTTATTGCTGGGAGGAGATGGATGTAGATTAGTAGACACTTATAATTAGGCACTAAAATATTGTCCTTTGTCCCTATAGGGATGGAAACTGGGAGAGGGAAATGAAACAGGAAATTTTTCTCCCAGCAACTGCTTCACTGCTCACCATGAGAAGTCCTAGGTCCATGTCAAACTCACTAAGACTACTGCTCACACTAGTGGTTGCTAAGACAAAGTTAAGGGATTAGAAGGGGTTATTGAGTGAGTTTTAATAGTAAAGGATGCCTCTCAATAACTCCAAGGAGCATAACACACAGGAAAACAGTGGTAAGAGCTGTGTGAGGAAGAACTGAACCACCATGGACAGTGGAACTTAGAAAGAAGAAAAGGGAGGAAAGGTTTAAAAAGAAATGAAAGAGGAAACGGAATTTATATCTTAAAAAAAGTGTCAGTCTAGAGAGGACAGAGAGTTTTCTTGCGACTTACCGGCTGTTAAATGCTTTGCCGCTTGTCCATGTCCGTGTCTGATTAGCTTCATTTTTCAGCCTAATCCAGTGTTCCAGTCCACCAGCATATCGCTTCAGAAATATCTTAAAGCAGAATGGAGTCAGGTTACAAACATGACTGAGCACCACCACGGCTAAGCTCATCGGTGCTAGCTGTGCGTGGCATCAGCTCATCTGAAACTAAGCAATCAAACCATGCTGGGGGACTACAGGATACTATTATTTTGACATTTTAAATTGTTCAACTGTGCCCCACCCCCACACCACAACTAAGTTTCGCTGCATGTGAGACAGGTGCCCAGTTTCCACTTAGAACAGAGTGGAACCACAGAAGATCTAAATAGAACCACAGTATTTGATGGGATCAGGTGTGAATCTTACCATGTCCTTTTCTAAATCAATAACAGCAAGAGTAGCAGCGTCTTCAGAACAAGAATTTTGGGCCGAGGCCCAACTCTTGGTTGTGGTGGAGAAAAAGTAGCATTTCCTCTTGTATGAAATCCACTCATTCTCACAGGTAGCAACATGGTGGTCAGATGACTCCAACTTCTCATACAACCCCGGACAATTGTACTTGCCCACTGTGGACAGAAGAAGCATTTGTTTTATTAACAGAAGAAACAAAACCCTCTCCACAGGTAAACCTAGTCTAGGGCACACTCTGCTCTTTTGTAAGGAAGAAGAAAGAAGACCTCAGCTACCATCTGTCCAGTGCCCAGTGTTCCTTAGGGCAAGATTGGGGCATGAATAAAGGGCTGTGTTGTCTTAGTCATTAGGACAGAAAGTGTCATGGGAGTGGTAACATTTGGGCTACAAGGATAAACAAATATTGTAAATTCTAAGTGATGTTTTGAGTATAAATGACCACACACAGGAATTTGATCAAGGGCTCATTTAAGGCAGCAGAGGATAAAGAACATAAGGAGGCCTGGGAGGAGGCAGAGGAAGGAAAAGTGTGATCAGAAGATATAAAAAATTTTCAGTTGAGAATACAGTAAGAAGGAAGGCTTGGTGTATTTCTTTAAATTGTAACATTTCTTATTTGTAAAAGACATAGATGTGCCTTGGCAGGCGTGGTGGCAAAGCATGCCCCAGCTAGCTTTGGAAGTTGGTCACTGTAATCCAGAGGGTTTAGTCTGTTGGCATGAGATTAAAGGCAAACTATTGGCCACTTTTTGATTAATCTATAGGTTAGATACTGTTTTTCCTGCCAACAATGAATGAAAAGTCCACATTTTCTTGGTTAAATATCTATTTACAAATGTATATATGCTTCTTTTCTTGTAGATAAAAATATAAATACTTCTACATAATGTATAAGTCAGACACTTTAAATATGATTGGGGAATAGTTGTGGGGGAGAGGAATTATGGGACATAGGGAGGGGGGAACTGGAAAAGGGGAAAGCCTTTGGAATGTAAACATAGATTATAGAAAATAAAAATTTAAAAAAAATTGTTGCAGCTGTCATTCAGGGAACATGGAATGTATTTCCAGTATGTGTCTGAGATGCTTCTAATTCAATCAGAAGGTCTAATTAACTAGTTCAAGTTAAGACCCACTCATGTCAGCCGTATGTGAGTGCTTACAGTTAGCAGGCTTTGAGAGAACTCATAAGTATAGACTCACCATTTAAGGCAACGAGAGCTATCGTTAAGCAAGTGATGAGGACCACTATAAACACAGCACAAGGAATAGGAACTTGGATGGATCCTTCATGATTCTTCTCAAAATGTATACTGCCATGTTCTGAAAAGAGAAGGAAGTGGGGTGAATTCAGGCTGTAAGATGGAGCAGCTGATTTTTTTGAGGAATTTAAAATTAAGCCTAGCAATGTATTGTACCACTAATAAAAAATATTAATAGTCAATTTTACCAAATTCTGAGTGCATTTGGAAAATGTCTTGCTGGCTAGAGATAAATCAAGGCAAGTAAAACGCTGACTTAGTAAGGTATCTTCACTATGTTTGTACATATACATAAATCCATAATTTATATAATATGTATTTAGTAGGTATAATGGGTATATTTCATAGCTATGAAAAATCAAGCATATCATTATTTAAGACTTTTAAGTACCCACTTGCTGTAGGAGACATATAAAAGGAGTATCCTGGCTATAGTTCCCTAGTCTCCTTGGAGTTAGCTACTGTTTATGGGAGATGATATGCTCAGAATAAATGTGTGCAATGTGAATTTATGCATAAATATTCAATAGTAGGATAAAATTTAAAAAAATTGAAACCTTGATTTTGTTTCTTGGTAATGCTAGTACAGATACGGAACAGCTGCAAACTTTCATATACTAATGCTAAGAAAGTAAACTGGAAAAATACCTTGAAAGTAATTTTTTTACAATCTTATGGACATATAAAGGCTGGAGAGTATGTACTGTATTCAGTGTTTGAGAGCATGTACTGTTCTCGTAGAGGACCATTGTTTGGCTCCCAGCACCCACATCAGGTGGCTCACAACCGTCTATTACTCCAGCTCTGAGGGTTCCAGTGCTCTCTTCTGGCTTCTGAAGACACCTGTACACACATGACCTACACTTCCACAGACATAAATAAAAAACAAAGTTATACATATACAGCTGTATGATCCTACACACACAAACTCTAAAAGAAATAAAATATGTTCTTAAAATACCTTACACAATAATATTCATAGAATTATCGCTAAGATGAAGTCCTGAAAATAATCCAAATATCTGTCAGCATGAGAATGAATAAATGCTTTTTCGTATTTCCACATAAAATGGCTCTAGCAATTAAAATAAAACCCTGATGCATACCATATGATAAATATTAAAAAATAATGTTAAATGAAATAAGTGTATTCATTAAAGATTATATAATATATTTTCATGTAACTGGCACTTTGAAGTAGACAAAATAAGGTGTGGTGTCGAGTGTAATACAAGTGTTTGCCTTTATGCTTGTGAGAATGGCATCCACTGAATGCCTTAGAGTCAGGGGAATGTTCAAATATTGATGGGATTTGTGGCTACATATTTGTTGTGTCCTTACATCACACTCCTGTGATGTGTTTGTTCATTGCATATAAATTATAGCACAGTTAAAAATGATGATGTAAGAATGAACAGTGAAACATTCCATTTTTTAAGATAGATTAAAATAATGAAAGAAGTAACATTGCTATAAAACATATTGAGCATATTTTCCCCCATTTAACTCTCTGCATAAAGGTTGAGTAAAATCACAGTTACCTTTACCTAATAAATGTTTCCATGTCAGGGTTTGGATAGGTAGAAATATGTCTGTCCTAGTGTTTAAATAGGGCTGTAGAGGAAAAGTCAACTTTTGGTTTTAGATTTTGGATTTTGTTATTTACAGGGCGAACTTTCAAGATTCAAAATAGTATGGCCCCACAAGAATGCCCATGTAATTTCCCAAATTCTCCAGTGTGATTTTTTTTAATGCTCATGGAAATTTTGGTGTAAAATGGCTTCTTGAATAATTATAATGAGCAGTGAAAATCAGTCTCCATAGTTGTAATCCCAACACTTAGGAAGCTGGTGCCAGAGGATTGTGAGCTGGAAGCCTTTGGCTACAAGGTGAGAAGCTATCTCATTTTTTTCTCATTATAAAAACATTTAACTTTTCATTGTAGATGACTTTTTATAACTAAAAGATTATTTCTGTAGACTGTATTTTGGAATTTGTGGATTCTTTTTTTTTCTTAAAATATTTTGTTGCAGATAAGATTAGAGAGGAGACATCACATGGCTAGAATCACCAACTTGTACATTTTGTAGGATTTTCTTTTTCTTGGTGAAAATCTGATTTCATATCTTCTAAGAGAAGCCTTTATTGATCCTACCTAGGACTGTTTTCCCCTGCCTTTCTTTTTGCACTCATGCACAATTATCTTCAGAAGTAGTCCTGAGTAGTTTGAGTGTTAGCTTCAGAGACTGGTCTAGTTTCATTTCTCAACATGTGATAGTCACATTGCTCAGACTCAAGTTATCAATATATCTCACTGCACAGCAAACACATCCACATCCAAAGCAACCCTAGACCTCAGCTAGCTCAGCCCATTGACCCACCTGGTGGGTAGAGTATGTAGACCAACTCCCACGTAACACTTTATTTCCATCACCTAGGGTCATTGCTAACCACAGATCATCTTGTCACCTAGGCAACAAAACATCCCCCCCTAACAGCATACTCCGGAGGCCTGTGCATTAATGGGGAGCATGAAAACAGGTCCACCTATTTACCAACTTTCAGTCACCCAAAGAGGAGCCTGTTGATTCTATTGCTGCAATGTTGCTAAGGACATGGCCATGAGAACATAGGTTAAACATACAAGGGTAGATGGGGATGATTCCAAGTCAGGAATTTCTGCATTTGGTCCTTCCTTCATTGCACTATTTATTATAATTTTAATATTAACTGCTTTTTTAAAAAGTTAAGTGAGACATACAGGTATGGGTTGCCTAGGTATTTAAAAATGAGTGGTGTAGACATTATATCTACATATTTTTGACTTCATGCTCTCAAACAAGGGATGAGTTTTTAAAGGTAACTGAGGCTTTTTTTTTTTTAACGAGAAGCCAACTTGATAGAAAATAATTCATTCCTCACCAAGTGCCTTGGTGGTGTTGGTCATACCATATCCCTTTATTAACTGGATAGTTTTACTTTCAAATAACTCTCATTTCCAAGTGCTAAGTGCTGGAGGGTTCCTCATCACTCAGATAGAAACAGAATGGGAAAATTCTGACAACAGGAAGCATAACGTGTATAGAATATACAGAAGAGACAGAGATGTGAAGGATGATCATGTCTTTGTAAAAACGAAGAAAAATATATAGTTATAGAGTTTGAAGTGATTCATTGGAGGAGAGAAACAGAACAAAATGGAAGGATAGAGTTCCATAGGTCACTGCAGAGGATGACACTTTAATGACAGGTTTGCATTTTAATGAATCACCATATGACGCTCCATATGTTCAGGTATGTGTAATGCTGTTTTCTCTAAGTCTGGAGGCCCAAATGCTGCCAACCACTGTAGGGTTCGGGAGGAGAACACTAAAAAGGCAACACACAGAGAAAGCAGGCAAATGTACGAGGAAAGATCAAGAACGTAACTCTTCATGTGGAAAATAGAGTTCTTCATAAAGAGAAGGGTAGGACTTACTGATTATGCACAGGTGATTATGGGAAAATGACAAAGAGTAACTAGGTCAAGCCAGACAATTTCCCATTTAAATCTAAGAGTTGAGATGACACAAATCGTTTCAAAGGAAAAGTTCTTTCAAGAGCTTCTGAAATTTACATAGCTCCCTCTCATACAAGTATTTTATCTTCTCATAGCCAGAGAGGTATTTACCCATGCCCAATTTCTCTTTTATTGACTGAATAGAACATAACCAAGTCTTCCAAAAGTCTCTCCATTCTCCACTCTATTTTATACATCAAATGTAGAGATCATTCCAGAATGAAAGAAATCATATCACTTACCCTTCTGCCCTCTCTCCAGATGTGAAGAGCTATTCTCCGTTATAGAACAGTCTTCAGAATGCATCCTTTTTTATTGTTTTTCTCCTCAAGATCCCTGGTGAAGCTCAAGTGGTCCACGGTGAGCCCTAGCTGGAGCTGTCTTGTTCAATGTCTTGATCTCTGAGGGTTTTAGCCTTTATACTCAGATCGGGCAGGCTCCACCCCTTCCTCCTACCGCCTACTTGCTCAACACTGCCAGTTCTCTTTAATTTATGCTCCAGTGGCCTAGACACTCCACTGTGTGCTGTTGTGGTGAGCTGCGGGTTTTCCCTGCTGTCTGAAATGTGCTTTCTCACAACTGTAGCTTCAAGAGGGAGAGATAAACGGGATTTTCCCAGAATCGAAGACATCCTTCCACCAACTTTTAGAAAACACAAATAATTTAGGAAATGGCATAATCTAAACTAGGTGCTAAAGGTTTGAGATTGCTGTATTTGATATGGAAAAGCACTGAAAGAGAGAGTAAACTTTTTCATGAAATCCTTTGCATTCGTTTCTTCGTATACGTAGGTAGCTACTGGCATTTGAATCTGCATTATGTACCAGGTACTGTTGGTGGCCAGAAGATGTACCATTGAATAGAGATTGAAACATCTCTATCCTTGTGTCACACTCTCTCACATATTTGGACAAGTTTTATTTAGTTAATTATGGATTTAAAAAAAAATGTGACATTCAATTCTTTTTCCCCAGAGACTAGTTCTTTCAAGTATCAGGAGTTGCTTTAGTGCAGGAAACAGAAAGCTTGTGGTCTGAAACTTCCTCGCTGTGTTCTAAAACTGTTTCTCCTCAGTTATCTATTTCATCGTCCTTGGCTCATTTTCTCGTCATCCTCCACTGTCAGACTTCCTTTGCCTCGCTGCGGAACATCTCCTTCTATTTTCCCCTGTCCTGTTCAGGTGTCTGTGGCTTCAGATATTTGGAAGGTGATCCCCATGCACACATCTTCCCATGATATCCATCTCATTCAGATAAGTTATTGAGCATCACCTAAATGCAAATATGTTTGTACGGCATTGTGAGGATCAAAAAGATAAAAATGCCATTCTGGTTAATAACCTTGGGGCCCAAAGATCACAGTCAGTCCTGGAGTAAAGCTGTCTGTTTTTTTTTGTGTGTGTGTGACGATATTATGCTTAGGTTGGTTGGAAGGTACCACATAGACAACTGAGGTGAGCTACTGGCATTTATTGAATGCCCATTATGTATCAGGTGCTGTTGGTGGCCAGAAGATGTACTGTGGAATAGAGATTGAAAATCCACAAATGTGGATTTGTCTTCTTGAGACACAGACAGGTACATGTTGGTCCTAATATGCCTTTTTGTTCCCAGTATCATTCCCGCACAGCAGCTGGAATGAGATTAAGTATGTTGGTGAGATGTTCATCTCCCCCAAAGGCTTCCTAATAAAGATTCCTTAAAATCCAAAGACCTTACAGCCAAGAAGAGCCTTTAATTGGCCTCTGGCCACTTCTTCCATGACGTTCCCTCTCCAATAGAAACCTTCTTGCTCTTCCACAGGAGTGCCCAGGAGTCGGCCACTGTAGAGCCTTTAGGTCTTACAGTTGTGTCTTAGTGGTTGTTTCTCCACAAGCCCATGTGCCATGCTTCCCCTTAAGAAACAAGGTAATTAATTCAGTACCAAGTGAAAAGCAGAACGGTCCAGATACTCATGAATACCAAGCGAAGTGCTCTTCTGACTCATGCCTATTGAATGGGATAAGGTTTTCATAGAGTTCAGAGCTGACAAAAATTAGGCAGTAAGAGTCATCACAGCCAGCCTCTGTTATAAGCTGGCCCTGGACTTAACTCTTTGAAGCAAAAAGTGCAGCTCATTTGAGTATTTTTTTAATTTCTTTACCTTTAATTAAACTTAATTTTTAAAAATATTATGTATTTATGTGTATGTGTGTGAGTCATGTACATGTGTGCTAGTTTTCACAGAGGCCAGAAGGTTCTGTGGAGCTAGAGACACAAGCAATGTCAGCTTTCTTAAACAGCACTGGGAACTGAACTCTGGATCTCTGAAAGAACAGTACTACTGAGTCACCACCTCTCAAGCCCCATACTTATTTACTTTCATCTATTTATCTGTCTGTCTGTCTGTCTGTCTATGGTGTGTGTGTGTGTGTGTGTGTGTGTGTGTGTGTGTGTGTGTGTGTGTGATAATGCACTTGTAGAGGTTAAATGACAACCTGTAGGACTCACATTAGTTCTTTCCTATCGCAGAGCTTCTTGGGATCATAATAAGCTAATTAAACTTAATAGCAAATATCTTTACCTACTGAATTATTTCACTAGCCCTCCCCCCCCCATTTGAGTTTTGCTGCAGAAACTAACTGCAGTTATAATAAGTATGTATGCAGTTGCACTGGCACGACAGGCACACAATGTCTTTAAGTGATGAGCAGGAGGCGTGTCTTTAAGTCTCTATGCTCAGTGATAAGCATGAGGCAGGTACCACCTTTGTGTTGCTGCAGTGTACTTACTTTTAATTTTTATTAAACATTTTTCTCAGATGTATTGAGTTATTGGGGTGGGAATTGGGCACATGCCATAGTATGTGTCTTGAAATCAGAGGACAATTTGTGGGGAGACGGTTCTCTTCCTACCTCATGTAGTCCCAGGAAAAGAATTTGAGTCCTTCAGTTTGGCAAAATGCTCCTTGACCTGAAAAGCCACCTGGCCAGTCCATGTTATTGGAATGTTACATGATCAATTCATCTTTTAAAAATCTCTGTATTTTCAGTTCTCCAAACTTTCTGAAGACACAGTGTGTGCCAGACTTAAGACTTCTGTTTCTCTCTGCTTTCTTTCTCAAGTATTTACATGGTCTAGAAAGAGACATGTACAGCTGTGGGCTCCTTCTCAGAATACTCTGATGGTGCCACGTCTCAGAAAACCAAGCTGGAAAGGAAGAGTCTTTCCTTGGAGTTGCTTGAGAATTGGGAATAAAGCTATAGGGATGTAGCTTTTAGGAAGCATCACTCATGTTGGGGGTGGACATTGCCTTTGAGTCCACCCATGCTTCTGTCAGTAAACTCTCACCCATGTGCCTGCAAGTAACTCCCAATAAGACACATTGATTAAGTTGAACGTGGGTAGAGTAATCTTTTGACATGTTGGTACCCTGTCTGGAGTGAATAGTTGTTGCTTATATAATCTATGGCTGTTTAAGTATGCTTGGCCCATGGAAAGTGGCACTATTAGGAGATGTGGCCATATCAGAGGAGGTGTGGCCTGGTTAAAGAAAGAGGTGGCAGGGTTTTGAGGTCTCATATATATGCTCAAGTCTGGCCAGTGTGCTACAGTCCCCTTCTGCTGCCTGTGGAGGACCCTCTTGGCCAACTTCTGTCTTAGTTAGGATTTTATTGCTATGAAGAAATACCATGACCAAGACAATTCTTCCGGCTTACAGTTTCAGAGGTTTAGTCCATTATCATCATGGTAGGAAGCAGGCAGCATGCAGGTAGACTTGGCGCTGGAAGAACAGAGTTCTACATCATGATCTACAGGTAGCAGAAGGGGACTGTGTCACACTGGCCATACTTGGGGGGGGGGAATATATATAACCTCAAAGCCCTATCTCCACAGTGACACACTTTCTTTAGCAAGGCCATAACTCCTCTGATAGGCCACATCTAATGGTGCCACTTTGCATGGGCCAAGCATATTCGAGCCACCATATAATCCCAGGAAGAGTCACAGCTCACTGTGTTGTTCCCAATTTTCTCTCGTCTAATTTGCGTTGATGTGTTGTGTACAGTTGCTACTCTCAACTGGGCCACAGTAGGCCACTGGACTTGCTAGATATATTCTGGATAGGAGTGGCTTACAATTTGTGCTCATTAGTTTTTTTTCCCCTAGCTTGATTGATACAAGATAGTCATCTGAGAAGAGGGAATTTCAAAGAGAACGCTTCCAACAGATAGGCAAGCCTGTGGGTATTTTCCTGATTAATAGTTAATGTAAGAAGACTCCGCCCACTGTGGGCAGTACCACTTTTGAGCAGGTGGTCTTGGGTTGTATAAGAAGTTAGGCTGAGCAAGTCATGAAGAACAAACCAGTAAGCAGCACTCCTCTATGGCCTTTGCTTCAGCTCCTGCTTTTTGAATGTCAGACTTGAGTTCATGCCCTTTCTTCTCTTCATGATGGGCTGTGTTTGGGAAGTGTAAGCCAAAGAAAGCCATATCTTTCCAAGTAGGTTTTGGTCAGTGTGTACTACCATAGCAGTAGCAAACGAACTAAGACACTTGCATCTTGTTCCTTCTGTCACAACCAAATTCTAAGAACGTTTTCACTAACAGTAGGCAACTATAATTGCTGTTTTAATATTTTTTTTGAAAATTACATTTTGAAAATGAAAAGTTTGGAGGAAAAGGTTATTCATTGGTCACCCTGACACAGTTGGGTTAGGGGAAATTCATGAGCTAATATTGCTATTAAAGATTTGTGACATTATTTTAATTCTTCCTAGACTGTGAGGTAAAAAAGAAAGAGAAGAAAATTATATATACATAAATCAGAATATATATTCTGATTACATTAGCCTTCTGCATTTTTCTCATGTAATGAAGGACTTTCTTAGAACTAGTTAACATGGATATCATACTCCATTGTTTGCATTTACTAGTATGTACCCTGTCATGGCTAGTTTTATGTCACCTTGATACAAGAGTCTTTAGGGAAGAGAAAACCTCCACTGAGGACATTTAACTACCAGACTAATCCATGAACAAGTCTGTAGGTTATTTTCTTGATTGCTGATTGACCTGAGAGGATCCAGCACACTGTGGACAGTGCCACCCATGGGCTGGTGGTCCCAGATGATACAATAAAGCAGGCTGAGAAAGCCATAAAGAGCAAACCAAGAAGTAGCATTATTCCATGGTCTCTGTTTTATTCCAGCATTAAGTTCCTGCTCTGACTTCCTTCAGTGATGGACTCTGACCGGCTATTTTAAGATGAGATATATTCTATCCTCCCCAGGTTGCTTTTGGTCCTGGTACTTATAATTGTTAGGGTTCAGGAATCCCTGCACAAACCACTTAAACTCCAGTCTCAGTTAAACAGGGCTTGTTTATTGAATGCACACCCCAAGGTTGATAGATCAGGGCTGTAGCTCAGCTTCAAGAGCTCCAGCTTATAAAGGCTAAAACTGCAAAAATCACAATGAACTCATATGGGGGTACAGGAAGCACTGCCTGGTGGTTGGTCCTATCTTAAACTATTTTAGACATAACAGTTCATATTGGCCTTTAATTTGATAGGTCCTAAGAGCAGCATATGGTTATGAAATTTCTTAAGATTAATAAACTGCATAACATACAGAAAATAATAAGGTATGTGGTCAGCATGACCCCGCTCTGAGTCAAATTATTTTTCTGTCAACAATATGAAATAGCTGGCAGGCATGGAGCAAAATGACTACAGCTATGCCAGGTGAGCAGGCCTCAGCAATCACATCAAAGTACTCCCCGGTGAGGTGTGCCTTTTTTCCTCCTGTGAGACTCACAAGTGTTGGTTATTTTCCTGTGTCAAAATATATGACTGAAACCGTATCAGGAAGGGTTTGTTTCATAGTTTTGGAAGTATATAAGTTATCATGGTAGGAAGGGAATGGCAACAGATGTATGAGGTGGCTAGACACAAAGTGGAGAGAGATGGGAGAAGAGAGGGGATGGGAGGGGAGAAGAGGGGAGAGAGAGAGAGAGAGAGAGGGAGAGAGAGAGAGAGAGAGAGAGAGAGAGAGAGAGAGAGAGAGAGAGAGCTCAGTCTACTTAGATTTAGTCTACTTAGATTCCTCCTTATTCACTCTATGACCCACCCAACCCATAGAAGCCAGCCATTTAGGGTGGGTCTTCTCTTCTGTTTTTGGTTGTGAAGCTAGTCTTTTAACAGCTGAGCCATCTCTCCAGCCCATAGGGTGGGTCCTTCTCATTGGAGTTAAAGCTCTCTGGAAATGCCTTTACAGACACACCCAGAGGTCTGTTTCCTAGGTAACCAAATCCAGGCAAACTGTCAATGAAGGTCAACCATCTCACCATGTAAGTGTGAAATTTAATGCCCCTAACTAGGTAGCAGCTGCCTTGAAATTTGAACAATCTCAGAGAGTTGGAAGGTAAACAAAGTATTAAAAAAACAAGTTTTTCAAAGAGAGACTCTTCATGTCTTGCTTTGCCACACACTCTGCTGCTGCACCACAGGTCAAATGGTCTTCACTTTCATTCTGCTCCTTAAGGAAGTTAAACTTGTTTTCACTGTAGAGGGGCGTGTTCTTGTTTTTGGTCTTTATAGTCTCAGGTGCTTTTTTCTCACTTTTTTTGTTATGGGTAAGTCTTTTTGTTTATATTTAATACCACACATCACTTCCACAGCAAGACATTCTCTAACCACCACAAAAAGAACCTCCCATTCTCCCCCACCAGTGACTTCACGGTTTCACTTAATGCATTCTGCCCCTCGAAGCTTTCTAGTTCTACTTATGTAAGCCTTTAACAACATTATCATTGTCTGCTTCTCACTTGTAGATAGTGAGCTATCTAATGCCAGGGATACATCTTTCCTATGTATCGGTGGTTTTGATACCTCAATCGATCCACTAACACTGAAGGAACCCACAAGTGCTGTTGAATGAGACATGAAAGAAAGCAAATCTTGACTCAAGAATTTGTTTACTGTGTCAATCTGGAAAGTCTACACCATTTCACTGATGACTGGCTTTGCTACCTGTAAGCCAGAATGCTTTCCAGTGGTGTGTGAGAGCTGCATGAAGAACAGTTTGAAATGGAAAGTTAATGTTCTATAGATGTTAGATGCTTGTTGCTACATCACCGAGTGGGAGTCTGGTGTGAGAAGACTTTTCATTTGAGGAGAGGCACTAGGAGGTCTTAACTGAAAATTCTCAGCATCATTGCTGACACACAACATGTCTGCTGTGCATTGGTGTCAGGAACTCAGGCAGACAGAGGAAGCTGCTGCATCGTAGCCAGTCACCTCTAAGACAGTTCTTCATGCTAAAATGCTCACACAAGAGCTTCAGGTTTCTCACTACATTAACCACAACCAACAGCACCCATATTCTACATAATACAAAAGTCATGTACACATTTATATGTGTTTGTTATGTACAACATGGTTAATATACATTTCATGTATATGCCACGAGTCATAAAGGGTACATAGAATTGTTATTGTATATAATATGATAAAAAACCTTAAGTTTTATGACACTGATATGTTTTTAAAACTTGAATATTCCAGAGCAGTCTGGCTGGTAAGACTTATTTTTTTAAAAAAAAAAAAATTGGTTTTCCAACCAGGTAAGCATCATCTCTCATTTTTCTCATGTATTTTGTACAGATCAGCTCTAATGGGTTCCCCTCTGTTCTTTTTCTCATGTAGACAAATATTATTATTTCTTTATTTTTATGGATACTTGGCAAGAATGTGGAAAAGTTAGTGCAGCATTCTGGGTCAGTTGGAGGCCAGTGGGATGACATCAGGGTGGTCCTCCTGGAGGGGTAAAGAGCAGGAAGGGTGAAGGAAAAGGGCCAAAGAGGGGTACAGATCAGAGATAGGAGCAAACCCGGGGGGGGTCACTTCCCTCAGTATATAACTAGCTTAGGAGTGATGGCTGGGACTGTGGACTGACAGCCATGTGCCACATAGCCCAGGATACTCCCTTTGTGGAGGGGAGTGAATTGGAAATTTCACCTTCCTGGAACTCCTATCAATAAGGATCTCTTTTGATGATGGGATTTGGGGAGCCAGGGCTGAGACAGGGGAGAGATGACCAGACACAGACATGGTACCCCAGCCCTCTTCCCTAGGCCAGAGTCCTTGCCTATGTCTGCACGTGGGTCAGCTGGATATCACCCGCCACTTCTAAACTGTTGGTAGATGGCAAGTTCTTCAGGGGGTGGTAGTATTCACACATGTGTTGACCATCCACAGCCACCTTGAAGCAGTGACCTTCACATAAAATCCACACTGAGAAGCTCTGTCCACAACTGAAGGGCATTCTCCTAGGCAGACATTTGTTCTTCCGGTCCGCAGCAGCTGTTGATCTGAGTGTTTCAGTCCACACCCTTCTCATTGAAATGGGGGTTCAGGTGGAAAGCAATGTCACTTCCAGAGTGAAGGGTGATATGGAACCTCTTAGCATCTGGCAAGACATTGCCTGATAGGATGATGGACTTAGATGGGTAAAGCCCATTTGGGATGGTGGTGAAGAAAGGTATGGATAGTATAGGCTGGGGTGGAGTATGTCATAGGATGGATCCCAGGTGTAGAGAACATCTGTCCAGGGGCTCTGTGAACTGTGTGAATAACAGTTTGAGCAGTCTGAAAGCCCTGAGTTTGCTGTTTGTGCCCCTTGGGGGGGTCCATGGGAACTGTACTGGCTGAGACAACTGCACTGTGGAGAAGACAGGCTGGACAGGGGCTGCAGAGCTCTGGAAGGTGATAAAGGAGAGCTGTAAGCTGCCGGAGACAGCGGTGGTGTCCACGAGGAGGTAGGGTACGAGTGTGAGTACTGCACAAAGAAGTTCTTGTTCACCATCACCTTGGAATATGACCTCTGCACCAGGACGCAAGACTCAAAGGGCATCCCTGTCTGGAAGGGCATCTGCATCTTCCTCTCCTCGGGCCCCCACTGTCCACTCTGCTTCATGTTCCAAACCACATACCCTCCTTCCTCAAACCAGGGATTGAAGTGGAAGGCAGTGTCATTTCCACTGACGCCGCTCTGAAAGTTCACAACAATACTATTTGCAAAACTGTGGATTGTCCCCTGGAGGGTGATCTCAAGTCCCTCCTGTAGCCCTCCTTGGATTATTCCAGTAAAGGGAATGACTGGGTTCATGTACTGGAGGCTGGGCACTGAAGAGAGCCATCTTTTCTGTCTCAGGGGAACCAATGCTCTCTTCCTTACTTGCTGGACAGCTTCCCCTCTGTTCTTAAGTTAAATGTGAGTTTCTGTAGGCTTGCTCTTACTTTTGCTCCTTATACTTAAAAATTTGTTTTTATGGGTATATATACCATCTTTGCAAACAAGTCTCCCTCCTTAATCAAACACTTGTCCTTTATCCCTGCCTGACTTGATAGGGACAGCCAAAGTCTTGGGTATTTTTGTTTGGTTGGTTTTGGTTTTTAAAGACAGGGTTTCTCTGTATATTGATGACTTTCCTGGAACTCTCTTTGTAGACTACACTGACCTGGAATCTCAGAGATCCACTGCCTCTGCCTCTGCCTCTTGAGTTCTGGGGCACATCATAAAGTGCTAGGATTACATGTGCTAATGTGTCTGACTTTTCCATTTCTTCAGATATATTTTATGGGTTTCATTTCATGAAAAATATGTATAAATAAAGTGCTACCCATATGTTCATGCCGGCCTCTGTTGTAATAGACACTTCATAACTGAGAAAACTGAGGCTTACAGACACTGAGGTCATTCAGACACTAAGACTCAGTGCAGTTCTCCCTCAAGTGTGACCTTATATGAAGAATCCGGAGGGAGGTTTCTGAAAGGAAATGATGTAATGTGAGGCAGATGCAAAGCGTGGCAGGAAGGCAGGGCGTACAGTTCTTATCACAGCAGCTGCCTTAGTGGTACGTGTTCAAAGGAACCACAGACTTCCGACCTGAGGCAGTTTCCGGTGACAACCTGCTCATCATATTTCAAAATGATTTTTTTTCTTTCAGTGAGTGAATTAAGTACTAGAATGTCTTTAGTCTTCTTGTCTTGATCAGATTTTCCATTTGTAATGTTTCATTAAAGTAATTCAAATTATGTAAATCAATATCACTTGTTTTTATATAGCAGGTGTGTGTGTGTGTGTTTGAAATGGTTACTACATGGGACCAGTAAAGGTGGCTGTGAGGAAATGGGGGATTTCCAGTTCTCAGCAATTTCCAGTCTCCTCTCCTCTGAGTTCATCAAGTTTTCTTACTTTCTTCTTCTGCGGAACATTTCCCCAGATACAAAAAACATGTTGGAAAGTGTTTTTTCTTGGTTTGTTGTGGTAAATGTAAAGTTCCTGTGCACATAAACTTGGACTCTGAAAAATTTCGATCACTTTTGAAAGTGAATGGAATAGGACAACTCCATCATAGAAAAGACATGGTGTTTAACTGTGCCTGAGATCATTCCCACATTTACATCAGGTGTCTCACACATGCAGAGCATGCTTGAGGATGACCGTCAGAGAAAGTGGTGTGGAGAGGGCCAACACAACTTAGAAATCCCAGAGAAGTCAGTGCCTGAGAGACTAAGCAATTGAGTCATGTCTCTTTGTGCTTGACTCTTGTCTGACAACCGTGTAGTAAGTCCAACAGAGTGCTTAACCTATATAGGGAGAGAAAAGTGCTTAACCTATGTAGGGCGAGAAAACTGAGGGGAAGATAGGCAGTACCCTGAAGTTCACATGCATTACAACATCTCTCAGGTATGAGATGAGTATGTAAGCTTAAGAAAGATATAGAGATTCACAATAATGCATTGTATGGATAATTTTAAACTACTGTCCTTGACAGTATAAGTGAAAAGCACATTCCCAAACCAACTTAATCCATTGACACAGTAGGAAATAAAAAAAAAACTTATTTTTTATTAACTGTTAAGAACATAAATTACAATTAAATATAGCCTACTTGGAAAATATTTTTTAAAAAATAAAAACGAAGCCGGGCGGTGGTGGGGTGGTGGCGCATGCCTGTAATTCCAGAACTCTGGGAGGCAGAGGCAGGGGGATTTCTGAGTTCGAGGCCAGCCTGGTCTACAGAGTGAGTTCCAAGACAGCCAGGGCTATACAGAGGAACCCTGTCTCTAAAAACCAAATCCAAAACAAACAAACAAACAACGCCCCCCCAAAACTTAGAGTCCCCAAGTGAACGTCGGAGGTCAGCCCTGCACTTAAAGTCCAAGAGTGTCACGGGAATTGGGATCTAAAAGAAGCCAAAGCAGAGGTTTCCCCATAAAAAATAAAAATGAAAAACAAGATAAATAAAACCTTCAGGGCCAGCTGAATCTTTTATAGCTACATATCAATAATGGAATTTTAATACTGAAATTGAAAATTGTAAACAAAACATTAGAAGAGGTAAACCCCAAATTAGAAATGGATCAGCCTATTTTACTAGTAAGCTTAAATTCATCAACATGTATAATACATCATGTATAATGTATGTTTGTGTACATTTATGTATGCATAAAACAATAATCCACTAAAAAAGCAAATGTTTATTTTCATTCAAAATCCAGTCACCAAGACATACTATACTAAGAAATTAAAAGGAAAATTATTTCAGATGATATAAATTAATATATTTGGTAACTTTGAACACTTATGTTGAATTCATTAATTATGAATTATCCATTAAGAATAATTGCTTTGTGCAAGGCTGGAGGGCATGGAGAAGTCCCACAGAGCTTTGGCCCTGCATGGTATTGGTACAGCAACAGGCAAGTAGATCAATGGAATAAGATTGAAGACCCAGAAATGAACCCACAGACTTATGGTCACTTGATCTTTGATAAAGGAGCCACAACCATCCAGTGGAAAAAAGATAGCCTTTTCAACACATGGTGCTGGTTCAACTGGAGGTCAACATGCAGAAGAATGCGAATTGACCCACTCTTATCTCCTTGTACTAAGATCAACTCCAAGTGGATCAAGGACCAGACACACTGAAACTATTAGAAAAGAAACTTGGGAAGACCCTGGAGGACATGGGCACAGGGGGAAAGTTCCTGAACAGAACACCAATAGCTTATGCTCTAAGATCAAGAATTGACAAATGGGACCTCATAAAATTACAGTTTCTGTAAGGCAAAGGACACTGTCAGAATAACAAAACGGCAACCAACAAAGTGGGAAAAGATATTCACCAACCCCACATCCGACAGAGGCATAATATCCAATATATACAAAGAACTCAAGAAGTTAGACCCTAAAGAACCAAATAACCCTATCAAAAATGGGGTACACAGCTAAACAAAGAATTTTCACCAGAAGAAATTTGGATGGCTGAGAAACACCTTAAGAGATGTTCAACATCATTAGTCATCAGGGAAATGCAAATCAAAACAACCCAGAGATTCCACCTCACACCAGTCAGAATGGCTAAGATTAAAAACTCAAGAGACAACAAATGCTGGCGAGGATGTGGAGAAAGAGGAACACTCCTCCACTTTGGTAGGATTGCAAAATGTTAAAACCGCTCTGGAAATCAGTTTGGCAGTTCCTCAGAAAACTGGGCATGTCACCTCCAGAGAACCCTGGCATACCAGTCCTGGGCATATACCCAGAGGATTCCCCTGCATACAATAAAGACACATGCTCCACTACGTTTATAGCAGCCTTGTTTATAATAGCCAGAAATTGGAAGGAGGCCAGATATCCCTCAAAGAAGGAATGGATACAGAAAATGTGGTATATTTATACAATGGAATACTACTCAGCAATTAAAAATAATGAATTCATGCAATTTGTAGGTAAATGGTTAGACCTGGAAAATATCATCCTAAGTGAGTTAACCCAATCACAAAAGAATACACATGAAATGCAATCACTGATAAGTGGATATTAATGAGCCCAGAAGCCCTAAATACTCAAGGCACAATTAGCAAGTCAAATGATTCCCAAGAAGAAGAAAGGAGAGGACCCTGGGCCTGAAAAGATTGGATCCAGTTTTGTAGACCCAGAACAGAGAAACCATGGGGGGGATGATTGGGGAATAGTTGGGGGGAGAGGAATTATGGGACGTATGGTGGGGGGGGACTGGGAAAGGGGAAAGTCTTTGGAATGTAAACAAAGAATATAGAAAATAATAAAAAAGAATAATTGCTTTGAAGTGTAGGCTCTATTTAGGAGAAATAATCATCTTAAACTATACCATGATTAGTGAACAATTGAGAACATTTTCTTGTGAAATCAGGAATGAGATGAGAGATCCACTATTTCAAATTCTCTCTCTATACCTCTCCCTGTTCCTCTCCCTGTCCCTCTCCTTCTTTCTGCCCCTCCCCACATACAACTTTAAAGAGTTTATCATTTTGTAGCCTATGCTGACCTTGAACTCATGAACTCAGTCTCTCTCAGTGATGGGATAACTGGTGAGTGTTACTGCTTTGAACTTAGTATATTTATGAAAAATTAAGTATATAATCAGATGTAGCAATTCATTGATGTTAAAGAAAGAAAACCAAACATTTGAGGACTAGAGAAAAGAGCTGAATTGTTAGTAATTCTATTGAGACAGCGTGCCAATTAAAATATTGGAAATCTCTTTTTTTAATTATAAATATTTTTATTAATTATTTTTATATACTCCATATTTTATCCCCCACCCCACCAACCCTTGTCTATCCTCTGACTGTTCAACATCCCATACCTCCTCCCCTCCCCTGTTTCTATGTGGATGTCCCTACCCCCCCCAACCCCACCTGACTCTAAACTCCCTGGGGCCTCCAGTCTCTTGAGGGATAGGTGCATCATCTTTGATTGAACACAGACCCAGCAGTCCTCTATTGTATGTGTTCTAGGGGCCTTATATCAGCTGGTGTATGCTGCCTGTTTAGTGGTCCAGTGTTTGAGAGATCCTGGGGTTACAGATTAATTGAGACTGCTGGTGCTCCTACAGGGTCACCCTCAGCTTCATTTAGCTTTCCCTAATTCAATAGCAGGGGTCAGCTGCTTTTGTCTATTGGTTGGGTGCAAATATCTGCATCTGACTTTTAGCTGCTTGTTGCGTTTTCCAGAGTGCAGTCTTGCTGGGTCCCTTTTTGTGAGCGTTCCATAGCCTCAGTAATAGTGTCAGGCCTTGGGATCTCCCCTTGTGCTAGATCCCACTTTGGGCTTGTCTCTGGACCTTCTATTCCTCAGGCTCCTCTCCATTTCCATCTCTATAATTCTTTCAGACAGGAACAATTATGGGTCAGAGTTATGACTGTGGTATGGTCCTCCTCTCCCTTATTTGAAGCCCTGTCTTCCTGCTAGAGGTAGGCTCTATTATTTCCCTCTCCCTACTGTCAGGCATTTTATCTAAGATCCCTCCCTTTTAGTTCTATGAGTCTCTCACCTCCCAGGTTTCTAGTGCATTCTGGAAGGTCCCCCCAACCTCCTATTTCCTGAGGTTGCCTGTTTCCATTCTTTCTGCTTGCCCTCAGGGCTTCAGTTCTTTTCCATTCCCCAATGTCAGATCAGATTCCCCTCTCCCCTTTTTCCCCTCTGTCCCCAGGCCCTCCCAGTTTCCTCCATCCAACCTCACTTGTGGTTGCTTTCTTCTCCCTCCCAAGTGTGACTGAGGTGTACTCACTTGGGCACTTCAGCTTGTTGACCGCTTTGAGTTCTGTGGACTGTATCTCGGGTATTTTATATTTATTTATTTATTTATTTAGCTAATATCCACTCATTAGTGAGTACGTACCATATATGTCCTTTTGGGTCTGAGTTACCTCACTCAGGATGATATTTTCTACTTCCATCCATTTGCCTATAAAGCTCAGGATGTCCTCATTCTTAATAGCTGAGTAGTATTCCATTATGTAAATGAACCACATTTTCTGTATGCATTCTTCTGTCATGGGACATCTAGGCTGTTTCCAGTTTTTGGCTATCACAAATAAGGCTGCTATGAACATAGTGGAACACGTGTCCCTATGGCATGGTAGGGCACCTTTTGGGTATATTCCCAAGGGTGGTATAGCTGGGTCTTCAGGAAGATCTATTTCAAATTTTCTGAGTATCCTCCAGATTGATTTCCAGAGTGGTTGTACCAGTTTGCAATCCCACTAGCAATGGCGGAGTGCTCCTCTTTTCCACATCCTCTCCAACATGTGTTATCACCTGAGGTTTGGATCTTAGCCATTCTGATTGGTGTAAGGTGGAATCTCAAGGTCATTTTGATTTGCATTTCTCTGATCACTAAGGACTTTGAACATTTTTTGGGGGTGCTTCTCAGCCATTTGAGGTTCCTCAGTTGTAAAAGATCTCTTTAAATCTCTTCCTCTTCAAGTTTAATATTATGATGTTCTATCTATTAGGAGTTGATTTTTGCACAAGATGAAAAATAAGGATCCAATTCTATTCTTATGTTTGATAACCATTTTTGCTTACTACCATTTGTTGAAGTTGTTGTCACTTTTCTAGTACATACTCTTTTGCCTTTGTCAAAAATTGGGGGCTACAGTTGAACTGACTCACACCAAGGTGCTTTGTTCTATGTCACTGAAGATTTACTTTCCTGTCTCTGTTCCAGTACCTTGTTGTTTTAATACTGTTGCTCTATAGTATAATATCAAGTATGAAAATACTAAAATTAAGTATGATGATACTTCTAGGAGCGTTGTTTTGCTTAGGATTGTTTTGGATATCTAGGATTTTTTTGAACTTCCATCTGAATTTTAAGATTTTTTTTTCTATTTCATTGATGAGAATTTTGACTGAGATTGCATTGAATTTCTATATTGATTTTGGCAGGATGACAATTTTCTCTGTATTCAATTCATGAGCACAGGAGGTCCTCTGATCTTTAATGTCTTCTTCCGCTTTCTTCTTTTAAAGGTTTTATTGTAGAGGTCTCTCACTCTTGGTTAGGTTTATTTCAAGGTTTTATTATTTTGAGACTACTGTGGGAGGGATTATTTTCTTGACTTTTTTATTTTTCTTTTGTAAATGTTTGTCATTGGTTCAGAGGAAGACTACTGATTTTTACATGCTAAGTTTTGTATCCTGCCACATTGCTGAAATTGTTTATCAGCTTTCTGGTGAGGCCTGTAGGGTCTCATAAGTATAACATCATGAATCTGCCAACAATACTCTCACGTTTTTCCTAATTGTGGCCTTTGCATGTGCTTCTCTTGTCTCATGCTAAAGCTACTACTTCAGTGACTACATTGGAAAAGAGGAGAGAAAATAGACATTCTAATTTTGTTCTTGAGTTTATTGGTGATGACAAGATTTTTCTCCATTTAGTATAATGTTAGCTGTGGTTTGGCATATATATCCTTTACAATTTTAGGTATATTCCCTCCATCTCTATTCTGTGTAGGGTTTTGATGAAGAAATGTTAGATTTTTATCAAATACCTTTCTACATTTATGGAGGTGATCATGTCACTGAAGCTTGTCATATGATGACTTACATCCACTGGCTTATATGTGTTGAAAGATCTTTGTGCCTCTGGGTTGGAACTGCTGAAGGAAAGGTAGAAAATATTCGACATAATACAGACACAGGTAAAGGCTTTGAAAACACATTCTGGGACAATTATGGACAGAGGGCATTTCATGAAACTAAAACCTTTTTGTTCCACAAAGGGAACTGTAAAAAGAGTGAAGAGGCAGCCTGTTTATAGAACAGATGAATATCTAGCAGCTTATTAATAAAAGAATCCACAAAGAACTAAAAATACCTAAGCAATGCAAAAGCAAACATCCCAATGTGAAAGTAGGCTATGGAACTCTGTAGATTTATTTATTTTTAAAATAAATAAAAAATGGCTAAAAATCCTTTTAAGAGCATTCAACATTATTCCCCATCAGCAAAACACAAATTATAACTCTTTGATATCCCACTCAGCCCAGTCAGAATAGTTAAGATAAAAAAAAAAAAGGACATTTGAGATTCCTCGTTTGAGAATATTTGTTTAGATCTGGACAGTTATTTGTTTCTTGATGTCCAGGAGTTTGTTTGTTTGTTTGTTTGTTTGTTTTTAGTTTGTTTAATATTTTGGATATTAGCCCTATATCAAATGTATATTTGGTAAAAAAAAAAAAAAAACCTTTTCTCATTTTGTAGCCTGCCACTTTGTGGGAATGATGGTGTCCTTTGTCTTATAGAAGATTTTCATTTTCATGGGGTTTCATTTATTAATTGTTGTCCTTAGTACATGTGCTATTAGTGTTTTTTTAGAAAGTCTTTTTCTGTGCCAATACATTCAAGGCTATTATCCACTTTCTCCTCTATTAGATTTAGTGTACCTGGTCTTATGAGATCTTTGGTCCTTTCACGTTGAGTTTTTTGCAGGATGATTAAGTATGGATCTATTTCTATTCTTCTACATTCATATATTCAATTTGACTGGTATCATTTGTTGAAGATACTTTGTTTTTCCCTCTGTGTATTTCTGGCTTTGTTTTAAAAAGTAGAGTGTCCATTGGTATGTACAATTATGTCTGCATCATTGATCAATGTGTCTGTTTTTGTGCCAATACCATTTTTACCATGCTCATGTGTGTATTTTCATATGAAGCTAAAAATTGTCCTTCTTAGAAGATTTATGTTGGAATTTTGATGCAGAGTGCACTGAATCTGTAGATTATTTTTGGTAAGATGGCTATTTTTACTATATTAGTTCTGCCAATCTAAATACTACCATTCTACTAAAGAAACAGTGATAAAATGACTCCTAATATCATTCTGCTATACTCATAGATCAATACCTTCCTCATACATCATCAGAGAAACTTCCTCCTGTAGCAGGTAGGAACAAATATAGAGACACAGAGTCAGAGAATATAGAGAGGGAGATACCTTGGAACACTCAGCCCTGAAAGGAATGTCTCTATTAAATCCCTCCCCTCAGGGCTTAGAAAAATCTGCTAAAAAGGAGGTAGAAAGAATGTAGGAAGGGTGGAGGCCTTCCTGGTCAACGAATAAAGCCTTCTAGTTACACCAGGGATGGTGCATATATGAGCTCACAAAGTCTGTGGTAAGATGTTCAGGGCCTACACAGGCCTGTACCAGATAGGATTCTAGAGCTCAAAGAAGTGGACACATACACCAATCTTTATCACAGAAGTTCTATCTAAGACATAACCACTGGCAAACAAAAAAATAATAATTTTCTACAAGGGATTCTCACTGGGAAAGCAAATCATCCTTAAGGGTAAGTACCATGCCCAGCAGCAGATGGCCAACATAAAATGTACTCAGGGGCATCTTTGGAAGTTCCTTATCTCATGTTAAATCACAGTGTTCTCCCCCTTTCAGATCCTTTGTGCATATATTATGGCTTCCGGTTTGGGGTTTTTATGGGATTCCTTAATGTGCCAAAAAAGAAAAAAAAAAAAAGTGTAAGTTTGTAGGTTTCTGCATCTGGGTTTTTCTTGACTTTTTTAAGCTTTTGTATTTCTCTTTTCTTTGTTTGATTATATTATGCTTTAACTCTTTTTTATTTCTTATTATTTTTATTCCAAAGATGCTTGTTTGTCTTCTAAGGAGAGTCAGGAAGGGCATGGGTCCTCATGGGAGGGAAGTGAAGAGAAAATGGGAGAAGATGGAGGATAATCTGTAATCAGAATATATTGAATGTCATCAATGATTTATTTCAAGCCAACAAAAGAAAAAAAAGGACAATAAATTCTAGCAAGGATATGAGGAAGGGGAATCTCTTATTCACTGTTGGTAGGATTAAGTCTTTATAAAAATCAGTGTGGCAGAAGACCAGGTATGCTCTCTGTAGACCTCTCTACTCTGTTTCTCCATACCTAATTCCTTAGACTCTTTCTTAGTGCTACAAATGAAAAACAGATTCAGCCTCCCCTCACCCATGTTCATGTCTCCTGGGAATCCCACTGACCATCCTCTTCTGGTCTCCCCCATACTCTACTCTGTTATGGATACAACTCATTTCTCTCTCTCTCTCTCTCTCTTTCTCTCTCTCTCTCTCTCTCTCTCTCTCTCTCTCTCTCTCTCTCTCTCTCTCTCTCTCTCTCTCTTCATTAAAGCCAATCCCTTTGAATCCTCACTTGTACTATGACAGATCACTAACGGTGACCTACCTCCCTTTTCTCCTGCCCACTTCATCTGTGGATTCCATGGGCTATCCCATCTTAACCTTCCTCTCCAACTTATGCTGCATCTCAGCCTCCAAGACCAGTAGACAATCCCTGAAGGTCAGTAAAACAGACAACATGCAGCCATTATACTCCCTAAACACCCAGAGAGGAAACAGAAACCAAGAAACAAAATACCCACTCAACAGAGACAATCCCAGACACAAGCACCTAGACCTATAATCACCCCAAACCTAGATCCCTAGATGTAAGCTTAAGAACACAATCAATGTGGGTTTTTTTGACAAAAATGTCTCCACTAGAGCCATGCTATCCTACCACAGCAGGCTCTGACAATTCCAATATAGATGAAACACACACATCACAGAGACCTTAAAATCAACTATATGAAAATGGCAGAGGTCCTTAAAGAGGAAATAAATCCTTTAAAGAAAGCCAGGAAAACATGAACAAACAATTGGAGGAAATGAATACATCCCTTAAAGAAAGCCAAGAGAAAACAAAAAGTCAAAGGAAACAAATAAAACTGATGAAGACCTGAAAATGGAAACAGAAGCAATAAAATGTCCCACAAACTAAGGGAATTCTAGAAATGAAAAGTTTAAGGATTTGAACACAAACTGCAGAGGCAAGCTTTGCTAAAAGAATACAAGAGATGGAAGAGAGAATCCCAGACACTGAAGATACTATAAAAGAAATAGATATGTTGCTCAAAGAATATGCTAAATCCAAAATATTCTTGATATAAAACATCCAAGGAATCTGAGACATTGTGAAAAGATCAAACTTAAGACTAATAGGAATAGAGAAAGGAGAAGATTCCCAGATCAAAAGCCCAGGAGATATTTTCACCAAAATCACAGAAGAAAAAATTCTATCCTAATGAAAGAGATGCCTGTTAAGGTACAAAAGGCATACAGAACACAAAATAGGTTGGGACAGAAAAGAAAGTTCCCTTGGTATATAATAATCAAAATGCAGAATAAGAAAGGGTATTAAAATCTGAAGGGAAAAAGTCCAAGTAACATATAAAGGCAGATTTATTAGAATTATACCTGACTTCTCAGTGCAGACTACAAAAGTCAGTAGAGCCTGGACAGATATGCTGTAGACTCAAGAGACCACAGGTGCTATCCAAGAATACTAGAGCCAACAAAACTTTCAGTCACTGTTGGTAAAGAAAACGAGATATTCCATGATAAAGTCAAGTTTAAGCAATGTCTATCTGCAAATCCAGCTCCACAGAAGATGCTAGAAGGAAAACTCCAACCGAAGGAGTTTAACTACACCCATGAAAACAAAGGAAGCAAATAATCTCACACCAGCAAAACCAAAGGAAGAAAAACATACACACATGCATGTATGTGTTCACATACCCACACCACACCCACCACCACCAACAACAAAATAACAGGAATCAACAAGCATTGGAACAATGTTCATTGATATCTCTTAATATCAATGTTTTTTTCCTTTGAATTGTGTTCTTTTTTTTATTTTATTTTCTATATTCTATGTTTACATTCCAAAGGCTTTCCCCTTTCCCAGTTCCCACCCACCATAGTTCCCATAGTTCCTCTCCCCCTCATCTGTTCCCCAATAATTCCCCCTCCCCCCTCGGTTTCTTTACTAAACTGGATGCAATCTTTACAGGCCCAGGGTCCTCTCCTTTCTTCTTCTTGGGAATCATTTGACTTGCTATTTGTGTCTTGAGTATTTAGGGTTTCTGGGCTCATTAATATCCACTTATCAGTGATTGCATTTCATGTGCATTCTTTTGTGATTGGGTTAATTCACTCAGGATGATATTTTCCAGGTCTAACCATTTACCTACAAATTGCATGAATTCATTATTTTTAATTGCTGAGTAGTATTCCATTGTATAAATATACCACATTTTCTGTATCCATTCAATGGTTTTAATTCCCCAATAAAAGGGCACAGACTAACAGAATGGTTGAGAAAACAGGACCTATCTTTCTGCTGCATATAAGAAGCAAACCTCAACATCAATATTAAAGGTCGGAAAAAGATATTTCAAGCAAACAGACCTAGGAAAGATGGTGGTGTAGCCATTTTAATATCTAACAAAATATACTTTAAGCTGAAACTAGTCAAATGAGATGGGGAAGAATACTACATATTCTCATCAAAGGAAAAATCCATCAAGATGACATTTTAAGTCTTAACATCTATGCCCCAAGCACAAGAGCACCTATCTTTACAAAATGAACAAAACAAAACAAAAACCAAAAAACTACTATAGCTCAATTACATATTTACCCACACACACTGATAATGGGAAACTCTAAGACCCTGCTTCCACTAATGTACAGACCATTCAAACAGGAACAAAACAGAGAAATACTGGATCTAACAGATGTTATATCCATTGCCAAGGATAACATCTATACAACTCACTGACATAGAGTAGAGCTAGTGCCTAAATGGAGCCTTCATTCACATATTCCACTTTTTTTGGTGTGGGAAGTTAGTCTTCAGGCTACTGAAAGAAAAATATGGACACAAACTTGGCACAAAACCTCTGACATATAACCTGTCCTCCTTGAAAGATGTGCTGTGGTAGTGGTAGCATACTACTGTGGGAATAACCAACCAATGTAGTATTTAACTTGAGGACTACTCCCAAAACTGCTTGGAAAGCCAGGAACTGGAGACTAGATAGCCCAGAGTCCTAGGGTAGAACAAAGCACCACAAAACAAAACACAGTAAAAAAAAAAGTCAACAAAATGATTCCTAATGATATTCTGCAATATTCATAGATTGGTACCTGGTCCAGTTATCATCTCAAAGGCTTCCCACAGCAGTAAAGGAGAGTGGATGGAGAAGAGATCCACAACAAGATATTAAGAGAATAGAAATTGAACGTTGGTGGTCTATAAGGAGTCCCTACTCTCAGAGCTAAGGGAATCCTGTGGAAGAGGAAGCAGGAAGATTGTTGGAGTCAGAGGGTATGGCTCAGGGCCTGCACGGGTCTGCTCAAGATCCTCTACATATATGTTGTTATATATGTTGTTATATGCTATTAACCTGGTGTTTTTGTGGGACTCCTAACCGTGGGAGTGGTTACATCTCAGATTGTCTTGCCTGTTCTTAGCCTTGATGTGAGGGCCTTTGCCATGTCTTATTATGACAGAAGTCATCTGGAGGCTATGGCAAGAAAGTAAGTGTTTTGGAGCTCATCCACCATTTTGCATGACTGCAATGGGTACACTCTAAGATAAAGAGTCCTCTGAAACTTCACTTCAGGAATGCTTATTGCTGTGGATGTGCCTTTCCTGCCACTAGTATATAGCCTTACAATTCCTGGAAATCAGTCCACCCTATTGGGCAAATTCCTGTAGATCAACATGAAGATGTACTCTAATATAGTAATGCTGTATAGACGAATTGATGGTTTCATAATTTCTTATTATGATTTTATAGAACTTCTAAACTGATATAAGTAGTTTCCAGCCCCCTATGGAATAAAAGCTGCAGATAGAGATCTGTTAATTTTTACATGTCATGCGCTAATTGTGCTAGGAAAAGAAAACAGGTTTGGAACAAATATTGGATCAAGGAAAACATTCCTTCTAGGTTAGGAATGAAACCAACATCTGGTAACTAAAGAGAGAATAGACATTTATTGTAGGTGCAAGAATAGAAAATAAAATATTGACTAGTTTATTAATGCAACATTTCAAAATAGCAAGACATAAGGCAGATGATTTGTCTCGACAAAACCGTGCTAACTTGTGACATAAAAATGACTGCTTTAAACTTATAATTAACTTATGAAGCTAGGAGATAGATAATATATATTTAGTCAGATACTAGTCTTATTTAAAAGACATGCAAACAATTCTGCTATAACTTCTATAACCTTATTAATCTATGACATGACCTATTGCCTTAAATTTACTTATGAACTTATGGAATGTAAAGGTGTTTAGAAAAGTATGCAATTATTCTGCTATAATGGTTCTACCTGATAGTCATATGAAGTAATATATTTAAGGAAAGTATGAAAGTATAACAAATAAAAACACCAAGAAAGTAGGGTGGATCCCTTTTTCAGCCATCCAGTATGCCTGTTGTCTGACTATGTTTCTTTCTTTTCCTTTCTCTATAGCTTGTAAAGAGTTAAGAACTCTGAACCTCTTAACTGATTAGCGGGGGCTTATGAGTCAAAAAAGGGCACATGTAACTAAGTCTTTTTTTTTTAATCTCCAGATGCCATCAGCTTTTGGCCCCAGAAGAGTAAGAGAGAACTAATGGCCAGTGGGCATCAACCTCTGGTCTGCCTTTCTGTGTTCCACCTCAGTACTTGACTGTCTGGACAGGACACGCATGATATGTACTCACTAATAAGTGGATATTAGCCAAAAAAAGTACAGAATACCCAGAATATAATCCACACAACTCAAGAAGGTGAACAAACTGAACGGCCCAAGTGAAGGTGCCTCAATCCCACTTGGGAGGGAGAAGGCAGGACAGAGAAAGTGAGGGACCTGGGAGGGAAAGGAGACTGGGAGGGGAAAGGGGGAACATGATCAGGTATGGGAGGAGGGCAGGAATGAAGCTCTGAGGGCCAGCAGAAAGAATGGATACAGGCAATCTCAGGAGGTAGGAGGTGGGGGGACTTTCTTGAATGTACCAGAAACCTGGGCAGTGAGAGAAGTACAGGACTCAAAGGGAGGGACCTTAGATGAAATGCCCATTAGTGGGGAGAGGGAACTTGTAGAGTCCACCTCCAGTGGACAACAGAGAAACAAAGAGAGATAAAGCTGGCAGGCAGGCAGAACATCAAGTGGAAGGATCTGGTCGCCATCCCATAGTCAAAAACTCTGACCCAGAATTGTTCCTGTCTAAAAGAACTGCAGGGACAAAAATGGAGAAGAGACAGAGAAAGTAGTCCAGTGACCGACTCAAATTGGGATCCATCTCAAGGGGAGGCTCCAAGGCCTGACAATATTACTGACACTATGGTACGCTTACATCACTGTATTTCATTTTGTTGTATGGGATTGTTGTCTCTTGGAGACTTGCTCTTTTCTTAAGGCAAATGTGTGTCAGGAGCATGATGCCAGACGTGACAGGGGAGCTGGGAGGAGTGAAAAAAGGGGAAACTGTATTTATGAAAGGTCAGGGTGTATTTATGAAAGAAAAATATAGTCCAGAAAGAAGGAAACAAACAAACAAACAGAGAAAGAAACAAAGAGGAAAAAGAAAGAAGGGAGGGAGGGATAGATAGAGTGAGGGAAGAGGGAAAGAGAGAAAGAAGGCAGGCAGGTAGGCAAGCAGGCTCTTTAGGAGGCTAATGATAATCTAAAAGAAACTAATTAAGTTATCATCAGCAAACTCTGCATAGTCATTGGAGAGTGTATCACATGACCAGCTTATACCCACAGCTTCTTTCCCAGTTTGTTTATAGTACAAGTAGGGAAATGAAAACTTTACTTTGTTTCATCAGTTTATATTAGTTTTTTAAAAATGTATTCACTTATTTTGCCAAAAGAGTAAAGTGCACATGGCGTTCTCAAGTGAACAACAGATTGCCTTTTAGTTTTAAAAATATTTGGAAAAGCCAGACCTGGGATTATAAGTGAAAATGACTAGATGGGCACAGATCCCTGCATGAGAAGGAATGACTCCACACTGGTCCCTAGGACAGGAAGGAGAGACTCCACACAGGTCCCTAGGACAGGAAGGAGAGACTCCACACTGGTCCTTAGGACAGGAAGGAGAGACTCCACACTGGTCCTTAGGACAGGAAGGAGAGACTCCCCGCGCTGATTCCTAGGACAGGAAGGAGAGACTCCACACTGGTCCTTAGGACAGGAAGGAGAGACTCCACGCTGATCCCTAGGACACGAAGGAGAGACTCCACGCTGATCTCTAGGGCAGGAAGATGAGAGATATGTATCATCTTCATGGCTGATTATCTGTAGAAGCTGCCTGACAAAGCTAAGCTGAAGATGCAGGTCACTTACCCCAAACATTGGTTCAACTGGAATCCTGGCTGTTAGCACAGTCTGGCCTTGGCTTCATCTCAGGTGCAGGTCCTTTTTATTAGTTTTAGCAATTCCTTTTTCTTTCTTTCTTTCTTTCTTTCTTTCTTTCTTTCTTTCTTTCCTTCCTTCCTTCCTTCCTTCCTTCCTTCCTTCCTTCCTTCCTTCCTTTCAACTTCACAGTACTGAATACTTTCAGGAACTGGGATTTGCCCTCTTCAAATATCCTACCCCTGTCAGTGCCTCCTTTAGTCTGAGGGTTTTTAAATCATCTGATTTCTTCTAAAAACCTTTCTCAACTCCAGACTTATGCAAGTTGCTACCTCTAGGATACCCACCTGAGTGACAATGGGACATATTCCAGCCTCGGTCCTTCAAAATGTTTTAAAATTTCATACACAAATTGCTTTTTAGTTCTCATTACAACCTTCTTTTCATCAGCATTTATCATTTATTCGTCACTGTTTAAGTCATCCTCTCTTTGAGATCTTTTGACAGGATAAGCCCATAGCTTATACTGCCAGAAGGAATTTTCCCTGACACTATTTGAAATATAGAATTTCATACTTTGGGGTCACATTTTGTAACAGCTGCATTTTCTAATACGTTTGCTTGTTAAAGTGAGAGAACTCATGGTCACAGAAATTTCTAACACATCTCACAGCAAGCCAAAAGTAACATTTGTAGGGGGAAGGCAACCCCATAGGAAGACCAGAAATATCAACTAACCTGGACCACTGCAAGCTCCCAGAAACTGAGTCACTAACCAAAGAGCATACAGGGACTGGTCTGAGGCCCTTGGAACATATATAGCAGAAGACTGCCTGATCTCGCCTCAGTGGGAGAAGAGGTGCATAATCCTAGAAAGACTTGAGGCCCCAGGGAGGAGGGAAGCCTAGTTGGGGGGCATCCCCTTGGATGAGAAACTGTGGGAGGGGGGACTGGGAGGGGGTCAACAGCTGGATCATAAAATACATACATACACACATACATATCTATCTATCTATCTATCTATCTATAAAGGAAAAAGAGAAAGAAAAGAGAAGTCAATGTTGGTGTTGCTCAGAAAGGTAAGAACAGCATTACCATATTACCCAGATACAGATCTTGACCATATATCCAAAGAACTGCATAGTTTCAACAGAAATACCAGCCTGTCTATGTTCCTAGTTGCTTTCTTCACCTTATATAGGAAAGAGAAGCAGCTAGATGTCCACCAGTTGGTGAGTGAAAATGTGATGCACTTACACATAAAAATTCTATTTGGCTGCAAAGAAAAATGAAATGATGGTGTTTGCAGATAGATAGAACTGGAGAGCATTGTTTGAGTGCTCAGACCCAGAGACAAACACCAATGTACTTTCTTACATCAGGTATTACCCTTGAATCTGCAGATTACTGTGTTTAAGATATAGTAAGTGCTATTTGTAATGGATTGGGGCTTTCCTACCTCAATGAAATTATCTAATTTGATCATCTGTAAAGATCCTCTTCCTTCCTATATTTCTTCCTTCAGTATTTTATTAGTCTGTTTGATTTAGCTTTTCTTTTGATACTTGGCCTTTTAGGGGAACATTTGTTAAAAGGTTTTAGCTGATAATTTTAGATCACAATTTATCATTACAGGGAAGTCAAGGCAAGAACCTATTGCAACCAGTCACATCTATAGCCAGAAATAAGGAAGCCACATTCAGGTTAGGTTTCCACATTAAATAAACTAGCCAAGAAAATCCCCCCACAGACTTGATGAAAGGATAACTTGATCTAAACACCCCCCAGTGAGTCTTCCCAGATGATTCCAGGTTCAGTTAAGGAAACAATAAATTAGCCAGCATATAGGCTAACCTAAGTAGAAGGTTCCTAGTGGCATTTCATGTTCATACATTTGTCTGTGTGCTGACATGCTTTCCTTGAAGTATGGTGGCCTGGCTTGCCTGTAATGAAAGCATGTCATTCTGAATCAATAGAATAAGCATCCAGTTGTTATAAAAGAACAAAGAAAGAAAAAACTACCCACTGCACAATGGCCAGTTGGGAAATTTGGACACTAGAGTGGATCTCCAGCTTTCTCTTCCCAGTGTAGACTTCTTATCCTATCCCCAGAATTGCTTAGTGACTTTAATGGTTCTATTTGAAATATAAATTGATTATAGATCAATTTTAGATCGCAATTTATCATTACAGGGAAGTCAAATAAGTTGAAAAATAAATGTAGTGTGTGTATGTGTGTGTGTGTGTGTGTGTGTGTAGTGTGTGCGCGCGCAGGTGCATGTGTGTTGTAGTATTTTCAGGAAAAAGAAATACATATGATATGAAAACAGGATGAAACGCTAAGGGTGTAAAGGTTTAATTAGGCTCAGGAGTGTAAGGAAAATGTTGGAGAAAAGTTAACTAAAACAAAATCTGTATGGAGAAACCAGACAGAAACCAATTATTGTATAAACTTACTAAAAATAGGATTGTAAGAAGGAGTTTCATGGAGGTATCCTGAATGAGGTTAAAACTTTACCGCACACAGACTCCCAAAACAATAGATGCCACTGCTGTTGCTCTGGATTGTCCCCCAGAGCTATATGACAAAACTATTGGTGGTTTGCCAAATAGACATGTAGCCAAACTGCATTCTATGAATTTATGTTTATACCCTCAGACTGGTTTTATTCTCAATCTGCGTCAGAGAAGCTTCTTTTCTCAGAGGATGAGGACTAGAGTGGAGAAACACAAGTGTCCAAATTGACCATTGAGAGCTCAGCCCTAAAAAGGATACTTACATAACTTTGCAAAAGCCCAGGAACCATCACAGAATAAGACCTACAAGATTCTGAGAGCCAGAGGATACAGAAGAGTACCATGACACGCTGACCTACGGGTAGGGGGTGGCTGTAACAAGCAAGAGCACACAGCAGCAGGGGTTATTGGCACAAGACACTCAACAAATAAATAAAAAATACCACATGGGTGGGAGGGGATTTAGTTTGGAAGACAAATGAAGCTCATAGGAGAGAGGATATAAGGAGGGTAAATAGGATCACAACTCATTCTATTCATTTACAAAACGATTTAAAAAAACAACTAAAAATGTTCATTTTTTAATCAATGGCAACATCTTACAACAATAGTGCATTTTTGTTAACCGGGATAGATTTTTAAGATTTTTATTATTTTTTTTATTTTATATGTCTGAATGTCTGTATTTAGTAAGTGTACCACATGTGTAAAGTGCCCATGGAGACTAGAAGAGGGCATCAGATCCCCTGGAACTGGAGTAAAACCTGACTGTGAGCTGTCATATGGGTGCTGGGAACTGAACCTAAGTCTTCTATAAGAGCAGTGTATCCTCTTAAATCCTGAGACAGCTCTCCAGCCTCTGTCACCAGGATATTAATATTTGTAAAATCCATATACAAATCTTTTTATTGGTCTTTTAGATTCTAAGTCATTCCCCTCCCTTTTTGTCTCTTACCTCTGGGTCAGTTAAGAACTTGCCCAACTACATTCCAGAGGCAAAGAAGTATACAATGTTGCCACCTGTAGTTATCCAATTTCTCTATATTGTTGCCAGTCATTGGTAATGTCTTTCTTTGCATATTTTACACAGTGCACTGTGATACCTCATTTTAGTTTAATTTGTTTTTCTCCTACTCAATAGTGCTAAATTATTGATGTTCTTGTGTGCCTGTTCCCTAGAGTAAAATGCTTGTGTCTTCTGCCCAATTTTACATGGTTTGTTGATATAATCTGGATACTAGTCTTCATAGGGCATGTGTCTGAAAATATTATTCTTAGTTTCTCTTTCCTGTTTTCCTCTTCAGGGGCCTTTTATGTAACAAAGGGATTTTGCTGAAAAAAAGTCTAATTGATCAAGTGCTTTATTTTTTTTTTAGATGATTGATTCTTATTTCTTTTTCAAAGTTCATGAAACTTTCTTCTACTCCTTAAACTATGCAAATGAGTCTATTGAAAGCTAACTTTTGTTGAACTTTTTATTTCTTTGTGAATATTTTTATTTATTTGTTTTGAGTGTATTCACAATGACTTATTAAAGTGTTTGTATGATGCTTTTTTAAAAAAAAATTAGATTATTGTAGCATCTGCATCTTCCCATAGTCCTTAAACTCTGTCCTACGGGGCTTCCTCTGACACCTATCAGGGGCTGGAAGGTAGCTGCTGCCTTATTCCTGACAGGCTTTCCAGTCATAATCTGTAGACACCTGAGGTCAGGGGAGCCATTCCCTGGAGATGTGGAAGTTACAGCTCTTCTTTATATGTATGGTGACAGGAGAGCATAGACGTGACCATTTCCAGCTTTTTATGTGGGTGCTGAGGATTGGAACTCAAGCCCTTATACTTGCTCAACATGAAGCATTTTACCAACTGAGTGATCCATCTTCTGTCCAGAAACTTTGTTCTTAGTAGACATTAGTTATTATACCTTAGTGGACTTTCATGATTCAGTTGCTGGTATAGAATTGAGGCCACCATGATCTGGCCCAGTTAGGCTCAGCTTTCTGAGTTTCATGTTGGAACCTCCGATTCCTGAATCGTGGTGGGCTTGTAGTAGTGGATGAGGATAAAGGAAGAACTTGCTTACAGGGTAGGAGGAAAGCCTGCAGAATGACTGAGATGTTTGCTTCACAGACATCTTTGTTATTGATCTTCACCCTCAAGCCCAGGAACTCGGTGTTCCTAACTTACATTTGTCTAAATCTTCTAACAGGAAACTTTAAAACCACATCAGTCAACTTGTATTGCTGGCCAAGTCCTGTAGAGAAGTCACCTACAAATATAGTTAAAAGAAGTGGGTGGGGAGTTGCAGGATCAGTTAAAGAAGAAACAAAAGAGCTTCATACACAGCAGTGATAAAACCTTGAAATAGAAAATACCCAACAGATCTCTTAGATTGCAGGGGGGCAAAGGCAGAGCTCTGGATAAGAAAGCAGAAATGGATGCGATATGAATTATGAATCTGCTGCTGTTAATTCATGTGTTTTGGGAAGTCACTCACACATGTATGTATTCAGGTGTGTGTGTGTGTGTGTGTGTGTGTGTGTGTGTGTGTGTGTGGAGAGAGAGAGAGAGAGAGAGAGAGAGAGAGAGAGAGAGAGAGAGAGAGAGAAAGGGAAAGAGAGGGAGAGGGAGGGAGAGGGAGAGAGAGGGAGAGGGAGGGAGAGGAGAGAGAGAGAGAGAGAGAGAGAGAGAGAGAGAGAGAGAGAGAGAGAGAGAGAGGACTTGAACTTGGTTCTCTCCTTTCATCTTTACGAGGAGTCTGGAGATCAAACTGAGGTTGGTCACCAGATGGTGCGGCCAGCAGCATCTTCTCCTATTTAGACATCCCTCTACTCCTTTTGACCTAGGATGAGTAACATTAGTGCATCTATTTATTCACCCAACATATACTTAATGAATGCCCACCTTGTGCCACACTAAAATATGCACGGCACATTTACACTAGGCAAGATGACAACGATCTTGTGAGTTCAGAGTATGCAATCTAGCAGGCCATTCAGTTAATAGTAATTCAGTCTACTCTCACATTTTTCATGGTCTTTCTAGATAAACTTGATCAATTTTGTTGATCATTGAGACCACATGATTCTTCTTAGAATGGCTTTTCTCTGTTGCTTACCTTCCTTTGTTCATTGATTGAGTTAGTTCTAGTTCTTTAAAGTAGAAAGTTAATTATTGACTAATTTTCTTATTTTTAAATCTAGATAAAAATATCTGCATTTTTTGAAGAATACATTACTGATAAGGGTTTCTCCATAGTCCATAAGTTTGTGTATGCTGTATGTTTATTTTCATACATTTCAAAGAATTTTATATATTATCTCATAATTTCTTCTTGACTCATTGGTTACTTATAACTGTCATTTAGGTTCTTCATGTTCATGAAAGTTTTTTTGTTTTGTTTTGTTTTGTTTTGTTTTGTTTTGTTTTGTTCTGTTTTTCGAGACAGGGTTTCTGTGTGTAGCCCTGGCTGTCCTGGGACTCACTTTGTAGACCAGGCTGGCCTTGAACTCAGAAAACTGCCTGCCTCTGCCTCCCAAGTGCTGGGATTAAAGGCTTGCACGACCACCACCACCACCACCCAGCTTATGTTTATGTTTTTTTATTAAATACTTTTTTATTTTCTATATTCTTTGTTTACATTCCAAAGGCTTTCCCTTTTCCCAGTTCCCCCCTCTCACCATATGTACCATAAGTTCTCTTCTCCCCCCCCCCTGCCCATTCCCCAATCACCACCACCACCACCACCACCATTTCTCTGTTCTGGTACTCTCCTACAAAACTGGATTCAGTCTTTTCCGGACCAGAGTCCTCTCCTTCATTTTTCTTGAGAATCTTTTGCTTAGCTAATTGTGCCTTGAGTATTCAGAGCTTCTGGACTCATTGATATCCACTTATCAGTGATTGCAATTCATGTGTATTCTTTTGTGATTGGGTTAACTCACTTAGGATGATATTTTCCAGATCCAACCATTTGCCTACAAATTGCATGAATTCATTATTTTTAATTGCTGAGTAGTATTCCATTGTATAAATATACCACATTTTCTATATCCATTCCTCCATTGAAGGACATCTGGGTTCTTTCCAGCTTCTGGCTATTATAAATAAGGCTTCTATGAACATAGTGGAGCATGTGTCTTTATTACATGCAGGTGAATCCTCTGGGTATATGCCCAGGAGTGGTATGACAGGGTCCTCTGGAAGTGTCATGCCCAATTTTCTGAGGAACTGCCATACTGATTTCCAGAGCAGTTGTACCATCTTGCAATCCCACCAACAATGGAGGAGTGTTCCTCTTTCTCCACATCCTGCAGCCAGCACCTGTTGTCTCTTGAGTTTTTAATCTTAGCCATTCTGACTGGTGTGAGGTGGAATCTCAGGGTTGTTTTGATTTGCATTTCCCTGATGACTAATGATGTTGAACATCTCTTAAGGTGCTTCCCAGCCATCCGAATTTCTTCTGGTGAAAATCCTTTATTTAGCCCTGTACCCTATTTTTAATAGGGTTATTTGGTTCTTTGGGGTCTAACTTCTTGAGTTCTTTGTATATATTGGATATTGGCCCTCTGTCGGATGTGGGGTTGGTGAAGATCGTTTCCCAATTTGTTGGTTGCCCTTTTGTCCTTCTGACAGTGTCTTTTGCCTTACAGAAACTGTAATTTTATGAGGTCCCATTTGTCAATTCTTGATCTTAGAGCATAAACTATTGGTGTTCTGCTCAGGAACTTTCCCCCTGTGCCCATGTCCTCCAGGGTCTTACTCAGTTTCTTTTCTATTAGTTTCAGTGTGTCTGGTTTTATGCGGAGGTCCTTGATCCATTTGGAGTTGACCTTAGTGCAAGGAGATAAGAGTGGGTCAATTCACATTCTTCTGCATGTTGACTTCCAGTTGAACCAGCACCATTTGTTGAAAAGACTATCTTTTTTTCCACTGGATGGTTGTAGCTCCTTTATCAAAGATCTGAAAATTTATAGCCCTGAGTGCCTCCAAAAAGAAACAGGAGAGAGCATCCAGTTGCAGCTTAACGGCACACCTGAAAACCCTGGAACAAAAAGAAGCTAATTCACCCAGGAGGAGTAGAAGATAGGAAATCATCAAACTCAGGACTGAAATCAATCAAGTAGAAACAAAGAGAACCATACAAAGAATCAACCAAACCAGGAACTGGTTCTTTGAGAAAATCAACAAGATGGATAAACCCTTAGCCAGACTAACCAAAGGGCACAGAGACAGTATTGAAATTAACAAAATTAGAAATGAGAAGGGGATATAACAACAGAGACTGAGGAAATTCAAAAGATCATCAGATCCTACTACAGAAGTCTATACTCAACACAACTGGAGGATCTGTAGGAAATGGACAATTTCCTAGACAGATACTAAATACCAAAATTAAATCAGGATCAATTAGATCAGCTAAACAGACCCATAACCCCTAGAGAAATAGAAAGGGTAATAGAAAGCCTCCCAACCAAAAAAAGTACGGACCCAGATGGTTTTAGTGCAGAATTCTATCAGGCCTTCAAAGAAGACCTAGCACAATACTCTTCAAACTATTCCACAAAATAGAAACAGAAGGAACACTGCCCAACTCATTCTATGAAGCCACAATTACGCTGATACCAAAACCACACAAAGATCCAACAAAAAAAAAGAGAACTACAGGCCAATTTCCCTTATGAATATCGATGCAAAAATACTCAATAAAATTGTTGCAAACCGAATCCAAGAGCACAT
This sequence comes from Apodemus agrarius, assembly GCA_964023405.1. NCBI lineage: Eukaryota > Metazoa > Chordata > Mammalia > Rodentia > Muridae > Apodemus > Apodemus agrarius. The sequence goes on from OZ030006.1 coordinate 161,241,399, forward strand.
CAAAATGATCATTTACCATGATCAAGTAGGCTTCATCCCAGGAATGCAGGAATGGTTCAATATACGGAAATCCATCAATGTAATCCACTACACAAACTAAAAGAAAAAAAAACACATATTTATGTTTTTACATACCATGCTAGTGTAGATTTAAAATATTAACTCATTTTAGTCAAAGAATACACCTTGTCTTTATAAGCTGATTAATGTTTAACTTATTTTGACCTCATATATCTGTAATTTGGAGAATTTTCTATATTGCCCTAGGAAGAATCTAATTTTTTTAACTAAAACTTTCTATAGATGTCTGATAGGTCTAGTGATATGATAATTGAGTAATCTATTTTCTTTTTCATATTCTGTCTCATTCTGTCCTCTCCTGAAAGAGGCTCTGGAATTACCCAGCCACTGTTGTTCAACTGTCTTCTCTCTTCAATTTGGTCAGCTTTTCTTTCAGAAAATTTAGCTAGATTTCTGATGGTCTTATGCTTAAATTATGCTTTTCTGATCATTTGAGTTTGTTATTATTTTAAGAATCACCTTTGAACTCATCAATACTATTTTTTAAACCTGTTTCATCAGATGTAAACATTTCACCCCATCATTCTTATCACTAATTCAATAATACCACTTTTCTCCATACTAAGCATTATACTTTTTAGTGAAACTGTGTTCCTAGCGCATTTCATTTAACTGGATCAAGTTTCTTATCAATTTAGCTATTCTGTGATTTTTGATTGAACTGCTTAGTGCATTTATTTACATTTAATAGAATTTCAGATTTTTGGAAAGGTTAAATCGGCTGTTTTGTTACTTGTTTCCCATGTTTTATATACTGTGGTTCCTTTATGTTCTGTAACTGCCACCTTTAGAATGAAATAAATTTTTACTTTTTAGCATACAACTTCACCTTATGATACTCAGAAGTGATTTTCATCTATCTTTGCAATGTTTGAGAGTTATGATTAATCTTAATTTATAATAATCTAGTTCAGATTCACAAAAATTTCAATTGTTCTATTCCTTCTTCCTTCCTTTGTACAATTGCCATAAAATTACATTTTTTGGCATGATTATGTGCATGGTGTGTTTATTTACATGTGTCTGGCTAGACAGATAAATGTGTGAGTGCACATGTATGAACATGAATATGGATGCCAAAGGTTGATGCTTGGATCTTCCTTGACAATATTTTACTGTATCAACAAAGACAAACTTTCACTGTCTCAAAACTCACTGATATATATTAGCTAGTCTGCTTATTACAGAGCTCCTGTGTCTGCCTCTTGAGTGCTGGGATCATAGGCAGATCATCATGACCCAACAACTTTTTTTGATAAATTTTATTAAATTTATTGGTTGATGACTTTGTACATGTACACAGTACATTCTGATTATCTCACCCTTGATCATCCCACATATCCCTCCCGTCCTGCCAGCTCTCATTTCTCCATAAGTACCCCTTCCTCACATTCATCTCATTTTGTTTCCTTTTGTGGTCCATTGAGTTTAACTAGTACTCTTGGTGTGATAGTTATTTTTGAAACTATCCATCCAAGTCTAGTGGGCTCATTAGTGTATATGCAGCTGAAGATAAGGGCTTTCCTACTCCCAGAATACATCAGTATCCAATAGTTTAGTATGGAGTGATAGGCCCTGTGAGTCCCTCCCTGATCCATTAATAACTGCTGATATGTCAAGTTCTGTGCAGGTAGGCAATCATAGTTACTGTTAGGTCGTGATTGCAATGCATGTGTCATATACAACAGATATCATTTTGCAACCCTCATTCTTATCTTCTAGGGTTATATTCTTTCTACTCTGTCTATCATCTTCCTTGAAAACTCAAGCATCATTCTCAGTATTTTGGCCAATCACAAGTCTCATCTACTGATGTTCATTATAAAGAGAAGAGTCTCTGATTCAGAATGAAGTAGCATTTGTTTAAGAGTATAAACATGGAGAAATGGGCATCCTCATACAATATTAATGGGGCTGCAAATTGTTACGACTTTGGAAATCATTGGGGAGATTACTCAAAACAACAACAACAACCTTAGAGACAGAAGTGATCAGAACTGATATATGATCCAGCTATTCTCCCTATGTCCATATATCCAAAGGACGCTGTATCTTATGATTCAGAAAGCTTCTCATTTCTATTCATTGCTGCTCTGTTCACCACAGCCAGGAAATGGAACCAGAACAGATTTCCTTCAACTACGAAATAGTTAATGAATATGTGGTAAATGTACAAAAAATAATTTTATTTAGCTGTAAGGAAAAAATTCAATTTGGTAGTAAATGGATGGAACTGAAAAAATTTATACCTAGGCAAATCAGACAAGAAGGATAAATACCACATTCTTTCTCATGGGGCACTTTAGTTTAGACTCTAATTTTGTGTGTTCAGTTTTGTAGCACCTGCAGAAGCTGGGAAAATAGAATGGGGCAATTTACTTGGCTATGTCTTAAGGGGCTAGGGATAATAGATTATATAAAATATATGGGGATGAGAACACTGGTGTTGGAATGGTTTAAGTATAGGTGGTGGTGTGAGAGTTGAAGGACATGAAATAAGGATATACAGAAAAGTCATATGGAAAACAACTACTTTGTAAGGCGTTTTTAAAAACATAAGTTTAAAAACGTGTTAGAAGGGAAATATCTTGCACAGCAGGGTAAAGCTGTTCCTAGAAACCATGGATTGCTAAACAGAAATCCCAGCTCCAAGTATGCATTCTTTTCTTACGAGATCAGGGAGGACATTTAGATTCCCGAGACAAAGCAGGCTCTTAATGTCCTCTTGATTTTTGTCTTAGTCGGGGTTTCTACTGCTGAAATGAAATACCATGACCAAGAAGCAAGTTGGGGAGGAAAGGATTTATTCAGCTTATACTTCCATATTGCTGTGCATCACCAGAAGAAGTCAGGACTGGCACTCACACAGGCAGGAACCTGGAGGCAGGAGCTGATGCAGACGCCAGGAGGGGTGCTGCTTACTGGGTTACTTACCCTGTCTTGCTCAGCATGCCTTCTTATAGAACCCAGCACTACTAGCCCAGGGATGGCCCCACCCACAATGGGCTAGGCCTTCTCCCATTGCTCACTAATGAGCTGTGTCGAGTTGACACACAGAACCAGCCAGTACCCTTTTCCCACTGGAGCTGACAATACACAAGATGCTGGTGTTAAAGAAAGCACACACCTTCACAACAAGTTATAGTGAAACTGAGCTGAAGAGTGGGAGGCCTTTCCCTGCTGCCTAGTTTTTGTCATTATAAAAGCTGCTGTGTGGGCTTCTATAAGCCTGCTGTGGACCCTATCAACAATGCCAACCAACAGCAATATTACATACTGATGTGATATTGGCACAACTGATAAGGAAGAAACCAGCCACTCTGACTGATTTTGAGGCCTGCTAGACAGGAAGGAATTTGCTTCTGGTGCTGTAAACCTAGTTTTAAAAACAAACAAACAAACAAACATACAAACCATCAAACAAGCAGGCAAACAATCTCCTATGGTTGAAGATATCTCAGGCTCCAGGGACCAATTTTTTCACTGTCACACAGTTAAGCTGGCATTGTTACACACTTCTTTCTGAATATTTATACTTATACCCAACTAGAGCTCTGAAAGTCAATTTTCATACTTGTATGTCAAGTGCTTGATCACTGAGTGTCCTCCCCAGCCCCACATATTATATTTTTTTACACTGCATGACTATAACAATTTTAAAATTAAACATTTGAAAGTTTAAAATTGCTGCATTACACAATTATCTTTTAATAAGTTAAGGGAAATAGAGTTACACTACGTGTTTATATTATCTTTTAATTTACCACTAAAATTTATTTTAATCTTAAATTTTTTTTTAAAGTTAGGTGAATTTGCTGTATAGTATTTTGTACTGAAGGGCTCCATTATTTCTTGTAACTCAGGTCACCGAGTATTTTACCCTTATAGTCTTTAGTCTTCTGGTTATGTCTTACCTTCTGAAAGAGTTTTTATGGACATAAAATTCATGTTGACAGCTTTGGCCCTTGAATTTTCAATAGGTCAGTTCCTTCCTTCTCATCTGAACTGTTTTACCCTGAGACACTTTATTTAACCTCCTTGTATCTAGCTGGTCATGGTGGTACTATAATCCCAATACTTAGAACCTAGAGGCAGGCAGATCTCTGTGAGTCCAAGGCCAGGTTGGTCTACAAAGTGAGTTCTAGGACAGCCAGGACCATGCACTGAGACCCTTTTCAAGCAAGCCAACAAGCAAAGAACAGTCCAGCAGCAGCAGCACCAACAACTGCAACACGATAGCTTCCTGCCTCAGCCTCTCAAGCGCTGGGATTGCAGGGATGAGGAGTCATGCTCATCTCTAGGGTAATCTTTTGTTGTTATTTTTACTTTTTAGTGGTTAGTGCTGAATCTCTTAAGGTATATCACATGTGGTTTATTTAGCCCACTAGATGTGAAAATTTTTACTTTTCATTAAATTGAAGAATATGTGCCTGTTAGTTTTTTGTACATTCTTTGTGTTCTCCCTTCCACTGCCTTTCTCCTCAGTAATATGATGCAGAGTTTTTCATAAATACATGTGCTGACATGTATGTTAATATCACACAATTCCTAGAGTCATTTTATAATGTATGTGCTGACTTGTATGTTAATATCACTCAGCTCCTAGATTGATTTTCATAACAAATGTGCTGATATGTATGTTAATATCACATCACACAGTTCCTAGAATCATTTTCATAGCACATGTGCTGGCCTGTATGTTACTATCATACAGCTCTTAAAGTCATTCTTCATTTTATCTTCTTTTTATTTCACAGATTTGATGATTTCTGCTAACCTATCTTTACCATAATATAAGTTTTCAATCAGCTCAAATCTGCTGTGGTGGAGTTTGTCTTTACTTTGCTTTCTAATTCTAGATTTTCTGTTCGGTTACTTTAAAAAATGTAACCGCCCCCAAAATAATCTCATTATATAACTCATACCAACCTGGGATGTCCTATGTAGCTCAGGCTATCATCAAACTCCCAGGGATGTTTCCATCTCTACAATCCTGGTGCTAGGATGCAGGTGAGTCCCATCATCTCCGGTATAGTTTATCCCTGTATCTCTGTTTGCTACCCAGTGGGAAATCATTCTTGTACGTTCTTTTATTACTTTAGACATGGTTTGCTTTAGTTGTTTGCATTGAAAACAGTTAAATTGAAATTTTTGCCATCTCTGCTTGTTGAGAAGCATAGTAAGAAGGAGAATTTAGGTTCTTGAGCATGTACACAGATTTACACAAGCACACAATAGTCTTAGCAATAATGCTGCACTTCAAAAACCCATATCTAAGCAATCTTACTTCTCATCTAAATATTTTTTGTCAGCTTTTCATTTGCTGTGATGAGATTGCCACTTGTATTAGCTTTTTTTATGCTCTAAGAAAATGCCTAAGACTGATAATATGAAGAAAAACGTCATTTATTTATACTATATTCTTGGAGGCTAAACATCTGACATCAGGCAACTCCATTGCTTTGGTTTGAGAAGCTTGGAGCAGATGACCTCATGATGGGTGACACAAGTGCAAGAATGGTCCCATGAGAAGACAAGAAGACAGAGTCAGAGGCTAGGATACTTCAATTCTAGTCAAGTGTTAAAGGTACCCATGAGGACTACTCTTCCAAGGAGAAAACCTCATTTCCTAAGTCCCGCTTCTAAAAGTCTTCAGCACACCAGGAACTTTGAGAGCTACCCTTTAGCCATATCCAGCCACAGCATCCCTTAAGGAAGCTACAGTGTTCAACAGCTGGCACTGTTTTTGACACATGTCCCTAGGGGTAAAGGCTGTTTGTACAGCAGCTCAGATTGAGTAAAGTCATACCCTACAGGTGGGAATTTCTAGGGGGATTCCAAACAGTCCAAATGAACATTCTCTCAGAATACTCTTTTGAAGTCTTACCTTCTTCTGCCCACTCACATGCCCACTAGGCCGATATTTTCCACAGGCACTCTAGTTGTAAGATGTTTTGTTTTTGAAGCTAGAGTGAAGCTGAGGTAAGGGGATGGGAGCAAGTCACAATCTCACTAAGCCCGTTATAAAATCCTGCTGTGGGTCAAGTTCCTCAGGAAAATGACTCTGACTTAGAAGCTTGTGCACAGGAGGTAAATTAGGAAGGAGTCTCAATCCAGCATCAGTGGGTGAGAAAGACCGGGCTGGGGATGGTAATGGAGAGTGCCTTAGATTTTGATGGGGAAAAGTGATTCTGTAGAACAAACAGAGAAGAATTTAAGGATTTTCCCCCTGATAAGTGAGAGTGTAGGTTGGCTCTGGAGGTGCTTTCGATAGGATTACAATAAGATAAAACTAAGGGTCACAAAGTCTTTTAAGGGATTTCTATACAAGGGAAGTTTTTGGATCTGGGAAAGAATTAGGCTGTATTTGATGGTCAGACTCAATTAGTGAGCCTAACTCACTACCATTTTGACATTATATGAAACACCTGTGCATAAAAAGGATATTGTCTACATGATATGAAAACAACCTTCACAGAAAATGTTAACTGTGCCATAAATTCTTGAATGCAAAGAATTCCATAGCTGCTGAGAGCCTTCAACCAGATTCTTGCAAGGGGCCCTTTTCCCTTCCCACAGCTCATTTGTTTTTCTTGCCTTTCCATCCTGTCTGGAAATGTTTGGTACATATGGGACTCCAGAAGACCCATACGTACCAAATGTTCACATTTTATAGAGATAAATCTGAATGGCATTCACCTCCTCAGCCTCCAATGGTATTAAGTAGCTAGGGCCTTTGTTGAACATCTCTAATTGCCTGCAACAGTGTCTCTCAGCCATGTGCATTGGTTTTGGGAAGCCATTTTTAATTGGCATCCTGTATCAAATGCAAACATCCACATGCGTCTTTTTTTCTGGAGAACTTGACCTGCAGAGAAGAGAAATATGGAGGCACAGCCTAACCAACAGTGCGCTGTCACCTGTGAATAGCTCATTTTTGCATGATGATGTAATCTTTACTCCCTGACAGCAATTACCAATGACTGTCCCAGAGGGATGCTGAACTTTCCTCAACCTAAAAACCTCAATGTTACTTCCACTCTGTGAATCTAGCATTTGGGAGATAATTGCCCTGAATGTTTTCATTCTTCAACATACAAATGAAAGTGAACATTTTCTGTTCACTTTCCTACCACATTTACAGAAACCACCAATGCCTCAGGCCAATGAAAAGCAAGACATTCTATTTAACAAGGTAAGCACCTATGGATTTATGATTTATCTCATCAGCAAGATCATCTGTCCATTTTAAGGTAAAACAAAAAAAAATTGAACAGAGGAAGGGTATGATCTCATCCACAGCCTCTAATGGTCGTAGTGTGTGCATCATAATTTTTGTCTTAAAGAGAAATAGCAAGAAAAATACTAAAAGGGCAAAATTTCTGAATCTGACCATGATAGCTAAAGTGGTGTGTGTGTGTGTGTGTGTGTGTGTGTGTGTGTGTTTGTTTGTTTGTTTATTGAGTTGACTGAGAGATATGCTGAGCAGAATGTGATTCAATGGCAAAATAAGTGAGCATTTCATACCCAGGACTACAATAGCGCGGACTCGTATTAAATTAATGCCAACATAGGAACTTTTTCTTGTTTGTCAGGGTTAAATACAAAAATCATTATTGTCTTCCATCTCATGACAAATATTTAAGAGCCAACTCTGGGAGATGAGACTCCCACACCATGCCCCTGCTAAGTGTGCCTGTAGACTGATTTTTAAGCACAAACGTCACATATACCTCATCTTATCTACAAAGTCATTGCAAAATGATGTAACCGCACAAGGGTGCATCAAAGTGGTAGGCATTAACTTAGCAAATAACCAAGTTTGCTAAGCGACTATATGATAAACTGTCTTTCAACTAATATATGTAAAAATCTTTGAAAACTGGAATAATCTCTTTCTATGCTGGCCCTAGGAAAATTCACCTTTCACTTTTCGTTAAAATTTCAGAACTCATTTACAGTCAAATGAGGATGCAAGCCCTGCCCTACGTGACTGCTTCCTCTGCAGTCTCTTTTCATTTCACCACAAACGCTATGTCATTTATCAGAAGTTCAGTTAAGTTCTTTTCTTAGAAACAAGAAGTCACAAACCTAAAGGTTATTTTGGGAGGTCATATGCATTTACATTAAAAAAAAGTTCACTAAAAAATTTAAACATGTGTGAATGAGATTATTTGTAAGTCTAACCAGATAATACCCTAATACAAAGTATATACAAATCCGGCAAATAATTGAATTAATTTAAAAGATGACAGTGTTGTCTTTTATATAAAAAAAAGAAAGAGCCAGGATATGTTTAGTAGAAATGTGGTATGGTGAGGTGAGGGGAGGGAGTAGAGACAGAGAGGGAGAGAGAGAGAGGGAGAGAGGGAGGGAGAGAGAGGGGGAGAGAAAAAGGGAGAGAGGGAGGGAAAGAGAGAGGAAGAGAGTGAGGGGGAGGGAGAGAGAGGGAGATGGGGAGGGAAAGAGGAAGGGAGAAAGACAGGGAGAGAGGGAGGAAGAGGGGAGACAGAGAGGGAAAGAGAAAGAAGGAGGAGGAGGAAGAAGAAGATGAAGAAGAAGAAAGAGAGAGGGGGAGAGAAAGGGGAGGGACATCTAGGAGTATGTGGAAAGAGAAGCAGAGGTTGATAAGGGGAGAAGAGTCACAGAGAGAAGGGGCAGATAGTAAGAAAGTAAGAGGTATAAGATGGTAAGAACATAAGGAGCCCCTTTTATAGTAAGCTAGACATACCTGGCTGTTAGAATTTTCTAACTGTGGGGTGGAGCCTAGAAAGAATGCTGATAGAATGAGACAATACACAAGGAGTATAACCCAGGTGTTAGTGGCTCCTGACTGTCAGGATTATAGTTGAGTTATGTAATTTCAAATCATCTTGGACTGCATAATGAAACTCTGTTTCAACAGAAACCAAACCAAAACCAAAACCATGTCACAAATGGTGTGGAGGTGGTTGGGCTGCACAGATGGCTCAGTTACTAAAAGAACATAACTTTCCAGCACCCAGCACTGGTGTTGCTTAGCTCACAATTGATTACCTGCAGCTCCAGCTCCAGGGGGATTTGATGCCTTTGTCCTCTGTAGGCACCCACACCCATATGTACATACTCACAAATGGCCTGTATACATTTACATAATTTAAAATAATAAAAATGAATCTTAAAAAAATAGATTTATTCTATTTGTGCTTTTCCTTTTCATGCAGGAATGTTGAATGTACCCAAAATATTTGTCGTGGTATAAAAATATGGCCGATGGTTTAATTTCTAATAGAATCTTCATTTCAACCTGAAACCTCATAATCACAGTTATCCCCATTTCTTTCATCATTCTTGACTTGTGAGGCCAGAAACAAGCAATTACCACGCTTCCCTTTGGTGCATTGTGAATTTTCTCCACTAAATCATTTCAAACTTCTGTCAATCAGCTCCAAAATTTGATCCATATTGTCAGGTATAATCATAGCAACCACTCCATGTCTAAAGAATCTCAAGTTACATAACAGACCCTGTGTGGAAAGAAGGAAGAAGAAAAAGAAAATAGATGATAGATAAAAGATAGAAAGGTAGATAGATAGATAGATAGATAGATAGATAGATAGATAGATAGATGGATAGATAGATAGATAGAAAAAACATAGAGGTTATCTGGCATTTTAAATAAATTCTCCAACACACTTTGGAGGGAGTGCATAATTTTGGAGATGTAGATAAGTGGTAGAACACTTGTGTAGCATGTTCCAGATCCTAGACTCAGTCTCCAGTGCTATCCCCAAAATGGGAATAAAACAACCCAGCTTCTTGGATACTTCTTTCTTAAAACTGAGAGCTCAATCAAAGCTATAGAGAAACAAAGAATTACAAATGTTGTAGTCATACTTTGACTGACAATTTAGCAACTGTTTCACAAGGCAAAGATAGATGAGCAAAAACAGCTAGCAGTAACCACAACTTTGTTATTGGTTGAACTAAAGGGCATGCTCTGCTTTGTTTTTTTTTATCTATCTATCTATCTATCTATCTATCTATCTATCTATCTATCTATCTACATTTTTTTTTAATTTTTATTTTCTATATTCTATGTTTACATTCCAAGGGCTTTCCCCTTTCCCAGTTCCCACCCACCATAGTTCCCATAGTTCCTCTCCCCCCCAACTATTCCCCAATCATTCCCCCTCCCCCCTCAGTTTCTTTACTAAACTGGATGCAATCTTTACATGCCCAGGGTCCTCTCCTTTCTTCTTCTTGGGAATCATTTGACTTGCTATTCGTTTCTTGAGTATTTAGTGCTTCTGGGCTCATTAATATCCACTTATCAGTGATTGCATTTCATGTGCATTCTTTTGTGATTGGGTTAGCTCACTCAGGATTATATTTTCCAGGTCTAACCATTTACCTACAACTTGCATGAATTCATTATTTTTAATTGCTGAGTAGTATTCCATTGTATAAACATACCACATTTTCTGTATCCATTCCTCCTTTGAGGGATATTTGGGCTCCTTCCAATTTCTGGCTATTATAAACAAGGCTGCTATAAACATAGTGGAGCATGTGTCTTTATTGCATGCAGGGGAATCCTCTGGGTATATGCCCAGGAGTGGTATGCCAGGGTCCTCTGGGAGTGACATGCCCAATTTTCTGAGGAACCTCCAAACTGATTTCCAGAGCAGTTTTACCATTTTGCAATCCCACCAACAATGGAGGAGTGTTCCTCTTTCTCCACATCCTCGCCAGCACTTGTTGTCTCTTGAGTTTTTAATCTTAGCCATTCTGACTGGTGTGAGGTGGAATCTCAGGGTTGTTTTGATTTGCATTTCCCTGATGACTAATGATGTTGAACATCTTTTAAGGTGTTTCTCGGCCATCCGAATTTCTTCTGGTGAAAATTCTTTGTTTAGCTCTGTGCCCCATTTTTTGATAGGGTTATTTGGTTCTTTGGGGTCTAACTTCTTGAGTTCTTTGTATATATTGGATATTAGCCCTCTGTCGGATGTGGGGTTGGTGAAGATCTTTTCCCACTTTGTTGGTTGCCGTTTTGTCCTTCTGACAGTGTCCTTTGCTTTGCAGAAACTTTGTAATTTTATGAGGTCCCATTTGTCGATCCTTGATCTTAGTGCGTACGCTATTGGTGTTCTGTTCAGGAACTTTTCCCCTGTGCCCAAGTCCTCCAGGGTCTTCCCAAGTTTCTTTTCTAATAGTTTCCGTGTGTCTGGTTTTATGTGGAGGTCCCTGATCCACTTGGAGTTGATCTTAGTGCAAAGAGATAAGAGTGGGTCAATTCGCATTCTTCTGCATGTTGACCTCCAGTTGAACCAGCACCATTTGTTGAAAAGGCTATCTTTATTCCACCGGATGGTTGTGGCTCCTTTATCAAAGATCAAGTGACCATAAGTCTGTGGGTTAATTTCTGGGTCTTCAATCCTGTTCCATTGATCTGCTTGCCTGTTGCTATACCAATACCATGCAGTTTTTAACACAATTGCTCTGTAGTACTGCTTGAGGTCAGGGATATTGATTCCCCCAGAAGTCCTTTTATTGTTGAGAATAGTTTTAGCTATCCTGGGCTTCTTGTTGCTCCAGATGAGTTTGAGAATTGCTCTTTCTAGATCTATGAAGAATTGAGTTGGGATTTTGATGGGGATTGCATTGAATCTGTATATTGCTTTTGGCAAGATGGCCATTTTTACTATATTGATCCTGCCAATCCAGGAGCAAGAAATATTTTTCCATCTTCTGAGGTCTTCTTCGATTTCTTTCTTCAAGGACTTGAAGTTCCTGTTGTACAGATCTTTCGCTTGTTTGGTTAGAGTTACGCCAAGATACTTTATGTTGTTTGTGGCTATTGTGAAGGGTGTTATTTCCCTAATTTCTTTCTCAGCCTGCTTGTCCTTTGAGTACAAGAAGGCCACTGACTTGCTTGAGTTAATTTTATAACCTGCCACTTTGCTGAAGTTGTTTATCAGCTGTAGAAGTTCTCTGGTGGAGTTTTTTGGGTCGCTTAGGTAAACTATCATATCGTCTGCAAATAATGATAGTTTCACTTCTTCCTTTCCAATTTGTATCCCTTTGACTTCCTTATGTTGTCTAATTGCTCTTGCTAGAACTTCAAGTACTATATTGAAAAGATATGGAGAGAAAGGGCAGCCTTGTCTTGTCCCTGATTTTACTGGGAATGCTTCAAGTTTCTCTCCATTTATTTTGATGTTGGCTACTGGTTTGCTGTAGATTGCTTTTACTATGTTTAGGTATGGGCCTTGAATTCCTGCTCTTTCCAAGACTTTTAGCATGAAAGGATGCTGAATTTTGTCGAATGCTTTTTCAGCATCTAATGAGATGACCATGTGGTTTTTTTCTTTCAGTTTGTTTATGTAGTGGATTACATTGATGGATTTCCGTATATTGAACCATCCCTGCATCCCTGGGATGAAGCCTACTTGATCATGGTGGATGATCGTTTTGATGTGCTCTTGGATTCGGTTAGCAAGAATTTTATTTAGTATTTTTGCATCTATATTCATAAGAGAAATTGGCCTGAAGTTCTCTTTCTTTGTTGGATCTTTTTGTGGTTTAGGTATTAGCGTAATTGTGGCTTCGAAGAATGAGTTGGGCAGTGTGCCTTCTGTCTCTATTTTGTGGAATAGTTTGAAGAGTATTGGTGTTAAGTCTTCTTTGAAGGTCTGGTAGAATTCTGCACTAAAACCATCTGGTCCCATACTTTTTTTGGTTGGAGGCTTTCTATAACCCCTTCTATTTCTTTAGGGGTTATGGGACTATTTAGCTGGTCTACTTGATGCTGATTTAATTTTGGTATTTGATATCTGTCTAGGAAATCGTCCATTTCCTCCAGATTCTCCAGTTGTTTTGAGTATAGACCTTTGTAGTAGGATCTGATGATCTTTTGAATTTCCTCAGTTTCTGTTGTTATGTCTCCCTTTTCATTTCTAATTTTGTTAATTTGGATACTGTCTCTGTGTCCTTTGGTTAGTCTGGCTAAGGGTTTATCTATCTTGTTGATTTTCTCAAAGAACCAGCTCCTGGTCTTGTTGATTCTTTGTATGGTTCTCTTTGTTTCTATTTGATTGATTTCAGCCCTGAGTTTGATAATTTCTTGTTTTCTACTCCTCCTGGGTGAGTTAACTTGTTTTTCTTCTAGCACTTTAAGGTGTGCTGTTAAGCTGCTAGTGTATGCTCTCTCCAGTTTCTTTTTGGATGCACTTAGAGCTATGAGTTTTCCTCTTAGCACTGCTTTCATTGTGTCCCATAGATTTGGGTAGGTTGTACCTTCATTTTCATTGAATTCTAAAAAGTCTTTTATTTCTTTTTTTATTTCTTCCTTGACCAAGGTGTCATTGAGTAGAGTATTGTTCAGTTTCCATGTGTATGTGGGCTTTCTGTTGTTTTTGTTGCTATTGAAGACCACTCTTACTCCATGGTGATCTGATAGGAGGCATGGGATTAGCTCGATCTTCTTGTATTTGTTGACATCTGTCTTGTGATCGATTATATGGTCTATTTTGGAGAAGGTACCATGTGGTGCTGAGAAAAAGGTATATTCTTTAGCTTTAGGATGAAATGTTCTATATATATATCTGTTAAATCCAATTGGTCCAGAGTTTCAATTAGTTTCACTGTGTCCCTGTTTAGTTTCTGCTTTCCTGATCGGTCCATTGAGGAGAGTGGGGTGTTGAAGTCACCCACAATTATTGTGTTAGGTGTAATGTGTGCTTTAAGCTTTAGTAAGGTTTCTTTTACAAATGAGGGTGCCCTTGCATTTGGAGCATAGATGTTCAGTATTGAGAGCTCTTCCTGGTGGATTTTCCCTTTGGCCAGCAAGAAGTGACCTTCTGGGTCTCTTTTGATGATTTTAGGTTGAAAGTCAATTTTATCTGATATTAGAATGGCTACTCCAGCTTGTTTCCTGAGAACATTTGCTTGTAAAATTGTCCTCCAGCCTTTTACTCTAAGGCAGTGTTTGTCTTTAACACTGAGATGTGTTTCCTGTATGCAGCAAAATGTAGGGTCCTGTTTCCGTATCCAGTCTGTTAGTCTATGTCTTTTTATTGGGGAATTGAGTCCATTGACGTTAAGAGATATTAAGGAATAGTAATTATTACCTCCAGACATTTTTGAAATTATATTTATTTATCTTATTTATTTTTTATATTCGAGAGGTTATCTTCTTTTGGGTTTGATGAGAGGAGGTTTCTATCTTGCTTCTTCCCGGGTGTAGTTTCTGTCCTTGTCTTGGTGTTTTCCCCCTATTATCCTTTGTAGGGCTGGATTTGTGGAGAGATATCTTGCAAATTTGGTTTTGTCATGGAATACCTTGATGTCTCCATCAATGGCAATTGAGAGTTTTGCTGGGTAAAGTAGTTTTGGCTGAAGTTTGTGTTCTCTTAGAGTTTGCATGATATCTGCCCAGGATCTTCTAGCTTTCATGGTCTCAGGTGAGAAGTCTGGTGTTATTCTGATAGGTTTTCCTTTATATGTTACTTGGCCTTTTTCTCTTGCTGCCTTTAGTATTCTTTCTTTGTTTATTACATTTGGAGTTTTGATTATTATGTGACGGGATGTATTTCTGTTCTGGTCCAGTCTGTTTGGGGTTCTATAGGCTTCTTGTATATTCATGGGCATCTCTCTCCTTAGGTTGGGGAAGTTTTCTTCCATAATTTTATAGAAGATATTAGCTGGCCCTTTAACTTGTAAATCTTCACTCTCGTCTATACCTATAATCCTTAGGTTTGGTCTTCTCATAGTGTCTTGGATTTCCTGGATGTTTTGGGTTACCACCTTTTTGCATTTAGTGTTTTCTTTGACTGTTGAATCAATGGTTCCTATGGTATCTTCGGCTTCTGAGATTCTGTCTTCTATCTCTTGTATTCTATTGTTGATACTTGCGTCTAGGGCCCCTGATTTCTTCCCCAGGTTTTCTATCTCCAATGTTGTCTCCCTCTGTGATTTCTTAGTTGTTTCTACATCTGTTTTTAGTATCTGGATGGATGTGCTCAGATCTTTCGTTTGCTTGATTGTGTTTTCATGTATTTCTTTAATAGATTTTTGTGCTTCCTCTTTCATAGCTTCTACTTGTTGGCCCACGTTCTTCTGTAGTTCTTTAAGTGACTTTTGTCTTTCTTCCTTATTGTCTTCTTCTCTTTGATCCATCTTCTCCTGAATTTCTTGAAGTGATTTTTGTATTTGCCTCGTAAAGGCTTCTAACTTTTGATCCATTTTCTCCTCTATTTCTTTACGAGATTTTTCTATGTGTTCAGCTACCAGCATCCTGACCAGTGATTTTATATCCAAGTCTTGTTTTTCTGGTGTTTTAGGGTATCCAGGGATTCCTGTTGTTGGAGAACTGGGTTCAGATGCTGTCATGTTGCCTTGATTTTTGTTAGTAACGTTCCTTCGTTTTCCTTTTGCCATCTGGTTATTTCTGGTTTTAGTTGGCCTTATTGTTAGTGGCTGGTGTTTGAATCTCCTGTGAGGCTGGGCTCACCTGTTGTTTCTCTACTGGTAAATATGTGTGACTGCTGCTTTAAGGGATCATAAGCTGGCTGCCACCCATGCGATTGTAGCCCCTGTTGGAGTCTGTCTACCTGGGCTTCTCCAGCTGTGTCCTGGTTGCAAGGAACTCGGCCTGCTTGGTTCCGAGACCCTAGCAGATCCCCCTGTGCGGGTAGCCCTGGAAGGGGTGTTTACCTGGGCCTTTCCAGCTATGTCCTGGTTGCAATATGGAGGCCCGCAGCTACCGCTGGTCCAGGGGCCGGTGAGCTGGTTGCAGAATGCAGCCTAGGTGCTCGCCAGAGGGCGCGGGGATGTCCCACAGAGCCTGGGCCTTTCCAGCTGTGTCCTGGGCATTTCCAGCTATGTCCTGGTTGCAATATGGAGGCCCTCCGCTTCTGCTGGTCCAGGGGCCGGCGAGCTGGTTGCAGAAAGCAGCCTCGGTGCTCGCCAGAGGGTGCGGGGAAGTCCCACAGAGCCTGGGCCTTTCCAGCTGTGTCCTGGTTGCAATATGGAGGCCCGACGCGCTGGTCCAGGGGCCGGCGAGCTGGTTGCAGAAAGCAGCCTAGGTGCTCGCCAGAGGGCACGGGGATGCCCCGCAGAGCCTAGGCGGAACTCAGCCTGCTTGGGTCCGAGACCCTAGCAGATCCCCCCGTGAGGGCAGCCCTGGAAGGGGTGTTTACCTGGGCCTTTCCAGCTATGTCCTGGTTGCAATATGGAGGCCCGCCGCTTCTGCTGGTCCAGGGGCCGGCGAGCTGGTTGCAGAAAGCAGCCTCGGTGCTCGCCAGAGGGTGCGGGGAAGTCCCACAGAGCCTGGGCCTTTCCAGCTGTGTCCTGGTTGCAATATGGAGGCCCGACGCGCTGGTCCAGGGGCTGGCGAGCTGGTTGCAGAAAGCAGCCTCCTATCTATCTACATTTTTACACTCCAAATTTTATTCCCTCACCCCTACCCCAGTCTACCTTTAGACTGTTCCACATCTCATACCTCCTACCCACCCCACCTGACCTCTAAACTCCCTGGAGCCTCCAGTCCCTCGAGGGTTAGGTGCATCTTCACTGACTCAACCCAGACCCGGCAGTTCTCTGCTGTGTTTGTGTTGGGGGCCTCATATCAGCTGGTGTATGCTGCTTGTTTGGTGGCCCAGTGTTTGAGAGATCTAGAGGATCCAGATTAATTGAAACTGCTGGTCCTCCTAGAGGGCTAACCTCCTCAGCTTCTTTCAGCCTTTCCCTAACTCAACCACAGGGGTCAGGAGCTTCAATCCATTGATTGAGTGCAAATATCTGCATCTGACTCTTTCAGCTGTTTGTTGGGTCTTCTGGAGTGCAGTCATGCTAGGTCCCTTTTTGTGAGCGCTCTATAGCCTCAGTCATAGTGTCAGGCTTTCAAACCTCCTCTTGTGCTAGATCCCACTATGGGCTTGTTGCTGGACCTTCTTTTCCTCGGGCTCTTCTCCATTTTCATCCCTGTAGTTCTTTCAGACAGTAACAATTATGGGTGAGAGTTTTGACTGTGGGTTGGCAACCCCCTCCCTCATTTGATGCCCTTTCTTCCTGCTGGAGGTGGGCTCTGTAAGTTCCCTCTCCCTACTGTTAAGCATTTCATATAAGGTCCCTCCCTTTGAGTCCTGAGAGTCTCTCACCTCCCAGGTCTCTGGTGCATTCTGGAGGGTTCCCCTAATCTCCTACCTCCCTAGGTTGCCTGATTCCATTCTTTTTGTTGGCCCTCATGGGCCTTTCCCTCACTCAAAACCATATCAGGTTCCCTCTCCTCTGACACCCCCCTCCCAGTCCACTTTCCCTCCTGGTCCCTCCCTCCCTCCCCACTTGTGGTTGCTTTCTTCTCCCTCCCAAGTGGGTCTGAGGCATCCTTTCTTGGGCACTTCAGCTTATTGACCTTTTTGAGGTTTGTGGACTGTATCTTGGGTATTCTGTACTTTAAAAAAAAAAAACCTAATATCCACTTATTACTGGTTTGTTTGTTTAGATGGTGACCTTGAGGGAAGCTTACTTTAGGAATCCCCAGGAAAGAAAGGAAACATCATGCAGAGTTGGTTCCAGATAGAGCTTAGCAGCACTTAATTTGGCAAAGTACACTTAATGGACATTATTCAGAGGCTGGGCAGGAAGACACATGGTTTTAATCCCAACACTCATGAGGCAGAATCAGGCAAGTCTTTGTGAGTTCAACACCAAACTGGTCTATACAGTGAATTCTAATGATACATAGTGAGACCCTGTCTCAAAGAAGCCAATGAAATTAAATACATCTAAGGACAATTGGCTTTGATACCACAAGGCTAGTGTAACTCATTTACTGGTCATAAATTTAATATATTTGTTTATCTAACAGCATTTTCTAATATGGAAAAATAAATTTAAAATTTTTCGATATTTAAAATTCATGTGTGTGTGTGTGTGTGTGTGTGTGTATGTGTGTGTGTGTGTGTGTGTGTGTGTGTGTAGACTAGAAGACAACTTGCAGGAGTTGGCTCTTTGCTACTACCATGTAGGTGCTAAGGGCCAAACTCTGCTGGTCAGGCTTAGAGGTGAGCACCAGTAGAGATATCTCACAGTCCTCCTCAAATCTAAAATATCTTAGTAATTTTTGGAATGGAAGATATTCTACCATTTGAAAGATGAAACTTTTTGTTTCTGAGAGTTTTAGTAATTAGTGTGTGGCAATCCTGAGGCAATGGCTAGATCAATGACAGTTCCATATCAATACGAAAGAAATAGACCTGAACCCATAATTTTCTTTATACTTCAAGGAGACAATTAGCCTAATTACTAGAACCCTCAAGGCCAGTGAGTTAGCAACCACCACTTGGTATTGTTGTGTCAGGTGAGGGGTTTGAAGAACTGAAGACTTTCTGGCCTGCTGGTGCCTCCTGCTGGTTGTAAAGCCTGAAAGAGGGGCTCTTACTTGATCCCAGACCATTCCTGTGGAGAAGGATGAACAGGACTCCTCTAGCACTATCTTCAACCCTTCTCCTTTCCCATCTGGACACATGCATGGAATCCTATCTTCCAGCCATTGTTAACCAAGTACATGGGAGCTGAGGAATGCTGAGAAGATGAGAACAAGACAGCAGTCTGCTCCTACTTCATGCTTCATAACCTATTATGCTACGTGCATGAAAGAGATTCACTAAAATCAAACTCTGCGGCATCTGTTTCTTACAATTATGTTGTTTTGAGCCATATACTTCCAATGTGTGAAAATTTTAGGTGTTAACTGAGTAGATCAGTACATGAATGTGTACATAGCAGGGGCTCTCTCAAGGAATATGGTCTGCAGTGGTCCAAAGTCAGCAAGAGTGAAGCTGACCTTCTCTGTCTACCCAGTGCTGATGACCATGAGAATAGTTTACATCACAGAGTAGAGCGGTCTCTATGATTAAGTTGTGAAATTTCCCCATTTAGTCAGATGTGGTACTGCATGCCTAGAACCCTAGCATTAGGCAAGCTAAAGCAGCAGATTTTGTATGAGTGTTGGGGCAGCCACAGCAGGCAACCCTCTCTCAACAAAACAATATCTATATCTAACTATATATGCATTATCTATCTATATATATATATATATATATATATATACACACATATATATATGTGTGTTCCATATATTATTTGATTTATGATATGAATTCCTTCACAAACTATTACACATTGCCTTTTTAAAAAATTATACCAGTTACTCAAGCACACATAAAATATACTGTCCTTTAGTTCACAAGCCATGTTTGCATAGAGAGCAAACATGGTTAGTTAAGAGAAATTTTACATTTATATGTGTGCATGTGCACCTGCGTGCTAGTACCAGTGGGTATCAAAGGCTAGAGAGCACCAGATCCCCTGGAGGTAGTGAAAGGATGAGAGTTGGAGGCTGAGAGTCCCCCGTACCTAGTTCTTGGGTGACACCAAAAAGCAGAAGTTTGGTGCGCTCTCTGTTTGGCCCAGGAATGCACACATCACTCCCGCCTGCAGAGTCCAGCTGCAATCCTCAGGCCTGGGGAGGTCCCCAGTGTCCTTTCTCAGCTTGGGCAAGGGCAAACTCGGCGGGCTGTGGGGCTCGCGCTGGCATAATACATGTGTGATGCTGTGCGTGACCCCGACCCCGTAGCAGGAAACGTGTACGTGGCGGCCACTTAAGCGGAAATGACATAACTAGTTTATCCGGCTTCTATAGGAAACTGGTTCTCAGAGAGCGTGGACTCGGATAATTTAAACTGACTGACTTAGAAGCTATGGAGTGGTTTGTGTTAGGCGGGTTCTGTTATAAGCCTGTAAAAGCTGCCCCAATTCTGCACGTGGGGTTCACTGTCACCTACCCCGCATGGGGAATGGCCATGACCTAAGAGCTCTGGAATAAAAATCCTCCTGCTATTGCATCAAGACTGTTTCTTGTGATTGGGGTGACACCTTCCAAGGTGTGGGCGCTGGGGTGCCCCCGTTTTTCTTTCGGGTCTCACAGTAGAGTTAAGGATAGCAGTGAGCCACCAAATGAGGGTTCTGGGAACTAAACTCAAGTGCTTTTATAGCTGAGTCAACTCTCCAGCCCCCAAAGAACTTAATCTAACCAGGCATATAAATGACATATACAGCTTTTTAAGTCTATAGCATTTGAACAAATCTGATTACCCTCTACAGAATGCAGCTTCATTTGAGGAGTTGAAGTCTGCCATAGGAAAAGTACTGAAGGGAGGCAGGTTGTATCCTTAGACTGTTGGATTTGAACCACAGCATAATTCCTTTCACTCTGGGGAGATTCAGGCAACGAACAACAGGCCAATTATTATTTTGCCAGTCTAAGGTCTCTGGTTAATACTGCAAGGAAAATTGTAAGGTGGTAAATAATTCTGAGCTAGCTAGCAGGGTGATCTGATATGCACTTGAGGGGTCCACTCTGTGTGCCTTCATTGGACAAATCTGGGAGTAGGTGAAAATCACCCTGAAGAAAAGCATAATTATCATCATGAAGTTCACCCCTAACCCGTTCTTTGCACTGTTCCTTCATAATCTTTCCTAGCCATCATAGGTGTCTGGCTCTTTCTAATAGGTGTTTTCCTGCTCCAGTGCATTTTGGTGGCAAGTTCTTCACACACTAACACAAGACATTGCTCATGCAGTGAGTTCCAGAGAGCTCCAGTGTACAAGAAATTTGAGTCTTTGAATCCCATTGAGTCTGAAACCTTAGAGTACAGAATGTAAGTTATACTCTAACAAGACCTCTATTTACCCTGCTCACACATTTTATTCATTACTACACTCTACTGTCTACAGTGAGTAAAAAAAGTGCAGATGAAATTTGCTTTTTGTAATGAAAATAAGATTTCCATTTCTCTATTGATTGAACTTCTACACAGTACATTAGAAGGAACCTGATTTAAAATGAGGCTCTACCACTTAATGTAATGTCAGGAAAATAATTTAAACTTCAATTTGCTCAAAAAGTTAGCTAAAATACTAAGGGGTATAAGAATAATATAGTTTGTGGAAAATGTTAATATTCAAAAGAGAACTCTTTATTAGGGAACACAAACATAAAGCTAAGGTAAATATTAAATAGTGGAATTTCATTTTATTTTGGCCATTCTTTGTGTGTGTGTGTGTGTGTGTGTGTGTGTGTGTGTGTGTGAGTGTTCAGGTACATCTGCATCTGCAGATATATATACATGCAGGTAGAAACCAGAAGTTTTTACCAGATGTCTTATTCTAATGCTTACCATCTTACTTTTTAAAGAAGTTTTAAGTGTGTGTGTATGTGTGTGCATATATGAATACAAACATGTCTTCATGCCTTGGAGGCTAGCATAGGATGTCAGATACTCTGGAGCTGGAGTTATAGGTAGAAGTGGGTCCTTGGGCATGGGTTCTAGGAACAGAACTGTGGTCCTCTGCAAGAATAGCAAGTACACTGATTCATCTCCCCTGTCCCACGCCTTTTGAGAGTATCTCTCACTGGAACAAGACCTTACTTTTTCAAGAGTGGCTAGCATGCAAGCCCCAGGAACTCTGACTCTGACTTTGCAGGACTAGGGCTATGAACTGAGGTTGCTAGGCTTGGGCTTTTTATGGGGGTGATGGAGAATTAAACTCAGGTTCCGATGTTTGTATGGCAAGCACTAAACTGCCAGAGCTATCTTCCCAGGACCTTATTTTGGTTTTTCCATAGGATCCTACTATTTAGGCTGACCTGGACCTCACCATTTTTCTGCCTGAGCCTCTGAAGTGTTGGAAATACAGACATGTAACACCACTCCTTGAGATGCTTTAATTTTAAAATTAATTTCTAAATCAGCCTGAAGCATATGGGTTTATCATATTTTTGCACAGACTTCACTATTTTACTTGGAATAAATAATCAGTTATGCTTTATGTATTCGAATTAGTATCTACTGGATTCTGAATGGTCACATGTTTTTGGTGTTAAAATGATTTTGGAGATGATAATAGCTAACACAAAGCATCATATTTGAAGCCCTAAGCTAAGGCTGTTATAAACACACCTTGATCATTACAGCCACCAACCCTCCCATTATAATTATTTATAGATGATAGCACACTGGGATTAAGGAAATTGAGCAATTGAGCAATTGTCACCAGGAACTCCTGATGCAGAATGAATGGACAAGACAAGAGTCCCCAGTGGAAAATGCTCTAGTAATCTCCCACCTTGACCTTAACCAGTTCCTGTCTTCCCCAAGTTTGTTTCTATTTCAACTTCCGCAATATAAACCCAGGGCCTAACAATGACTCTTTAAGCCTCTAAGTTATCTAAATGCTGCAAGATCCTTGCCCTCCCTTTGAAGAACAGTAGCTGGAAGTTATCTAGAGCAGCACAGGTTCCAGGGTCTCCTGGTTTTATGTCACATGTAGTATATTACCTTTTCTTCCTCCTTTAGAACTCTTCACTCCTCTCCCCATTGCCCACTTTCACATTTATGGCCTGTACCCCTCCATCCTTGCACACACATATAACATGTAAATGCTCCAGCTTGTACCCCTCCATGCTTGCACACACATAACATGTAAACGCTAAGATCACATATGAGAAAAGACCTGTGGTAGTTGAAGAGATTTTTTTTTTTAATGATGACCAGTGTTGATGTCTGTACTTCCCTCTCTCCAAGTTCATTTCAGTGTTATCCAGAATCTGAGTGAAACAGCTTTTGGAATTTAGGCTAATCTCCATGGATTCTTCAAGGTCACAAAGCTTTTTTCTTCATGTTTCTCTCTACCTCCTGATGCTCATGTTCTGCTCATCCTGACTCATCACAAAATTTACATCCTTTACTCTTTCAACAACTATGGCAAGAACAAATCCGGGTTACCTTAAGTCTTTCAGTTTGGCAGAGACCTGTAGAGAGTTGTCTGGTCCTCAGTTGATGACACAGGATCCTTGATCAGAATAGTTTCCCCCTTATGCCTTCCTTCACAGTTCCACACAAGTCATGTATTATTTGAGGGCAAACAAAGCATTTCTTATGCTCACCCTGTCCTGTAGCTCTTGTTTTTCTTTTCTGAAGATGTCACTGAATTTTAGACAAGCAGAGGGATCTTCCTCTTTATTCTTTATGCCCTCCAGTGTGCTCTACTTAGATGGATCACTTCCGAGCAAGGCCCTTCATGGCCATAGCTTCAAATGCACCAACCTCAATGACCCAGCAGTACAACAATAAACTTAGTTTAATTGCTAGGCTTTGTAGGAATTATTTCAATGAAGATAAAATTCATGTGAATGTTTATCAGTCGAATTAGATTTAAGGCGATGTCCATGGGAAGGAATACACATCACAGACAAAACAAGACACTGCTTTTTATGTTCCTTTGGATGGAAGAAATCTTCAAGGGCATCGTCCTTCTCTGGTACAAATATATCCTTTTTGTTCATCACATTGGGTACTGTCTATACCATTTTGATGCAGGAAGGCACACTGACCATGATCTTGGATTTCATGCCTGGAATGAAACAAAAGGATGACTTCTTTATTTATGAGACCCAGTACAGCCTTGTATAGTGAATAAATCTAAAACTTTGGTGATCATAGTTCAAAGGTACTCTGTAGAGAAGAACCTATGCAAGCTGTTACTGTTGCCAGCCATCAACACTTAACCTCCAGACACAGATAGTGAGGTGCTGTGTGACTCCACTCCTCAAAGAAAAAAAAAAAAGCAGTGTGGCCTGGGACTCTATGTTCCAACAGGGAAGAAAGAAAACATCAAAACCATTCAAAGAGTGATCAGATTCCTCTGTATATGGTGGTAATGAAAATCAATAAGTCAATGTATTAAGGCATTGAGAGGTGGTGCAGGGGGAAAGTGTAACTGGCATTTCATGCTTTTCAATACAGGTCTGTCATAACTTTCACATATCAACTTACTAGGCCACTCTGTATTCAACTCTAGTGTGAGATAGGTGTTATTTCCTTGGCAGAGTGACAGGCTATATACAAAGTGATATGCAGAGTTGCTAGCAAAAATTTCTAAGTTCCTACTGTAGGTCACATATACAAACATGTAATGCTGAGAATTCAAAACAGGAAAACACATGATAGTGAGTCCTGGTGAAGTTCTGATTATAACGTAATCAAAATGCCTTCAGTACCTTATTTGGGAGGAAGGAACATCACCACTGGTGTACCCTTTCCGGATTTCTAAGAGACCCTCTTATTCTTATTCTTATTCTTTCCTAAAATATATGTGTATAGTCAACTTTTCAGTGTCCTTGAGGAAGTAGTTGAAGGGGCCACCAGCCACAGATACTCAGGTCCACATAAAACAAGGCAGTGCTTGCACAGCTCCTGTCACAGACTTCAGATCATCCCTTAAATAACTTATGGAGAATCATGCCCATGTTAGATAAATAGTGGTGATTCTATGACACAGTCTGTGTCAGACTGTGATAAAGAGAAGATAAGTCAGACGCATTCAGTAGAGGCACAATCACTTTACTCTCTAAAAGGCTTTCACCTGGGGTTGGTTGAGTCCACGCATGGAACTCGTAGATGGAGAGGTGGTGGGCCTTCATGCCAACACATGCCCAGTGTGCCAGTGTTCCCATTAACTGTCATAGGAGTCCCATATGAGGAAGCCCTACTCCTTGACAGTGGAGAAAGTAATCATATTTAAAAATAAAGTTTTAAAAAGACCTACTAGATAAGATGATTTTTTTTTTAACTTTAATGTTTTGTACTTAGATTCCATATCTGGCTTAAAATAATGTCTTTTGGGTGAATACTAATCTCATATAATCTGACTGCTTTTCCTTTTTCTATTTTGGGAGTGAAGCCAGGGCCCTTTGTGTCCCTAGGTAAGTCCCTCACTCCAGGCACCACTGATGCTCTGTGCCCTCCCCTCACAGCGTTTGGAGCAGGAATTCCAGACCTCAGTTCAAACCACAATCTCCCCCACCTAGGGTGGAGCACTCAGACCAAGGTGAAGTCCATTGTTCTTCAGATCTACAATTTCCTGAATTAAGCAGATGACCTGGCAAGCAGTGGGGTCAACACCTGCTGAGCAACTGAACAGGTTTTGCAAAGAGTTTCCAGTCTTTGGGGGGAAGGTTCCCTCCCCTCCCCCCCTTTATGTTTGGAAACCCCCATTAATCTTTGGGCCTCTATTAGCAACCTGCTGTTCTGGGCTCTTTCCTTTCTTGCCGCCTTCCCATCCAACCCCAGCTTCCCTTCCAGGTAATCGGTTCCATGTAACTGTGGGCAGTTATAATACTCCTTTAAGAAGAAACAACTGAGGTACTAGTATGTACACATAGGTTGAGCCATAGGAAGATAAGTGAGGAACCTACATGGCAAGGAGAGAGGGCAGAGGAAACAGACCCTGATGGCACCTTGACAATGGACTTCCAGACTCCAGATCTGTCGCTTATGCTGTTTGGTCTGTACCATTTATTGTGGTGACCCTAGCAAACTAACACAGCAACTTTTACCTGTTCATAACTTTACCTTTCTCTGAGTTTTTCTTTCTCTGTTTTTTTTAAACTGGGATGCATAACATCTTAAACTGTCAATATTTTCTTTCAAGAGACACCATAGGTATTATGTTTTGTATTCAAAGTTTATCTTGTGTCATATATTTTCTTTTATGTTTTCAAAGTGGAAAACCACAAGTATTATATTGCTGCTTGCAAGTCATTGTGTGTTTTTAACCTAAGTTTGATGGAAATACAATAATCATAGAAACTTCTTTCAGTTGAAGAACTTGCTCTGCAGAGGAATGATATATTAATATCATTAATATCCTTCCCACGGAGGGAGCACCTGCAGTGGGGAAGGCTCTCAGTACAAGGAAGTCTGTGGTTCCTCTGTAAAAAATACAATCTTCTAAGTCTTTTGTTATCTCTGAAAGGGGGGGGGGGACAAGGGTGGATTTTGAATGTTTCCAGAACAAAAATAGAGTCCAAACCCTTCTCTTCCCAATTTATTCTCACCCATATTTCTAGTCCACCATTGGGTAAGGAATAAGTGTATGTGTATACACACACACACACACACACACACACACACACATATATATATGTATATATATATATATATATATATATACATATATATATATATACCATGTGTATGTGTATATATATACATATATAATGTATATAATATATATATTAATACCATGGAGTGAGTTATATATACACTCACTCCATGGTATTAATAAATCATACCTCTGCAGAAAAAGTTCCTCAACTGAAAGAAGTTTCCATGATTATTGTATTTCAATCAAATTTAGGTTGAAAACACACGACTTGCAAGATATATTTATATCTCCAGATCCTCACTCCTTATCAAATAAGAAGTGAAAGGAAACACACACACACACACACACACACACACACACACACAATGTACACACAAAGACAGTCTTACTCAAGCAAGAGCTAAACTGCCTAGACTTAGGTCAAATCTAAAATGAAAGGAAGACAGTGGGCAACCCATGTAACACAGAAACCAACACTGTGCTTGAGGGCACACTGTCCCTAGAGACCACCAATTTGTCTGAATCTTCTCTTCAGCTTCTGTTGGAGGGCCTGTTTAAAAAAAATGTATTTAAAGAAACAGTAGATGTATGTTTATAGAGGTAGAATTTTGATCACAATTTACAATTAACACTAAATAAATATGAAGGCTTACAAATTGTTGTATTTACTTCCATTTGTCCAAACCCAGATTCCTAATAAATTTCGTCTGTGCAGTCCAATCCAATATGTATCCATCTCATGTATTTGCTTCATCAAAACTGCCTGTGACAAAACAGAATGCTATTAGGGCCATCACCTGGTGGTCTCATCCTCCATCTATGAAAAGGTCACACTGCTCTTGTCTGACTCCATCATGTTCTTACCGCAGCTCCTGCCGGGAGTTGTGTGTGTGTGTGTGTGTGTGTGTGTGTGTGTGTACCCAACTCCCTGTCTTTATATTTGCTACAGCAAAGAAAATGATTTTGTGAAAACTCAGATTAGAGCAGGAGCAGCTAGAGCTCTGACTACGTTGCCTATCTCTGGAACTTTTTCCTTCCTTCTACTGGGCTGCCCTTGCTTCACCTCAATAGAAGAAGATGCTTCCAGTCTTACTGCAACTTGTTATGACAAGGCCAATGTGAGGCCTCCCCTTTTCAGAGAAGAAAGGGAGGAGGAGAGGAGGGGGCAGGGGGAGGCAAGAAGGAGGGCCTGGGAGGAGAGGAGGGAGGAGAAGCTGCAATCAGGATGTAAAGTAAATATTTTTTTTTAAAGACTGAGGTCAGAACGTAGCACTTTTGTCCTTAATTCTGAAATAGCTCCCGGTTTTGCTTGAAGCAAAACAACTCAAGTTTCTGCAATGGCTTACCAGACCCTGTGGTCACACTCTTGCTCACAGCTCAGCTTTAGGCAGGCTGAATCGCTGGTTTTTTTGGTTCCTTGACTATTCCAAACATCTGTGTTCCAGCTGATTTATTTCCCCAGACTATTCATCCCTTTGGTGCTCCCTAGACTCCCTACCATACCTGCTTTATTTCTTCGCTCAAATGTCAAATTTCAAGGATGTGTGTGTTTGTCTCCAGTCTACCTTGGAGAAGTGAGAAAATGCTCTGATCTGTAGCTAACATACTGTTTAATTTATGTATTTTCTATTACGGCTTCTGGTTTTCTATCTTCCCCTCTGAGCTCCAAGTTCCCCAAAGCCAAAAAGATCCGAGTCTTAACTATTCAGCATGCTAAGTAGAAAATCTAACCAATTCAGTTTCATCGTTGAATACAGCCAGAGTTGCATCATAGAGTTTGCAGTAGTCCTTGGAAGTGAGCCATGAATTTTTATACTGGTTATGAGAGAAGCAGTTCGGACCTACTTTGTTCCAGCCACCAAAGCATATCTTTACTTCATCGTCGCATGTCTTATTTCTGGATATTCTTGTAACTGTAACTAAAATAAACACAGCACATGAAGACACTGTCAGAGAAAGGAGCCCGACTTTTACTGTGAAAGACTCCTATGCTTGTCACACTGATACAAATGCATTTCCCATTCACATCACATCTCAGTCATTGGATTTTAGCCATCAAGTCCTTGATGAAAGGCCAACCAAAGTGGACAGCAAGAGCGAAAGAAGCATTGGAGAATTAAGATCCACATGAAATTTAAAACTGTAGTGACCGATTTCCAGAAACATCATCCTCTGCCCATTCCTATCACATTGTTAAAATAGTGAAATTTGTTTACTTATTCTTTTATTTCTCTTAAAATTGTATATGCCACCTGAGAAAAGTTTTCCTCCAAATGAATCCTCTATAGCTGGAACATCAAAGGACTGGTTCTCTCTTAGTGACCTAACCAATATTCAATTGTTTCTCAGAAACAGCATTTCCTCAAAAGTTGAAGCTATTTCTTTGTCCTTTGTTAAAAAGGGGGAAAACACTAGATTTATTAACTTTTACATTTCCTATTAAGCGCACAGCACAATATAGATTAAGTTACTTATTTTTGAATAATCCTGAAAGAAACAGTATTTAAGGCACTTTCTCCCATTCCTGGAAAAACAAATAGACAGACATATAGACAGACAGACAGACAGACAGTCTTGCTCCTGCTCAAGCTTGTGAAGGGGAGACTATTCAACTGGAAGCATTAACAAGCAGTAAGGTTCTATAGACCCCCAAAATATTTATGTCACTGAAATTGCTTGACAAATACCACGTCCCAAATTACCCCCAAATATCATTTAATTAACAGCTACCATCAAAGTCAAATAGTTGGTTCAAAATCTAGGCAATCAGAAATCCAATTTTATCATTCATCTACTAGTTTATTTCTTCTTTTATTTGTACGTCCAACCACTCCCAAGCTAACCAATTACCCTATGGCAGAGATTTATGCTTTTGTAGCTCTTGGAATACAAAAATGAACATAACATGAAAAGAACTTGCTTTTATGAAAGTTGCATACCAGAGACCATATTGTTTCTCATGAAGTGCACTCAGGTCAAGGGATAAGGATGCCTGCTAGATACCAGGACGACATTTCAGAGTAGGGTTAGTCAAAGGTGATGCTTAGTGAAGACTTAAAGAAAGGTATACTCGGGAGGTATGTCTGCCTCCACAGTCAGAATTTTTTTGTTTTTGTTTTTGTTTTTTGTTTTTGCTAAACAATGGGAAAAGATGATGCAGAGACCATGACTGCTTACCAGATAATGAAGATGTACATGTTCCTACACACCAAGTGAAGGATTAAGTAGTACAAGTCATCAGAAGTCCAGGGAGACTAAGAGCAATAGGGAGCGTGCAACTAGTCATTGGATATTGCTCTAAATGAATAAAAAGACTCTACGACCTTTCCATCAGATCTCATAGCTCTCCTGAATTTTTAAGAATAAACTCTCTCCATGCACAAAGGCATTAGCCACACATGACTACTAAACCTTGAAATATGGCCAGTTCAAATCTTATTTACTTTTATTATAAAGACGTTATAGACAAAAAATGTAAAGATTTCATTAGTAGAACTTGTTTGTGCAATATATTAGCAATTGCTTTAAGAGATCAAGGGTAAAAGAGAGACATCAGAGAATAAATGTGATCCAGTCCTATTAAGCAGAGAGAGAATGGAAAGAGATTACATCTGCCTCAGGCAGATGACTAGGCATAATTTACTAGTTATATTTGGAAAGTCAAAAAGAGGTAAAAGAAAAGAAGGGGTTTTGGCTTTGCAGTTGGAAGAATATACTCACTGCTCCCTGAGATGAGGAAGAGAATGGGTGAAGGATGTGAGAAAAGAGAGACCACTGAGCACTTCAGACACGGAAGCCACGGCTCAGTTATACACTGTGTGCTATTAAAGAATGAAAACCTTAGCTAAATCTCCAGAACTCACAGAAATACTTGGGTATGGTGAAACTCTCTTATAATCCCAGCAGTGGAAAGGCAGTTTGCTGCCAGCCAGCTAAACCTATCCTGAGCCACAGGAACAACTGGGGGTCCTTTTCTAAAAAAAAAAAAAACAAACAAAAAACAAAAAAAGTGGATGAGTCCTGACTCTGAAGAAAGACATCCAAGGTTGACTTCTGGTTTCTACTGAGATCTCTCTCTCTCTCTCTCTCTCTCTCTCTCTCTCTCTCTCTCTCTCTCTCTCCTCTCTCTCTCTCTCTGTATGTGTGTGTGTGTGTGTGTGTGTGTGTGTGTGTGTGTGTGAGTGTATGTGTATGTATGTGTGTGTATGAGACAGAGATGGGGGAGGGAGAGAGCTTTTAAAGATATTCATTAGCTAATCAAAGTAGCTAGATTGGCTTAAACATGATTAAATTCAAGGAAGTGTCCAAGACTGGAGACATATTTATGTGATAAAGGCCCAAGACTAGTTCAGAAGGCCAACAGGCCAACAGTGCTTCAAAGACTGAATACATGAAGAGACATGTTCAAGCACTGAGGTCAGTAAAAACAGCGAGGGGAAAATGGAAATGAGCAAAGGAAATAAAACCAGCCGTGATGTAGGCAGGAGAGAAACAGTTGGTGTGTACTAGTTTGAAGGCCAAAATGGAATTACTTTTCAGGAGGAGTTATAAAATGATTGAAAATCCAGATCTGCCGGGAGGTGATATAACCACCTGCTCTAAGGAAGTCACCAGTTCGCAGCTCTCTTCCTCATGTGTCAGAGTCACGTTGTTTCCACTCTTCTGTGATGTTCTCTGAGCCTTGGATAGGGAAGCACAGTGCAGATGACTCATACAAAGCTGAGTGCCCATAGTTACTCCAGTGATCTGTGCCTGGATGCACCACTCCCTGCTTCAAAGAGACTTTTCTCAATAGCCAGTAGAAATTTCAACACGAATGGGGGAGGGCATCCCTTGGAAGGGCCATCCTTGCTGGACTGACAGCAGATCCCTGCAGAAGGAGGAAGTGGCTCTCCTTTGTAGGCATGGCTACAAGGCCTAATTGGATTCGGAGGGTTAACAACAGCAGAATGAAGGGCGAAAATTTGGAAGAGAGCCATTGTGGATGGTATGAGGGAAAGGAAACTAAATAGTATGTATAATAGTATGAGATTTTTAAAGAGAAAAATATTTTTTTAAAAAATGAATGCAGATTGTCAAGTAAAATGAAAGGAGTGACAGCGATGTTTTTGCTAAACTTGACTACAGGTTTCCTGAGAAAAACTGAAGCAGAAACCTGATCAGAGTGAAATCAATGTTACAGAGGGCAAGCCCTGGGGTGTTGCTTCAAGGTACAGCCTGTGCTTAGCATAGGCAAGGCCCTGGGTCCAGCTCTACACATCAATTGTCCTCATGGAAAACTAAACTAAACCAAATAAAAACCTAGTAGTTTGAGCTGGAGATGTAGTCTAATGGCAGGTAACGTGCTTAGACTACAAGAGAGCCTGAAAAACAGAAAAGAAGAAAAGATGGAGAGGAGGAAGGCAGGCTTGTAGGGAGAGAAGATAAACAAAGAAACATCTCACGGTCTCTGTATCAAGCAGTAACCATAAGCACTACGCAAAGGAAGAGTAGAGGCTTGTGACCTGACTTACGACCTACTGTGCTGCTGATGAAGATGTGCAGTGGAGCGCACTGTTCATTGCAGTGAACACCAATGGCCTATGAGAGAGAAGAGTCTGATGACAGAGGAACATGATCTAGGCTCTACTGTAGAACCTGAACACACCACTGTCTGGAGAGCCCGTGTGGTGGTGATGGTGGGCCGGCTTGTCTCCCACCCACTGCGTCTATTAGAGTAAGCCAGAATCAGGGTTCCACTCACCTGTGGCCCCGATTTAGCACACGCTGGAAATGTACCTCAGATTTCCCCACTTGCCTTCCCCCTCTACCACCATTGTAGCTGGCACAGTTTTGACACAAATATGGTGCCTACAAGATCTTACCATTGACCCCACACACCCAGTTTTTCATAAAGCTTTACCTGACCACCCTGTCTCAGAACCCTCTTTCCTCTTGCTTCAAATTGGAGTGAATTTCTTCACAGCAATTCCTCTAGAAACAAATCTCATTTTTTTAAGGAAACACATCCCAGCTGGCACGACGTTTGAACTTAATACATATTTATCGATAGATTGATCCAGGAGGTAAAGCAGGTGGAGGGCTCAGGCTGAATGGCCAATACTACTATCGGTGTTTTGTAGCAGAAACTGATCACTTACATTTTTTAGGAAAACTGAAAAAACCCCAAAGAAGAACAGCAACAGCACCACCTAGCAGGGTCCAAAGGGTCAGCACTTTCTTTGCATCTGCACATAAAGCAAGCAGACAGGTCACTATTTACCAGAGAAAAATTACATGCAAACAAAGCCTCCATTAAAAAAAAAAAAAGCCATAATCTCTGTATCCCAAACACAACTCAGCCATTGATCTATTAGGAAGAGGGAAAAGGCACTCAGGTGTGACTTTGGCTTCTGTCTGCAGAGTACTTTGGCACAAGCACCACCACCTACCTAGTCCCCACATTTTGTGGCTTTTTTTTTTTTTTTTTGGTTTTAATGAAATATCTTCTGTTGCGGGGAGGGTGGGGCAGATCTGGTGGAGAGGGAGTGTATCGTATCGTCTTCACTTTTCCTTTTCCTTTTAAGCTTTTGTGGCTGAGGACCGCTTTTCCTTAAGGTCCATCTCCACACCCCGTGCCTCACAGAGAGCGGAGGCTACCCGTCTCAGCCTGCCATGAAACCCTGTCATCTCCTTACCGAACGTTAACCTGTGATGCCTGCGTACATGGCTTGTCTGAGAGAGTCTGAGTGAAGTGTCGGTCAGCATAGAAATGGCGCTCCAGGGACTACAGAGGTTGAGAAAATCCTTAAGAGGAAAGGAGACCTGGTAGTTATCTCCGCTGTCTTCAAAGCTCTGGATTCGGAGGGCTGGATTTCTCTGGGATCAAGGCTAGAGCAAGCTCGATGGATGGGTGAGGTGGCACCGCTCCAGCGTGATGGTCCTGCATGGTGGGCCACAAGACATCTATCTCACTGGCCTTGTCCTCGCTCCTCTGAGTAACGGCGGCAGCGTCAGCGGGACGCGCTCCAACGGTGTCTCCCCAGCTGCCCGCGATTGGCTGGTGGTCGCCATGGGGAAGTCTGGTTAGCATCCTCTCTCCAGGCAGCCATCCAGTCAAAGCAGCCCGCTGCTGCTTCCTCTTCCCTGTTCTTTGTTTAGTTTCTCCCCAAACTATCTGATAAAGCAGCTTAACTTCGGGGTTGTTTGAACTTACTGAAAACCGCACTTATCCCCTCTTGATCTTTGAGCCCTACGCCCAGTTTTGCTTTGCTTTTAATCTCTTTTATTTCCAACGGTCCTGTGAATTGCAGAGTGAAATTTGGCAAAGGAAACTCATAGTAAATTAAGGTTCGTTTCCTACACAGGCACTAACTATCCTCTTCACAGAAGCTTAGAATGATGGATTCCCGCAGAAGCTGGAATCATGCCTACAGATTTCAGTAATCGAACAAGGAATTATAAATATTTTTTGTTAACTTTTACTTTCCCCCCAAACACTGAAACTATTCTTCATCTTGTATTGGGGGAATTGAAAGATTAGTACAAGGAATATTTAAAATCCATTGTAAGTCAAACATAAGAAGCATCAGCATTCCCATTCTCACAAATGCCGTTTCCTGTTGGAAAAGTGAAAATAGAAGCAGAGAATTAAAAATATATTTTAGCCTTATAAATAACTTTTAAAAGTAAAATGATGGGCCGGGCGTGGTGGCGCACGCCTGTAATCCCAGCACTTGGGAGGCAGAGGCAGGCAGATTTCTGAGTTCAAGGACAGCCTGGTCTACAGAGTGAGTTCCAGGACAGCCAGGACTACACAGAGAAACCCTGTCTCAAAAACCAAAAAAAAAAAAAAAAAAAAAAAAAAAAAAAAAAAAAAAAAGTAAAATGATGTCTTCTAGAAGGTCTTGCTCTTTAGTAAGGAAATGTTCCGTGATTACTCTAAGCATGTTATTTTAAGCCTTTATGTCACACATCTCCTGTGCCATAATCCTTTCATCTGCCTTGTGTTTTTGTACAATCAGATTTCGAAGTGAATTACTTCAGAATGAATATTTCAATGTTTTATGCGCCAAGTAGAGACAGCTTGTTTTTGATAGAGTGTGTGAGATGTAGATTCCAGTTCCCCAGAGGTGAATTAACAGTATGCGACATAATGCTCCAACCGGGTCTGCAATGGCTTGTGACCCTATTGGAACTTGGTCTGGAGTAAAGTCTGTTGCCTGGCAACATCCCCTTAACTGTCCTGGCATCTGAGGCAATTTCACAGCTGGTGGTATTATTTGTTCCCCATCACATCTCTAGGGGCTTTTCAGGAGGTGGGGTGGGGTGGGGCAGAGATGATTACAGCCGGAAAAAGAGTTCTGTTGTGTAAAGAACGCACGTGCTTTTGCTCTGAGGTTTCTTTTAATAGCAACTGTACTTTGCAGAAACACGGTTAGTGGGGTTGTTACTTCATTGAACACTGTGGTTTAGACCTTGAGTGCCTGTGAAAGGTCCGTGTGTTGACGCCTCAGGCCCACAGGGTGGCATTCATGGGAGGCAGTGCAACACATCAGAGGCAGAGGAAGGAGTTTGTGGTGTCCTTGGACTACAGGCTTCCTGTCTTTCCCTCTTTTCCTTTTCTGCGTGGCCTTTGCAGTGGGTGGCTCTGCTTTACCATAACACGATTGTACATAAAGCAGTGTCTAATCCTCACATCCGAATTACGCTGCCATCCAGCCATGATCGAAAACCTCCAACACCCACGCACCCCGCCTCGAGCAAAAAGAAATGCTTTTCCTCGTGTTCTGGATCAGATGCCTCGGTCCCTTTGCTCACTCGGAATCAAGATTCGTCAAGAAACAGCTTCTCCTGTGTTGTTCATTCTGGGCTTCTAGGTACCAAAGGTTTGCATGCTGGACTGATGGACTCAGAGGCTTCTATAGCTCCGAGCTCAGGGCTTTAGGACCCAGATGCATGCTGTCTTATTGTTTGTCACCTCCCTTCCGTTGTCAGGTTGTCAGTAGTTGGGCACTCAACAGCTAGTGAACTCTTTGACTCTAAGCAGCAGTAGGTGATTAATTAATTTAGTGCTGTTTATTTAACTGCCAATCTATAAGTCTGAAGATCATAGGCACAACGAAACTTATGTATGACAGGCAGAATTTATACAGAGATCGATTTAAATACCTATTTACTAAAATAAGTTTTGTTACTGTTATGTGACTTATCAGGATGGTTTCAGAGAGAAATAACTCTTTGAAATGGAATTTTTCCCTACCACCCAGGCACCTGCTGTCCAAGTAAGGGCTCCAACCCGTGGGAAAACGTAAAAATTTAGCATTTGGATAAAATCTAGCCACAGGTTTCAATGTTTTGTTCATTAAAAGGATAAAAGATAAACCCTCATTTTTCCAAGCCACGTTTTTGGTAAACACTTTTAAGACCAGAGCAACATTTCAGAGATTCTACATTATAAACAGAGATAGCACCATTTTTTTTTCAGGATGTTGAATTTTGTCCATAGTAATTTTAATGATCTGTTAATTTGAATTAAAAGTTTCGCTTGTAAAGTTTTCAAAACTTACTGTAAATTAAAAAAAATTTTTTTAGGGATACTTATGCTTAAAATCTGAACCTGTAGAGTTTAAATTAAATATTTCAATGCTAAGAAAAAGAAAATAATATTAACTGGCTTCAACCAACAGGATTGTATGTTTCTACTGATGATTTTAAAAATACATGATCTATAACAAATTAAAAATTCTAAAGTTCCCTCCCTCATAGCATAGTGAGAACTCTAGTTACCTTAAAGTAATTTTTCATTCCATTTACTCTTGTTAAAACTACTCCAAGGTCTGGGTTAACCCTTCTTATCCAAATTATATGAAAGAAGTTTCTAACAGTAAAAACAGTCATGGTGGTTTGAAGACAATGTTTCTTGGTTAAATCGATGCTTCAGATGCAGTTAGCTGGGATTAAGTTTATTAAACAATATTTATATTTTGTTAGTTGGCCAGGAAAGGATCATATTTTAATGGCTTTTACTTCAGTCCCATTTTCTTTTTTGAATGTAAAAAAAAAATTAAAAATTCCATCTGGGAGGCTGGAGAGATGGTTCAGTGGTTAACAATACTGACTGCTCTTCTGGAGGACCAGGGTTCAATTCCCAGCATCCACAAGGCAGCGTATAATTGTCTGTAACTCTTGTATCAGGAGATAAGACATGCTTACACGGGCATACATGCAGGAAAAGCTCCAATGTATATAAAATAAAATCAAATACATTATTTTTAAACATCCATTGGTTATACCCTCCTTGGTTTCCACTCATCCTGTCCATAACATCAATTTCTCACTATTGGATCTTCTCCAGCCTCTCTCTTTCAAATGCTCCCCGTAATGGATCCGGACAGAGGTCTTTATTTTTGAATGGTTGCTGTTGCCTCTTAACTCTTAAACTGTGTGACTCTGGGCATGAGTGCCTCAGACTTTCTGGGATATTACCCTTGGGTTCACTCACTAATTTCTTTGCTTTGTTTCCATTGTAACACCACATATGACACATATCTGTAGTACTTGTGTTTAACACCGAAAGAGAACTGTAGCTGTATTTAAGGTCTCTGAATATTTGCCTGGAATAAAGACAGATAAAGGGTATGAAGGATAAAGGATAAAACAATCCCAGATCTCTGCTGACTCATGTAAAAAAATAAATAAATTTTGGCTAGCTTTTTCTCAGAGAGTTTGCACGGAATTTTAATCATGAAAATCTCAGTTATATCTTGTGCCACGTCTGGGTCAAATAAAGCACAGTGTATATTGTGTTTGTAAGTTTTGGTTTGTTGTCCCTACCAATGGATGACTGTCCATTTCATGATGATGACGGATTAAACACATTTTCACGGAAAGCAAACCAGTGGGGCTTCACGTGTGCACTGGCTCATTTTCAACACATAGTTGGCCAAGTAGAAGCAGGGCAGTAAACTCGACTTTTATTTCTGCTATATTTTAAATATGTTCTTATTTTTCCTTTATAATATGAATATTTCTCATTTAGAGAAAGAAGAAAGGAATGAAGTGAGGTGGGAGGCGGGGAGGAGAAGGAGATACGAGAATCCTGTAAGATACAAATGTCAAAGTTTTCTGCTCATATCTTTTTCCTGCCAAAAAATGCAATTATTAAAAATTGTTTCCCAAACCAAAAGAGCTTGTCACTGCTGTCAATTTTCCTATCAATACTCACCATCTTTAAAAAAAATGAATTTGTATAACTCCTTTGTAAATTTATAATATTCTCCTCATCCTTTATGATTTCTATCATATATATGGCGGTGGATTTTATGTCTAGTTACATTTTCCAGTTTGCTATGGGTGTTTTCACTGTGTTTCATTTTGCTGAAGTTGAGTTTGTTCATCTTTAAGGACATTTATATCTGTCTGGGAAAACTTTCTTT
The DNA here is from genome assembly GCA_964023405.1 of Apodemus agrarius. Lineage (NCBI taxonomy): Eukaryota > Metazoa > Chordata > Mammalia > Rodentia > Muridae > Apodemus > Apodemus agrarius. The sequence continues at coordinate 161,278,895 of OZ030006.1, forward strand.
ACTCGGAGATGATGAGTTCACACTCATGAATGCCACTGTAAAGGCAAAGTTTATTCATTCTATAGAAATCTTTGATCCTCTCCAGGAGGAAGGAAAGGCCGACATTTTCCCATCATGAGAGGATACGTGCCGGAATCAAGCAGCTGGGATCTGCTCACATCTCAGCTCTCCATCTGCCGTGATATCTACGTGACGTTGATTGAGGAGTTATCCGGTTGTAATTCACGTACAGGTCTATAAATCAATGTGATAATAAGAAGACCTGCCTTGAAGGCTTGTGTACTGGAAACCAGCACTTGCAAAGTAGAAGGAAGTAAACCATATATATTTAACACTTTTGGTATGAGTATATATATATATATATATATATATATATATATATATATATGTGTGTGTGTGTGTGTGTGTGTGTGTGTGTGTGTGTGTGCATACATACATGTATGTGGAGATAAGTGTGCACTTTCTTATACACACATGCAGGGGTATGTGTAAGCATGAAACTGGAATTACCTTGTTTTTGGAAACGGCATCTCTCTTCCTGTGACCTGGGGCTTGGTGATCACTAGGCTGGCTGGACATCGAGCCCCAGGAAACCTTTTACCTTTCTCTCCCCAACTTTATTGATTAACTGATTACACGTGTGACATCCATGCCTTGTTTCTGATGTGGGTGAAGGGGATTGAACTGAAGTCCTCATGCTTACACAACAAACACTTTGTATATGAACCATCTCCTTGGGTACTGTGTCCTTTAAATTTGCTTATGGCCTTTTTACATTTATATTCTCATACAGATTTTGATAGTCCTTTTAGCATTTTTTTTTAATTTAAAGCTAGTCATTGTACATCCTTTTGGGGTACAGTGTGATGCTTCGGTACAGTACCGCAAGGGTGAGCTCAGAACATTAGTCTACTCATGATCCAAACATGTTATTTCTTTGTGATGGTAATATCCAACATCTCCCCCCATAATTATCTGGAATTATAGTTTATAATAGTCTTTAAGTGTCAGAAAATTATCCATTACTGTTTTTTTTTTCTTTTTGGTTTTTTGAGACAGGGTTTCTCTGTGTAGTCCTGGTTGTCCTGGAACTCTCTCTGTAGACCAGGCTGGCCTTGAACTCAGAAATCCGCCTGCCTCTGCCTCCCAAGTGCTGGGATTACAGGCGTGCGCCACCACACCCGGCTCCATTGCTGTTTAATTTAACTAATATTTATTGAAACTCTTACAAATAATTTTAGACCGTTAATACTTCTAATGTTAAAACATGCCTTTTAATTTCTTTTACTATTAAGTTATTTATTTATTTTACATCCTGATTGCTGCAGTTTCCTGTCCCTCCTCTATTCCTAGTCCCTTCTTCTTACCTTATCTCCATCCACCCCTCCTCCCTTTCACCTCAGAAAAGAAGAGCCTCCCCTGCCCCATGGATACCAAACAGCCTTGACATATCAAGGTGCAGTAAGACTAGGAGCATCTTCTGCTATTAGGGCTAGACAAGGCAGGCAACTGAGTCAGAGACAGCCCCTGCTTCCACTGTTAGAGTCCCCCCTGAAGATCAGGTTGCACAACTGTCACAGAGGGCCTGGGTCTGCCCCCTTCATGCTCTCTGGTTGGCAAGTCAGTCTCTGTGAGTCCCAATAAGCCCAGGTTAGGTGATTCTGTAAGTTTTCTCATGGTGTCCTTGGCCCCTCGGGCTCCTTCAGTCCTTCCTCCACCTCTTGTTTGTCTTTCTGGATCTGTGTTCAGTCACTCAGAGTGAGTGATCTTCTTAGGTCTAATCCCTTTGCCTATACCCCTCTGTGTGGCCTTTGGGGTTTTGGGTGCTAATTAGGTAGAGATTCTCCAAGCTCTGCCTAATGTGTGGCTGTGGGTATCTGCATCAGTTTCCAACAGGTGCTGGGTGAAGCCCCTCAGATGACAGTTATGCTAGGTCCTGTCTGCAAGTCTAGAAGAGTATCATTAACAGTGTCAGAGGTGTGCCTTCTCTCGTGGCATGGGTCTCAAGCTCAGCCGTCGATTGGCTCAATTTCTGCTCCATCTTTACCCCTACACATCTTATAGGCAGGGGAAATTTTAGGTCGAAGGTTTTGTAGCTGAGTTGGTGTCCCAGTCCCTCCACTGGAACGTTTCTGGTTACAGGAGATGATGGCTACTGCAGGCTCTTTTTGCCCTCATAGATTCTTGGGAGTTTCCATTACCCTAGGTTTCTAGCTTGTCCCAGGGATGCCTACCACCCTTCCAGTTGTCTACCCCAGGACTCTCTCCCTCTGTCCTCCCCCAACCTGATCCCTTCTGTTCCCATTCCCACACCCATCCCGATCAAGTCCCCTCCTTTCCATCCCCGTGTCTAATTTATTTTCCCTTCTCAGGGAGATTCCAGTGTCCTCCCTTGGACTCCTTGTTTCCTAGCTTTTGGGGATTGTAGCATGCTTATCCTGTACTTTATGACTAATATCCATTTATAAGTGAGAACATAACTCGTTTGTCTTTCTGGAACTGTGTTAAGTCACTCAGACGAACGATCTTTGTAGGTTTCCCCCATTTGCCTACAAGCCCCTGTGTGGCCTCTGGGGTTTTGGGTTTTGGGTGCTAACGTTGCCTCTGGGATTCCTGTGGCATGGCCATGAGTCCCTGGTGCTTGCATGGACTCTGGGGAAACAGGCAGAGTTGTGAACTGGTAAGTGGAGGTCAGGGGATGAGGTGCAATTTACAGCCACTGGTTGTGTTTTAAGAGATGTTGTCAGGCATAGGGATTAGGACAGGGTCTCTAGTGCCATCAGACCGCCAAAAAATCAGGTACAGTTGGGGGGTCATAAAATAGAGCCCAGAGGATTGGGTGTAGTTTATAACTCTCTATTTTCTAATCTTCAATTTGGTTTTGTCAATATCTAGTTAATTTGTACTTGGGGCTCTTATTTACTTTTTAATAGGGGTTGTAGGAAGAACCTCTTCTACTTGCTGTCTTTTTAAAATTAAAATATAATGACATCATCCCCCCCATCCTTCCTCTCCCTCCAACCTCTCCCATTCTGCCCGTTACTTCCTCTCAAATTCATGGCCTCTTTTTCTGTTATTGTTACTGTTACCCATACATAAACCCAGAAATAAGAACACCCAACTCACTGAGTCTATCTAGGGATGCTTGTCTGAACATTATCTTACCAAGTTAAAGCAGTTAATCTTTACTGAATTAAAAACATTCTCTTCTATAGGTTTTTCTAAACAATGCCAACCTACTTAACATTATTTACATGTGTGAAAGTGTCAGTCAGAATTTCGAAGAGGTATTAGGAGAAGGCATTTAAAAAGCAGCACTGCACACTGAAGAGAGGCCCAGGCTTTAAGTCATAGTCCCCAAGCCATGGATACACCTAGTTTCCCTGAACAACAAAAAACTATTTATGGCCGGGCTGTGGTGACGCAAGCCTTTACTCCCAGCACTTGGGAGGCAGAGGCAGGCGGATTTCTGAGTTCGAGGCCAGCCTGGTCTACAGAGTGAGTTCCAGTACAGCCGAAGAAGCTACACAGAGAAACCCTGTTTCGAAAAACCAAAAACAAACAAACAAACAAACAAACAAAAAACAACTATTTATGAACCTGGTGTACTGAACCACACTGTGGGCAACCTGTGTTTGAGAGCTCCATTTACAGCTCTGCAGGCGAGGATATCTAAAACCATCCTTGCCCTTTTGGACAAAGCCTCAATCCACAGGCTTCAATAAGCCAACGTAAAAGGGAAGGAAGCTAAGACCAGCCCCACCCAGATCAGGTCTTACTTGTTTGACCCACCTATTTATTTACAAGTTACACACGTGGTAGTGATAATGTCTTATGTTTTATTCATTTACTTACTTATGTATTGGGAGCATGAATTGAGATGGTGACTTTCTCTGTAGTGTTAGCTAGCTGTCCTGGAACTCAGGACGTACAGAAATGCTAGCCTGGAACTTACAGACATCCCCTTGTTTCTGCTCGCCTAGCGCTGGGAACCACTTGCTTCTGTTGGGAGCAAAGCTCCTGCTAATCCAACCAGAACCTTTGCAGCAGAGAGAAAGCATGGTCTTTCGTCTCTCTCTTTGTGTATCTTCCCTGTGAATGTTCCGTCCTAAGTCAATTTTTCTCTGAGGACCTTGACCATTCCGTGCTCAGGGTATCTGTGGCAATCCACTGTGGTGCGCCGGGGAGCCCTGGAACCCTGAATCATTCCGATTATTTCCCTGCTTGAGAGTTTAATCCTATGCTGTATCTGCACTGTGTGGTAGGCGCGAGTTGCAGAAGTACAGTTTCAACACTTACTTTACGTAGAGAAAAAGGAAGAAGTATGAGGAAGAAAAGTGTTCCTCTTTCAACCTTATCTGTTCTTTTCTGAGGCTACAGACTGACTGTGGCTCACGGGCACGTATTTGAGAGATTGGCATAGTGGTTTTTCAAAAAGATATTCTAGTTTGTGTGGTTAGCTGCAGTTTACACAGGGTTGAAAGTTTAGGTAGACTCATTTAATCGTCAGCCCTCTCACCTCTCTGGAAGGACAATTTCTGGAGCTTTCTTTGAATATTCATCAATGTCTGAAGAAATTGTTTATGCAAATCTCAAAATCCAGGACTCTGATAAGAAAGAAGAAACCCAGAAGTCTGACAAATGTGAGGGAAAAGGTAAGATTTTGAGCCATGGATGTGATGTAAGGCTGAGGCAGTGGCCACAGCTCCACGCAGTGTGAGTTTTTTAATTTTACTTTTTTAAAATTTTAACATGCAGTATGAAGTTTTGGCTTGCCCTTTCATTTAAACCCCAAATACCAAAGTGATTAAAAATATTTTTTTTCTTTAAGACATAAGGCATTTCTTTAAGCCATTGCAATTAAACATTGTATTTTACATTATTTTTATATTAAATTCAGGTATGTGGGAAGGGATTGTATTTTCAACTGACAGTGTTTTTTTGTGAAGGGTTGTGTGTGTGTGTGTGTGTGTGTGTGTGTGTTCATATGAATGAACAGAATTAGGACTATACCTTATTCAGGAAAGTCACGGGTTTATATGTTCTTTTTGCTAGATTTTTTAAAGTAAACTGCTTGAAATGAAGGAGAAAGACAAAGAAGGGGAGAATTTTTTTTTAATCTGGCTTCTTTCCTCATTGTTCACGGAGCTTGCTCTAGCCCAAATCCAAACCCCAAACAGGGGTTTCCCTGTTTCATCATAGCATTCAGATCTCTATTATTTGTCTTAAATTTAGGTTAAATTTAATCTCTCTCTCTCTCTCTCTCTCTCTCTCTCTCTCTCTCTCTCTCTCTCTGTACATATATGTGAACATGTATGAGTGTGTGCGTGTCTACATATGTGTACATGTGTTTATGTGTGCATGTGCCACAGTGCTTGTGTGGAAACCCGAGGACATCTTGAGGAGACAGTCCTCTCCTTGCACCGTGGATTTAGCTTAGGTTGGAAGGCCTGCACAGTAAGTGCAGGTAGCCCCTGAGCTACTGCTGCCTCATGTCTGTCTCGCCGCTGTGCCTCTACTGTTTTTATACTGCTGAGCAGTCCTTCAGCGTCAACCTGCACAGTCAGTTAAGCAAGATCCTGTCTCAAACTGAGAAGTAGGAAGAGAGTTGGGGATATAGCTGAGTTCTAGAGCACTCAGTATGTGTGAGGCTCTACTCTCAGGGCAACCTGACATACTCACACAACACCCACAAACGCACCAAAACCTATGGGAAATTCCTTCACACTGTGCATTCTCGGGGATACATCCTCCTGGTTTTCACTATTCCTATGGCTAAGATGGTTTTGTTCTTCTGCTTGTCCTGACTTGATCGTGTTCTTGGATGGAGCACTGGAGGGCTCTTCCCAGGTCTCTTGCTCTAGTGTCACTTAATATGCATTTCTAAGTTATTACATGCCTTTCAGTTTCAAATTCCTCTCTCTCTCTCTCTCTCTCTCTCTCTCTCTCTCTCTCTCTCTCTCTCCTCTCTCTCTCCCTCCCTTCCTCCCTCCCTACATACCTACCTATCATCTATCTATCTCTATCAGCTATATCTATTTATATCTATATATCTATATGATCTAAGTATCCTCTATCAATCAATCATTTTGCACTTTGTTTCCTATCACTTTAAAATGCATCTAGATGATAACAAAAACATGCACACCTTACTACTCTTTTATTAGCAGCCACAATGGTATATGAGAAAATATTTATAACAAAAGATAGACTATGAGTTTGTATTTCAAACTTCGGATAAGGACTAGAACATTTATAGTACTTTCCCTAACAATAATTTTCCAAAACATTAAGAAATCAAGTTTTACATTTTATATGTCACTCTGTGAGACTTCACAACATTGTTTTACTATCATCTGTTGATATAAAACACATTTCAAGAGCAGAGTAAGAATATTAGGTTAGTCTTGAATTACTTTCTTGAAACAGTCTTTTTATATATCCATACATGGGGATAATTTAAATCATATAATGCCTTAACAATAAATCATAATGTATTTTTTTTTAACTTTTTAGGGAAATGATCTAGTTTGTGATTCATTGTCTATAAAACAATAAAAGCATTCTATGAGAATGCTTTTCTTTTTAAAAAAAATCATAGAAAATATTGGAAAAGTTGTATTTGGAAATTTGGGTCCAGGCTAGGGGAAGCTGATGGGGACAGCAGGACACAGACAGGGACAGCCTGCTTACTGCACTGCAGCCCCATTCTTAGCTTCAGAGGGGACCACACAAACAAGTAGAATCGCTCTTCCGCCAAGCATCACCTCCACATTCCAGAAGATTCCTCAGAAAGCTTCCTTCCGTCTCTAGAAACACCCTTTCCACAAGCCTATCCAAGATACCCAAGGGCACATTCTCCCTGTACCCCCATTTTCCTTCTCTCTATTTTATGAGATTATCTTTACTTTTCTGTGTCTTTTGTCAATCTAAGGGTTAATGTCTTTGCCTATGAGACTCATTTCTCATTCAAAAGAACTTAGTGAGTCTTTCTTTTTTGTTTTGTTTTGTTTTTTTTTAAGTTTTTGCCTTATTGGTAACATTTTTGAGACATTTTGTGAACAAAAGAATTCTATGGAGTAAGACATAGCATAGCCAAAGATCTGAAGTTAATCCTGGTGTCTTAGTTATGATTTCCTATCTGATTACTCTTGAAAAAAGTCTGTGAATTTCTAGCAAAATACATAGATTAAAGAAATGAGGGGAGGATATATGAATGGATGGATGGATGAAGTCAAGGTGTGAGCTGCTTCTAGAACGTTCGGCTTTTTTCTTTTCACAGTATCCTCTGCTGCTTCCCACTCATGGCAAAAAACAGTCTTGATTCTGACTCTTCTATGCCTTCTGCTGTTCATTGGCGTGGGAGTCTTAGGAGGCATCTGTATGTATCACCCCATTCTTTAAAAAGAAATTTTACATTTAATTAAAGTATAGTTGCATCATCCCCCTTCCTAATAATCCCTCTTATTCCCCTGCCTTCTCCCTCTCAAATTATGTTATTGTTACATGAGTATGTAAATAAATATATAAATACAATGTGGTAAGTCTGTTATGTGTTGCTTATACATACACATTATATATGTATGCATTTATATTGATGTTTTGTAGCTGGTTGGTAGATGTAGAATGCCAGGAGTTGTTGAACCAATGTTGATTCTTTGGCTTAAGTTCTTATAGTAATCTGCCCCAAAGATGACCTTATAATGTTGTCAATAGACATATGCTTGGTCATGCCAATCACTCCTATAAAGAAGCTTTTTCATACCACTTTAATATGTTAATACTAAAAAAAATCATCAAATTTCTAAAGGTGATAGGATAACTGAGAATTTATAAGTCTTAAAATGATCTACTCTTTTCTTCTCTTCTTTTTTGTCTTTGGAAAAAAAATCCTGGAGTTTATACAACTTTGGAGACAGAAATGATAAAATCAAGTCAATTACAAAGTGTCAAGGAAGAGCTTCAGGAAAATATTTCCCTACAGCTAATGCACAATCTCAACAACTCCAAGAAAATCATGAACCTTACTGCCATGCTGCAAAACATAGCCACCCAGCTGTGTCGAGAGCTGAGTAACAAAAATCCAGGTAATCCTGTGTTCTAAAACTGTTTCCTGGGCAGCAAAAAACTAAACCTTAGAGTCCTTTAAGAATCACTTTCTTACAGAGCCAATACTAAATGTGAAATTAAATGAGTTTTGTAAATGAGTCATTGATATTTACCCAATTAGAGAAAAAAAACAAGGAAAGTAGTAAAAACTACAAGCTGCCACAGGGTTCTGAGTTACATCATGAACTGTCAGTATACAGTTTCTCTAATCTCCATTACCATTGTCCTGGGCACAGATCTCAAGGGGTGATGATGAAGGAAGAAAGCGTCTTTATAAATGACCTCATTCCTAAATTTCAGCTGTTGCTGAAGGAGTGAAAGGTCCTGGCAAAGAAATGAGATCTGGCCGATATACTGAACCAGGGGATGAGTGTTACCTACAAGTGCTTTTGTAGGTTTTGTGGGTAAACTGTTTCCCATGGTTCTGAGATGCCTCTCCAGGAGTTGAAGGCCAGAGAGACACCTGGTAGGCATGGCAGTCCGATGTGGCTGTAGGAACCTGGTTTTTACTAGATGGCATATTTGCTGTGATTAATCTTTAGAGTCATAAGTGAGTTCCCTAGTGATGGGCAACTTATCTGAATCTGGCCAGGTACTTGAACGTTGTTTTTTGTTTGTCCAAGTTTTGTATCAGGTTTATAGGATGATATATAGAGATGTAGAGGATTTGTTTTCTTTCTTGAGAGGGAACACAGTAAATCTGATCAATGTCACCCAGACAATAAAGGGTTAATTGTCAAGAGTGTTGAAACCAACCTGTAAAACTCTGTCCTTCTAGAGCACAAATGTAAACCATGTCCAAAGGGTTCAGAATGGTTCAAGGACACCTGTTATTCTCTGTTCAATCAGTATGCAACATGGCAAGAGAGTGTTGATCACTGCTCTGCTCGGAATGCCAGCCTCCTGATGATTAAGAACAAGGATGTATTGGTAAGGTTCCATGTGTCTGCTCTCTTAAAAAATGAGTCAGCTTTCCATCAAGAAATATGGGTTAGAGGGGTACACACTGGGAAGACATGCAGTGTCTTGACTCAGGATTCTATTCCTTGCAAGCCCAGGGGACTGGGCCTTGGACTTTTGAATTAGGGAAATCACAATCAAGCTAAAACGCACAAGATTTTAACTTAAGTTGTGGTGACCCTCAACTATAAAATTATTTTTGTTGCTACTTCATAACTGTAATTTTGCTACTGTTATGAATTGTAAATATCGAATATTTCTGATGGTCTAAGGCAATATGTGTGCAAAGGTCACTCAACCTCCTGTGGGGTAGCAACGACAGGTTGAGAACCACTGGTCTAAATAATGTCTTTGTATTTAACTCATTAGTCAATAGTTCTGATCTTTCACATAGTAATACTTCATTGTTTCCTGGTTTGTTTGTTTGTTTGTTTGTTTGTTTTGAGACAAGTCTCAGTATCCCTGGCTAACCTCCAATTCACAGCAATCCTCCTGCCTCAGCCTTCCAAGGGCTAGAATTACCAGTGTGATCTGTTGATCCTAGATTGTAGTCAATTATTGTGGAGTAAAAAAAATTACCTTAATGGCTCTCTACCATAAGAAGCATGTCATCTTTTATAGGAGAAAGGAACTCTCCTATAAAATAGATTATTCTGTCTCATTGACCTTTCTCAAGTGATCATTTATAATTATTTACTTAAAAAATGGTTTTAAAAAACACCACACACACACACACACACACACACACACACACACACACACGGAAAGAGAGAGAGACACACACATGTTATTTTGGCCAAAAATTCTGGGCAGGCTCTGGGCTCTGTAGTTACTGTTTTCCTCTTTTTCTGTTAAGTCTTGTTTGCAATCATTAACCACTTCCTTTGCCCCAGAATGAATATTCATTAGCCAAATATTTAGTCCAGAAAAAAGAATTATTCGATATATTCTTTATTTATATTTCAAATGATTTCCCCTTTCCTGGATCCCCCCTCCCCAAAAGTCCCATAAGCCCTCTTCCCTCCCCCTGCTCCCCAATCCAACCCTTCCTGCCCTATCCTGGTATTCTCCTACACTGCTGCACTAAGCCTTTCCAGGACCAGGGGCCTCTACTTCCTTCTTCTTGGGCATCATTTGATATGTGAATTGTGCCTTGGCTATTCCAAGCTTCTAGGGTAATATCCACTTATCAGTGAGTGCATACCATGAGTGTTCTTTTGATATTGGTTTACTTCACTTAGGATGATATTCTCCAGTTCCATCCATTTGTCTAAGAATTTCATGAATTCATTGTTTTTAATGGCTGAATAGTGCATCATTATGTATATATACCACATTTTCTGTATCCATTCCTCCATTGAGAGACATCTGGTTTCTTTCCAGCTTCTAGCTATTATAAATAAGGCTGCCATGAACATAGTGGAACATGTATCCTTATTAAATGCTGGGGAATCCTCTGGGTATGTGCCCAGGAGTGGTATAGCAGGGTCCTCTGGTTGTATCATACCCAGTTTTCTGAGGAACCGCCAGATTGATTTCCAGAGTGGTTGTATCAGCTTGCAACCCCACCAGCAGTGGAGTGTTCCTCTTTCTCCATATCCTCACCAGCACCTGTTTTCTCCTGAGTTTTTGATCTTAGCCATTCTGACTAGTGTGAGGTGAAATCTCAGGGTTGTTTTGATTTGCATTTCCCTGATGACTACGGATGTTGAACATTTCTTTGGGTGCTTCTCCGCCATTCAATATTCCTCAGGTGAAAATTCTTAGCTCTGTACCCCATTTTTAATGGGGTTATTTGTAGGCCAGAAAAATTTTAAGCTTTTCATTGAGCCTATGTTAGTATTACTCAATGAATCAGAAAGTTCTTTTGTCATCAGTGGTGACGGCTGTAGAGATCTCAGAAACTTCAACCCACTGTTGCAAAGTTCTTGTAACCATCAAAGAATTCAGTCACAAAATGCAAAAAGTTAAAAGGTTTTATTTAGAAAACAAAAATAGAACTGGGGAGATGACTGAGCAGTTAGGAACATTGGCTGCTCTTCCAGAAGTACCAAGTTCAGTTCTCAACAACTACATGGTGGCTCATGACCATCTGCAATGGGATCCAATTCCTTTTTCTGGTGTGTGTGAAGACAGAACACATATACATTAAAATAAATAATTTTCTTATGAGAATATTACTGAAAGAAGATTCTGGAATGAAATAGGATTTGGCCAGGATCTCTCTTTTCCATTTGTTCTTACACAGGTAGGTTGGGTGTGTTATGGTATCAGATGTAAGGAAGAGCTGTAGTTTTTGCAAGGCTTATCAGAACATAAATAAATATGAAGTGAAATAAGAGTGAAATAAAAGACTGTTTGAAATGACCAGGATCAGCCATGGTTCTGACCAGCTCTGGTGGTGGTTTTTATTGCTTGAACAGTTGCAGGATATCGTGCTGTAACACAGCTGTGTGGTTGCATCAGCCTCCAGGCACTGTAGCTTCTGTTTCATCCTTTCCTGCCTCTACAGCAGGGAAATACACTGTGATACACTGACATCTTTTTATTATTAATTTGTTCTCTTATATATTCTTACATCCCAACCCCAAATTTCCCTCCTCTTCACCTAGCCCATCTTTATAACCCCCCCCCCCTGTTACCCTTCAAAAAAGGGCATGGCTTCCAGGGATATAAACCAAATGAGCCATATGAAGTTGCCATTAAAACTAGGCCCCTTTCCTCAAATTAAGGCTGGATGAGTTAACCCAGTAGGAAGAAAAGAGTTTCCAGAGCAGGCAAAGGAGTCAGAGACAGTCCACTTCCTGTTAGGAATCCTACAAAACCACAAAATTACACAATTATAACATATGCAGAGGGCCCAGGTTAAACCCATTCAGGCTCCTTGATTGTTGGTCCAGTCTCAGTGAACCCCTGTGAGTCCAGATTTGTTGATTCTGTGGGTTTCCTTGTGGTGTCCTTGACCCCTCTGGCTCCTATAATCCTTTCTCCCTTCTTCCGCAGTATTCACTGAGTTACACCTAATGTTTGACTGGCTCTCTGCCTCTGTTTTCATCAATTGCTTGGATAGGGCCTCTCTAATGATTGTGCCAGACACCAGGCTCCTATCTATGAGTATAGTAAAGCATCATTAGGAATAATTTCACTATTTTTTCTGTGCGTGTTTGGTTCTATCCTAGGTCTCTGAGCCATTTGTCCTCTGGTTTATGGTCCTACAGGCTGTGTCAGGAGTAGGCTTCCTTTCAGGGTATGGGTCTCAAGCTGGACGAATCACTGGTTGAACACTTGCATAATTTCTGGGCACATCTTGCTGGCAAGATTAATTGTAGGTCAAAGATTTTGTGGCTGGGTTGCTGTCTAGAAGTCACGCCTGGTTAAAGGAGATGGTCATTTCAGGCTTCGTATCCCTGATTCATAAAAGTCTTAGCTGGAGTCATCCTAATAGATTCCTGGGAATTTCCATTATGCTAGGTTTCTACCTTTCCGCCAAATTGCCTCCCCCTCTCAAGTTCCACTTATCTCTTCTAGTACCCTTTCTCTCCATTCTCCACTGACCTGATCCCTCCTGTTAAGAGTCCACATCTGCCCCCAGCCCCCACACAATATCTATTCTATTCCCCCTTCTTAGGGAGATTCATGCATTCCCCCTTAAGACCTCCTTGTTATATAGCCTCTCTGTGGGATTGTAGAATAATTATCCTTTACTTTTTAGTTAATATCCACTTACAAATGAGTACATATCATTTTTGTCTTTCTGATTCTGAGTTACCTCCCTCAAGATTATTTTGTTTTCCTAGTTTCATCCATTTGCCAGCAATTATTTTTTTAACAGCTAAGTAATACTCTATTGTATAAATGTACAACATTTTTCTTACCCATTGTTTGGTTGAGTCACATCTAGGTTGTTTCTAGTTTCTGGTTATTAAGAATAAAGCTGCTATGAATATACTTGACCAAGTATCCTTGTGGTAAGGTGGAACATCCTTTGTCCAAGAGTAATAGAGCTGGGTCTTCATAAATCTATTCTCAGTTTTCTGAGAAACTACCACATTGATTTCCACAGTAGCTGTACAAGTTTGCACTCCCACCAGCAATGGAAGGGGCTGACTCTGCTTCACATCCTCACTAGCATTAGTTGCCACTAGTGTTTTTGACCTTAGCCATTCTGATAGGTATAAAATGGAATCTCAGAGTCACAGAGTCACTTTGATTTGCATTTCCCTGATGGCTAAGGATGTTGAACATTTCCTCAAGTCCATCTCAGCCATTTGGGATTCATCTGTTGAGAATCCTCTGTTTAGATCTGCACCCCATTTTAATTAGATTATTTGACTCATTAACATCTAGTTTCTTGAATTCTTCATATATTTTGGAAATTAGTCCTATGTCAGAAACAGAGTTCCTGAAAATCATTTCCCATGTCCTATTTATTGATGGTGTTCTTTGCTTTACAGAAGTTTTCTATTTCTTTTCTTTCTTTCTGTTTTTTTTTCTGTACCAACTTTAAAAGTTTATTTTTAATTTAGTAAAATAAATTTTTATGTATCATCATTGCAGTTTTTGAAGACTATAAGTTTCAGTAGACTTTTTCCATAAAACTTTTAGTGTCCCCCACCCTCATCTGTCCACCTTCTCACTGTTCCACATCCCATGCCTCCTCTGTTCCCCCTGTCTCCAAGTGGATCTTCTCACCCCCCACCCCACCTGACCTCTAAACTCCCTGGGACCTCCAGTCTCTTGAGGGTTAGGTGCATCATCTCTGAATGCACCCAGCAGTTCTCTGCTGTATGTATGTTGGGGGCCTCATATCACCTGGTATATGCTGCCTGTTTGGTGGTCCAGTGTTTGAGAGATCTTAGGGGTCCAGTTTAATTGAGACTGATAGTCCTCCTACAGGATTGCCCTCTGGTCAGCTTCCTTTGCCCTTCTCTAATTAAAAAAACAGGGGTCAACTGCTTCTGTCCATTGGTTGGGAGGAAGTTCAGTAGATTTTTCTGCCTCATATTTCACTACTCATGCAGAAAGCCCCTAACCTCAGCCCCAAGTTCTAGTTTTTGCTTTGATGGGCTTTTAAGCTCACCATCAATACCTAAACATCAGACTTTCTAGTCCCTGCTGAACACACAAATTCATTAGTATCATCCCTCACCAATTATCCTACATCCACTCCCCTCATTGTACTCCAAGTGTTAGAAGTATTCTCCAGCAAGCAGATGGCTGTATGCTTGCAAAAGTCAACCTGGAAAACAGAATACAAGAAGTTTTCTATTTCACAAGACTTCTTTTATTAATTTTTGATCTTAGTGTCTGAGCCATTGGTGTTCTGTTCACGAAGTTGTATCCTGGAACACTGACATCTTAAGAAATACTATCTGTCAATCTGTCTATCTATCTATCATATCTATCATCTATTATTTATCAATCAGTCATGATCTATCCATCATTTATCTATTATCTATCTATTAATCCAATTTTATTTGAATATATGTATATGTGTGTATGTGTGTGTGTGTATATATATATATATACATATATATGTATATATATATATATATAAAATATCCTGACTGCAGCTTTCCCTCCCTCCCCTCTCCCAAGACTCTTCTTCTACATCTCTCCTTTCCCCCAGAGCCATGCCATCCCCATCTCTCCTCAGAAAAGAGCAGGACTCCTAAAGTTAGTAACCAAATACAGAATAAGAAGCTACAATCTATAAAACCAGGCACATATTCTAACATCAAGGCTATACAGGGCAACCCTTTTAAATGATATTAAAAAGTGGTAATGCTAATCCAAAGCTATCATGTAGTATACAGATATGAGACAATTTATTTAAAAGATCATCTCTATTTCTGTAGGAATTTATAAGGTCCATGAGGCCGCCAACGTATTATTGGCTAGCATTGTCACCCAGAAAAGAAAAACCAAAAAGTGCAATACTGATTGAGAAGATGTTCCTCTCTGAAGGGTAAGTCTTTGGTCTTGTTGAATTTTTATGGTTAGACTTGAATGGAGACAATTTTTTTCCGAAGCTTGATAGATGGCTGTTAAAAGCAGCTTCAGCTGACACTACTTCCTTTTTTTTTAATTTCTTTTTTTAATTAATTATTTATTTATTTAATTTCTCTTTTATTTTTTATTTATTATTTTTTTTAATTTTTATTTTCTATATTCTATGTTTACATTCCAAAGGCTTACCCCTTTCCCACTTCCCCCACACCATACGTCCCATAATTCCTCTCCCCCCCAACAATTCCCTAATCATGCCCCCACCACGATTTCTCTGTTCTGCATTTACAAAACTAGATCCAATCTTTTTAGGGCCAGGGTCCTCTCCTTTCTTCTTCTTGGGAATCATTTGACTTGCTAATTGTGCCTTGAGTATTTATGGCCTCTGGGCTCATTAATATCTACTTATCAGTGATTGCATTTCATATATATTCTTTTGTGATTGTGTTAACTCACTCAGGATGATATTTTCCAGATCTAACCATTTAGCTACAAATTGCAAGAATTCATTATTTTTAATTGCTGAGTAGTATTCCATTGTATAAATATACCACATTTTCTGTATCCATTCCTCCTTTGAGGGATATTTGGGCTCCTTCCAATTTCTGGCTAATAAACAAGGCTGCTATAAACATAGAGGAGCATGTGTCTTCATTGTATACAGGGGAATCCTCTAGGTATATGCCCAGCAGTGGTATGCCAGGGTCCTCTGGAAGTGACATGCCCAATTTTCTGAGGAACCGCCAAACTGATTTCCAGAGCGGTTTTACCATTTTGCAATCCCACCAACAGTGGAGGAGTGTTCCTCTTTCTCTACATCCTCGCCAGCACTTGTTGTCTCTTGAGTTTTTAATCTTAGCCATTCTGACTGGTGTGAGGTGGAATCTCAGGGTTGTTTTGATTTGCATTTCCCTGATGACTAATGATGTTGAACATCTCTTAAGGTGTTTCTTGACCATCCGAATTTCTTCTGGTGAAAATTCTTTGTTTAGCTCTGTACCCCATTTTTTGATAGGGTTATTTGGTTCTTTGGGGTCTAACTTCTTGAGTTCTTTGTATATATTGGATATATACAAAGAACTCTGTTGGATGTGGGGTTGGTGAAGATCTTTTCCCACTTTCTTGGTTGCCATTCTGTCCTTCTGACGGTGTACTTTGACTTACAGAAACTTTGTAATTTTTTGAGGTCCCATTTGTCAATTCTTGATCTTAGAGCATAAGCTATTGGTGTTCTGTTCAGGAACTTTCCCCCTATGCCCATGTCCTCCAGGGTCTTCCCCAATTTCTTTTCTAATAGTTTCAGTGTATCTGGTTTTATGTGGAGGTCCTTGATCCACCTGGAGTTGATCTTAGTACAAGGAGATAAGAGTGGGTCGATTCGCATTCTTCTGCATGTTGACCTCCAGTTGAACCAGCACCATTTGTTGAAAAGACTATCTTTTTTTCCACTGGATGGTTGTGGCTCCTTTATCAAAGATCAAGTGACCATAAGTCTGTGGGTTCATTTCTGGGTCTTCAATCCTATTCCATTGATTTACTTGCCTGTTGCTTTACCAATACCATGAAGTTTTTAACACAATTGCTCTGTAGTACTGCTTGAGGTCAGGGATATTGATTCCCCCCAGAAGTCTTTTTATTGTTGAGAATAGTTTTAGCTATCCTGGGTTTTTTGTTGCTCCAGATGAATTTGAGAATAGCTCTTTCTAGATCTATGAAGAATTGAGTTGGGATTTTGATGGGGATTGCATTGAATCTGTATATTGCTTTTGGCAAGATGGCCATTTTTACTATATTGATCCTGCCAATCCAGGAGCAAGAAATATTTTTCCATCTTCTGAGGTCTTCTTTGATTTCTTTCTTTAAAGACTTGAAGTTCCTGTCATACAGATCTTTAAATTGTTTGGTTAGAGTTATGCCAAGGTACTTTATGTTGTTTGTGGCCATTGTGAAGGGTATTTCCCTAACTTCTTTCTCAGCCTGCTTGTCCTTTGAATACAAGAAGGCTACTGATTTGCTTGAGTTAATTTTATAACCAGTCACTTTGCTGAAGTTGTTTATCAGCTGTAGAAGTTCTCTGGTGGAGTTTTTTGGGTCGCTTAAGTAAACTATCATATCGTCTGCAAATAATGATAGTTTGACTTCTTCCTTTCCAATTTGTATTCCTTTGACTTCCTTATGTTGTCTAATTGCTCTCGCTGGAACTTCAAGTACTATATTGAAAAGATATGGAGAGAGAGGGCAGCCTTGTCTAGTCCCTGATTTTAGTGGGATTGCTTCAAGTTTCTCTCCATTTATTTTGATGTTGGCTACTGGTTTGCTGTAGATTGCTTTTACTATGTTTAGGTATGGGCCTTGAATTCCTGCTCTTTCCAAGACTTTTAGCATAATAGGATGCTGAATTTTGTCGAAAGAATTTTTAGCATCTAATGAGATGACCATGTGGGTTTTTTTCTTTTAGTTTGTTTATGTAGTGGATTACATTGATGGATTTCCATATATTGAACAATCCCTGCATCCCTGGGATGAAGCCTACTAGATCATGGTGAATGATCGTTTTGATGTGCTCTTGGATTCAGTTGGCAAGAATTTTATTTAGTATTTTTTGCATCAATATTCATAAGGGAAATTGGCCTGTAGTACTCTTTCTTTGTTGGATCTTTTTGTGGTTTAGGTATCAGCGTAATTGTGGCTTCGAAGAATGAGTTGGGCAGTGTCCCTTCTGCCTCTATTTTGTGGAATAGTTTTAAGAGTATTGGTGTTAAGTCTTCTTTGAAGGTCTGGTAGAATTCTGCACTAAAACCATCTGGTCCCGTACTTTTTTTGGTTGGAAGGCTTTCTATAACCCCTTCTATTTCTTTAGGGGTTGTGGGACTATTTAGCTGATCTAATTGATGCTGATTTAATTTTGGTATTTTGTATCTGTCTAGGAAATTGTCCATTTCCTCCAGATTCTCCAGTTGTGCTGAGTATAGATCTTTGTAGTAGGATCTGATGATCTTTTGAATTTCCTCAGTTTCTGTAGTTATGTCCCCCTTTTCATTTCTAATTTTGTTAATTTGGATACTGTCTCTGTGTCCTTTGGTTAGTCTGGCTAAGGGCTTATCTATCTTGTTGATTTTCTCAAAGAACCAGCTCCTGGTTTTGTTGATTCTTTGTATGGTTCTCTTTGTTTCTACTTGATTGATTTCAGCCCTGAGTTTGATGATTTCCTATCTTCTACTCCTCCTGGGTGAATTAACTTCTTTTTCTTCCAGGGCTTTAAGGTGTGCCATTAAGCTGCTAGTGTATGCTCTCTCCAGTTTCTTTTCGGATGCACTTATAGCTATGAGTTTTCTTCTTAGCACTGCTTTCATTGTGTCCCATAGATTTGGGTAGGTTGTACCTTCATTTTCATTGAATTCTAAAGTCTTTGATTTCTTTTTTTTTTTAATTTCTTCCTTGACCAAGGTGTCATTGAGTAGAGTATTGTTCAGTTTTCATGTGTATGTGGGCTTTCTGTTGTTTTTGTTGCTATTGAAGACCACTCTTACTCCATGGTGATCTGATAGGAGGCATGGGATTAGCTCGATCTTCTTGTAGGTGTTGACATCTGTCTTGTGACCAATTATATGATCAATTTTGGAGAAGGTACCATGCAGTGCTGAGAAAAAGGTATATTCTTTAGCTTTAGGATGAAATGTTCTATATATATCTGTTAAATCCAATTGGTCGAAAGTTTTGATTAGTTTCACTGTGTCCCTGTTTAGTTTCTGCTTTCCTGATTGGTCCATTGAGGAGAGTGGAGTGTTGAAGTCACTCACAATTATTGTGTTAGGTGTAATGTGTGCTTTAAGCTTTATTAAGGTTTCTTTTACGAATGAGGGTGCTCTTGCATTTGGAGCATAGATGTTCAGTATTGAGAGCTCTTCTTGGTGGATTTTCCCTTTGACCAGCAAGAAGTGACCTTCTTAGTCTCTTTTGATGACTTTAGGTTGGAAGTCAATTTTATCTGATATTAGAGTTGTTACTCCAGCTTGTTTCCTGAGACCATTTGCTTGTAAAATTGTCTTCCAGCCTTTTACTCTAAGGCAGTGTTTGTCTTTGACACTGAGATGTGTTTCCTGTATGCAGCAAAATGTAGGGTCCTGTTTCCGTTTCCAGTCTGTTAATCTGTCTTTTTATTGGGGAATTGAGTCCATTGATGTTAAGAGATATTAAGGAATAGTAATTATTACCTCCCGACATTTTTGAAATTATTTTTTTATATTTGAGAGGTTATCTTCTTTTGGGTTTGATAAGAGGAGGTTTCTATCTTGCTTCTTCCAGGGTGTAGTTTCCTTCCTTGTCTTGGTGTTTTCCCCCTATTATCCTTTGTAGGGCTGGATTTGTGGAAAGATAACGTGCAAATTTGGTTTTGTCATGGAATACCTTGTTGTCTCCATCTATGGCGATTGAGAGTTTTGCTGGGTAAAGTAGTTTTGGCTGAAATTTGTGTTCTCTTAGATTTTGCATTATATCTGCCCAGGATCTTCTAGCTTTCATGGTCTCAGGTGAGAAGTCTGGTGTTATTCTGATAGGTCTTCCTTTATATGTTACTTGGCCTTTTTCTCTTGCTGCCTTTAATATTCTTTCTTTGTTTAGTACATTTGGAGTTTTGATTATTATGTGACGGGATGTATTTCTGTCCTGGTCCAGTCTGTTTGGAGTTCTATAGGCTTCTTGTATATTCATGGGCATCTCTCTCTTTAGGTTGGGGAAGTTTTCTTCCATAATTTTGTAGAAGATATTTGCTGGCCCTTTAACTTGTAAATCTTCACTCTCTTCTATACCTATAATCCTTAGGTTTGGTCTTCTCATTGTGTCCTGGATTTCCTGGATGTTTTGGGTTACAACCTTTTTGCATTTACTATTTTCTTTGACTGTTGAATCAGTGGTTCCTATGGTATCTTCGGCTTCTGAGATTCTGTCTTCTATCTCTTGTATTCTATTGCTGATATTTGCATCTATGGCCCCTGATTTCTTCCCAAGGATTTCTATCTCCAATGTTGTCTCCCTCTGCGATTTCTTAGTTGTTTCTACTTCTGTTTTTAGAACCTGGATGGATATGCTCAGATCTTTCGCTTGCTTGATTGTGTTTTCATGTATTTCTTTAAGAGATTTTTGTGTTTCCTCTTTCATAGCTTCTACTTGTTGACCCATGTTCTTCTGTATTTCTTTATGTGATTTTTGTCTTTCCTCCTTATTGGCTTCTGCTTTTTGATCCATATTCTCCTGAATTTCTTTAAGTGATTTTTGTGCTTGCCTTATAAAGGCTTCTAACTTTTGATCCATTTTCTCCTCTATTTCTTTAAGAGATTTATCTATGTATTCTGCTACCAGCATCCTGACCAGTGATTTTAGATCCAAGTCTTGTTTTTCTGGTATGTTGGGGTATCCAGGGCTTCCTGTTGTTGGCGAACTGGGTTCAGATGCTGTCATGCTGCCTTGATTTCTGTTAGTAATGTTCCTTCGTTTTCCTTTTGCCATCTGGTTATTTCTGGTGTTAGTTGGCCTTGTTGTCACTAGCTGGTGTTTGAACCTCCCGAGAGGCTGGGCTCACCTGTTATTTCTCTACTGGTGACTATGCTGCAAGATAGAGACTGCCTCTGCGAGTGCTGAGGGGACCTCAGGGAGGGTGGTTCCCAACAGAGTTGGTGCAAGGCCGGAGGGCGTGGAGATGTCTCTCCAGCTGCCGCCCTTTTCCTGGTTAGTGGGGTGAGCCTGGAGGATCCTCCCGAGTGATGGTAGCCCCTGATTGAATCTGTCTACCTGGGCCTCTCTAGCTGTGTCCTGATAGCAATATGGAGGCCTACCAAGGGGCCACTGGCAGGCTGCTCCCAGCTGCCTTGGTGCAAGGCCAGAGGACATTGAGAAGTCCCACAGAGCCTCGGAGCTGGGCCTGGCTGGTGGCAAGAGCCTGGCGGATCCACCCACGCGATGGTAGCCCCGGCTGGAGTCTGTCTACCTGGGCCTCTCTAGCCCTGTACTTGTAGCACTATGGAGGCTTACCGAGACTGCTGCTGTAAGGGACCGCGAGCAGGTTGCTCCCAGCTTCCCTGGTGCAAGGCCAGAGGGCATGGAGAAGTCCCGCAGAGCCTCGGCGCTGGGCTTGGCTGGTGGGGAGAGCCTGGCAGATCCACCCACGCGATGGTAGCCCCGGCTGGAGTCTGTCTACCTGGGCCTTTAGCCCTGTCCTGGTAGCAATATCGACACCACTTCCTTAAAGACAACTCTCCTATCAGACTTCTGGGACATCTACATTTGATTATGTAGAGAGTTGCCATGCATATCTTGTCATTATTCTGGCAAATCTCCAACAACCTATAGTATTTAGGTTAGTAATTATGGAAACATTTTTTTAAATTACTGCTTATAGTTAAGAAGATTGAAACCAAAACCATTCAGTAGAAACCTTCAAGTATTTAATATTGTGCTATATTCTGGAATTCAAAAGAGAATTAAAGATTGACACCTTTAAATTAGTCAACTTTGAGTTATATGTATAAGTTTGTGTTGAGATACATGCATGTGTGTTTGTGTGTGTGTTGTACATGTAATAATGGTACACTTTTGCATGTGATGCACACATGGTATGTGTGTATGTATATGTATGCTGTGTTATGATCTATCTATCTATCTATCTATCATCTATCATCTATCATTTATCTATCTGTCATCTATCTATCATCTAGTGCTTCTGGTGGAAGTCAGAGGACAAATTCTGGTGTTACTTTTTAGGTGTTCTCTACTTTCTGTATTTTTGAGGCAGAATCATTCACTGGTCTGGAGCTCTCTAACAGTTTAGGTTGCAGGGAGCCTCAGTGATCTTCTTGTCTGTGTCTCCCTAACACTAGAATTATTTTATTCATGTGTTTTACTTATTTTATTCAGATTTTATTCATGTGTTCTGGGGATTGAACTTAAGCCCTTGTGCTTGCTAGGGAAGGATGTGGCTAATTGAACCATCTTCATAGCCCTACAGTGGAGACTGTTGAGTCCAGTGATTGAAGACTCACTGGACAAATATTACAGAATCAAGAATTATATGAACTTCCACATAGGCTGCATACATGGCTACATATGATTTTATAAGTATATTTAAGAAGGTATTTATAAATATACTGTTATAACTGGATTTATACATTGCATTTATTCAGCCTTTTTTAATGAGAATAAAAGAAGGTTTTATAATTTGCATCAACATGTAAAAATCCCACTTTATTATCCTTGAAAATTGGGATTCAAATATGAGACTAGAAAAAGAAATTTTAGTCTCAGTCTCCTGGATATTGATTCAGGCCCCACTTTTGTCAGGAGGTGCAGAATAGTCAGTGCTCACAGAAACTGTAACGGGGTGTCTGAGCCCTTGCACAGGAGTTATAGGTAGTTGTGGGCTGGATGGTAGGTGACAGCGCCCGCGCTGCCACGGTACCAAGTATCAGGCATAGGCCTGGGGGATTGACAGAAGACACAGACACGGGTCATCCAGTAAGGAGAATGCCAAAACTTTACTGAGAGACCAGCAATATATATACTAGAGGCCAGGGAAACAACAGGAAAAAACAATTATGCACCAGGGACGTCCCTACTACTTTGGGCTGGAAAACAGGAATCAAATTAAGCCTCAGGATGTTCCTCAGGATGTTTTTGCTCTCAGGAAACCTGTGCAAACAGCTCAGCTGGGGGAGTTGAGCTAAGCTCATCGATGCCCAACACTAGGGACTACCCCTCACTTCTGTGCAAGAGCAATGTGTACTTTAATCACTGTGTCATCTCCCTAGATTGAATCCAGGATCTTGTATTGTCTATGCAAGAACACTACCATCATGTTGCACCTCAACCCTTTTACTACATGTTTGTTTGATCAGAATGTACCAAATAGGAAGTCAGCTACAGCCTGAAAGTTTGCTGAAAGCCTACCATGCTGAGGCTAAGCATTGTGACATCTGTATGCCCACCATCACAGGTCATGCCACAAACACTAGCTTCTGTTTCACATTGTTCTTCTCCTCAGCTAGAAATAAGTGTAGGAGTGTGGGTCAGAAAGACAATGCAATGATAGGAAAGGGGATGATTCCACATTGAGGAGAGATGGATGGAAGTTTTAAAGGTCCCATCTGTGGGGAAGCAGTAGAGTCAGCATCAAGGTGTGAATTAAGAGGAAAGATTAGGGGAATCTTAATCTTTATAAAGGAGAATAAACATGCACTAGAAATTACTGCACATGAGAAAATACGGCATTATGAGCAGTAGATATTTGACATTGTCAAACAATCCTTAAATAATATGTGTAAAATCGTCATTCATATGGTATGTGTGTTTGGGGGGAGTTGTTTTGCATGTGTGTGTGTGTGTGTGTGTTTGTGTGTATTTGTGGTTTGTTTGTTATGTGTATGTGTGTGTGATGTACATGGTATGTGGTGTTGTGTGTGTATGTTTGATGCATGTGGTGTATGGTGTTTGTGTGTGCATGTGTGTGTGTGGTATTTTGCACATGTGTATGTGTGTATGGTATGGTGTGCAGTTTTTTGTGAGTTGTGTGTGTGTAATTTTGTTGTTATTTTCAGTGTTATTTGGGGGCTTTTTCTGGAAGGGATGGTGTTTTACTTTGACATTATGGAAAATCTCATTTTTTCAACATTTACTTTTACTTTTAATTATGTGTCTCTGTGTATGTTTCTTTATATGAGTATTCACACATGATTTCAGGTACCTATGGAGGCCAGAAGCATTCTATACCCCAGAGCTGGACTTACAAGTGGTTGCGAACCACCTAATGTAAACTGGGAGCTGAACTCAGGTCCTCTGGAATCTCCATTTAACCACAGAGCCATTTCTGCAGCTCCCTGGAAATCTCATTTTGGAAAGTTTAGCTTGGTACACTCTTGCACAGCCTAAGGGGTGGACTTGACTAGGATTGTAAGAGAATGAAAAAAAGTCAAACACATGCAAATAGATGGAAGGTCTGGGTGTCAGATGGAAAAGCCAAGGCACCTCAGAAATTCACTGTTTATTAAATACTGTTGGATGGGGTCACGAGGTGTTGCATGTAGATAAACAAGGAGTCAGGGATTATTGCATGCAGCTAAACAAGGAGGCATGTTCAGTACGAGCAGCCTCTGAAGGGGAGCAATCTTCAGTCACAAATATCCAGGGGAAGAATGTTAAGGTGACCATCTTCTGCACATGTCACCAACATCAGCACATAGACCAGAGGAATGTTTTGTCTGAGGGACTGAGGCCCAGGTCCTTAACAAGGCCTGCTCATGGCAACATCACACCCACTCAGACCCTCTCACACTCCAGGCTTTTTCTGCTCCTCACATTAACTGATAAATTTATTTGATGACTGTTACTAATCAGTCCAAGAATCAATGTTAAGTTTATTGAAACCACAATTTGTTAAACTTATAAATATGCATTTAGCATCACTTACCCCATGTTAGAGGCTACTAGTCAGTAGGATTCCCTGAGATATTGCTAGCAGGAACTACCACATGAGAGACCATGCAGACTTAAGGTTTTCTAAATAGGGTTTATTCTAGCTTGTTCATTGCACTTGAAGATGATAGTGCAAAGTTAAGGTAGAGACTTATGACCCGACATTATTCTAAATTGTATCAGCTGTGGGAAAAGAGGCTAAGTCTGGAATCAATGACAGAAAATAGTCCGGAGTTGGGAAATCAGGAAAATAGTGTTTCACATTACATATGAGTACCCCAGTCCTCAACTAAAATTTAACGTAGACAATAGATCACACAACCAATAGTGTTATTTTGAAAATTCTCTTCTGTGGGTATAATCAAAATACAACTTACCAAACGTACTTATTTTTCTCTTACAGGTTTGAAAAAAACACATATGACTTAAATAGGATGTACTGTGGATATGCTACTAACATGTACATTTATTATACACACTGCACTGAGGAGAGAATAATCATATGTGAAGAGATGGCCAGCAAGGTACTGGTGGAAAGTGTGCTGAATGGCCTTCCAGACAGTAGCAAGTAGCCACTCTAGTAGCTAGTCTCTAGCTACTATCCTGTTGTGGTGGTGTGAATGAAAATGGCCCCCAGGGGATCATTCATTTGAATACTTGGTCCTCAGTTGGCAGAACTGTTTCAGAAGCACAGGAAGGTATGGCCTTGTTGGAGGAGGCGCGCCACTGAGGGTGGGCTTTGTGTTTTCAGAAGCCCATGCCATGGACTTGTCTCTGTCTCTATCTTATGCTTGAGTATCACAGCTACTGCTCAAGGCCATGTCTGCCTACCTGCTGCCATCCTCCTCACCACAGTGGTCATTGGACTCTAACCTGACAGATGCAAAATTAAATGCTTCCCTTTATAAGTAACCTTGGTCAAGGTGTTTTGTCACAGCAATTGAAAGGTTGCTAAGACATCTGTCATTCAGAAGAACTTCAGGCAGTGTGCATCTCCTCTCACACAAACACAGTAACAACAATACGACTGCAGTCCTGCCTCTATATAATGTTTATGTCTAGATTTCTTTGTCCCATTTGGCCACTGCCATGATACTAAGTCATAGCTTTTCACCATGTGTTTTCAGCACACAGTGTGCTGAACATAAGATCATGTATCCCTCTTTTTCCAAAGATAAACCAGACAAATTTCAACCTCAAAGGGAATAAAGTCTCAAAAAATATAAAAAGCATAGTATGATGTGAACAATTTGTATTAAAGATTTATAAGCACTTAAAAAAAAGATGTGAGGGAAAATAAATTTTTCAATTGACATAGTGAAACATTTGATGGATACTTAATACCCTGTCATGATAAAGCTCAGGAGACTAGGAGTAGCCTTCCCAAGAATAATCAAGCTTTGACATGAAATAAAGAACAAACAAATGAACAAAACCCTGAAGTTTGAATTAACATCATCTCTAATAAGAGAATGAGAATAAGGTAAGAATGAACTTCATTAATCACCTCATTCACATTGCTAATACGAAGGGCAGAACACCAATGGATGTTAAAAAATGAAGCTGGGCAAAGATCAGAATCAGGCCAAACTGGGAAGACAATAAATGGGAGTGTCTACTGTTGACCCACCCTGGTTAGTGAGGACAAGTAGACTGAAGAAACCAGTCCACCAGGGGATGCCACACATTTGGGTTCAGGAGGAGAGCAAGCAAAGCACTTCTCGTTTTTATTATTAAAGCAATCAATACACAAGGTAACTTTCATCTCCAATTTGTGAGGGGGGACCTGAAGGTTAGAGGTTAGTCTTCTTGGAAGTACCTTGCATTGAGCAGGTTTGGAGTTAGGTTAAGTTAATGTAAGCACAGTGAAAGAATATACTTGGTGTTATATCTTATCATCTTTGGTCCCAGGTGAAATGAGACAAGAATATTCTTCCTAGGTCTTTGCCTTCCCCACAGAAACGATGTGGACGTGCCACCCAGGGTGCTCCCTTCACATCCTTCCTTTCAAGTGCATCCACTTACCAGTGTGTGAAATCCTTTCCAGAAGGCAACCATATGGGAAAAAACCTTTCTGTACTCTGCACTACCCATAGCTCATAATTCACAGCTTTCTTACACAGACTCCCAAAATCTTTCATCTTTTCTCAACGACCTCCAATATCTTGATCGGCAGAATTTTCTAAGTTCCAAAAGAATTCAGAAGATAATTATTCCCTGACACTTATAGATAAGACTCTCTTTGCTTGAGGACATGGAACAGGTTTTATTCCGTGTAAGTTAACATGTATGTCTCACCTCCCAAATATTCACTAAGCCAGCTTCCGGACCACAAGTCAAGTAACTAGATCATCTGACTGTGATTTTTCAGTCTCCTAACAGAAGGAAATGATTACAGGCCTAGCTAATGCTTCCCACCAAGAATAAAGAAAAATCCACATGGAATCAGACCCTCAGGGATCAAAGTAGGAAAAAAAATTAGGGAAGGGAGTGCTTGTTGGTTTAGGTGCACTCTCTTGAGTTTTAATCCTCTAGTGCAACATCTGAGAAATGATGCAAGCATACCAATCACAGCAGTTGCATGCACTGCACCGGTCATGTGCCTTGGGGCAGCAAACTGTCTGACAACCAATTTTAGGGAGAAAGCACTTACTTTATTTACATCTTGAGCATGCAATCCTTGTGATAGGGAAGTTAGGGCATCCTGTTTCTATTCAACCACATTCCATCACAACCTGAAGAAGAGAGACGTGTGTAACTCCACACTGAACTGGTTTTGAACTATGTGAACTTTTAGAGATGTGAAACAAGTCAAAGTTCCTGCAGGGAGGCCTCTGAGATGTCATTGCATGAATCTTTGAAGAAAAGTACAAGTTTCACTGGAGACCCAGGATGTCACTAGCATGTGCAAACGAGTTACTAGGCTGCCAAGCGCATGATTAGAAGAGCGGTGTATGCATAGCCCACACGGAAAATAGCTCCATGTTGCTGACTATTCTTTATGCTAGCTTTCTTCAACTTCCCACCCAAGAGACTTTTGTATCTTCCTTGGTCATGGTCACATGACAGGGAAGTTATGGTGGCAGCACCTGAAGTGTCTGGTCACACTGCACCCACAGAAACAGAGAGCAGTATTGGTATTTAGCTTGCGTTCTCTTCTTCATTTGCTTCAGGACCCATCCCATGGAATGGTGTCTCCCACAGTCAAAATGGGTCTCCTCACATCAAGTCACCTAGAGTATTCTTTACAGGCACTCCTAGGGAGATGTCTCCTAGGTGATTCTAGATCATATCAAACTGACAATACTGTAACAGATATTGATTATTATGAAGATGTAGGAAATCCACAAGAGAGGTATGCTTCCCTACTAAGTTAAAAAAAAACAAAACATATTTGCTATCAGAAAAAAGCTATGTGGCTATTACAGAAGAGAGCCAATGTTCTGGAGACTCTGAGTCTTCAGCTCTGCACAAGTCTTATAGAAGTACCACCCAGTCTTATTCTTGGTTAGTAGTCACTTGGAGAACTCTCCGGAGGCTATAAGATTGTCCTAAATTATAAATTAAAAGCCTGGGCATCTCAATGTAAGAATCTTTCTGGAGTCTAGTTCTCTGGTCAGAGAACACAGGAGTTACTTTAAAAGCACACAAAGACTTTTATGTACTTGCATGAACATTGGGAAGAGAAATCAAAGGTTTGAGTTGTTCATTAATGTCTAAGTTTTGCAAATTTTTAGAAGAAACCAACAAATGACAAATTATTTATTTTCTTTATTTGCACACTAATGGTCTACTACTGTAACATATTTTTTTTTGTCTTCTGTGACCTATGAGACTATTGACACCTGGTTCTCGGTGAAAATAATGTATAAACATTTGTCACTGTGTATAGTGTTTTATTAATGCAGTGAAACTGAATCTTAGCACTTTCAAATCTAGACTTTCGAATCCCGAAATTTTGGATTTTAGTCTTAGATTTGTTTCCTAAAACAATTTTTAGTGCTAGCTGCTGCACAGTTGTGGCAGGAATAAATAGTTTGGTAGAAGATCTGTAGTGGAAAAGACTTTGGACCCCCAGAATACTGACAAGGAAAAGCTTCAAGAGGCTCAGAGGAATCAGTTTTTTCCTTGGAGGGATACTGCCCTCTAGCGGTAGCATAGAAGAACTTTGCCCTGGTGTCTTACTAGAGGGAGCCTTTAGTTGGAATGAAACCTCACAGGAAATAGACCTGGTTTCCACGGGCAGCTACTCTGCACCGCGTCCATCCAATCCTATTTACTGTGTAAGGCATTGAAAGATATTCAAAAAAGCGGGATAGGACACAACTGTAATCTCAGAACTCAGGAGGAGGAGGCTGCGTGCAGAGGGACAGCTGAGTTCTGGGCTAACCTCGGCTACACAATGATTTACTATTACATCTCAGTTGGTGTCGCAGACATCTACACAGTCTTCCCTGTTGCATTTAGTAACTTTGGAGAGATTTCCAGCCCACACAGGTTTGGGAAGCTATAATTAATTTAGTTGTACGGATTTGACTTCTTTAAATGAAACTCCCTTTGGGTATGCACAGAGAAAATGTTTTCAGCACAGCAGCATCGCGTCCCCAGGGCATAGTGTTTGGTCACCGTGTTCATCACAGCAACAGAGAGTAAACTAAGACAGCCCGTGTTCCAGAATTATGGAAGTGGAGGCATAAGGATCAGAGTTCAAGGTGATCCTCGGCTACATAGTGACTGTAACAATGAGATCAGGCCTGTCTCAAAAACAAAACAAAACAAAAAAAAACAAAACAAAACAAAAAAACCAAAAAGCAAACCAAAAAGAAAAGTGTAGAACTCCACTATTCAAATGGCCTTCCACTCAAATAAAAGTTTCAATATGCGTGGTGTTCTTTGAATATCATAAATGGTAAAAAAAAAAAAAAAGTTTCAAATGAACACAATCCAATGGACCATGTCTATTTAAAGGCTAAGGGCATTTCTGAGGTAGGATCAGAATTTAATAAGAGAAAATCCCAGAGACTCTCAGAATATTAAATATGGAGATAGGGAATTATAATGTGAACTCTTTATTTTTCTCTCTTTAAATTGTGTGTATGTGTTCATGAGGAGACCAGAAGAAGGCATCTGAGTTACATGCACTTTCAGCGTGCAGGAGACCGGCCTTTATAATTGGGTGCTGGAATCTCATCGTGGTCCTCAAGATTCTACAGGAAGCTCTCTTAACCTTTAGTCATTTTTCCAACCCTGTCTTTGATCTCATTAGTGAAGTTTGAATGGCAGAACCTTATTTATGTGGATTTAATAAACTAATAGAAATATTTAATTTACTAAATTAAAATCCTGATATCAGTTGCCTCATCCAAACCTCACTGAAACCAAGGAAAGCAACCTAAGTTTTCTAGCTTATGTTCAACAATCAGTTGATCTTGGAGCAAAATCCAAAATAGAATAAAATTAGATCCAAAACGTTTTAAATAACATATATCATGATGAAGAGCTACATTCCTAATGTCCTTTAACTGAATATCCTATGACTGTAAAAGCAGTTGGGAATATGTTAGAGGGCCTGTCACCCTGGAATTTTCTGAAACACAAATTATATATATTTTGCATTAAAAAATGTAACTTCACAGATTCTAGTAATGATGGAAATATATACTGGACACATCAATGAAAGAAAAAGTTGAAAGACCATCCAAAGACTGCCTCACCTAGGGATCTACCCTATATGCAGGCACCAAACCCAGACACTATTGCAAATGCCAAGAAGCACTTGCTGACAGGAGCCTGATACAGCTGTCTCCTGAGAGGTTTTTTCAGAGCCTGACAAATACAGAGGCAGATGCTTGCAGTCAACCATTGGACTGAGAGCAGGGTCCCTAATGGAGAAGTTAGAGAAAGAACTGAAGGAGCTGAAGGGGTTTGCACTCCCATAGGAAGAATAACAAAATCAACCAGCCAGACCCTGCAGAATTCCCAGGGACTTAACCACCAACCAAAGAGTACACATGGAAAAACCCATGGCTCCATCTGCATGTGTAGTAGAGGATGACCTTATCTGGCATCAGTGGGAGGGAAGGCCCTTGGTCCTGTGAATGCTTCATGCCCCAGTGTAGATGAGACGGGAATGGGTGGGTGGGTGGGTGGGTGGGTGGTGAAGCACCCTCAGAGAAGCAGGGTAAGGGGAGATGGGATAGGGGATTTGCAGAGGGGAAACCTGGAAGGGGGATAACATTTGAAATGTAAATATACCAAATAACGAATAAAAATTTAAAAATAAAAGAAAGAAAAAGTTGAGCATAGTAAGAGAATGGAATTGAGTGTTGGTATTAAAACTAAGAGCCCTACTGCTTAGGAGAATAATGAAGTAAATTCTATACTGGTGAAAGAAAGTAGCTGCTATTCACTATGGAGATTTCTTTTTATTGTCTACCATCTGCTAATTTTAGATGATACCCATCCCACAGTGGACAGGGACTGCTCCATTTCCAGAGAACACCACATCCAATGAGATTGCCTAGGGTGATTTAGTTGTCTTCTAAAACTCCTTTCCAGCAGAAATGAGACCCAAGCTGCTTTTTTTTCCCAGGGTGATCTAAATTTATTTCTGTCGTACACCATTGTTTTTGTCTTAAGAACCCAGTTCATACCACAGTGAGGCTGGCTGTGTTATTACAAACCTTCACAGGAAGGGAGGGATCTGGGTGAGAGACACAGGAAGGAAAGGAGGGGGAGGGGAGGGGAAAGGGGGCAGGATTGGATGGGGGGGGCAGGAGAGAAGCCCAGAGTGCTAGAAAAATGAATGAAAATATATGGCTGCCATGGATGGGGGGACCTTTAGAAAGTCCAAGAGACTTGGGATATAAGAGACTCTCAGGACTCATCGGAGGTGGCCTTAGTTGAAGTCCCTAACAGTGGGCAGCTGGAACCTGAAGAGATCATTTCCAGTAGTTAGATGGCCCTCGGTGATGAGATGGTGACACCAACCCACCTTCCAAATTTTTGACCCAGAATTGTTCCTGTCTAAAAGGGATGTGGGGGACAAAAATGGAGCGGAGACTGAAGGAAAGGCCATCCAGTGACCAGCCCAACTTGGGATCCATCCCATAGGTGGGCAGCAAACCCTGACACTACTACTGATGCCATGTTGTGATTGCAGACAGGAAGCAAGCTCGGCTGTCCTCTGAGAGGCTCTACTAGCAGCTGACAGAGGCAGATGCAGATACTTATAGCCAACCATTGGACTGAGGTCGGGGACTCCTATGAAAGAGTTAGGAGCTGAAGGGATAGCATCCCTACAGGAAGGCTGACAATGTCAACTAACCTGGACCCCTGGGAGTCCCTAGAGACTAAGCCACAACCCAGAGAGCATACACGGGCTGGTATGCTCTCTGAGGCCCCTGACACATAAGTAGCAGAAGACTGCCTCGTCTGGCCTGGATGGAGAATGGGGGAAGCACCCTTTCAGAGTCAAAGAGGAGGGGGGACCAGGAAGAGGGCAACATTTGGGATGTAAATTAATTAATTAATTGGTTAATTAATTAAAAACAACCTTCACGCTGTGTCTGACTTTTTTCTTGTGTGCTATTATGATATATCCTAGTGAAACCTGTTGTTTGTTTGTTTGTTTGTTTGTTTGTTTGTTTTGAGACAGGATTTCTGCCATATACTCCAGGTGGGGCTCACCCTTGTGTGTTCCCAACTGGCTTGAACTCATGGTCCTCCTGTGTTTTTTGAAGCCTAAAATAAAGCTTTTTTCTAAAGACAGGTTATCATCAAATCGTTACAGCAAAGTCATGCCCAAGAACGGGAGACAAAGACAGGATGCAGAGGCACAAAGGTGATTTTCTGATCTCTCTCTCTCTCTCTCTCTCTCTCTCTCTCTCTCTCTCTCTCACACACACACACACACACACACACACACACACACACATTCTTTCTTCTCACCCACTGTTTTTAGAAGTAAATAAGCAGACAGAAGTATTGCATAGAACCTAAGAGGTAGAGGATTCCCACAGGAGTTTACTCATGGGGTAATGTTCTCAGAAACATAGTTGCTTTCTTAATTGGAAATAACGGCCTTTTTATCAGTTCCTCCAGGGTTGTTTTTGTTTCTGCAGGGTTTTCAATTCCAACTGATAAAGAATGAGAGAAACATGAACAGGCGTGGATGCTATCTTTGTCCACCTCATTTCTGGGCAACACCTCACATCGGGCACAGGAAATATAAAAATAATCTACGTACAGCAGCTCCCGATCTAGGAATTCCCTGAGCTGACCTCCACCTACTGCTGACCCCGTAGCCCTGCTCCCTCATCCTGCATGCCTGGTGTCTGGGTGCGGGAACTATGTCTGTGCCCACAGTCTGATGATTTTCCTAGAACAAGCAGGAGATGGAGAAGTAAAGACTTGTCACAATTTATTTCCTATTTTTATAATAAAGACACCGTGACCAAAAAAAAGGTCATGGTTTGTTTCCCTAATAGATTACAAAACCCCAAACAGGAACTTGAAAGTAGGAGTGGGAGCAGAGCCTGGAGAGCGCAGCTTACTTGATTTCATCCCCAGGCTTGCTTAGGTTATTTTTAATACAACCCAGGACCATCTTGGCACCTCTCCCCACCGTGAGATAGGCCCTCCATATCAACATTACACAAGAAAATTCCTCACAGACTTTCCTATACAGACAAATCTTTTATTATTATTATTATTGGATATTTTATTTATTTACATTTCAAATGTTATCCCCCTCCCCAGTCCCCCCCCTTCTATGAGGGTGATCCACCACCCACCCACCAACTCCCACCTCACCACCCTGGCATTCCCCTACACTGGGCCATTGAGCCTTCAGAGGACCAAGGGCTTCTCCTCCTACTGATGCCAGATAAGGCCATCCTCTGCTACATGTGTGGCAGACCAATCTTATGAAGGTATTTTCTCAGCTAAAGTTTCTTTCCCAGATGACCCAGGCTTGTGCCAACGTGACAAAAAAACCAAACCAAACCTGACCAAACCAAAGCTAGCCAAACAGAACAAAACAAAACCAAACAAAACCAGCACAACGTTGAGCATCTCCATGCAAGAAGAGCATCAGTAGTGAGACCCACTCAGACCACTCTGTGGGTTGGTCGGGGTTCAGACTAGAAGGACCCGGGGATCTGTCCTTTCAAGGACACACAGGGAATAGTGCTAGAAATATCAGCTCCTTTGAATAGATAGATAGATAGATAGATAGATAGATAGATAGATAGATAGATAGATATCATTTGTTTCTTACACACACACACACACACACACACACACACACACAATCAGTCCTTGTAAGTTTATATGAGCGTTGTTCGGCTGATTTAGAGGGCCTTGCTCTGGTGTCCCTCACCCTGTCTGGCTCCCCCACTCCTTCTGCCTCCTCTTGCACAGGGTTCCCTGAATAAGAAGTATTTTTTTCTACTACCGTAGGGAAAGCCATCTACTCTGACCCCGGCACGAGTATGTTTGTCTGTGTTGGATTTTAGATGAGACTCTTCCCCCAACAACTTAGGCAGTTGAACATTCATGGCGTTCCTTGGGAAAGTTTGTGAGGGGTAGCATTGCTGGAGAAAGTATGAGGGTGGGGGATGGGCTTGGCAAGCACAGAGCCTCACTGCAGTCCATTTCTGCCCTGTGGTACCTTCAGTTGAAGACTCTGGCACTATACCTCTGTTGCTGCTATGCCTGCCCCTATCTCTCTGGAGCCACAACCCCAACAGACCCTTTCTTCTACCAGTTGCTGTGATCGTGGAGTTTTAATCCTAACAACAGTAAAGTAACTTACACTACCTGCCTGCTCAGGACAGTTGTATTGAGGTCATTTATTCAGGCTGAGAGCCAATAAAACACTACAACGCTTATCAAATTTAAAATTTTCCAGTCCTGCCTTCCCAAGAGCCTGTAGATCTGAGATATGGTCTCCCAAGATCTATCACTCATTCACCCATCTATCATACATTTGTCTTTCTATCATCTGTCAGGGGCAGAGAAAAGAAAAATTCCTGGGAGCGATTCCCACCTTGAAGCCAGCTATCGGAATGCAACAAAGGATAGTGGTGTGCTGTGACCCACCAAAGGCAGTGGGTCCCCAGCATGCATCTGGATGTCCCCATTGCGGCAGAGGCAAGTAAGGACAGTGTGGTGACGGCAAGATGCACGGAGGATGGGACAGATGGTCTGACCTTACCGACATCCAGAGCCTCTGGGAAACTCAACAAAGTGTCTTTTCAAACAAGTGAAGACGTCAGAGTGACCATGAGCTAGGCAGGAGAAGATACAAGATGCCAGGCAAAGACTATGAGCTCTTTATGGGAACAAAATAACCAGCAAAGATGATTAGCTTCTACAAAGCAGAGTCTTTGGTGAGAGATAGCGGGAAATCAGGAGCCATCAGCTTTCCCAGGGGAAAAAAGAGAAGCCCGAAGCTGTGGGAGTCAAGGGCAGTGAGTAATTCCACTCTGTGAGAGACCAGCAGGAAGCTACAGATGAGAAATGGAGGACTAAAGCTGCAGTTTAGATCCATGTGATCGAGCCCTGAGTGAAGACTGCTAGATGCTGAGCACTTACACTGTGTTGAAAGTAATGACCTGTATTTTAAAATGTGTGCACAACATTCAGTTTGTAATCTTATTAAATATTAACTCTGAACCTTACTCCCTACCTCTAGAATTTTCTGGGATATATATAAATCCATGTATATTATATATATATATGTAATTACATATTATGTATAACATATAAAAATACTTTTAAATTACACATATACTATATAGCAATACATAAAATACATGTATAGTAATATAACATATAATATAATCAATTATAATAAATAATATGTATGTGTGCATATTATACTATTATAAAATGGATATAGTATAATGAGGTCACAATTTTAACATTTTAAAGATATTAAGATATTGGGTAGTTTTGTGAGGTTTCAAAGAACTGTTACAGTGTTCGGAATGCAGTCCATTTTCCAGTGAAGTTTGGACCACTGTTCAAAATTGGTACCATGAGTTAATTTAACATCCTTTTTAGATGATAACTGTGCAATTAGCTTATAATTAAATAATGAAAAGATCAAATCCATTTCATTCATGAATACCCTGAAATCAGTATTTTGTCTCAGAAAGATTTGTGAAGCCTAGATTTACAGCTCTTAGCTCGTACAGGGATCTGTTTCAGGAAACAGAGACTGTTTCAGGAAAGTTTTAAAAAATTGTTCTGATAACATGGCTTCCAATAATGTTTTAGTATTTCTCAGAAGAAAATAAAATACATAGTGATGGAGAGCTGTCTCAGCAGTTCTGAGCATGCGCAGAGCAAACATTTGGATGGTAGTTCAGATCTCAGCTCTGCTCTAAAAGCCAGGTGTGGCCAGGCACCTGCCTGTAACTCCACACCCAGTAAGCAGACACAGGAAGATGACTGGCGATTGCTGGCTTCCGGCTTAACTAAAGAAAAAAGTTCATAGGATCCTCTTTCAAGGAGATAACCTGCATCAAAGCAATATGGTGGGGAGTATTGGAGGAGGATACCCAATGCTCCTTGCTGGCCTCTACATGTATGTACAGGTACAGGTATCCACACAAGTGCGCACACACCACACATATAGATACATGATGTTCCTATGTATATGCAAAATAAAATTATATAACATATTAATAGTAATAGAATAAAATCTTTATTCTGATAAGGCACAGATTGCCAAATCAATAACCTGGGTATTATTAGTTTAAATAAATGATAAAAATATGAAGATACAGTGTTCATTCTATTTTACGTAGGCATAAGTTATAAGAATTTATAGTACACAGTTTCATTGGTAGATAGAGCAAAGTTACTTTATACATGGAGGCTGATTCTTAAAGGTTTAGACAGATGATCTCTAAAATACTAAAATATTTCCAATTCATCAATACATCACTGTTGTCCCAGGTCCTTTACCTTGTGCTCCCTCAAACCTGTATGTGACTGAGCAGCTTTTGAAACAGGGAAGTTGCTCCCAAACTGTGGCCTGTGTTGGTGTGTTGGTTAGTATTTAAATATCACTCAGTCTCTATGTAAACATGTAAGAATAAAGCAAGAAACAATGTTTATTAGACAGACTGAGATGTGCACTTTCCCGGGTGCTTGACATCATTTTAAGAGCTAAGTAGTCAGTACACCAGGTCAGAGGGAACCATCTGTGAAGAGGGGAATGTTCTGTGAAGCAGGTTTGTCTGTGGGATAGTTTAAGTACACAGTTAATGTTTAGTTGACTCAAATATTGTAGCTTCCTCCTCTCTTGCATGGGTTTGCACTAGGCCTTTACTTCTGGATAAATTTAGAAGAGTCAGATTAATCCAAATCTTCAATCTTCACCGGGGAGGCCGTCTTCTCACAAATCCAAGAAATTTCAGCACTACAGCGAGAAATGTAAATATTCCCTCTTTCAAAATAAGCACACTCTCGGGATCCATTGACACTGGCAAGCTCCTTATCGCTAAACCTGAAAAGTAATGGATTTAAAATTAATTAAAACTATTGTATATGAAATGTAATTAAAATTTAGTGTTCTCGGCCACCTTTAATGGGAAAAATGGGGCTATTTATGCAGCCTTGACAAAGCATCAGGATCTGCAGTGCCAGCACATTTGTGTCCTTTGCTTCAGTTTACCGATCCTGGGTAAAACATTCCCTTAAGAAGAATATATTTAGCTCCGCATGACATGTTGGGACAGTAGCAGCAGGAAGGTTGAGGGAGTGACCAGCTACTGTTTGATTGGATTTGAGGCTGACTCCATGAGAGGGGACCGGTGCCTGACACTGCTCACATCTGTTGTTGGCCTGTTTGCTTTCTGCAGAAGGGATGGGAGTTGGATGGGTTGGGGGACCAGGTAGGGGATGAGGGAGGGGAAGCCACGATAAGAATATACTGCATAAAATCCAATTCAATAATAAGAAGAATATTTAAGTTATGGTTCGGGGATTATTATCCCCACCAGTAATATGGAATTCCGCTAGTGGAATTAACCCAGTGCAGATTACAGTAGAGCTCATAGATCATTTTTATATTTCATGTTTTAATAAGGGAGCTAGGAAAATAAAGTCAAGCTATATAAAAAGTTGTGGCATTTAAGTGTGTAAAAATGTAATTATGTGTGCTTTCATAGATCCTTGAGAAAACAAGATAAGATTTGAGAGAAGAGATGAATGATTTATTGATGTGATCAGGTAGTTGTGAAATTGTGTCCTGCTTTTGGCTCAACTTTAATGATAATTATTAAATGATGTCCTTGAAAATCATGAACGCTCAGTTTCAATGTTTGTTACAAGTGCTGCTTTTTTTCAAATCATGTACACGGTGATGCCTGTTCCTTTATTCATTAGAGATAAGCCTATTAAGCATCACAATTTGAATATATCTTGGAAATAGAGACCTTATCCTGGACCCAAGGAAGTGGCTGCATGAGCCTGAAGTAGTCTATCTAAGCTGGGTATAGAGAACTGGGTCATTTGACAGCTGTGTGATGACCTAGGGTCATTGTCCATGGGCGCTGCATCCCAACCATCGGCCATTTCCTCCACATGTTCACTGGAGCCAGTGGATGAGTCAAGAATGACCAATATTCATACGGGAGAGGAGAAATGTATATTCTAACCCAAGAACTGTGCTTCATTTACACGGTGCTGTGGTCCCACTCCAGGAAGGTCTGTGTCTAATGGCCCCTGTCTCCTCAGGTCAACTGTGAGTGCTACCCAGCCAGTTATTCTGCTTTTACAAAGAACAACTCTCCTTTATGTCTGTATTGTTTTGAGTGAGGCTTCTGCCATCATTACTAGTGTGAAGATAGACTAACCAAATATGACTAGCAATGGTGATAAGAGCCTGGGAGATACATATTTGAACAGGAAAAGTAGCAGAAAAAAATGTCTGGGAAGTAGATCTCTAGGAAGAAAAGAATAGACACATCATTATTTGGTGAGCCAAAGTTGAATCCCAGCAGCTTTGAGCAAACATGAAGAGGAAGAAGAGAAGGAGGAAGAGGAGGAGTAGGAACAAGAAGAGGAGGAGGAAGAGGAGAGATACTAGTGTTGCCAATTCTCATTTAGTTTAAACACTTTAGCATTAAAAAATATAAATACAGATATTCCATTTCACTGAGGTTCTGGTGTGGAATGTTTATTTTAAAGTCTTTCTAAGAAATTTTGAACTATGTGTTCTTTGAAACTTTTATTTTTAAAAGGAATAACTATTTTTTTATTTATGTGTATGTCTATATGTCTATGCATATTTGTATGCATATGTCCACAGAGGTCAGCAGAGCAGGCTAAATCTCCTGGACCTGGAGATATAGGTGGTTGTAAGTCACTTGTGGGTGATAGGATCTAAACTCAAGCCCTCTTGTAAAGGTAGCCAGTGCTCTTAACTATTGAGCAATCTTTCCAGTCTTTAGTTTTAAATTTTAAAAAATGCTTTTGAGATGACTCATGGATAAGGGCATTTGCCCTTGACCTTGAGTTCAGTTCCCTGAGCCCTCATGCTGGAAGTAGAGAGCTTAATCCTGCAGGTTGTTCTCTGGCATGTGTGCTTTGGCACCATATAACCCTGACTTCCCCCAATAAAGAAACAGAAACAAAAATAATTTTTAAACATGACAGTTAAAACAAATCTTGTTCTTGAGAAAATAAGGACTTAGACCATGGTACCATCTTGTAAATGAAATAAACACTAGTATTTAAATCCCAACCCACACCACACACCCACTGGCTTCCTTTTTGAGCCTGGCCTGACTCCAAGTGCCACTGGGGCTTCTAGAGCCTAGGTCTGGACTTCTTTTCTAGGGAGTCTTTTGAAGACTGCAGAAGATGGGATTGGGGAAGGCTTCGAAAGACAGATTTTTATGTTGATTCCTATTTTGTTATAACTTTAAATAGTTGCAAAGCTTTGACTTCCCAAACCATACAGATTTGACATGTACTTTCAACATTGTTATCGAGACTCTACAGCAGTAGATTTTGCTTCGGGAATTTGCCATGTGGGTCTGCATCATGAAGATAATCTATAAGCTATTCAGGCATCTCAGGCTTCTGTGAGAAAATCTCAACAATTATTTGAAATGAGTAAATATGTCAGCATCTGAATGTATGTCGTTATGACAAACACCACCCTTGAAAGTTGTAAAGGCTGGGAAACGAACTGGCCAAATGGCTAAATGGGTGAACTAAAGTGTTCAGCCTTGATTTGATTACATTTGAGCTGGACAATCTTAGGCAAGTCACTGAAGCTCTCTGATAGTATTTCTATTATGTAGCGGGGGTATAAAAGTACATCCTTCAGGGGTTTATATTTATGAAGTACTTTGAACATAGTATTGCATATTCATGCTTAATAAGGAAAACAACCAAGAGACACATGAAGCTTAGCGCATTGCTCTGCGTTTGACAAAACAGATGAAATTACTTACCAAGCCCTCAATGTATTCCCTATGGAAGCTCTCTCCTTTGTTACACAATATGGTTCTTTTTATCACATCTAGGTTTATAGGTATTTCAATTTATATGAATTTTTTCTCAGAGTTCTATGGGAAGCCTGATCTTCCACCCCCCAGCAGTTAGATACTCACAGGGTTGGAGGGGGAAATGAACCATCCTCCCACAGCCAGTGTCTGCCCGATGAGTTCCAGGACAATCCCAGCCAAAAGAAAGAAAATGTGAGAGACAGCTGTGATTGAAGGAGATCCTGGGGAAGGGAGAAAGCACAAGTGAGAGGCCCATCTACCACTCTGCAGTGGTAAGATTATAACTCATTCAGTTCATTTGATGGCTGGCAATATAGCACAGTGGTAGAACACTTTCTTAACACGTGCTGGTCCTGGGTTCCATGCCCAGTGCCTCAAATCACTTATTAGTTCTCGCTCAAAATCCACTAATGTTCTATTACAAACAAGAGCATCTCACATTTGTTTCCCATTGTATGGGCAATTTCTATAGCTGGAGGAGGAGAATCAACCATACCCTTTCTTCGATGCTGTCAATCTTTACCAGAGTGGCATTCTTGTCCGTACAGTCCTTTCTGCTATCATGCCAAGATTTCTCTTCATTGATTGAGAAATAGTAGCAACTCCTTCCGTGCCATTGCCATGTCTTTGGACAAGGATTGCATTTATGGTCTGAAAAAGACATCATACTCATGTGGGGTGATTACAAAAGCCCCTGGGAACTAAGTCATGCACAGACATGGACAACAGATCCAAGCATAAGCACCCTGAAACATACCATGCCAGGACCTTCTGGAAACAGAGTAACCTCTGTTGGGAGTTGTACAATTTGGGGAATACTTTTTGCAGGAGCAGGTTTTGAATGTTATGATAACCAGAGCACCGAGAAGTAACTGATAAATTGAGAGGTTAAAGTATCCAGGCTAGTAGCATTTGGAAATGACTATAACGTTTTCCAAAATACTAAAGGAATACCTATAATTTTTTTGTCCATTGTACATTTAGGGTGCCATGGTCAAGGGATTATTGAAGGGCATAAGTCCTAGGTGCTTCATGTGGGGACTTTGATCAGAGTAATGGGTTTGATCTGCACTCTTTGCAGAACTAAGTCAAATTACCAGAAGTGTGGATGAGAAATTCCTTGCAGAGTTTGGTAGCCATCTGCTCTTGCCTCTCCAGGAGGGCAGAGATCTGGGACTGGAGAGATTCCTCTGTGAGACTCTTTGTGGAGCTGTTCAGTGGTTCAGACAGATTGTCCTGCTGTGGATGGATGATTTTCTGAAGTGGTCTAGACTTCTCTGAATCAGAGTTAATGTCATTAGACACCTGCAAAACTGAAAGACATAATGAGACAGGAATATGGGAGGTGCTGCTCTCACAAGACTGCCAGGCTGACTCAAGAGTGTGGTCCCCTGGCCACCAGGAATTCTCCTCCTCCTTCTCCCCCCTCCTCCTCCTCTTCCTCCTCTTTCTTCTTCTCCTTTCTCCTCTCACTCCTTTCTTTCATTTTTCTCTTTCCTTCCTTTTCTCTCCTCCTTTCTTTTTCTCATTCTTCCTTCTGCCCTCCCTTTCTCTTTCCCTCTCTCTCTTCTCTCCCTTTCTTGTTGACTGCATGTTGCTTTCCTGTTCACACTCCGCCTCATTTCTTTCATCCTTGACAATAATCCCAGTCTGGTCTTGGACCATTTTAACCATTCCTAGTTCTGGATCCATGCATCTATTTTAAAATATCCTTATTTTTTTATTAAGCTTTCCAGTGCTTCATTAGCACTCCGCATATAGCAACTACTGCATCAAAAGCATTGTACTTTACAGAAAATGTCAATGCATTTCATGATAAGTCAACATCCTTTCACTTTAATTTGTTTTGGAGCATGCATCTTTTAGAAGATATGCAACTTATTATTTTTATCATCATGTGCTGAATATCTGTTATCTCAACAGGGATATCAGATTTCTTTCCCAAAGAAGAAGATAAATCATTAGTCTGTATATATATGTTCAAATCATAACTATCAATGAGTCCTTTTATATAAGAAATAAATGAATAGAGCCGAGGAGACATTAGTGTCTGTGATGCTTGATCATGTTGATGTGACAGGTATAGCTCACCTAGCAGTCAAACCTCTGGATGTGCCTGTGTGGGCATATCCAATGAGGTTTCTCTGAAATATTAAGACCCACCCTGAGTGTGGGCAGCACCATGCCCTAGGCCATGGACCTAGGCTGAGTATAAAAGAGGAAGCAATCAGAACATGGCATTCACTTCCCTTTGCTCTCTGACTTCTGATGTAATATGATCAACTACTCTACACGTCTGTCTTCATGACTTCCCCTCCTGAGGGACTGTATTCCTTCTTAATTAAACCATGGACCAAAATAAAACCTTTCTACTTGAATCTGCATTTTGGGTTTTTTTTTTGTTTT
This sequence comes from Apodemus agrarius, assembly GCA_964023405.1. Taxonomy (NCBI): domain Eukaryota; kingdom Metazoa; phylum Chordata; class Mammalia; order Rodentia; family Muridae; genus Apodemus; species Apodemus agrarius. The sequence continues at coordinate 161,321,374 of OZ030006.1, forward strand.
GATTTTTTGTTGTTTGTTTTATGTTTTGCTTTGTTTTTTATTTGGTTTGGTCACATCAACAAGAAACATTGATTCATACAGTGTCTTCTAATATTGTAATAAAAATTTTTGATTACAAATCTTCCAAGAGTGAGTGAGTGCTGATCAAATCAATACTCTTTTCTTAACACTTTATAGCATACATATCTTTAGGATGGCTTTCTACTACCATAATATAAAACGCCCTGCTCAGAATGAAGAAAATATTGTCTTAGGGTCTGTTGGGGAGTGGCTTCCACTGTAAGACACGTGAATAATTCCATTCTGTCAGCCAGGTGTGGTATAACTCCGACCCCTCCTCTTCCTTATCTATATGATTTTCCTCATTCACAAAAGTCAGGTTGTTGCTGCCACTCAAATATTTTCTTTACCCTAGGAAGGTCATCAGAGAACAGATTGAGTTCATCTTCTACTGAGTCTCAAGATAAACAAATTGCCATGCACCTCTGCAAATCCATCTCCCTCTTGCTCTCATGTTTTTCATTAAGAATAACATGTGTGTGACCGGGTCAGAAAAAGAGCTTGTTCATTCTAGTCAATAACTAAGACAAGAAGAATTCTCCTCAGAGTATGGTCAGGTTCATCAAAACCCAAAAATGACTGTGGGGCAGAATTCACATAGCAGTGAAATAGGCCCCTGGTTCATTTGCTTTGAAGGCATGCTGGAGAATGATCTGGAGTAACAGAAGTGATTTGAGGATTCTGCATGCTGGTACCTTATCCTTCCTGAATCAGCACATTGTATACGTGTTTTCCAAATGGCTTTCTTTTGTCTAATGCACATACACTTACACATAGTCGCCAAGGTCACCAGTCCTGTTACCAGCACCAAGCAGAGGGTCATCAAGCTCAAGGCAGCTCCTCGCCAAAGTGGGGATTGAGCTGGGCGTCCTGGAAACCAACAAAGCAGAAACACAGCATGCTGTTACTTTGGGAAGGTTGTCTCTCCCACTCAGAAAGCTTCTAACTATTAAACTTTCCCCTTGCTTTGTTAATGTCACTGTTTAAACATTTCTGACATAAAGTGTGATAAGGTACCTCCCTCAGCTCTCCATTTCCCCACCTTACTTTTAAGAGTGAATGTCCCTTGATTTTTTTCTACATTTTTCCCCATCTTTGTTTTTCTTCTTCAAGTCCACTGATGTCATGAATGATAGATATGTGGAGGTAAGTTCTCTGGAAGGATGTTGAGAACAGAAGAGACCCTGAGCTTTAAGGCACAAATCTGCAAAAGGAAGTGGCTCTTCCTTACTTATAAAGATGAATTATACTTTTAAAATTATCGTTAACTAGATGAAATAATGTTATGCCATTTTTGTCCTGTTTGCTATGTCATAAAGAATAAATTAATCCTGGATGAAAATGTGTATTCTAACCTGCAGAATAGCCCACAGAACCAGCAGGCAACTCTTGGACCAGGGTTGATATAAAAATATATGTCAGCTTAACCTTCCCTGATTCATACAATGTTTTTCAATTTTTTATTAGACATATTCTTTATTTACATTTCAAATGCTGTCCCCTTTCCTAGTTTCCTCTTTGAAAATCTTCTAAGCCATCCCCCCTTCCCCTGCTCACCAATCTACCCACTACTGCTTCCCTGTTCTGGCATTCCCCTATACTGGAACTTCTAGCCTTCTCAGGACCAAGGGCCTTTCCTCCCTTTGATGTACAACAAGGCCATCCTCTGCTGCATATGCATCTGGAGCCATGGGTCCCTCCATGTGTACTCTTTGGTTGGTGGTTTAGTCCCTGGGAGCTCTGGGGACACTGGTTGATTCATATTGTTGTTCCTCCTATGGCGCTGCAAACCCCTTCAGCTCCTTTGGTCCTTTCTCTAGCTCCTCCACTGGAGAGTTTAGTAGCACTCATACAAAAGCCACATGACCCCTTTACTCAAAGGTTAGGTTCGAAGGAGAATTAGAAGATGGAAAAAGGTACACATAATCATCTGACCTTTGGTAAACACTGCAAACTATACTCATTGTTGTGTTGTGTATCTTCCTCCTAACACACACACACACACACACACACACACACACACACAGGAGAATCTTATACATGGAATTGATGTCTGGCCCTAAGGACTTGGCATTTCTGCCAGGTGGGCATAAAGGAATGAGGTGACATTGGAAGACTAGCTCCACCACACACCTGCATAGAAGTGGAGAAACTACCTAGCTTCTTTGAGACTCAGTGTTCTCATCCATGACTGCAAAAATAATGATATTTACTTTACAATTATATTTCAATAAAGATATTTATTCATAGATGTTATTGTTATTAAATAGTCTGAATTATACTTAGGGTTCTGGCACAGCCATATCTAATGGCAAAAGTCATAAAGCCAGCACAGCTGCTTGACAAAGATGCAGCAAAGCTGAGCCACAGGCTGCATTTGCTGCCATGCTGTCTTCCACTTATGGTCTTGATCTGCAGGTGTTGCATGCTTGGGGTATTGGATTGATGGGGAATGTTTTATGAATCATTTATGCCTTCTCCCAGCTGTACTGCTGCTAAGTGTCTCCAGGAAATTCCTGAGCATATTACCTCTCATATTTTTAGGGATATATCCTTATCTGGCCTTACTTGAAGGTTTACATTGTGCCCTGAAGGATGTGACTCAAATAAAGATTCCAGATATCTCTTTATGAGGCTCCAGCTCCAGTTAACTCCTGGAACATCAGCCCCTGTACTTACTCAGGAAAAAAAATAATCAGAACGAAGTAAACTTGATAACTTAAACAAGATTCTGTGGGCTAGAGAAGTTGTCAGAAGAACAGGTTAAAAGCCTCTTTTTACTATATATACTCAGGCAATTACATGACACATAAGATTGTGGGCCACATATGGTGTGCCCCTTCAGGAAAACATATAACAACAAATTTAGATAGGCTGCAGTTATCTTTGCCCTACATAAGGACTTATAGACTTAAAACAACGAACTATTAAGATTCCCCTTTCTTAGAAAGTTGGCTGGTGTAGGGCCACTGCAGTGTGGTATGATGAAGGAACAAAAGAATTCTAAGATTAGACGCCTAAATAAAATTTCACAAGCGTATAACATATAAACACTGTATTATGTCAGAAACTGAATAATAACTGCAGCAGCCTTGGCCTCAAAATTCTTTTGGGGGCTAATGACAACTAACACTCTGACTATTAAAAGCTGATACTACATTGCTTGGGACACAGCCATCTGCCCAGGCTGCTTGGAGATTTTCTTTCTGTCTAGTACCCTTGAAACTGCAAGAGCTACCAGCCTGAGAACAGACAATTGTGCTTTGGTGAATTATGTCTCTAGATTCTTCTTAAAAGTTGCGTTATGGGGTTGATGATGAAAAATGATTGTAAAAGATAAATCTGTCCTGTCACAGTTTATCAGTGATGACTAAACTTATGGCCAGGAGGCAGTTAAAACACATGTCCGGGGATGAAAATGATATGATCGATGTTTTGGAAAAACACGAATCTATCCTTGCCTAATTGAGTTCTGTATTAATAAAGAAGCACCCCGACGGCTAGTCAGTCAAGAATGATCCAATGCCTGTTCCTGACTCACGTCTTCACCCACTCATTATCTCCTCAGTGGGACCTGGCTACTGTCTGGCCCCCGGCAGGGTTCTAGTGACAGTAAGTTAAAAAACAGCATAAGAGCAAAAGCTCGCTCATGATCATTTCTGATTGAACTACGCTCAGCTCCTTCCCTTCACTTAGTTATGCCATACACCAGCGAGGTTTCCTCTACATAGTTTAGAATATTTTTTGGCTTTTAGAAGAACATCTCCCTGGCATTGCTAAAAGGCCTAAGAATCTAAGGATAGTTATAAATAGAAATTGTCACTGACAGACCCATTAACTTTTCCCCTCCGGTGATTCCATACAATTCACCATCGATTCTCTTACGGAGACTCACTCTGCTGATGGTTTGTCTCTATTTTGGGGACTATGTCACTCATTCCTCTCCCCCTCTAGTGTCAAAGCCTGCATCTGCAAGCACTCAACACCTGTCCTTTCCAAGGTCACAGTATGCTTCCTCTAAGCTCTTACCTTCTTTTCTCAGGTTATTTCCATCCTGATTCCCTCTCCGTCGCGCAGAGTCCTGAAGCATCAGTGTCGCATAGGTCACTTCATCAGACATCCTAGGAGAAAGTGATTCTGTAAATTAATGTTGCAATATCTTCAGGCCCAGTTCAGGCCATTCCTTTTCAAGGACAGGCGCTTTTACACAGACACAAGACACTCCCTATTGTTCCTTTGTAAGGACAGAATGAAAGTCAACTTCTCTCTCTAGTGAAAGTGAGAGAAAGCAAAAACTCTCCTCGGAAATTAGAACATTGACAACTTCCAACTGTACTGCACTGTTCTTTGCTATTTGCAGGCAAGCAAATGCTAAGGCTTCATGTTGGAATCCCCATGATCCTTACGGAATTCCGAATGATTGAAGAATGAACAGAAAATCCAGCTTTCTTCTCTGCTGCTGTATAAAGCTACTTAATCCTATATCGGATCTATTTTGTCTTCAGTCATACCAGATACCAAGCAGAGTCAGGATAGGAAGGGCTGTGTCACATATGCATGGGTAGTGCGATAAGAAAAGTGTGTGTGTCTGTGTGTGTGTATGTGTGTGTGTGTGTGTGTGTGTGTGTGCAATGTGAAGAGACACACAGAGACAGAGAAAGAAATTGAACTGGCAGCGGGGAGTTGTTGAGGAATGGGAAAGAAGTTACTGGGTGCTTAAATTGGGTAAGGGAAGGAGTTCCCTCCCTGTTGGTGTGACCCAGTAAAAATCCAGCACAATTTTTTCTAACAATGCCTTGCTGTATTGAGAGAGTGATAAAAAGTAGGCAGAATGAGGCAAAGGCACAAAGACACACTGATATCTTTAATTCATTTGTGTGTGGGTTTTTTTTTTTTTTTTGAGATTGAGGGAAGCTCACAGCCATTGTCCCACAAAACAACCAGAACTCTTACAGAAAAATGCACTATCTTTTTGGTATGAAAAATCAGAGGGTGGAGTCTGGGTCGTCTACAGCCATAAACAGTACAGAAATAACCAGGAGTTTGTGTGGACACTGGTTATAAGGATGTCTAATTAGTCACAGAAGATGAAGCGAAGACAGGCTTCATTTATATTTCTTTTAAAAAGCTTGATAACATAATGTATCTACTTTCCCTAACTTAAGACATATAATGTCTGGATTTTATTTCCAATAAAATTGGCATAGGGTCACCATATATTTAAATTGCAGCACTAAATATTTTGACAATGAAACATGGACAATAGTCAGGAGTAGTAGAGGGCATTTTAACGATTGTGTAGAATTTAAAAATCTAGCGCGCACACAGAGCCACTTATTTACAACAGCCATCATTGTAGTCTGCTTTCTATTGCTATAATAAAACACTGCAACTAAAAGGAACTTGGGGAGGAAATGGTTATTTCAGCTGAAGGCTCGCTGTCTATCCTGACGGCATGAAGGGAAGTGAGGTCAGGAACTCAAGTCAGAAACCAGGAATTAGGAACTGAAGCAGAGGATGTGGAGGAGTGTGGCTTACTGACTTGCTCCCATAACTTGCTTAGTCTTCTTTCTTATATACGTCAGGACCAACAGCCCAGGGATGGTACTTTCCATAGGGTCCTGGCCACACCTACATCAATCACGGATCAAGGAAATGCCTCATAGACTTCCCTACAGGCACTCTGGTGGAAGCATTATCTCAAACGAGGTTCCCTCTTTCCAGATGAACTAAGTAGCTTAGCCATAGAACTCACAGGGCTCTTAAAGGCTGGGTCCATTTCTAATCCATACTTTTAAAAATATAAAATGTACTACACTATATAAGGAAATGAATTGTTATTAGGAATTTGTAGTAGGTAGAATATCATGTAAGGTTATCCTTCTGAATGTGACATTTTAGAAGGAAAGTGGAGGAAGTTATGTTGGGTTCCCTAAGCCTATTTAATGAAATCACAAATACTTAAGCATCTCAAACACTCAAGAACTTCTAGTGGATGATCAGTGAGTCTCGTGACTATTAAATAAGGTGATAGAGGAGGGCAATCAGAACCCAAAGAATATGTGCTAGAAGGAAGGTACAGAAGCGGATCTTCCTCAGAGATATCTAAAAGATGTACACTCCTATCAGTCTCCAGCTTCCTAGTAATTCCTCCCAGAAAGACAATGGATATGCTCTATTTTCATGATCTCATAAGTCCATATAATTTGTTTTTAGTTTGTCATTTTATTAATTTAGAAATTACATAACTTTCTATCCCAAAAACATTCCAGCATCTGTGTTGATAACTTTAGAAGTTACATTTTCAAAACATGTGCAGTCATTTACCACGTGCTAGGATAATCTTCCTTACCCCTTTGATAACCAATGTGATTATTTATTTTGAGGTTTTGTAATCCAGGGTCTTGAGCATTTTAGGGGAGCAACTATTCCACTGAGCTGTACCAGCTGTCCCCCTTATTACCTTACCTCCAGTTGGCCTCGACTACTCTCCTGACACTCAGTCATTTCAGTATATAGAGATTTGATAATTCAACACCCTGGGTCTTATCTCCAGTAATGTCAATCATAACCACAAATCAGCTGCCCACTGAAAGTTATCCTTTATGTCTATGTGGGCCAATGTTGTGTGACCCCATGCCCTGTCTGTCCAGCCCACCTCAGTAGCATTTCTATGGCCATAGAATTTGATGCCTGTTGGGTAATGAAGCTCAAGTTCCCACTACATTTTTATTGTTGTCAGAGTTTATTCTCACTTTTTACTAAGCTTTGCTCAGACCGTGTACCAGGACTGATGACAGTAACCATTTTCTCCACCACAACTTTCTTGCTTATCCCCTCCATCATCAGCACCCAGACATTCGGCATGGCTTCAATGCCCTCTCTCTGTGCTCCTCTTGCATAATGGCGGCTGAATGTGACCACACTAACTGCTAACTTTAGAATTATAATTAGTCAGTGTTATAGTTGCTAAGAAGACCGTTCACCACTTCTGTTTCTCAATTATCAAACCTGCTTTCTTTCCTATTAAATTTCACTGATAATCTGCTTCACTATTATCTTAGAAATACAAAAAAGGTGCTTTCTCTGTTGTGTCAAATGAACCAAAACACTACACCTAAGCATAAGCTGGACTCCTTCCAACGGTGGCTAAATCATACCAGCTCTTATCTATGCCAACTCTCCATCTGTACTTTAAATTCTATCTCATCTGCAAAGCTACTTCAGGATTTTGAACATGTGACTTTTTTTTTCTCTAAGTCGTCAATAATTCTGTTTTATTTAAAATCATATCTACTTGTTCACGCACTCTATTCTATACACATGACATACCTCTCATCTCCAAAGCAACAAGAAATCTCATCCTTACCTTCCACATACGAACACATCATTTCTCTAATGCTGTAAACTCCAGAAGGGTTCAAGAAGCTTTCTCTGCCTTCCTCAGGGCTCTTGAATTTCTCATGTTACATAAACCAAAAACTCTGACATAGATATGTTTTCCTTAACCGTCACATAGATATGTTCAGTGAGTATTTCCTGGGACAAATCTTATTGATCACATAGGTAGCACGTGGGATAATTATTTTCTTTATTAAAAGTCTTCTTCAAATGTATTATTGCTCAGACACCGTTCTCTTGATTTTCTTCTTATATCACCCGCTCCCAGCACCCCTGCCCCTGTTGGTTTAACCAGTTCTTCCTATTGTGGTTTCAAAGTAAAATATCCCCCACGGGCTCATTTATCTGTGCATTTAGTGCCCAGCTCGATGGCAGTGTTTGGAAGGGCTATGGAAATATTTTTTCAATTAATTAATTAATATGAGAAATGCTGCCTCCCTCCCGGTCCCTCCTCACAGAGTCCTTCCCCCAAATCCCTCCCCTTCCTCTCTGGCCTATCAAGTCTCTGCAAGACTAGGCTCATCTTCTCCCACTGAGGCAGGACAAGGCAGCCCTCTGCTACAGATGTGCTAGAGTCCTTGGTCTAGCCCCTGTATGCCCTTTGGCTGATGGCTTGTCTTGGAAAGCTCCCAGGGATCCAGGTTAGTTGACACCATTGGTCTTCTTGTGTGGTTCCTATCCCCTTCAGAGCCTTCAATCATTCCCCCAACTCTTCCACAAGGGTCCGAGACTTCTGGCCCATGTTTGGCTGTGGTATCTGTGTCTGTTTCAGTCAACTGCTGGGTGGAGACTCTCAGAGGACAATTGTTCTAGGCTCCTGCCTGTAAACATAATGAAGTATCCTTAATTGGTTCTTGACCATGGGATGGGTCCCAAGTTGGGCCGATTTATTGTTTAGCCATTTCTTCAGTCCCTGCTCCATCTTTGTTCCTGCATTTCTTTCAGACAGGACAAAGTTTTGTGGGTGGACTGCTGTTCTTATCCCTCCACTGGGGGTCCTACCTGCCTATAGGAGGCGGACTCTTCAGGTTTCATGTCCCACTATTAGGCATCTCCATTAAGGTCACCCACATTGACTCGTGGGAGCCTCACCCATCCCAGGTCTCAGGGATGGTTTAGAGATTCCTCCACCCCTAATCTCAGACCAATGATCATTCTTCTGGTTCGCTTGACCTCTCTTCTCTTTCTTCCCACATCTGACCCTGCCCCCACTATTCCCTTCCCACTCCTCTCATTCCCTCTGCCTCTTAGGACTATTTTGTTCTCCCCTCTAAGTGGTATTCAAGCATCCTCACTTGGGTCTTTCTTCTTAGTTAACTTCTTTGGATCTGTGAGGTATATCATATGTATTCTGAACTTTATGACTAATATCCACTTATCAGTGAGTACATACCATGCATGTCCATTTGGGTCTGAGTTACCAAGGATGATATTTTCTAGCTCTATCCATTTGCCTGCAACATTCATGATGCCCTTGTTTTTAAAAACTGAATAGTATTCCATTGTGTAAATGAACCACATTTCCTGCATCCGGTCTTCAGTTGCAGTGACATCTGGGTTGTATCCAGTTTCTGGCTATTATGAATAAGGCTGCTATGAACATAGTGGATCACGTGTCCTTGTAGTATGTCCTTGTGGGATATGTTTTGGGTATATGTCCAGGAGCTGCACCACTGGGTCTTCAGGCAGAACTCTGCCCAACTTTCTGAGAAAAAACCAGATTGATTTCCAGAGTGGTTGTGTAAGTTTGCAACCTCACCAGCAATGAGGGCGTGTTCCCCTTGCTCTGCATCTATCGCTGCAAGTCTTAGGAGGTGGAGTTTAGCTGGAGGAAGCATGCTACTCCTGGAGAGCTTTGAGCTGCAAGGTCCGCCCCCACTTCCTGTTTGTTCTCTGCTTCCTTTGCACAAACGGAATATGCCCAGCCTGATTCCTCCTCCTCTTGCTGGGTCTTCTTTGCATTTCCCATGCCTTCCCCACCACAAAGAATTCTGGCTTTCTGGAATTATAATCCGAAATAAAGCTTTTATGATCCAAGATTGTTTTTCTCAGATTATTTTACCACAGGAACAGGAAATGAAAGGAAGAGACAACCTTGGTTGGGTGTGTTATGTGCCAGCACTCAGCTCTTGGCCCTCTTTGTCTGTTATACTCAGCCTTAGATGAACTACATCTTCCGAACCAATGAGTAGGGATGGAACATCCACCCGTTGACCATGTCTTGGTGCCTATCTCCATCCAACAAGCCATTCACCATATCTTGATGCTTATCTACAGTTGGTTAGATATAAGAGCTCACACTTAATGTCTAAAAAATGAATGAGGCTCCCTAGCATGCTTCTTCATCTCATTAAAAAAGAACTCTATGCCTACGAATCCACGGCCAAGATGACCACGCTTCTATGCTGGCCCTGGTTAAATTAAGTGGGTCATAAAGCGAAACAGAGACAAGAATTTGGGAAGGAGATCTATAAGAAGGATTTTGAAGTTGACAGGGATGAGAAGGATATATTAAAATCTGAGAGTTTGGGTGATTAGAATATATTATGTATGTGAATTAAAGGAAATAGCAGTGGTGGCACATTCCTTCAATCCCTGTATTCAGGAGGCAAAGGCAGGCAGGTCTCTCTGAGTTTGAGGGTTAGCCTGGTTTACAGAGCAGGTTACAGAACAGCAAGGGCTACACAAAGAAACCTTATCTCAAAGTAAACCTATACACATACATATACACATACACATACACATACACATGCATATACATAGTTAAATAACAAATTTCATTAAAAATAATTATGCCAAGGTGTCAGAAAGACTGCTTAGTGCTTACGAGCACTTGCTGCTCTTTCAGAGGACATTAGTTTGGTTCTCCAAATCATATTGTGTGGCTCACAACTACAATTTCAGTCCCAGGAGATCTGACTCCCTCTTAAAGGATCCATAGACACACACACACACACACACACACACATACACGTGTGTCTATGTGCACACACACAGAAACAGACTAAAACTTTGCCACAAACTCCCAAACAAATAACTTGGAATCACCTTAGACTAATTGCTTCTTTTGTATAAATTTAATCAATCATAAAGTGCTACTCGATGCATAAAGCAGCATAACTTGGGTGTAACTGTAGAAGTTGATTTGCATTAAAAAAATTAAATTCTGAGCTTATATGATAGGAAGTGAACCCCTCTCTGCCCCCACAGACTGAGTTTACATGAGGGAACACTGCTGGGCAACAGACAAGACTAGCCAGTACCCAGTCCACAACAATTCAGAGTTATGTAAGAAAAACTAAAGACAGAGATGCCAAAACTCAAAGGAAATAGACAAAATAAAATCAGAAAGAAATGAGAATGGCCACAAGGGGGAGACAGAGGATAAATAGAGGATGGAATTTAGTTAGAAACCTGAGTCTGTCTTTTTTTTTTTTTTTTTTTTTAAATAAAGAATCATTAGGGTACACTCACAAATCCTGATTCAAACTACTCATGCTGTAATCTTTTGTGTGCAAGTTAACCTTCCAACTCTGTGCCTGTTTTGCTTTATTTTAAACAAGATCTCAGTGTGAAGTTCAGAAGCCCTCACACTCCTCCTCCTGTCTCAATCTCTACAGCAATGACATCACAGGCGTTTACTGCCAAGCCTTCCTAATTTTCTTATTAGTAAAAATTGCACACGTAGAATATGTACATTAAAGATGATTGATAAAAACCATAAAAGCCGCCACCACTCTGCACCCCACCCCCCACTGAGGTACGTTTGGTTTAATGTATAGGCGATTCTTAAAATGGAAGAAGATGCTATCTTCCATTGCCAAAGTACTCTGAGACCTGAAGAAACCAACCCAAAGATTTCAACTTGTTACATCCTAATACATTGATTTATTTTCCGTCAAGGTACCGTGTGTGTGTGTGTGTGGTTCTGTGCGTGGCACATGGGTATGCTCCTATGAGTATGTGTACATGTATGAGGACTTGTATGTGCATACAGGTGAAAGCCTGTGATTGGCATCCAGCATCTTCCTCACTAGCTCCCCATCTACTTTTATAGCTCTTTTTAGATAAGAGCTATAATAGATCCTATAGGTCACTAATTGTGACCTACAGGCTAGCTAGCCAATAAACTGTATGGATATGGCGTGTCTCAGTTAGTGAAAGGCCCACCACAGCCCCTGTTTTTTTAAGCAGGTTCTGGAGATCAAACTCAGGTCTGCAAGCTTGGGCAGCAGATACATTACCCGCTGAGCCACCTCCCCAGCCCCCTTCACAGCTCTGCTTCCTCTGCTTGTTTCTTAGTGTGCTCACCGCTCTCCCTGCGCGGCCTTTGTGTGGCCTTTGTGTTCTATTTGATCCCAGTAAACAGGACAGCGCCCGGGGTATTCACAGTGATGCATAAACACAGGTTTGGACCATGCACTGGGAAATCATCTCCGCAATGCAGCTTTCACTGTGACTTAAAACTTCGGATCTCAGTTCAAGCTGGCATGAAGCACTATCCAAAATACGCTTGACCACAGACTTTTTACTGGATTGTACCATACTTACTCAACCTATGGCATCTTTATCCGATGTTTTTCTCACCTGTTAACCACTCCCCGTTCCTTTCTATCCTTTGTGATTTTTTGACCGTCTTTGGAATTTTTATTTGACACATTTGTCAATTACCATTTCACCTAGCATTTTTTAGGCACGGTCCAGGTAACCTTAATGTGATGGTTGCGGGTCACTGTGTTTTCTTCTTCATGTCTCTTACATAATCAAGTGATCTGTCTCAGTTGCCTCATAATTAGCGTAAATTCAGCAACTTTTAAATAAAACTCATTTCTTAAAAATCCACATGTTTAAGGTTCCTGAAAATGAAGGAATGAATGTTAATTGTGCTTTGTTTCCCATACAGGAAATCCTGTCATTTTCCGAAGAGAATCAACATTTCATGTGTGCGTGCATGCAAAGTTAAAAAAGCCAAAGGTGAACCTACAATTTTGTGCTAGAGGCTAAGAGGAAAGTTAAGGATCAGGGCTGGGGTTCAGTGAGGGGCAAGGGGAGGGGTGGGAGTGGAGGGTGGGGTGAGGGGCAAGGGGCAGGGTGGGGTTGGGGGTGGGGTGAGGGATAAGGGGAGGGGCTGGGTGAGGGTAAGGGGAGCGGGTGGGAGTGGGGGTGGGGCGAGGAGCAAGTGGAGGGGTGGGAGTGGGGGTGGGGTGAGGGGCAAGGGGGGAAGGGCTGGGGGAGGGGCAAGGGGAAGGGCCGAGGAGGGGTAAGGGGCAGGGTGGAAGTGGGGGTGGGGCGAGCGGTAAGGGGAGGGGCAAGAGAGGGGGGAGTAGGGGTGGGGTGAAGAGTAGGGGTGGGGCTCGGTTGGTAATGATGATGGTGGTGGTGGTGGTAGAGTGAGGGGTAAGGGTTAGTGAGGGATGGGATGAGAGGTAGAGAGAGGGTAGGGGTGGGGATCGAGTGAGTGAGGGGTAGGGGCAGAGAGCAGGGCGATGGTGGGGATGGAGAACTGGAACATTCTGATGAAAGGACTTTGACTTTGCAGTGGAAATACCCATCACCAGCTACAAAACATTTTAATTTCATTTGGAGACAATGCAGCAGTGTCCACAGTGGCCAATGCCTCCTAATGTCTTTCTCTTTCCCACAGTCTCACGGTGAGTCCTGTCCACAAGGTCGCTGGACTACCTTCCTTTCTGGTCCTTGTCACTCAGATCCCGGGATCTATGACCCATTCTTCTTCCATAAATACCGATGATGCTTCTGGAAGACACTGAAACCTGAAAGACATTTTATTGAGCTGCAAGAATTTGAAACCTGCAGAAATGCTGCAACTTTCTAAATGAAATGTAACATTGAAAATCCTCAGTGTATTAAAAAGAACTTCCCAGGTGTACAGTCATCTACTTAGTCAACAACTGTATGGCAATCACTAGAACACATTGTTCTGGGGATACACAACAATTTTAATATGTGATCAGTACAGGCAGCACGGTGGTTAGAGTGCTGGTCTGGTACTCACAAGGCTCTGAGGTTGGATCCCCAACACTAAAACAAGGGAGAAGAAATTAAATGAAAAAATATATAACTGTGTGTGAACCATGTACAAGACTGTGAACTGTTGTGTAGTGGTTTGGAGACAACATTATCAACGTCAAAACTCAAGATTATCCAGTCCAATTTCAAGTCTGTACTCCCAGCATCCAGTGCCACACTGACTCTATGAATGCTAAGCACCCACGTCAGTGCCTCATAGATAACCAGGATGCGATTGAAAAGAAATAAGCATAATTTGCACAAGAGTGTTTCTTAAATTCTGAAAAGAGGTTTTCATCAGGAAATAGTGAAGGAAGAGTTTCGACTTTTGTTTTTGTTACCATGTTTTTGAATGAAGAAAAGAGGAGATAGATATTTAAGTGGAAATAAGAAATGTCAATAGGGGTTTTGTTTTGGATAAGAAATATCTAACCAGACTCTGAACTTGGTAAGAGAAAGAAGAAAAGTATGGCTTATCTTTTTCCCCCTTATATTTCTTAGTTTTTGTTTTTTGTTTTTTTTTTTTTTCCTTACATAACTTAGCTTACATTCACAGTATATTTAATAGAGTGAATGCTCTTGGGGGCTTTTTGACCCTGCAGTTCTCCCGTATTTGTGTTGTGTGATCATAACACCAAATGCTATGCTTGGAGAATAGGATGCACATAAAGGCAGATACATATTTAGTGGACTATAGATCCAGGGAAAAGAAGATTGTGGCTAGAGTAACGGGGGAACCAAGCAGTAGTGACAAATTACCATGAAAAGAAGAAAGAAGCAACAGAAATGCCTTAACCCTGGCTGTAGGAAGGGCTATCATCCTGTGCTCTGAGGCTCCAGTTTACCCATTTCAGATGTGTCTTCTTACGCTAAATGTACAGTTCCATGAACTAATAGACTTGAAAGAAAAATAAGCCTGGTCTCCTTGTGGTTTACAAGGACTCTTTAATAATTAACCCCATTGTGCAAGAATCAGGAAGTCTGGAAACTTAAAGCAACGTAATTATTATGTTTAACTACTTCTTAAGGTTTACATTAATTAAAAAGAAAACATGTGCCTCAATTCCCTATGTCCTCGGAGCTCAGAGTTATATATTTATTTTAATTCACTGATTACATTTTTAATGGGGTTAATTTCATTTCTAAGAGAATGGAGTGAAACTTTACTGGTAAGGGTGTCTTTAGAATTATAAGTCCTGTACCCTCTTTTCTCTTCATTGAGCTGAAGTTACTCATTCAATTATGTTGTGTTATTTCTGTATATCATACAGTAAAGACACGGAAATAAGACAGTGGGGGAAGAAATTGTGCTGAAACTCAGTGTGCTAGTAGATAAGGGTAAAGGAAGGAAGAGGTCATCCCAGACTTTGCTGGAAGGCTGTTAGCATATCCCCGCCCCGCCCCCTCCCCGCAGTCCCTCCCCCTCCCCGCCCCCCTGCCAGGAAGACTGAGAACCTCTGGCTGAAGTGGAAGCTAGGCAATGAGCGGCAGCCATGGGTGAATATTCGGCTGGCTTCTTGAAATCATTTGAGGTGTGAGCGAAAGGCATTTCAAAACGCAGAATCCTTGCAGTGGATGGATAAAACCCTGAGAGTGAAGTAGAGAGCAAGGGGGAAAAGAGATAAAGCCATGTAGAATACACCAAAAAAGAGCAGGGGCAAGCCAGCCCCTGGTAGCAGGCCCTGGATGGTCTCAGTGTGGAAACTGGGTTCTCTCACCAAGGACAGTGCCAGCAGCTTTGAAAGATGGCGTTTCCCCAGCCCTGGAGACTTAGCAGAATTACCTGCAGCAAAGTTAAATGCTAAGCTAATGACGAGACAGGCAGCATCCACACCTATATTCCTGCAATAATATAATAATATTAGTATAATGTTCGAATAATAATATTCGTGCTAGCTCTGTATGGCGCTCCTGTAGCTGCTGTCAGTGTAAACCAAGGTAATTATTTAGAGCCCACTTCTACAGAGCTCAATGATGGAGTACTTATTGAATTGTGATGAAAAGGAAACCAGAATCCCCCTTCCTGCAAATAGTTCTGTTGCTGGGAAAACCACGCTCACACTCAAAAAGTGTCATTGAAATTGTCATGAGTTTTGTATTTACTTGATTCTCTTTTCCTTCAGTGTCTAGGACTAAGCAGTGTGCCTCATGTGCAGCCCTGAAAAGTTTTTTGTTTTTTAAATAAAATGACATATTGGATGCAAGATTTTAGGTCATAAAAAGGTGGGTTAGTGAGCAAAGGGAGGGGAGATGGGGTAGGGGGTTTTCGGAGGGGAAACGTGGAAAGGGGATAACATTTGAAATGTAAATAAAGAAAATATCTAATAAAAAAAGGAGAGATGTGTTCCAATGTAGGATTGCAAGTGTCTAATTTCACAGCAGATCTAATCAAATGATATTAGATTTGAAGTCACAGTATATCCTGTATATCTACTGGTATTTTTATCCATGAGTTTTTATAAGGAATCCGTTAGCTTAATTGATGTATTTTGAGCTTTCCTCGGGTTAAGATGAAGCGGAACTTTGTCTCTTGACAGGATACTCCCACATGACGGGACATCCCTTCACTCGGAGTTGAAGATAAGAGAGCAGGAAATGAGCCCCGCATCTACTCTCTCACCACAAGTTATTATTATTTTTGTTTTTAGGTTCAAGTCCACGTATCTCTGAACATCCATGAAAGGGCTTCCTGGAAAACAAGGCAAAGCAAAACAAAACCCAAGTGTCCTGATACACATGGCCCCACACCCCCGGGGAGAGAAGGATCCCACGCTGGCCGGCACTGAAACTGTAAGAGTGGACACTGGGTGAGTTCTGCAAAAGTCACTGAGCTCCGAGCTCATTGCAGTTCACGGGGAGCCATGCAGGATGAAGATGGGTATATCACCTTGAACATCAAGCCCCGGAAACCAGCTCTCAGCTCAGGTAAGAAGCGTCATCAGGCAATTTGGACATTAGTGAAATAGGTCACTCCTACTCTCTGTCTCTCTCCTAGTGCTTTAATGTAGTATTTTCCTGAATGATATTCTCTCTCTGAGGCATGCGTGTGGGGCCTACAGAAGCTGCGGCAGACATAGTGAGAATACAGGCAGTAAACACAGAAGAGGAAACATGGTATTAAGGTTATTAGAATGCAATACTTGGGGCTTAGAAGCTGGTGGGACAAAAGGAAGGACAGCCCGAAACCTCAAATGTCTTGCAAATGTCTTCACATTTTAAAGGAATACATTTCTTGCATGACTTAGAAAAAAAACGAGGTTCTTTTTTAATGATCTAGAGGGAAGTGTTTTATAATCTGAAGTCTTTCCTTTCTGTTTAAAATGATATAAAGTTATTGGGTGTTGCTCAATATGTAAACATTTCATAGGTGAACATTTATGTAACATAAAATGTTTTTTTTTTAATCCTTTTAAAAAGAACATTAAATTTCTGAACACTGGAAGACAGAGTTCTCCACTAGTTGCCTATGAAAGTAACTGTGGAGGAGAGCAGGAATGGTGAGGGCCGTGCAGGAGGAATGACAAATGGCTTTAGAAGTCATGCAATGTGGCCCACTGGTTAGCACAGCCACAGTGGGTATGGCCCAGAGAGGACTCCCGAGGAGTCCCGAGGACTTCATGCTGTTACGGAGTTTCGCTCTGCTTGCTGCCCTGGCATCCTTCTTAATCGAAGAACTGTATGAAAACTCTAAGGGGGCTCCCAGCCCCTCCCTGGGCAGCATCTCTGGCACTTACAAAATAATGCTTGCTCTCTTTCAGGTATTTCTGCTCCCTCCAATTAATGATTCCATCACCAGCCTAGAACAGAACTTAGAGGCGTAGATTGTCAGGAATGACCGCCCCCCCCCTTAGAAAACATCGGGGATAAACAACATCGGTAGTGAAGCAAGGTTAAGATGCTCTTGCTGCTGCTTCTGATGTAAGAAACCTTAGGTAACGATCTGAAGTTTAGAAAGGCACGCTGTTATTAGCCAAGCGAGGGACCTGTATGGTCAGGGACCAAGAACAATGGTATCCCTGGATGGCGTGACTCTCACCGAGACTGGACTGGTGATGACTGGTTTCCTATACCCCTGTTTGCCCTCAGCTTCCTAATATGATTTTATTAAGTAGATATGTATTCTGGGGGCTTAAAGTAGGTAAGACTAATTCTTATATAAAAGTTTAGATTTGTGATTCTTTTAAGATTCGTATAAGATGACTTGTAAAGTTAAATAATAAAATAATTAAATCTTATTTTTGTAAATGCAAATTGCTGCCTGGTGGTGAGAGAAACTGGCTGAGAAAACTACCTTGCTTGCTTACACTTTGTTAATGTATAACAAGGTGGTTAGTTACAAATGCACATGGGTTCTTGGGAATAATTTGTTTTCTTTACCTGTGTTGTGTAATGCTATTTCTTGTAAAGGTATAGGAGAACATACTTTTTCTTCATAGTCATTCTCCTAAAGAAAGCTAGAGTGTAATCATGTTGTAATTCTGTACTGCTTGAAAACTTTTGCTGGGATATATAAGCCATGGAAGAAAGAATAAAGTTGTTGGGACAATTGTTCTTTCCATCCATCAACTACGTGTATGTATGTACATGTATAAAGTTTTGCATAGAGATATGTTGGAACTTTGTTCCATCCATTAAATTTGTATGTATGTATATATGTAAAGCTTATGTGGGTGTGTGTTGGAGCTCACTGCATCCATGAATTATGTGTATATATTTATGTATCTGTATATATGAAATGCTTGGAGCCTGCTTGCTGGAGCTTTGCTCCATCCATTCTATGTGTGAATATGTATATGTCTGTCTGCCTGACTGTCTGCCTGTCTGCATATATGTATAAATGTGTATGTATGATGTTGCTGAAGTCTGTCTTTTGCTTCATCCGCTCAGTGTGCATGTATGTATACACGCAGATATAATTTTTCATTCTTTTCATTTATGTCTCTCCCTGGCCCCAAGTTTTAAAAACGTTTAGAGTTTTTTGCTGGCCATAGGGAGTGCCAACCCCTTCTTTCCGTTTCCTCAGAGAGAAGTCTGCTGAGCGATTTCTCTGATCACTGGCTGCCTTAGGTAGAAGTCTCTGTCAGTGTCTGAACGGATTCCCATCAGCAGCTTTAAGCACTGACTACCTCAGTTCACTCACCCCACAGAAGCCAAAGCCACGAATTGGCACAGGGATGCAAAAACAAAAACAAGATAAAAGCCCAAACCAAAATAACAACAAATGCAAAAACAACAACAACAAAACCAAATACATGTGGCCTTGGCAGACAGTTACACTAAGAATCGACAGAGAGTAGGCGTGGAGAATGGAAATGGGTGGGTGATGTAAATCGGGTCACAATTGAGGATGGTCACTAATGGAGTGCAGGTAAGATCAGAGTAGGTTCTTTCCTTCCACCCTGTATTCTAGGACTTAAACCCACGTTGTCAGGCTTAAGATGCTAAGCCATCTTACTCACCCAAGTTTTGTTGGGACTTTGAGACAGGATCTCATATAGCCTAGACTGGCACTGAATTTGCTATGTAGCTAAGGCTGGCTTTGAACCCTTGATCCTCCTGCCTCCGTGTCCCAAGGATGGGTAACTTTGCTCTCTCACACATAGCTTGCCATGCTGTTTTTGATACTTAGACAATCCTAAGAAGCCCAGGACAACCTGACAGTTTTCCGTTTGCATCTTTTCTGTGCTCCCACAGCTGAACCTGCCTCTTCTTGGTGGCGTGCGACAGCTTTAATTCTTCTGATCTCATCCATGGGGCTGGTTGCTGGACTTGTGGCTCTGGGGATCATGTGTAAGTACTGGCTCCTTGCCAGGGTTTTGATCTGAGGAAAGCAATAGCCAAGGGTTCCTGGCATATTATACTAAGCTTCCTAGCTGTCTTTGCTCCTCTCTTTGTCACCCACTCTGATTGTCCTGAACAGTGCTGCGGATATAACCTCATCAGAGGAAAACTCAGAAGGGAGAGGACTCTCTTCCCCGCCCCATTCGAGTCACTTTTAATTTTTTTCCTTAGTTAAAATTACTTTCATAATGTATCGCTGGCATTTAAGCTCCTCCTCACTATGGGTCCAAGATATCTTTCTGCCTCCCTCTCTGACTTGATTAATCTGAGGCCTGAGCAATCTAGAACTTTCCTATTTTCAAAAATAAAGCCAGTGTCTTCCTACATGAAATCTTGCTTGTTCTAGTCTCTATACATAAAATCTACTCCATCTCATTTTATTTATTTACACATCCATTTTCTGTTCATGACTATCTAAATCATAAGACCTTATAAGGTCATGTCATAATTCAAGTGTTGCTAATTCGTTCACTTTCCTGTTTTTAATATGTTTTAGAATCTTATTCCTTATATTGATTACATGGATATAATAGCATTTTAAACATTGCAAAATATAATATGCATTATTTTTTCATATTTTAGTCAATATATTATTATCCTTAATTTAAAATGTTTCAAAAAGAACTTGCAAATTAGAAACCATGCAGCAAAATTAACCAGAGTGAAAAGTCCATGTATCTTCCTGAATTTCTACCCAAATGGTTCTCAGCCTTCCTACTGCTGTGACCTTAACACATTCTTCATGTTATGGTAATCCCCAACCATAAAATTATGTTCATTGCTACTTCCTAACTGTAATTTTGCCACTTTTCTGAATGATAATGTAAATATTTGATATGAAGGATATCTGATATGCAGCCCTTGTAAAAGAAATGTTGGACCCAATGGTTCACAACCTACAGGTTAAGAACAGCTGCTCTATACAGTTTGAACAGCCATCTGAACAGACATTTTAGATGGATTAATTCAATATTATATGTAGAAGAGAATACAAGACCCAAGTCTTCTCATCTCTATAAAGCCCGCTTAGAAACCTGTCCGGGAAATATCGGAACAGCTGCCTTAGTCACGTGGTTTCACCTTGGGACTCTCACAGCCCGTCGATTCACACACTCTTACATAGCCCTTTATATTTCCCCTTTCAGTCTTCATTGGGTTTTGTGTATCTGGTGAACTCTTTGGCTACAGGCAGGTTTATAGAAATGAAAGTTCACTCAAGAATCCTGCCATCATATTTCTGACCTTGAGACCTGGATATAATTTATCTCATTTCTGCATCTAGCGGTCACACAGCAAAAGTATCTACTGGCCGAAAAGGAAAATCTCTCAGCCACTCTGCAGCAATTGGCCAAGAAATTCTGCCAAGAGTTGATTAGACAATCAGAAATTAAGACAAAGAGCACTTTTGGTAAGTCTGGCTCAGAAACCTCCTCGCTCCAAGCAGTGCATGCCGGTCACAGTAAGTGGAGGAAGGACCACCCTAGCGAGCGTGAGCTCTGCGGGTGGGAAAGAAAACCTTTGGTTACATTTTGTCACCCCATACTCGATCTCACCTTCAGAGCACAAGTGCAGCCCCTGCGCCACGAAGTGGAGATACCATGGAGACAGTTGCTACGGGTTCTTCAGGCGTAACCTAACCTGGGAAGAGAGCAAGCACTATTGCACTGAGCAGAATGCCACGCTTGTGAAGATCGCCAGCCAGAGCACCCTGGTAAGGAGGGTCCCGTGTCGAGCATTTGGGAATGCTAAGGGGAAAGATCGCAAAGGAAACGTTGAATGCTTTATTTTCCCCCCATGTGTTTCTTAATGGTTTGCATCGTGTGCTCCTCTGAGAAGTTTAGGAAGCTTGGTAAGAACTACAGAGCTTAAATATTCGATCCAGTCCTATTACAGAACATCGCTAAAGTGTTTCAATAATATTGGATTGCTGTGGACCGACCTAATAGTGAAAGCAGACCTTGGGTCAGACAGGATGAGTCGGCTCGGGATGTTCCCTTCACACTTATGCAAGTTTGCATGACTTTCTGCCCCATGCTGTAAGCCCAGGCTCACAGAGTTTAAAAATTAAATTAATCAAATAAATTGACTCAGTCCAAACGGGAGTGCCCTAGCACATCAACTCTATTATGAAGAGGTCAACTGGAGACGTGAAGCATGCCCTGCCTCTCATTAGTCCAGGCTACACCACTTGAAAATCTGTAATATGATGAAGATGTCTTTTTTTTTGAAGAGTTTAAAGTTAAGAATTAATATCTTTTTGAGAAGACATTAAAGTTAAATATCAGTTCGATCTTTCTATCACATCCCACAGAGAGGCATCTTGGGCAGTGTACATACATGTCTGTATGGATATGTCTTCAAGAAATGATCAGAAGTTGATGGACTAGGGGAAAGGTGGTGAGTGGCTCACTCTTTAGGGAAGCAAGATTCACACAGTACCTCCAGTGTCATGATGTTCTGAGTGTCACAGTCTGTCCACTAGCTCAAACCAATTGTTGCCATTGTTGTTGTTGCTTTCCAAAAGTAGATTCTTCCCTGCTATTCTGGGATGCATAAAGGCATAACGAGCACAGGACTCCCCCTTGCTTTTCTTTCTAAGAGATTGATTTTCTGTTTGCCTAATAGTCAATCTATATGTACCAGAACCACTCCAGGACCTAAATATGTGTACTCTATAAAGCTGAAATTCCCTAACTTAAAACAAACAACAAACAGTAAATTATAACTAAGCAGGAAAAAGTAAATCAGTTTCTGTAGTTAGAGCTGAGCTAGGCTCACATGTTTGAGGCCATCCTAGGTTATACAGTGAGAATCTATCTAAAAGTTGAAAGCATAGAAAAATGTAAATCAGGAACGGTAGATGCATGCTGTTTGCTAATTCTTCCGAGAAAGACATCTTTAGTTCTTTTTATCCATCCAACTGAAACAAATTAACAATCAATACAATCCAAGAACTTAATCTCAAGAATAGCAAAGCTCATAATTCTTGTCATCTATAGTGGATGCATTTCCACCCCACCCCCCTCCTTGAATCATATTTAGAAGTATCCTTGGGACTCAAATCTTCAATAGTTAGGGAATATAAACATACATTATAAATACCCTAGGAAGACTAGCATATTACCTGTTTAATACATGTGCTCCATACATATTTTAATATCTCAAACAACTCAAATTAGCAAAATCCTAGACATGAGACACAATCCATTATACCAACACAGATGCATAATTCTAGTTGTTTGCCAAAGGCTTTATCACAAAATTGTGTTCTGTCTTCGTACAGTGCTCTGGAGGGACTTACCATGTTATGGGTTTATGTTTGCAACAGGAATACATCGCAGACAGGATTACTTCGATCCGTTGGATTGGGTTATCACGCCAGAACTCTAGGAAAAACTGGATGTGGGAAGATAGCTCAGTGCTTCACAAGAATGTGTAAGTCCCTGGAAGCTCAGCTTGAAGCAAAAGCTTTGACTCCCAGAGTTTCCTGTTGAACACAGTCGCCTCAAAGTAGAAATGCCTCTACCCTACTCTGATGGTCATGTGTACCCTACTTCTAACCAGAGAGCCCTGATGGGCAGTTTTACTCTCTCCCCCTTCTCCTCCTCTTATGTAAGCAGTAATTTGATTCATTTTTATATCTCTCATTCATTTTTATTACTAGTCTCTCCCTCCCTCCCTCTCTCTCTCCCTCCCTCTCTCCCTCTCTCTCTTCTCTCTCCACACTCCTGTGTGTGTGTGTGTGTGTGTGTGTGTGTGTGTGTGTGTAACTTGATCCAATTCTTTTGTGTTTTGAGAATAAACATATCCCCTTAGGCTCCTTTCGGCATACACCTGCTCTCTTTTCTCTTCACTGTTTTATTTCTTCACAGTTCTTACTACTGTCTTACCAATTACTTCTCCATGGAATTAGATTTTAAAACAGAATAGACCTCAATCATTTGATAACCAAGGAGATTCATCATATTTCCTTGTCTGTCATTGTAAACAGTGATTCGGAGAATAGAGGCAAACTCCTGGACAATTGCCATCCAATAGTCTAGTGTAAATCTATTACCTGGTGCTGTTACAGGCCAGCTCTGTAGTATTTAGCCGCCTTACATTTCTTTGAGATATTCCCTGTGTTGTGCCTCTAGCTGCTGACTCTATAAGAACGTCCCATTTCCTCTCTGATTATTTTAATCTTACTCTTCTTCCAATACTGGCCCAAGGTGACTGGTAGATAAAGATCAGCTTGGCATGTCAGATTACAATGTGCCTCCTCCCTGGCCCCCAGGTACTTAGCATTGACTTTCTCCTTGACTTACACTGTATCAGGTTGTCACTGGGATTTTTATGTGTCATACTGTATACTCAGAAGCTGACAGAGTTTCTCAAAGACAAGGATGCTGTTTCTTTACCCGAAGCCTCTAGTTTGGTCAATAAAACATGCATGTCCTTTGCTTACTAATCTATTTGTATTTTTAAAAAAAATCCTGCAATCTGCCTTTTTTTTTATTTGTAGGATTGATCTTTCTGGGAATACAGAAGAAAACATGAATTGTGCTTATCTTCATAATGGAAAAATCCATTCAGCTTCCTGTAAAGAGAGACATTACTTGATATGCGAGAGAAATGCTGGCTTGACGAGAGTGGACCAACTGCTCTGATGCAGAAGGAAGGGCAGGATGTCAGCTAAGTGCTTGATCATGCAATAATAGATCCAGACAAAAGAATTCTGCATTTACAAAGCTGCTCATTTTGGTTTTTATTTATATCATTCTTATACCACAAGACTGATCCTTCCTTTGTATATTAAAAAAACAAAAAAAAACAAAAACAAAAAAAACATGCAGCCGGGCGGCGGTGGTGGCGCACGCCTGTAATCCCAGCACTTGGGAGGCAGAGGCAGGCGGATTTCTGAGTTCGAGGCCAGCCTGGTCTACAGAGTGAGTTCCAGGACAGCCAGGGATATACAGAGAAACCCTGTCTCCACCCCCCCCCAAAAAAAGAAAGAAAAAAACATCATGCAAGCAGATATCTAGATTTTGCAATAACTTTATTATCCATTCCCAATTTTCTTAGTATGTTGTAATCCATTATATCTTCAAGTATACACAGATAAAATTAAAATTGAATTAGGGCACAAGTGAGTTAACAGTGCATAAAATATCTAAGTTATGAAAGACACCATGGCATAGCAGAAATAATACAGATTGGAATCTGTACAATAGTTTAAATGTTATGACCCCTTAACTGAAAGGCAACCATGAAACAATTCTGTCTATCTGTCTGTCTATCTATCTATCTATCTATCTATCTATCTATCTATCTTTATGTCTATTTTTGAGAGAAGAGCCCTATCTGTCCTGGAACTCACTATGTAGACAAGGTATTTCCTTCTGTATACCAAATGCTAGGATTAAAAGTGTGCCTGGCTAATAAGACAATTTTCTACTTTGTTTAATTTCCATTTTCTCATACTTAAAATGATGATTTGAGGCTGGAGGATCAAGGAAAGTATGTGTTTATTCATATATACATATGGATATGAAAATACTAAATAAACATTAAATATAAAAATAAATATGAAAATACATGGAATATATTCTATAATTATATGAAAATACTAAAATAAAATAAAATGGGATGATGATGTTGCCTATTTTATATACTTCAGCAAAAATAAACTTATGAGTTTTATGATATCTCTACAATCCCCACACAATTTAAATGTTTTACATAACACATGCTTACAAGAAACTTGTGAGTACTAACTGTAGTAGAAATGCCGTGGAAGTAATCCCCAAATTCCTTGTTCATCATCTGTGGCCAGCACCAAGCAGGTCTCTGACTCATGAGAAACTGTGTGCTTTTCATCCCGACTGGCCCCAGTTCACTCTCTTCACACTCAACAATTGTCACCCTCCATACAACACAAGGAAACTGGATTGGAAAGAGACCTCACAGGGATGGCAAAACCATAAAATATTTCTTGACGAAGCAGAGTGTCCAGAAGGCAGAAGAAGAAGAAGTAGCAGAATTGTTTTTTATCTGGTTCTTTTCCTGACAGTTCTATGTTTGGTGTTTGCTGAATAACCCAGAAGTTATTTATAGGGCCTGTGGAAAGGCACCTCTAACAGGATAAGAGGCAAAAGTCATACTTACTCCCCAAGCCGTACTCCACAACTTCCTTTGTTTAACTAGTGAGAAAGCAGGATCATGAATACAGTTTATCTCAGCTGAGGACTTTGTGGAAACTGGACATGTTCAAGCATGAAGATAGATGGAACCCAGAAGGCTGAGGAGATATGGAAATCTGTGTTTTTAACACACACTCCCTGTGACCCTGTTGTAAACAGTCCACTCTTAAGACCTTTCAATACAGATTGATTTAGCACGAACTCCCTATGTGGTTTGGGGCAAATGGCTTAGCCTCTAATGCCATTTCCTTGCCTGTACAGTGAGCTGGTTACTCTATCCAGAAGACAATTGTGATGATCTTTGATGTAATTATATAAAATATTTGTTCAGGGTATCAACTGTGTGATACTAAAACGGATAGTTTTACAGCTCTATGCATGGGTGTGCAAATCTGCACTTTAGTTTATTTTGGACTGTCCATAAAGGAATAAAGTTCTGAGCTACAGAAAAACAACAGAATTTATTTGGCTTTTGTATTTTAAATAACATGTTATTGGCCTTGCAAGATGGGAAGTCTTGGCTCCCCCAACCTCTTTGGAGATAGGGATTCAAGGCTGAACTTCTTGTATGAAACTGTCTATTTGTACAAAACTAATGGGAAGTAATAATTCAGAAACTATCCAAACATCAACCTATGCCTGGACATTAGTGTTTTTCAACTCTTCAGCATATTTATATATTACTACAACACACAGCTTTAGAGGAAACATATTTGGTGCCCAGTTAAACAAACACAGGTGAGATCAACCTGTACCTACAACAACCAAACTGTACCTACAAAGTCACTTTTCTCTTGTACTCATGCCTGAAGCATATAGTGAAGTGAAAACAATCCAGATTCAATGATCAGAGCGCTCCATTTCAAACACTCAGCATGGAATAGGCTAAACGGACTTCTCTGTGCCCTGAGTCAGAGCCAACTTACCCTCCTGCTTCACAGAACTGTAGTAAGGAAGTAATACCTGTGATCTGGTTTCAAAACAAGTGTTAAGAACTCAATGAATGATAAACAGCAAATATTTAAAATGAACAAGAGCAGAACACTACAGGTAGCACGTGGAACTTTTGTTGGGAGAAACCAATGGTGCCTTTGCAGAAATTTCCCAGAGAGTGAATTGTCCTGGGAACACACTGGCTCTATTCGAGGAGCTTTGGTTTCAGTGCTGATAAAATGAGATGAGAAACTGGAAAATGAGTAGCAGCTGATGAAGTCTGGCTCCTGAGGTTAGTTACAATATTATTTGGTGGTGTGGCTTCTTCCTCTTTTCTTCTCCTGGTAGAGATTAGCATATGTAGAGGGTTATCTGAAGTTCAGTCACTGTTTTCAGGCCAGGCACACCACAGGAAATGTTGGCAGAATGTGCTGGTCATTTTTCATTTGTCCCTAATCACCCCACCAGTTACTCCTTGTGTCTCAAGAAGCAAAACACAAATGAATACATTTTCCGGACAAACTTGGCCTCTGTGACACAAGGGGTATGGTCAGAAGTATAATTCAGATCCCCGATGTGTCTTGATCTGATAAAGCTTGATGTTCTGTATCCCAGCCCTTCGCTCTAGTGAGGCAGACCACCAAGTCCTAGTGAACATTCTCCTTCCTGCTTTAGACCATAGAGTAACATCAGCCCTGTAGTACATATGTCATCACTGATCCCCTTCTTCCTTTCCTATCAACCTTTTCCAAAATTGTAGTCCTATTAGTGACCCCTTACATTACCTCTTGAGTGTGCCGTTTGTGATGAAGCATGATTGATCCAGTGAGACTCTAAGAAAATAAAAGAACGTGCAGTTTTGCAAGTTGTATTGACTATACACTATTGAGAAATGATCTTAACATCTTGAATCTTAACGTCTTGGATGTAAAGGACATATCTTGGACATAAGGACAAGTGACCTAGAGATAAATGATGTCTAAGAGATCAAATTTCTCAGTACCAATGCTATAGTCACAGGATGTGATGAAAATGGCCACCCATCCATTAAATAATTGATCCCTCCTCCGAAAGCAAAGTTTCCTCTGGATGATGCTTCCCTGGGAAAACACAGTCTTCATGTCCAATATGTAAATGCAAAGGATAGAGATGGCTGTGACTCCCAGCACTCCCAGATTATAGCTTTCAAGAAGCAAGTGTCAGTTCTTTACCCGCTCTTTCCCATTTCCATCATGGCTCCAATATTACAGAAGATGAAAGAAAGCTTTTCTTTCCTTTTGGCAGAAAGCTCTTCACTAACTAGTATCTCTGGGAACAAACTATGAGGGAGAGCTAAATGTTGCCAGTGTTGACAGGTAATTTGAAGTTTACTTATATTAACAATCAGTATTACCCTATCAACAGACTGATTGGAAATGAATTTAGGGATGGAATCTCTCCAAAGCTTTCTTGTTTGGAAAACCAAAAGTTTTGTACAAGATGGTTTGCCTAGATTTTAATGGTCTTTATGTTTATTTCCCACATCATCTTTGTGCTTCATATCTTACACCAAACTGAAGTTCATATGGTGCACCTCATCTTCAGCACCTGCTACCCTGTGGAAATCAGAGCAACAGTATAATTTCAGCGTAGCTATTTTGAGTTCAGTAATTCTCATTTCTTCATTTATGGAGTTATGTTTCAGTTTAAGCTTCAAAAGTTCCACTTTCTGGATGATGATGTACCTTAATCCCGTCGCATTCTACCTCTGTGAAAAAGTAGCCAGTTCCATTTCCAGCCTCCTCCTAACGACAATCGAAGTTCTTTGCGTCAGGCTCCTATGTAGACTGCTTTGCCTCTCCAGGCACCTTCAATATGCATGAGGAAGAAATATATACCTCTCTTCAGTGGGACATTCCTACCTCAGAGACCTCTCAGAAGTGTCCATTGCCTAGCAAGTGTTCAGGTAATAAATCAAAATGCTTAGTAGAAAACTATAATTTTCTTTCTGTTTGTGTACTGTGATAAAATCAAGTGTTTCTTCTAATCTGGGATAACCTCCTGAGAGTACTCTAGTATGCCTGATACATTCATCAGCCTGGAGGACTAAGTGAAGGGCCCTGGGCTCAGGTTTTTGGTTTTTTTTGTTTGTTTGTTTTTTGTTTTTTGTTTTTTGTTTTTTGTTTTTTGTTTTTTTTTTTTTTTTTTTTGATTTTTGATTTTTTCAAGGCAGGGTTTCTCTGTCCTGGAAGTCACTCTGTAGACCAGGCTGGCCTTGAACTCAGAAATCCGCCTGCCTCTGCCTCCCAGAGTGCTGGGATTACAGGCGTGCACTACCACCGCCTGGCAGCCCTGGGCTCAGGAATGTGAGACATTCTCTCAATTTGCAAAAAGTAAAAGAAACCATACCATTTAAATTATTTTAGTTTTTACATAAAACAGGCAGCAAATTATCTGAAAAATAGTAAGAAATGTTGAAAAACTAGGAAAAATATCTTCATGTTGATGCAGTTACATTTTTAGTATTTGATAATTGTTTCTACATCTACTTTTTATTTTTATAACTCTACAGCACCAAAATATTTTCAAATAGATAAGTTTTGTGTATTTTTATTGTTGTTTCTTTAATTCATCAAATATTGGTCATACATAATACCATACAACAAATGATTGTATGGGCATAAAAAGCATTTTATTATATTTTCCCAAGTAATTTCATTGAATAGTCTTTAGTCCTGACTTGTTACAAATTAACTAATTGAAGCTAACTTTCCTATATCAGCTCTCTAATATAGTATTAGCATCAAAATATTTTTTGTCACATAAAGCACCATTTGAGGATTTCAGGGATGACCCAGAGTCATCTCAGGCAAAACATTATCAGGCCTTTCACAATATGTCAGGACAATTTTTTATTAGTATGAATAAATGTAATAAGCCACACCATTCACTTTTCTTCCTGGAAGAGTTGTAAAATTAGCTAGAAATGTTTGTTCATTTTCTAAATTACTCATTAAAATTAAAAATACTTCAATGAATCATATTCAAGAGATGCTCAAAACAGGTAAAAGAGTCTTCACGTTAAGATTTCAAGGTTTTCTGGTTGATATTAGTGAGACTATTAAAAAAGACTAGATAGGTAGACAGACAGATGGAATTTATTTGAAAAATCATGATAGTGTACATTAACATCAGAGAGAGGTGTTATTAAATCTATTGAATTTGGTATTTTCCAAGGCAGGTATATTCCATGCTATAAGGTTCATCTGAGAGAATTTAATCAAATATTTTCTTAGAGTTTCAAATTTTTGTATTTCTCCAGTAGGAAGAACCAATCCTTCTTCCACTCATTCTGATATCATCTATACCTTGCAACTACTTTCTCTAACTTATGTCATTGTCTGATTTCACATTTAGGAACATGGTGTGTTGTGACAATGATTTCCAGTGTGGTCTGTGTGGGCTTATTAGCAACATCCATTTTCTTGGGCATCAAGTGTAAGTACAAAAGCATATCTTCAGTGTTACCTCTTAATATAAGTGGGTTATGAATAGTATGAATAATTGTATTATCATTTTAAAAGTTTGCATGTATGAGTAAATAAAGAACTATTTAGGTACACATCAATGCTACAAAGGGAGTTAGACTTATATTAAGAGGGAGTTCACATGGTGATATAAAAGAATATGGTAAAATTATTCACCTAAAAGAATGCAATTAATTTTTCTGGAACCACTGTGTCATTGTAGAGATGTCCTTATGTAATGTCTCCCATGAAAGCAGAAGGTTAACAATCCATTTATAGAGTGGAAATGATTTATAGTTCTTGAAAGGTAACCTAAAAATTATATTCATATATGTGTGGGCACTCTGCACATGTGTAAATAAGGATTTCAACAAATACAAGCTAGATGTTAGCCAGCACGGCTTGAGTAGTCATTTCCAAAGCGTGTGCAGACTTGTGTCTTTCCATCATCCTCTTGTGTTTCTGGGTTTTCTTTAATGCCATATGTCAATTAAGTATTACTTTGAAAAGATTATTATAGTACAAACATATAATACATATATTTCCACAGAGATAAGTTTTCTTCATGCTCTTTCGGTATATTTTCATTTTTTTTCCAACTCATTAGTTGTGTTTGGGAGATTTAGAAGTATTTCATTACATTTTCCAAGGAAACAACATTGTTCAGTCATTATTCCTAGCTTGTTGAAAATTAATTAGAATTCAAGCACCAATAAAGGCCCAGTGCTTGTTTTTTTATGTAGAGTTAAACTCCAAACAGAAGTCTCCTGCTCTCCTGTCTATTATCATATATAATGCACTTAATGCCATCTCCGTCTATTACCAACTAATGAATCCTATGCCATGTTCTATGTCTATTATCATCCGATGCACTCCCATTCCATCCAGAGTATAATAAGCAAAGCAGATATGACTTGAAATAGAGCTCATCCAGTAAAGTTCATCAGGATATGAAAAGTATATCTCAAGTTTCTAAAAAGAAGATTGTTATATTTAAATCACCATCTGTACCAGGTTATTAATATTATAATTATATAAAGTAAAGAATATTACCTTTCTACTGCTACTTCTAGGTAGTGTCCAAACCAAAGTAGAAACAACAACAACAACAACAACAACAACAACAAAAGGAAAGAAATTTATTCTCCAAGTATATACAGAGTTCTTAGATCTAAGATTTAAGAAGTTATTAATGAAAGTGAAAGCTGATGAGATATACCTACTTCAACTTAAAAATGGCTGACCATAGAAGACCAGAGAAGGAAGTACTTGCAAGCCACATACTCAATGATATGCTTGAGCCTAAAGTTGATAAAACTCTTTAAGAACTCAAAAAGCAACCAAGTCATTCAGTTGTCAGATGGAAAAATAACATGACAGCACATTTCTCCAAAGAACTTAAAGAAGTGTCAAGCAAGCATGAAAACAAGGTTTAATATCTTTAGCCATTAGGAAAAAAGGCTAAAACCATAGTGAGGCACATTATATACAGTAGGGAGCTGATAGTTCAAACCAGTGACCATAGCGATGTGTTTGATGGGTCTGTGAAGCTGAATCCCTGATAGGACTGAACAGTGATACAGTCCCAGGAAGAACAGGGAACTGATTTCATTACCCGGCCCTTTTACCACCCAACAGTTGCACCATCAAATACTCATCTCAGAAAAACAGAAGCTTTTGTTCACTAAAATCTGAACACACTTGTGGATAGCACCTCAATTTGTGAGACCTAAACAAGAAAACAACCAAGATATCCTTTGGTGAATGGTTAAACAAATGTTGTAATTAAGGTCAAAGAAATATTTTCAATAATAAAAATATAATTAGTTATTAATTGATCCAACCATCGAGGTAAATCTTAAGGAGATCATCCCAAGTGGGGAAAAAGACCTTAAAATATAATATCTTGTTTCTATAATACCATTGTAATGACAAAAATACTGAATTAGAGCATGTAAAGGCATAAAAGGACAATATGTTGGATCTACACGGTGATGGAGACGTGCCACACTGCAGTGTTATCAATGTTGATATCCTAGTTGTGACACTGAAGTTCAGTTTCAAAGATGGTTCCATGTGGTGGAAGTTGGGCTAAGAGCTGATGGAATCTATTTTTTCTTATAGCTACATATGAAACTTCAACTGCCTCAGAATAAAATTCTAGTCAAAAAAAAATGAAGACAGGGAGCTTCTGTGGTGGATACAGCCATTATCTCAGTTGTAAAAATGGTTGCCACATGAATGTATGCATGAAGTTGTATCTGGTTCTACCATTTCAAATCATGGAGATGTGTGGCCCCTATTCTTGTGTGTATGTTTTGACAATCTGCAACAGCAGACATCTGGCGTCCCCACACTGAGGAGTTTAATATATCAACTTAGCTGAGAAATGGGTGAAGACTTAGAGCTTTAGCTTAGTGGTAAGAGCTTTTGCCTGGTAAACACAGAGTTCTGGGTTTTGTATCTAGCAATGAAAACCACCACCAACAAAAATTTAGTGAACTAGAAGATAAAGTAGAAGAAATACATTTTTTAAAAAAAATGTGAGAAAGAATACAGCAAAATATAGAAACACAAGCAAAGGTCAGTTATACAAAGAAGACTGGGTTATGTGCTGTGATGTTTAATCTTGTCCACTTGGTTAGAATGAGAAAAGTGAAGTCCTTCTGAATAGATTAACTGTGTGGGAACTCTTTATATGAGAAGTAACATCACCTAGGATGAAGCATGGACAGAGAAGGAGAGAGCTATCCAATGTCAGCACTCTTTCCTCCTTCCTTTCTGCTGAGAAATCCATTCTGTCTTTCCATGCCCTTCTTTGTCAGTTCATTAGAAGTTCACTGGGAGTTAAGTTTACTGTGCCACTTTCAAGTGGCAACTTAGAGAATATGATGGAAGCTACTCATTACATGACAAATAGAACACTGCATAAACATCTGGGAAAACATTGACATAATTCCTCATAGTTACAATGGCAATAATTCCAAATAAGTCAAAATATAAATCCACCACTATAGACATGATATTATGGTTTCACATGCGAAACTAAAATTGCCAGGAGTCTTAGCATAATGATACTTATTTATAATTTTTAAATTGATAGTACTGGCTAATACTATACCTATACTAGTATCATTGCTAACAATCCCATTGTTTCTTCCATCCTAACTCCTGCACCACAACAGATATTATTTCTAGTCTTTGATGTAGAATATGCAATATAAAATTAAAATGATGGTGTCCCAAGAAGAGGCAAATAATTTTCAGCTATGTAAATAAATCACCATAAGTCAATCACCAAATGTCCAATGAAATATACACAGTAGCTTACAGCTTTACCAAAATCAATCTTTGAAGCAGGTGATATGTCAACAAATGTCTCTAGGCACAGTGCTGGTTGCTAACAGAGACCCATAGGACCTAAGCAGCAGGCCTCGGCATGTTAGTGTATTGAAATTTAACGAGTTTAGTTTATTACACAATAAGAATGCAACTTAACAGCACTGAAGTAAGGATGTTGCCAGCAAAGCCTCTCATCAGAAGGATCCTGGATGGACCCAGACCTGTGTTCCCAGATATGGGAGGAGGAAGCAGGAGGATCAGGAGTAAAGTCATCCTGGGCTATGTGGTGAGTTTGACGCCAGCCTGAGATACATGAGATGCTGTCTCAAGTTAATAGAGGAAAAAGGAGAGGGGGCAGGGATGTGGATGGATAAGGCAGATACCTTTTCCTGCCTGTTCACTATGACATCGTTTTCTGTTGGATCTAGAATCGCTGATGTTTGCACAGGATTCTGTGGTATTAAGAAGCCCCAGAGTCTTGCTTGGAAATTTTTATGTTTTGCTGATCATAAAGAAAAAATTTTGCTGAGACTAGGCAACCTGCCTCAGCAGAAGGCACCTCTCAGGGTCTCATTAAAACAAAGGGCAAACCATGCAGCATGCTATCAGTAAACAATGCTGACACGTTAGTCACATTCTGTTCCCCAAAGATTCAGACCCTCAGTGACAAGCTACACCATTAACGAGGTTATATCATGCCTGTGTGAGCTTCAGATACACTACTCAGCCTGACTCTGGCACAAGGGAACAAAGGAAAGTACTAGAAAGCCAATGGAGAGTGTGGTATTTACAAAGACTATAATCACACATTTCACAGACAAGAAAATACATCCAACCTGCTTATATCTATGAAGAGATCTGAGAGAGAGCGAGAGCGAGAGCGAGAGCGAGAGAGAGAGAGAGAGAGAGAGAGAGCTGTAAATGCAGATAACCTTGAAGCACTGTGTAAAATGGCATACATGAAAAGTAACTTAGAGATCCTGAACGAAATTTAAATGTCCACAAACTTGATATAGCGACTCATCTCGAAAGTAACTTTCAAATGTATAAAATTTGCTTCCCTGTTATAATGAGTCAATGAGTGAGAGCTTTTTGTGTACTTACAAGAATGAAGGCTAAAATATACTTAAGTAATAAAATCAAATGTTCACCATCATACAAACAGTCTCCTACCCTTTGCACATAAAGGCTGAACATACGTTTTATATTGATTGATTTTTTTTAAGTTAAAATATCTCTGGGGAAAAAATCTGTTAAAAGAACTTGATAAATTTCTCTGTTCTTGGGGAGTGAGACTGGTTGAGTAATGGGAAGGGATGACCATGACCACTTTTTTGTTTTTTCTTTGTTATTTTTGTTTGTTTGCTTGTTTTGTTTTTTGTTTGTTTGTTTGTTTTTGCTGTGTGGAATTTATAGCACTTGATTTTTGAATAATATAAATTTTA
The DNA here is from genome assembly GCA_964023405.1 of Apodemus agrarius. NCBI lineage: Eukaryota > Metazoa > Chordata > Mammalia > Rodentia > Muridae > Apodemus > Apodemus agrarius. Next base: position 161,356,114 of record OZ030006.1, read on the forward strand.
AATAAAAAAAGAAAGCCAGGTAAATTGCACCCTCCTCCTCATTGGTGTTTTCTTGTATCTGTGCTGGGGGATTGCTTTTATTATATCTTTGATAAAGAATGCTCGCCCTTCTTACAGTCTTCCAGATGTCCTCTCTTGTCATGGAGCAGCAGGAAAGACTCGTCCAACAGGACACAGCATTGCTGAACCTCACAGAGCTGCTGAGGAACCACACACTGCAACTGAAAAACTGCCAAGCCTTACTAAAGAGATTTCTCCATTCTGGTAACTGGCAGATGGTTGGTTTGCATTGCTTGTCATATAGCCTAGGCTGGCCAGAACTCACCATGGCTGCTTTCTAATGTGTGACTCTCTTGTGTCAGCACCCTGATGACAATCATGAGACATCATGCTCAGCTAAGAACATGTGAACTCAGTAGACACCCAGATGTGTGCAGCAGCTGCTCAAAAGAAACAATTCCATGTAGCCTGTCCTCTATGGCTTATTAAGGTTTAGAGTGGGAGCTAAGACAAGTCTGGAAGACAGACAATAATGAGATGAAAAGGGAGAAGAGGTCCTTATCCAGGGATCTGGTAATAAGTCCTCATTCAACCCCAGGAAAGCAGGATTACAGGACCATTAACTACTGCTGTTCTCTCTTCAGCTGTAAGTCTGTAATTATCTAGGAACCTGACCAGAAATCTCATTCACAGAGAAAGGACTTGTACTGAACCATGTGTGCAACCCTAGTGACTCCTGGTTTGACTTTCTCAGATTGTAATTCCACCTGAGGCATCTCCAGAGCCACCGGATAGTCCCGCTTTTCAAAATACAACGATTTCTTAAAAATGATGCGGGCTGTAATTCTAGAGAACCAGCAGAATGTCATACAGGGCTGGCGCGAGGACAATTGCTTGTGGCTCTCTTCGAGAAGCCTGGACTCATACTTGATATGTCTTGTTTCATCAGCTCAGCCTTAGGGGAGCTGACAGCCCTGCTTTCAGGTGACTCTTCTCTTAGTTCCTCTCTTACTTCTAGACCTCATGCTTATTAAAGTCTATATTAAATATTCTTTTCAAATCTCCTACTCTGTTTCAATTTGTCTTGAAATCCTTTTCTGTGACAAGACTAAAAATAAACAAACAAACAAACAAACCCCAATTTGGTGAAAGCTCAGGTTCCTAAAAGATTAGCTCGATGTTTCCTGTTGCTGAGGGCTATTCCCTAGATGCTCCAATCTTCTCTCACAGGCACAGACGCGTCTACTGGACCTGTTCCTTCTGATCTATCCACAGATGGTTCTACCGACCCTGGACAGCAAGCAATCAGCCAACTCCCCTAAGACTGGACCAACATCCCCATACCCATTTTCTTAGTTTTCCCAGAGATACGTCACCCCAAAGTCAGCAGGAAGTAGCTGAAGATCATGACGACCCTGTTCCTTCTCCACCATCCATCTTTCTAATTTTTTTCTTTTTTAATTAAACCAAAATGGGGGAATGATGGCGTTTTTGTTTTTGTCTAGGCTCTGCCCCACAGTTACCTGACAACAGCCAAGTATGACAGACTCACGATAAAAGGGGCTCCTTGGCCTCACCTCTGCTCTCTCTTGTGCTCTTGCCTTCTTGCTTCTGCTCTGTCCTCTTGTCCCCTTGCCCCTCTCTTCCCAGTCTCCTCCCCCTCTTTCCATGGGCTCATGGTCGGCCTTTCCTCTCCTCTCTTTCCAGTCTCCTCCCCCTCTTTCCATGGGCTCATGGTCGGCCTTTCCTCTCCTCTCCTCTCCTCTCCTCTCCTCTCCTCTCCTCTCCTCTCCTCTCCTCTCCTCTCCTCTCCTCTCCTCTCCTCTCCTCTCTCTTTCCCCCCCTTCTCTGTCTCTACTACCCTCTCAACTCCCCTCCCCATGCCCTGAATAAACTCTGTTCTGTACTATACTGTTGTGTGTCTTGTGGCTGGTTCCTCAGTGGGAAGGGATGCCTCAGCATGGGCCCGGTGAGACACCATCTTCCCCATACCTGACTGCACATCCACAAAACATTCCTTCTCTCTCGTTATTTTTATATAACCCAACAGCTATGGCACTGAGCGCTCTCTGGCCCTTCACAGCTGATAAATGTGACGAACTGGTTGCTCTGCGGTTCAGTGTCTTGTACATTTTCCTGGGAAATGTTGAAACAACTGACATCCCCCACATGTTCAGCTAAGTCAAGCTCAAATCAAGATCAAATGGGATGCGCGTGATTCCTACCTAGGCTTTTAAGAATCAGCAATATACTTCGTCTGGTCACTCAAACCCAGGCCTGTTTTCAATTCTAACGCCAAACCATGTAATGCACTTAATTTGGCTCTTGCTTTAGACTCTTTCTATAGATAATTAAGCATAAACACTGATCTTGGAAATAAGACTATTTATCATAATGTGCAAACATTCTTTCTCACTTTCTTCTAACAAGCTTATAGAGTTAATTCAGTTTTCCCTTTTACAAATAGTGTTTAAGGCTAAAATTGTATTATTACCTGGTTTGCGGTTTGTCAAATATTCAATGGTGATTTAATACTTATTTAAGTATGTTGAAGTTTCACTAGAAGACCCCATTTGAGTTTTGAGCTATGTGAAAGAAAAGAAGTCTACCACATTTTTAAAAATAAAGTTCATTTTTTTAAGAGTATACATGTGTGAGAGGGTATCTGTGTGTGCGTATGGACATGTGAATGCAAGTGCCAGATGAGGCCAAAGACATCAGATCCCCCTGTAGCTGGTTATATGCTACCCAGCATAGGCACTAGGACCAAACATTGGATCCTTTGCAAGAGCCATATGGGCTTTTAGTTTGTGAGTCATCACTATAGTCCACATAGTTCATTCTAATTGAACATTTAAGTAAAAACAACCACAGCAAAGCATTTGTGGAATCACTGTCAACAGTGTTCTCATACATAACAAGTTGTCACAAGCATAAACACTGAATACAGCTGATAACCTGTTTTGGAGATCTGCTAATCCATCCTGTTCTCTAACCTTCCAAACATCATTTCTGCATTAACCCTGCTGTGACTTTCACAGTGCTCAGTATACTGGTTAGCACTCTTAAAGGACTCACTCAGTATTTATCCTGGAAAACCACTTATGAAGGGTTTCCCACCCCACATGGAATATTGCTTTTTAGTAACCAGTGTTCTATGAGTTTTCCTCCTTAAGACTATGCTAGAACTCCTCAGTCAAACCTGTGCTGTTTCGAATATATTCTTTCTCAAGACATGTTCTTTAAAAAGCGTTAATATTAAGGCCTGAATCTTAGTTATTGTGAAGTACTGAAACACTGTTTCTTTATATGTCCAGCTCACACCTACTTGCTTTCAAGCCATTCTTTTTGTGCATTAACTTTCTCTCCTTTATACATGAAATATTTACTTATTTAAGCCTCAGAATTAAAACTTCAAGGCTTACTTGTCAGCCCATTTGTGCCTCAGTGGAAGAAAAAAAAAGATCAATTTTAATATAGAAGGAAAGATGTGGGTAAAGCCAACTTCACATTGAATTTAACTGAAACTAATTATTAGAGAGCTATTTTGGGTGGAAATTATATAATCTTGTTGCACCCAAAAAGTTATTTCTCCACAATCAAAAGTATGAATGCAGGTTTATTGGGAAGCTGCTCTCTGCAGAGTTCACTGGTCTCAAGGACTGAGGCCAGGAAAGTCAACACTGGGAGAGAGAGGGGGGAGGAGAGAAAGTATGTGATCAGAGAGAAGGAGGAGGAAGGGGGAGGAGAAGAGCGAGAAAGAATGAGAGAGGCAAAGACAGAGAGAGAGGAACAGAGACAGAGACATAGAGACAGAGAGAGGCAGAGACAGATAAAGACAGAGACAGTGATAGAGATCCTACAGGGGAAAGACAGCCCAGCCCCTGAGCTGGAAAGTTCAGGTTTGGGGGTGGGGTATGCCAGGTAGGGACTGAGGGATGCTGGGAGAATCTGAAAGCCAGGCCTGCTTTGGTATATAAAATGTGAACCTCAGGGCCTTGTCCTGGGTCTAGAACCCAACACTGAGCCTCAGAGAAGCTGTACAGATAGGTTCTGCCTCATGGGTACCACTTGCTAATTTTTTTTTATTTTTTTATTTTATTTTATTTTATTTTATTTATTTATTTATTTATTTATTTATTTATTTATTGGTTTTTCAAGACAGAGTTTCTCTGTGTAGCCCTGGCTGTCCTGGAACTCACTCTGTAGACCAGACTGGCCTCAAACTCAGAAATCCGCCTGCCTCTGCCTCCCAAGTGCTGGGATTAAAGGCGTGCGCCACCACCGCCCGGTTTTTTATATCTTTTTTTTTTCCACTTGGAAATTTTGAGGGAGTCAGGATGCCAATTTTGTACATCGATGACAATTAAGAAAATGTTTATATTTTGAAGGTAGTGACTGCAGTCCTTGTCCACACAACTGGATTCGGAATGGAAAAAGTTGTTACTACATCTTTAACCGCTGGGAAACGTGGAGCAACAGTAAGAAGAACTGTTTAAAAGAGGGCGATAGTCTCCTTCATATAGACAGCAAAGAAGAAATGGTAAAGACTGTTATGTGAATTCATGTCATTTTGAAAATACCACGTTACTCATTAAAATGAAGTATAGAGTCTCATGATAGACTTCATTTACCATAGAAGTTGTATATTTTTAGTATAAAAATGTAAAGAGACAAAGTAGAGGTTCACATAATTTTTTCCCCATTTAGTTGGAGAAGTGAAAATGAGGTTGGTTTTCCAGAAAGTAAGGAGCACAGACTGTGCCTTAGTTAACCCAGAAGGGAGGAGGAAGAGGGTTACTGAGCTGTGACATATTCTCCATGTGTGTCCCAACTGTGGATGTTGTTAAATGTATTGCATTTGATGCTACAGGAAACAAAATAATCTATAATGCACAGGGAGAAGTATGAAAACTGAAGTTACAATCTCGTGTTTTGACTCACACATGTAAATCCAGTACCCAGAGGACTGAGGCAGGGGGATCGTGAATTTAAGGTCTGTGTATGAAGATCCTGTCTCAAAAACAAACAAAAGTTACAAATATTTAAACCTGAACTAGTGTCATGAAATGAATCAGATTAATACGAGTGAGCATTTGGTAAATGAAGCATTAAGCTTACTAACCTATCTCACCGGGATCCTGATTAAATAGACAGCTCCATATCTCTTGACGGCATTTTACCCTTAAGCAGAATTTTTGAAATGGGATTTATAACTAGCTGTTTCCCACTGTAACAAAATGGTCACTAACTGAAATTTAGTTTTATAAGAACAGGGGGAAATATTAAGAATATTCAGTAAACCAGGAAGCTTTAAACTACATTATTAGAATTGTTTAAAAACTTAATTTTTGTAAAGATTGCATGATAAAATAAAACATGTTTCATCTGACAAAATGTCCTCACAGTAAGTTATGGCTGGGATCTCCAAAACTTCATCTATTAAAGTATCATGGTGAGGAGAATGATCCACATGGTGAATGAAGTAGGCTTAGGTTTGCATTTGATGGCGAAGGGCCAATATAAAACTTATTTTGCTTTGACATACTCTCCGACAGACTCTAAATTAAAACATTAATTTCAAATGCACATGTTTTCCATAGTATTTAACACAGCTATACAACAAAAGACTATACTGACCATACAACAAAAGAATTGTGTGCTTGTGTGTGTGTGTGTGGGGGGGGTGGAATGTGTATATGCATGTGTAGTGTGTGTGTGTGTGTGTGTGTGTGTGTGTGTTATGGTGGTGGTGGTGTGTGTGTGTGTGCATGTGTGATGTGTATGTGTGTGGTATATGTGGTATGTGCAGTGTATGTGGTGTGGCGGGCCTGTGTGGTATATGGGTAACTGTGCATGTGGTGTGTGTTTGTGGTGGATGTGTGTATATGTGGTGTGGTATATGTGTGTGTGCATGCATGTAGTGTGTGTGTATGTGTCCATGTATGGTGTGTGTGTGTATGTGTGTGTGTGGTGTGTCTACTTTAATATCTTCTATTTTATTTCAACACTCAAGTTCTCACTAATTTCTGACTAGACAAAATTCAGACTTTATGTTGCATAGGTAAATAAATAAACTTTATTTATTTACAGTTTGTGTCTTTTGTTTTTGTTTTTGTTTTAAATAGGAGTTTATCAGCCGAAGTATACGGAAGCTCAAAGGAGAAAGTGAATACTGGGTGGGAGTGTTTCAAGATAGACTCAGTGGATCTTGGCTCTGGGAAGATGGTTCCTCTCCTCTCTCTGACTTGTAAGTCTATGAAGGGGACATAACAAGGAAAAACTGGGAATGTGAAGAAATTTTAAAAGTTTACTTTGTATCTTGTATTTCCTCCAGAAGAAACATGATACTTTTACAGGCTCCTGATTGGAATTATGACGAATATAATTAAGACTTGGTTTTATTGCTTCTCTCTTAGTTGGGTTTTCTATTGCTGTGATAAAGCATTGACCAAAAAGCAAGTTGGGGAGGAATGGGTTTATTTTGTTTACAAGTCCACATTGCTGTTCATCACCAAAGGAAATAAGGATAGGAACTCAAGCAGGGCGCAAACCTGGAGGTAGGAACTGATACAGAGGCCATGGAGGGGTGCTGCTTACTGGCTTGCTCCTCATGACTTTCTCAGCCTACTTTCTTATAGAACCTAGGCCCGCCAGCCAAGGAATGACAACACCCACAGTGCGCTGAGCTCTCCTTGATCAATCACTAACTGAGAAAAGGCCGTACAGGCCTGCCTGTATTTTCTTAATCGAAGTTCCCTCCTCAGTTATGACTATAGATTTGTGTCAAGTTAACTAAAAACTATCCTGAACAGCTTCTAAATCTTGTCAGCCCTCCTACCATATCCTTTATAAATTTTTTATCATAATCCAAATGTCTAAATGGGCAATAAAATCTTAGTCCTTTGTATAACTTAATGCTGAGAGAACATTCTAGTCAAAAGACTGTGATAACTATTGATCAGTTTCTAAATTGAGCTTCCCAGATGAGAATGGAGTTTGGTGGACACAATCAAGTGTCTTAGCATTTTGAGAACAGAGTCAAGAGAAACACATTAACTATCACCTACCTTTATGCAAACATGGCTTGGTTTTCTTTAGAAGCTATTTGTTCAAATCATATCAACATATTCTTAATAAAACTTAATAGATGTTATTTCAAGGAAGATTAAAACCACCACTGAGGGATTCCACATTAAAGCAAATTAAAATAAATCCAACAGCATCTCTGGAGAGTTTCCCTCTCAAATACCACTGTCGTCTTCAAATCTAACCTCTAACCTGGGAAGCTACTTTACTTTTTTTCAGGTTGCCAACAGAGAGTCAGCTATCAGCCAGCCAGATCTGTGGATACCTCAAAGATCATACTCTCGTCTCAGATGTCTGCACTAAATGGAAATATTTTATCTGTGAGAAGAAGGCATTTGGATCCTGCATCTGAAAGATACAACTCAAAGCTACCTCTGCTACACAAGTGTTTGAAAGAGGCCAAAGAGCAAATGCAGGAGGAGATTGGTGTGAGACTGATGAAGGCAAACTTGCTTTATATTTACACTTGGCAATATCCTGTAATGCTTTGCAGATTTCAGTTGACCTTGTCCATTGTCCCGAGGAGAAAATTGATTTAGAGCTACAGAAGACCTGACTCACTGAGAACAAAGAAGAGAAAATCATTTCCTGTCTGTTTGAAAGTCCAAAGTGACTACACATATGACATGGAAATCTTGCTGTCCTTTTGGGAGTTTTTACAGTAATCCCTGCTTTGTACTTTTAGTAAACAATTCTATCTACTATACTTACGACTGACAGAATTTTCTTCAGGTCAGCTTCCAGTAATTATATATCATAAGATTACACACTGAGAAGAGAGAGATGGATTTCTAGACTGGAGTATTAACCCCAATCATATGCCAGAGACCCTTTGATTCTAGGTAAAAATGAGCAGAATGGGGACTTTCAGTGTTGGTAATCTTCCTCTGAGGCCCAGGGCCTAGTGGGCTGACCTCACAGAAATAGAGGTTTACAGCTTCTAACCCTTGGAGCTAGGGGACTATTGCTCCAGGATCTGAGTGCTCGGGTTGAAGGCTTATAGCTTTGCGTTTTGATCTCTACCGGCTCCACGTCTTGGCAACTTTTACAACCCCTGACCTTAAGCAGCAGCAGCAGACAGCAGTCAGTAGCAGCAAGCAGCTCCACTGGTGTTATAGCTCTTGGATGGCTTTAGGGTGATGGGGGCATTAACTATAAACGTCCTCCGGTCTAGCATGCAGGAATCTCCCATCAGCCCTTGTTAGCTCTCAGCATTGGCTTTCTGCGATCCTCGGTCCTCAAGACTGCAGCTCCTTGGCATGCTTCCAGGTCCCAAAACCCATGCTTCTCCTTTCTGGTTTGCCACAGCCTTCCGTCCTTACTCAGCCTTCCTTTTCTGCCTTCTCTCATTTCTCGGACTCTACCATTCCTGAGTGTCTCTCTGTTTCCGCTGCCCATCCTTTCTGCCTCTCTGCAATTCCTCGGCTGTTCTCTCGTCTCCCGACTGCCATGGTGACTGCTGTCAGTACCAGAGCTGCTTGCTTGCCCTTGCTGCCATCTCGTGCTTCTGCACCTTCTCTTTGTATTAGCAGTTCAGGACACTCTTCTAATGATGCAGAGCGAAGGAGGTGAGAGAGGACCATTCGGGAAGTCTCTTATTGGTTCTAATGTTTCAGCATCAGGAGTGTCAGAGAAGGGGGTGTCCTGGCTGACTCTAAGACTGAACCAAACAGCTCATTTAATACATAAGAAGGAGGTGTGGTGAGGGTGTCTGCATCTTCACAGCAGCCCTTCAAGGGCGGTGTTTGCACCAGTCATGCTCAGACTCCTGTTTACCCAGGTCTTCCTGAGGGCCGTGGTTAGAAGTGCGCCCCTCTGGCCAGAGTGAGAACAGCTGCAGGACAGGCTGGACCTTGTGCAGTTTGCACAAGGAGACCTCACTTGCTTAGAGTGCGGCTTTCCATAGGCTGTTCCAGTTGTGTTAGCAGTCGCAACTGGACCTGTCTACAGCCCTGGGGTGGTTATAGTCTTCAGCAGGTAGAAGGGCTTCAGAGTAAAGTGCCCAAACTGCTGGGCTGCCCCGAGGACACTCTGGCCAGTTAGTAAGGAGGCTGCCTGGTCGATGGCTTTAATCATTCATTCAAAGACAATAAAAGTGTGTTTACAATAAATGCTTAGTAAAAACCCAGTATATTACAATTCTAATAGTACGTAACAGTACTTAATAAAAATTAACATTTAACAGGGTTTGACTTTTGCCCAAACTGTAGAGTCATTGAGTCCCTCTGATCTGTCTCAGAAGCAACCAGGTCCTCTTCTGCTATAGTCTTGGACTGCGCTTTTCAGACTGCAGAGTTCTGCTGGGAAAGGAGCTCTTAGAATTTTGCATAGGAGAAGGACTAGTGGAGATGTCATCATGTCCCGTTTTGTAGGTGGGGCCTTCCATCCTGTTGCTCGCGAATCAAATGTTTCAGTCTATGCTGACAAGATGAACAGCCTAGCACTTCTAACTGCCTGTCTCTGTCTCAACTTCCCTGCTATAAAACTGTAATATGACACACTTCAAAATACTGTTTAAGAATGTCATCCAAATGCTACATGCAAGCAATAGAAAATGATATTTTAGATAAGAATAGATAAATGAAAATGCATGCCGTCTACCAGAAGAAAAATTTGCAAATTATGGTTATCATGTTTCCTACTTATCATGTGTCATCTTTAAGTCATACTACACGGCACACTATTAATAAATATTTGCTAAATTAAATATGATTGTATTTAATCTTTTATTCTGATAAAAGGCAGCTGAGAGGTACAATATTTTCATCTTTCCCTTCACATTAAAAAGGCATAACTTAGATTAATAATAATGATGATAAAGAGAATAATGATAATAGCAATAATAATAATAAAACCTAATTGAATGAAGCAACAGAAATTATTTAAAGGAAACTAAGCTTCCCTTGACTTGAAAGTCATTGTTTAGTGGCTATGGTCCTGTAGCAATAAGATGATTGTGTCTTTGTCTTGTTTTTGTTTATTTACCGTGATGTGGTGTTTAAAAGATAGAAGCAACACACACATACACAAACACACACACACACACACACACACACACACAAACACATGGGAAAAGACATTTCTCTAGTTTTCTGCTGATCCTGGGAGAGTAAAGAGCCCAGAGACCGCTGTTTGGTTATCACAACAGGCAGCTCGTAGCTAAATATACTAATCTGGAAAGCAGAGGAACAATGATGATTTTTAACAGTGAAGACTGTTTGTCTCTGAGCTTCTTCAAAGGCTCGTCATCTGGCTATGTTTAGAGAAAGGATGGGAAGCACTGACAATTCTTCCGGGGGGGAAAAAAGGTACAAGGAAACCAAATGCAAACATCCTACGGCTGATGTTATTCACCCTGTATATATACCGTGCTGTATTTACAAGCCAAAGATTTGTGGGCAGTGCAGTTAGCACAGCTGCCTGCAATATCCCAGGCAGCCATGCTGCACTCACTCAGATGCAGCCTTTGGGAGAGGTCTTACTGCAGGCTGCCAGTGATCCAGGATACCTGCCCGGTAATTAGCCATGAGAGTACCAGTGTAATTCCACAATTCTACCAATGATGAATTAGGTGCTTTTAATCCATCTCAATGAGTGAACTTTTTAAAAAGAGAAATATAATAATTTCTCTTCGAGGGACAACAGATAAATAGTACTGCACACTAAATGCACCAATAAAATATTGAAATAATATTGATAGAATAATAAGCTCCGTGTTAGACTCTAATAATCTATTCAGAGTAGATTTTGTCTATCTTAAGTCACATGGCATTTTGATTTTGTTTTATATTTTTTTGTATTTTTCGAAAACTGCACTTGACTCCCAAACATTAAGGCTGGCCCCAGGACAACCACCCAACGATTGTACCAAGTTTGTAATCTGTTTGTATTCCCCACGTAAAAGCTGCCCATTACCCTTCTCAAACTTCCTGCTGTCACCAGGCTCCTGACCTGTTTCCTGCTGATAAGTCCTGAGAGTGCTCAATATCCTCAGGAAAAGAAATAGCTCATTGTGTACCCGAGGGAGCTCACTCTATGGGAAAGGCCATGTTCTCTGCTTGACTCTTCCTGCAGTTTCTTCACAATTACCTACACAGCAGAGACTATAAAAACGTCTTCACATCCTCTCTCATTCTAAGAAAGCCAGTTCATGTAATTTCCCTCTTTGATTACCAGAAAGCCTCTTCTCAAATTCATTTTATGATCACTTCTTATGTTTTTAAGTGTTTCTGGAAGCAATGTTGGGACATACCCCTTTTTCTCATCTTTGGAAATATTTGCCTTTGATGTTATCAATATTATGAGATTTGGATATGAAAAAGGGGTATGGATAATGCTAAAGGATAATCTTAAGAAAATAAAATATACAAAATACTATTTTTCTCTTTTCCACTTGAAATGTCACTTTGCTAAGGTCTCAGATTGCAAATGAGAATGCTCTTCACTCCCTAGATAGCTAGACTCTTCCTATCAATGGTAGCTAGAGAAACACATGTCACCCTCCCAGAGCCCAGAATACCAGGAGTCAAAACTTAAATGAGAGCCATGGGCCTCATTTACAAGTAAGTACAATCATTATTGGCTTTCTTTTGCTGACTACTGTTGCCTTCTGCAGTAGGTTTGTATAATAATTGCTTAGTGATGGACTTGATCTCTATTTTTTATTTTGAAATATTATATTAGACGATTTAACCAAACCGAAGTAACAGTCTTCATTTTGTTAATTATGGAAAATAATTGAGAATACTTTTCCTCTTTAATGAATACACATGCTACACTTGTACTCCACTATATTTAAAGAATCACTAAATTCTTTAGAATATTTTCTTAATTTCCAACACATTTTATATTACAACCTACATTATGAGACTAACTTCACACTTCATTTTAAGTAACTTCATAGGGAAATTATAAATATTCCCAGTTTTTAATAAGCTACATGACGTGAGGTGATTGGCTCAATAAACAAACCAAAACAAGAAAGACCTCAAGGTTTAAAACCACAAATACACTTCTGTTTGTTTGGCCCAGTATACCTGCATAGTTCTTCAATATTGAAGAACTCCCCTAGCTAACATGAAGGAAATCTAAAAGAAAACTCAAGTAGCCTCACTAATGTTTAGATAAAACATTAGTCATAAAACTAAGTCCTATGAAAATAAATACAGAATTGTTTTTCATAACAAAGTGTTAATTTAATTGTAATTTCACCATGATATAGATGCTTCCCAATTTTAACTACCGAACATTTAGAGTGTGAGATCTATTGCTGGTACTATCAACCTCCCTAATGTTGGTTTATCTCTAACCAATGAAACCACTTGGCATGGTACTATTCACAAAGAACCTGTTGTGGCTTTGAATGTCACCACCAAGAGAAACTCGTGTCTAGTCAAGAGTCTGGCTGTGCAGATTCCACAGCTTCTCTTTCTCTTCCCACGCCTGTTTAAAAATCATGCCTCTCCCACACCTTGGTTAGTCAACACACCAACCTCAATGTCGTGATTTTGCCTCAAACATATCACTTTGGGAATATTATAAAGTCATCCTCTTAAAGACAACATGCTTTGAAGACTTTCTTATACTCAAGTAATCTCATAAACAATATCTTTATATTGGTCCCACCAATTGTCAATGCACAAATAGTTAAGGAGTGATTGTTTTCATATTGTGAAAAGGATTCCCTTGCTGATCCCCTCCACCAAACCACAAATCCATCCTAGAACCTCACCCATTTCACATTATTTACACTTATTATTATTACTCATTCAGTACCTGAAAGGTATAAACATTGTTTAACAGGATGGAAGAAGAAACAAGCCTATCATCTGTGCATATACAGAGACTGTTTGGGGTTTTGTTGTTGTTTTTTGTTTGTTTTGTTTTGTTATTGTGTTTTCTGGGCTTCAGTCTCTTTGGAAGTACAGGGACATTAATTCTAACTTAGATTAAAGTTGGTATGGTCTCTTTCCTAGGAGACATAATTAGGAGAAAGACACAATTGATGGAGTAGTGGTTGATACAATGGGAACTGTATCATCTGGCAAGCTGGCCACAGACACAGTAGGTGAAGTCACTTTTGAGAGCCTAGGAAAGGCCAAGTGTGAACTGGACACTAAAAGAATTGGCGGTGTGTAGAGCAGCAGAGGGGTGGGGACTTCTGCTAGTTTCTCTTGGACTGCTTGTTAGGGTAAGGGACACTACGTCTTTTTCTGTTCTCTCTTTTCACTTTGCTTTTTGCATTTCTTCTTTCATCCTTCCTTTCTTTTTTCTCTCTCTTGTTCTTTTGTTCCTTCTTTCTGTCACTTGAGAAGACATACTTATGTAGCCTAGGATGGCCTCCATGTATCTGAGGCCGGCCTTGAACTTCTCACGTCTTCATTCTCCTTCCAACTTCTGTGGCTCTAAAGGCGCCAATTTTTGTGTGGACACAAGCTCATCCAGTTTGTGGCTTTGTATCAACGCTTCTATTTTCTTATGTTTCTCACTTTTCCAAGAGTAAGGGAGACATGGGACAGAGGCTGGAAACAGACCCTGAGAAGGGAGGAAGCCTTCTGAAAGTCTTCTGCACATCAAGGAGGACAACTCTATGGCTTCCTGAGGCTAGTTGGTAGTTCATGAGTTAGACCCTCTGTGTCTGGAAAATGCGTGCAAGAACTAAAGCCCAGGCCTGGATGATGGTGAGTTGGAACCAGGAGAACCTCTCCCATACCAGCCCCAGCACCTGCCCCTTTGTTTCCCAAAGCTTTGAATGTCCTTCCCATTGGCCTCACTTGACAGTCCTTTTGCTGGTGGTTGAAGCTGACCTGTTGGCCTCTTCCATGCAAAGCTTCATGTCACCTACTGGAGCTCCTCGGGTACTACTCTCCCTGCCACCCTCTCACAGGCACACCTCCTCAGCTCCTTGCAGTCCTTAGAGTAGGCCTTTCCATTGAAGATGGTCATACAGTCCCTGTTTCTTAGGTTGGTGGGATCTATTATAATCTCAAACCTTAGGGAAGAGAAAGAAAATGATTTAGTTTAATTGCAGTTTACTTCTAAAATGGCATAGTAAGAGACAACAACAAAAAATACCATAATCTATGTCCCCAGTGTGTCTTTGCTGAGGAGATGGGACCAATGAATTCTACTTTCAACCCCTCGATCTCCATCTCATTCTTAGAAATAAGCGACCACTCAAACCAATAAAAATGTTCTTAAAGCAAACACAAACTCTGATTTTACTGTCAATGTAAAGTTACCTATTTTTTCTAGTGTTTGTTTTACTTAATTAAAAATACAAATAGTTATGTTACTATGTCCTGTTTTCTTTCTTTCTTTTTTTTTTTTTGTAGACAGAAAATGGAATCTGCTCGAACAGACCTTTAAATGTAATAAAATTTCATTTAAAAATTACATTTGCCCCATCCTAGTTTATCTGAAAGCTTCTCTAATAAATATTTAAATGTATATTATAGAGTTTGGGGAACCAAGACCTCTCTGAGGCCCTAGCCTATCCCTGGATACTGACAGATTGGATGACCTTGGATCACCTCTATCACACCTGAGTCTCTTAGGTATCTATTTAATTGCTAGAGATATTCTCTCCCTTTTTCTCTATCTCCTTCTTCCCCCAAAATGACTCATAGATACACACTGCTGAAATCAGTGAAGAAAGTATCTGCTGATTATTTGAGAACCCCCTGTGTTTCTCTTTCCCACTTTTTCCTAATCTATTTCAATAGAAGCACCTCTAGGCATCCTCCTGTAAGCATACTTTACAGTAACAAAACAGATACTCTATAACTGCCGCCAAACTTCACTGCTAATGTGTCTTCATCAAATACCTCTCCCACAGAAAACATTCTGAAGACTTACAATTCAAAGGAGTAAGGTGTCCCATCTGTCCACAGCCAGGCTTTGCCACTGCCATTGCGGGAGAGCCCTGTCCAATAAGAGTAGAAAAACTCAGAGTAGCTCTGGGGCATGGCAAAATCCTGTGAAAGGCACACAAGAAAAACCTTAGCTTCAGTCATGAGCTCAGGGACATGTGGAATCAGCAGAGCTTTCAGGAGAGTAGCATGGAAACCTCACAGCACGAGTGCACGCGCACATGTGCACACATGCACACACACAGAGAGACACATACACACATACACACACACACACACACACACACACACACACTCAGACATAGACTTTTCAGCAGATTAAAGAAGAAAAGACAATTGTCATGAAGTCCTTTAGAAATTTGTCCAGTAAGTGTGGGACCCATAGATATAACATACTTTCTCTTAATAAGTATGGGATTATAAAACAAGCATTGTATAAATCAAAATTATACCTGACCCATTATTCTTGTGGTATAAAATTGAACTCAAAATTGATATAAAATATGAGAGGTAATGAATGAATGTTCTGATCTCAGAATTCTGGAAGCAGAGGCAGGTGAATCTCTGAGTTTTCAGGTAGCCAGTTCTACATAGCACACTCTAAGATATCCAGGAGTACATAGCAAGACCCTGTCTCAAAATACAGATGAGGGAGGGGGGACACAGAGACAGAGACAGAGAGAGACAGAGATAAAAATAATGGGGAGCCTGCAATATGTCTCAGGAGAGGGATGCCTTGCTTGTGTTGAGCTTTGGGTCTAATCCCTATATCCCAAAAGTAATTTAATTTTAATTAATTATGCAGTAAAGGCTATTACCATTATTCTTGATTAATAAATTAAAACAAAACAAAAACAACTAGGAAAAGGATTTAGAGAAAAAGTAAAATTATTCCAAACAATGGAAAAATTTGGAAATACAAAAATAAGAGACATAAGTGTTATACGTATCAGGAAAAGAAACTTTGAATAAGAACACAATAATTATGGAGTAAATAATTAAAGAAGAGGATTTAGAAGGGATTTAGAGTGACATGAATTTCACATTAGGCAGAAGAGAAAAATGTACATTTTTATGTGTGTGTGTGTGTGTGTGTGTGTGTGTGTGTGTGACCTTCCAGAAGACTGGCAAATATAAAAACATAAGAATAAAACTGCAAAATTGGTCCATGTGTCTATGGGACTCACAAGCCAACAGCTGAAAAGAAGTGACACAGGCCTGGCACTGGGATGTATATACACACACATATACACACATACATACATAAAATTCACATGTATGTATATATGTATATGTACAGTTTATTAAAATTATTTGACAGACTATTTTTCAATTCAAAGCTTTATAACATTTACAACAGAAAGGCAGGCAGTACAATCGTGGCTTTTCTGAGATTGTAAGTACTTTGGGGAGAACACAGCTTATATCCACTTCAGGGATCACTTGTATTTGCCCTTTGCTGTGAGTGAGCATGGAAATCTGTGGGTCAGAACCTTGGCTCCTTACAATTTTCTTGCCCTATTTTTTTTTTGGGGGGGGAAACTCCTTCAAATGCTGAAGCTCGGGAACTTACCAGTTCTTCCTGCGTGCTTATCTTCAGCATGGTGGCATTGTCAGCCAGGCAGAAGTACTCACAGCTCTGCCAGTTTTTACTTTCTTTGTAGAACTGATAACATTTGTCCCCATGCCACTTCCATTTTTCTGGGCAAGGACTGCATCTATGTCCTTGGAAGAGAAAAACACCACACTTTGGTTATCTACCTCTGCATGGATCTGATGTTTCCTCTTTTGGAGATAAACAACATTTGATATTCCAAGAAGTAACTGATATCTCTTAGATATTTGAGTGAGCAGATGTACTACCCACTCCACACCAGGAATGACCCATGATCGAAGTGAAACATTCAGTGAAAATTAAAACAGATAGTACTAACAATCAGTGCTGGATCTGGTGATGAATGACTGAAATGCCCTCGCCTATGCCTTCCAGAATGTGGACAGAATATCCCTTCATGAGGTGGTGCATATGACTATGCTATGATTTGGATATGAAATTCTTCCTATGGGTTCATAAGCATCGTGGACATAGTTTTGAGTTAGTGAGCTTTGGGGACATGATTGGATCCAGATGGCTTTGATATCATTGATGAACTGATTCCTTGATTGGTTCTGAATATGATGGCTTTAACGGGAGGTGATGAAAATAGCACCTAAGTGAGAGGTCAGTCACTGAGGCCTGTTCTTAGGGCTATATTGTACATCACACCTTTTGTATATACCCTTTTCTATGCTTCAAGTACAGCATGATAGAAGCTGTCCCACAGTGGCCTTCACTGCCATCATGAGCCGACATGTCTGAAGCTGGAAGCTAAATGAGTCTTTCCCCTTTTCAAGTTGTTCATCAGATGATCTCAGGCGTAGGTCTTTTGTACGCACACTGTATGTACATGTCGAGAGACAGTGGGCACTTCCAAGCCAAACAAGGAAGCATGAAGAACCGAGAGTCAGATATAATACATAGGTAAATTCTACATTGTTGAGTAGTAGTATCATGAGTATCATGGTATGGGTATCTGGACGTTGGCCTCTGAGAGTCAGGAATCTGCATCTAAGTCTCGTGTGTGTGTGTGTGTGTGTGTGAGAGAGAGAGAGAGAGAGAGAGAGAGAGAGAGAGAGAGAGAGAGAAATTTAATCATATCTGTGTTTGCACCACTAATTTATTCTGAAGGAGATGGATATTTGAACACTGTCTAGGCTACATATTGAGTCATAGAACATGTTTTCTGTTAACCTTTTGTTTTGAGACAAGTGACCCAGGGACAGAAACAAAATTTCCCCAGGACACAGCACAACCATGAATGCTCTAAGTGCATGTGTATAAACGTGGACATGTTTCAGGGGAAATGTATACTTTTGATCAGCGAGTTGAAAGTGTGCCATGAAAATTCAATGCTTCCAGATATTTTGCTCCTGACATGTAGAACTAGTAAAATACTAGCCATAGAGTTCCAAAGCTGAACACATCTGATTCCTGTGAGCTCCTCCTACATGTAGGAAGCTTCATGTGACAATAGCTACAACATGGTCAATGTAGCAAAATGCTCAGCTAGGCAACACTCTAAGGAAAATCTATTACTTTTATGATGCAGGAAAACTACATCATCCAAAAATATATGGTCATTTTTTGTTATTTTTTTCAGTAGATTATGGGCATATAGAATATTAGTTTAATTTGTGACCCAGACTTTTTTCCTTCACATTGAACTCCTCACAGATTAGATCATTCATTCCTGGTTCCTAACTTTTTATATAATTTTATATTTAAATTACATAGAGTTTATTTGCATAATTTTTTCATTTGCCTTTTGTTTGTTTTTGAGCCACCCAATGAAAAAACTGGATTATCTCTTTGATAATTTAGAATCTTATGAAGAAAAAGAAAAATTCACTGAGTTGTCAGAGAAACAAGAAAAGAGGAAATTAGGGTAAGTGAGATCAGTAGTCATGTGCAAAACCATCACTTAGAGAAGTGTTCCTTGAGACACTGTTTACTGAGAAAATCACTCACTGGTCTGCTAATGGAGAAGTGTTGTGGGAAGGGATGATGATGAAACTATGGTACTTTAGAGTGTCCAAAAAAGAAACTAGTAAGGACTGCAAACTGCAGGTTGTTTCCTATGCTTGTGTGGTGGAGGGGGCAGAAGAGAGGGGTGACATGAATGCAGTGTGCTACGATGCAACTTTCAAGAGGGGGACAGTGAGATGGTGGTGGGTCGAGGGGTACTGAAGTGATGTTTACAGTTATCACTAGCGATAGTTTTGGTTTGCCGAATTATTGTCATTCTCATTACCCTTGATCTTTGTAAGATTCATATTTTTGAGAAATAAGTCATGGGTAAACTAAAATAACTATAATTTATTTTAGGTTCTCTAAATTTTGAAATAATCCCTGTAAGAGTCTAAAAGTTTGAAATTTGTAGTTATAACTTTCCCAACACTTTCATTGTGCTGGATTTGTATGTGCCAATGTAGTTGAGACATATCCCTGTGTTTAGTTCCGGATGGTGCTGTTATGGTTCCTCTAAATGGACTACTATATTTTAAGTGCTCACAGTTGAAGAATGTCTTCCTGTACTATGACAAAGATGCATACAAGCAATTATAACAATGTCTGATCATGATTATGCAGCTCAATCTGCTTATTGAGATGGCTGGAGAAGTACTTCTAAAGAAATACATGATTCTAGTTACCCTGATAAGAAATTCAGGTTTAGGTAGAACAATTTCTAGAGGCCAGAGTGACAGGGACATGCTCACCTCCACTTTTGTTGTAAAGTTCACGACACAGTTTTACAGCTACCTGCTGTAGAGTTTCAGTGAGTTTTCTGTTCTGGGTCTGGAGAGACTGTAGTTGTCTGGACATGTTTCCCAGCTTTTCATCCTTTTCAGTGATGCTGTCTTGCTGGGTATTGGATAGCTGGTAGAACTGAAAAACTAAGCCATGTGACCAAGTCAGACTGGACAGCTCATATGCCTGTTTCTATTTTCCATACATGGGGGAGACAATAAAGTTTAACAGTTTAGTATGGAGAGCTCACACTGCCACATTCAATGGCATAATTAATTGCATCCTTCTAGGCAAATCTGTATGTCCACCTCTATTTCGAAGTGTGAAGCTATATTAGTGGTTCTTAACTTGGGAAGTTAAGAATATGGGAACTATGGTGGGTGGGAACTGGGAAAGGGGAAAGCCTTTGGAATGTAAACATAGAATATAGAAAATAAAATAAAATAAAATAAAAATAAAGTATTCAATCCATTCCTATGCAAAAAAAAAAAAAAAGAATTCAATACCAATCTGTGTCTTTGCTCCACAAATATTTTATGTGTCTAAACAAATATAAAATTACAAATCTACCCATCTTTTGGGTATTTACTATGTTGCATATTGGAAAGATGACACACCCTGTTGTTCATTCCAGTATTAAAATGTTCTGATCTCATTTTTATACATTTGTGGGTTTGCAGTTAGGCTCCATGAGAACAAGTCACTGCTTTGATATTGCTCGGCTAAAAACATTTCAACACAGGCTTGAACTTCAGTTTGCTAAATCTCAAGAAACGTGTCATAAGTCAAGGGAGTTACTTTATATTCTTAAGGAAAAAGGTGATTACAAGACAGTGCTGTATCAAGATTATGTAAATTTGGGCATAGAGAGCTATCTTTGCCCAAGGATGTCTTTTTAACTTTTAAATTAAAGTTCATAGATTTAACTTTTACTTTAGCAGAATCAACTTGTGATCTGATCTGTTTTTCTGTGTGGCTTTAGCCTGGAGTCACCTTCAGCAGTTCAGGAAGGGGACATACGCTTTTAGTCAAATAAAGCCAATTTACCAAAGTCCATCAAGAAATTTACCTTTGAAGCTTTGAAATGGAAAGGAATTACACATTCAATCTTCCTTGTTTGGTTTTCAAACTCCCCTCTCCCCCAATAACTGTATTATTTGCAAGCCTTTTTGGCACAGGTGATTGAGCTCTTCTTTGCTCCTTGTGTAGAAGATGGATGTGTGCAGAAACCACATTCCCCTTCACTGTTGGTACTCTCTAAAGTGATGATTTACACACTGACATGTAAACAGATACAATACTTATCTCGGACAGAATGTTTTCCTCAAACAGGAAAATGTTTCAATACTGTGTTTCAATACATCAACTCCTAGCCAATTAAACAACTGCCTTTAGAAAGATGATGAGACTCCAGAGTTAAGGTTTTAAGAAACCCATAGTAAGAGTTTCTTGTCCTGCACAAATTGAGAAACGAGGAACCTTCCCCACGGTAGAGTGCACACTTACATACAAGGCCCAGGGCTGCCAGGCCGACGAGCAGCACCAGACACAATGTCAGCAGGGTCAGGGCCACTGGGCGCCAAACTGAAGAGGGTGTCCCATTCTCTGCAGGGAACAAAGAGAAAGTATGGGTAGACTTTTCTTCTCTTGCGTTAAAGTTAGCTGCCATCAGATACAGAGGTTGGAGCACATTCTAGATGAAAAATAAAGGCAGTCAGGACTTGGTCCTCTGTTCTCACAGTCTTGGCAACAAAACCCAATTAAGCCTCACTTTGTACATCTACCCCATTCAGAAGCCCTGACATTTCTATCCTCTCCTCAAGGCCTATATTCTGCTTTGCCAGAACTTTTAAATAGTTGTTTTTAGAACCTTATGTTTGTCAAGATTCTGATTGTAAGGCCAAATATGGTTGTACATATCTTTAGTCCCAGAACTCAGGAGGCAGAGGCAGGGGCAGGAAAATCTCTATGGGTTGGAGGCCAGTCTGGTCTACATAGAAAGTTCCAGACCAGTCGAGGTTGCATTGTGAGATCCTGTCTCACACACATATAAGAAGTCAAAAACCTAACAACAACAAAAATGTTGACTGTGAACAGTTGTTACATATGCCTGATATGAAGGTAGGCATGAAGCGCCTATAATCCCAGCAGCACAGATAAAGGTAGAGATCAGAAGTTCAAGGTCATCTTTAACTACATTAGAGAATTAGAGACCAACCAGTGTTGACACAAACAAACAAACAAATAAATAAACCAAAACCCCAAGAATCTCAAACCTTACCAAGAAGTAACTTTATACATCATCAATTCATTTGTTCTTAATTATGTACAATATGCCCTGCCCCCAGTATTCCACCTATGTGTCTTTAGGAAAACAAATGATATATGTTTATCATCAGAAATGATGGTTTTACTGCTTCTTTTTGGAATCTCCTGCATGGAAGTCATAATTTGTAAGACTTACATATTCATTTACTAGATTTATATCTTCTTCAAACTAAATTATAAAGGAACATGACTATTAATTTCTCAGAGCTGGGTGTAAAAATATCAAGCTTCACATCAGCCAAACAATAAATTAAAACATAGAAACACTATGGACAGTATTTTTTTCTTGACTTAGTCCCATGGTTTGACCTGTCACATTGGAGTAGCAGCATTGTCACGAGGAGACCCATCTTCCAGTGAGATCATCTATTTGGGTTATGACCAAAGGCAACTGACAGAGTAGAACTCTTCTCAGTGTAGATAACATCTGAAGTTTGTGACAGAACAACCACAACAAAAGAGTAGAACCTGTACATTCTATTCTCTCTATTTTCCATTTAATTGAGAAGGCAAGTCGAGTTCTAAAACAGAAATAACAAATATATACAAATTCATTTCCAACTCACTGGAAACCCACAAATGTTTCAGGGAAGTAGATAGGCCATCTTCACTCTCTCTTCTATTCTCCAAGACCAATCACCAATTTTATCCCCAGTTCAGTAGAAGACCACCAACTGTGGCCTCTCCTTCCTTGACCCCTACATATTGGCCTTCATACACTGATAATGGGAGACTTCAATACCTCTCTCTCACCAATAGATAGGTGATCCAGACAAAACTAAATAGAGAAATGCTGGTACTAAATAATGTCATAAACAAAATGGACCTAAGAGATACTCACTGAACATTTCACCCAAACACAATAGAATATAGCTTCTTTTCAGTAGTTCATGAAACTTGCTCCAAAATTGACTACCTATTAGGGCCCAAAGCAAGTCTCGACAGATACAAGCAAATTGAAATAAGACTCTGTAGCCTATCTGAGCACTGTAGATTAAAGCTAGATATCAATAACAACAGAAACAACAAAAAGTTTTCATTAATGAAGGAAGCCTTCATTAAAATATCTCAACATAAAAAGGCCAAAGTCATATAGCATGGAATTTTACCAACTTCCAAAGGCGATTTCACTTCAATATTACTCAGATTATTCCAAAAAATAGAAATAGGAGGAACACTGTCAAATTCTTTTTATAAAGTTACAGTTACTCTGATATGTAAACCACCTACAGACTCAACAAAGAAAATAGACTATTTACCCTAATGAACATAGTTGCAAAAGTTATCAGTAAAATATTTGCAAACCAAATCCAAGAACACATTAAAACGATCATCCACCATGATCGAGTACACTTCATCCCAGAAGTTCGGGAAGAGTTCATCATACAAAATCAATAAATGTAATCCACCATATAAAAGACAAAACCCACAACATCTCATTAGATATAGAAAGGCCTTTGGTGAAATTCAATACCCCTTCATGATACTAATCCTGGAAAGATTAGGGAAGACATAAAAGAAACATACCTCAAATTAATAGAGGTAATTTATAGCAACTCCACAGTCAATATCAACCCAAATGGAGAGAAAAATGGAGCCTTCACAAGACCAATGGCCTCTCCTCTCATTCTATAGTTTGGCTGTGAGCCATGAGTATTTTGATCCACTTTCCAATAAGGATCAAAGCACCCACACTTTGGTCTTCCTTCTTGTTGAGCTTCATGTGGTCTGTGAGTTGTATCTTGGGTATTCCAAGCTTTGGGGTTAATATCCACTTATCAGCAAGTGCATACCATGTGTGTATCCACTTATCAGCAAGTGCATACCATGTGTGTTCTTTTGTGATTGGGTTACCTCACTCAGGATGATAATTGAGTTATTTGTTTGCTTGATGACTGGGTTTTGAGTACTTTATATATTTGAATATTATCCCTCTATTGGGTATGTAATTGGTGCAATGATAGTGTCCTTGGCTATTTAGAAACTTTTCAGTCTTATGAGGTCCCAATTATTAATTGTTCATCTTATTAATTGTGGTAAAGGTATTCTGTTCACAAAGTCTTTTCTTGTGCCAATGAGCTCAAGATTATTCCCTACTTTCTTTTCTATCAGATTGAGTGTATCTGACCTTATGTTGAGGTCTTTGATTTACTTGGAGTGAATTTGATTTTTGGTGCAGAGTGATAAGTATGGATCTATTTGGATTCTTATACATGCCACTGTGCAATCTGGCTAACATCATTTGTTGGAGATGCTGTCATTTTTAAGGATGCATTTCTGGTTTCTTCATCAATAATCACATGTTCATGGGTATGTCAATTACTGACTGTGTTCTTGACTACATTCTATTGATAAATGTGTTTGTTTTATGCTAGTATCATATAGGTTTTACTCCTATAGCTCTGTATTACAATTTGAAAGCTCTTCCTAGCTCCTTGTGTTTCCATATGTAGCTGAAATGTGTCCTTTCAAATTCTGTGAAGAATTGTGCTGGAATTGTGATGGGAATTGCATTGAATCTATAGATTGCTTTCACTAAGATTGTAATTTTTACTATAATAATCCTACTGATCATGGATTGAAGGCTCCATTCCCCAGAACAGGGGAATGCAAGTCAGGAAATGGGGGATGGTGAGCAGGAGGAGGAGGGATGGGATAGGGAGTTTTCAGGGAGAGGGTAATGCAGAAAGGGATACTATTTGAAATGTAAATAAAGCAAATATCTAATAAAAAATTAAAAAACGGGGTTCAGAGTTAAATATAAAATTCTCAAAAGATACATAAATGGCTGAGAAACACTCAAAGAAATATTCAACATCTTTAATTATTAAGGACGTACAAACAAAACTACCTTGTGATTTCTTTGTACATCAGTTGGAATGCCCAAGATTAATAAAACAAATAACAGTTCATGCTGACAAGAATGTGAGTAAAGGGAACACTCACCCATTGCTGATGGGAGGACAAACATGAACAGCCTTTATAAACTCAGTATGACAGTTCCTCAGGAAGTTGGGAATAGATCTACCTCAAGATCCAACTACACTGCTATTGAGCATATACATATATAATGTATGTTTCCTCCTCCCACAGAGACACATGCTCAACTATGTTCATTGCTGCTTCATCCATAATATCCGAAAACTTAAAACAACCTAGATGTTTGTAAATAGATAAATGGATAAAGAAAACATGGCACATTTTTACAATGCAATATTGACTAGCTTTATTTTTTTTAAAAAAAGGAATAATACTTGAAAATAAATGGATGTAACTAAAAAAATTATCCTAATTGTGTAACCCAGACCTAGAAAGAAAAATATATGTATTTAATTGTAGGTAGGTATTAGCTGTTAAGTCTTTGATAGGTAAGCTACAGTTTAACCACAGAAGTTAAGTGTACACTAAGAGACTGGGTGAAATGAATGGATCTCCCTAGGAAGGGGAGATAGAATAAATAGCTATTGATGGACAAGTCAGGGGGACTGGAACAGAAGGATCAAAAGGGGGTAGAGTGAGAAGAGAAGGAGGAGAGAATACAGGAAGAGACAACTAAAACTAAGGCCACATGATGAGTCATATGGAAACCTAATACAGTCTAAGAAACATCCTAAAAAATACACACATATGAGATCACCAAATAATAGAGGAGATGGCTCACCAACTGGACATCTCTAGTCATCAAACAAAGCTTCCACTACCAGGGAAGCTATTGGCTCTGTGGGTACTCCAAACAACCCAGGCTATTGCCAACACTATTGGTTGTGTTCTGCAAACTAATAGTCCCATTACTGAAGACAGTGTCTATACAACTCACTTGAACATACATAATTAGGGATGTTGCCTATTTACAGCCTTCATCATTACTAATTACTGTTCAACCAACTGAAATGTACTCTACACTCTACCAAAGAAGAATGATAAACACCAATAGTCCAGATACAAACCCTTTAATCTTCAATGATGACCTTCACGCAAGATTGACTAATGCAACAATGGTATGAAGTTGTGGTAGTAACTTCCCAATATCTAACTATATTTAAGGGCCACTTCATGAAATAGAACCCATCCCCATAAATGCTCAGATGGCTCAGAACCTGAGACTAGATTGACCAGAAATCTATGGGAAAACTAAATACTACTGTTCTGCTAAAGGAATATAGCAACAATGATGTTCTGCTATACTCAAAGATGTGTGCCTTGCTCAGCTATCATCAGAGATGTTTTCTCTTGTAACAGATGGGAACAGAGACCCATAGCCAATGTGCAAAGAGTGAAACCTTAGAACTCTGGGTCATAAATGGGATACCTCCATCAAATCCTTCCCCTCAGGGTCAGGGACTCTTCCAGAGGAAGAGCCAGAGAAAGTGTAAGAGCCAGAGGAAATGGAGGTCACTGAGAAAACACGGACTTCTAAACACAGCTGGACCAGTGCATATATGAATTCATAGACTGTGGCAACAGGCACAGGCCTTGCATAGGTCTGCATCAGCTGGGATACCAGCACTGAGATAGGAAGTTAATACAGGCTGCTATCCCTAGCTCAGAAGCTGCCTCCAACTGACAACCACTTGCAAATTAAAAATGAGTTTTCCCTAATGGAATCTCACTGGGGCAATAAACCACTTTTAAGAGCAGGCCCCATACCCAGCAATAGATAACCAACACAAAATGAACTCAATAGCAATTTTGGGGTTTCTTTGTCCCATAATGTTTAGTCAGGGTATCAATTTTATTCATTTTAATTTTACTGTTATTATTATTTAGCTTACAAGTCTTTTCCATGTAGATTACAGCTTTCAGTTATGTGTCTTTGTAGGATTCTTGTGTGTGTCACTATTTGTGTCTCTTGAGTTTATATGATTCTTGTGATTTTTTTTGTCTCTTTTTCTTTTTTTTATTGGGTATATTCTATATTTACATTTCATTTCCCTTTTCCTGGTTCCCTGCCCCCCAAAGGTCCCACATGCCCTTTGCCCTCCCCTTGTCCCCCCATCCATCCCTTCCCACTTCCCTGTTATGGTATTCTTCTACACTGGTGCTTTGAGCCTTTCCAGCACCAGGGTCCACTCCTTCCTTCTTGTCGGACATCATTTGGTATGTGGATTGTGTCTTTGATGTCCCAAGAGTCTAGGTTAATATCCACTTATCAGTGAGTGCATACCATAGGTATTCTTTTGAGACTGGGTTCCCTCACTTAGTATGATGTTCTCCAGCTCCATCCATTTCTCTAAGAATTTCGTGAATTCATTGTTTCTAATGGCTGAATAGTACTCCATTGTGTATACATACCACATTTTTTGTATCCATTCCTGCGTTGAGGGACATCTGGGTTCTTTCCAGGTTCTGGCTATTACAAATAAGGCTGCTATGAACATAGTAGAGCATGTATCCTTATTGCATGCTAGGAAATCTTCTGGGTATACGCCCAGGAGTGGTATGGCTGGGTCCTCCGGAAGCATCATGTTCAGCTATCTCTTTTTCTTATGCTTGTTTTGTCCTGTTCCAATTTGTTTAATTGTGTTTTTTCTTATTTATTTTATCATTATTATTTATATTTGTGCTTGCTTTCTCATAAAAGAGAGGGTATATATTTGGATGGGGCAGAAGGGATGGAGGATCTTGGAAGAGCCAGGGGATGGGGAAATTGTAATCAGAAATAGTGAATAAGAAAATTCTACTTTTAATAAAACCGAAATGGAAAAAACTCCACTTCCTTCCAAAACAATCCTCCACATTATATATTCTAGGCAAAAGGACGGGAGTTAGCTGCTATTACCACAGTGAAGCCGGAAAGTTTGCATGGATATAAGAGGTATGATGCCTGTCCTCCTGAACTCACACAGGAAGGAATATGCCAAAATCCAAAGAGGAGACATGAGTGTATTTTGTGTTGTATTTTAAAATGTGACTCATGTTTCTTAACAATCATCTCAATACATAGCTCACATTTAGAAGAAACTTCAAAGCATGTTTCATCGATGATGACAGTTTCATTATGACCCTACAAGATTTAATGACTTCCGGTAGCTTGACTGAATTTGAAAGGAAAGTCCCAGAACATACTCTTCATTAGCCATACCCTACCCACTCTTTTCTTGTTTTTCTCAAGGTGTGCTCCTGATGCTCTAATGCTGTCCGCACAGAACCCTTCTATTATGCCCTTGCAGTCCTCAAAGTTAATTCTCCCTTAGTTCCCAGTGTTCTCTCTGCCTCTGCTTCCGCAACCAAGTTCCCATGATAGAATGGCATTGAACTTAACAGTTTCCCCTTTACCCTACTTGCTATTTTCCCTTTGGATGCTTTTCTTTTTGCTGTGAGTCTAAAGCTTCTTAATTCTGCCTCAAATGTTCCAAATGTTCTCTAGGGACCACCTACACCTTAAAAAGGATTATAAGCTGCCCGGGAGGTACTTAATTTTGGCTTGGCTTTCTTGTAGTTTGGGGGTTTTAAAAGAGAGTCCCTACGCTGTCTCTTGGGGCATGTTTAGAGAGGGGTGTAGATGGGCCAAAGGATTATATAAACATCTCCAGGAATGCTGAGATATATATAGAAGAGAACAATATCTTCCTGTGTCCTCTAAACACTGCTATGCTATAAAATGCTAGAGTTCCAGAGTCAAGTTTTGAATACAAACCCTTTTGTTGTTTCAGGAAACTTGGCAGATGAAGAGTATTGTCATACTTGATTAGTTATTCTTCATCGGGCAGCAGAGGGAAACTCTACACTCCTCCAAACCAAGAGCACATCAGAAATAAGACAGACAGCACTGAATAAGGGCTAGAAGGATAGACATGGAAGGCAAGGAGTCTGAGAAGCTAGAACACAAGCAGAGTTTAACTTAAGCAATTTGTGCAAGGCCAAGCTGGATACTTGTGGCAGAGCCAGGATGCATTCATCAGGCTTAGCCCTGTACTTTGTGCATTCCATTTCTTCCTATGAAGACCTCCCATCTTCAGCTGACTAGTTCCCCTGTGACCCATCGTGATGAGTTCTGTTGTAATTCTCAAAGCCCGTTTACGGTGATCTAAATCACCATATCATTTTCCGCCTGCAAACTCTTATTTGACTTGATTTTGCCTCATGATACATTCTATCTCTGAAATTATGAACCAGGCTAATTGTTCTTTTCTGATGTCCTCTCCACACTGTCATCCACAGAGTGAGAGAGCCACCAAGTGCTT
This sequence comes from Apodemus agrarius, assembly GCA_964023405.1. NCBI lineage: Eukaryota > Metazoa > Chordata > Mammalia > Rodentia > Muridae > Apodemus > Apodemus agrarius. The sequence continues at coordinate 161,384,934 of OZ030006.1, forward strand.
TATCTTGCTTTTCTGGCAAATCCAGGCTGAGCCTTGTTGACCTATGACAATTGACACCTTCTCTTGGGATGCACAGAGCAAACTGTTGATTTAGATTATTCTGTGCTTGCCAATAGCACCTCCCCAGTGCCAACGATGCTGTTGAATATTTAGTGGGTATGTCTGAAAGATTTATGTGATCACGGGAATGTGACTTGTGCCTTATTGCTGCAATGACAGTTGTGTAGAAATGAAGTTAAAAAGCTGGGAGAAAAATGCAACAGCATTGTACTGATAAGATTAGGACAAAACAGAAATTGAATTAACTTTTAAATATGTTTTTCAAATTACTACTAATGAAAGAGTATTTTTCGTATCCTTTTGGTAAGATAGCATTTCCACTGCAGCAGGAATCTTATTCCTCCTGTGACATCATTGCCCTATTCTTGTTGTTATTCAGGTGAGCTAGCCATCCTAGTCTTCTTTTTTATTTAAACTCTCTCCTGTCTTTAAAAAAAAAGAAAATTTAAAATGTCCTCAGCCAATCTTGTGGCACCTCAGCAACAACACATTATATTTTCTACATAGAAGATGAAGAAACGAGATGATAAAAATCATAAATAGTTTCACTTCATCAGCAGCCCCTCTTTGAGACATTGCTATAAAATAACCAACAGCTTTGTCTGGGAAGCTGGTACACAGCAGTGACCCTAACTCTTGGGAGACTGAGATAGGAAGAATTCTGAGCCGAGGAGCATTCTGAGCTACACAGGGAGTTTCAGCCTTAAAACATGATTATAATGATAAAATAAACTTCTATTTTCTTCTTTATTGTGGAAATAGGAGCTGTGTTTAGACTCCTTTCAAATGTTCTGCAGTAGGTTATTTTTAACATTCCACTCTTACCTTGCATTGTGTCTCCCACTATTCTGAGTTTACTCTCCCAGTGTTCCAGATGCTTCTTTCTACCCGAGTCCTACTTTTGCTCTCTCTGCTGCTCCTTTCTAGCAGCCTCTGGTTGGGTCTTCATGTCCTCCAGGCTGTGGCTCGTATTCCCTGGATTGCTTCCTTGTCAGTTGATTTTGTTTTGTAGGTTTCCTGTTTCATATGTCCTCCCTCGGTGCTCTATTCATTCATGTAAATTTTAATTTCTATTCCTATTATTTAAATGATTTATCATGTATTCGTATATGATTACTGCATAGGTATCCAGCCATTCTTACCCTGAACCCAGTTTCTTACTACGACTATATTTAGCCCCAACCTCTTACCCTGAACTCAGATTCTTCAAATATATGTGTCTTTAGACAGCTCCAAATATGTCTCACCTTCCAGACCCTTGGACTCAGGCTGAATTTGTCACACTATGATTCTTCCTACACGTCATGACAGCACCTTCTCCACAACCCCTGATAGCAACACCTACAGCATCAGAGTATAGAGTCAACCTTGGACTCATATAGCCTGTCTCCTCACTGATAACCTGAAGCAACCCTTGAAGCTCCTTCCCCTCAATATCTATAACTCCACTTCCTTTTTACTCTTCTTCCTCTTCGGTTGAGGAAGTACCTGGACTAGAGATAAGACAGGACATTGACTCATCCAGGTCTGTGGATTCTCCTTCAGTCCATCATCAGCATAGCTTAGAGATATTTCTAGCATATATCATTTGTCTCCCTGTATCTTTCTCCTCTTCATTCATCTCTTTTAGAACAGACCTAAAATACTTCAGGGAGCCCAAAAGACCCTACCTAGCTTTCCAGACCTGCTCCTTATAGTGGCCCCTCAGCTCTGTGCCTCGGCCATACTTACTGCAAAGAGTTCTCTGAAAACACAGAGTTCCTTAAAGTCTCCTTCTCATTCCTCTCATAAGTCTCTGTCTGTAGAGCATCCTCAGCCGGGACACTCCCACTCCTGGTTCTTGGTAAGATGGAAAGTCCTAAAATCAACTCAATGTGATGGCTACTCTCTCCAGATCTTTTTGGGTCTCCTTTAGCCCCCTTGACACAGAAGGCCAGGCTTTCATGAGCTCATTTGTGCACAGACAGTATGATACTATGTATAAAGATGAGCTGGGAACCTGTCCTTCACCTCTCATAGTGGATGGTCTGCCCTGATTGGCACCGTGTGCCCAGACCTTGGCATACTTTATCAGAATTTGTGGAAATTGAGTATACAGTTATTTCTTTTATTTTTGACTTTCTGTCTTCATAACTGTTTTGTATTTTTAGGTAAGCACACTTGTTATATGTATAACATTAAAATCTCCCAAACACCTATGGTCTTTGTCTCTAACAGTTCAGAAGAAAAAGTTTTTTTTAAAAAAATGCCCTCTTGTATTTTGTCACAGCATCATATTGAATCTGAAATTGCCCCAAATTCTGATTTCTACTGCTATTCATACAGCAGAAGTGTGTAAAAAATGTTTCCTTACGAAAAGTTTTTTATGACATTCCTCTAAATGTTTGCATATCACAAGAAGAAAGCGAGATATCACACAGGGAGGCTGAGGAAACCTTTTCCAGATGTTGGCCTGTGAGTCACTTCCCTGTAACCTTCCCTCCCACTGTTCCAACTTCCATTTCTTACAAGGAAGCTGCCAAGTGTTGTACCAAGTGTTTCATCTCGCCCCACCTCTGTCTCCACCCTTCAATCTCGAGGTACTTATTTGTACACACTGTTCCTGCTTATGTAGATCATTAGCCCTTCTCTAGGCAAAGGCAAAAAAATTAAATTGCATGTTGTCCTCTTGAAACTAAGGCCCTGGGAGCTGATTGTTCATGAGATTTGTGGGAGGAAGGCCTATCCAACTGTTTTACACACTTCCTGCCCCATCTACCCTTCTTCCTGTAGTCAATGAGCTCCAGGTGAAAGAAGCTGGAAATCCCCAACATCCTTTAAACAGCTCCCTGGATGTGGGAAAACAAGAAACTGTATCAGTAAGCCTCAGATGGACAATCATTGATAACAAGAAATTGTATGGGATGGCTTTATGGAGGAAAAGGGATTTTGTTACTTCTGTTTAATGTTAGCTGAAGTTAATATGAACAAACATACATCCAGCACTTAAGGCAATGCCAGGCACAGCATGTGCATTAATGTCTACCTCCCATCTTTAATGCTTTATAAGCAATGCCACTGAGTCCCAGGACACTAAGGTCACAAGGTGATAAGTGACCCACTTGTTATCAGAGCTTCAACATCCAGGATGTACTACCGAATGGGGTCTTTGCTCTAGAACCAAGTGGAGTGTCTGTTATAGACCAACCAAATAACCCCCTATGTGGGTGGATTATCAAAATGAGTAGAATTAGAAAATTCTACCCTATTGTAAGATAAATAACAGTAACAAAAATAGTAAGGCATAAGCCAAATTAAATGTCTTATACGTATGATTTAATGATTTCAATATTTTTGAATCAACTGAGCAAAAGGGGACAGACTATGGTGGTACCTGCTTACCATTCAGCTACTGGGAAAACAGAGATAGGAAGGTTGCAGGTTTGAGGCCAATGGGCAACTTAGGGAGATACTGTCTCCCACTGAATTAAACCAAGTCTACAGTGCAGCCCAGTTTTATGCTGTTGCCTAGGAGAGGAAGACCACAGGTTCAATCTCAGCCCCAAGTCACAGAATTTCAGACCTAGGGGGAAACATCAGATTCACTTCCCAGGTCCTTGCTATAACAGAGAGTAAAACCAAAACCTGACTCTGACATGGCTCCTCCAAGATCTTGCAGATTCAAGATGCAGAGACTCTTAGAAAATACCAGAGTTAGTTCGCCACCTTGGAAATCTCTCCCTTAAAAGTTAAGAGTTCAAAACGGACAAAAAAAAAAAAAAAAAAAAAAAAAAAAGAAAGAAAGAAAGAAAAAAAAGAAAAAAAGAAACGGTCATTTTTATTACCCTAATTTTTCGAATCCCATCACAGGTGACAGTCCACATGGGCAAGAACAAGCTGGCCTGATTTGGCCTTCATGAGAAAGGAAAAGGAAACAGCTGTTGCTTTAAGGTATAGACCATTTCATCGTTCCCTGCTGTACCTAATTAGAAAGCTCACATCCCTTCCTAGCAAACTGCAAAGCCAGCAACACCGTGTTAGAGAGTCAGACCCCTGTGCGTATGCTGGTTCACATTTTTTCAAATGTTACGCGGGTGTAGACAAGTTGTGGAAAGTGCAATTACCCCTCACTGTAAGCCACGGGAGGATTCCCTCCCTTCCCTTCGCCTTGCACATGCCTAGGAAAAGTGCCTCATCTCATGAATTTCTGCAGGGCTCTGATCTGCTTGGATCCGAGGCGGAGACAGAAGTAAGTACCTGAGTGCCTGGGCTCTGCACGTCTGGTGACAGTGGAGGTTCCAGAATACAGGCTTATGGTGGTGTCATCCTCATCCAGCATGTCCCTCGTGCTGCTGTATTTGGCCTGCATCCCGACTCCTGCAGAGATGCCAGTGAGATGCGCTCAGATTGCTTGAGGCCGCCTGCCTAGCCTCAGAGACCTCAGGAAACCAGGCACTGAGAGGCATTCTTAATGGTCTCTCCCTGCAGGCGGCAAGGGAAGCCTCTGACTCCAGTTCCTGCACGGAGAGGCCCGGCCCCTCCCCTCTGAGCCTGTATTCAGAATGCCAAGTTAGTCTGGCTGAGGGGAAATCGCATGTGTTTTCTGGCTGGGCGGTCCGTGAACAGTTATTAAAATATCTGCCTTTTCCAGATCCTGTGTGTCTCTGCTTACAAGTCTTTCAGAATTGCAAGGTGGGGATGATGAACCCTCCCAATAGCACTGAAGGTCCACTGACTCTAAAGCATAATCAGAATTGGACTGCTTTTTTCCTCCCTAGTATGCATCACAATCTGATTGCTCACCTGTACCTTTGGGGAAGGAGGAAAGACTCTTCCTGTCTCCAAAGACAGAGTGCAAAGCATCACTCACTGGGCTGTCCCCACAGCAGACCCCCTGACTAAAATCGATTTTAGTTTTTTATTTTACTCAAAAAAGAAAGTGAAAGCTATCTAGGTGAAGTGATTTCTTTGGAGGTCACATAGCTGGCTAGGGTGTGTTCAGCTCTGAAAGGTCACCCCTGCTGTCAACTTCATATCCTTTCTTCTTACAGTATTCCAACTTGGTTTAACATTTTATAACGCACCACCGGGCACATTGTGACCACAAGCAATCCCATGCTCTATTTGCAGTCCTGATTTACTAACAGTAGCGCTGTTACTAACCACTGTGCCACTCTGGGAAGACATCTGGCTATGTGTTCCTACAGTTGTTAAGATAAGAAATGAGAAAATTGTCTCTGCCTATTTCTAGCCTTACTCTTGAACCACAGCAATATAATTCTATTATTTGTCTCGTGTGTGTGTGTGTGTGTGTGTGTGTCTGTGCATGTGTGCTGCAACAACTGAATACCCGAGCCCAGATCATTCATACATAATGAAAAAAATATTTCTCATAATTCTGACTGAGGACCAAGGTGTTGACAAATTCATAGGAGATGGTTTTCCTCTAAGGGAAACCATCATATAGTGGAAGGTGTGCTGTTAGGCCAGTAAATTATCTATCTATCTATCTATCTATCTATCTATCTATCATCTGTGTGTATACATATCTAGTTTACACAACACACAATTATGTGTGTGTATGTGTGTATGTGTGTGTGTTATTGTACTCTCATCACTCTACCAAAGTTGCTCTACATGGGTAATGCCTGGTTAAAACAAGCACACTAAATACCAGCTAGTGTAGAAACAGAGTTGGAGCAACCAGAGCCTGTAAAAGACCACCAGAAACCACAGATTGTGAATTTGTCTTTGTTTCAAGCTGAAAGTTGTTCATCCAATTATTATAATTTTAAGACGGGGAATAACGAAAACCATTTATTGAATAATCACTTGTTGAAGATAAAAATACTTCTGCTTGCATGGGGTTGGGTATTAGAATGCTGTAGAGGGAAGGAGATGGTAAGAAATTTGAAGGTCAAGATATGTGGAGCACAGCGTGCAATGATGTATAAAGAAGATAGAACGTTAAAAATTACAGAGTAGCTTTGGTAGTACACATTTGTAACCCCAGTATTCACAGGACTGAGCAGGTGGATCTCAAGTTCAAAGTCAGCCTGGACTATGTAGATATATACTCTGTAAGAAAAAGGAAGGAAGGAAGATAAAAAGAAAGAGAGAGAGAGGAAGGAAGGAAGATAGAAAGGAAAGAAAGGAAGGAAGGAAGGAAGGAAGAGAGGAATAAAGGAGGAGAGAGAGAAAGAGAGGAAGAAGGGGATGGGAAGAGAGGGAAATGTGAGAAGTGTGTGAGGGGAGGAAAGAAATTACAAGTAGTGCAGGAAAATAGAGAAGATCCTAAATTTATCAAAACCCGATAAAACGGTAACCAGAAGTATTTGCCAAGCTGCAGTTATTCAAGTAAATCCTCTCTAATTTTTGAACACATGTACTGACATCTGTCCTATGTTCCTTAACCATTTATTTCAACAACAGAAAAATATTTTCTTATGCATGCTATAGGGACATGCAAAGCTGTAGGGACATGCTTTGGACACGGAAGTTCCTGGCTCTCCTACGGAGAAAATTTGACTGATATAAATGTTTACGCAAATATATAAAGAACTGAGAAGCCCAAGGAAGGTAATGGAAGAAGGCTGGTGATTTGAAATGGAGTACCCAAAGGACTCCTCAGTCACGTAAGAGGTGCAGACTTGGTGAGTAAGACAGAAGGCTCTGTAGCCATTTCAGAAGGCTCATTTAAAGAGGGAAATCACAAAGACTTTCAATTGGAAACATACAGATAGGGCCGAGATATCATAGTGAGGCTAGCATGCATCCTTGCTGGAGAAGTAGAGCAGCCAGTGGTACCTCAAAGAACAAAGGAACTTAGAACACATGAGGTCTTAAAGACAATGATAAGCACCTTTTTATTATTTTGTTTTGTTTTTACTCTGAAAAATGTTAAGAAGTCAATGAGAGCTTTTAGTGGAGAGCTGACATGACTGTATTTGAAATTAACAGAGCTAAGTCTGAAACACATTGTAGAGGGACAGAGATAAACGTTAGGGAACAACTCCCAAAATTAGTGCTGTGCCCAGATCAATGGATTACAGAAGTCCCTCAGCATGTGTTTCCTCAAATGTAGCCATCTGCAATTACCCATTCAGATTTGAGTTCAGCAGCTGGTATCCCCTCTCAGTCTCTTAAACAAATGTATGTGTTTCTGATTACATAAACAGTTCCATGTAAGCTGTCAGCATGCCAGGCAATAGAACACCCTGGGCCACCCCTCATATCATCACTCCAGTTCTACTTGCTCCTTAACCTACACAGATGGTGATTTCACAGTTGCCTTGAAATCTTGATTTCAGCATCCAGAGTTATTTTCTGGATGATGATGGTTTCTTGTTCTTCTTTTTTTAAATTTTATTTTCTATATTCTTTGTTTACATTCCAAAGGCTTTCCCCTTTCCCAGTTCCCTCCCCCCACCATACGTCCCATAAGTCCTCTCCCCCCCAACTATTCCCCAATCACCCCCCCCATCACCATTTCTCTGTTCTGGATCTACAAAACTGGATCCAATCATTTCAGGCCCAAGGTCCTCTCCTTTCTTCTTCTTGGGAATCATTTGACTTGCTAATTGTGCCTTGAGTATTTAGGGCTTCTGGGCTCATTAATATCCACTTATCAGTGATTGCATTTCATGTGTATTCTTTTGTGATTGGGTTAACTCACTTAGGATGATATTTTCCAGATCTAACCATTTGCCTACAAATTGCATGAATTCATTATTTTTAATTGCTGAGTAGTATCCCATTGTATAAATATACCACATTTCTGTATCCATTCCTCCTTTGAGAGATAACTGGGCTCCTTCCAACTTCTGGCTATTATAAACAAGGCTGCTATGAACATAGTGGAGCATGTGTCTTTATTGTATGCAGGGGAATCCTCTGGGTATATGCCCAGGAGTGGTATGCCAGTCATCAGGGAAATGCAAATCAAAACAACCCTGAGATTCCACCTCATACCAGTCAGAATGGCTAAGATTGAAAACTCAGGAGACAACAGGTGCTGGCGAGGATGTGGAGAAAGAGGAACACTCCTCCACTGTTGGTGGGATTGCAAAATGGTAAAACCGCTCTGGAAATCAGTTTGGAGGTTCCTCAGAAAATTGGGCATGTCACTTCCCGAGGACCCTGATGATGGTTTCTTGAACTTATCTGTTCAGTTCTGGGAACCTAGAAAGAGTCACTCCAACCAAAACTAAAATTAAAATATTCATATCTTAGGGAGGTGCCTCAGTAGCTGCTGTGTAAGCATGGGAATCCAATGTAGGATTATCACATCCACTTAGAAGCTATTTATAGTGCCCTCATCTCCCAGGGTTGGATAAGAGGGAAAGGCAGGTGGATATGGGACAGCTGGCCCGACAGCATAAGGAAACAGTGAAATCTAGTTCAGTGGAAGACCCGATTTCAACGAAGGAGGTGATGGCAAGTGATAGTAGGTGACACTGGATGTCGGCCTCTGGTCTCCAGACGTGCCCAGGTAAGTGAGCACATTCATCTGCAAATATGCACATGAGTTCCTGTGCTTTAACTACTTGAATCAGTTAATCATACTTCTCTCATATTGGTCACTGTCTCCTCTATAGTTTCTTCAGATGTTAACCATTCAAATGTGAATATTAAAAGATGAGAACAAACCTCACAAAAATGTATGTTTTTCTCAGAGACGCTTCAAAGTCTTTAAGAACCCAAGTTTATGCTCCAGTGAAAAGCTATCTAGTATACATATTCCCTACCTAGTATCAAAGTCGTCAACCTTTTGGGGGAGAAAGCAAATTAGGTTAGTGACTGTTACATATAGGCAGGTTATTCAGAGGCCAAAGATACTTTAATAAGCAGTTTTTCAATTGAGATGAAAGTGACACAAAACCAATCATGTTCAAGTGGACTCAGCACAATTTCTGCCCACATATTGATCAGTCTGAGGAAGCTACAAACAGATCCCAGCAGTTTGGAAATCTGCACTGGATATACGGGTGGTTTTAATGGACAATCTTAGAAGTTAACAAAACAGATCACACTAGGAAACAGAGTCATATTCTAGCCATATGTTTGTAAAGAAATGACTTAAGAATTGGTTGTTAACTGCAAAATAGTGTATCATAAAATGATGAAATATCTTCCATGCTCCAAAACACTAATCTTGACTGGGTGTTTTGTAAATATTCGCTATCAGATATGATTTATCTTTCCAAATATAATATTTAAGGACAATACTTCCTATAAGGGCACCATCTTTGTCATACCAGATTTGCTATCAGAAAAGGCTGGATTATCTAGTTGAGGAAGAAGCTTGGGTCACTACTTTGGGGTGGTGATCATTTTAATAGTGATCAAGTGGATGAAAATAAAAGCTATAATTTTAGTGAAGATTTTCTTCCCTTGTTTCTTCACTTCTCAATTTAGGAGTGCATTTTGCCTTCCCTGCCAGACACTGAGCAAATCTCACACATACACACACAGTGTCTACTCCCATAACAATTTTTGATTAACATATATGTGTATGTCTTGCTAGTTCATTTAATGATACTGGTCTGTACATGTGTTCAGTGCTGACTGCTTGGGGTTCAGTAACACATCAGGAGGCTTGTTCCTAAAGAAAGCTCTTTCCCCCTCTTTGAGAATCATTAATTGCCTGTAGTTCTTCATGTGGGGGATAGGACTTTGTGAAAGTTCTACATCCATGTTGGCATACCAACTGAGGCTGTCATTAAGCAGGTCTTGTTTGCTGAATTGTATTGTTTTTTTTTCCTGAACACACTCTCCCTCTCCTATCTAGAAGACCCTAGCACTAGCCATGCTGGTCCTCTGGCTCTTACAGTCTTCAGCCTTCCTCTACAGTGTTTCCTGATGCTGTAGAAGTTTTGTTATGGTTGTGACATTTGAGTCAGGGCACCTCCGGTTCACATATTCTCTGTATTTCTGAGCTGCCTTCACTCCACATCTACATCACGCTGCCTTCTTCATGAAGCTAAGTACAGAAATCTCAGCTTCTTCATCCAAGTTCTCAGCTGAGGTTAAAGTCTCTTAGCATTTCAACATTTTCTCTGATTTTCAAAAATTGTCTTTTCTGTTCTGTTCTGAGCTGTTGTTGTTGCTGTTGTTGTTGTTGAGTTGCTGTTGGTGGTGGTGGTGTATGTATGTATGTGTGTGTGTGCATACACCATCTTTACACCCTCGCATACATTTACAGTTCCTTCTCACAGATACTGAATGTGGAAGTATTACAGATTTGGTTGTAGACCTCTGACCCATGAATCCATACACAGTTGTGCAGTAAGCTTCCTTGGGGAGCTGTATTTCTGACTTGAAACCTGTTAAAAAGGAAGTGCAGTAAAGCAATTAAAACAATTGGAGACCCAGATAGGTCTTTCATGGAGTTAGAACATTTAAGAACTAAATTAGTAAAATAGTTTTGAGGCATCTAAATTATGTAAAAACGTGAATGATGCATAGGAGAAACACCGAATGCACACAGAGTTACCAGGTACAGACTTCAAAACAACTGTCCTGAGTGGACTCTAGGAGTTAATAGATAGTATTGAGAATACTGCAAGCAAAATGAGTAGCAAATATTAAAAAAAAAACATAACAAAACAGGCAAACTGGAAGAATTATGAGAAATAAACAAAAATTAGTAAAATACAAAGGAAGGAAGGAAAGTGACATCAAATAGGAAGATGCAAGTATTATAAATCTACATAGGCTTTTTAATATGGCTTTAAAATATCAAGTGAACTTGTAAAGAAATAGAGGAGGGCCGGGGAAGATGTTTTCAATACAAATCTCAAGAGGGAATTACCGCCACATGCAGTACCTTCTCTGATGACAGAGGAGCTAAACCCGAAATCTAAAGGATAAATGGGAATGTGAGAAGCATGTGTATGTGTGAAAAGTAAGAAATTTATTTCTATGCCATGGATCAAAGAACAACTCACAGTGGAAGACAGAAAGCGTGTGAACCAAATGACCCCCAAAGCCAAAGAAAGCCTGAAGATGATGAGTTAAGCACCCGACATAGAATTTAGAGAAAGAACTCAATTTGACACAGAGAAATTAGATGGAAGGTTTTATACATGTGTGTGTGTGTGTGTGTGTGTGTGTGTGTGTGTGTGTGTGAATCATTACTAGCCAAAGAAGTGATAAAAGAGAAAAGGAAACATTAGCAAATTTAAAAGATTGTTAAAAGTTTTAATTAAATTGAATTATAAATATTAAGGTTAATGGGGAAAAGATACACACATGCATGCATACATATACATCGAAAGGGGGATAAAATATCATATTTACAAATGTTAATGAAGAGATGAATAGAAATGTCAAAGACTTCAGGACACAATGGGGAAGAAATTGTAACCTCACAAATGTAAGGTACAGTTGAAATAATGACATAAGATGTCGCTTTTCATCTGCTCTGTGCAAAATACTATGCTAATGATTTCAACTTTACGTCCTTTATTTTAGCATTCTCTTTCTATTCTCAGGTTTGGATAAAGAACATTGCTCTAAAAGAAATAGAGATGTATCTAAAGTCTCATTCCATTGAGTAGGTTAATCGCTGCCTCAGACTGAGGTACGGCCTCGAAGTCCAAGGCTGCAGTGAGCAGCAGCACCTCTCCTCACTCGACCAGAAGGACCAGATGCCAGGATAACCCCTTAGTCAGCACCAGGTGAGCATCCTCTACAGCCTCCCTCAGGACTTTTCTCTTTATCCCTGTATCCCTCTCTCCCTCTCCCTCTGCCATGACTCCTTTTTCTCATCTGTGACCAGAGAAGCAGGGTTTTAACTGCATGGCAGGATTCCTCCTCTTCATGTCTCTACAGCAACTTACACGTTGGGGGTGAATGCTGATCCATCCTCCCAGAACCATGGCCCTTCACTCTGATTGCGGGACAGGCCTATCCAAAACGAATTAACACGATGAGAAGACGTTTGGCTTTCAATGAACTCCTGTAGTAAAACAAAAATACAATCATTCATCAGGGGGAACCTGAAACACTACTATAGGCATTCAGAAATGAACGAACCATTTTACAGAAGAGTGTTCATGTAAGGCGACAATCTAGAGAGGATTGCCAATCATTTGATAGCGTTGAATGTCTAGAGAGATGTTTTAGAGTCATTTAGAGTCAGTTTCAATTTTCCCATCAAGAACAGATTAATAATGTTAATAAAGGATGTGAGCCAGGGAGATGACTTGGTGGTAAGAATGCTTATTGCAAACACATGAAGACCTGGATTTGAGTTCCCAATATCTATGCTAAAATACCAGGTGCATCCATACATGTCTTTAAGTCCAGTATGGTAAGAATTGAAGACAGGAGAGCCCTGGGGTTAGGTGATTTTAAGCCTACCTTTCTAGTTTCAGTACACACACACATACACACACACACACACACACACACACACACACTAAAGGGGGAAATAGGCTAATATTAATCAATATTCTATCTCATTCAACAAACTACACAAAATCCAGCAGTGTCCAGTTCCCAAGCAGCTTCATGGGAAATGGGTCCTTAGGTTTTGTACAAGTAGCAAATATAAACTCTTAATAGCTTTACCAAGCAACACAAGGTTGTGAATGAGACCCCGAGCCTGGCAGGTGTCAGGTAAGCTCTCTTCCACATATCTACACCCCCAGCCCTGCATGGCATGTTTTATGATTAAAACAATCCAGGATTCAATGAAGAGTCCTGAATTGGTCACAAAACTGGGATGATTCTTTGCCAGTCACAGGTTGATATCAAAAGCCAGATGAATTTCTAATATGATCCTCTTCCTTGTCTGTATTCCTGTTTTTATTAACTTTCACAAGAACCGCAGCTGGTGGGTATGGAGTTACAGATGGATAAAAACAGTAACGAAGACAGAACGGAGTGTGCAGATTAGCATTGTATTGAGGGATGCTTTCTTCACTCTCACCCACCTTTCCTTCAACATATATTGTAAGTACTCCTGATGCTATACAATTTCTTGTTAATAGGGGTGCATCTAAACTTTCAGCTTATTTGTTGATATGATCAACTTTTATCAACTGTTGTTTCTCTTTTCAACAATATATAGAAGGGTTTACTTTTTAATCCTCTTTGCCACTTAGAAGGAATTTCTTGTCCAGATCTGTCTGGGCTAAGATGGAAACTATGTATCAAAATTAAACAACAACAAAACAAAACAACAAAAAAATCAAGGAAAACTACCTCTTCGCCTTTCTCAATATTTTAAAAAGACCAAACAATTCATAAATATGTATTGTCATTGCTGATATCTTTCTTGATATTAAGGTAACAAGTGGGGGAGTTTTTCTCCTATATTTTAACTGAAGTACAAATATACAGTCCTTAAGAGCCCTCACGACAGCCTTCAAACAATCACAGTGTTTGCTTTTATTTTCATTTGTTTTGTGCATGTGTGTTGTATGGCATGCAACAGTGCTTGTGGGGAAGACAGAGGGCATTTCGTGGGAGTTGTTTTTTTGCCTTTCTATTGTGTGGGTTCTAGGAACCAAAGTCAAGTCAAGCTTACTGCCAAGCTTACTTTGCAAACCCCCAAACTGCTTATTTTAAAGTAAAATGTGATTCCCTTTCAAATCAATTAATTACAAATAAAACCATGCATTATGTTCTCTACTGCATAATTTTGCAGTTACATAAAATGATGAAATTACCATTGTTAGTGCAGGAATCTCTCTTGCCCTGATGACTATAGACCCCAGGTAATTATAGAAGGGTGTGCTTACAAATTCTTTTGAGTTGTCTATCTTCAGTAGATGAGCGCCTAGCTGGGAGCAGTGTCTCTTACTTCCGTACCAGGAATTTTCTGAGAAGGTAAGTAGATAACAGCTCTTCCCATGCATGATCCAATTAGGAAGGCAAGGCCCAGAAAAAACTCCTGGAAAGAAAATTAAGATTGTGGAGTTCACAGGATAACTATAATTCTCTTAGTGCATTTTCACGAATACTTAATAATAAATTTTCATTAACATATTTCTTTAACACATCTTTAATTTCTGACACAAATTAGATGATAATTTCATAGAACATATTAAAAATCCCTTTGCTCATTTAAAAAATTTAAAGTAAAGGGACTGAAGAGGTGGTTCAGTGTTTAAAAGCACTGATTGCTTTTCCAGAGAACCTAGGTTTCATTCCCAGCACTCATATGACACTTCACAAACATTTATAACTTCAGTTTCAGGGGATTGATATCCTCTTCTGGCCTCTGAGGGTACCAGGCATGCAAGTGGTACACAGACATACATGAAACTAAAACACATAAGAAATTTAAAATTTAAAATCAGTTGAGTAATTATAGTGTTCTAAATAGATCAAACTTATCTCTTCCATTACTTCAAATTTAGGCCTAGATTCCCTTTCTTTATTGATTCTCTATAAAATAAATACACTCAAAATCAATTCCTACAAACAGGAGTCTTACTTGACGTATTTTTATCCTATGAAGAGGCATAAATGTAATTACTTATATTTCGAAGGCTCTTTTGCATTTTGTTAGCTGAAGACAGTGGGGAGATAAGTCCAGAGATGGAATGCTGAAGGGAAAACATTGCCAATCAATTATGATACAATCAGAAACACGGGCTAGATATAGAAAAGTGTTATGAAATAAATGAAAGGCTGAGATTGAATGCATTTAGCCAGAGTTTTCAGTGATTTATGTGTTGGGCCCATTTCTTCTGTATATTCTTATTAGCTTTTACAACCTGCAGTGTCCCTTCCTCACGTCTCCCCCCCACCCCGCCCACATTCCTTTCCCCTTACATCAATCTTATTCTAACATCACTGTAAAAATATCAGTTCTCTAAGGGCACTGAACACTGCCCCTTCCTTTGCATCAAATTATATCATATCCCGTAGGTCTCGGCACACAGCCAGGGATAAGAGCAGTCACTGTTTGTTCCTTTTAGTAAGTGAAAGCGCTGTGGCTTCGTGATGCCACTTTCCCAGCGTCCGTCAGGGTATGTTATGCTAAGGAAATTCTGTTAGGCCTGCTTGCCTTGAATGTGCTGTTCTTGGATGTCAACACGTCCCCACCCCAGGCCTCAGCACCAGGAAATGCACCTCTGGAACCCAGGGCCCCACTGCTCCCTCCTTTTGTTCTCCCTTGCCTGTAGTTTGGGATGCCTTGGAGGGAGCCACCTTCTCATCTAAAGATGATGCTGTGGGCTTGTGGTTCTCTTTATTTCTTGCTGGGAAGTTGTCTTTCTCCTCTGGATTTCTCCCTGAATTGAATCTCCAAAATACTTCATATATCACGAGCAGCAACAGTGACAGAAAAAAACGAAAGTCATTCTGCTGTGTTTGAAAATGGAAATGCCAGCACTCATATTTTATGGAAGCACATAGGGGATACTTATGGTTAATGATAAACAAATGGTGTGCTGATGATAAAAAGACAGCGTCAGGTGGTTCACACAGAGGTGGAATATCAAATACATGGAAAGGACTATGAAGAAGGTAGCAAAAAGAAAATGACATAGATCTAACTGCAATTGCAAACAATTTTAAATACTAATAAGTTAATGAAATATTTTTTTTGCTTTCTTCTATTATTTAAAAATGCTGGATGGTCCCGAGGAACTGAAGGGGTTTACAGCCCCATGGGAAGAACAATGATTTCGGCCACCCAGACACTCCAAGACTCCCAGGGACTGCACCATCAACCAAGGGGCACACATGGTTCCAGCCAAAAATATGGTAGAGGAAGGCCTTGTTGGGCATCAGTGGGAGGAATGGTCCTTGGTCAGCTAAAGGCTCAACAGAGGCTTGAACAAAGGGAAACCTGGGGGGGGGGAGGGAGTGTATTGGGTGGAGGGGCATATACGTGGAGGCAGGGGGAAGGAGGAAGGGGAGGGGTTCCCTTAGGGGAGGAGGGATATTGGAAAAGCTTTTACCATTGGCAATGAAAATGAAGGTGATATTCAATTAAAAAAATAAAAAAAAAAAGAGTACACATGGAGTTACCCATGGCTCCAGACACATAGGCAGCAGAGGATGGCCTTGTTAGACACCAAAGAGAAGAGAGGCCCTTGGTCCTGGACAGGCTCCATGTAGCAGTGTAGAGGAATACCAGGCCAGGGAAGCAGAAGAGGATTGATTGGGGTACAGGGAGAGAAGAGATAGTTTATGGGATTTTCATGGGGGGGACCAGGAAAGGGGACAACATTTGAAATGTAAATAAAGAATATATCTAATAAAAAATGCTAGCTAGCTCTTTGAGAATTACCCAGCATGCAATACATAGAATGTTTCTGTACTCAGTAAGCATTTGACTAATTATGAGCAATGAAGGTTCTTTGAAGATATTATACAAATTTATACAAATTAAGTTTTCACAGAACATCTGCTTAGTAATTTTCCAATGCCTCAGGCAATGCTTTGTAGAGTCGAGATTTTTTTTTTATTAAAGATCATGTGTAAGATAATTCCCCTATATCAAGAGGCTTTCAAAAAATTACACAACTCATTTACTAAAACTCTGTCCTAGGAAAGATTGTGTGCTTCTTTTGGCTCTACAAGTTTCCCTCCACTAACTTTTTCTTTAAATTCTACTTTTAAAATATCACCTGTCATCCTAGAGATGGCTCAGCAGCTAAGAGCACGGACAGACTGCTCTTCCAGAGGGCCTGAGTTTGATTCCCAGCAACCATATGGTGTTATAAAAGAAAATCACCTATCTATGTAGAATAGTAGAGCAGTATACCCAAGAATATATGTCTTATTAAGCAGATTTTCTATAATCCATCATTTCTTATAACCCCACCACTAACTAGCTTATAACTATGGAGGAGTTAATCTTCATGTCTTTTAATTCTCCTATAACTGAAACAGAAATTAAAAGCACAAACTCAATGGGATTAATGTACAGATTAAATGGAGTTGTGCATGCCAAGCCCTTAAGAGAGTGCCTGCCATAAATTAATTGCATAATCACTGTCTGTGACTGCATTAAGTTCCCTCACTCATACTCACCTAGGGCACCCAGCACTGCAGCAACCACTACAGCCACCAGGCACAGGATGCCTAAAGCCACGGCAATGGGCCTCCAAGGAGAAGATGGAGCCTGGCTTCCTAGAAGGAATGATGAGAAAGAAAATGAGGGAAGATTAATGAACTCTTTAACAGTTCAGCTCACTGAAATGGGGATGGTTCTAAAGAGATCAGCAGACACTAGGCTCTAGTGACTTGAGAATCTAGTATTGTAGTGTGAGTCTCGATTGTCTTGCAGCTTCCCGATGCCTCTTCCTCCACTGCTTCAGCTGTGGTGTCATTCCCCTGCCATCTGTAACTCCTCAGTTGTAGACTCACAGGCTAGTCTATAGGTCTGGACATTATTCATTCCCTGAAGTCCTACTTGGTCATAGAGCAAACAGTCTTCTCTGCAGGAGAAACAGCACCAATTACTAAGGAAAGCTTTTTCTTGTTGCTTAGATGGTACATGATTTAAACAAATTATTTTCTCTATGCCCTTCTTATTTTCCAGTTTTTAAATTGGATCAATAGCACCATCAAACACTGTTGCTGGGAGTGGGCACTTTAGTTATATGCACCAGAGGCATATAAGCCTTGACCCTTCTCTCAATCAATTTTTATACTATTTTTCAAGCAAATTGCACAAGAAAGGAATTGTGTCGGTGGTTTTAAGAGGAAAACAATTGCATAACGGGAACAACAAAAAGCAGAAGAAAGCAAACTGATGTTATAACCTGTGACTCATCTCTTCCTTTAAGTTAATAATGAACTGATTTTGTTTTATGCTTATGATACCAACAGCAGAAAGCTAAGTCATAGAGCTGCCCAACAGATGACCCTGAAAGAGACTAAAACATTCATTCTGTGTTAGGATGTTAATGTCCTTTCTTCTTGTCTTGGTTTTGTTTTAATATCTATCTCCTGATGAGACATTTTATGGTAGCATGTGTTTTCTATCACTGATATACTAACATCTCATTTTATAAAAATCCAAATTAATCTCTTACCAAAAAAGGTATATCAGATTTGGGATTTTAAACCCTGTGGCTCCTGGCTTCTCTCTGGGTTTAACCAAAGATGCATTCATTTTAATTTGCCACACAACCCCCCACAGTTTCGTACCCATGACTTTAGCATCCTATGTTATATGATTTACAAGTTGTTCGTTTATCTGTCTCCCGGCTCTCTCACAAGTTACTAAAAGACAATCAAAAACAACTCCACTAAAATCCTTTCATCTTTCTCTTTTACTCATGTTACCAGTGCCACCTCCCACTGAAGAAGTGGCTGTGACTGTAGAGTGGAGTGGTCCTGTTTTCTGCCATGAACCAAAAGCAATTTGTGGAAGTCCTTGCATATTTCTCTGGGAATGAGGCTTAGTGAGCACTCAAAGGATATATGATGACTTCCAGCAGCCTTTAAAACTATATGCATATATTATTGGATTATATTATATTATATTATATTATATTATATTATATTACCAAATATATATACCAAATATATATCATATATATGTATATATATATGTATATATATACATATATATATATATATATATATATATATATATATATATATATATATATATAAAGCTGTAATGCAAATATATTTTCTTAGGAAGTTCTACAAATCAAGAGTCTCCCCAGGTCTCTAATTCGGTTATTTCAGTTAATAAGAACGAAGGTGCTGTAACGAAGTTACTGTTAGCAGAAAGAAAATGGATACCTTTCTCTGATCTCACAGGCCTTTTATGGATGTCTCGAGTGCTGAAGTCTAATTGAGTATATCCATCTTCATCCAGATTCTCTACATGAGAATGATATTTCATTGCTTCACAGGGCCCTAGGTAGGAAGAGCACTTGAATGTTCTTTACAAGTAAAGTAACTGCCAGGATAAGAGTCACTAAGCCAAATCCTGAAACAGCCCTTCACTGAGGTTTATGGAGCGCAGCTTAAGTAGTCTGCCAGTGCCCAAAGCAGGAAATGAAAAGCACGTTGGAGTAATTTCCCATTTTGCCTCTAGATCCTGTTTCTGAGTCTGTAAATTCTGAAGAAAACTGAAATGTCATAGGGTAGATGACTGTCGCTTTAGATCAACTATATAACTGATACATGGATTACACTCTTAAAAGACATTGGCTACATTCCCCATGGACACTGGCATGATCAATTGGTATGGCCTCTGTAAACTGTTAAGCAGTGTGTGTATCTTGAATTCAACATTGGTTTGTTAGAACTCTTCTTGCATGCACACATTCCTTTATGTGCCCATACCATACATATGTATTAAATACTCTCTAACTGCCATGAGTTGGCAACATTTGCAGAAAAGTTCTCCACAAAGAAACTTATTTACCTAATGGAGGGAACCACAGATAAGTATCCAAAGTACATTACTCCTGCAACACAAAGTGAGTGATTCTCTTTGAGGCTTATCATGGAGTAGAAATATATAGGAGTAAACTTTTATTGGCAATGACTCTGCCTGGGGCACTACACAGCATGCATGCTTTCTCATTCTCTCTTCTCCTCCAAGAATTACACTTTAGCACATATTAGCATTACTGTTTTCAAATGAGAGAAAAAGACATGCGCGCCCCTCTGCAACTCACAGGTTAACAAAAAGTGATCAAATCAGCAAAGTTTGGAAACAACCATCATCTTATCATTGCTACAGATCAACAAGAAGGATATCAAAGAAATAAGGACAGAATACCATTGCATTGGCCAAGAAGGTTCAATATGAGCTGAAGTCTGAGTCCACAAAACAAAAATGTGAAGGCTTTCTCCAGGCTGGTGCATGCTAATGAAAAGAAGCTGTGGTAGTAAAGAGATAGCCAAAGTGAGTCTTCATTGGGACTTGTCAATTGGCACTTGTTAAACCAAGAAACTCCTCATCTTTATGACTCAAGGCAGTGGTACACCTTGAAGCAACGCAAGCACCTCCAACTCCCAAAGACTGTGAAGAAGAGATAGGATGATCACCCTCGAATGTTCGCTCTTGAGAAGACGGTTCAGGGTAGTGGACTTCTTATGCCAAGGGCAGAGAAAAGACACTATATTGGGAATTCCAAACATATCTGCTGCAAGAGTATATTTACCTACCACCTACAGCCAAGATGTTTTTTCTTTTGGTTTTTTGGAGACAGGATCTCAAAAACTCAGCATTCTTCCTGATCATGAGACAACAAACTTAGCTCTGAGTTAAGCTGGTAGCCCTACCAGCATATTTGTACAGGTACCCCAGGCTTTTAGACCCCATCAGTCCTTAGGATCAAAGTCCTCAGTTACTTGGAAGCCATGATGGGGTTGCCAGGTGTACTGGTGAAGGTAGGAGGGGATGTCTGAAAACGAGTATGTGCTTCTCAATGTCTAGTATGGATAGAGACAATAGAGCACTCAGCAGTGAGTGAGAGCCTTCATCTAACATAGTCTGCCACACAAGTCTTACTGACGATTCCCGGCTGTGTCATAGAGGGGCCGTGTCTGGCTATTCTCAATATGCACTAGACATTCAGTTCAATAGTGCAGTCTTTGCAAAGCAGCATGGTGAGATGTATGGATTCTACCACCAAATAAGGCATGCTGACATCTGAGACGACACAAAGAGGAAGATGACCCTGGCACAGGCCATGAGATCTTCACATGAGAGGGAGAAAGAGGACAGATCCTCTTTTAGTGTCTAGAGGAAAAGAGCATCATATTTCATAAGAAGACCCAGACAAGAGAATGCAAGCCAGCCAGCAATCCCTGCCAAGTTCCCCTCAGTACTCGATAATCAAACTCTGTGACTCACCCATAAGTCAGAGACATGAAAGTCTGAGGGGATGTTGACACCATAGCCTCCTGTGGGGGAGGGTAGTGGATCACAGAAGAGTGTACGGCATGAAAAGAACTAAATTTCATCATATAAATATATAAAAGTATCAGATAACAAAGATGAGAAACTGCTTCTAAGAGTAAAAAATCATGTATATTCATCATACTTATCTTTCCTAAGAAATTAATCTTTTACCTCAATATGGATTTTCATTGAATTCACATTGATTCAATGTATAAATATATTTGTACATTTATGTATCTATAAATATCAGAGAAAAGAAACTTAAAAAATTAATTATTATTCTTCAGTTGGCAATTCCACCTTTTCTTGTTTTTAGGCTAGCACACAAACCAATGGGCTTGCTAGGGATATTGCTCTCCATAAATGTCATTATACTTTATTCTCACTTGTTCTGCTTTCTACTTATCTCGGGTTAGGAACCTGGGCATGCTGTAACCTCAGCAGGAGAGATGCTAAAGTAAGCTGGTTGCAATTTCAAGACCAACCTGAGTTACATGCGACACTGTCTTAACGAAATCATATATCCATTCCCAATATAAAAGTAAATGATAATGCATCAAAAGCAATAACATACATAATCTTCAATGCTATAGTCAGTGCCATTTTGTGATTCAGTCTATAACCCTGAAGAGGAAGAGCATTCTCTTTCCAGATACCCTGAGTTCAATGTCCAGCACAGTGCCTGGATCCAGATGGGGAAGCAACCACGCTTCTCATGGAAGTCATCATGCTGAACTATTAGCAAGTCCAACTTTTAGTCTCACATTACAATAGGATTGTCTTTAAATTGCCCTGGGAAGATAGAAGGAATTGAAGAAAGAATGCTGATTGCTATTTCAAGGGGGCGGGCATAATTTTATTGATTGATTGATTCATTCATTCATTCATTGTTGTTTTTGCTGTTTTTTATATTCTTTTTTTTTATTGGATATATTCTATATTTACATTTCATTTCCCTTTTTTTTTGTTTTCCCACCCCCCTAAGGTCCCACATGCCCTTTTCCCTCCCCCTGCTCCCTCATCCACCCCTTCCCACTTCCCTGTTCTGGTATTCCCCTCCACTGATGCTTTGATCCTTTCCAGCACTAGTATCCATTCCTTTCTTCTTGTCAGTCATCATTTGGTATGTGAATTGTGTCTTTGATGTCCCAAGATTCTAGGCTAATATCCACTTATCAGTGACTGCATACCATGGGTATTCTTTTGAGACTAGG
Source organism: Apodemus agrarius (assembly GCA_964023405.1). NCBI lineage: Eukaryota > Metazoa > Chordata > Mammalia > Rodentia > Muridae > Apodemus > Apodemus agrarius. The sequence continues at coordinate 161,407,035 of OZ030006.1, forward strand.
TTACCTCACTTAGTATGATGTTCTCCAGCTCCATCCATTTCTCTAAGAATTTCATGAATTCATTGTTTCTAATGGCTGAATAGTATTCCATTGTGTATATATACCACATTTTTTGTATCCATTCCTCCGTTGAGGGACATCTGGGTTCTTTCCAGCTTCTGGCTATTATAAATAAGGCTGCTATGAACATAGTGGAGCATGTATCCTTATTGCATGCTGGGGAGTCTTCTGGGTATATTCCCAGAAGTGGTATGGCTGGATCCTCCAGAAGTATCACGTCCAGTTTTCTGAGGAACTGCCAGACTGATTTCCAGAGTGGTTGTACCAGCTTGCAGTCCCACCAGCAGTGGAGGAGTGTTCCTCTTTCTCCACATCCTCGCCAACACCTGATGTCTTCTGAGTTTCTAATCCTAGCCATTTTGACAGGTGTGAGGTGAAATCTCAGGGTTGTTTTGATTTGCATTTCTCTAATCACTAATGATGTTGAACATTTTTTAAGGTGTTTCTCAGCCATCCGAATTTCTTCAGGTGAAAAGTCTTTGTTTAGCTCTGTACCCCATTTTTGGATAGGGTTATTTGGTTTTCTGGGGTCTAACTTCTTGAGTTCTTTGTATACATTGGATATTAGCCCTCTGTCAGATGTGGGGTTGGTGAAGATCTTTTCCCAATTTGTTGGTTGCCAAATTGTCCTTTTGACAGTGTCTTTTGCCTTACAGAAACTTTGTAATTTTATGAGGTCCCATTTGTCTATTCTTGATCTTAGAGCGTAAGCAATTGGTGTTCTGTTCAGGAATTTTCCCCCTGAGCCAATGTCCTCAAGGGTCTTCCCCAGTTTCTTTTCTATTACTTTTAGTGTGTCTGGTTTTATGTGGAGGTCCTTGATCCACTTGGAGTTGAGCTTAGTGCAAGGAGATGAGTGGATCAATTCTCATTCTTCTGTATGTTGACCTCCAGTTGAGCCAGCACCATTTGTTGAAAAGGCTATCTTTTTTCCACTGGATGTTTTCAGCTCCTTTGTCGAATATCAATTTGCCATATATGTGTGGGTTCAATTCTGGTTCTTCAATCCTATTCCATTGATCCACTTCCCTGTCACTGTACCAATACCATGCAGTTTTTAACACTACTGCTCTGTAGTATTGCTTGAGGTCCGGGATATTGATTCCCCCAGAAGTTCGTTTACTGTTGATGATAGTTTTAGCTATCCTGGGTTTTTTGCTATTCCAGATGAATTTGAGAATTGCTCTTTCTAACTCTATAAAGAACTGAGTTGGGATTTTGATGGGGATTGTGTTGAATCTGTATATTGCTTTTGGCAAGATTGCCATTTTAACTATATTAATCCTGCCAACCCACGAGAATGGAAGATTTTTCCATTTTCTCAGGTCTTCTTCAATTTCTTTCTTCAGAGACCTGAAGTTTTTGTCATATAAATCTTTCACTTGTTTGGTTAGAGTCACACCAAGATACTTTATATTGTTTTTGGCTATTGTGAATGGTGTCATTTCCGTAATTTCTTTCTCAGCCTGCTTATCCTTTGCGTATAGGAAGGCTACTGATTTGCTTGAGTTGACTTTATAACCAGCCACTTTGCTGAAGTTGATTATCAGCTGTAGGAGTTTTCTGGTGGAGTTTTTTGGGTCACTTAAGTATACTATCATATCATCTGTGAATAGTGATAGTTTGACTTCTTCCTTTTCAATTTGTATCCCTTTGACTTTCTTATGTTGTCGAATTGCTCTAGCTAGTACCTCAAGTACTATATTGAAGAAATATGGTGAGAGAGGGCAGCCTTGTCTAGTCCCTGATTTCAGTGGGATTGCTTCAAGTTTCTCTCCATTTACTTTAATATTGGCTATCAGTCTGCTGTAAATTGCTTTTACTATGTTTAGATATGGGCCTTGAATTCCTGTTCTTTCCAAGACTTTAAGCATGAAAGGATGCTGAACGTTGTCAAATGCTTTTTCAGCATCCAATGAGATGACCATGTGGTTTTTTTCTTTGAGTTTTTTATGTAGTGGATTACATTGATGGATTTCCATATATTGAACCATTCCTGCATCCCTGGGATGAAGCCAACTTGATCATAGTGAATGATCATTTTGATGTGTTCTTGGATTCGTTTGGCAAGTATTTTATTTAGTATTTTTGCATTAATATTCATAAGGGAGATTGGCCTGTAGTTCTCTTTCTTAGTTGGATCTTTGTGTGGTTTTGGTATCAGGGTAATTGTGGCTTCATAGAATGAGTTGGGTAGTGTTCCTTCTGTTTCTATTTTGTGGAATAGATTGAAGAGTATTGGTATTAGGACTTCTTTGAAGGTCTGATAGAATTCTACACTAAAACCATCTGGTCCTGTGTTTTTTTTCGGTTGAAAGACTTTCTATGACCCCTTCTATTTCTTTGGGGGCTATGGGTCTGTTTAGATGATCTATTTGATCCTGATTTAATTTTGGTATTTGGTTTCTGTCTAGGAAATTGTCCATTTCCTCCAGATTCTCCAGTTGTGTTGAGTATAGGCTTTTGTAGTAGGATCTGATGATTTTTTGAATTTCCTCAGTTTCTGTTGTTATATCCCCCTTTTCATTTCTAATTTTGTTAATTTGAATACTGTCTCTGTGCCCTTTGGTAAGTCTGGCTAGGGGTTTATCTATCTTGTTGATTTTCTCAAAGAACCAGCTCCTGGTTTTGTTGATTCTTTGTATGGTTCTCTTTGTTTCAACTTGATTGATTTCAGCCCTGAGTTTCATAATTTCCTGTCTTCTACTCCTCCTGGGTGAAATAGCTTCTTTTTATTCTAGGGCTTTCAGGTGCGCCATTAAGTTGCTAGTGTATGCTCTCTCCTGTTTCTTTTTGGAGACACTCAGGGCTATGAGTTTTCCTCTTAGCATTGCTTTCATTGTGTCCCATAGATTTGGGTATGTTGTACCTTCATTTTCATTAAATTCTAAAAAGTCTTTGATTTCTTTCTTTATTTCTTCCTTGACTAAGGTATCATTGAGTAGAATATTGTTCAGCCTCCATGTGTATGAGGATTTTCTGTTGTTTTTGTTGCTATTGAAGACCACTCTTACTCCATGGTGATCGATAGGAGGCATGGGATTAGTTCGATCTTTTTATATTTTTTGAGGTCTGTCTTGTGACCAATTATATGGTAGATTTTGGAGAAGGTACCATGAGGCACTGAGAAAAAGGTATAGTCTTTTGCTTTAGGATGAAATGTTTTATATATATATATATATATATATATATATATATATATATATATATATCTGTTAAATCCAATTGGTCCAACGTTTCAATGAGTTTCCCTGTGTCCCTGTTTAGTTTCTGTTTTCCTGATCTGTCCATTGAAGATAGTGGAGTGTTGAGGTCCCCCACAATTATTGTGTTAGGTGCAATGTGTGCTTTGAGCTTTAGTAAAGTTTCTTTTACAAATGAGGGTGCCTTTGTATTTGGAGCGTAGATGTTTAGAATTGTGAGTTCTTCTTGGTGTATTCTTCCTTTGACTAGCAAGAAGTGACCTTCTGTGTCTCTTTTGATGACTTTGGGTTGAAAGTCAATTTTATCTGATATTAGAATGGCTATTCCAGATCGCTTCCTGCGACCATTTGCTTGCAAGATTGTCCTCCAGCCTTTTACTCTAAGGTAGTGTTTGTCTTTAACTCTGAGGTATGTTTCCTGTAAGCAGCAAAATGTAAGGTCCTGTTTCCGTATCCAGTCTGTTAGTCTATGTCTTTTTATTGGGGAATTGAGTACACTGATGTTAAGAGATATTAAGGAATAGTGATTATTACTTCCTTACATTTTTGATGTTATTTTTGTTTTTGAGTAGTTATCTTCCTTTGAGTTTGATGGAAGTAGGTTACTATCTTGCTTTTTCTTGGGTGCAGTTTCCCTCCTTGTCTTAGAGATTTCCTCCTATAATCCTTTGTAGAGCTGGGTTAGTGGAAAGATATTGTGTAAATTTGGTCCTATCATGGAATATTTTGATTTCTCCATCTATGTTGATTGAGATTTTTGCTGGGTATAGTAATCTTGGCTGGCATTTGTGTTCTCTTAGGGTCTGCATGAGATCCGCCCAGGATCTTCTAGCTTTCATGGTTTCTGGAGAGAAGTCTGGTGTGATTCTGATAGGTCTTCCTTTATATGTTACTTGACCTTTTTCTCTTACTGCCTTTAATATTCTTTCTTTGTTTAGTACATTTGGGGTTTTGATTATTATGCGACGGGAGGTATTTCTGTTCTGGTCCAGTCTGTTTGGAGTTCTATAGGCTTCTTGTATATTCATGGGCATCTCTCTCTTTAAGTTAGGGAAGTTTTCTTCCATAATTTTGTTAAAGATATTTGCTGGCCCTTTAATTTGTAGATCTCCACTCTCATCAATCCCTATAATCCTTAGGTTTGGTCTTCTCATTGTGTCTTGGATTTCCTGGATGTTTTGGGTTACAAGCCTTTTGGATTTTGTGTTTTCTTTGGCTGTGGAGTCAATGGTTACTATGTTATCTTCAGCATCTGAGATTCTTATCTCTATCTCTTGTATTCTGTTGTTGATGTTTGCATCTACGACCCCTGATTTCTTCCCAAGGTTTTCTATCTCCAAAGTTGCTTCCTTTTGTGATTTCTTAGTTGTTTCTACCTCTGTGTTCAGATCTTGGATGGTTTTGCTCAGTTCCTTCATTTGTTTGTTTGTGTTTTCTTGTAATTCTTTAAGAGATTTTTGTGTTTCCTCTTTATGACTTCTGCCTGTTGTTTCAAGTTCTCCTGCATTTCTTTAACTGATTTTCTTATTTCCTCTTTATTGGTTTCTCTCTGTTGGCCCATATTCTCCTAGAGTTCTTTAAGTGATTTTTGTGTTTGTATTGTAAGAGCTTCTACCCTATTGATGTTCCCCTGCATTTCTTTAAGAGATTTGTTTATGTCTTTTTTGTGTTCCTCTAGCAGCAGCATGACCAGTGCTTTTATATCCAACTTTTGTTTTTCTGGTGTGCTGGGGTATCCAGGACTTGCTGTGGTTGGCGAATTGGGTTCAGATACTGCCATATTGCCTTGATTTTTGTTTGTAACGTTCCTGCATTTGCCTTTTGCCATCTGTTTATCTCTGGAGTTAGTTGGTCTTGTTCTTAGTGGTTGGTGTTTGAACCTGGTGTTTGGTGCTGCTGTCGTAGAGGGCGTCCGAGCTCCCAAGGTGGAGACTGGGAGGTTTCAGTTACTGGGCTCTCAGTTACCTCCTCAGCTCTGTTGTGCCCGATCTAAGTCTTCCCGAAGCTCGCTGCTGGACCTGCAATTGGCCTCCCACTGTCTCCTCCTGGCCTGCCTAGTTGCTAGCTCTTAAGAATCAGATTTTTTTTTCCTCCACCGATCTGGGCTAGTCTGTTAAATCTTTATAGTGTCCTGGGTTCCTCTGTTGGTTCTCTATGGTGACCTGTTCAGGCCACCAGCTCCAAAATGGTGGCGGATCTCAGGGCTCTGTCTAACAACTGGGTTCCCTACAGGACTGGAGGTTCCCTGGTTGGGCTGCTAGAACCTAGATGGTAGTACTCTCAGTCCACAGGGCTCTGTCATGTTAGCTGTCTGTGGTGTCCTGAGGCACGATGTCAGCCTCTGGCTGTACTCCAGGCACCGACCCACTAGCAAGTTGGTGCCCCCTTGGGTTGGCGCAGAGACTGCTTGCCAAGCTGATCTGGCTTGTGTGCACTGCCAAGCTGTTGGTGCACAGACCTATCTCCAACCTCCTTTGGCTCTGGGAGCGAGCAAAAGCCTGACCAGGTGTTCTTTGCCAGGCGAAGTCTCTGTCCAAGCACCTGGACCCAGTCACCGCAGGCAGTCCGCCAAGGGAAGATGGCGGCTGGCTACAAGCCTGCTAGCGGGTCCCCAGCAATCAGGGGCAGCCTCTGAGCTGCAGGTGCTCAGAGCTCCTGCAGATGTTCCCTGGCTCTGGGGGCCAGCAAGGGCCCGACCAGGTATTCGTTGCTAGGCCAAGTCTCTGTCCACGCACCTGAACCCAGCCACCAGCAGGCAGTCTGCAGGACCCGAGGGAAGATGGAGGCTGGCTGCCGTTTTTGCTGTTTTTTTTTAAAGATTTATGTGTTTACTTTATGTATATGAGTACACTGTTGCTGTACAGATGGTTGTAAGCCATCATGCCGTTGCATGGAATTGAACTCAGGATCTCTGCCCACTCCAAGCCCCGCTTTCTCTGGCCCAGCTCGTTCCTGCCCAAAGATTTATTTATTATTATATGTAAGTAGTTGTCCTCAGACACACCAGAAGAAGGTGTCAGATCTTATTACAGATGGTTGTGAGCCACCATGTGGTTGCTAGGAATTGAACTCAGGACGTTCAGAAGGGCAGTCAGTGCTCTTAACCACTGAGCCATCTCTCCTGCCCAGTTTTTGCTGTTTTTTAAAAGTAATATATTTAATTAAATTTTTTTAAAGTATAATACATTTAATTAAAAATTCTGCCTTACCTTTAATTGAAAGTCACAACTGGTACATTTATCAAGTGTGTTTGGGTATCTGCGTGGGGTTTGCTCTTCTTGAGTGTTTATTTGTGTGCCTTGGGTGACCTGTGCTTTGTCCTTCATCCCTCTCCTGGTGGCTCTTCCTTTTTCCAATGCACTCACTTTTAATACGTTGATAGCCACCCGTTGACCAGTCAGATGTATTGGCTTTAACTTCTTGTGCTCTCGATTTCAGAATCATACTTAACAGAAGGAGTGTAAACAGGATGTTGTGTTGCATTCCCTGAGGAAGGTCTCAAGACAGCCCCAGTTGCCAACAACAGCACCTCGGGTGACTTTTGTTCTGTATGTGGGAATGTTATACATTGTTTTATTTAGAACAAAGTAACTGAGCTTAACACACTGGCAGGAGTTCACCTGGTGTTCTTACAGAGCGGGGCAGGCATCAGATCACAGTGTAAACAGATCACCTGTGCAGCTTCTAAGTTCAGGCAGGTGGTGGTGTCCTTTGTGTGCCTGCTGCGGGGGTGACTGACTTGAAACGTGTTTTGTTTTTTAATTGGCTTCTTCCTGTGGAAAATGTCTATTGAGAGTCTTGTACCTCGAAAAGAGAGGGAAAACTGATGCATGACAACAACTCTCCTATGGTGTGTGATCTAAGCCAGGCTCCTGGGAATAACTCAATGTTTAGCAAAATCACACAGCAAATAGTCAACGTGATAGCGCCATCTACAGTCTTGTCTTAGGTATTTCAAGGCAAATTAGACCATAAATCCTATCAGTGTGGGAGTCAAGTTGCAGAATTTAAGTAGGCAGGACCTGACTTTTAGCATGAAAGGATGCTGAATTTTGTCAAAAGCTTTTTCAGCACCTAATGAAATGACCACGTTGTATTTTTTCTTTGAGTTTGTTTATGTAGTGGATTACATTGATGGATTTTTGTATACTGAACCATTCCTGCATCCCTGGGATGAAGCCTACTTGATCATGGTGAATGAGCGTTTTTGATGTGTTCTTGGATTTGGTTGGCAAGAATTTTATTGAGTATTTTTGCATTGATATTCATAAGGGAAATTGGTCTGAAGTTCTCTTTGTAGGATCTTTGTGTGGTTTTGATATAGGGTAGAAATGCTGCTAAACGTTGCTGTTGTCTTTCATAGCCTTGGCTTTTAGGAGTTGTTTACTCCTAACCCCTATGGGCTTATGTGGTTTACTCATAGTCATGCATGCCCGTTTTGTTTCTAATGTTTAAAGTCAACTACCAATTTTCAGCTTTCCCCATTGAAAGAAACGTTTCTATAGTTGTCTTGTTTATTACCAATTCCAAGTATCTAAAGTAATGAACTCCCTGGGTTAATACAAGTATATACATGAGCTTGTTTTAAATTCCTTTTCTTTCTAAATGCAGACTCTGAGGATCATGGGAGTGGCCTCTGTGTGTCTTCTCTGCTGTTTACGCTGATCCTGCTGCAAAAAATATTATCTTTATGATGAATTCTTATTAAACAATCACTTCATGAATGAATGCATAAATGAACTAAAAAAATGAAAGAACTATAAACCATATCTCTTTATCAAGGCTAGTTAAAATAATGGAAAAGCAAAAATACTTGATCCAATTACCTTGTCATCTAAGTTACTGAAGTGTGTTCTTGGTTGGATGGTTGGTTTTAGTTTTAGTTTGTTTTCTACAGACATGTTCTCACTATGTAGTCTTGACTAGCCTAGAAGTCACTGTGTAGACAAAGACAAGACTCAAACTCACAGATTTCCACCTGCCTCTGCATCCCAAATGCTATTTCCATTGCTGTGGTTGAGACAGGGTCTTACGTAGTAGCCCAGTATTCTAGTTTTATTTTGTTGCTGTTAGGGTAATTTAGGGGAGGAAAGGACTTCTGGACCTATAGTTTCATGCTACTGGCCACCACTGAATGGGAGCTAAGGTGGAAACTAGGGCAGCTAGCCATAGTCAAAGGCAGCGAGAAACAAATGCATCTTGCTGCTAGCTTGCTTACTGACAAGCTTGCTTATGCAGTCAGGAACCCTTGCGTAGGACTGGTACTGCCCACTGTGGACTGGGGCTTCCTACCTCAATTACCAAGAGTCTTTGTCAGACCAATCTGATCTAGCAATTCCCCAGTAAAGATCTTCCCATATAGTTTTAGGTTCTGTCAAGTTTAAAGCTAGCCAGGACACTCACACTGGCCTAAAACCATGTAGTCCGGGTTGACCTTGAACGCACAGCATTCTGGTGCTTCATCCTCCTGAATTAGACATTGCAGGTTTGCCCTGCCATATTCTGCTCTAGATAGGATCTCGAATCACTAGTTAGGCATTCTGCATCATTTCTAAAACATTATTTATTAGGTGGGCATGCGCTCATAAAAAAAATTACTTAACTTTGAAATTGATACCAAGTGACATAGTGCTTTACAAGCGATCTTAGCTTTTACAAACGGCTTAGCATAAACAGATGATTTGACATTTATGAATATTATTGAGCCAGATTTCTGTTGCCAGTGCTATGAGATGTTTTATTGGGCTTAAATTATTCATAGTGCAATTGATTTGCTTATTCTGTAAAAGTTAAATTATAAATGAACTGCCGGCTGTGCTCCTAATGAAGTCAGGCCACTAAGGAAGAGCTGAGGAATGTAGCTGTTAGCTGAACCATAACACAGACCATTAAGTTTCAATATGTTGTAACCAAAGGCCAGTTTAATAACTGTAAAAGCCCAGCTTGCTCCAAGTTCACACACAACTCAATTGATAACACAACCGCATCACTCCTTTCTAGTCAAACCCTTATTCCTATTTTCTCGTAGGAAACTGGGGCTCTGTCAGCTCTCTGATTGATGACATCATCTACAGATTAGTGCTTTTCCCATCATGGAAGAAGCTGATGTGGAGGGGTAGATCTTGGGATGATTTACAAAGTAGGTTCAGGTACAAAGATAGTGCCTTTGAGGAGTGGCTACATGACTCAGGTGCCCAGTCTGATGGTCTGAGTTTGACCCCAGAGTGAAGAAGAGTGCTAACTCCAATAAAGTGTCCTCAGACCACCATGCGTGTCCCAACACATGTGCCCACACATAGGTAAAAACATACACAACATAAATATAAATTTGAAACAATTTAGAGTAGCTTTGATATTAAGATATAAATATTAGATGCATTATTTTCTTTTGTCTTTGTTGAGACGGAGTCAGATTCTGTAGTCCAAGTAGGCCTAGAGTTCACTAGGTTGCCTAGGCTGTTCTGAAACTCAAAGCAATTGTTCTGTCTTGACTGCTCAAGGATAGCTTTAAGATGAGAAATATTTTTAATTTATTCAATTTACTTTATAAGTTATGAAAATAAATTAGCGGTAGATTCAGGAAGGTGTCTGGTTGGTTCATATTACCAGCCAGAGCCACACTGGAGGAAGTTCCCTGAGGAAACCCAGTCTTGGAAAATGTGTGCGGTTGTGTATTGTCTGTCCCTCTATTGAGCCTAATGTCTTGCAGGGCCCTATGATATTCCACCATAAACATCTATGATGAAAAATAAAAGAGATGCCACTCATTTTTATGTGCAAAATAGTACATTCCAGAGCACAGTGTTTTAACATGAGACTCCTAAATAACATACATAGAGTTGAGCCCAACTGGTATCTTTAGATTACTCATTTCTTATGCATAGAAGTTTTAGAACCTGTTAAAAAAGCAAGAACACCTCTGTAGGACAATAAATAAATAATTAAATAAATACTATAAAGAATTGAGATTTCCCCCCCCCCCGAACTTATCAAATCGTAAGCACTAAACGTACTCCATAAACATGATTGGTTTCTCAGATAGCTATGAGGTAGCAAGTGAAGCTGTTCTTGTGTTTCATCTGAAGGAATGAAAGAACCACAACTGGTGGTCAACAGCTTGCCCTGGATAATTCAGAAAGCCAGCAGCTGAATTTGAACTCAGATATTCCAATTCATAGCCCTTGTATTAAACCAGCATACTCATTTCACATTCAGGAAATGCATATGTCAACAACAGCAAATTTATAACCAGCAGTCAGCAAACTTTCTCTGGGAAAAAATATAAATGAACAACACCAAGACAAAATGCAAAACAACAACAACAACAACAAAAACATTTCCCCTCACTGAGCTAAATGTTTAAAAATTTGCAAGCCATTTACACTTCATTGCATATGTATTTTTAGTTCCACTTTAAAAATGTAAAAGAATAGTCTCAGCACACAGGGCATAAATGAGCTGTATCTAGTTAAGACCTGATTTAAATAATACCAAGAGCAGGAGCACAGCCAAGAGTTGGGATCAGTATTCAGTGGTGTATGAACTAACAGATGCAACCAGGAAAGGCCAGACCAGGGAATCTGCTTCAGAACAGAGGCTCAGGCAGTGATGCACCAGGCTCTCTGAAAGCTGCAGGCAAGAGGAGTGAGGATTCATATGCCGTCAGCATGGGTCCAAAAGATAGCTCTGTCATCAGCATTGAAATAGCAACTGTAGCACACAGCTAAGAAATTCACCCTTCAGCCTTAGACTCCAGTTTATTTTTTTATTTTTTGCAGTTTATGTTTTCAGCTGGATACATCTTTGTTCAGTGTTAGTGCCCCAGCTTTAAAAAATTTTACTTTGGACTCTTGCCTAAAGCCGGGATGGAGCAGTGGGGATTGTGTACGCCTTCCATCCAAGAGTGAAAGTAGTCGTGAGGCTCAGAGCAATTATTTTCAAGACAGTGCATCACAAGCTCGAAACGGACAATAAAAAAGACAGAAGGGAAAGGAAATAAGCTCTGTGCTTGTCCAAGCTTAGCAAGTTCAGAATGTGGCCAAGCCATCCAGAGGGCAGGAGAGGTAAGAGGACTCTGGAGGATTTCCTAAGCTGAGCGATCTGGAAAGGCAAAGATACTAATTCAGAGGCAAAGTCTGAGAGATCTGTGCAGGGCCAGTAGTGAATCAGCAATACAGAGCAAAGTCGAGGTAAGGAAAGAAAGGGAAAGGAAAAGGAGATAAAGGGAAGGAGGAAAGGAGAGGGTGAGGGAGAAAGGGAGGAGGTGACAGGGAGCTTTAGTCCAGCAGTTTCATAGTGAGTGGTAAAATGGAAGATACTGTTATCACTCTTCCTCTTGGCTTGAACTCACTCTGGCCCCCATTCCTTGGTGTACACTGGCATCTCCCTAGGGGTTGTGACCAGGGTTTGGATGGGCTCGAATCCAAACTGAGATTTTGTTTCTAGCACTCTGTTTTTGTTGTTGTTTGTTTGTTTTGATTTTTGGTTTTATGTTTGTTTGCCATCTCCCCAATAAAAGAAGTGGTCTCAAGGGGGGGACTATAGTCCCCCTTGGGTGGGGGTGAGAATAGTAAATTATATGCCACATAAACTGTAGCACTGAAAGCTGGGAGGTGGCTTTGAGAGCAGACTGTTTGCTAGGAAAGCCCGAGGACCTGAGTCTGGGTTCCCAGCAGATGTCACAGGCCTGTAACCTCAGTGTAAGGCTGTGGAAACAAGATGATTCTTGGAGCTTCCTGGCTATGCAGTTTAGCCAAAACCAAAGTTCTAGGCTCAGTGGGAGAAACTGTGTGCAAAAGTAAGGCAGGGAAGTAAGTGAAGATACCCAACATCAACATCAGGTTTTCATCCAGGTGCACCTGCATGGGTGAACAACTCCTACACCGGACACACACAAATGATAGAAATGAGAGGACGGGGAACAAAATACTTGAAGTCCAGAAAAACAAAGCTGTTCACCTAGGTGTCTGTAGTCATGGAAAAAATTTTCATAAATGGTTGGGAAATAATAGTATCAAACATAAAAGAATAATAAGAAATCACACCCAGCAGACTTTCACTAGAAGCAAAGGAAGATTCAGGTCTAGCAAGATGGTTTAGCAGATCAGGGTGCTTGCCACCAAGCCAGATGATCTGAGTCCCATGCCTGGGAATATACAACGGGAATAGAAAACCAGCTCCTTGGACTTGTCCTCTGGCTGCGCATGCTGTGGCACACACACATACTCACCACTATCATGTACACAATAAATAATACACATTAAAGAAAGAACAAAGATCTTAAGGAAAAAAATGCCCCATGATGAAAATGTTTATCTAGAGATAAAAATGGAGAGTACAGGAAATAACATCCAGAGTTCAGATCCCCGGCACACAGGTAAAAGCTGGGCATGCTAGCATAGGTCTGTTACTGGCTATGGTAGGGGACTGAGCAGAGACAGTAAGCCTGGGGCCTGCTGACCAGCCAGTTTAATCTGTGAACTTCACGTTCAGTTAGAGGCTCTGTATTACAAACCAGAGAGTAATAGAGGAAGACAAGCCTCTGGCCTCTATAGGTATCTGAATTTGCCAACATACCCACACAACACATGTATAGAGATGAATGGTAACACACAGTATATACTCACACACATAGACACACACATACACACACATACACACATACACACACACAAAATCACTCATGCATGTTCATGTACACATACAGAAAGAAACATTAATAGAAAAGCATTTAGGAAGTAACTTTTTAAGTTGACAAAAAATCATCTAGGAAAAATGTATATAGTTGATGTCATACTGAAGGTTTAATACCTTAAGGTAAGGTCAAATACAGACATTCATGAAAGCATGAAATACTTTTATGTAAATATGTATAGAATGAGTGTGCTGAAAATCCAACAGCTTATGAAAGTTGCAAGAATAATAGAATGAAGCTACCAAGGCCTCACAGTACAAGACTAATTTAAAATTCATTGCTTTTTAGTACAATAACAGCAAATACTTATAAGTCAAAATTGTAGGTGATAATTCCATCTTTAGTAACTTGGGAAGTATGAAACATATAATGACAGTCTATAATGTCAGAAGAAAATGCAAAAGAGAGTTCAAATAATGCACAAATAATTGTACTTAGTTTGGGAATCAGTATTCTTTTCTTTTATTTGAGTGAGAAAGGATCTCACTATGTAATCCTGGCTGATCTTGAACTCATAGACATCTATTTGCCTCTGCCTCCTGAGTGCTGAGATTAAAGATTTGTGCCACCATGCCTGTTTATGAATCAGCATTTTAAAAGTTTTAAATCTCTTAAACCTTATCTATACATTCAATATGACTAAAACCAAAATTCCAAAAGGGGTTTCATGGAGTTGATGAGCCAGTTAAAAACTGAATACAGTAGCACAAATCAACTGAAACAGCTTTAGATAAGAATCTACTTCAAGCATTGCCACTGCCTGATTTCAATGTTTATTATAAATAAATATATAGTTTATTTATATAAACTATATAAATAAGTTTTATATAGTGCAGTGGTCATGGTAGGAAAACACACAGAGAAACCAGTGGGATAGAGCATGTGGAAACTGTAAAGGGCTTTTAAGGGCAACAATAACCCCCTGAGATTGTTGAAACAATTAGATTTCCAAATGCAAAACCAGGAGCTTCAAACATAACCTGCAAAGCATCTGTGATAGTTACAAAACCTCAAGATAAAACCTGAAGCTATAATCTTTCAGGACCAAAAGGAATAAGAAAACAGTTTTATTCAACAGTTTTATAGTGTTGAATTAGGCAGTGAATTCTTAGAAATAATGACTGAACATGAAAATAGACTTCATCAAAGTTTTTTTTTTAAAAAAAGTCTGTTTTATGAATGTTCTGTTCAAAAACCAACCACAGAAAAGATGAGCTGTAACCAAAACAAAAAAACAAACAAACACTTGTGTTCCTTATCAGTCTGTTTTTATTCTCAAGTATATAAATCCTTCAGATTTAAAATTAAAGAAAACAAAATTCTCAAAAGAAGTGTTGTTATTTCATCACAGAAAATGTACAGATAGTGGTAACATGAAAATAAATCCAAGACTGTTTGCCATTTAAGAACTTCAAAGTAAAAGTGCAATTGTATATGGTTATATATCAATAAAAATTGCTAAAAGGCCCAAAGAGGTGGCTCAGAGGTTAAGAGCACTGCCTGACTTTCCAGAGGACCTGGATTCAGTTACTAGAGTCCATAGTATGGCTCAAAAATGTCTGTAATTCCAGTCCCAGAAGATGCAATGCCCTCCTCTGATTTCCTCTGGTACTAGGCATGTACATGGTAACAATACATATGTGCAAGCAAAGTACTAATGCATATACAATAGATAAATCTAAAAATTAAGATTTTCACAGGAGAAGATAAACCAATTCTTAGTGCAACTTGGTATTCCAAAGCTGGTTGACTTCCATGGGAGGCCTCCTCTTTTCTGAAGAGAAAGGGAGGAGGAGTAGATAGGGCTTGGGGAGGCAGGTGAGGGAAGACTGAGAGGAGAGAAGGGAAGGAAACTGGGGTTGAGAAGCAAAGTAGACTAATTTTTTAAAATGTCATTTCAAAAATAAAAAAAAACTAAGATTTTCAAAAAGGAATGGTTAAAATGGCCAACCATATAGTCCCACACGGAATGATCCTGGCATCACATTCATAGGTGCTTACCTGAGAAGTCAGACTTGTCCATGTACATTCATAGCAGCTTTATTTGTAAATGACCAAACAAAACCAACCCAAATGGCATCAAAAAACATACAGATAAAAAAAATGACAATATGTGCCCACAGGGGGATGCTGAACATTTAAAAAGAATGAAGAACTGAGACAAACACTGAGGTGGAGATGTATGATTACCAAAATAATAGCACCAAGTAGAAGAAGCTGAGCTGAAAAAACCTGGACATGTATGCTATTCCATTCACATAAACTATATGAATCATACATGGCAGTGCACTCCTTCAGTCTTGGTACTTGGGTGTAAGAAGCAGGAGGAGCTCTGGAAGGTGGAAGCCAGCCTGGTATGTGTAGTGAGTTCCAAACCATCCAGAACTATACAGTGAGAATCTGTCTTAAAAACAAAATGATAAACTCTACGAAATGCAAACTGAAATCAGATTGGTGTTTGTTCTGGGGTGGAAGCATGGGAAAGGGGCAGAAGCAACAGGTATGTTCATCATCTTGGCTGTGGTGATATGATCACTAGAGGGAGCCATGGAAATTACTTATAAATTTGAATCATTACAAACTCATTACACACAAAACTGCCAATGTCTCATCTTTGCAAGGATGTATCTAACATCTGAACACATACACTCACACACACACACTCACACTCACACACATGATATATATGCTATATTACCCCTAGAATAATGAAAAGCTTCCTTCAAAGTGGAGGAGTCTATTTCTTAGTCATAGCATAGCATGACAGAGTCAAGGAGAGGCCACAAAAAGTATGTTCTTTAAGTGAAAAATTGGTGCTATATATTCTATGACTTTAGCAAATACTGTTTTAAAAGGCTAACGTTGTAACATTGTTCTTTGGTAGACGTTGTAACATTGTTCTTTGGTAGAGCAAAAATGAAGAAATAACTGATACAATAAATGATCACAAGACCTGGAGAGATAGCTCATGACCACGGGAACTGACTGTTCTTTCAGAGGACATGAATTCAATTCTTCACATCTAGATAGCAGCTTACAATCATCTAGAATTCCAGTTCCAGAGAATCTGACATCCTTTGCTAATCTCCAATGGCACTCATGTGGTACACAGAGATATACATAGGCAAACTGTCCATAAACATACAATAAAAAATAAAAAGAAAATAAATGTGTAAATGGTGCAGTTTGGAGATGGACCCCAGTCATAAAGATCAAGCCATGGCCTTTTAGAGATCACAAGTTCCTGCTTCCTTTCCAGTTCTGTTTCTTTGCATCTTATTTCTCAGGCATGCTTCACCTTTGAGCTCTGCCTGCACTTGAAAAGGTTTTCTACATTCTTTCTTTCATGCAGCAACAGAAGGCATATTGAGGTAGAGGAGACTGAGTATAAAGCATCCCCCAGGTCAGGCAGGAGGTATTGTTTAAAACAAGAAAGGAAAGAAGGATTGCAGGTTGGTTGGAGGCTTGGGGGGGGGACAAGGCCAGTGTATATAGATAAACAATTGAACTCACAACTTTTGATACAAAGATGTCAAACAGCTGGACCCCCATTGTTTGCTTCCGGTCCTTGTCTCTGTTGAGGTGAACTGTAGCTAGCTGGTAACTGACAGTTGTCAAGGCCATCATGCTTTACACGCAGGTAATAAAGAGTAGCTTAAATTTCAGAGCGACAGTCAAAGGTCTTCTCATGTTCTTCTCCAGAATCTTTAGATTCATTAAATTCGCAATAGATTTGCCTTCTTCTGACATATGCTGAATGCATTTAAAATGCAGTTTTCAGCAAATACAGCTCCCTGTTGAAGGTATGCACAGCTGCCTGATGAACGCATTTGTAAAGAAATGCCCCTGATCCTAAAGCTGCAGATGGAAAGAAAAAAAAGGAAAGAAACAAAACAGGGCACATATCACCTTTATGTTAGAAATCAACCGTGTCTCAAAGCTTAAAATCAGCAATAATGTGAAAGAAAATGCCAGCAAGGTCTGAAGGGGCAGGTGTCAAACCCTCTTGTGATTTTAGTGTATTTCCCACTCCTTCATTCTAACAAGAAGAAGACATAAATGGAATGTGACAGGGACTTCAAAGCAGGTCCAGACAGGAATAGAACACTCAAAATGGCCACCAAGAGAAGTCGGAGACTTACAATTGAAAACTCAAAGGAGACCCATTCTCCCATAGCCATGGGTGGTTGGGCTTCTTCCGGTGCAATCCCATCCAGAATGGGGCGGTAGAATGGGAAGTGGCTTGTAAGATGAAGGTCTGTGGAAAGACACCACTTTGAGTTTTAGATTCATCAAACTAAAGAGCAAGATGATCTTCAACATCCCTTGGTGCTTTACTGAAAATGTTTACAAAGGTCTGTGGAGACTTCACATCCTATATGCCCAAGACCAAGTATGCAATCCTGTTGAGAAACAGCTATTTTCTCTCTCTCAAACAAGTGTTCTTCCTTGTGGTGATTTGAATGAAAATAGCCCTCAGAGTCTCATGGGGAGTGGCATAATGGGATGTGTGCCCTGTTGGAGGACATGTGTTACTGCGGGTGGGTTTTGAGGTCTCAGAAGCTCAAGCCAAGCCCAGTGTCAACTCTTTTCCTGCTGTCTGCATATCCAGACATAGAACTCTCAGTTCCTCTCCAGCACCATGTCTGCTTGTGTGCTGCCTTGCTTCCCGCATACTGACAAAGGACTAATCCTCTGAACTGTTACCTAGCCCCAAATAAATGCTTTCCTTTATAAGAGTTGCCATAGTCATGGCATTTATTCACAGAAAACAAAACAAAACAAAGAAAACAACAACAAAAAATAAAAACCTGACTAAGACACTCCCCCAAACTCCAAAACCTTCATTTTCTTTTACCAACTCTTAACCTATCACCATCACCCCAAAAAACTCACCAGATCATCTGTGCTATTAATTTGTAGTAACTGGGCATCCAAAGATAGGCAGTTCTCCCGGCTTTTTCCCCAGTTTAAGGGCCCATGGAAGCCGTAGCAGTTTCCTTTATGCCAGAGCCAATCTTCTGGACAAGGACCTAGGAAGTGTTTACATAAAATGAATGAGTGCTGAGTCAAAACATCTCTTCAGTGCTTCTTTAGAAAGATACCCAGATTCTATAGACACCACAATGGCCAGTCTTTACTTCCCATAATTATGTATGTATACTTGGACGTGTTTCTGTATCTGTATCTGTATCTGTATCTGTATCTGTATCTGTATCTGTATCTGTATCTGTATCTGTATCTATATCTATAGCTATAGCTATATGCAGCATGTGCATGCAGTGCTCTCAGAGGCCGGAAGATAGTGTCAGATCTACTGAAACTGGATTGTTGACAGTGATGAGCTACTGTGTGGGTGCCCAACCTACGTTCTCTGGAAGTAGTACTGCTAGGACTCTTAATCACTGAGTCATATTTCCAACTCTTATTTACCTTTTATCTGCTCTTTTGCCCTTCCTTAAACATGTGTGTGCTATAAAATTTACCTTTGCACAGTGGCTCACATTCTTTTGACAAGTTTGTTTAAGGGAGAATGTTGTGTTTATATAAAATGAGAATTCTTAATTTCAGTGAGATTTTGAAACTAAGATGTTCCTAGCAGCAAACTTTTATAAGGAATCAGGAAAAGCCAATCTGGGAGAAGGCAGTAGGTAAAGGTATCAACATTCATGTGCTGAGAACTCCCAGACCACCAGCATGGTCAACACCAACCTGGTTGTGATGGTGACACACAAAGAAAGTGGGGAGAAAGTCCTTAAAGGAAGTTACATTATAATTTAAATTTTGGATTTGGAACAAATCCATCTAATAGTTTTATACAAGCCATTTTCATCAGAAAGACAAATGTAGGCCAATATAGTGGCTCTTGCTTGAAATCCCAGCACTCAAGAGGATTTCCATGAGTTCAAGGCCAATCTGTTCTAATTAATGAGTACCAGGCCAACCTGGGCTACAGAGTGGGAATCTATCTAAAATAAACAATAAAAAAGAAACAAAACCACAAAAACAAAGACATATATATGATAAAGTCGGAAGATTTTTGGAATAATAAAAGCAGAAGAAAAGCTCAAAGGACACATATTAGTCTAAAGCATGCTGTGCAACATTCTTTGTGATTAGTCTAGCCCATCGCAGTTGCAAGTATAAACAAATCAGGTTTTTTGAACTAAAGAAATGATCTAGACACGTTGTCTACATTATGCCAAAGTGAGAAAGGCATGCCTCTGTATGTGGTTTTAAAATCGACTACATTATGCTGTGTATGTGTATTTGTGTTTGTGTGTGCGTGTGTATGTGTGTGTGTGTATGTGTGTGTGTATGTGTGTTTGTATATGTGTGAGAAATGCTTAGCTCTATGTGTGGCTTTAAAACCAACTATATTATCGTGTGTGGTGTGTGTGTGTGTGTGTGTGTGTGTGTGTGTGTGTGTGTATGTATGTATGTAAAAAATATAGCATAAAACAATATGTAGCATTACATACAAATTAATGAGTATAAATATTATTTACCAAGTGCACAAGCTGGTGGAAGTACTTTACATATGTGAACCCACTTAATCATTGTGAAACTCAGAGACAGACTTCACTAATTATCATCATTTCACAGATTAAGAAGTCAGGAATTTGCACCTAATGTTGCATGTATATCTAATGTCTGCTGATAAACCTTGGTTGCCAACTTATCTGGATCTGGAATGAACTAATTGCCAGGCTGCTGGGCATGCCTATTAGGGATTTTCTTACTAAAATTAGTGGGGAGAAGTAAACGTGAGCAACCCCTTCCTGTGTTAACCCAGAGACAAGGAGGGAGAAGAAATTTTTACTTTGTGCTAATGAACATTCACTCTGAAAGCAAGTTTATCAATCCCATGGCTCCATTCCTTCCCTAATATTACAATCAAGCTCTTCTAGCTTCCAAAATAGTCTGAAAATCAGTAGCTCTTCAAGGATATTCCAGAACCTCAGTGTCATACAATGACAAGTGAGACAAACAAACTCACTAGTTGATCAACTGACAAATTCTCCACCCATCCAGTATGAGATAACCACTGTTGAATTCTCCAGACATATTATGTAAACCAACCCAATAAATGCCCTTTAAGTATATAGTCATTCCATTGCTTCTGTTCCTCTTTAGAACCTAATACAGCCACTGTAGGACACTTCCTCTCAAATGTCTGTGTGGATGAACTACTTTAGGAAATATTCCTCTTTGGGCTCTAGACATGTTCTTTCAGGATTTAAGAGCCGACAAGGAACTGGCCATTTACATCAAGCTATTTTCATAGCTAAAGATTGAGAAGGGCCACCAAATCTGATGCTAGATGGGAAAATCTATTCCTTTGAAGACCCTGCATCTCCTTTGCTTCCACATAAATTATACCAGATCTGTTAGTAGGATAGGTAAAGCCTTCCACAAATTTGAGAACACCAGCCTCATTTTTTTCCAAATGAGATTTCAATATTATATTTTTATGAGGCTTTTCTTGAGGCCACATGATCAAAGCATGCATCTGGGATTGCTACTAATTGGTTATGTCTAACACATAAAGGAATGGAAAACTAGACGTATATGTCTGCCAGAAAGGGACATGTCTACTCTGTGTCTGATCTGTTTTTTATTTCTGGCATCTCTGAAAGAGGACTTCTCATGGTCCTGACACAGATGAACCCCAAACAATTTTCAGGTGACAAAAGTAAATTGTTTTACTACTACATCTGTGAAACAAACAACTTGTTGTGATTTTGGTTGTCTGTGTATGTAAACACTCTCATCTTTGATATTTAAGCCTCCTCTTAAAAATTGGTTTGACGTGTTAGGTCCCTTTAACTTATTGAAAAGTTCCTCCCTAGGGAAATTAAATATATGTTTGACACTAGTCAAAGGTCAATTTGTCTAAAACTCAATGTTCATTTTTGCAAATTTGTATTACTGCACATATACAGAAAATACATTTCTTTATTTATTCAATTGATCTCTTCTTTTAGTCATGCCTAAAACTTGTTATGTAGACCAGGTTGACCTTGAACTCAGAGACCTACCTGCCTTTGTCTCCCTAGTTAGGATAAAAGACATGTTCTTTTTCTGAGCCTGAAAAGACTTATAAATTAAGTAACTGAACATCTAACCACTCATCATCATTATTGTTAAATTCTATCCTGCTCTTAATATTTTTGTCTATTCAATGAAGGAGTGGTCACTTGTAGGATTATTATATATGTATTCAAAGAAACAGCACATTTAAACTGTTAGCCACAAAAGAAAGACACTGGAGAAATTTGCTTTTTACTAGTACTTAATTGCTAATCCTGAGAGTGGAGCCCTCATCGGAGCACCTCCTGAGAATGGACATGGTAGTGAAAGAGACTCCATTACACCTATCTCTGTACTTGATTACACTGCAGAAAAGATCAATATTGCAGAAATGTAGTAACAGTCTCTGATGACACAAAGGTTGTCAGCACAATCTCTTCTTTCTCTGCTCCCTAGATTCGTAATCCCGTTAGATGAAACTATCTAAATTCCTGTATACACCCACTTTGCAGACCTCTTACTTTTGTTCAGTCTGAAGTACCTATCGAAGATGTTAGTCAGCTGACCTCTACTGCTCGTGCTTAGACATATGTGGTGCCCATTTAGGAAACAGGATCAGAATGAAGCTAACACGGGAGCTGGGCTAAAGAGTTGCAGTGACAGGAAGACTCCAAGGAAAGGGAGGCCAGTGTCTAAGATGCATTTGGAAGGACACAATAACGTATCTGTGGCAAGAGGTGACAGTGGGACAGGATGGTGCTTCAGCCCAAACCTCAAAGCTAGAATTTGAAAGAACGAAGAAATCTTTATGACCATGAGAAGCAGAACTCCAACAATTCTAATCATTACTATGCTTGCCACCGGCTAGAGGAGAAATGGCACAAACAGAGAGCTTGTGTAGGGCACCCTGAATGTTTGGCATATGTATGCTGTGGTGGTTTTGTTAAACCTAATTGAGACTGGGCCCACCCCGTCTCCCCTGTACCTGAAGAGTTCGCAGCTCTCTGCAGGGCTTCTTGGAGGTTCTGATTCTTCTGCAGAAGCTCCTCCTGCTCTTTGGATTTCTCGCTCAGCTTCCAGGTGAGGGTGTCTATCTTTTCCTTCAGTTCCCTCTGGGACTCCTCTACAGTGTGAGCAAAGTGGGAAAAAGTTCTTAAGAAGAGTTACATTAACATTTCAGTTTTTCACTGTAGCACAAATATACCTGATAATTTAAGAGAAAAAAGATTCATCAGGAAGGCAAACGAAAGCCTAATATAGTGGCTCTTGCCTATAATCTCAGTACCCAAAAGACTAAGGTCAGAGGATTTCTATGAATTCAAAACCAATATGATCTAAATAATGATTCCCAGGTCAACCTGGTGTACAGAATGAGAACCTATTTAAAACAAACAAACAAATAAACAAAGGAAAGCACAAAAATAAAAAATTAAAAAAAACCTACAGGAAATGAAATCCTGTTCATAAATGATAAGACAGGAAGATTCTGGAGTAGTGAGAGCAGAAACTAACATAGAAAGGACCTACAGAAATCTAAAGCAAAATGTGAACTTTCCTCATAATTTGTCTAGATCCAGTATAGTATATAAAGATAAACAAATCAGGTTTTTAGACCAAAGAATTGGTCTAGACACCTTGCCTATATTATGGCAAAATGAGAAAGGCATACCTGCATGTACTGTATTAAAATTAACTCCCTCTCTCTCTCTCTCTCTCTCTCTCTCTCTCTCTCTCTCTCTCTGTTACGTGTCTGTGTGTGTGTATAAAATATAATATAGCTTGTAGCAATACATAGTGGGACATACAAAATTTATTGAACACAAATATTATTTGCTAGTTATTCAAACTGCTGGAAGTACTTTGCAGATGTGAACTGATATAATCATTGTGAAACTCAGATATAAACTCCACTAATCATTTTCATTTGACAGATCAAGAAGTCAGGAATTTGAACTTAATGTTGGGTGTGTATGTAATATCTTTTGATAAACCTTTGTTGTCTACTTATTCGGATCTGGAATGGGCTAAAAGCCGGGCTGCTGGTCATGCCTGTGAGACAGTCTCATAATGAGATTATCTGAAGTGGGGAAAACTCCTCTAAATATGGACATTCCCTTCCTAAGTCAACACAAAGACAAGGAAGAAGGGAATTTTGCTTTTTATTAATGAACATTCACTCTGTAGGCAAGATTATCAATACCATGGCTGCATTCCTTTACTGATACTAGAATCAGTTTCTGCTGACCTCTAAAACAGTCTGAAGATCAGTAGCTCTTCAGAGATATTTCAGATTTTCAGTGTCAGATAATGACAGGTGAAATTCCCGGCCTTAACAACTCTTCAACTGCCAAATTTTCCAGCCATCCAGTGTGAGATATCCCCTGTTGGGTGCTCCAGATGTATTATGTAAACCAATCAAGTAAAACCCCTTTTAATATATAGTAATCCTGTTTCTTCTGTTCCTCTTTAGATCCTAATATGTTCACTATAGCATACTTCCTCTCAAACAGCTTTGAGGGGAAATATTCCTCTGTGGAATCTAAATATGCTAGATTTAGGACATGCTAGACAGTCAAGATTTAGGGGCCTACAGGGAACCTGCCACTTTCATGAAACTATGTTCATAGATAAAGATTAAGAAGGATCAGCTCTCATGCTGAATATAAAAACTATTCTTCTGATGACCTTGCATCGCCTTAGTTGCTAAGTAAACTACACCAGATATGTTAGTAGGACAGATAAAACTTCCTCAAATTTAAGAAAACTAGCCTCACTTTTCCACATGGAATTTCAGTATTATGATATTTTTGTTAGACTTTTTCTGAGGCCATATGATCAAAGAGTGCATCTGGGATCTCTACTAATTGGCTGTAACTAGTATTGAAGGAGTGGTACACAAAACCTAGAATATCTGCCAGAAAGAATCATGTGAGTTCTGCGTCTGATGCACAGTTCCTCTCTGGCATCTCTTAAGAGGGGGTTCTCCATGGTCCTGACAAGATTGACTCCCACAGAATCTATAGCTCATAAATGTAGACTGTTTCACGGCTGTATCTGTGAAACAAACCACTGGTTGGGATTTTGGTTGTCTGTGTATGCAAATACCGCCACCTTTAATATTTAAGCCTCCTTCCTTTAAAAATTGGTTTGAAGGGTTTGGTCCCTTTAATTTATTGAAAACTTCCTCCCTAGAGAAATTAAATATATGTTTGATACGAGTCGAAGTCAATTTGTCTAAAACTTTCTGTTTAGTTTTGTAAATCTAAATTACTCCTTTCCTTTTGGAAGTCTCCTTTTCTGTTCGTGCCTTCCTCCTCCCTCCCTCCTTGTCCCTCTCCCATCTTTCTCCTTGTAGCATTGTTTCTTTTCTCCTTGTAGCATTGGCTAGAACTTGCTGTGTCAACAAGGTGGCATTGCACTCAGACATCTGCCTCCTTCTGTCTCTCTCATTAGGATTAAAAGTGTGTTCAAGCATTCTCAGCCCAAAAAAGACTTATAAAGTGAGAAACTTTACATCACACCACTTATCTTCATTATTGATAACTCTATCCTACTCTCAATATTTCTGTATATATTTTGAAGGGATAAATATATATATTTATAAGTATTATTATATAATCTGTATTCAAAGAAACTGCACATTTAAACTGTTAGCCACATAAACAAGACATTGAATAAATTTGCTTTTGACAGGCCCTTAACTGTCAATCCTGAGAATGGAGCCCTCATTTAAGCACTTCTTACAAAAGGACATTGTAGTGAAAGAGACTCTGTCACGCCCAACTCTGCACTTAGAAGACAAATCTCATTGATTACACTGCAAGAAAGCTCCACAGTGCATTGCATTCTCAAATCAGGTTCTGAATCCCTTTGACAGATGAAACCGTCTCAATCCCTATAGAAACCCACTTTCCAGGCCTCGTGCTTTTGTTCAGTCTGAAGTATCCACCTCAGTCTTCAGTGAGCTGACCACCATCGCTTGTACTCAGACACCTGAAGTGCCCATTTATGAAACAGGGTCAGAATGAAGCTAACATAGGAGCTGAGTTAAAGAACTGCAATGACTCGAAGACCCTAAGGAAAGGAAGGCAAGTGACTATGATGCATTTGGAAGGACACGATAGCATATCTGTGGCAAGAGGTGACAATGGGACAGGATGGTGCTTCAGCCCAAACCTCAAAGCAAGAATTTGAAAGGAAGAAGGGAGGAAACTTTATGGCCATGAGAAGCAGAGCTTAAACAATTCCAATCATTACTGGGCCTCCCATGGTCGAGGGTGGAAATGGCACACACAGAGAAGCTGTGTAGGGCATGCTGAATGCTTGTCATATGAGTGCTATGGTGGATTTGTTAAACCTAATTGAGACCGGGCCCACCCCACCCATCCTCCCCTGTACCTGAAGAGTTCGCAGCTCTCTGCAGGGCTTCTTGGAGGTTCTGATTCTTCTGCAGAAGCTCCTCCTGCTCTTTGGATTTCTCGCTCAGCTTCCAGGTGAGGGTGTCTATCTTTCCCTTCAGTTCCCTCTGGGACTCCTCTACATTGTGAGCAAAGTGGGAAAAGTTAAGAAGAGTTCATTAATATTTCAGTTTTCACTGTAGCACAAATATATCTGATAATGTTAGAGATGCAAGCTTCATCAGGAAGACAAATGTAAGCCTAATGTGATGGCTCTTGCCTGACATCTCAGATATCAAGAAACTAAGGCAGGAGGATTTCCATGAGTTCAAGACTAATGTGATCTAAATAATGATTCCCAGCCCAATCTGGGAATCAGTCTAAAGAATATATCTAAAACAAACAAATAAACAAAGAAAAAACAAGCAAAACAAAACAAAAAATCAAAGAAACCCACAGGAAATGAAAACATGTGCATAAATGATAAAGTAGGAAGATTCTGGAGTAGTGGGAGCAGAAATGAAAGTAGAAACAGCATTTGGTAATCAAAAGCAGAATGTGAACTTTCCTCATAATTTGTCTAGATCCATTATAGTATATAAAGATAAACAAATCAGGATTTTGGGCCAAAGAATTGGTCTAGACATCTTGCCTTTATTATGGCAAAGTGAGAAAGGCATGCCCATATTTACTGTATTAAAATCAACTATTTCAGCCCGGCGGCGGTGGCACATGCCTTTAATCCCAGCACTTGGGAGGCAGAGGCAGGCGGATTTCTGAGTTCAAGGCCAGCCTGGTATACATGGTGAGTTACAGGACAGCCAGGGCTACACAGAGAAACCCTGTCTCGAAAAAAAACAAAACAAAACAAAAAATCAACTATTTCCCTCTCTCTTTCTCTCTCTCTCTCAAAATTTTGTGTGTATCTTCTACTCCGAGTGTGTTGTGTATATGTATAAAATATAATATAGTGTTTAGCAATGCCTACTATTACATAAGACATTTAATAAACACAAATATTATTTACCAAGTGCTCAAACTGTATTTGGAAGGATACAATAACATATCTCTTTTAAGAGGTGACAATGAGACAGTATGGTGCTTCAGCCTAAACCTCAAAGCTAGAAGGAAGGAAACTTTATGGCCATGAGAAACTGAGCTCCAACAATTCCGATCATTACCAAGTTTCCCTTGGGCTAGGGTGGAAATGTCCCTAGCAGAGAAGCTGTATAGGGCACTCCAAATGCTTGTCATATGTGGGGTGTGGTGGGTTTGTTAAACCTAATTAAGACTGGGCTGAATACCCACGAGTCCTCCCTGTACCTGAAGAGATCGCAGCTCTCTGTAGAGCTTCCTGGAGGTTCTGAATCTTCTGCAGAAGTTCCTCCTGCTCTTTGGATTTCTTGTTTAGCTTCCAGGTGAGAGAGTCTATCTTTTCCTTCAGTTCCTTCTTTGATTCCTGTGAAGCATTTTCTACCTTCTGCTGGGCTAACATCTGCCCTTCCAGGACATGATCCTGCTGAGTAAGGTTTGCTTGGTATTGCTTTAAGAGATCAGTTGCCTGGAGTACTAAACCAGAGAGAATTAAGAGTCAACTTAGCCTGTCCAATGTATATGCTGCCCCTGGATGCCCACAAAATTAAGACACCAACTCAAACAATCTTTCTTAACAACAGATGAGTGTTGACAGAAATATTTTATGAACTTAAACTTGATGGAGGATTAAATGCACTTCAGTGCATTTTGGGAAGTGACCCACATTTATTCACAATTCATGGGCTTATATGTTATTCATATGAATATTGTAAGTTGAAAAACTTTGTTTTTCAAAATTACAATTTTACTAGTGATCATGCAGATATTTCTGAATAAAACATTGCCATGGTTCTGTGTTTTCTTGAGAGATGATAGTATAGCCTAGCAGAGTGGTGAGGGACAGAAATGTAGCTTAGTGGCATAGGGAGAGGGGTTGAGATGTAGCTCCTGCAGACGAATGAGGGGTTGTGATGTCCCTCAGTGGCAGAGGGCTTGGTCAGCATGCAGAATGCACAAGCTATATTTAGCTTGAAAATAATAAGGTAAAGACAATGGATGAGTGTTCACTCATGAGATCTCACCTCTAGCTTGAGGAGCTATTGACAATTGATAGATTCCGGAAAGGAAGAGTCAGTTTTGTTTATGGATGTGACCCCTGTGTGGTTACCTATGCTCCAGCAGAGGACTCTATACCATATACATACAGGCAGAATTAAGTAGAGTCAATGGGCTTAAAAAGATAAACTAGTGTAGAGAGCCTTATTGGGGTGCCATGCCACCTGGCAGGAACTTGACATCAACCAATGTGAAGTTCCTCTCACAGCCTTTGAGTGGGAACTCCTGTGTTAGCCATAATCCCCTCCACCTAGGGTGGAGTGTTCAGACCAAGGTGAAGCCCATTGTTCTTCAAGGACCTGCAGTGTCCTGAGAAACACTAGCCACCTGCAGAGCAACTGAACCGGTTCTGCAGAGAAGTTTCCAGCCCTTGGGGGAAGAGTTTTCTTCTGCCTATATACTGGGAGTTCTCCATTAAGCTTTGAAACCTTGAGCAGCAGGTATTGTCTTGGTCTCCATTTCTTTTTGCTGCCTTCCCATACATCCCCAGCTTCCCTTCCAGGTAACCCGTTGGATGTAAGATGTAACTGAGGGCACTTACAAACCAGAAGAAATTCAGAAAGAAATTCAGAGGAAAGGGGGCTGGGTGGGTGAGAAGGAATTGAAATGAAGAAAATGCGCATGTGTTTGAACAAAATTCGTTATGTATGTGTTGAAATCCCCCAAAACATAAAATTATAAAATAAAAAATTTAAAGTAAATGATAAGGTAAGAAATAC
Organism: Apodemus agrarius; assembly: GCA_964023405.1. Lineage (NCBI taxonomy): Eukaryota > Metazoa > Chordata > Mammalia > Rodentia > Muridae > Apodemus > Apodemus agrarius. Next base: position 161,435,293 of record OZ030006.1, read on the forward strand.
TATAATAGGATAAAAAAATATTGGCAGTCTGTAGTAGTCACCTTTTCTCTAGACTCTGACTCATAGAAGAGATTGCCATTAGTGATTTATTCAGTTTAATTTCTCTATAGCTCCTCCCACTGTCTACACTGCTAGACTTCCTAATTTTATTTAGGAAGTTTGACATTTGCCTTCGTTTTCGAGACAACCACCCATGAAATATTTGTAAATTTCTGTATGTTGGCAGTGAGAGTAATTTTTTTCTTCTTCTTTTTTTTTAGCCGCAGCAGGGCTTAGGAGGGTGGAGATGAAATGAATGTTGTGTAATCGAACAGATTTGAAGAACTCTGTTCTAGGATCTCAGCTCTCCCCCAGTGCAAGAGGGGGGCTGCTGACTCTTTGCCCCTTGGCCAAAATCTGAGCCTGCTGGATGGTGATAGATACCTCAAAGGAAGATTCTTCTGAGTGCTGCCATCGAGTGGGACCCCCTGCCCTGAACCATCATTAGGAAAGGCCTCGAGTTCCCACAAACCCCTTCGCCCAATTATGAGGAGTTAGATAAGTTAGACACATGGAAAGCAAATGGTACTTTTGAGTCCTTCTATCTTGGACCTGGCTGGCGGAACAGCTCTAACCTGCAACCTGATCATGATGGCTGATGCAGAGAAAAGAATGCCTTTCCTTCTCAGCCAGTCTTGTCCTCATTCTCACTTATTCCTTTTCCCTTGCAGCATCTCTACTTTCCTGCATGTTATAAACTCAAAATACATTTTGCTGATGGTGTTTTACTTATTTTAAGGGTGCCATTATGATTCTTAAAATTTAATCAGATCTGTCAAAACAAAAGTAAATGGGATTTCTTTTCCTCTGGCATTCTCAGATGGCCCTATGTATTAGAAACTTCAAGTAATTACCAAATTATTCTAAGATGTAACTAAGCTTGTCCATGAAATTATGAAGCAAAGCAAAAACATTATACTGTGAATAGTCTCCATCCTACTCCCCTCTCTAATGGAGGAATGAGCACAGTATACTCATTAATACTCAAAGATATAACCTAAAACAAATGTAAAGATAGACTGATTTGAGTTGTTATGTGCTGTGTTCATAACCCTCATTTCCCACCTCCAGTTCCCTATTTCAACACTTACATTGTGTCCACTGTACAATTAGGGTCACTGATAATACCAGGCAAAGGATGAACAGAGTCATAGCAGCAGGGCACCACCATGGGGAGGAAAGCAAATACAGACCTGCACGGAAGGAGAATCAGAAAATTGGAAAGGGTTCTGAATCCTGTCTGTGTCTATATTTGCTTTGTGATCTATATCCCTTAGCGCCTCGGTCCCAATCCCACTGGCTCTGCTCCTGTGGTTATGAAACAATGGATGATTATATAGAACTGAAATAAATTACTTATGGTCTCACATGGGAGAAAATAACAGTTGGGATTCATGAGGTATAGACACTTAATACCTCATCCTGAAGCTTGTACTTCATCTATTCTAGGATGTAACTAGATTCCTCCATGAAATTATGAAACAAAACAAAAGCATTCTACTGTGAATAGTATTTTGTACTTCATCTATTCTATACACAATGTCCTTCTAAGACTTCTTAACATAACCTAATCACTTCATCTACTATGCAGGAGGAGCCATAATGGGACAAGCTACTAACTAGCTGGTGGTCTTCCTGAGATGGCCTGCTTCAGGTTATATAATCTACAACAGGTTCACTCCTATTTGGTAAGACCATAAGAGAATTCATTTTAGGAAAGTTTCCTGCTGTTAATGTGCTTTTCCTGTTATTATTAAACATACATACAATAACTGGGTATTAGCCCATCCTTTTGGAGCACATCTCTGCAAATCTATGAAGATGTACTGTCTGGAAGTAATGCTATATAGACAAATAGATGACTTCTTAAGTCTTAATGATGATCCTATAAGAATTCCTAAAATTATATCAGTGATTATTAAGCTCTTTTATAGTGGGACTGGTATTAGATCCTTTACTGATAATCAAAACTGAAATGAGAACCCTGCCAGTCTCCCAAATGTCACCAGTTAATTGCTCTTAGTATCCAGACTTTCTTCTACTCAGAGCACATTCCAAGAGGTCGTAAAACAATTAACCAAAAGTCATAAAAAAGGGTACTACCATTTTATTATAGGTGCTGGGACAGAACATAAAATATTGACTGGGTTTTTCAATATAAAACTTTACTAATAACTTAGTTAAACCTTCAGCAAATCTGTGGAGTTGAGACTGGTGTTGGGTGTTTAGCCAGATAATTACTCCTAATGGATATGCATGTAAACATTCTCTGTTGTGAACTTCTATTTCAATTTATGATTTGATTTTGTGTGTGTGTGTGAACTTGTGATGAACATTGTACCATCTGATCATATATTCTGAAAGATGTATAAGTGCTGAGGACAAAGAGATGAGAAGCAGATTGAAGAGACAGAGGAGAATTTTTCCCCTTAGAAGAATTTTTTCCCTTACTAGAACTTTCTGCCTTTCCCTGCTTAGAAATTTTTTCCCTTTTTCTTGCTTAGGATCTTTCTGCTTTTCCTCTTTGATAGCTTTTATAAGACACTTTTTTTTACAACTTAGTAATAAACACTATAATCACTTTTCTAAGTGTCCTTTTTTTTCTTCCTGCTTCTGCTGAAAGTTAGAGCCCAGCAGTTCCTGCTGAGATAGAACAAAGCCACATTACTTAATACTCTGCTGTTAAGCTACAGATGTTAATCACCTAAACCAGCAGATTTCTGCCCTCAGAAAGAGGAAGAAAGTTTTTAGAATTTTTTTTAGAAGTTGTCATCAGCAATTTAGTACAGTTAGAGAGCTAGAGCAACTTGAGACCCTCACACTTTAAAGCCACCACCAGTGTTCTACTCTGTGCCCTCACCACTAGGGCTGGGAGGCTCCCAGCATTTACATATACATATACACATTTACATATACATTTACATATACACATACAATTACATATACACCGGGGGTTGGGGTTAGTCTTGTGCAACTTGCATTCAGATGCTGAGTTCTCTGCCCCAGAATCAGGTTGTAATCTGGACTTGGGCATTGTGTTGATCAATGTGTGGCAAAGAATGCTCCCCCCCATAATCTTTGATTTGATGATAAAAGCCTGTGGCCTGTGATTGGGCAGGAGAGAGAGAAAGATTGGACTAGGGATCAAGTAGAGGTGGTCTCAGGTAGGAACCATGAGAAGAAGGAAGAAGGAGGGGAGAGGAAAAGGAGGTAGCCATTAGGTGGGATGGACCAGGAGCTCATGGCCAAGAGAAGTTTGCTCTGAGGCCAGGCAACTATAACTGAAGAGGAGAGAATAATTTGGTGAGTCATGGAGCATTCATGTGAGTTTTAAGAGCACGGAAGGATTAGTATAAATCAGAGTCAATGCACCTATAGTTTATTAATAAATTACAGTGTTTCTGTGTCATTTTTCTGAGTGCAAAACAGGCACAAGTGAGGTATAAACCTCCAGTAGATATTAAGAAGCAAAAGGGGGGTGACAAAACCCCAATAAATAATTTTAGCTTTACACAGGTACTCATAAGTAACATTATATAGACCATTGTCAGACATTAAGCAAAATTCTTCAGTCAGTGACCTGAGATTGCCTCAAGAAATTTTATGCCTAATATAGTACCATTCAATTCTTATTGCCTCATAGAACTGTAGTTATTGACCAAAGGAAATTAGGAATAAAGCTTGATAAGTGCTTGGCTTCTAGAGCTAACTGCCTTACACTTACGTTAGGTGTGGCCTATTATCCCTGGAGGAAAAGCTGCCTTGTTTATGAAAACAAGTCATGCAGCTCTCAGACATGTGATTGTCCAGTTACGTGTCCCAGCACTGAATAACCGCCGCTATTACAGATCCGAGAGGAAAACACACACAATGTATTTGGTTTCCTCTCCTTGTAAGATAAGCAGAACACTGAAGTTATTCTCTCTACATAAAGAAGAAACCGAAAGCATCTTTTTCACTAACTTGATAGCACACGTGTAATAAAAACTTAGAATGTAGATCATTGGGTTTTCTGTTGTTCTTGCTCAAGATGATGTTTACTTTGTAATCGAGGCTTTCCTGGAGCTTGCTAGGTAGCCCAGGCTGGGAGTCCTTTAGCCTCCGCCTCCCCAGTGTTGGGATATCAGGCATGCTTAAGTATTATATTATCAAGCTTTCAGTGTGAATGTGGTAAGGGTCCACGTTAACAAAAGGTCAAATATGTTTAGAGTTCTCTTGCGTTAGTTTGTGTTAGAATCAACAGATGATATGAAAAGACAAGACATTCTGACAGGGAGAAATACAGCTCATTCTCTGGCTGAAGGATTTCTGTCTCTGCACATATGGGGTGAGCTGGCAGATAATAGAAGACAGCAATATCTCGTATAAGCGGTTGCCATATCTTGGCACCTGGCATCAAGTATCTGTGTGTAAAAGTCCTTCCCCCCAATCCCTAGTATCCGTCACACATTGTATGCCCACGACTCTTGAATGAGAACACCAACTGCATGAGCCGCCATGTGAAAGGAAGACACAAGCTCCTTTTATCTAAAAAGCACCTCCATCCCATCCCAAGAGTAGGAAGAAGAGACTAGTGGCTTTCTAGTCAGAAAACAACCTCTAGTCAATCAATAAAGATCTGTACACTAACTTCAGTGCAAAATTCATACCACCCACAGTATGTAACTAATCTAACCAGGCCTCTTAAAGAAGAATTAATCATATTTATGGTAAAGGTCAAGTCAAAACAACATTTATTGCACAAATAATGAATGAATGGTTGAGCAAATTAACAACGGGCATTAGCTCCAAAATGCACCACTAAACACCAGTGCTTCCTCACACCAAGCTAGTTCATCGGCTGCTGGGTCTAGTACTAAGCCCCAGCACTGTCTTGACTGAGCTAGTTCAGCCACTCAGATAGTATATCACCCCACACTCACCCTTCTCTTACCCACTGAAAGATTTCGGGCTTATTTACAGACATTGTCTTTCTTCCTCTTCTTACAATTTGTTCCTTTTTTAAAATTGAGTCAGGGTTTCTCTGTGTATCCCTGGCTGCTCTGAAGCTCACTCTGTAGAACAGGCTGACCTGCCTCTGCCTCCCAAGCTTTAGGACTAAAGGCTGCACCACCACCACCTGGACTTTTTCTCTTAATTTTATAAAATAAAAGACACTTTATCTGTAGTGGTCTATAGAAGTGAGTTTTCAATTAAAACCAATTTACTGTAACAGTCAAATACAAATTACAATTTTTTTCAAAGCAACAATGGACAAGAAAGTCTAACGTATCCTCGGCCATTCTAAATATACCAAATTTGCTTCAGATAATTCACAAAGCACTTCAGATTTTTGCAGTACTTCAGCAACACAGATAAAAACAATTCCCGTGTGCTCTGAATGAATACATTTTCTGCTATTTTTTTTTTTTTTTTACAGATTAGATTCTTTATACATAGGAATCTGGTATGATTTTGGCTCTACTCTGTACAATTCAAGGAAACCGAGTGCCTTGATTACGCCTCATGATTCTGAGTTAACTTTCTATAGAAGGCGGATAGCATCAGTACTGCAATTTGGAGAAGGCATTAATTTAAAGCCATAGTATGGAGAACAGCTTATACTAAAGATGTTATATCAGCTACTTATTATCTTGAATCCTACTTGCTTTCCTACTAAATAAATGGCATTCGTCTCTTGTATTTTCTGATATTTGAATGCCCTTTACCTTCTAACCACATTCTTCAGTACATTTAACTTATGTTTCTGAGCTAAGCGTGGCCCTCTGTCTCTATAAGCACCCAACCACCCCTGTTACCTCTAAGCTTCTTGCCACATGACTTCGGATCAGGCTGGTCATTCGCAGGCTTCATCTTGTCATCAAAAGTCATTTCCAAATTCATGCCAAGAATGGAAAACTTCAACAGTCGAGGTCCTCAGCCAACTGCCAGTGTTCGAGCTTCTGATGCAGTTTAAGTAGCCGCCCTTATCTAGCAGAGGATGACTCAACCGTCGAAGGAGGAAGGGAAGCTTTGCTTCATATTGGAAAGTTGGCTAACAGGAATTCTTAGGTCGAGTCTCTTGTGGGCGGGGAGAATGGCAATTCCAGTCGTGCTTCATGACCTCTCACTAAGAAACAGACAGCAGGGGAGAGAGGAGCACTGTCCACAGCGACAATAGGAGAGAGACAGTAGACAAATCAGATAAGGGCTTGGAACTCAAAGAAGCACATTCTTCGAGTTAGGTTTGTAGAGAAGAATGTGATTTGACCAGATGGTTTGACTTTGCTCACATTTCTCTGTTTGCTGATTCACGGAGACAGATTGTCGCTATACGGTGTCTTTTTTTTTTTTTTTTATAAGCATTATGTTTTACTTTTAATAGTTTTAATGGGCAATCAGAAGTGTAACATAAGTCGTGCAGGATTCTCATTCCTAGCCCTGAGTGCTGGAGTTAGTAGGGAAAGTCTTGCTTATAGAGACTTTAAACCAGTAGAAATAGCTAGGGTTAAGTTTTAGATCTTTCTCTGGGTCGGTCATCTTGGGAAATATTTATATTGAATCCATATATGTGTCTGGGGTTTGAGGATAATGTATGTTTGATAAAGTTTCAGTAGCCAGGTTTAGTGACATTAAACTTTAATCCAGCACTTGGCTCAGGTAATGTTTCAATAGGAACTTAGATGTTGTGAAAAATGACAAGTTTTGTAGTTGGAACATAAAAGTCAGAATTAATAGTTAAAACTACGATTGATTGTAATATCTAGGATAGTTATGTTGACCAGAAAAGAATATGTTTTACTCTGACCGATGCCTGGGCTTTTTATAACTATACACCATGAAAAGATATGTTTCTTTGATAGATATTACTTATACTTTTTAACCTGTGTGTGTGTGTGTGTGTGTGTGTGTGTGTGTATGTGCACGCGTGCGTGCACGCGCGCAAAACACAAGAGCAAGTGGAGGTCAGAGGGCAAATCAGGTATTGATAGGCCCTGGTCTCGTATTGGCCAATACATGCTCCAGGCTAGTTGATCTGAAAGATTCCAGATTCCCTCCTATCTCTGCCCTCCATCTCACAGTAGGAATGCTGAGATTACAGACAGGTGTTTAACCAACTCTGGGGCACTTAACTCAGGTCCGCCTCTTGTTTGTGTTTTTGTAAAAGTAACCCTCTGTCTACTAAACTTTGTTTTTTTTTTGCAGTTTGAGTATACAAGACTCTATGATGGCTGAATTTTGTTTTAAACCACTGAAAGGAAAAAATGGTAGGGGAAAGGGGATAGATAAAAGAAGCATCTGTAAGGCCTTTAGGAAGTTACATAGGAAAACCCACCAACATTGACAGTGTACGTAGGGCACTAGGTCCCTCCTCTATGCCAAGCCTGGTGTTTTCCTTTTTCTTACATAGGATATGTAGCACAAGCTAAAAACAACTTATTGGCCACTTAAAGTTTTCTTCTCACATTTCACAAAACAACCCAAACACAGAGCTGACAAAAGCTTTTCACAGTTCAGCATGTTAAAATCCAATGCCTCCTCTTACCTCTTACCTACTATCTATTTCTTTGCTGGGGAGTGAGTTCCAGGAAATGAGATCCTGAATGGATATATTCCTTAATTTCCAAAGTGGCCTTTTAATTTTGCTTTTGCTGAGATTGAGTAGAATCTCAAGAAATATCTTATAATGATTTCAGGAACACTGAAATCACACTACAATGAGAATGACACTTTAATATTCCTACAGTGACTCAGTTATCTCAGACACCATTCATATCACAAAATGTAAACTATGCAATGACTGCTGTTTTACCTCTTTTAGATGTACTGCTTGATATGGCATCAAGTACATTCACATTGTTGTACAGCTATCACCACAATCCATTTCTGCGATGTTACCATCTTTTCTCATTGAAAACAATCTCTCTTTTTTATTAGATATATTCTTTATTTACATTTCAAATGATTTCCTCTTTCCTGGAGAAAACATTCTCATGAACAGTTCTTGTGATGGTTCATTCTACTCCTTGTCTTGTCTGAATCATGTGGTGCCTAGACAGAGTGTTTGGGGGTGGAGGTTATGTTATGCAGCTATTTCCTTGGAATTGAAGCACGTCTTTATGAACAAAGTAGGGAGGCTCATAAGATACAAGTAATTACATGTAATGGAAGTTCAAAGTCATAAGATACATAAAACCCCCTTTGCAATGTCATAAATACAACTGACAGCTGAAATTTCATAAAAAGACTTTATTGAAGGCTGCCTTCAAGTTGAGTGGAGAGCTTCAAGGTTAGTTTTCATACATTTTCTTAACCCATACTGGGTTAGGATTTTTAGTGATATGGCTGCCTTAAAGTTACTTGTGTTTTTGTAAGTAGCCCCTCACACATGTTCCTGCAAGTGACCCCAATAAACCATTGGTTTACCAACCTAGACTTGGGTGGAATTGTTTCTTTCATCTGTTCTTGGTGCCCTATCTAAGGTGAATAGGTTTTGTTCACATCTTGCCGTGAAACACAACAGATAAACAAAGCAACCAGAAGAGATGACTATTTATATTTTGGGTAAGATTCAAAATCTGACGGTAGAAAAAACAAGAAATTATCCACCTCCACAAAAATGAGGCATTTTCTAGCAAATAGCCTTTGGATTTTAACTTCAGCACCTGCTTTCTCTGGTCTTCATACTGGCCTTTAGACTGGAATTGCACCCTCCCTTTACCCTTTAGGATCTTCAGTCTTCTGGGTTGCACTGTAGATTTAGATGAGGCAGCCTCTATAGTCACATGAGACAATCTCACTTTAAAACATTCTGTCTCTATATCTATGCACTCTATCAGTTCTGCTTCTCTAAAGAACTCTATTGACCACTTTCAACAAACTAACTACTTCCTGTTCCTTCTTGAAGTCAACCCTGTGTTTTCTGTCTCTTGAATTTTGATACTGTACTTTGTATCCTATTTCTAATTTCTTAACAAAGGTAACAATTATACAAGGAGGAAAAGTCTCTCTTGGCTCATAGTTTGAGATAGTTCATCCATCCATGGTCAGTTATTGCTACTGCTTTCTGAGGTCTGGTGGGACAGACATCAGGGAAAGATGCTCAACTTGTGGAAGTAGGGAAGGAGGCAATCTCACACAAGAACCTGTTTCTATCTAAAACCTCTCTTTGGTCCTACAATCTTCTAACAGTGGGCACTGGCCTGCAATCAGCCCTTTAATACATGAACCATTGGTGGATATTAATCTCTGTTACAACATACCTCACGTAAGTAGAAACATTCACCAGTTTTCTTTTTATGTTTGATTTATTTTACTGAATATTGTCTTCAAGGTTCATCTATATTACATAACAGGCTAGAATTCCCTTTCTTTCTGTAGAACACATTTTATTTATCTTTTTATCTGGTATGAAACAGAAACTTATAATATGAGTTTATGTTTTGATGTTGATTGTTGTTAGGGTTTTTGCTTGTTTTGTTTTGTTTTACTTTGTTTTGTTTCTTTTGAGACAGTGTTTCATTGGGTAATCCTAGCTTGGAACTCACTAGGTAGACAAGACTGGCTCAAACTCACAGAGGTCTTCCTGTTTCTTCTTCCCAAGTCCTAGAATTAAAGTTGATGCCATACTACCACACCTGGACTTTTCTCTTGTGCTTAAACCTCTACAAAGATGTTTCCAGGAAACTGTAAAGACTTCAAGGAATTCAGAATGCTCCGTGACACCTGGTGCCACGCCTCAGTGGAATTTCATGTCTTAAAGCCTATGTTCTCAGGGGTATAACCTAAAATGTAGCAAAGGTCACAGAACACCTGTGACTGTACACAGGGAACTACTTCAGGCACATGAGGGGAATGCTGAAGCCTCTCTCTTCCTGTCTCTGCCTCTGTGCTCACCACTAAGATTTAAAGAAGCATTCCTTGGCTGCTTGTAGCTCTTTGTCTAGAAATGGGGTCCTATGAGACTTCCCATTTCCATGTTAGCATATCTACTGGTGTTGTCCTTGTCCAGGTATAGTTTAGGCATTGTATTTTTGAGGTACAATGAGTGTTGTTAATGCTGAAAGAGAAATAATCTCCAGGAATGAGCTCCTTCACCAGTTATCTGTTGGTTAGTCCTGATATAGATATAGATACAGATACAGATACAGATACAGATACAGATACAGATACAGATACAGATATAGATATAGATCAGAATTAAAGAGAAAGATGAAATGAATTTGAGAGGGGACAGGAATGAATACATGAGAAGGGTTGGAGGGAGGACAGGGAAGGGGGTGAATTAGTTAATTATATTTTAATTCTAATATGTAAAGCTACATGACTAAACTAATCCTACAGCCAACTAAGAAATATATTCTGCCCAAGAGGGCTTGCAAATGGGTTCTCTGCTGTGACAACTTTCAGTTAAGAATGTTACTATTCCTACACTTTGATCTCATTCTTGTATAATTCCAATCAATGGAACAAGCTAAGCTTTATCTATACTTCTGGTCATGCTGTGAATGTTGATAGGGTGTGTGTGTGTGTGTGTGTGTGTGTTGTCTTAAACTGTTGTTCACACAATTTGTAGTAATGAGCTACATGGCATATAAACCATACATCCTTTGGTAAATTGAACCCCTCTGTCTTGTTTACGCTCCATGAATTTAGCACAAAGCTCTGAGTTTGATCAACAACACTTCACAAGTGGGAAGTGGTGGCATGTGCTTGTAATCCCAGCACTGTGATGGCAAAGCAAGATCAGAAGTCAAAGTAAGTCTTAGCTACATAAAAAGTTTGAGGTCAGACATGAAACTCTCTCTCAAGGGAGGAAAAAAAACCCTCATGTTTAATGTTCTTACTAATTTTCCATGTCTCTGAGGTTGGAATTTAATATCTACGCTATGATCTTGGATCTTAAAACAGCCAGCCTTCTTAGTGAAATACCCAAGGGTTTTAGAATGAAACTGACTTCTGCCAACTTCTCCAGTCTAGACCATTGGGGATGGCCCAACCTACTGCCCAGACATGTATAGCTTGATGTTGGTACCTCAGAGTAGCAACATTCCTGGTTTCTGTTCATGGAGACATAGAAAGGAAGGAGAGCAGGAAGGGGTATACCTGACAACCAAGGTCAAAGGAGAATAATCAAAGGAACCCCAAGTTAGCAATTCCTTGGCTATACTTGTTAGAGTGGTTGTACAACAACTCCCTAAAGCACAGGTGAAGAGGTCAGTGTATGTGAACCTCCCCCTCATGGCAGTCTTAGTCCTTCACAACATAGTATAAGCTAATGATTGACAAGCTTAATGGAATGGGGTTATGTAGGCTGGTAATGAGAATGTTCTCAATGTCCCCAGCTCCGTGCCCCTCTGACTTTATGTCATGTGGACCTTTCCTTCTATGAATGATCTCCCCTTATCATCATTTCCTACCTAAAAGCTGTGATGGGAGCCATCACAGGGCATTGACACATTAGAACCAACAAAGGAAGTTTTGTCCTGCTTATGGGATAAAAAAGAAATGTTAGCAGTAATTTTGAGAAAAGGGAGTCATTAACTGAAGCCTGTGGTATTCAGGCCTGCTGGGAAGCTCCAGGGCAAGAAAGACGATTGCAATCATGTGGCCAGAAACTGCCTTGGGGGAAAGCCAAAGTATTGTGAAACCTGTTCATGCAGGTGAAGGCTGGGGAAGGTGGGAAAAGTAATGGCTTGGTTAGGCATGGGAACTGTTCAAGAAAAAAAGACTGTTAGAAAGATACATTGCCATCTGGAAAGGGCTGGTAGAAAGACAGAATAGGCATAGTGGACATTAATGATCCTGCATATTGGAAGGAACATCGCATGTAAAATAGAGAAAAGTATCAACTAACATCAAGTACTTGCTATCCTGACTGTAATATACATCATAGAGATTTTTTTTTTTTGTCATGGATCTGTATGAGTACTTTGCCTTTGTGTATGTATGGTCACTACCCACCTGCCTGATACCCAAGGAGGATAAAAGAGGGCATGAGATTCCTCTGGGACTGGAGTTAAACAGTTCTTGAGTCATTATGTGGGCATTAAGAACCAGAGGGCTTTTCATATCAAATTGAATTGAGCTGACAGAGAGGTGGAATGCCTTGTCCAAGACCCTATAACCAACAGGGGATCAAACAAGTGACTGGATCAAGACCCTGAGCTATGTTTTTTCTTTGTTTGTTTGTTTTTGTTTTCTCGAGACAGGGTTTCTCTGTGTAGCCCTGGCTGTCCTGGAACTCACTCTGTAGACCAGGCTGGCCTCAAACTCAGAAATTATCCTGCCTCTACCTTCCAAGTGCTAGGATTAAAGGCGTGCATCATCGCCACCACCGCTGCTGCCACCACCACCACCGCCACCACCATCACCTGGCGACCCTGGCCACCCTGAGCTCTGATCATAACCTTTGCTGTCTCTCTCTCTCTCTCTCTCTCTCTCTCTCTCTCTCTCTCTCTCTCTCACACACACACACACACACACACACACACACACACACACACACACGGAAAAGGGCTGAGGGGTTCATGACGTTTTCCATTGTATGGTGTTTAAATAAAAATATTCCACACAAGATGCCTCCTTGCTCCTGATTGCCTTTCTCTGAAACCACAGCTGATGCTAGTTCAGGGGTTATTTATTTTGCTCCTCTGAAGAAGTAGGTGCAGGAAGGTCCAGGCCTGCTGAAAGGCTGTAACTGAAGTCCTGCTTTCTAGTCCTACAGAATGCCTTCTGCCTCACAGAGCTTTCTATTGAAGTTTGGGAAAATGTGTTTCACTCAAGAGTCTCTGTTATGAAAAGAAATGGATAGACTTGGAGAGAGCCACGCTGAACCGGGGAGTTTTCTCACTGCTTGCTCTCCTTAGCTGAGAACAGGAAATTGTTTACATTCATCATTCCCACATCATATCTGTCATGGTACGATCACATGGTGTGTGGGGCCTTGAGTGTGATGGAACCCATCCCACAAACTCCCCTCACCAGGACCCACCCTGCAACCTCTCCTCATCAATTAGAAAGCAGCTGAGATGTAACTTTGTCCAGTCTTGTGAAACGGACATGTCACTGTGAACCAACACTGAATGTTCTTACTTCGGACTTTGGGCTGGGTAAAAGATTCCTCCTTAAATGTCACTCATTTATATGGCATTCTCTGGCTCCGGATAATATTTTCCTTTATAACCATTTTATAACCTTTCCGTGTGGTGTGCTTATTTTTAAATACAGCTTTTACATTTTGTTTTATTGTTGATAATATGCTTTCTTGTTTTGTTTGTTTGTTTGTAGATGGAGGTCTTGCTGTTTCCTAGGGTAGTTTCACTTTCCTGAACTAGACCCAAATGATCCTCCTGTCTCAGTCTCCTCACAGTAGAACCACAGTTGTATGCACCAACCCTGGTTCTCTAGTGGCAACATCACAATATTGCTTTGAGAGGGGTGGGGAGAGAGAGAGAGAGAGAGAGAGAGAGAGAGAGAGAGAGAGAGAGAGAGAGAGAGAGAGAGAGATTGATTCACTTGGAAACAGGTTTTTAAAACTATGCCTGTGTGTCTGAAACTGAAGCAGCAGGAGGCTGAGACCATTGATAGCGCTTGGCACTTCTAGTTTTGAAACCCACTACCCACTCTAAAGAAAGGATAGCTTTCTATTTCATTTGGAACCCCTTAGTCCTGCTGAGTGGCTGCAATAAATGACCCAGAACCAGCAGGGTTGATTATCAACACGGTGAGGGGAGAGTTTCAAGGAACAAGAATGGGAATGCCGATCACATGGAGAGGAGGTGGAGGGAGATTGGCAGAGTGACTTTCAGACTCGGGCGGTCATCCCGGAGCCAAGAGTGTGGAACAAGTTTCCTGATGAACACAAGAACACATCTGGTCACTCACAATCTGCCTTTGACCTATTTCACGTCCAAGTCTCTCACTGTAGACTGGGGAGAAAAAAAATCTGATTCAGAGGACAAATGTGTTCGTCTTGAAGGCCATTTTATCAGGGTCAGAGGAAGAAAGATTAAATACACAGGGAAGCTTGATAGAAGAAAGGAAGTAGAGAGGAAGCGAATGTGGAGACCATGTGAAGAGAAATAAGAAGGAAACTAAAAGGGAAGAGGAGACAAAACAAAAAAACCAACCCTAAAGTATAAAGCCAACAGGAATAAGGAGAGGGAGATTGATCTGTTGCTGAGAAAAATTCTCTTTAGGAATTCTGCATCACCAAATTCCACGTGGCACGGAGGATGGGAAGGATATAGCAGATGCCGCCGGCATGACCCTTCTGGACCAGATGTTCAGCCTAATGACAGCCTGGGCCCAGGTGCTGATGGCCCCTGGCCTGGTTTGTTTCATCCAGGTGAGTTCAGTTGTGAGAGAGCGAGAAGGAACTTTCCTTTGTTTGTTGCTTTAGCTGTACTGTCTCTAGGAGGAAGTGGATGGAGAAAAACAAAAACAAAAACAGATGCAGAGCCTAGAAGGGAGTGAGAAAAGTGTACCGTGGTGCTCTTTTAGTAATAGAAGGTTTCAGAGACGTGTGTGTGTGTGTGTGTGTGTGTGTGTGTGTGTGTGTGACTGATTGATGTTCAAGCAAAGAAGGACAGAAATTAGAATAATCAGAGATAGTTTGAACAAGGGTGCAGGGATTACCCAGTGAGTCCCCAGTACCAAATAATATTTTAAACAGTTTATTTTCTGTGAAAGAAAGGCATGTGAGTCACCCATGAGCTGTGAAAAGGGTCAGTTTAGTGAGGGATTCTGGACAAATACCAGGGCCAAGGTCACATAGCTAGGAAGTCTAGCTGAGCAAGACACTGCAGAAACCAGACTGCATTGCATTCCTGTGCTGGAGCGAGCAGGACACTGCAGAAGCTAGACTGCCTCACATTCCTGTGCTGGAGCAGGCTGTCTGCTTTGCTTCCCACAAAAGTTAGCCAATATATAAAAGTACATTTTCTTATATGTTCTCTTGGTTTCTGCATTTCCTTTTCTTCTTTACGTCTCTTTCTTTGTAACATCTTCCCCATTGCTCTTCTTGTGTAGCGAGTTACTGATGTGTTGAATAGCATTGGGGCTAGAATTCGGTTTTCAACAGGGCAGGGAGAAGGAAGACAGCCACAATGTCCCACGGGATGAGTCAGGAGACTTCTAGGGTGACAAACTGACACCTAGGGCTATTCATCATTCCCTAAGGAATGACGCTTAGCCATGACCCAAGCCACATAGAAGATCCCTGCCTCACAAGATGTTGTCATCAGTCAAAAGAATGATTGATGTCATAGGCCAGTACAGACCAACCTTATGGGCCTGTCTTCATCTTTACAAGTAGGTCTGACAGGGCACAGCCAGGATGGGTAGTTGATAGGCTGCTGAGATCTGTAAGGTGTGACCATTTCCATGTCTGAGATTATTTCCTTCCCACAGCTTCCTGGGGCCAGAGGCGAGGAGAACTGTGTAAACACTGAACAGTAAGTATCTGAGAGTTCAAGCTAGGAGGAGAGCCAGACAAAATGCCAACACCCAAACATAGGCTGATAGGTCAGCAGATAGTCCCGACTTCCTTCTGTACTTAAATGGGCACCACCTACCATCATAGACATGTGTGTCATTCCAAATGCTCAGAATAACCCTACTGAGAGTGCTTCCCCCCCACCAAACCAGTCTTCTCATCAGCACAGCACAGTTAATTTAAACACGTAGTCAGAGGGACCTGCAAGAGGCTTCCTCAGCTGTGGTTTCCAGTGACTCATCATCAGTGCAGACTGGGTTCAACAGCCAGTCATTGGCTTATCTATTTGGGTGATTCCCACAACATCATGCCCACTTCAAATCCAAAAGAATTTTTTGGTTTCAAGTAAGGACAGACAATAACAATCCTGTTCACGCTGAAGGAAAACACACATTCTGACGCAGAATGATTTCCCTGAAACCCTCTCTATCAGATGTGAGGGGAATTAAGTAATTAGGATTATGTCTATTCCTTGGCATGTGTATATCTGATACTGGCTAGGTAACATTGAGGATTTAGATGCCTTTTGCCATTTAGAATCAAAGGTAGAAGTGAAAGGATTTGAACAAATGACAGATGTGAGAAGCAAGATGATACTGTGTTTCAAGGGAAAAAAAAACAAACTACAGTTTCTATAGAAGAGTGACCAAATATGGAAAGCAGAAATAATACATTGTTTCAGGGAAAATGCAAACTGCATTTTGTATGGAACAGTGTGACCAAAGATGAAATGCAGAAATGGGTCTCAATATATATTTAATAGAAAGCATTTATTTTATTATTTTAATGAAAAACTGGTACATCTTTAAAGAAACATGCATTCCTCTGTCTACCCCAGACTTTTGGTTTTAGTCTCTCCCACGCAGTCTTCCTTGTGAAGCCAGCCTCTCCCATTTCTCCCTTCCTGTTTGGTCTCGGTGGATGTACCCATCAGTTTTAAGTTTAGATGTGAAAGTGTAGGCCCTTTTTAGGGGGGAGGATATTGCAAGAACTTGTGAAATATAAATTACAAATATGACTTCTTTCATGCCTTCAACTGAAACTTTCCTGATGTGTACATTTTATTGACCTCACATGCATATGAGTTTGATGCTCATGTCTGTTTCCAAAGCCACGCTTAGATATTTGTATGCCTAATTCTTAAGCATCTCCATCTCAGCAGCTCATGATAGTCATGGGAACATCTACTTTTCCTTTTCTAGTTTATCAACTTGGAAATAATTAGGTTTCAGCACATAGTTTTTCAAACAGAAGTCCTTGTAGCCCTTTCTCTTCTCCTCTCCATTCTCAGCTCCCCTTCCCCTAGTTCTTCTCATGACCACTCTTCTTAATGAAACTTTCAGTGACTGTAAAAATGCTTAACATAGCAATGCCACCTTCATTATAGAACTCTATTCAGCTTGTTAGATTGAACTTTTTCAAAAGTAATTCTCAGCTGGACATATTCGTACATGCCTTTAATCCCAGCACTCAGGAAGAAAAGGCAGGTGGAACTCTGTGAGTCTGGTATAGATAGTAAAGTTCCAGGCCAGCAAACTTACAAAGTGAGACTTTTATAAAAAAAAAAAAAAAAAAAAAAAAAAAAAAAAAGAACGAAAAGAAAAGAAAAAAGAAAAAAGAAAGAAAGAAAGAAAGAAAGAAAGAAAGAAAAGGAAAGAAAGGAAGAAGGAAAAGAAGGTCTTGATGTTTTAAAATTATAGTGTGGTGTTAAGTATAACAACATGATCAATGTAGCTTGCACTATTATTTTTAATATAATAAATTTCATTCTTTGTCCACAGTTGCCTGACTACTGACTGGGTGCATCTCTGGTATATATGGTAAGTTTGAGATACATAACACCCTTAAAGAGACTTTATTTTTCAGTTGTATTTTTAAAAATGTTTTTCATATGCTGTCTCTTCGTGTGAATAGGAAACATAGCTATATTTTGCAGTAAAGTTTCCTTAGTTCACCTCTAGCCTGTGTGACAATATGCTGTGGTTTCCTATTTCAATACAGTCTCTTCAGCCAACATCAAAAGATTTTAGTGCCATTCCCCCAGCATGTGCTTAAGAAATACTTCTGCACAGTGAAGTAAGAAGCAGCCCCTTCAAACTATCTTCAATGGTGTTTGCTCGCCTGAATGGCATAGTGTTGCTGAAAAATCAGTAACTGATATATTCAGAATGAAACCCTCAGGATTGAAGGATTATTAGTGTTCGCTAAAGATGAACAATGATCATGATCGGAGATTAAAGTATAGTTATGTCAGAGCTGGGAAACCAGTTGACAGCTTGGACTTGACGGGTGGGCTCTTACAGGTTGCTGGTGGTGGTTGGCGCACTGCTTCTCCTGTGTGGCCTGACTTCAGTGTGCTTCCGATGCTGCCTGAGCCGTCCAGAAAACGGGGAAAATGAGGCCCCGCCGCCTTATGAAGTGACTGTTATTGCTTTTGACCATGACAGCACTCTCCAGAGCACCATTACATGTGAGTGTACTCAGAACACCAAGATAGGGCGTCACGTTTAAAGATGTACTAAAAGGCTTGGAGGTGCATGTAGGGCGACCTGCCAACTAATATTGTGTTTGGGAACTCAGTGTGGTTTTCATTTCCAGTAGCCGATGAAGGTGGTGACCTGGGCTATCACTGATGCCTGTATTCTCAAGTTTTTTGTTTTACTTTTTATTTTTTGGCTGATGATAAATTCATGAACAAAGTAAAGTATTGAAACCAAAGTTCTTTGAAGGATTTTTGTAAAGTTTGTCAAAGGTCACAACAGGTTTGAACATGGGTGAAAGACAAAGAGATGTTAGGAGTGATGTAGGTCTCTCGTGTTTGAGGATATCACCTTTGGATGTCATTATCTCTCCACCAACTCTGTCTTCCTTCACAGCTCTGCAGTCCGTGTTTGGCCCTGCAGCTCGGAGAATCCTGGCAGTGGCTCATGCACACAGCTCCTTGGGCCAGCTGCCCTCCTCTGTGGACACACTCCCAGGCTACGAGGAAGCTCTTGGCATGAGCCGCTTCACAGTGGCAAGGTGTGGGCAGAAAGCTCCTGATTTACCGTCTGTCCCAGAGGAAAAGCAGCTGCCTCCCACAGGGAAGGAGTCTCTTGGGACAGAACCCCCATCACAATGACAAGGATGCTGGTGGTATTCCTGATATCCAAGGCATCCTCAGATCTGCAAAGATCCCAGATACATGAAATGTTTTCTTTTCTACCACCCACAAAGGTTCAGGATGCCATCTAGACATGTTTCTGTGAACAAGGTGGGTTCTCACTCTTCATTTACAGCAATATGCTTTTAAGACACATACATTTCTAATTGAATTCTAACTCGTTACACAAAGTTCAAAGTTTGCAACTCACCTTTAGCTATATTACTACCAAAGTATGGAACACTAAGGTGTCTAGGACTTCTTCAACTATAGCATGCTTATAAAGTTCCTTTAACCCTATAATCCTGCAATTTGTTTTTACCTCTGCTTAACTGTGGTAATCTTGAAGGGAAACACACTTTGAAAACAGCCATTGATATCAATGCATCAAGTCTTTCCTTCTAGCGAACCACCACCATTATGCTGAACAAGCATGGCAACCTGGTACACCATACAATCCCAACCTGGACTTACAGACTGCACGGAGCCGGGGATGGTGATATGAGTGGAGAAACTATACTATAGTATGTGCCACATGTCAAAACCTTTCTATCATTTTGGTCTTACCCACATGTGTGAAGCATTGTATAGAGTGCAGAAGTGGTCCTAGCAACTTTTCTGTTTTGTCCTGCAAACACACACACACACACACACACACACACACACACACACACATGAACACACATGAACACACTCTTTTTAGGTTCTGAAAGAAAGCCTTGCTCTGCTTCTCTTCTCAGGATGTAAAAAAGCCTTCACCATGTGAAGTCTAGAGTGACTCAGGCTGGCTCTTGAGGTGGGTCTTGCTGCCATCTAGTGGAACAATAACTGAAAATGCACTCACTCCATTGAGGTTATGTGCACCTTTCCAATTCTTAGTGCTACCCTAAGCCTGCATCTTCTTCTGTTAGTACCATCAAAAGTGAGTGCCAAGCTATCCTGGTCATGTCCTACCTTCCAACCTACTGTCATTACAATCAAAGCAGTGAGATGTTCTCTAGAAATAAACTATGTAGAGTTACTCAAATCCTGGAATAATGATTTTTCTCATCTGTAAATTAGACATCATTGTGCTCATCCGAGAACACATATACCCAAGCGGTGATTTGTAAAGTATTCCGCGCATCTCGTGTTATTCTTCCTGTTGTCATCTGTTCTTCAGTGGCCTGTGGTGCATTCACTGAGAATTATGTTCTGGCTTGTCCTTTTGCCTGTCTCTGGTGTTATTGTAAAGCCATAGCTAAAGTGCCTTTATTATGTTATCAATAAGAATGTCTTAATTGAGATAAACAGCAAAAAAAAAAAAATCTAAGGATTCCTCTGAACACAGTTTGCAGAGAGGTATTTGAGAAAACTGTTTTGTAGGTGCCTAATTGAGGTGCCCTGGGGAGATGATTGGATGGGGGAGGGGAGCTGGTTAATACTGCACCTCATTAAATACTTTCTTGCAATGTTCACTGAAGCCCTGAGGGGAAAGCACTGTAAGTGAGTGTAATTGCTAGTGATTGGAAGTCCTGAATCACAGATCAGAGTGCCTGGGGAAGTTGATCCACCTGACTTGTTAACAGCAGCTAGGGTGGTTTCACCTCCACCAAGAAAGCTAGCCAGTCAACCTGCATTCCAGGAAATCGGCTCACTTTCTTCACCTTTAATTATTCATCCTTTCTTTTGAGAAGGTACTTTGATGTATAGACTGGGGTAGTCTCCAGGTTTCTATGAACCCAAGGTTTGCCTTGACCCAGAGTTCTTCACACCATCTACCCTTCCCTTTGGCTCTGAGAGATTGTCCCCCAACCCCCCACCCACTCATCTCTACCTCATCCTCTGCCAGTATCCCCCTTCCTTGGGATATCAAGTCTCCACAGGGTTAGACACATTCTTTCCCACTGAGGCCAGACAAGGCAGTCCTCTGCTACATAAGTGCCCCACGGACCAGCCCATGTATGCTCTTTGGTTAGTGGCTTAGACTCTGAGAGCTCTGAAGAATCCAGGTTAGTTGCTAATGTTGTTCTTCCTATGAAGTTGCTGCCCCCTTCAGCTCCTTCAATCCTTCCCCTAACTCTTTCCTAGAGGCCCCAACCTTAGTCCAATGGTTGGCTATAAATATCTGTATCTGTCTCCGTCAGCTGCTGGTAGATCCTCTTAGAGGACAGCTAGGCTAGGCTCCTGTCTGCAAGTACATGGCATCAATGATAGTGTCAGGGTTTGGTGGTGCCTGCCCATGGGATGGATCTCAAGTTGGGCTGGTCACTGGATGACCTTTCCTTCTATCTCTGCTCCATTTTTGTCCTGGCATTTCTTTTAGACAGGAACAATTCTGAGTCAAAATTCTGAAGGTAAGTGGTTGGCCCATCCCTCCACTGGGGACCCTATCTGTCTTTTGAAGGTGGTCTCTTCAGGTTCTATCTCCAAACCATTGGGCATTTTAGCTAAGGACATCCCCACTAAGTCCTGGGAGCACTCAGTCTCAGGTCTTTGGGACTTTCTAGAGATTTCCTCTACCTCCCAGCCCCCTGTAGCTGCATATTTCCATTCATTCTCCTGGCCCTCTGGACTTTTCTCTTGCCTTCCCCCATACCTGTTCCTGCCCCCCCCTCTTTCTCCTTCCTCTCCCACCCAGGTCCTTCCCTCCCTCTGCCTTGGTGATTATTTTGTTACCCCTTCTAAGTGGGATTGAAACATCCTTACTTGGATCTTCCTTCTTGTTAAAATCCATATGGGTTGTGAGTTGTATTGCAGATATTCTGTACTTTCGTTGAAACAACTCAGATGTCCCTCAACTGAAGAATGGATACAGAGAACGTGGTTCATTTACACAACAGAATACTATTCAACTATTAAAAGTGAGGATATCATGAATTTTGCAGGCAAATGAATAGTACTAGAAAATATTCTGAGAGAGATAACCCTGATCCAAAAGGTTATGCATCCACTGATATGTGAATACTCATTCTGCCTCTTAAGAGCAAAGATTAAGAGCTGGGATAACAGAGGCACAACACTATGTTCCATCCAATACATTGGCTCTTCATTGTTCAAGATGATACTGACTTGAAAAGTTAGGTGGTAGATGGATATTAAAAATCCTGCAACTTCTTTCTCTGCTCAACCAAAGACATGTCAGAAACCTCAGTCGAGTTCATTACTGTTTTCAAGTTCTTACTCCCTTCTTAAATGGCTTCATACCTATTTTTAAATTTCAAGTGAAATTACATGATTTCATCCCAATGCCTATGCTTTGAGTGGTACTAGAGAAATATCTTACACCCCCACTCATCCAAAGTAGGTTCACAGTCTTCAATAGCTCTTGGGACATCGAGCATTAATTCCATATTTACTATGCATCATGGCCTAAGTAGAACAAACCAAGCAGAACATTATGGTGAAAAGCACTTTACCTTAGGAGAGAGAAGGACAGAAAATAACCGAATAACAGCTGTTTTCCTTTTGGAACATATTCAAATTACTGTCTCTCTTCTTAACCCATACCACACTGTCAATCTGCTAAGTCTAGACAAGTTCTTGCCCTGGTTAGGAAAAGGAATGAAAGTCATATGTAACTTTCTATCCCACCACCCCAAACATCTATACATCTCTTCCTATTCCCTTTTCTGTTTATTACCATTGAAACCAGTGTATTTTCTCCTCCCTAGTAACACTAACTAACTAACTAACTAACTAACGGTTACTAATGGTTAACAAATGGTTAACGGTGCTTTATGTGCCAACAGTTCAGCAGGATCTTTTAAAGCAAGAAGTATCATTTAAGGAATACCATGCCAAGAATAGCAAAGAGCCAGCCAGAGAAGAAGTTGTGAGATGGACAGTTTGATTTTCATCTCTCACTTTTTTAAAAAAAATTTTGAGGACTGGTCTCACCAAGTTGACCAGATTAACCTTAAATTTACTTTGTAGGTCAGGCAGGCCTTAAACATATAACCTCTAGCTTCATCCTCTCAAATAGCCAGGATTATAGATCTATACTACCATGCCTTGCTTACTCTATATTGTTTTGCATCTTTAAGGAAATCGTGGTTTATATTTTTCTTTAGGTCTTTGGTGATTACAATGTGACTTTCCTGAAGGCCCAGACACAACAAGAGCCCATGTTTAAAGTCTTAAGGTGCTGGAGTCTAAATAACATCAGGTGATGTCAGCCACATTTAGACTCTCAGAAATGGAAGGGGCTCGTTCACTCTGCTTTCTTGTTTTTTTTCCACCCAGGCCACCAGCGCACAGTGGAAGGTGCTTCCCACATTCAGTACAGGTTTCCTCCACCTTATAGTCACTGTCCTACTTGTCAGACCTTTGAGAAATCTCCAACCCTCCATAGACACAGTCCTAGACAACCGTCTCTTAATCCAGTCAAACTGACAACTAAGACCAACCATAATTGTCTATAAAGTTGTTTTGTTCGAGATTAAAATCAGTAAATCTTCAAAAGGAAGAGAATGAACTAAAGCTACCTTCCACAGTGACAAAGGAATGCAGAGACAGGTAGGGATTTGAGTGTCACACTAGGAATAGGACCATCATAACAAACTGTTGGATAAAGAATTGTGTACCTGGAAAAGCACATTCTTAGCCCTTTGGTAGAACCATGGTTTATTAAATTAATACATTTTAAAAGCTTTTATCTGATGGCGAGATGTTAGATCTGGCTTTATCTTGTTACTAACAAGATTTTAGATCAACATAGGGTGGCAGACACCAAGGAATGATGATTTGGGGACTAAGTCTAGTATAAGATAAATCGTCCTCAGGCTCTGGATCTACATATCACTGAAGTTCTAATCAGTCAATATGCCTTTGCAGGCACATGCTTTTCCCAGGAACTCTTATATATGAAAAAAAAAATTTGCTGGTGAAATGTATAAAACCTTAATCTCAATCAAGAGCGAGCTCATTAAATAGTGAGTCAAACAAAGTGAATCAATTCATCAAACCAGTGTTCTTGCAACTGAGTGAGAAAAGACTCAACACAGCATGCCCTTCTGGACTCTTGAGACAGGAGGATATACATTTAAAAGCCAACGTCAGAAGCTTTGCTTGTTTTGAGATAGAGTCTTACTACACAGACCAGGTTGGCCTTGGACTTGCATAGATCCACCTGCTTCTGCTTCCTGTGTGCTGGAATTGAAGGTGTCCCTCATGATACCCAGCCATGCTTTTATACACAGCTTTGCCAGGAGTCTGCCAAAGCGCTGGTTCTCTCTGAATAGCAGTCATAGGGAAGCATTGGTGGGCTGGGGTTGGGGACAAAACTTGGTTTTGTGAAAGTAGAGACCGCTTTCCATAATAACACTTAGCTGTTTTGACTCTAAATTACTCAGTGGCCAGATACTGTAGGCCTATGGCAATTAACACTCAATGGTTAAAAGGAGCGGGATTAAGTAAAGGATTTATCTCTTCTTTGGTCAGGCTGCCAGGAGCTCTCACAGACTAGGCTGGTTAACTCTTTGTGAACCAGAAAAGAAAAAAAGAAGCCACTTACACAGAAAACACCACACTGGGTGAGGCAGAAAAATGGCTACATCACCTTTCTTTATTGCTTTCAGCCTTTTATATCCTTAATACAAAGAGTTCTCTATGTAAGAAAGAATTACCTCATAGATAAAATGTTACATAAAGCTGAGTCACAGAAAAATGTTGATATTAAGTCTAAAGCAGTGTTTCATTCTGTAAGCTCATTATAAGTTCAAAGCAACCTTTCTCATGGCCTTGTCTTATCATAGGCACACCTGTGGCTTTATCCTAGCACTCTTTTTGGTGTAATTATGAAAGCTCATTGTATATTTACTAATGCAGCCCTTACTTACTATTATGAGTGGCATATTCTAGTCTTGATTTTAACTTTATTACATCTTCCTAGCAAAACAACTAAAATTTTCTTCTTAAGACCAAATCAGGAATCATTAATTCATCTAAACAGCATTAATTCATGAAAGTTCATCTGTGTATAGATATGAAGAAAAATTTACCCAATAGTGTAGGCTAATGCTCAAGAATTATATTGATTTAATAATGACAGGAAAGGCATATCTACAGCAAGAAGCAATTCTGTGATAAAAGATTTCATTTCGGGGGCCTTGGTTCTTAGAGCCCATCCATCACAGACCAAGTAAAAGATCATTTAGGATCTTCATCCACTAGCCTTAGGATCTCCTAGATGGCTTGCGACACAGCTTAGATGAGGTGATCATTCCCCATCCTCAATGTCTTCCTTCCTTTTGCTTTCTTCATAGTTTCTTCCATGTAGGGTATTTCCGTTACTGTGAAAGGAAGGCAGGAATAGAAGAAAAGTGATACATTTTTAGGCTTCATTTTAAGTGATTTAATTTAGACATTGAAGTTGAAGACAATGAAGAATTGGTTAATATCTTATGGGCAGTGAATGCCACGGTGGAATCAATACTTTAGAAAGAAGCTGTAATGGAGCTTTGAATCCTTGGGTGACATTCAATGAAAAGGACTTTTCCTCTATGGAGCAGCATAAAATCTCGGATAAAAACAATGAGGATAAAGATTATGGGGTGTGTGTAAAATGGTGGCAATTATCTCTCTTTTTTAAACAACATACTTAGCTGTGCCCAAGTTGAAATCAGTCAGGAAACAAAGAGGTTAGCTGGCTGTTCTCAGTGCCTCCCCTCTAATTTGAATCAATGGAGATTCACCAGCTTTTCTTTCCCAGCCCACACAAACACATCACAGATTTACACCACATCCTCTAGTGCTTACTCTGGGGTGTCTCAGCATGATTATAATTCATTTTTTCTTCACTTCACATTGGTCAAAATTATAACCCCTGAAAATACTCAGAACCAAGTCTAGTGTGATGCTTGTATATGAAAGAGTATCCCTATCTACACCATAGGACAAAGTGACCTGGATGGCCTGGGGCTCCACATGTTACTAGAATCATCAGGAGATGAGAACCAAGGCTCTGAAAGCTACAGCAGCCTAGGTTCTACATCTGTCCTTCACAGGCCAATTAAACAAGCATGTAATAGTGAAAGGCAAGGAAGGGGGGTTTGTTCAATGTGAACACACTGGGAAGAGGGACAAGAAGATTCCCTTTCTTCTACTTAAAGTCCATTTCATATCCTAATATGAGTTGAGGTTTAAATAGAGGGCCAGAGGTGTGTGTGACTAAGCAGTAGGTATCCACCCATCATCTATGGATGCCTGCCTTTCCTATGTGCTAGTTTGACAAGCTTTTAGAACTGGAGACCAGTTCTTCTTCTGGCTGCACTAGGCTTCCTTGGTCTTTTCCTCTATCATGAGGTTCTAGGGAAATTCCCAATTTCTTGGGGGACTACACAGTGTCTGTTTAGAATAGCTTAATTCCTGTGAGGAGGATTACACTTATGTGTGTGGGAGTCCTGAAACAGGGATATACCCATTCACAAGAGGACAGCCCAGACTGCTTTTTGGGTTGCTGAGAGGAGTGAATCAGGCTGTGCTGGGTAGCTCTCTATGGAGGAAGAGCAAGCAATCACACAGATGCTCTGTTGTGGTCTGCCGCGGGTCCAGGTCTAGGCTAGAAACTGTATCAAAGATTCTTACTAGGTTACTTATATGCATGAAGCTCTACCATTCTTAGTAGAGGGTCAGCTTGGTAGATATAACAGTTGTAGATCAGAATTTAGAAAGAAAGCAAACAGCACCTTGTTTAGCACAGTCTGGAGATCATGAGTTTGTTTTCCCACTCCGTGGTTTAAATGCACTAGCTAGAAGGTAATAGAGAGTCCAGAATGGAAAACCTGCCCTTGACCTAGCAGAGTAGGAAAATAACTTCATTGATTTATGGGTTGTTCCAGAATCATCAAGTGTTAACTGTGGAAAATATTTGACTTGCTCTGAGTAATGTTGGCTATCATCCTCCCGTTGGCACACGTACCTTGAACAACCCAGGATTTCACCATCTGCCACCCCAGAATTCCTTACAATTTTAATGTTTGAAAAGGGCCCCAGGAAACGAGTGTCCAAACTTCAAGATGAGAAATAACAGAAATTTAAATACCAAGTGAGCAATAGAAGGCTAGTCTCTGTGATAGATAAAGACTTAAAACTTAATAACAATAGTAAATAAATAAGAAAATAGTAGAAATTCTGTGTGCGACCTAGGTGGAATGAATCCCAGGAGAAAAGTTGGAATTGTTGTTTATAAAGATAATAAATGCGACCCATAAGCACTTTGGACTTTGCCCCACATTAGATGACAGCAAATATTTGAAGAAATACATGAAGAAGGAGAAAGGATAACATTACTTTTTGGATGTGTTCCTCATGAAAAGATGAAACGCAGAAAGGAAATGCGGAAGTGTCATGGCCTCTGGGCTGCCGGACCACCCTGAAGCACCAGGGTTTAGTTTATATGATGGAAGCTCAAGGTTCTGCTCGCTGACGGGCAGTGGTGGTGGCACGCCTTTAATCCCACTACTCTGGGAGTTAGAGGCAGGCGGATTTCTGAGTTCGAGGCCAGCATGGTCTACAGAGTGAGTTCCAGGACCGCCAGGGCTACACAGAGAAACCCTGTCTTGAAAAACAAAAAAGAAAAAAAAAACAGCAAAACAAAACAAAATAAAAACAAAGAATCTTGACTGCTCAGCAATTCTACTTTACATAAAAAGTGTCTCTACCCAGCAGCTGGCCTGGGGTGGAGGTTTTGGTGAGGGTAGCGACATAGGGGGTGGGAGAATGGGGGGTAGAGGGTTTGGGGGGTGGAGAGCTGTTCCTCACACTTGACCACTGGCCCTCTCCTCTGTGAGACAGGGTATAAAGTTGAGCTAGTCTCTCCTTCAGGCAGCAGAAAATACAAAAATAGATAAATATGGGTCCAATTGGAAGGAGACAAGTTTTATCAAGAGACGATTCTGATTAAATCCATATAATGGGGAGCAAGAAAAAAAAAGATTATAGAAGTTAAAATTCTAAAACCAAATCCCAGCACTTGGGAGGCAGAGGCAGGCGGATTTCTGAGTTCGAGGCCAGCCTGGTCTACAGAGTGAGTTCCAGGACAGCCAGGACTACACAGAGAAACCCTGTCTCGAAAAACCAAAAAAAAAAAAAATCTAAAACCAGGCTTTCGGTGTTAAAATTCTGGCTCTGTTTTTTTTTTTTTTTATTGGATATATTCTATATTTACAATTCATTTCCCTTTTTCTGGTTCCCCACCCCCAAGGGTCCCACATGCCCTTTTCCCTCCCCCTGCTCCCTCATCCAGCCCCTCCCACCTCACTGTTCTTGTACTCCCCCACAATGATGCTTTGGTCCATTCTAGCACCAGTGTCCACTCCTTTCTTCTTGTCAGACATCACTTGGTATGTGATTTATGTCTTTGGTGTTCCAAGATTCTAGGCTAATATCCACTTATCAGTGACTGCATACCATGGGTATTCTTTTGAGACTGGGTCACCTCACTTAGTATGACGTTCTCCAGCTCCATCCATTTCTCTAAGAATTTCATGAATTCATTGTTTCTAATGGCTGAATAGTACTCCATTGTGTATATATACCACATTTTCTGTATCCATTCATCCGTTGAGGGACATCTGGGTTCTTTCCAGCTTCTGGCTATTATATATAAGGCTGCTATGAACATAGTGGAGCATGTATCCTTATTGCATGCTGGGGAATCTTCTGGGTATATTCCCAGAAGTGGTTTGGCTGGGTCCTCTGGAAGTATCACGTCCAGTTTTCTGAGGAACCGCCATACTGATTTCCAGCTCTGTTTTATTATCTCTGTCCCAGTGTTGGGAGAGCCACTTGGTCATTCCGGGTTCCAGTTTCTTCATTGGTGATTAAATGGCAACACTATGTGTATGCCTGCACTTCATTACCACAGGAACATAATGCAGATCCAACCTACACTACTGCATGAGTATTAACACATCCATAATATTAGTCTAGTCCTTTGCATTATTACTGTGTAGGAGTCCCCTCCCCCCCCATTACTCTTAAGTTCTGTTTCTTTTAGCCTTGTCTTTTCCTTCCTTGGCTGGTTTCTGTACCCTGGGACTATTTCCTGAAAATGGGTGTGTGTGAGAGGAAACACTTGGATGACTTCCATATCACCAGTGTCCTGACCGACCTCCACACTTAAAGACTAGCTTGGCTTGATATGAAATTCTAGGAAAAAGATTATTTCCTTTAGATTTTAAAGGCACAGATGGATTTAGAAGAACTCTATCGTTTTCTCTGCTCTTTCTAAGACTTACCACTCATGTCAGACCTTTGGTGAGGATCCCCTGCCTCCCTTACCTGCTCTGTCCTACAGCTAAATTTTGGAGGCTGTTTCCCCACCTTTCCCCTAACACTTAAGGCTTTTCCCCTGTGTATACATTTATGATTGGCAGATATTTTTCCCCTCTGCATCTTCTGTGCAGAGGGGAAATCAATTATCTTCATTTTCTGGAGGAGGTATTTTCTGTTTCTTTGATGTTCTGTCTATTTCTTGAGACTATTAATAGTATTTTTTATTTATTTTGGATGTTTTTAATCTCCCTTAATGCTCTGTCCTACAGCTAAATTTTGGAGGCTGTTTCCCCACCTTTCCCCTAACACTTAAGGCTTTTCCCCTGTGTATACATTTATGATTGGCAGATATTTTTCCCCTCTGCATCTTCTGTGCAGAGGGGAAATCAATTATCTTCATTTTCTGGAGGAGGTATTTTCTGTTTCTTTGATGTTCTGTCTATTTCTTGAGACTATTAATAGTATTTTTTATTTATTTTGGATGTTTTTAATCTCCCTTAATGCCATTTAAAAAAATCCCCAAGTTGTTTTTTGATATGGTATAATAGTTGATAGCTTGTTAGTTTTGGCACAGGGGCAGGTGGGATTCAATAGAAGCCTGAATCAGGCTGCTAGGGAACAAGGAGGAAAGCTTGTCAGAAGCAAGTTAGTACCACAGACAGAGAGGTCACAGAAGAGTGGCAGGGTCCATGAAAAGAGAAATCAGAGCCCATGGGGGCAAACATGAGGACTGGTGCTTAAGGCTTTCAGAGAACCAGGGAGGTTTCATAGGATAAGGTCTTGGCTAAATCCTCCGATTCCCAGATTAGAGGCAAGGAAGGGGTTGTAGAACAGGAAGTAAGATCCTGGCACCAATGTGGCAGTGTCTGTTAGATTGGGACTCACAGACAATATCTCAGTAGAATACCTGTCTTGTTCTGTGCAAGGGGGAAGGCTGCTGACTCAGCCACCATCACTGTGTTTCTGTTTTACAATACTCTGGTATATTTCAACAGAATACCTAAAGATAAAGCCAATCATGGGATAACAATTCCCCAAATGGTTCAAAAGAACCCTGAACTGCTCAGAAGAGTCCAAAGGCAAATAGGAAAGCAAAGCCCAAAGTTCACTGATCAAGAGGGTACTTACCAAGGGTCAGATCTTCTTGAAAATCCTAAACAGGGCCTGAGGTCGATTCTCAGTTTTACTCAGTGGAGGTAAAAGCAGCCTATGCTGAAGTGGAGAGAGGAAAATGTCCCTGTGGGAAATTCTTTCAGCAACTACAGGGGATGTGCATTCCTCCTCTTTGGGGCCAGCTATGAGTGACCAGCACCCCAAAGTGCGTCTTTGCTCCTCCATGGATGACATTTTGTTATCAAACTTGTGGTCATAACTTTTGTCCCAAGTCAGGTCTGGAAGCCCATCCTCAAAAGCCAATTAAAAGAGCCAAGTCAATAGCAGAAAGAAGAGAAAGGTGGCCACTTCCGGAGAAAGGGACTAAGAGCTCCTCAAGTTGGGTCTTCTGAGTCCTGAAGTAAGATCATCAATGCTTAAATTGAAGGCCAAGATATGTATGTACATCTCCTGAGACTCAGTTGATGTGTGGTCCTCCACACCACCATCATTATCTTGGTTTCAGTCTCATGGGAGGTCATGAAACAAGTTGTTGAAACTGTCTGAAATCTGACTATCTTACAAATTCTAGGCTAGCCTTTTCTTTCTCCCAGCATGAGATTCCTGGGGCAATTTATGTGGGGGCTTGGAAGTTGTTCCAGTAGTCTGATAGATGGAGAGACTAATGTCTCTTTAAAAATAGCTTCATTTCTGCCAGGCTGTTTCCGGTCTCCTCTCACTGCTGAGGTGGTCTGCGGTTGCTCTGGGGCAATAAAAGCAGAGGGGTGCTGCCTGTTGGGGTATCCAAGCCACTGGATTGTAATGCCTCCACTAGTCTGAGGGTCAGTCTGGTCTGACTGAGGCTTTTTCTATGGCTAGAGATCATGTTGGCCTGTGAACGGGAGCTTCTCCCGTAGGGGTGCTACTTGAAATCAGGATCCCCAATACTATTAGGACTCTTAAAATCTCTCTCTACCCATGTCTACCTTATCGTTTTGGGTGGTCTATGTCTCCCTTATCTGGTGTCTATTTTGAGACTAAAACAACATTGCTATTTGCTCTGGCCCTTCCAAACATATTTGCTGATTAACTCCCTACCTGCTGCTGCTGCTGCTCACCAAGATCATGGTATGGAGAGGTGAGCCCTTTCGGAAATGATCAAGCCCTGAGGGCAAAGGCCTATTAATATAGGGATCGGTGCCCTTCTGAAAAAGAGGCTGCACAGAGAGCTACATCCTTTCCTTGGGCCCCACGTCCTAACTTTCAGGATGCTCTCCAGCATCCCGAGACAGCAGCATCAGCTGTGGACAGAGTGCTCATGAGCAGGGGCGGATATGGCATCTGAACTGTGATAGTTACCTTGGAGCAAAATCTGGAACCCATCTACGGGATAGCAGAGAATTATACTATGGTCACTGTTTAATAATTCAACTTATTTTCTAAGGAACTGGACTTTCTTCCAAAGACTACAATAGGCTTGACAGCTGGACAGAAGTGAAGGGATATGGACATTGCGACACTGGGAAAACTCACCTTAATGTATTTATTTTGGCACTTGTGTCTATCTTTGCCCCACCCACAGTGACGAAAACAAGACTGAACACCATTAGGAGTGGGTGTGGATAAAAATGGTGGCTTTAAAGCACATTCACGAGTCTTTAACCTCTCCCCTGTACTGGAATACTGTCCTGAATCTAAGCAGGACTGTGTGTAAAACAAGGAAGCTGAAGCTGTCACCTCATGGAGGTGAACTTGTGAGCTCCAGAGAGCTCACAACTCACTGTATCCAGGAAGGAGACTTTAGGGTCAAGAAAGGTTCCTGGCACAGGAATCAACCAGTCTCAGTCAGATGATCCTTGGCATTTGTTTTGTAGGTAACCATTTATTTAAAAATTAACCAAACCAAAAAAAAAAAAAAAAAGAACTCCTTTTAAAAGTTCAAGCAGAACAAGTAAGTTTTCTGATGTCTGGTGGTAATAAATTATGTCTAGTTACAACTAGGTCAAAACCCTAATTCTGGCTTTTATTCATTTACTTATATATAATAAAAGAAATTATAAATAGAAGAAATAAAACTTAACATTGTTTCAAATCCTAATGACTGGGGAAAACCAGGAGCTGTGTTTTGAGGGGCATATAACTCTGGGTAAAAACTCTAGGAAGAATTACCTAATTGGGGAGGTTCTGATAATTTGAAGATGCAGTGTGGTGGTTGATATGACATCAGAGGTAAAGTACAGTTCACGTCCCAACAGGAAGAAAACACCTGAAGCAGTGGGCATGTTGCTTGCCCTTGTGCTGCTCTGAAATCTCCTTTTTTGATACGCATTAAAAAAGCCAAAGAGAGCCAACCTTAAAAATAAGAACAGCACAAGAAACATTTGAAGTGGCTATATGAAAAAATGTGGACTTTTTAAATACTGCCTTTTGTCTGGTTGAAGAAAGGCAACTTAAAAGTATTTTTATTTGATTGAATGTTAGTTTATAAATGTACCTGCATACAACATTTTAAAGAGCTTTCTGAGAATCAATAGTAAAATTGTGAGAATAGATACATTTTGTATTTTATGTGATTTATTTTTATTTTATTTGTGTGGGGGTTCTGCCTATATGTATGTGCACCATGAGAGTGCAGCAACGTAGGTCAGAGAGGGTATTAGATCCCCTGGAACTGAACTACAGATACTCCTGGGCTGTCATCTGGGTGTTAAAAGTCAAACTCTGGTCTGGAAGGGCAGCCAGAGTTCTTAACCACTGAACCATCTCTACAGCTCCCAATATACTTTGCATTCTAATGTAAACTACTAACATTTTAAAATTCCTAAGAGCTGATTAACCAACAGTTCATCTTTTAATTTTCATGTACTGCATACATTGCCAGTGGACTGAAGAACTACACTTCAACCAGCTGAGACTTTACATCTATTAAAAAAACCAAAACTGAAGGTTACTCAGAAAACAACACTATTACCATTTTAATCCCCAGATCTGTCACAACTGGATGTAAGATTCTCTTCTGAAAGACTTAATTGTATTTGAGGCAAAGGCAAAATGAGTAGCTTGGTATTAATAACTGTTTTCAATTTGAAAATAAAACCTGAAAATAATTAAGGTAAACATAGCAATATTATACATCAACTCATTTGTCTTTATATGTCAGAAAGATTACTAGGAGAAAACCAAGAAGTGGGCTATGCATTTCATGCTCTTGTTTTACCAGTTAAATGCAGTTCACTTTAATAATATATATATATATTATATATATACATAAATATATATAATATATATAAAATCAGGCAACAGGGCTGCTTGCCCGGTACCATTTAGTAGTCATTTTCTATTTTCACAGCACAAAGCATCCCTGACCTTTATCTATGATGTTCCCAAGATATAGCTCTGGAGTTATTGCCAGGAGGATCAGAAGGCTGACCCAGCATCCAAAGAGTCTGAGATGGAAACCCAGTATGCCAGAGGGGCCTGGGCTGGCTCTCTCTGTACCTCTGAGGGTCTTCCACCAGCATGCCAGTCAGAGCCTTTGGTGCCCAGTAAGGCCTTTTCATCAGGAAAACTACCCTGCAGGTGATACCCACCCCCAAGGAAAGTATTATTGGGGAAACATAGACATCTAAACGGTTTGGCCTCTGTATTTTGAAGAACCCAGCAACCACACTTCTGGGCAAAACTTATAAAATGAGTGGAATCATCTTTCCCTGAATGAGCGTGAAGCCTGGTGCTCATCGCTGGCATCGCTTCTTCTAACCTTGATGACTTCTTGTTCTTCACCCTTACACTTCTTCAAATCCATGAGTCATGCTCTGTTTATGTTGTCTCAGAACCAATTCCAGCACAGATTCAAAGGTAAGGACGCCAGTCAGGAGGAGGAGCTGGCAGAGAAGGCAGGCCAGCCGTGGGTGCCAGGCAAAGGTCAAAATGCAAGCACAGGACATTTCAGCCTGGGCTACAGATCTCGTGACGCCTGGCGCTTTTCCAACACCAGACTCCTGATTCCATTGCTCTGGAAACAGCTGGATTTTCTTCCTCTGTGTTTGTTTTGGGTATCAAACAAGAAACTTGAGGGGGAGGGAAGAAGACATTTGCTAGAACATTCTTTGGATTAACACATTACCTTTAATATCAATTCTCAAAAATGAAAACCCGACTACATGATTTTTGCGTTTCGATGGAGCGGTTTAGGAAAAGCTTAGGCGAAAAGAAAACACACAAATAAACAATGCTTCTGTCCACCCGGATCCAGCAGGTCTCGCGCCGGGGGCGGGGCGGGGGTGGGGCGTCGTGATGTCACAGCACCGCCCTGGTGTTTTTGTGTTCCTCGCTCTTGGGAAAAACCACCCTATTTCTTTACCTGGTGGTCCTTTACCTTCGGGCTGTGAGATCTCCAGGTCCTTTTCTGGACATTTAGTCACGTAGTGCGGTGACGGGTGCGTGGGAGCTGACGCGGGTGGAGCGATTGTGATAAGGCTGACATTGACTGGGGGTGGCCAGACGCGAGACGCAGTCATCAGCGCGCGCAGCAGGCCCCGTCCGGGGAGCCCCTAAATCCTGAGGTCCATCATGAAGTTCCAGTATAAGGAGGACCACCCCTTCGAGTATCGGAAAAAGGAAGGTGAAAAGATTAGGAAGAAATACCCGGACCGGGTGCCGGTGAGTGGGGGCGGGGAGGGAGAGGGCCAGCTTGGGGAGTTTGGGAGCTGGTTGCCCTGGAGCTGCCGGGTAGCCTGGCGATGGCGAGTGGCCCTGGCGCAGGAGGGTCATCGGAATCGCGTATTCTTGACCGGCTTTGACAAGCTAGTATCCTCAGGGCCTGAGCCCACTTTTGGCATCTCGAAAGCGCAGCCTGCGCGTGGTGGGTGAGTCAGCAGGATTCAGCACCGGTGGAGGTTGGGATGTGCGCGTGGCCGCGGCCTGAGTGTGCGGGGGTGGCGTGGGGGGGGGCGACTGGTTGGGGGCCGCAGATAGGATGTGTTTATAGAAAACGGGGCCCAACCCTCGAGCAGCAGGTGAGATGTGCCTTGTGCCCATCCATGTCTGCCCAGTTGATTCTCCATGAATACGGGTTTCGTTCCCATTTCCTTGAGCGTAGGAGGAAAAACTCAAGAAGCCCCTAGATTCTGCGTTTCTTAGAATTAGGGGGCGAGGCGGGTGGGGGTAGGGGTGGGGCTGTGCTCTCCACTAGGCGGGCCCTCAAACAAGGTCATGCTCTGCGTCACACACAGGCAGTCAGCCTGCTTCCTCATCATTATTGTCTTCTGGGCCATGTGTGGAAAAAGAAGGTCCTTGCCTTGCACTGGAATGGGTGGGCACTTGAATCTCAAGAGCCAGGACTGAGAACCGTTTCCTCCATGAATTATACCCCGATCTAAGCAGCTAATACCTAGTTCATGCAATGGGGAGAAAAATACTAAGGGAGTCTTTCAGCATCCGGGTGTTTTCACTTTACCCCCCTCCCCCGCCCACTTGCCTTTTTTTTTTCCTCCTCTTTTGAAGGCTGCGCAGCAGAATTGGAAGCGAAGGATGACATCGCTTTTAAATATGGTGGATAGAGGAGCAGGGACTTTTAAAAATCGTTCTCTTTATCTGACGTTATATTAGATTAACGTTCCTCTAACTTTGAAGGGTAAAAGAGTTGTGTTAACCTGATAATTTTTTCTTTAATGCATAAGTAATTTGGGGGGGAGGGGCTTCCTTATTTATCTCAGCCAGGGCTACCAGAAGAAATGGAGGCGCCAGCAAGAGAAAGCCCTCAGCCCCATTTTCTACAAGGAAGAAGAGAGTTAAAACTATTCTACCATTTTCCAGAAATTACACATCCATGGCTCTACCGGGATCGCTCCAGTCCTTCACATGTTGTTATTTCCTTGAACTCAGGACCGTGGAGGATTGCTTTCAAAATGTCTCTCAATTTGCCAGCCCCACTTAGTATTTTAAAATTACGTATGTACCACCCAGCTGGCCGCACTCTGAATGCCTTACCTGCGTACTCACCAACTCTTCTCGTCACAGCATTCAAATCCAGGTGCTACAGACGTGCTCTGAAGCACAGGGCAGTGAAGTCACCACCCACAGGTTTGACATTGCTGGCTGGCAGGGGAGAATTCCAGCGCTGGTCGTCATGCTTCAGGGCTTCCAGAGCCCTTGGCCTTCAGGGTTTTGTTTTTGTTTTTGTTTTCCAGGCTCGTGTAGTACGGTTACACAGAACCAGAATTAAGTGTACACCTTATAAGGTTGAACCCTAGAAGTAGGTTAACACTTGCTGCCATCTGGAGTTCAGATGGTAGTTCAGTGCCAGCCAGGAAACTTAAGTGAACGCCTACCCATTATTCAGAACATTAACAGAAATACGAGCTGTGACCTGTAAATGTTTTTGAATCCAGTTAAAACCTGTACTTCCTCAAGACAGAGCCCCTCTCATTCAGCTAGTTTCTGCACTCACCCAGCACATCGCCGGTTCTCTGTATCCTCCCGTTCGTGACTTGCCTGGGACTGTTTTACTTCAGTGACAATTTGTGAGCCAGGAAGCCTTCACTCAGATCTCACTAGTCTTACCCCCAGATGGCATGGCACCGCCCACTCTGAGAGGTTCTCAACCTCTCATCTGGTTGTGACTTAGAATTCTGCTAAATGCTAGGCGATGGTGGCTCACGCCTTTAATCCCAGCACTTGGGAGGCAGAGGCAGGCGGATTTCTGAGTTCAAGGCCAGCCTGGTCTGCAGAGTGAGTTCCTGGACAGCCAGGGCTACACAGAGAAACCCTGTCTCGAAAAACAAACAAACAAACAAACAAAACAAACAAACAAAAAAAGAATTCTGCTAAAAGGCAGAGATTTGGGTGGGGGAGGAGGGTGGGGACAACACTGGAGTTGGAATCTTTGCCTGGGATCTTCTCCATCACTGGATTACAACAGAAGTTCTCCTGCCTTGGGCACAGGGCCGAATCTTACTATGTTCAGGTATTTACAGAGAAGCCATTAAGTTTCTAAGGCAATCTGACTCACAGTTTAAGCTTGGCCTCAGAAGAGTTGTGCGTGGGCCTTGGGAGAAGGGATCATGGGATCTTGAAATAACAGTGTGCTGGAAACCTGTAACAGCAGGAACTGCTGGACATACTATTTTTAAACATGTGTAAACAGCCCAGTGGTGCATGAGCCACAGCTACAGATGCAGAACACAGTTTCCCTCTCCTTTTGGGTAGGAGTTGCCAGGTCTCAGAGTTCCTGTGGTGAGCACAGGACCCTGTTTCCTGTGCTCTGTTGTTTGTAACCTGCCTTCTTTCCTTCCTCCTTTTTGGTCTATCTCTTTTTCAAGCTCTTTTCTATTTAATTGGAAGCTTTGGATTCACGTCTGTCTTCCCGAGCATGTACTTGTACTTATTTGTATGGTATTTGGGGGATGAAGAAATATGGGGCTTGAGGAAGAAGCTCAGAAAGCACAGAAACATGCTGATGGTCATACAACTTATACGTGTACTTGTCCCGAGTCTGTTTTTGCTTCTTTGCTTTTTGGTATTTCCCATTTCTCATATCTGAGTTTTTCCAAAGCAGAGGATCTAATGTTAATATTCTTGTCAGATATTTTCTGTTCTCTGAGCAAACATGTAAGCATCCTCTAAGATTTTATGCTTCTTTTTCTTTGTTACAATATCCATAATCTTTAAAAATGTTATGAAAATATTCAATGTTGACATTGAAAAATCCCTTAAAATCCTAACATAGTTAATAATGCTGAATTATTTAGTGTGTTAATCAGAAAGTGTCATTCACTATAAAAATTCATAATAGTTTTCACTCAGCAATGAACACTTTTCTGCAGAGATTGAAATCTGAGCCATATTACGTGTGTGTGTGTGTGTGTGTGTGTGTGTGTGTTACTCATTACAGTAGCAATGTTTGAGACAGTCAACTTCTATAGAGCGAGAAAGCTACTGGCTTCTGAAGTCTTTGTCCATGCTCTTAGATGGCCCCAGTCTTTGGGCTGGTGATGAGTTAGACTCTCATGGTAGAAGCACAGAGAACAGAAGAGGAAGATCACTAAAGTTTCTGCACCTTGTTCATAGCACCAAGGCAGGAACACTTTTTATTTTTTAACATTGCAGCCTT
Source organism: Apodemus agrarius (assembly GCA_964023405.1). Classification (NCBI taxonomy): domain Eukaryota; kingdom Metazoa; phylum Chordata; class Mammalia; order Rodentia; family Muridae; genus Apodemus; species Apodemus agrarius. The sequence continues at coordinate 161,473,414 of OZ030006.1, forward strand.
TGGAAGGCATCGAAGTTCTAAACTATAATGTTGTGTCTGTAACAAATGGCCTTTCCCACTCTGTGTAAGTGTGTGCACATGTGAGGGGGCATGTGTGTGATTGCGTGCATGTGTGTGGAGGCCAGACGTTGATGTCTTGTACAGTTCTTGTTTACTCTTCACATAACTCACTATGAACCCAAAGCTTGTCACTTCAGTTACTCTAGCCAGACGGCTTGACCCAGGGATCTCTAGTTTCTGTGTTCCCAGCATGGGGACTGCACATCCACTGGGCACTCACACGGATTTTAGGGATCAGAATTCAGTCTTCACACTTTCACAGAGAGTGCTTTTTATGACCGCTACATCTCCTGGGTCCATAACTGGTATTTTAGAGATAAAATAAAACGAATAGGTCATTAGACACATCTTAGAAACACAGAACATTTTTGATTCTCTAATAAAATACGGTAGGGTAAATGTCTTTTACAGTCCTTTATAGGTAATTTGTAGTTACTTAAGCTCATGGAGTTTTGGAAATGGGGACTGAAAAATGACATTGAGCCTGGACAGCGTGGGCATATTTCAGGTGTGTAAGGAGAAAGACAATGCTAGGATGCCCAATCTTCATCCCCACTCTACTGTTCTTCTTCTAGGTCATCGTGGAGAAGGCTCCTAAAGCCAGGGTCCCTGATCTGGATAAGAGGAAGTATCTTGTGCCCTCCGACCTCACTGGTAATGGTCTTTCTCTCTTCTGACCCTTTATTCCAGGCAAAACCTTCTTGATCTTTAAGTCAAGTTGATAACTGTGTATGGGTTGTCGCCGTGCTTGGGTTGTGTTTTCTTCAGGGAGCTGGCCAGTGCAGATAGGCACACTCTATCCTCCTATTTCCAGTTCTGTTTGGTATTTCCCAATGCCATGCGCATGTGCATGGAGACACGGGAAAGCAGTACTCTGGGAGTAAAGAACAGTAGTTTGTAATTTATACCACTTTAAGCAGCAGCCTTGGTATCCCGAGGTGGATTGATTTGTACCTGTGCCAGCCGTGTCTTGGGAGGATCGCATTTCAGAGATTTACATCTAAATGCTTTATCTTTAAATGTGTTTCTGTTTGGGGTATGAAAACTACAAACCCTAACCTACCTTTTGTTTAGAATTATACGTATTTAGACTTTACCTTGTTCCTAAAGAAGTACCAGGTGCTTTCTGCATGCCCTGGAAAGATTCCTTGAGATCCAGTGTTCATGGGTGTGTCTGTCAGCCACCCAGATGCTTCATTGTTTGCAGAGAAGAAGTTGTGTGGGCTCATCTCCCCAACACTTGCCCCCACGGGACTGGGAGGACCAGAGTCCAGTGGATCTCTTCCTGTTAGCTCTCAGGGTGCAAATGGGGCTGGATGAGGAGGAAGGGAGGAGGTATAGGCTTCCGTTGTTTCTATTTTCCCACCAGGACTCTTGGACAGCATTTGGGTCTGAAAAGCTTATACTTACACAATAAGACTTTTGTTTTGTTTTCTGAGATTTCTCCTACCAATCCCTATTCATTTCTTGCCCTGCTGTCTGTTTCCTTCCTGTAGTTGGCCAGTTCTACTTCTTAATCCGGAAGAGGATCCACCTGAGGCCTGAGGACGCCTTATTCTTCTTTGTCAACAACACGATCCCTCCCACCAGTGCTACCATGGGCCAGCTGTATGAGGTAATGGTCTTGGTAACAATGCCCAGCAGCCTGGTGTCCCCTAGCTCTGGTTCCAGGGTTTGTTAAACACCTGGGAAGTAGGGCAGGAGGTGTTATTTATGGGGATCCTCTTACACACAGCAGTGTGAAGCCGGGAGATTAGATACCCCTTGTCCTTTAGGGACTGAGCACCTACTGGGTTTAATCTTTTGAAATCTCTCTTTAGTCTTGCCTGACTGTAGTCCTGTATTGCCGGCTCCAGTTGTTCTTGTTAGCGAAGAAGCATCGCCACGGCCATCCTTCTGTTGCTTTCCCTGGAAGCACACTTTGTTAGTGAACTGTGCACTACAGCCCCTGCCTGTCAGCCATCCATATGACAATGTGCCTCAGTAGTCAGATGCACATCTAGTAACCCCTGGTTGAGCCCTTATTCCACAGCATGTAATCCCCCTGAGTTTGTATGTCAGTAGGTGTTTTGTGGTATCTGTGCTCTTCTTGCTAGAGTGAGGAGTTTGTTTGTTTGTTTGTTTGTTTTTTGGTTTTTTGTCTTTAATGTGTGTGTATGCTTGCAAGTGTACATGTATGTGTGCACACAGGTAGACGTCCGAGGACAATTTCAGGGTGTTTCCTCAAGAACACTGTGTGCCTGTCTTGAGGCAGTCTCTTATTGGCTTGGAACACATCATTATGGCCTGATGGGCCAGTGAGCCCAGGGGAATCCTCCTGAACTCCCCCAAACTGGATTTTTATCTGGGTTCTGGGAATTGAACTCAGGTCCTCTGGCTTTACTCATTGACACATTTCCCCCTACCCTCCAGCAGCCCCCGGCCTAAGAATATTTTTTTCAAGGTAATATTTTTTCAATAATATTTCAAGGGTTTTTTTTTGTGTGTGTGTGTGTGTGTGTGTGAGAGGTTTGGAAGCGTGCCAAAACCTTGCAGGACTTTTACTGATAGAATACTGGGCGGCTTCCCCAGGCTGGACAGCTCACTCGATGTGCTCTACTTGAGTTTTGACATTTAATTCATTTATCCATCCCCGCTCATCTTTGAAGATCTTTTTTGTTTTGTTTCACGGTGGGTCTCTGAGATGGGGTCTTGACAGGAAGCTCAGGCTGGCTTGGAATTTGCCAGATAGCCAAGGCTGGCTTAGTGTTCCCACCTCTGCCTCCCACATGCTGGGATTACAGGTGAACATCATTGCACCCAGAAGATTGTTATTTATTTATTTATTTATTTATTTATTTATTTATTTTTTGTTTTTTGCAGTATCTTTTATTACCATATATTCATGATATAAATTGATTTTATTGATTTTGTTCTCAGACTTGCACATGAGATACTTCAGTTACATTTACCCCACTCTTTCCCTTCCGGTCTTGCTTTGCTAACCCAGTGAATTTCATTAGTGTTATTTAAAGGAGAGGAGTAAGTGTGTTTATGGAAGCATGGCCACCTTTCCAGTGTCTATACTGCTATAGAAGATGACCCTTTGCGGGGCAGTGGTGGCGCACGCCTTTAATCCCAGCACTTGGGAGGCAAAGGCAGGTGGATCTCTGAGTTCAAGGCCAGCCTGGTCTACAGAGTTCCAGGACAGCCAGGGCTACCCAGAGAAACCCTGTCTGTAAAAACCAAAAAACAAAAAAAAGGTGACCCTTGTCCCCCTCAAGCATCCATCAAGTGTCGATCCTCAGAAAGGGCCAGGGCCTCAGAAATCCACTCCCAGACATGATGGAATGTTATTGATTGCCCAATTTTGTGGAGAACCTGTGCATATCAACCAAATATGCCTGGGAGATCACAACAGCCGTTTCATGCCCAGAGGCTAGCATTCCACACCTCTCCTTACCACCCCTCACAGTCTGACATTTATTCTTCTTCGCTGAGCATGGGTGGGGGCAATTTAGATAAACAGTGTGTGGCCAGGCCTTAAGTAATGCTGTATTGTCTGTACTTTGACCGGTTATTAGGCTCCGTAGCCACTGCTAACCACTGCAGATGGAAATGTTTGTGACTACAGCTGACTGTAGAATGGCTTTTTAATAGTAAGGCTTGTTCCGGTTACTTTTCTGCTGTTGGTGAGATATGTTCTCTATGAAAACTTGTCCTTGTGACGTCAGAGCTCAACGTGTAGTTGACAACCTCTTCTGAGTCTTTGTTCCTTTGGTTGTCGTTGCTTGTCTTCCGTTTTCCTAGTGTTAAAATGTGAACCCAGGGCCTCCCTCACACTTTTGAGGCAAGTGCTCTCTACCACTGGGCCGCAGCCCAAGTTCCTTTCCATATTTTAGACGGGGATAACGCTGACCTCCACATCTCCTTTACAAGATGGTTCCTGGCTCAGAATCGTAGCGATTATAAACACGAATGTTTATTATTTTCTGAATTGTCTTCTTGTCTCCTCTTTCAGGACAACCACGAGGAAGACTATTTTCTGTATGTGGCGTACAGTGATGAAAGTGTCTATGGGAAATGAGGCAGAAGCCCAGCAGATGGGAGCACCTGGACTTGGGGGTAGGGGAGGGGTGCGCGTGGGCCTTGGGGAACCAGAGGGAGGGCTCCCAACCATGGAGGAGACGCAAGGTGAAGACATCAGGAAACATCACACCGCACAACGCTGTCGTCTTTTTTTTTTCCCCCACAAGCTCAATTGTTACTTTTCTCTGCTTCCTCAGCCCAGGAAGAACTTGTGTCGAGTTGGCTGTGAGAGCGGGATGGGGACGACGGGATTCACAGCCTTGCTGTGGTGGAGTTTGGGGGAGGGGCGGGTGGCCGCTAGAGAAGAATACAGTTCAGCAGCAACTCCCGTCTCTGTGGGCAGAGGTTTGATTTGATTTTTGGCATTCGTACAAGCCGCACAGGCAAAAGGGGGAAAGAATGCTGTAGGGGACCATACCCTAAGGGACCAAAAGATACCCGCTGTCACTGAAGCATTGCGACCCCTGACCTCTGTCTCCAGTTCCTCCCTCTCCTAGTCCTTTTCTTCCACCCAGGTGTCACAGCCCCACCCAGGTTGTGGCGCTTGTGGTGGTAAGACATTCACACAGACGGTTAGATGGAGTCCTCTTGGAAAATAGGGCCGTGCGTGAACGTGGATATGATTGCCTGTAGTTTGGATGGCATTAAACTGGAGTTCAGGGTTGAACACGACCTGCTCCTCGTCCCATGAGTACCTTGGACTTTCAGGGCCTCAGGATCAGTCCTTTTAGCATTTCCTTCACCGTTCTCATGTACAGGGACAGCATGTCTGTGTGCGGAGGGTCCGGGTTGCAAGGTAAGCTAGGTTGCACACCTGCCACTCCTCCTCCCTTTGCTGCAGTCTCTTTGGTCTCTCACGCACTGGAATGCTAAGCAGTGGCCAGCTGTCTCCCTCTGCGGCATCTGATATTCAGAGAAGATGGAGCGCCAGAGTTTTGTGGGGCCTTTACTCATTCATTTCATTTAGGACTCTGTGGGGGGCGGGGAGGGGCAGGAATTGCATTCTCACGTGACATTTCAATTCATCTCTACAAATGAAGAGCGTCCTCCCTGTTGGGAGCAATCTGTACGTCTGCTTTGTCAGCTTCAGGTTCTGGTACTTTGAAGTCAATGCTGTCAGGCCAGGGAAATAAAATTATTGCTTACCTTAAAAATCTACCTGGGTTCAGAATTGTTGCTTTTTTGTTTGTTAGTGTGTGTGTGTGTGTGTGTGTGTGTGTTTGGTTTGCATTTAAGTGAAGGTTATGTGCGTTTTTAAAGAACTGGAGGTGGATATGGGGTTGGGAGTGCGTGCTTATAAGGGTCAGATGCACACATGTTCATTTCACTGTTGCTGGTCGGTGGGTGTTACAGTGTAGTGTTCTTTAAGTGTTTGTTTCAGTGTGCATGGCTTTCTACCTGGTTTGTAAGTGCCAGTCCCTACTTCATCTGTTCCTCAAAGCTAAAGCTCACCTGCCTCATGAGTGTGCTAATTAGGAATGCAAATGTCTAGGCCTTGCCCCAGATTTGACTGGCAGCCATGTGGGCGGTTCCTCGTGAGCAGGTGCCTCAGAAGATTCTGCTGAGCCTTCAGATCTGCTGTTTAGGGCTTTGCTGTGAATCTTAAACACAACTTACTCCTCACGAGATTATGCCTCACGAGATGTTAACATCTCCCAAAGCAGGAGATAGTACATGTATGTCTTCTAGCTGTGCATGGGTCTTTGCTTGAGTCAGGAAGCCTATGTGGCTAGGCTGGGGGTTTGAAATCAGAGAGAGCAAGCAGCCAGGACATGAGTGAGCCCACAGTCCCATTTCTTTTCTTTCTTTGTTTTTTTCTTCCTTCCTTCCTTCCTTCCTTCCTTCCTTCCTTCCTTCCTTCCTTCCTTCCTTCTCTCCCTCCCTCCCTCCTTCTTCTTTCTTTCTTTCTTTCTTTTTCTTTCTTTCTTTCTTTCTTTCTTTCCTTTCCCTTTCTTTCTTTCTCTTTCTTTCTTTCTCTTTCTTTCTTTCTCTTTCTTTCTTTCTCTTTCTTTCTTTCTTTCTTTCTTTCTTTCTTTCCTTTCTCTTTCTTTCCTTCCTTCCTTCCTTCCTTCCTTCCTTCCTCCCTCCCTTCCTTCCTTCCTTCCTTCCTTCCTTTTTTGGTTTTTCAAGACAGGGCTTCTCTGTAGCCCTGGCTATCCTGGAACTCAATTCTGTTGACCAGGCTGGCCTCGAACTCAGAAATCTGCCTCACCTCTGCCTCCCGCATGCTGGGATTAAAGGCGTGCACCACCACTGCCCGGCCTCAATCCCTTTTCTAACCCTCTAATCTCTTGGCAACTCCACACCTAGGTGGTGGCTTCCTCTTTATTTTTAAGGAATAGGATTGAGTCACCAGAAAGGAATTAGGAAGTCATCAAAGAGCCGGGTGTGGTGTCCCACGCCTGTAATCCCAGCACTTGGGAGGCAGAGGCAGGCGGATTTCTGAGTTCGAGGCCTGCCTGGTCTACAGAGTGAGTTCCAGGTCAGCCAGGACTACACAAAGAAACCCTGTCTCGGAAAACCAAAACAAAACAAAACAAAAAAAAGGAAGTCAGAAGATCTATGCCAGGATTCTAGCAACAGTCAAACTGCCCACTGAAGTGGAGAGAATCCAGTTAGGATTGAGAGGAAAGAGGGGGAAGGGCTGTAACAGCCCTGAAAACAGCCCTAAAAACAACAAAAACAGTTGTTTCTTCAGATAATGGAAAGGCTTTGAAAAGTTTCCTACCGGTGCAGGAAAAATGGATGTCCTTGGTTACCAAATTTGAGTGTGCTATTACCTGACAGCCAAGCAGAGGCTGATGCTTAGAATGTTGAGATGAAAACTATATTGAAACTATTGCCCACCACCTAGGAATAAGACTGAGTATTTGTAAACACACACACACACACACACACACACACACACACACACCAGATCCTGCTGCCTCTGGGCTAGCCTGAAACACTGCAGGCCTTTGCTGAACTGGACCTTTACATTTAGGGACTCTCTCCCAGAAGGCCCTGGCTTATTCTAGTCCCACTTTTCTGTTGGAATTTTCAGATGAGAAAAAAAAAATTATTGGATAGGAAGTTACTATTTTAGGCCAGCACCATTTTATAGATGCATAATTTTAATTAGCTATGTTTAGCCATAGTGCCTTGCTTAGAACTTGGTGCTAGTTCTTAAACACTGTGTCTTAACACCTCACAGTTGCCTGAGTCTTGGAAAGCGACTTAACACCCTCAGGCCTTTGTGAACTGAGGTTTCCTGTGAACAGAAAGCATCATGGGAAATGCCTTGCTAACCAGGGCTGTGTGTTCCATGTCACACTAATGGGCTAACTCCAGATCTGCTCTGTCAGGATGGAATTTAAATGATACATCAGACAAATTCATTCTTTCCTTTAGGGACCACGTCACTTCAGCCTCATAGACTGTGTTTGCTGGAAAGGTCTTGAGTATGCAAGGGCAATCTTTTCTTTTTTAAAGATTTATTTATTAAATGTAAGTACACTGTAGCTGTCTTCAGACACTCCAGAAGAGGGTGTCAGATCTCATTATGGATGGTTGTGAGCTACCATGTGGTGGTGGAATTTGAACTCAGGACCTTCAGAAGTACAGTCAGTGCTCTTAACCGCTGAGTCATCTCTCCAGCCCAGGGCAATCTTTTTTTTTTTTTTTTTTTTTTTTTTTTTTTTGAGACAGGGTTTCTCTGTGTGGTCCTGGCTGTCCTGGAACTCACTCTGTAGACCAGGCTGGCCTCGAACTCAGAAATCCGCCTGCCTCTGCCTCCCAAGTGCTGGGATTACAGGTGTGCACCACCACGCCCCGCTTAATAAATAACTTTTGTTTGTTTGTTTGTTTTTCGAGACAGGGTTTCTCTATAGTCCTGGCTGTCCTGGAACTCACTCTGTAGACCAGGCTGGCCTTGAACTCAGAAATCCCCTGCCTCTCCCTCCCAAGGGCTGGGATTAAAGGCGTGCGCCACCACTGCCGGGCCAGGGCAATCTTTTTGTATGACTGGTTCTTTCTCTCACTGTTGGCAGGTTCCACAATGAATAAAACATCTCATCAGTTTCCTTATCCTTAGAGTAGAAATCTCCATCACAGATATACAATGATTGTGCATCCAGGCTGTGTATCCCAATACTACCCTCAGCCCTGTAGGAGTGGAGGCTAAACAGAATCACATTTCTGTATACTATGCTGTAGTTTATTTTTCTTCTAATGCTAAATTGTTTGCTTCCATCAAAGCATACTGAGCCTACTTAAAGGCTATACTACATTGTATATTCAGAGGCTAAGATTACAAAGTAACAAAACACTACCTAATGTGATCAGCAGCACTTAGCCTAAGGAGCATGCTACCTGCCATACTAACGGCAGCCACTAGGTGGCTCCCCATAGTCACGTGCTGGTTCCTGAGCAATGCACTTATCCCTGGGAAGTGACTCTTTGGGAATATTAGCATTAATATTATTATTCCGTTTATTATGGCTATGAGATGATTTTAAAGTTGTGAGGTAGGAGAGGGTGGATATACATGCATAGAGAGACAATATCAACCAGTCTTAACAATGGAAACATACAAGCTTTCTGGAAAATAACCTGGTTGATAGATAATTCCTTTGATCTAGCTTTCACTTTGTAATTTCTTTCCTCAATGCTGAGCTTCGAATCATGGCCTCACGTGTGATAGGTAAGCATCCTCTCACCTGGCTGTATCCCCAGCCCTCTATGTAAACCTTATTCAACTATCTATGCATTTTTACTTGGTAGATTTAAACAAGTACCAAGTGCACATTTATTATTTTTGAGATGTGTGAACCCACTCACTATTTTTAGGAGCTGGCTGGTGGTGCCTTTCACTAGTTCTAAGGATAGCTGTTTCCTCAGTGCACTTAGAGTCATTTATTTTTTTTGCTGGGTATACCAGTTGTCTACCTGCCCACCCCCTCTTTGCCTCTATGTTATTTCCATGCAAGGTCTACGATCAATTTCAGCCTGTAGCTTGTTCTCTTGTGAATGGCTAGAAAACAGTTTTTCTCAGCTAGCAGAATAATAGGGGGCCAACTAGCTAACTACTGAAAGATGATACAAATAGCAGAGCCTTTACTCCCAAACCAGTAGATTTTTAACTTAAACTTGACTGCCTCATTGTGTGATAGACCCTACTTTTAACACTTATTACATTTCTGGGAACTTTCTTGGTAAACAGCCATGGCCAGAGCAGTTCCCATGAGTGAATGAAGTAGCAGGAAGTGGTCACCCTGAGAAGGGACCATACCCTTGGCAGGCATGCAGTTTCATCTGTGACTGATGACCTATGGCATTACGCATGTTCAGCATTGCGGGCCTTATATACTGCAGTCCAGTTTGTAACTGCAGTTTATTTAAGGCCCCGTAGGACTGTCCTTTAAAGTTACTTAGTTCCATGGCCTGCTGGATGGCTCAGTGGGTAGAGGCACTTCCTGCCTTCTGAGTTCCATCTTGAGATTCCGCATTGAGGAAGGAGATAACAGACACCTCTGACTTGAGGATCACAAATGCACACACACACACACACACACACACACACACACAGAGTTACTTAGCTCCTAAAATTCTCATGAAGCACTGAAACACATTTAAGATATTGGACATTTTAAAGGGGTTGAACTTTTAATATGTAAAGACTGTGGGACTTTTTACGTTATTTACATCTTGGGGATGAATAAGAAAGTAAGGGTTGAGGCTTAATAGTGATATGTTGGTGTGTCAAGTTGACAAGGGGTCAATTGTACTGGCTAGTTTTGTGTGTCAACTTGACACAGGCTGGAGTTATCATAGGAAAAGGAGCTTCAGTTGGGGAAGTGCCTCCATGAGATCCAGCTGTGGGGCATTTTCTCAATTAGTGATCAAGTGGGGGAGAGCCCCTTGTGGGTGGTACCATCTCTGGGCTGGTATTCTTGGGTTCTATAAGAGAGCAGGCTGAGCAAGCCAGGGGAAGCAAGTCAGTAAGTAACATCCCTCCATGGCCTCTGCATCAGCTCCTGCTTCCTGACCTGCTTGAGTTCCAGTCCTGACTTCCTTTGGTGATGAACAGCAGTGTGGAAGTGTAAGCTCAATAAACCCTTTCCTCCCCAACTTGTTTCTTGGTCATGATGTTTGTGCAGGAATAGAAACCCTGACTAAGACACACATGTTTCTTCATTCTAGGTACACATTAATTGTACCAGATTTCTCTGTGACACTTTCAGCCTTAAATGCTTATACTTTTTGATATTCTTTATCACCTCTATTGCTTTTTCTTATCACTGTGCCCTCTCCTCTTCCTACATTCTTGTAGCTCCTTCCACTTTCATATGCCCCCATGCTAGCATTCATATTAAACATATTCTTACAAAGAGAAGCAAAGTTTATTTTACAAAAGATGTCTACAATTTATGTCAAGAATATTCTCCCAAGCAATTTTATTTTTTTTTTATAATCACTGCTAATGGAAAATGAAGGATGTGGCAAGATCAGAGTGACTGAGGCAGAGTTTGTTGAAGTGGAAACCAGGGGAAACCTGATGTGAAGCTTGGCCGTGCACACTCTTTCTTAGACCCCTGTTTACAGCTTATTGTCTGCATTGGTAGCAGCAACTTATCAAAGGGAAATCATTTTTCCATAGCAGTGTGTGAAAGCTAGCTCTGGGATGCACTAAACTAGTAACATTTCACCCTCACTAGGACAGAATACCAAAATTTTTAGACTTATTTTAATCTTCATAATAGTCTGATAATATAAGATATTTAGACAAATATACTATATGCTCTTGAACAAGTACCATCAATTCCATCCATCAGTGTTCAGGATGGCCAATAATCTACTGCCTTTCCGAGAGGAAAGTTCAGGCCTCAGAGCTACTTGCTTGGCAATTCTTTGTCCCGTCTGTGTTCAGGTTAACTCTCTGGAAAAGCCGATTACAGAACAGCACATGGTATGCCTTTTTGTCGTTTAAAAATAGATTTATTTTATTGCTTATGTACACATGGGTTTGGCTATCCATGGAAGCCACATGACATCAGATCTCCTGGATTTGGAGTTGCCGGTGGTTGTGAGTTGCTTGACCTGGATGCTGAGAACTGAACTCCATGAGAGCAGTGCATGCTCTTAACCCCTGAGCCATTTCATTCCAGCCTCTTTTTTTGGCTTCTTAAACTCTTTAGCAATTCTTTTGGGGTTCCACATTTTTAATTACCCCTAGGTAAGCAAGAAATGTACTATAGAGGATTTGTGGGGGTGGGAAGATATGAAGAGAGAACAAACCCTTGGTCAACTAGATTTCCAACTCCCTCTGCAGTGCCACGCAGAGGCTTGGCTTTTGTAGAGGAGTGTGTATAGAAATTGTGCTAGCTAACAATAAACTCATCCTTCACAATAAGCCATAGGGTAAATGATGTATTGACTACAGTAAGAGAGGAATGGCCAATACTTTCAAAGTACTTGTATTGAATCTATAGGGTTGAGTTTAAAACCAAGTCTCCCTCACAATGGTCAAGTCATATTTGGATGTTTCAATTTGTCTGTGTGAGTTTTACAAGGGGAAACTACTGACACCACTAAATGTTTCAGTTTCCTTTTATGATGGCTCCTTTCCCCTGGGATGGTTGTATATGCTGTCACAGACACCTCAGGTTATTTTATACCAACAGTCAGCCCTCTTCAACTGTTTCATGTATGGACTACCTGTCTTTGTCCCACGTGCCTAATGAGTTCTACAGGAGGACCTCTGCATGAGGATTTTGGACAACTTCAAATGATACAGTAGCTATAGTATTTTATTCTACCTTAGTATAATAGCCTGTGTTTGGATTAGGGACTGCCTCCTCAGACCCAGGATGCTCCTGCCTCCACCAACTGGGCATGGTCCTTTTCCAAGACAGCTTCTTTGGTCATGTGATCATAGAGAGGAAGTGATTAAGGGCAGATCATCTTTCTCTTAATGGTCTCAGAAGCTTCTAACGAGTTCCATCGTGTCTTCTGGATAGAACCTGTTAATACTGCAGCCGCAGGAGCTGGGAAATGATCTTTATTATGTGCAGTCATTGATGTGACTCTAAATTTTATTACTTTGGAAAAGAGACAAATGTTTATCTCCGTGACCAGCATATGGGACTCATGGTGATGTAATGTGGGCTCCAAAGGCTTGGACGGTTTACCCCTGTAATCCTACTGGATGCCGCACAGATGGCGTTCTTGGCCTGGCTCTGCTCACTGCCCAAGCTTCTCCTGGTAGGCACTCCCTGTTCCTGTCGTCTCTGACTCCCAGAGGCGTCCACTGTACTTTGGTCCTCATTTACTGAGCTTTATGAGTTTTCATAAAGGCTTCAATGGACACATTGACCTCCCAGTCTTTCCTTTGAAATCCCAGTGGAAGCCTCTATGACTCATTTTTTTTTTTTTTTGGCATTGTGGTACAATTATACATAAATGAATTAAATTTAATCGTTAATTACATGGAAACAAATTGAAGTATTTAAATTCACATGGTCAGTTTACTGTAAGGCCACTAAAAGTCCCAGTTACATTTATGAATTACAATACTCAACCCTAACAAGAAGATCATCTTGAGAGAGAGAGAGAGAGAGAGAGAGAGAGAGAGAGAGAGAGAGAGAAAGAGAACTAGAGAACTCTCTGTGGTACATATCTTAACAGGGTGTGGCAGGGTGGAACAAGTGGAATCCGGCACCTACCAGTGGTCACTGAGCCAGGTGCATCCAGAGCTCATCCTTACGTGTGGTCCGATAGGAACTCACAGTCCTTCTGCTGTGCACTGCCAGGCAGCCCTTCCTGCTACCCAGGTCCAAGCATGGAGTGGTTTTTGACTCAATACCTGAGTTCTAAGGAATGTCACGTTGGGCTTTGTCTCTGCTTGAGTGTTAGGGCTTCACTGCCCAGAGCTTATGTTTTTGTTTTTCCTCTCAGGAGGCATGACCAGGTTTAGACCAATCAGTGGCCCCTCGATGGGGAAATTTAAAACAAGCCCAACTTCTAGTATAGGAAGAACTGCAATTGGGACATATAGAACCTTCAATTAGTCCATGAAACTCCCTTATGTTTGCAATTCATAAAATGACAAACATAAACTTTGACTGTTACATGATCTTAGGGATATAAATGCGATTATGAAAACAATGGGGTCTTCCTCTCCAGGGCTCCTTGCTCCTCCTCTAAGTAATCAAGGACATTACATATTATACATGAATTAAAAGACTTTTTTTTCTATCCCTTTTATCCTGATTTTTAAAAAGGCTCTATATTCTTTGTTTCTCTTTAAACAATCAACAGCCAATGGCCTGATATCAGTGGGAAGTTTGATGACAGGGGATGAAAAACGACCCCATTATTTGTCAATATTATGAAGGTAAAACACTTAAGCTGGTGCTGATTACTTTTCCCGAGGTATTGTTCATTCATTATATGCATAACATTCTCCTCTCCTGCTTATCTAATCAATACTTAAATGAGTGTTTAACTTTCATGCTAAATTGCCTACAAAGGGCAAAATTTAAACATAGCTCCAGAGAAAATACAAAAGCAATTGCCTTATAATTACTTAGGTTATATTATTACACAATAAAAAAATTTACCATTATCCTCTCAAGTTAAAACTTCCTGAACAATGTACCCTCAGTTACTTATAAAATGTCATCACGTCAGTTGGGTGCGTTCTTATCTGCCTATCACTACTGAGGATTTGGCTTAAGTTGTTTCTTGGAGACACTTGGTTAAACTCTCTATGAACCAAAGCACCTCAAGCAGAGCAAGTTATTAGTTAATTAAATAATGCTACTACTAAACGTCCAGTTTTAATACTGATCTTTGATATAGTAATACACCTTTAATCCAAATCTTTTGAGGTGGAGGTGAAAGATCCACTTCTAATCTGGGCGATACCTTCTGCTGGCAGCCTGTAAAGAATACAGAGGGAGGAGGAGGCTTTTGCACTCTTTACTTGCTCTCACTAGCAAATTCATTCTTTCACTGGCATAGAGCATTCTTCTTTGGGATGCTTATGTATACTGAAGACTAGCTGAGACATCCAGCCTCATGAAGTGAACTAATGGATTCTTGGACTTTCCCTTAGTAGATAGCCATTGTTGGCCTAGCTGGACTGCAGCTTGAAAGCCATTCTAACAATTTCCACACATATGGGATTTATGAATATGTATATGTGTATATATATAAATATATATGTATATTTTTCTATGTATCTACATTTATCTGTATATTCATTCTATGTATATGTACTTATAAGTATATATATATATATATATATATATATATATATATGATAATTCTATCACTTTTATTCCACTAGAGAACCCAGAATATAGCATACATCATCTTTATAGAGACTGAAAAGCTTTCAGATTCTGTTAGCTATTTTGGGACTTGAACTACTAAGGCACAATATATCTGTCAGTTGGGAATATTTCTCTTTCCCTCTTTGGTAATAATCAAGTTGAAAACACTCCAAGTGGGATCTACAATATATATGTGAACAGACTTCGTCTTCCTCAATCCAGTTCCCCTTGTGCTATAATGAAAATACTTCTTATTCAACAGGAGATGCACTCTGTGGTATGTCATGGCACCTTTCCCCATGGGAAACTCTTTGTCATTCCCACTACTGATTCAGACCACACAACCCTTCCACTCTTCACCCAGAGCATCAGCAGCTACTTCTGGGCCCATTTCCTTCTCATAGGAAGTACAAAGTTTGTGTTCATCATCCAGCTCTATGAGTCCTGACAGTTGGTAGCTAGAAAGGAGACATTCCACTTCATCTTGACATAGCCGACTACCTAGGAAGCATCATGGAAAGGGAGCCAAATTAGCATTCTTTTTTTTTTTTTTTGAGAGAGAGAGAACTCATAATTAGGTGTTTATTGCAAAGATAGTTCAATTTTTGTTCAGAATCAAAAATATTTAAGATACATACATAAGCATTCCTGCTTAATACAGCATATCAGATAGACGTAAGACTATACAAATTGAAACATTAAGCTATTAGAATAACAGCAGTTAAGAACTCCTAGACAAATACCCTTAGGGAACTTTCTCTATGTGCTCTATCTCAGACTGACCTAGTTATATACAAAGTAACAAAGAAAGAGATGTGACTATGATGTTTCTACTCACTACTTGGTGTGAACACATAGTCATGTTTTCCATTAAAAGCAAAATCCCAGGTAGCACCAATAGAAACAGTGCACAGTGTTAAAAGGGGGGCTGGGCTGGGCTCAAAGTGATGAGCACAGAACAAAAAGAACATGAGATGGTCATAGATCCCTTCTCCATCTGGGCCAGAGTTAAAACTCCTGGAGAGAGAAATAGTGAGGAAAAGGTGGCTGATGAGAAGGGAGAGGGGACACACCAGAAGGTTCCTCATGACTTTTTCTCAAACATCATCTACCTACAGCAAGGAAACACATCTCTCGTAGGGTCTAAGAAAAGCTGGGTCTGTTCTCCTGAGTGACCTATACCGGTCATCTGCATCTCACAGTCACCTTCACTAAGGGTCCTTCAGTTCCCTCTGCCCATCACGCCTGCCCTCTCTATCCCTGGAGCATCCTCTATCTTCCTTTCTCCTTTCCCATATTCCTTAGTCAGCCACACACCCTGCTGCAGACCATGGCCATGCAGAATAAAGTAGTAATGGTGTGCTCTGCTCCCTGACTCAGAGGCTGATGGGAGGGGCTTAAGCAACTGACTGGAACCCTATGTAGTAGAGAGGGAACTGGATCCTGATTTTTCCAGGCTTTGAGTAGGGTGTCAGACATCCTCTCTTCTTTCTCAGCCTCTCAACATCTGAGAGTGGTACACACAGCTGTGAGTATGATTGCCTCTGCCTCTCTTTCTTTATTCTGGGCAGCTCAGATGGGAACAGCAGACTCCAATAGCAGCAGCACAGACCCAGCTGCCTCCAGTGGAAACACTGCTCCAGGCAGTGGTGGCTGCTATTGCTGCTGTTTCTTAACTCACTTTGTTAAGTGAATACATGTTATCTGCATGTCTGTAAGTGACATGTATGAATGCCTGGTGCCTCTGGAGAATAAGGGATGGATACCCCGAGGCTGCATTTGGAGATGGTCAGAGCAGGGAATGGAACCTCGGTTAGATGCAAGAGCAGAAAGTAATCTTCCCACTTGGCCATCTCTTTATTTTTTTCATTTTTTTTATAGAATAGAGTTTATTTAGGGCATGGGGAGGGGAGTCAAGAGGGTAGTAGAGGCAGAGAAAGGCAGAGAATAAAGAAATAGAGTAGAGGGGTAGAGGCTGGCCATGAGCACAAGGGGAGAGGAGGGAGGGGAATGGGAAGAAGGGGTAAAGGGAAAGCAAGAGAGCAAGAGCCCATCTCTTTATTTTTATCTTCTTTATCCTTGTCTGTGAAATGCAATCCTCTCCCCTCTACAAATAAAGTGAAAGTCTCATGATGTTCTCCTTTTGTGTTCCACATCATGTATCATGGGCCCTCTTAGGAACCTGCTCTGATCAGGCACTTGCTGTGTTCGATTTTCTATTTCCAAAAGTCTGTGACAAGATTTCTCTCCTGTACATGGTATGGCTAGCAGATGGCACACACTTGAACCTCACCCCTGATTGCGTGATTCTCGTGCTTCCTGTGAGGCAGTTGCTTTCTGAACAGGTCACCTCCATCTTCCTGTCACCCTGCTTTCCCCAGATCTTTGTGGCATTCAGCCTGTTCCCCCAGAACAGACATTGCATTTGTTGCTGCTACTGTCTGAGTAAAGAAAAATATTTTTGTTTAGTTGGCCTTGGACTTTGTGTGGCTATGGTCCAGATCCCAACAGTAAACTCAGCAAAGAGAGGCATTATCTGTGAAGGCATTGTGCAGATGTAGCTGAATTTTAACAATTAAAGATAAAACAGATGATCAGGAGGCTGAAAGCTGCTGTCCCACGAAAACACAATGCTCCTGAGCCCATCGTTTGATAGGGAACCACTGGGCTAGGGAAGTGGCACAGTAGTTAACAGCACTTACTGTTCTTGCCAAGAATCTTGGTTTGATTCTTAGCAATCACAACCAAACATGGTGGCTCACCTCTGCCTGCAACTCCAGTTCTAGGGGATACAATGCTCTCTCTTGGTCTCCAAGGACACCAGGAAAACTTTTGATGCATATACATAATGCAGTTAAATCACTTGTACACATACAATACAAACATATCCAAAGAGGTGTTAAAAGTAAACCACCTCAAAGACAGACCCAGATTGCCTTCCTAGGAGGACAGATCAGGTCCCAGGAAGCTCCACAGCAAGTGCAGTCAGTTTTTGATCATTTCACTACTTCTCTGTCACTCAGATGAGAGTGGTGGCTTGGAAGAGACATTAAGATATTTGGATACTTGGTCCTTAGTTGGTGGCAGCTGCTTGGATAGGTTTAGGTGGCATTCTTGCTGAAGGAAGCATGCCACTAGTGGTGTACACGGCTTTGTGCCAGGAGCCATCTAGGAGAGGCTAAAAACTAGCAGATGATCTTCCTGAGATGGTTTCACTGTGAACTATGAAGCATGATGAATGAACCCTTCAGGCAAGATTAAAAGGGACTACATTTTAGGAAAGATTCCTGTTATTAATATGCCTTTCCTACTCTATCTATCTATCTATCTATCTATCTATCTATCTATCTATCTATCTATCTAACTAATCTATTACTAGTTATTAGTCCACCCACCCTTCTGGGCAGATGATTTCTTAGTTCTTTTTTTTTTTTTTTTTTTAGGTTTTTCGAGACAGGGTTTCTCTGTGTAGTCCTGGCTGTCCTGGAACTCACTCTGTAGACCAGGCTGGCCTCGAACTCAGAAACCCGCCTGCCTCTGCCTCCCAAGTGCTGGGATTACAGGCGTGCGCCACCACGCCCTGCTGATTTCTTAGTTCTTAATGATGATCCTACAAGAATTCCTAAAATTGCCGGGCGGTGGTGGCACACGCCTTTAATCCCAGCACTTGGGAGGCAGAGGCAGAGGCAGGTGGCTTTCTGAGTTCAAGGCCAGTCTGGTCTACAGAGTGAGTTCCAGGATATCCAGGGCTACACAGAGAAACCCTGTCTCGAAAAAAAAAATTCCTAAAATTACACTAGTGATTATTAAGCCCTTTAAAATAGGACTGCTATTAAAGCCCTCTCGATATGAAAACTGCAATTAGGACTCTTCCTGTCTTTACATGTCACCAGGTAATTGCTTCTGAGATAGAAAGCAGGCATTTACAGCTTAGAACACATTCCAAAAGGTTTTAAAAACTCTTAGCCAAAGATCATTAAATGAGACTAATGATTTATTGTAGGTGCAAAGACAGAAGATAAAATGTTGACTGGGTTTATCTTTATAAACCTTCAAGGCAGGGAGGAGGGAGCCTGGAAAGGGAGGGAATAATATGAAATGTAAATAAAAAACGAAAAAAAAATAAACCTTCAGTGCTAACTTAGTCATAGGTAAGTCACTTTCAATGAACCTATGACAAGTACTGACTGTCTAGTTAGATAGCTAGTCTTAATGGAAACACATGTAAACATCTCTGTTATAAATTTCTTATTTAATTCATGATTGGAATTTATGTTTGAAATTTTAGTGAAATTCTGTAAAAAGAAAAAAGTAAAATAAAAAATATGCTCAGAAATCCATTTCCCTAGAAAAGGTACAAAAAACTAGGAATGATCATTATATTACATTAGAGCAGAAGGAGTCAGAAGGAGAGAGCAAGATTAGGAAGAGGAGGAGCAGAGCAACAGAAATTAAGAGAGCACATAGAGTCTGATAGATTTCCCCCTTTTACTTTCCCTTAGACATAAAGAGGGCATGGACAGGAGCAGAAGAGAGCAATACACAGAATGCAGAGGGAAAGAGGCCCCAAGCAGAAGCTGCAGCGAGCAGAGCAGAGCAGGCAGGCGTCTCCTTGCCACGGGACAGAACAGGTCTTTTTCTTAACAGCAAGGCAGGCTTAGTCTTACTAAAGAGGACAAAGCTTTTTTCCTACAGACTTGGATTTAATTCATTTAACAATAAAAGTGTAGAAGCTTCTTCCTTTCTCTATGCAATAAAGATTGGAGCTTATTTTTCATCCAGAATGAGTGAGTACTTTCTGTTGTGTTTGAGAGAGGGAGGGAGGGAGGGAGGGAGAGAGAGAGAGAGAGAGAGAGAGAGAGAGAGAGAGGCAGAGTGAGAGAGTAGAGGAATAGAAGCAGGCCATGAGCATATGGAAAGAGAGGAGGATGGGGAGAGGGGAGAACAGGTGAAAGAGGACAGAGCAGAAGCGAAAAGATAAGACAAGAGAGGTACAGAGAGGGGAGGGGCCAAGAAACCTGGCTATTGCCAGGTAACTGCGGGGCAGAGCCTAGACAAAATGCCAACACTTTCTACACTGGCACTTGGTCTTTTGTTCCATATGCATATGTAAGTATGGATGTGTGTGTGTGTAAGTGTGTAATCATGAGATAAGTAAGTAGTTGGGTCCAGCAGGAGTGCATGAAGGTGTATGAGTATGTGTTCATGGTTGCATATGTATATGAATGTATGTGTTTATGCATATTTTCTTGTGTAAAAGATTTCCTTCTTAGAGTGATTCTCTTCTTCTGGTTCAATAAAAGTTTATTGCTCCAAACTTCTCTCCTGTCTGACAAGTGAGAGACAAGTCTTCTGGGCAAGAGAGAAAAAAGCCTTAGCAATTAATCCTTTTTAGAATTTTTTAGAAGCCAGTAGTTTCATCATTCAGTGTAATGATACAAGGCCGGAGACCACCAGTCTTTAAAGCTGCCTCTAAGTCAACCCTGTGTCCTGCTTCAACCCATTCCAGGCTGGGCAGACTCCTGGCACCTTTGAAACCCTAACCCCATTTCTCAGTCTCTGCATCTTGCTTGAGGTTTAGGATATGGGCTCTCATCTTGGCCTCGTGTCACATGCCTGTCATTCCAGCAGGGAGAAGGCAGAGGCAGGTGGATCTCTGTTCAGGGAAAATGCACTTGAAAAGAGGATCCTGGTATGGTACTAAACCCTGGGGGACAGCAGCTTCTGGTCCTGGGCTATCAGAAGGCCCATCAGGCCTCAGGGAGATGTCACTAAATAAGCTACTTTCTCAGTAGGTTGTTAGGTGGACAGGCCACAGTCGAAAAAGATATTCAGAAATGAGACATTGTTGGAAGGACATAACAACTCCCATGTGTGTTGAGAGCTGCCTAGGAAGGAGACACAAGGACTTTTGTCTGACAGAGCATCTCCTGTTCCCCATATGGTTGTGGAAATCTTATGTCATCTAGAGAAAGAGATTGAGGTCAGCTCTCAACCATGCTGCCCCTTCCCCTCTCCCTCAGCAAGTGCCTAAGGCTTCAAGGCACATCCTCTGTGGGTCACTAACTCTAAGGAATCCATTATACAGCAATAAAGAGATACAGAGGCCCTAAACTCAGGACCTCTTGCGGTCATTTCTAGCCGACCCAGAAGCCACAGGCAACATAGAACCCACAGTACTTGAGGAAGACACTCTGGGGGGATGGACACCAAGCAACTAAGGTACATGGAATATACCCGAATCTGAGATCGCAAGATGGGACAGAGGACAATTCTTGTGACCCATTCATCAGCTTGTTGCCTTCTCACTACATGCAGAACTATTTGATACAGGGACAGACATAGCACGGCCTCTCAGGTTGAATATATTTACTGCCTGCCATTTATAGAAAAACAAGCAAACCAACAGCAACAATAACAGCAACAACAGCAACAACAAACGAACCTACTATTTCCTAAAAGAATACCATTGAACTTGGGCTTGGGAAGTAAGGGCAGAAGCTTCCGTGTGTTTCCACCCAATACCATTGTCAGAGACCTCCATAGTGGACACTGTTATGAGCCTGAGCAGTTGAGCTATTTTCAGGCATGAGCACGTATCGCCACCTGGTGGAAGAGGAGGGTAAATCACATGATGATTGGGAAAGAGAATATAGTGCTTGGATTCTGGAGTGTGGGTTTTACAGTGTGAAATCTTGCCTTAAAACACAACAACAAAGCTGGGCGGTGGTGGCGCACGCCTGTAATCCCAGCACTTGGGAGGCAGAGGCAGGCGGATTTCTGAGTTCGAGGCCAGCCTGGTCTACAGAGTTAGTTCCAGGACAGCCAGGGCTACACAGAGAAACTCTGTCTCAAACAAAAACAAAAACAAAAACAAAGAAAACCAACAACAAACAAAAACAAAACAAAAAACCCAAAAGAACAAAAACAAACAAACAAAAAAACACGGCAACAACAACCACAACAACAATAAAGAAGGAAAAAGGGAAAGAAAAAGGTAAATATGTGGGTGGCTGTGGTTGCCTCTTCCCTGAATGCTCCTTTTGTCACTTGCTGGTAAAATACATTGGGAGGGTGGGAAGGGAAGTTCTATGGTAAAGAGGTCCAGGAATGGTGAAGGGCTTGTGAGGAGTCCCAGGCAAATGCATTCTTCAGAGCATAAACGGCCTTAGGTTCAGGGGAGTAGTCTGAGACCTCCTCCTAGCGGGTCCACATTGTGCACATCAAACACATCCTGTCTTGGTGACTCGCTTTAGTCTTCCTGAGGACCCCAGTGGGGCTGAGGGTGGTACTCGCATTTCCCTTGCTTCGTCATGCCCTCCTTATTCGGGTAGCCCTGATACTGTCCTCCCATAGTAACTTTTCCCCTAACTGCCAATCCACTGAAGCCTGGATGGAGAAAGGACACGATGGGTGAAGGTCACCGCGGACTGGTGTCACTATGGTAACGAAGAAGAAGAAGAAGAAGAAGAAGAAGAAGAAGAAGAAGAAGAAGAAGAAGAACAACAACAACAACAACAAGAACAACAAGAACAAGAAGAACAAGAAGAAGAAGAACAAGAACAAGAAGAACAAGAAGAGGAGGAGGAGCCAAGGAGCTTCCCTTCGAGGAGAAATGAGGCCTTCCAGGTCAGTACCTTCATGCCTCCTCGCTTCTTTCTTCTCCAGTTAGAACCCTGCAACTTAAACCGCCACGGTGCTTGGATCACTGACAGCTGGGTAGAGCCAAAAGGCAGAGCCTGGAGGGATGGTTCCTTGCTGAAACCCAGCCAGTGACAGGAGTGACTGGAGCTGAAAAGTGAAGAGATCTTAGAATGGGCCGGCAGAGGATCCACCCACCCACCCCCACCCCCACCCCCGCGGAGATTCACAAAAATTCCAGGTGTCTGGTCCATGAATTCATTCTGAAGGTTCCCTTGTACTCTAGCCAGTTCCCACCTTTATTTACATCTCTTCAGGGGTTACTCCTGCTCTCTGTGGCCCCAGCACTCCCTGCCCTGCAGACTGCTCTCATCCCAGTCTTGCCAAAGCACAAAGCGACCACAGCTTTGAGCTAAGAGGTGCGGGCACTGATGTCCAGGGTTCCCACAACTCGCTGTCCCTGCAATTCACTCACTCACCACAAGTGTTTCAAGAACAATCAGCTGAAGGAGAAAGCAGGAGCAAAGAATACTGTTCAGACTTCAGCCCTGGTGCTTCTGCAGGCCACAGCCGGAACCCGACAAACTTATTACCAATGGCCAGTCGCAGTCCTGTCAGGTGTCCGTGTCCACGTCCACGCCCTCCCCTGTCACCCTTGGGAGTTCCTGCCCTTGCTAAGTAGATTTGTCTCCCCTCCAACCCCAGGTCTCTGATACTAGCCAGTCTCTGCTCTGCCCAGATTCCTCTGCTCCTTACCAAACTTCTGACTCATTATGCTATGGCCCGTTGTACAGGAGAGCTGAATTTCTGCACCCTTTTCTGCTCTTGTTTTCCTTTCCTTTTTTTTTTTGAAAAAATTTTTATTAGATATTTTCTTTGTGTACATTTCAAATATCCCCTTTCCTAGTCCACCCCCCACCAAACCCCCCTATCCCATGCCTCTTCCCCCTGTTTCTATGAGGGTTTTCTCCTACTGACCCATCCACACCTGCCTCCCCACCCTCCCTTGTATTCCCCTATACTGGGTCATCCATCTAGCCTTCACAGGACTAAGGTCCTCTCTTCCCATTGATCCCTGACAAGGCCATCCTCTGTTACATGTGTGGCTGGAGCCAAGGGTCCTTCCATGTGTACTCTTTGGTTGGTGGTTTAGTCCCTGGGAGCTCTAGGGGATCTGGTTGGTTGATACTGTTATTCTTCCTATGGGTTGCAAACGCCTTCAGCTCCTTTAGTCCTTTCTTTAACTCCTCCATTGGAGACCCCATGCTCAGTCCAATGGTTGGCTGCAAGCATCTGCCTCTGTATTTGTCAGGCTCTGGAAGAGCCTCTCAGGATACAGCTATATCAGGCTCCTTTCAGCAAGTACTTCTTGGCATCCACAATAGTGTCTTGATTTGGTGACTGTATATGGGATGGATCCCCAGATAGGGCAGTCTTTAGATGGCCTTTCCTTTAGTCTCTGCTCTACACATTGTCTCTGTGTTTGTTCCTGTGAATATTTTCTTCCCCTTTCTAAGAAAGACCGACGCACTTTCTTAGTCTTATTTTTCTTCTTGAGCTTCATGTGATCTGTGAATTGCATCTTGGATATTCTTAGCCTTTGGGATAATATCCACTTATCAGTGAGTGCAAACCATGTGTGTTCTTTAGTGACTGGGTTACCTCGCTCAGGATATTTTCTAGGTCCATCCATTTACCTAAGAATTTCATGAATTCATTTGCTTTTAATAGCTGAGTTAATACTCCATTATGCAAATGTACCACATTTTCTGTATCCATTCCCCTGTTGAAAAATATCTGGGTTTTTTCCAGAGTTTGGCTATTATAAATAAGGCTGCTATGAACATAGTGGAACATGTGTCCTTATTACATGTTGGAGAATCTTTTGGGTATATGCCCAGGAGTGCTATAGTTGGGTCCTCAGGTAGTATACTATGTCCAATTTTCTGAGGAACCACCAGTCTGATTTCTAGAATGGTTGGACCAGCTTGGAATGCCACCAACAATGTGTTCCTTTTTGTCCATATCCTCGACAGCATCTGCTGTCACCTGAGTTTTTGATCTTAGCCATTCTGACTGGTGTGAGATGGAATCTCAGGGTTGTTTTGATTTGCATTTCCCTGATGACTAAGGATGTTGACCATTTCTTTAGGTGTTTCTTGGCCATTCAATATTCCTCAGTTGTAAATTCTTTATTACACTCTTTACTCCATTTTTAATAGTGCTATTTGATTCTCTGGAGTCTAACTTCTTGAGTTTTTGTATATATTAGCCCTCTATCAGATGTAGGATGGCAAAGATCTTTTCTCAATCTGTTGGTTGCCGTTTTGTCCTATTAACAGTGTCCTTTGCCTTACAGAAGCTTTTTACGAGGTCCCATTTGTTGATTCTTGATCTTAGAGCATAAGCCATTGATGTTCTGTTCAGGAACACCCCCTCCCCCATGTGTTTGAGGCTCTTCCCCACTTTCACCTCTATAAGTTTCAGTGTATCTGGTTTTCTTTCTTTCTGGTGCTTAGCTCTCTCATTGAGCGGGGGAGAGGCAATTTTAATGAAACTGATAGTCCTCTGATTTGGTCAGGTTCCCCGGCCATTTCTTCAGTTCCCAGAAATGTAGGGCTCCCCCACCCGATTCCACCTCCTCACTCTCCACTCCCAAGCTCTACCCACAGGAATGCTAGGATTGCTCCTGGTTTTTGTTTTCCACTGAGAACAGGAATGACTTAATATGAACTGATCAATGAATTCTTCATGGGGAAAAATTAAAACAAAACCTAACATTCTAATACAGGAACAATTAAAATTGGGACATAAAAACCTTCAGTCCTTTGGAATTCATAAAAAGACAAAAAATAAATTTTAATTTCAACTGTTAAGTGGTCTTAGGGGCATAAATGTGGCTGTAAAAACAATGGGGCTCCACATCCAGGGCTCCCTGGGATTCTTCAAGAACATTAAATTACTATGCTTGACTTTATTTCTTTACACTCTGATGACTGCATTCTCTGTATTGTATTCCCACTTTCAACAATCAACAACCAATGGCTCAATATCAATGGAAAGTTTTACCAGAGGGAATCAAAAATAACCCCTCTATTTGTCAATTATATAAATAAAGCACTTAAGCCCAATGCTGATTAAATTTCCTGAAGTATTGGTCATTAATTATAGAGATGATATTCTCCTTTCCTGCTTATTTAATCAATACATAAATGAGTACTTAACTTTTATTGTAAATAACCTAAGAAGAGCAAATTTTACACATAGTTCCAGAGAAAATGCAAAAGTAATCACTTAATAATTATTGAGAATAAATTATTGTTCAACAACAGATTTGCCACCATCCTCTCAGCTTAACACTTCCCAAACAAGGCACCCTGCAGGACTGAGTGTCTGCCTCACAGGGAGTTCCTGGCACATCACTCAGGAGAGGCAGAACACAGGCCACAGTTAGTCATGGGGGTCCATGTTTTTCCTGATTGGGAAACAGCAAGATCTAGTGTGACTGCTGTGGTTCCCAGTCTCCTGTGTACCCAGGTGCCTCTGGCATACCTCTGGGAGTTGGGACCAAGGGTCCCAGGTCTATCTTTCCCTCAGGGCATGTTAAACAGAAAAGGCAGAACAGAGCCCAGGATGAGGTCAAAACCCAGTTTGCTCCTGAGTGAACTTGGAGAGTTTGGTGTGGCTGGAAGAGAGAAGGTCTTTTCTGGGTGAAATGGGAATGGCACCAACTTCTGTCTTAGTTTGGGTTTCACTGCTGTGAAAAGACACCATGACCAATGCAAGTTTTATAAAAGGCAACTTTTAATTGGGGCTGGCTTACAGGCTCAGAGGTTCAGTCCATTGTCATCAAGGCAGAAACATGGCAGCATCCAGGCGGATATGGTACAGGAGGAGCTGAGAGTCTATCTCTTCATCTGAAGGCGGCTAGTGGAAGACTGACCTCCGGGCAACTAGGGTGAAGGTCTTAAGCCCACACCCACAGTGACACACCTACTCCAACAAGGCCATACCTCCTAATAGTGCCACTCCCTGGGAAAAGCATATACAAACCATCACATTCCACTCCCTGGAGTCCCTTTAATACTCAAGTTATATATTTTGTACTTTTCCTTTCTCAGCTTACTATGTTTGTTAAAAATTCTCTTCATCAGACTTAACCAGAGAACAAAGTCTTTGTTGGGCTTTTTTGAGACTTCCTTTGCAGATGCAATTAATATAAATCTCTTTACCTTAGTCCTAGAAGGTCTCTTCAGACAATGGCAAAAAGCAGCCATGCTCTTCACCAAAACATCACAAAAACAGTTTCTCAGCCATATATTAAAGTTCTTCTCCACTGAAACCTCTTGGGCTGTCAGGCCTACGCAGTTCAAATGACCCTCAACACCACTGCTTTCCATATTCCTACTAGGCTGGCCCATTAAGCCCCACTTAAAGCATTCTGTGGCTTTCCAAATCCAAAGTCCCAAAATCCACATTCTTCCAAACAAAAGCATGATTAGGCCTATCACAGCAATACCCCAGTCCCTGGTACCAACTTCAAAAGTCCCTGTAGTCTATAGCAGTCTCAACAGTGTTAAAAGTCCAAAGTTCAAGGTCTCTTTTGAGATTCATCCAAACATTTAACTGTAATCCCCCAAGCAAGACAGGAAACCAGCTGGGCAAAGTCCAAACTTGCATCTCCATGTCTCATGGCAAAGCAGTCTTCAGATATCCAACTCCTTTTTCATCTTTGTTGACTTCAAAAGGGTTCTTTCTCCTGGGCTTGTTCCACTCCCTGTTAGCAGCTTTCCTTGGCAGGCATCCTGTGGCTCTGGCATCTTTAACATCTTGGGCACCCAAAGTCAATTTCAGCTTCACAGCTTCTTGTTCCAATGTCTGAGATCCACACATGATCTTCTGTGTATCTCCAAAGAGCTGGTGTCACTTCTCCAGCTCAGCCCTCTGTAGCACTCTAAGTTCAGATTGATCCACTCCACTGCCACTGCTGTTCTTGGTGGTCATCCCATGGTACTGGCATCTCCAATATGCTAGAGTCTTCCACTGCAACTATACTTCACCAAAGCCTCTCATAGGCTCTCTTCATGGTACCAAGTCTCAACTCCTTTGCATGACCCCTTCAGCCCTGGGCTGTCAATTACAACTGAGGGTACACTTTCAGCAATGGCCTCCCATAGCCTCTTACAGTACCAAGCCTCAGCTGTTCTTCATCATGCCTTTATGCCTTCAAAACCAGTACCACCTGGATGATTCTTATACATTACCAAGTACAGCTGTAGCATGAGGAACACTTGGCTATCTCTGGAATACAGCTTCTTTGTGCTCTCAGAAAACACTTCCCATATTTCATCTCAGTGATGCTGGTCTTTTCTTAATCACCACTAATTTCTTAGCTCCAGCTAACCAGCATCAATTGTTTCAGTAGTCTCCTTTTCCTCTTGAATATAAAGCCAGAGACACATGGCTGAATCTGCTGAATTCTGCTGCTTGCAGGAGCTGGAACATTGACCCCCTTGTTCTATTACATTATCACTAGCTTCCTTTTTCCCAGCTCCTTCACTGCCTAAGTTGGCTGTCCTGAATCTTGCTCCTTAGACTGACTTTGAACTCAAGAGATCTGCATGCCTGTCTCCTAAACACTGGGATTAAAGGTGTAGTCCACCAAGCCTGGATTTAAGTTTTTCTTCACCTAGAATTTGCTCTGTTCTAGGCTGTCCTTGAACTCGAGATCTGCTTATCTTTGCCTCCTGGGATTAAAGGCTTGTACTACCAAGCCTTGACCTAAATTTAGCTGGGTGGAATCTTGCCCCCAAGGTCACCATTCCTTTAATTCAATTTAATATCCTTGAATTTAGCTCCATTTCACTTCCCATTCACCCAGAAAAGGCACAGCTCTTTACAATGAAGGCCTCCCCTTTGAGGTGATTCTTGATTAAGAGAAGAGTCTGTGCTTATTCAAACTGCTTTATTTGGTGATAGATGAGAATGCATACACCTTACTTAGGGTGAACCAGGGATTAAATACCTTTTGCAGGAAGAAATGCCCAGGAAGAGAAGCTCATTGGCTGACTGTCCAGGTCCTGTCTAGACAGACATCTCATTGGCATGGAGAACTCCAGGTTTTTATGCTTCGGGATCGATTGCCATGGAACTCTTAGTGGGATGTCATGGTTCCATGTTCCAGAGCAGGTAGAGTTAGACAGAGCGTGGCCCTAATGCTCTCAGTTTTGAAACTTCTGGGATTTGGGCTCACTCAGCCTTGTCAGTTCTGTCTGGTGACACCGTTTACTTGTACCACAGTATCTCTCAATTTCTTAAGAAAATTTATGGGTTAATGCTGGTGAGGGCCCTGGGATAGGAGGGTGGGAGAAGTAGCCATGTCCCTCACCTGCTACATCATTTGGGAGAAAGAGCTCTGCATCTTGCCTTTACAGCAGGATAGAGCTGGTCTTGCTTGTCTGCATTGCTGGTGGCCGCCCTGAGGGTGTGTGTGCTGGGCCAATCAGCTCAGATACCTCTCAGGCCAAGATTTAGGACTTTGAATTGGCTCACTCCAGCATGAAAAGGTTGATCCTACGGATCACCATTGACACAGGGCAACAACAGGATGTCTGAGAGGAGTCCTAGTGAGGTTCCAGTATTGATAGAGTAGAAGAAGACAGGGGACTTGTACCAGAGCAATGAGTCATTACAAGGAACATATGCAAGCGAAGAGAGCAAAGAATTGTAGACGAAAGAGTGTACTGTAGCACACAGTGTGACACATTACAACTTCCTTGAGATTTTTCTTCCCTCTGTTAGTGGGAGAGGTTGCAATGTTGGATGGACCTATGAAAGAAGGTAGAGATGAGTGGGATTGGGGTGCATAATGTAAAATTCACAAAGAACTAATGAATAGTTAAAAATAATAATGCTGCTAAAGCGGTAGCTAATATAATTGATTCGTTATTTCCATACCAATTACTTATACTTCCTCCTCATGACCTATTGGAATTATATGTCAACAAGAAAATACTATTATAGAAATCTATACATATCACAATTCTCTACATTGATCTTTAACTCTTATTTACAATATATTGTAGCCTTGGTAGTGATGAGAAGGTAATGTGCTAAACAACTTACTGACAAAGAGCTTCCAAAAATTTCCGTGCTGCTAAATAAAGCCCATGTTGATTAATTGCTACGCTCTGAAAGCAGCATTAGCATGTTGCCCAGGATTAATAGATAATCATTATTCAAAAGATTTTTTTGAAGGTACCCTATGTATGCTGTCTAAAATTTAATGTAAAAAGCCTAGAGAGATAACTTTTAATGCTTTTAAAGATGATTCTTCAAAAGGACAAGAAGAATATGCTTTATATTGAAATTCCATATATTCCCCACAAAGGACTCACTCCTGGCTTTGTAATGCTCAACAGTCTAAACTCACCACAATCAATCAGCATTTATTGGCTATTTCTCAACCACTGGATATTTTTAACTAACATATATATAGATTAGCATGAGGGATAGAGATGCACTGAGAATGAAAACCTACCCAATTTGAGGAAAATGGAATGTTGCACAAGGGGTGTGGCTGTGGAGAGATTATAATGAAAGAAGGAAAACATTTAAAATGAGGTCCTGGGAGATGGAGAGTCCAGTTACAGGAAAATGGGAATGAATGAAACTAGGCTTGGAGACAGAAATGACAAAAAGGTTTAATGAATTCCTTCAGCTGAGTTCCCTTGTCTTAAAAATAAAAAATAAACAGGTAAGTAAAGCCAATCCTACTGAGACACAGTCATTCATACTGAACTGCTGGCACCTCTGTCTTCAGAGAGCACCTGCAGGAAGAGCCTGCCTAAGAGGGAAGCTGGGAACCAGGCTGTTGCTGGCAGGAGGCAGCCAAAGGGTTGGTATAGTGAATCATCTGTTACTGAGAATGTGGGGAGCTGCTTTCCCTGCTGATGCCTGGTCAAATTACACATCTGTCCAAAGGTGCACTAGCAGTGCTAGCCAAATAAGGAATTTTATCTTGTCCTTCGCATCAAAAAACGGAGAGATTCTCATTCCTGAACTTTTGGACACTTAGCTCAGTCAAAGACCACCCAGATTTTTTTGTATTTATGATTATCAGAATTCATTTAAAGAATTTTTACTTTTGTTCATTATAACAAAAATTAAAAACAACAGCATGAGCATATGTGAGATGAATCTAAGAAGGAAAATATGGGTACAATGAAATCAAGAAACTTTAAAAAATCAATGGATAGATTCAGATTTTTTTCCTATATAGAACCCTCTCCTAGCTTGTTTTCTTCACTGTCATCTATTTTATCTTATTGTATTTTTAAAATTTTTTTATTTATTGAATATCATCTTCATTTACATTTCCAATGGTAAAACCTTTCCGGATTTCCCCAAAGGCCTCCAACCCTTCCTCCCACCCCCTGCCTCTAAGTATATGCCCCTCCACCCGACCCACTCCCACCTCCTCAATTTCCCTTTGTTGGGGCATCTATTGAGCCTTCACCTGACCAAGGACCACTCCTTCCACTGATGCCCAACAAGGCATTGGTCTGCCATATTTTTGGCTGGAACCATGTGTACCCCTTGGTTGATGGTTTAGTCCCTGGGAATCCTGTTGCGTCTGGGTGGCCGAAATCATTGTTCTTCCCATGGGGCTGTAAACCCCTTCAGCTCCTCCAGACCACCCTCCAGCTTCTCCATTGGGGACCTCACTCCCAGTCCAATGGTTGGCTACTAGCATCTGCCTCTGTATTTATAAGGCTCTGGCAAGGCCCCTCTGGAGACAACCATGGCATGTTCCTTTTGGTATACACTTCTTGTTGTCCATAGTAGTGTCAGGATTTGGTAACTGTTTATAGGGTGAATCCCGATGTAGGGAAGTCTCTGGGTGGCCTTTACTTCAGTCTCTGCTCCACACACTGTCTCCCTTATTACTGCTTTGAGGATTTTGTTCACTTTCTCAGAGGAACCAAAACACCCTCACTTAAGTCCTCCTTCTTCTTGAGCTTCCTTATTGGGTGAATTGTAACTTGTTTATTTTGAACTTTTGGGCTAACAGAGCTAAAGAGGGAATTCTCAACTGAGGAAACTTGAATGGCTCTAAAGCACCTAAAGAAATGTTCAGCATCCTTAGTTATCAGGGAAATGCAAATGAAAACAACACTGAGATTCCACCTCATACCAGTCAGAATGGCTAAGACAAAAATCTCAGGGGACAGCAGATGGTGGAGAGACTATGGAGAAAGAGGAACACTCTTCCATTGCTGGTGGGAATGCAAGCTGGAAAAACCGCTCTGGAAATCAGTTTGGCAATTCCTCAGAAAATAAGACGTAGTACTACCTGAGGACCCAGCTATACCACTCCTGGGCATATACCCAGAAGATTCTCCTACATGTAATAAGGACACATGCTCCACTATGTTCATAGCTGCCTTATTTATAATAGCCAGAAGCTGGAAAGAACCCAGATGTCCTTCAACAGAGGAATGGATACAGAAACTGTGGTATATATACACAATGGAGTACTATTCAGCTATTAAAAACAATGAATTCATGAAATTCTTAGGCAGATGGATGGAACTAAAAAGTGTCATCCTGAGCGAGGTAACCCAATCACAGATTTTTTTTTTTTTTAAATATCAGGTCAAAGCAGGAAAACATCATTTTCCCAGGAAACGAATGAAGTCACAAGATGGTTCATACTTTGATGTGTCCAACCAGGACAGTATCCTGGAGACAACTGGACAAACAGAGTGTCTGAAGATAGATGACAAATACATCAAGTAGAAGAAATGTAAGCTGATAACTTGGGAAGACATGGAGATTTTAACTCATCTAACTCATACCTTAAGAAAACAATAAGGACAGAATTCTACTGACCTCAAATGATGCTGTTATATCTTCTGACCGTATTATATATTAATTCTCAGTTTGTAAACACAAGATCCATGGGTGGGATGGGTAAGGTCAGGTGAAATTAGAAGCCCACCTGTAATATGAGTGCTATACACTCTAGTGGAATAGATAATGTTGTTTTTTTCATGCTAACATTGATTTTTTTTGGGGGGGGGTAATTTTTTGTCTTGTTTGTTTGCTTTTTTTTTTTTTTTTTTTTTTTTGGTTTTTCGAGACAGGGTTTCTCTGTATAGCTCCGGCTGTCCTGGAACTCACTCTGGAGACCAGGCTGGCCTCGAACTCAGAAATCCACCTGCCTCTGCCTCCCAAGTGCTGGGATTAAAGGCGTGCGCCACCACCGCCCGGCGCTAACATTGATTTTAGGCTTTTAAAATTACCAGTCCCAAGAATGACTACTACAATAAAAAGAGAGATCTCAAAGATGGCCTGTATATTTAGTAAAAGTTCTAATATAGCAGAAAAATATTAACTGAAATTAATCAAGAGATGGGTAAGTTAAGAACCACTCTTTCACAAACTAAAGCTGCTACAGATTATTTTTTGCTCAGGCATAATCTTGGTTGTCAACAATTTTCTGGCATGTGTTGTTTTAATGTGTCAGATTTTTCTCATACTATTGATGGTCAAATTAATGATCTGAATAAAGAGATAGAAAAGAGTCTCTCTAGAGATCTTTGAATGGCTGTCATGGTTAAGATGAGCTTTTCCTTTTTTGGTCCTCTGTTAATCCTTTTTATAATTCCTTCATGCTTGCCTATATCCATTAGAGAAGCCACACAAGCAATGCATTCAGCATTGGCTTTGATTACAGCAAACGCTGTCTTTTTAAGAAAATTAAAAAGGAGGAGAAGTGGGAGGCCCCTTGCACCTGTTCCACAGATAAGTACCAGGGAATCCAGGAATGTTAAACATACAGGCTTGTCTCTTTTAACGGAGAGATCTATAACCTGTTTTCTGCTCAGAAGGTGTGGGGTGGAGGTGGTTAGTAGCCTGGTGACCTCTGCACTATCTGTATGGCCATGCCATACTGGCTCTCCCAGACCTTTATCTTGAGCCTGTATATGTCAGTCAATCTATTGCACTATCCTCCCCAAACTCTTACAACACATTTTGTTTACCTTTAACTTGCTTCCTTGGGTAATCTGTAGAACCCATATTTATGGAAGACATCACTAGTACCTTACAAGAGACTTGATGTAATTATATCTTAAACTTTGTTGTGAACATGACATCGGATTCATTATCACACGGACATTTCCCCCAAAATTGTTCTGTGCTTACAGATATCTAAAATAAACTACCCAGTGTTCAACTCTCAAAATTAGAACCAACTTTGGCTACCGAGCTTTCATCCTGGCTCTCATGGATTAAAACTCTGCTAGTAGTGTTTGCAGAAACCCCCCAACACAAATTACCTCATGTGAATTCTTTTCTAGTGGGTCTTAAATGTCATGATATATTCAACAGTGGGTAGACATTAAGTCAGACTAGTGTTGTGACCATAATCTTGGCTTCTCTTTTCACTTATTAGAAATTTAACACAGAGATTCAGTGATTTACATAATGTGCTCAACCTTTTAAAACATCAACTATTTTCATACTTTATACCTTGTGAACTTATTTGCATAATTCCTCTTTTCTTATTGTAGGGACCTATACAAGAAACCAAGTAGGAAGGTAGCATAATTGACCATCAGTGTTTGGAACAGCTGATAGACTGGTATTCTGTCAGTCAGGCATACTCCATGAATATCTCCTTTAAGTGGAAATAAAAAGGGGTTTTGAAGATGCTTTGGATCCACATGTCATGTCAGATGTCAACACTACATCATTCTTCCTTTGTTACTATAGTAACTGATTTCAAAGCTCAGAACAAATCCATTAAAATTAATGTCAGGAAGTTAACATTATTAATCCCAGTTTCTTCATTTATAAACTGGAAATAACACAAAATTCTGTCATTTTTAATGTCTTTCCAGAGCCCTAAAATATCTCCAGCTTCTTAGACATATTCCTTCATTGTCTGGAGTCCTATGCTTCTGAATTATGGTGATTCATTTATGTTTCCTCATACCCACCCCTTACTGTAAAGTTTTGGTGACACTCAAACAGTTGTGTAGTAATTAAGAGGAAATAGTGGACAGTTTATCATACCCTGTAAATTAAATATGAGCCATAGAAATGAGCCAATAGGCAGGTCAGGCATTCTTGGAAGCAAAATTATGACTCTGAGGTCAAAGTCACATAATCCAAATAGTTATCCCCAACCCTATTCAAACTCAGGTCCTAAGTTCTCTCCCCTGAGTTCTCAGATGTGCATCCCACTCCCCTCACCCAACACTGAGCTTTAAATGTCCTTTTCTTAAAGAATCCTGTGAGCAACTTCCATAAAAGTACTGCCATTTGATAACTTGAAATAACCCTAGTCCTTGGATGACATGGCCTTAAGTTAGGATTATTTACCCTGGAACATTTTCATAAATAACCAATTGGAGAAGGGGAGACAGGTTATGGGAGCTTTTAGTGAGACTAAAGTAGAGCAGAAGAATAGTATGCTTTGCAAAATTGGGGCCAGAAAGGCACAGGAAAAAAAAAACAACACAAAACAAAATACTTGGTTGCTTCTATTCTTTGCCCATTGAAGCTTTCATTGAAGTGGTCATGGACATGAGTCTGCCTAGAGCATGAGACTCTGGTGTGAAAACTGTGGTATAACTCATGGGCTAACTATGGATAAAATAACCATATGTTCTGTATTGCTGGTTTAACTTGGTAGTCAGTTAAAGACAGTCTGTGTGGTCCAGAACTCAGGAAGGGTGTCTGAGCTAGGATATAAATACCAAATGTATGAGTGTGATTTTACCTCTTAGATTTGGGCCAGAAAGACACTCCTAGTTATGCGTATTGCCAGTTTAAACTTCAGCTTCACGGACAGCTGAGAATCCAGCTCTTCTTCTCATTGGTTTAATCATTAACTCTGCAGTGACTGACAGCTTAAGGATTACACTTTCATGGGAAAAATATTAATAATGCATTTATGGATCTATGATCAGTTTTTACTTACCTCCCCCCCATAAAATGTAAAATTAGAAAAGGAGTTGCTTATCTGGAAAGTGAAACATTTGAGTGTACATCCAACAGAAGACAAGCACATGGGATTCAGGAATGATCTGTAGTTCCTGCCAGAATTTTGGGAATAATGTAGGAGATCTAGCCATAGCTTTTTTCCCAGGCTCTGATAACAACATCTGTGTCAAAGGCATCCTTACAACAAGCACATTCTGCCTAGTGCTACATTTCATGAAATGTAGCTTCCATGGATGCTCCACTGAGTAGGTCGTGGTGTAGAGGCAGACCGGTAGAGACAAGATTTCTTTTTCTTTCTTTGGGTTAAGGTTTTAAGAATAACTACAGCGTTCTATTCAGCAAGACTTAATCTGAAAACTTGAAAGCTATCTCCTGCAAACACTGGTAGATCAAGCCTTTCCCTTAGGCAAAACACAAAGAGAAAGTCCTTGTCCTTGGGTATGGGCAGAGTCTACTCTACCTCCCTGACTATCCCAAGTTTCAACCCAGGGCATCCAGGAGGGTTGAATCAAGCACACATTTTGAGTTTTCTGACTTTCAAATCACCTGAAAGAAGCTTCTAGATCTTGCTTTGCTTTCACAAGTTGCTGGTTCCCTTCAGCTACAGAATTGTTATTCCTCCCTACCTACCCAAACACCATGCGAGTAAGTACGTGCACACTGTTGACTTTAAAAACCCTTCTGAGTTCCACTGCCAGGGCAACGTGCCATACCAATGCATGAAGTTATTCACTCAACAGATAAGAAACCCACTCGAGGGTGTGTCCAAAACAGATACAGGGAGAGAGAGACATCTGCCCCTCTACCTCGCA
Organism: Apodemus agrarius; assembly: GCA_964023405.1. Lineage (NCBI taxonomy): Eukaryota > Metazoa > Chordata > Mammalia > Rodentia > Muridae > Apodemus > Apodemus agrarius. The sequence continues at coordinate 161,509,328 of OZ030006.1, forward strand.
TATCCTTTTTGTATGAAAATCAGAATTCCTGCTAAGTATAGTTGCATGGTCCTGTGAAACAAGGGGCACAAAGGCCCCAAGTAAAGATCTTATCTTGGTGCCATGTCAGATTTCATTTTCTTTCTAAGATTTAATAAGGATATAGGCTCAAGAAGGTAAACATCCAGCTTATAAAGTAAGGAGGAGACCAACCAACTTAATAATCGATGTGAATGCAGGTGTGGCTGCTTGTGTTCTGGAGCTATTGTCTTCCTCAAGCAAAAGAGGAGCTGCACTCCACAGCAGAGTGCAACTCACTGTTAGTACAGAAATCAGCATAACCGTCTAGAGAAGTGCTAATACCAGCCTGTAAATGTCTTATTTCCTAACATGAAATTGTTTGTTTACAGCCTAAACTAGCCTTGAAGTCTATCTGCAGTGCAGATACTGATTTTTGTCTTTTCTCTATGTGCTGCCCCTTTCTGCCAAATGGTAGATCAAAGGTTGCTTCATTTTCTCACGTTTTTTTCAAATTTGTTATCTTATTTGCCACATAGGGAGTTTAGACAGTATAATTTGGCAAAATGTTTCCTGGTACAATACAATTCTTGATGCAAATGAAAGAATGATTACATTGAAACTTAACTCTGTGTATATGGCATTTCTTTCAAGAAGATGGGTTTGAGAGATAGGCTACCTGTATTAGCTTAAGGGCCCACTGAAGATCTGGCCTGGTTTCGGTCATATAGATAATGTAGAGATATTTTGGGCTATTGGTCATCTCTGGTACTGGTTATGGGAGCTTGGGGAAGCCACTGGATATACAGAATACTGTAAATTACTAGCCACCTCTGGTTCTGATTGTAGGCACTTGATATGACCTGACCCAATAGATCAACAGGCTGTTAATCACTTCCAATTCCCAGCTTTGCCAATGGAAGAATAGGTTTTACCTCTATTCCTTTGAGAGGACAGTTATGCTTAACATTTCTAAGTTCTGGAGAACTGCTGGCACAAGGACTTTTATGGGGTGCTCTCAACAAGGCTAGATTTTAAAATAACTATGGTCATGTTCTGCATAGACATTAGGTGGCAGGCTATATCCATTTAACAACTCCTTGTATCTGTAGCTGTCACAGAATAACCAATACCACATTAAAAGCAAAGCAAAACAGAACCCCAACAACTCCAGTGTATTAATATTTCAAAGCATAAAATGTATCAGACTTTAATATAAGACAGACAACTTAAGTGTTAAGGGAATTAAACACCTTTTAAGAGAAAGTATATATAGCAATAATGCATGGAAAATAATTACCCATGAAAATGCAACCAAAATAGACTTCAAGAAAAAACAGGCAATAACCTTCTGTAGGACCCTAACAGTGCAGGAAATCACCTCCAGAATTGAGAAAGGAAATCAAAAATTTCTGCACAGCTGAGGGAAAAAATGACCCAAATAAGAAGACAGCTTAGAGAGTGAAAGACTTTGCTAACTATTCATCCAATGACAAATATGCACATGAAAGTTCCTGGAAAGAATCTTGCTTGACTAGATTAGATTTTTCAGAGGATGAAATGTTGCAGATCCAGCCTTGGTGTCTTTAAAACTCAAGTGTAGTTTCTGCACACCCATACTATGATGGAACTATTCATTCCTGAGTTATCAGCCTATGTATCTATGGATGGGTAAATGAATATATATATATATATATATATATATATATATATATATATACAGACAAATACACACACAAACACACACACACACACACACACACACACACACACACGACTATTATATAGCCAAAAATAAACATAAAATCACATCATTTTTGGGAAAATGTACAAAATTGGAGAGTGCTATTATAAACAAAATAACAGACACAGAATGAAACGCAATAATAGGAAGGAGGAAATGTTTAAGAAGGTCTTAGAAAGGGCACAAGCCCCTTATGCTCCCTTCTCTGGATATTTTCTTGCCAGCTGGGTCAAAATTTCTAGATTATACTGCCTAAAAATATGACATATATAACTGCTAAGATGGATAGTTAAATATTCCCAGGTAGAATATGTTGCAACATTTTGTTTGTGTCTATATGGTCCATGTAAATTTATTTATTTATTTATTTATTTATTTATTTATTTATTTATTCTATCCATCCATCCTTCTATCCATCCATCCATCCATTCATGTTTTTGTTCTTTAAAAAAAATTCCTTTCTTGCATGTAAGTCTATCTAGTGTGTCCATAAATCACCCAGTGATTTTTTTCTTTCCTCTAAATAGTGTAATTCTAAAATCCTCAAATCTCTTTCTACCATTGATGACCCTGAGGAACACTTCTCTCTGATGAAATTTAAATTATATATACCCTTTCTCCTGATCAACAACCAGGTCAAGTTTGTGTCACTTTGACTCATCTTGAAATTCTTTATTGCAGTCTTAAGTCCAGATCCAGACATCCCATTTGCAGATAAGTAGTAGAGGCCCCAAGATTATGAGTCAGGCCCTTCAAACTGTGCAGCCAGGAGAACTGAGCCATTTCTCAGGCTACTGAATGAAGGGGAATTCTCAGGGATATGAAAAGAGAGTCAGGATGAGAGCAGTTGGATGATGTAAGACTTTTCACTAGACTGTGGTGCAGGGGATCATGGCCAGAGTCTTTCTGACCCTCCCACCCCACAGCATACTGCCCATTGGTGGCAGTGTTAGGGCTGCAACTCCTCACATTCCCCTACACTCTGTTGTCTGTCCGGACTTCTCATTACTAGAATGTTTAAGACACTTAGTGATTCTGAAAATCTGGCCCGGGGAGAGTAACAGTAAAATTCTGTTTTCTCTCTTTTTAGTCACTTAACTTCCAGTTTTACAAAAAAGATGCAAAACATGAGACAGAACTGCATGAAGTATTTCTGAATACATAGAGAAAAATTCACTAGGAAGAATTAAAAAGACAACTTATTCGAGATGATAGAAATAAGGGAAAGAAATGGAGTTCAATTCTGAAGCAAAAAATCAGAAACAGAAGAAAGAGATAACATGAGCTAATGGGAAAATCCCAGAAGGCATTATGGAGGAGGTTAGCCAATGGCTTAGATGTTTGTTGTCCCAGCCTGCACTTTCTGAATCTGAGCTGGGCAGAGAGCTTTATTTTTTCTTGCTTTCTTATTGACTGTATTGGTATTCTAAAGGAATGTCTTTACCAGAGTCTTTGACAGACATTCCTAGGGCATAAGTCTGGGAATAGGCTAAAGATTTATATCTCAAAATGTATAACCACAGTCTTCAAAGGTACATACTTTGAAAAACATGCATGTTGGCCAGTTATATCCTGGAAGAAAACTGTCTAAAATTTAGTTAAGTTCAAAGGAAGGTCAAGGGTGACCAAACCCACCCATATGCACACACACACACACACACACACACACACACACACATCATTCTCATATGATTCTGACTGTTGAGTTTAAGTTGTGGTTCCAGAGAGTCACATATGACAACATTTTATGGAAATGGAATATTTGATTGCATCAATGTCTGCTTGTTGTTTTCAAGATCCATGACATGCTGTGCCTTGGAATAAATGCATAGCCTCACTTGAGTAGGCCGTGATGAATGCACAGTCTCCTGAGTATTAAGCACTGGATGGATACATGATCTCGCTTGAGTTCTAAGCCCTGCTCTCACTCATATTGTGGGTGCTAAAGGGAAATGTAAAGCGTTAGTGAGGACTTTGCTATGGGGCTGTGAAGTGCAATCAAGCAGCTTCCTCCCCTACTCCCAGCTCTGTCTTACATATTCTGTTCCTGACTTTGCTGATTAGCACATATTAAAGTTTTAGCATCTGTTCCTGGAATTTCCTTCTTGCTTCAGGTATGTCTGACCATTTCTGGTTGAGAGTTTGGAACATATAACTAAAGCAATTTGTTCTTGGGGCAATAAATCCTCCTCAAGGCATGTTTTTAAATTGTTTATTATATATTTTATATGTGTGGGTGTTATGTCTGCATATATGCATGTGCACTCTGTGTGTGCCTGGTGCTTCAAACAACAGCAAAAAAGCATAGGATAGCGGGTATTGGGGGTTACAGAGGACTGTGAGCCACCATGTAAGTTCTGGGAAGTTCTCTGGAAAAGCATCTAGTGTTCTTAACTTCTGAGTTCTCTCTCCAGCCCTGCTTAAGACGTTTTAATTGAAAATAAGCACTAACCAGAGTACATAAGAAAGCAAGGTTTCATTTTATTTGATTCTTAGTCCCAATTTACAGAAATCAATGGTAGACCAAAGTAAGGATACCACAAATTCCATTTGGTATGGTAACTTTCAGATATAAAATTTTTTCACAATGAAGCTTCTCTGACACTTGAGTCCCAAATAAATGACTGTATTCTGATCACTGTCCCAAGCTCTGCCGTGGAGAGTCAAAATTAGGAAATAGCATACAATTAATTTTTCTTCCCACTTTTGAGTTTTAGATATTTTGGTATTTTATCTACCTTGGTTTTTTGTTTGTTCGTGGACAAATCATACTCCTTGAATAACAATGCAGATTTAAAATTTTTCACAAGCTATTTTTTATCTTTTAAAATTTTTTAATTCTTTCAGATTTGTTTCTTTTGCTTTTGTTTCAATGTTTTGTTTGTTTGCTATTTTTTGGTTTTGAGAAAGAGTTTCACTACGTAGCCCTGGCTGGCCCAAAACTTGGTGTGTAGATTAGGTGCTGCTTTAAACTCAGGTATCTGCCTGCCTCTACCTCTTGGAACTTGTATTCAGTTCATATTATATACAAGAGTTCCTTCCTTTCTTTCTCCTTTCGTTTGTTTGTTCCTTCCCTCCCTCCTTCCCTCCCTCCCTCCCTCCCTCCCTCCCTCCCTTCCTTCCTTCCTTCCTTCCTTCCTTCCTTCCTTCCTTACCTTCTTCTGTGCATATGTGCTGTGTGTGTCTGTGTGTGTCTGTGTGTGTCTCTGTGTGTCTCTCTCTCTGTGTGTGTTGATAGAGATAAACTTAGTGCCTCATACATGCTAAGCAAGTACTGTACTAATAAGCTATGCAACCAGCCTAGTCACATTTATTTAAGAACTAATTTGGCAAGGCATAGTGACCCATGCCTAGAAACCTACCTCTTTGGGAAGAAAAGCAGGAGTAGTAGAGTTTCAAGGCCTGTCAGTTGTGTAGTGAGAATTTGTCTCAAAAAATGTAGCATGCATTAGGTGCTGAATTGGAACCTAAGTACCACAGAGTTTTTAGAAAATGATTAACTAGCTAAAGTTAATTTACTTCTAAGCTTTTGGTAATATGTTTTCATATAGTTTTGGCTTCAAAGTAGAAAACATGCATTCATAAAAGCATATGGGCTTATCTAGTCCTTGACACAAAAGCTTTTAGAATGATCACTTTACTCAATTTTACTAAAATACACCTCCCCAGATTATAATATGCTGATAGTTATATTATTTCCCTCACAGCAATTTTGTCTTTAAAAAGATGATTGAAGCACCCCAAAACCATTCTACCCTAAATGTGAATTTCCAGCAGAAGAGCAAAGCGAAGAACAATATTAAGAGTTCACTTCATTCACATGAATTGTCATCCACTGAGCAGAGGCAAAAACACCAGAAACATCTTAAGAAGCACAAAAACACAGCAGAAGACATCACTGGTGAAGGTATGATATTGAATTCAGTAAGCACAGGGAGATTGTTGAAATTTCAGGTTAAGGTTAAGGTTTGTTAAATACTAGGGATATATAAAAAGGAGGCAGAAAGGTTTTTGTCTCCCCTCCCCGCCCCTCCCCTCCCCTTCCCTTCCCTTCCTTTTCTTTTTCTTTCTTTCTTTCTTTCCTTCCTTCCTTTCTTCCTTCCTTCCTTCCTTCCTTCTTTCTTTCTTTCTTTCTTTCTTTCTCTCTCTTTCTCTCTTTCTTTCTTTCTTTTTCTTTCTTTCTTCCTTCCTTCCTTCCTTCCTTCCTTTTCTCTTTCTCTCCTTTCTTTCTTTCTTTCTTTCTTTCTTTCTTTCTTTCTTTCTTTCTTTCTTTCTCCCTTCCTTCCTTCCTTCCTTCCTTCCTTCCTTCCTTCCTTCCTTCCTTCTTTCATTCCTTTCTCTTTCCTTTATGAATCTATTTAGAAACACACAAGTTAAAATGAAGTATAAGTTTAGTCTAGATTATAAGAAAGAACAAATAGTCAATACCACAATAATTCAGAGTCATCTAGAGAGTTTAAATTGTTTGCTGTTAAAGCGAAAGTTGTTTTAGCCTTGAATGGAAAAATAAACTTTTGAGAAGTGAAAAAGATGGAACTGAATTCTCTGACTACAGGATTATAGAAATTAAAGTATGAAAAAATTTACTGGATATAGCTGTCCAGGGCGCTGAGTTTTTGAATCTTGTTCTGGGGCATTAAGAATTTGCTTGGGCTGACTGGTTTCTGACCAGGGTATTGTGTGAAAAATACACTTTGAAACTTTACTCTTATAATATCCTGAAACAAACAAAAGATGAATGCATTTCCTTCAGACTTGGAACTCAAAACAATTTGGATATAAGCAAAGATAAAATTAAATCTTTGTGAAGGTTTGATGCAGTTAATGTAGTTATAGGTTATGGCTTATTTCTGGAATGTTCTGATTATCACAGCTTGCCTTAAATGTCTGGAAGATCCAAGCTTAGAAAAAGAGAAATTAGGCATTGGCAGAGGTCAATTCATAGATTGTTAAATAAGGAAGGAAGGAAGCAAAGAAGAAAGGAATGAAGAAGAAACAAACGAGAGAAAATCCAAGCTTGAGTGGTGAAGTGCTAAGAACCAGAATGCAATCTTCATCTTCAATCTTACCTAATTTTTTTGACTGACAGGGGTATGCCTAGTGAGGAGCACTGCTAAAGTGGAGAGCGTAAAGCATAAATTGAGTTTTCCATAGTAGTGCTAGTAGTCTCAAAACTCAGCCCCAATTGAAAAGACAGTGAAATCCCATTGCAATGAAGTGTAAACTTCCATAGAGTGTTTACTTATAGAATGTGGATCTTCACTTCTTTCTCCTAAGAAGAGAATGTATCCAGTCCATGGTGAGTATTTGGAAGAGAATATGAGCATCAAGGCCAAAGGAAATAAAAGCCAAATAGATGAGAAATGTAGACAAAGAGGAAGAGGACTGCTGTGTGGCACTGATGGCCATCAGACTCATCCAGGTGGAGCTTGAGTCTGTTATGGATGTGACTCAATCCCAGGCTGTTTGCCATCAGAGAGAAGGTGGAATCCATTAAAGTGTGGACAACCCTCATTCTCAGCTCCACTACTAACTCTCATCCTTGAATGATGCACTATAAACCTTGATACATACTTGCTGGGTCAAGAGTCAGGAAATATGGAAGGGTAAAGGACTGATCAAAAGATGTTCATTTGATTTCCTAATTCAGAATGCAATCACCTGTAGAGAAGAATTTGAAGCTAAACCAATCTTTCCCCATTTATGTTTCAAATTGTATTCTTGTTTAGCTCCCCTAACACACACACACACACACACACACACACACACACACACACACACACACCCTCTTCATCCTAAAGAGGGCGGTAGAGAAAAGGGTTTGAGGTCAAATATAGGAATGAAAGGCTCAATTTTATTAAATGATTATTTTAATTAAAAAAAGGCTTTTTATTTCAGTTCCTGTATTACACAAATTGTGAATTAGTCACTGATGTTTTTGACTTATTTTTATCCAGTGATATTCGTATATCCTATATTGACTATTGGACTCTGTTTTAAACTAAAGATACTAAACTAGTTCCATGGAGTATTCCAGAAACATTAGTTTGCCGCGAGATGTCCAATAAGTAAATACATTTCTGTTGTTAGGTGCTTTTAAAACCAATGTGCCTTCACCGAGGTTTGCTTTAAACCTTGGGTGAAATATTTAACAGGCAGGTTTTGAGAGTCAAAAGTCAGTCACTGCAATGCTCTGCTGATGAGTGCAACCCTTGGAGCAATCTTGTCCATCCTATCACGTTAGAGCCCCCTGCCCGATGCCTTCGATCCCACTCTTGGGTTTATCTTTCTCAGGGAATCGCTCACCTTCTCCGTGGAGGCGCATCTCTAGTGTGCTCGGGGCCATGTGCCTTCTCCTGATGGCTGGAACCATAATGATGGCCATTTTCACCACAAACTGTAAGTGATTTTTGTCCTCCTCTTGGGCAGGTTTTCAGAAACTTATCAAGTTCATCCCTGGCTCTGGGTGCAGCTGAAGTGCTTGTCTACTATGTGTGGGACATTGGCTTGGATCTCTCGTACCATCACCAGAAAACAATAATAAAGACAACTTTTAACATTGTCCCTAAAATTGCTTCTTCATTATTCCTGAACAGAGGTTTTTTTTGTTTGTTTTTATTAATTCTGTTGATGTGTCAATATAAAAGAACTAATCGTGTTCTGGATTATTTTTGTAGCATCTTCTGAAAGATCATCTTCTATTATTCAGCATGAAGGTTGGTGTTGATTTTCTAGCCTTGGTGCAAACATCCAGGAAAACATGTTTATTGCTTATATTACCCCCATGAGTAGCAGACATTCTTCATAGGCAAGACACTTCAAAATAACTAAGAAAGGAGGGGCATGCTCCCAGATATTTAACAACTTAAATTAATATGGAACAGAGGTTTTTGGATAACCAACTGTAACACAATAAAGAAGTACTGTTTGTATTATTACATACCCTCTGCATACAGCATAAACATTCTTGTGAAACTCCATGGTTTTCTATAGGATAGAAGTAACATGAAAATAAATTTTGGAAGGGCAATTTCTCCAACAACAACAAAAACAAAATGAACCTAATGATTATATAAAGGGGTGTTTCCACTCTGACTTAGCCAAACTAACGGCTCAGCAGTGAGAATGGATCAGTCTCAGCAGAAACACATTCTACGAAATAGAAGTGGTCTGAAACTTCAGATAAAAATAAAAGCAGAAGTATGTGTTTCCGGTTTATAGTTTTATTATACTGACTTTAATTGTCTTTATAGAAAAATGTTACAGTGTTGCAAGTGGGAAAGTTCTCTGTTTTGAACAAGTGAAAAGCACAAGTGGGGTCTGTGAGTCTATTCATTAGAGTTACAGATTCTTCTTCTCTAGGATTCCATCATCCCTGTCCAGAGAACTGGGTCTGGTTCAGGTGTAGCTGTTATTACTTCTCCAAGGAAGAGGTAATTTGGAGAGAGAGTCAGCGTGCCTGCTTGTCTCTCAACTCCAGTCTCATAAGAATGAACAAAGAGGAGATGGTAAGTTCTGCAACTGTGAGTTAAGAGGCATGAAATCCTCAAAGAGATTAAATAGTTCAAATGGAATGCCACCTACACTTGTTCAAATTCAGCACTAGATCCATGGTTGAGGACAAACTGTTCTATCTTTTGTTGTACTCTTTATGTCAAGTGAACCTACGTTTTATGTGAAAAAGATAGAAATAGTGAAATGATATTTGGAATTATATTTCTCTCTCTCTCTCTCTCTCTCTCTCTCTCTCTCTCTCTCTCTCACACACACACACACACACACACACACACACACACACATACACAAATGAACCTGGACCTGGTGGCACAGGTATGTAATCCCATTTCCTTGAGAACCCAATGCAAGAGAATCACAAGTTGAAGGCCTGTCTAGGCTATAGAGTGAGTTGAAGGCAAACCTGGGCAACTTAATAAAAGGCTTCTTTCTTTCTTAAAAATCAGGAAAATAGGGCATTGAAGAATGTAGCTCAGGGATAAAACATTTGTCATACTTGTAGGGCCCAAAGTTCAGTCCTCAGTACCACCAATAATTAAATATATAAATGTGTAAACATGTGGTGTTATGAATTCAGAAAGATACATTTGTTTTCAGTAACAGATTAGGTAGAGAGAAAAGCAAAACAAAACAAGACAATACAGCACTGCACAGCCCAACATGGTCTAGAAGACCAAGTGACAGTGACAGAGAATTCTTTCTAACTTCAGCAATGATGACAGAATAAAGTTAAAGTGTCTATAGTGTGCTTCCCCAATACAGAGTCTCGTTATTAGATACCACAGTATAGTGAGTCTCCAAGAAACCTGTGGAAACACTCCTCTCAAACTTAACACTATCCTTTGCTCTCTGCTTATTTTCCAAATTTCCCACGAGAAGAGAAACTTTTCATAGCGTGGGCATGTCTTGTAATACAGCATCATGTGTGTGAGGCTGCAGACTTCAGACACAGAATCAATATATACAGAAGGCGTCAACAGATTCAAAGTCACCTCCACAGAGCTGATGAGAAGATAATGATGGGAGCCACAGATATCTGTTTTTTCTCACTTTCAGGATTTCTTCTCTTTGAAGACGTTCTTTTGGATTGGAGTCTACTATAATGAAACTCGCAGACAATGGTTGTGGGAAGACCACTCGGTTCTACCCTCTGGCATGTAAGTAGTCTCGAGGCATCAGGTGTTTAGAAAGCAGTCCCCAGGTAGATGAACATTATCCTCACACCATTGCATTGACACCCTTTTCCCAGATTTGGATTCATTAACTATCAGTTTCAACAGACTCTTTCTCTCCCCAACCTCCCCACCCCACCCCAGGAAGAAGCTTTCCCTAGCTACCTACTCCGGAAATGATGACTTTAGCTAACAACTCCTTTTATTTGGCTGAGGATAAGTTTGCACACCTTTATTTAGCATACATTCCTTTAATTCTAGGCTTCATGAGCAACCTCCTTAGTTCATTGTTCTGTCCCCTGGCCTGGCCTGTCAAATCAGTGATTGCATTATAAAAGATCTATTGTTGACTGCAATATGTCATTAATTTCCTTCTGGTCTTTAATAATGCACGTACCATGAGACCAAATAACTGTGGTGTTTAAATGCATATTTAGGTGAGCTAGTCACAGTTTGTTTTGCACTTTATTTTTTTTTACTTTTTTTACTGTGGTGTCATGAACCTTGCCAATATCATGCTCCTCTGCTGAGCTACACCTCTCAGCCCTACTCACAGTCTTCTTTCTTTCTTTACTTTTGAATTTGTCTCTCTCTACCCTGACAACTAATTGACATCCTTTGCCCTTGGACTCTTTCCTAGTTGAAGTATTAATTGACATTTACAATTATGTACTGATTTGATAACTTTGTGGTTTACTACCATATTACTGATAAGAATTACAGGTTATGGAAATCCTACAGATTGGATTTTTAGCATTTATATGTAGGCCAATAGTTCTGTATTCTCTTAGGCATTTGAATGCTAAATAATTTCGTGATAACAGTGGAATTTCTTTCATTTTAGGTTTTGTAATCTTGAAGCCAAGATGGAAAAATTCTGTGCATCTTATAAATCAAAAGAAGTTTATATGGAAGAAAACTGTGAAAACAAACTGACATATATTTGCAAGAAGTAGCATATTTAATTCTATGAGTTCATAAAAGATATGGAAATTAAACTATATCTTTTTCCTGGGGTGTTTATTTTATGAAGAAAATGTGTCAAATGTTTGCCTTTGCTTAAATAAAACTGTATTAAAATATATTCCAGTGTCATTCATTTTCCATGTTTATGCTAACATATTTATTGCATGCATTTTAGAAGATACTGTAAAAGATCATTTCTGAATGAAATAGAGATAAATCTGATGAGGTCAGGTTAAAATGTAGCATATACACTCCCATATAAAGTCTGCTTCCTCAACATGATATTTTGAAAAATATTATTGATAGTGTGTGCAGCATACACAGTCAGGTGAAGAGTGAAGTCAAGGGTCTTGGTTTTCCTCAAATCCTCCATACTTTATTCTCTGTGTCTTGAGTGACCCTGGCAGTTCTACCTCTAGGTCAGTATCTCTAAAGCATGATGTTCTCATCTCTTGCATCTGTAAAAAATCTGAACCTTAAAACAGCTTTTACCCCCAAGAATTTTGATAAATAGCTTCACATTTATATTTACACAATATACTAACTTCGAGTTCTACTTCCTTAAAGAGTTAGTAGGGGAGTATTGAGGGTAAAAGAACAATCACCAGCATATTTTAGATTGATTTTACTTTTGATATTTTGACTTTGTTGGCAAAACTGTGCCTTGATTGGGCTATGTTCCTTGCAATCCTGGATTAGAATACCATTTCCATATCGAAAATGCACTTGATCTGACCACACTATATATGCATGTAGCATTCCAGTGTACTAAAAATACAAAAAGTTATTGTCAAACAGTAATGATGAGATACTGTAAAGTGTTAAAAACTAAACAAAAAAATTTCTACTTGCAAAGTTCTTAATCTAAGATTATGTCCTTTTAAGTTATCACAGAGTCTGATAGCCATGTGGCTGACTGATAAACTGGATGACAATAGTGCCTGGAATTCTCCTGATTCTTTCTCCAGATTTTGCCTGCTCATTATCTCTGCCCGCAGGTGATTTCACCACTGGGTTCTATAGGAGAAGACAGTGAAAGGATCCCATGGAAAACAGTGACTGGTAATTTCAGTTCACTCAATTTTTCATGTCCATTGGGTTATCTTTGTGGTTGACACTGGTTTTTTTTTTTTTAAATCTTCCTTTTATAGGATAAATATTGTTATGGGCTCAAATGTTTCCTGTGGCCACACGTTGCTAGAATCTCATCAATGTTGCAGTTATGGAGATAATGATCAACCACAGCCACCCTTACAAAGCTCACGTAGGACCCCTTCTTTCTTCCCTACTGTGTCTTCTGCTACTTGGTCATGGCAACAGTACATTTTATTTTTACAGCAAAGCATTCCTCCTGTCAACTACCCTCTGTTTCTCCTCTAGAATACACTGTCATACCAAGGCTTGGACTATTGTTTCAGGTGATGGTACTTCTGTGGTTGGAAGTGTTCAGCAGAATACATGATATATGTCAGACCTATTTTTTATATTCATGGAGTGAACTGAGCTATTGACTTAAGCCAGACCCAAACAGTGGCTGGACTTCTATCACAACCCAGAGACGTCCTTTAAGAGATTACCTCCAAGCCTGGAGCTTGGAGCTCAGCAGCTAAGAGTGCTTGCTGTGCTTCCAGACAACTTGAGCCCCCAAGTCTGGCAGCTCACAACAGCTGTAATCCTAATCTCAGGGGAATCTGATACCTATAGTCTTCACAAATAATTACCTTCATGTATCATACCCCGACATCTAGTTTAAAACATAATAAAATTAAATCCTTTTAAAGAGTCAATTTTCAAACTCATTGTAGCCAGTGATTAATGACCATTGTCCTGACCCAGGCAGGCTAGCAGATACCTGTATTCTCAGCATTTAGGAGGTTGATACAGGAGAATTACCTCCTGGATTTCATAGTGAGATACAGTGAGACCCTATCTAAATATAAAGAAACATGTAAATTGACATTCACTCCCCAAGTGAAATGTTAGTCTCCTAAGGCTGTATGCTGAGCTCTTTAGGTGGCCCACCTGATTCTTACTGATGGGCCTTTTGTTTTTAGGGAATCCTTATAGTTGCCACAGTCCATTTTCCTTCTGCCCAGTTTTCCTTAGCAGATAGTGACCTGGTTAATAAGTTAGATGATCTGCCAAAAGGCAGAAATAGATTTACTGCTATGGCACTGATTCTCACTCCATACAAGTGCTTGAGTTTTGCAAGTCAAGAACTGACCAATCTGTCAACCTTGCTGTGATAATTTCAGAATGAGGATCCAAAGACACACCAATCTCACCACAGTTAAACTATTTTCAGCTACCCAAGAGGTAAAAAGACACAGGTCTTTCAGAAAGCTCTCACGTTTGCTTAGATGGCCTCTGTGGTGTACTAACTTAATAAAAGTGTACATTTGGGACTGAAATTACTAAGAAAATTGTATATGATTTTTTTCCTTTGGCTATATAAACATCCTTATACCCTAAATAACCAAGAAGAATGTGCATATTTTTGTCTAAGTTATCATTATGTTATATTAATCTAGACACTTCCGTGAAGAAATCACTTGGGTAAAATAGTCACCTAGACGGCGTCGGTGCTCAGAAGGAACTTCAACACCCCACACTTGTATGACATCACTTCTCCTCCAGGGTAAGTATGCTCTTACTGAACATAGTGTGAGCTGCTGCTTTTATTTTCTTAATTATCTATTTTGCTCTTCATGAGAAGTGGTATTCTTGCTACTTTTAATTTATTGTGAACACAGAGAGGTGGTAGTTTATCATGTAATGTCTCTGGTTAATATTTATGACTGAATCTGCAAACAGTATTGAAACTGTAAAATGATATTATTGCATTTGTTAAAATGTAAGACAGGAGCAAGCACCCAAACTATAACTGCAAAATTAATGCATAGCATATCAGAGAGCAAGTCAAGTTTGTATTGGATTAGAATGAGAAGCACTCATGGTGAATGATCGTTTTGATGTGTTCTTGGATTCGGTTGGCAAGAATTTTATTGAGTATTTTTGCATTGATGTTCATAAGGGAAATTGGTCTAAAGTTTTCTTTCTTTGCTGGATTTTTGTGTGGTTTTGGTATCAGCGTAATTGTGGCTTTGTAGAATGAGATGCACTCACCGATAAGCAGATATTAGCTTATTAGAAACTTGGAATACCCAAGATACAATCCACATATCAAATGATGTCCAAGAAGAAAGAAGGAGTGGCCCCTGGTTCTGGAAAGGCTCAGTGCAGCAGTGTAGGGGAATAGCAGAACAGGGAAATGGGAAAGGGTGGATGGGGGGTGCTAGTTGGTATTGTTGTCTCTGGCTGGAGTTTGTTCCTCCTATGGGCCTGTAAGCCTGTGTCCTCTGAGCTCAAAAGTGAAAGCACTGCTGGGAGATCTCTCTCTCTCCTGGCAGGCTATGCACAGAAGACTGTGGAGTCTCCTGGCTCCCTGGTGCAAATGGCAGCCGTCCCAGCTACTCCACTGATCTTAGGCCCTGTGTGCTCCTAGCTAGGTCCCCTCCAGAGGGAAGGTGGAGATCTCATGAGGCATTCTTGTATGCTTGCTTTATTTATCTCAGTTCCTGCCTTGACCATCCTCATTGATAGACTGTGACATAAGCCAAATAAATCTTTTCCTACCTGAGTTGTTTTTATTAGAATGTTTTAATCACAATAATAAAAATGTAACTAAAACAACAACAACAAAAAGAGAATATATTGAATAAAAAAATTGAAAGAAAAAAAAAAGAATGGTAAGCACTTCTACTTCCTTGCCTGGATGGCTGGTACTGGGTGGTCATTTCTAAAAGGCTTTAAATAAGTACAGAGAAAGGTCCTGAAAGAACAGTCTTAGTAAATTCTTTGAAATGGTCTATGGCAGAGATGAATGACTTAATTAAAATCATATCAGAATCTTAAACTCCAGGAAGAATGTTCGGAGATAGGAAGAATTCATTGTTGCTGAGTACATTTGTATGATTCTTTTTACATACAGATACCATTATGTATAATTTTTTTCTATCAGTAAAATAGTGGAATGCCAAAATACTTCATTACGAGATACATACATTTGTAAACAAATGTATATATATATATATATATATATATATATATATATCCATATTCATGCACATGTGTATTGAAATGAGACATACAAGTCAAACACTAAATTGGCATAAAATGATCATGATTACAAAAATGTATACATTATGTGTGGTTTTACACATATATGCACACATCAGCATCTCCTTGAGATGATTGTTACTACCTGTTCGTTCTGTTCTGTGGGATTCAGAAGCTCCAGGGCTGAAAGTGGGACTAACATCTATGACATTCAAGTCACCCAGAGTTTCTGATACATAGACCACAGCAAGTGTCTACTTATCCCACTCATGTATAAAGCAGAGAAAGGAGTTTATGGATGACTTGTATGTAGACAGGAGTAAGCTTGCATTTTTTGTTCTAGGCATATGTCTTTTAAAAACAGGAAAACTAAGATATACTATTAGAAGTCAATAGATGATGCCAAAATACAGAAAGAAGAGGGAAGTGACTAGACAGATAATTGGAGAATTAATTCTGAAAATGTTTTGTTTCTTGGTTTGTAGGCAAAATGAGGGGAAATTCTTAGAAAAAAAGACATATGAGTTGATAAATTTATGATTAATAAAAGTAGATATTTTGAAAGAGACCCATATTTCTGTGAGAATTAAATTGCCTTAGTCATCAATAAAATACATTTATTCAACTTTCCTAGCTTTTCCTATTTCATTACACACATATATAAATATATTAGTTGAGACTGGCTTTGACCTCTCACCTGTGCTTTCCACATACCAGGATAACAGGTATGAGCCATCATATCTGTCAAGAAATGACACTCCATCTATTGAAAACGAACATAGCCTAATGAAAACCTGTAATATCTAAGGGGTTTAACAAGCAAAAGCCACTAGAGTTTATGAGGCTTTTCATTATAGCATGATTACAAGAGACTTTATAGCAGGCCAGAATTTTCTTTTTCAGGAAGCCTCCATAATGGAGTGTGTTTTGCAGCCTGGTGCCCAATAGAAAGGAACAGTCTTTACAAGCACTGAAATGAAAATAAATATCTCCTTTGGAATGATTCTTACCAAGCTGTTCTACAGTCTAAGTATACATGTCTAGGTATAGAAAATACCCCATAACTCACATCTTCAGTGGGCATTAAATTCTCTTTCTCAGATCTTTCCTCAAGTTTCAAAGATGCAGTTATTAAAGTCACCACTTGTTTTGAACAAATTCTCTTTGTTCAAAGGGCAGTAGATGTAAGAGTAGGGGGAGCAGAAGGAAGAGATGAACATGGGAAGAATGCATTATTGTCTGAAACAGATAAAGTAAAGTTCAATGTCCCTCTGAGTATCCTGTGCATTATGAGATGCTCAACACCCTACATTCTCTGGTCTCAACGCCAATGTTGCTGAACGGTATCAAATCCTGATTTATGTCCATAAGGGTCAGCCTGGTGATAGTCAGCACTGTGTACTCCCATGTGTTGGAACATCAAGGTTTCCAGCAGATTTAAGAGGAAAAAAGGTAAAGGTCATATATTAGAGGGGTCCAGAGAGTACTTGTCCAGAGATTACCAGATATTCAAGAGAGATGATTGGGGAAGATGAGATCTGTGTTGAAGGGAGATGAGTAGGAGGGATGGCAAAGTGTGAAAACAATTCAATTACCTGTGTTCAAAATGGGACCAAAATCAAGGAGAGTTGGTAGTTTAGAAGGAATTAAAGGAATCCCAGCACTTGGGAGGCATAGGCAGGTGGATCTCTGAGTTTGAGGCCAACCTGGTCTAAAGAGTGAGCTCCAGGACAGCCAGGGCTACACAGAGAAACCCTGTCTCGAAAAACAAAATAAAACAACAAAACAAAACAACAAAACAAAACAAAAAGAGAAAGAATTAAAGGGAAGGTTAAAAGCATGTGTTGGGGAGAAAGAAGTGGGAAGAGAGAAGGTGGGGAGAGGGAGAGAGATCGGGGAAGAAAGAAAAATGAGAAAACACAATCATACTGAATACTGCTTTCATTCTTTCTGGGTCTTGCCAGCTGTGGTTGGGTTAAGTGATCAGGCATCAGAAAACCAGACACTACTTCATCCAGTCTGTACTAAAGATGGGAAATGTCAACCCAGAATGTGAAAGTACAAGGAGGTGCTAGGTTTGAGATAAATCCCATGTATGCCTTGGTAAAAGACTTGAACATCAAGCTTAGTCAACCTTAGTTGAGTCAGCACTACTGTGCCTCAGTTCCTCCACTATCAAATTTGGTATTTTCTTTATTAAGACATCAAAAGCACATATTTTGGCAGATAATATGTGATTTAAAATTTGTTTAACACAAAGTAAATAAGTATTTGTTATTATAAAAGTGGTAATTCTGTGTGTGATTTTATGATACTAAGTGAATTTACCATGGTTTTTACACCTTGCCCCTATTTTCTAAACTGCTTTTAGGGACAACTTTGATGTGTGCACATTGAAAACAATCTCTCTCCAACCTTATTTTGCTGTAGTTTTTTTTTTTTTTGTAACAAAATTAAAAGAGCGAATTTCCTGTGTGTAGTGGTTCCTGGGTCTTGTTCAAAGCTTGTGGTCTTTCTTCTGTTCATTCCTACTGTGCATCCGTGTGCCACCAGCTGATGATTCAGTAGCATCACCACAACACACAATGTTTCTTCCTTTTTGAATGCTTATTATCTCGTCCTTAGCTTCCTGCTCAGCTCTGTGATCCACACCATTCTCTGAAAAGCACAAACACATCTCTGCACCATCTTTGGACCATCACTTCTCATGGCAGGTACGTGTGCCCCTGTCAGCGGATGTCATAGCAATGATAAAATAATAACCAGGAAGGAGGCCTCATGGACTGACTAACTTCAAGGCAGGTTTTTTAAAATCATAAAACAGAAAGTATGTAATCAGCAGTAGTCATTTTTAGACTTTCCATGTTTTGATCCTTTCTGTATTCATTGTTTTCTCGATTCTGTGTTTTGAAACTTGAACGTGATTTTACGAAGTGAATACTCTTATAATCTTTTCCTAACTGAGTTAGGAAGTGGCGTCTGTTAGGCATCATGTTAAATTCAGAATAAGACAGAAATGAAGTTGATTAACTCACGCCATATTTCTAACATGGGAATAAAGATGGCCAAATATTAAGGACACTTACAACTTGATAACTTTTCTTTCTGCGTTGTGGTCTTGCAAAATCACTCAGGCTCACTGACGCTGTGTGTTGTTAGCGGTAGGACTGTTCTTGACAGGATTGTGTTACTAATACAGATTCTTCTCATATTGAAAATATCTTAGCCAATAGCAAGTGATTTTGAATATGACCTAACATAAGGTTGAGAAAGCAGAAATTCAAAGGCTGTCTTTGTGTAGTAATTCAAGGTGCTGTGAACTGAACCCTGATCCACAATTTATACTTGGTATGGAACCTCCCACCAAATCAGGTCTAGAAGTTTCCTCTTTATTTTCCTGCAGACCTTAACAAGCCACTAGTCAAAACATGGTCTGCATTCAGAGGGAACATTTTCCATGATGGTACTCTCCTGATAAGGATGGCATATGATAAATAACAGATTCTAGGTCTTGAAAATATTCTGTTTGATTTGGAGTAGGCACTTTCTAACTTTATACATTAAGAAAATAGCATTGTGATCAACCCTTTTATTCAATCATCTAAGACAGAATTTTTTTTATTCATGACATTCTCAAGAGAAAAAAAAGATTATTAAGCAAGTTTACCAATCATCACGACTGCTTGTCGAGCTATTTTAGCTATAGAGATAAGTTTCACTGCTGATTTAAAGAGTCAGTGGTAAATGACTGTAACAAGGCAGAAAATGTGTATGAATAACCTCATCAAAGAACAAGGTACACCACTTCAAAAGGTTGCTAATGGGTGGTGTTCTGCAGGAACATCTTCTGGAGAGGTGTCTGCTCCACTACAGGAAGAAGTCTTTGGGTTCATTCTTACTGGTTTCTGTTCTTAAGAACGTCATTTTCAATGTCTGCACTTTCATCTGTTAATCATTAATCTATGTGTCTGGTATTTTTCTATAGTTTCTATGATCACTCGGTGGAGGCTGATGTCCGTGATCTTTGGAATAAAATGTCTTTTCTTGATGGTTACTTTGGGAGTTTTGGTGATAAATTGTAAGTGTTTCTAAGCAAGTCTATAGAAAGAATCAACAGTGTGATGAAATAATTTAATAATAATCATTTAATTTTTCTAATGTGTCATATTTTATTTCACAAATACATGTCAAACTAAGCAACTCTATAATAATTTCTTATAGCATTTATTATACAGAACATTCAATCAACACCTTCTCCAATATCCACTGTAGAATTACAGGAAGGTAGGTTCCAATTTTTTTTCACAAACTTCATGACTCAGAGAGGATAAAACAGAGTAGCTCAATTCTTCATGTATAGTAGCATGGTTTCATTGAGTAGAATGGTCTCATTTTTTGTTATGTAGTAAAATTACATTTAATGTAAGCTAGCTTAAGAAATACTTTATGCAAATACTACATAGAACAGAGGTTCACTATTTCCTCTGAGTTTTAGAAGTTTTGATCTGTGTTCATCTGGGACTGGATTCTTGCACCTAAGTTGAGACAATGTGTCATGGTGGAAGCATGTGTGGGTGCAGAGCCACTTATGTCATAGCTAGAAACCAAAAGAGAAAAAGGAGAAAATGAGGAGGAGAGTTTCCACTCTCCATGCAAGAGACTCCCTCAGTCGGCATTACGGCCTCATCACAAGTTGTACGCAAATTTTCTTACATATGGGTCTTTGAGGAAAATTTCAGGTCCAAAGTCTAGCATAAAATTGTCATAATTTTCATGAAGAGAAGACATTAGTCTGAAGTAGTACATACATGTTTCCTAATGAGTGTTCATGACTAGTTAAGTGACAATATACATTACAGACAAATATTATTTTGCATTTGCTAATAAATCTATGCTTTCATGTTCTTTCCTTTATTCAGCTTCTGTGATTCTGAATACAGGGTAGACATCTCTGTAAGAATAGACTTTACTTATAAAGAATAGGCCCAAACTCTATTCTGTTATTCCTTTTCAAATGCTCCTCAAGTTTATAGCTTTCTGATCATACAGTTAATTTTTAACTTATCTCAACTTTAGTGCCATTTATGTGATAAAGATTTGAGTGCCTATTGTGTGTCATGAAATTTGCTATTGAGGAAGAGGGTGCTAAGGATATACTATCATTCCTAAACTGTCAATCAGACTTAAAGCTAATTGGCTTATTTATACTCATTTTTAAAAAACAATAAAAAAAAACCATTTAAAACACTCTTCCCTTCTCTGACTAGGGGAATTGGTGGAATGCCTCCCCTCCCCGCCTTCCCCCCCAACCTCGCCCCCCACCCGCCCCGCAAGTTTCCTTCCTCTAGTAACTCTTACATTCACCGCCATCCTCAGCTGTGGGTTCATTTGCAAAGTTGTTCTTCTGACTCTGGTTCCATCCTGTTCTCTGCTATAGGCCAGATTTCTTTTATCTTCTCATCTAGTTATCACAAAACATAACAAAGGATTGAGAATGATGTCATTCTGACTCTATCTTTAGAATACCCTCCCCACGAGGCAAAGTGCTTAGTGCTTAGAGGAATAGTACTGAAATGTGATGTGTATTACATATTCCGAAGGAATGTTTGTAGAAAAAGAAATGAATAGCAAAGCAAATCTTTGAATGTCAAAGGGCACCAAAGAAAATGAAATCTATAAGGATGTGTTTTGCCTTTTAGTTTCTGAATGCTGTGCTTGCCTGGAAAAGTGGATTGGGTATCAATGCAACTGTTACTTTATTTCCAAAGAAGAAAAGTCTTGGAAAGGAAGCAGAAATTTCTGTGCTTCTCAGAATTCCAGTCTTCTTCAGCCCCAAACCAGAAATGAATTGGCAAGTACTTCATTGTTTCTTACATTCTTTCTCACTTGTGCTACCTGACTAAACTGATCACTCTCATGTCTTTATTACCAGGTAGACAATGATAGTTCTATCTCAGTTCATGGCTCTCAGTTTGATATTCCTTGAAATATACACTAGAAAGCATATAAAATGTCTTCAAAGATTTGTATTATAGGGGTTAATATTTTAATAGATTTGAAGCTAATGTGCAAACCCCCCAACTTTTCCAGAATTAGTAGGCTAATATTTTAACAGTGCCAAAAGGACCAAAAGAGGAACTTTCTGTTATTATTTATTGCAGCAGAATATACAACCTTGTGCATATGTTATATGGCATTTTACCATCTTTCTGAAATATAATGTATGATATGATATGAAATCTAGAGTCTCATATTGTGTCAACGTTTATGTTTATGTTCTTTCCCCTATATTAGGTCAACTTATAAAGGTGTGTGTATATATATATATATATATATATATATATATATATATATACATATATGCATATATAATAGATTTTCTTTTATACAGCATAGTATAACAGCTTTGCTTCCTCTAACTCCTCCCAGATTGTCATCCACTAAAATAATGCAAACCACACTTAAGAGCAGCCCCCATTATGCCCAGAAGTAGATGACCAGTAATGGATGATATGATCATAAACTACTCAAATGATTATCATTGTTATTTTGTGTGTCATAGTGGATTGAATCTAGGAACTGAGGCATGCCAGATAGACACCCTACCATTTTTTTTTAAATTTACTACATGCTATGAGACAGAGGCAGATATCCCTGGATTTCCTTTAAGCTCCCTTTCTAACCTCCAAAGTGAACCTCTGCTTCAGCCTCCTAAGCGCCAGGGATTGTAGGCCTATACCACCAGTCTCATCTTGGAAATAACTTAGCTCCTATGAAAAACTCTCAAGTTGTCCATGCCCTGCTCAGGTTGAAGAGGTTACAAGATGCTGCACTGGGGTCACCTTTGAACTGTGATCCCACAAAGGAACTGTAACACAGAACGAACATCTCATCCTCTTTATGATAATTTTCATCTTTCAACAAGCAATATTTTGTAGTGTTTTTCGTTTACGTGAATGAATGGCTTAGTGACTGAGAAATTTAAGGTGTGTGATAATGCCTCCAAAATCAGAAAGTTGGAATGATTTCAACCCAAGCCCCACATTCTGAATCTTATGCTGAATGCCTTTTAAATATGTTGATCTCAGAGCATATTCAAATTTTATTAACTTCTTCTTTCTGTCTCTAAGTAGAATTTTATGAGCTCCAGTCAAACCTTTTTCTGGATTGGAGTGCATTATAGTGAAGAAAGAAACACCTGGATATGGGAGGATGGCACAGTTCCCTCAAAAAATGTGTAAGTTTTTGGTTATTGAGGATTTTAGGAGTATGTTTTGTGAATTTAAACTAGCTATGGTTATTGAAAACTTACAGCCAGGGACTCAGAAATCCAAGTATCTTGTGTGGAGCATGAGAATATATAAAATCTCTAGGGAACGTCAGGATAGCAGTCACTGCTTTACCCACAACATTCAAGTTTAAACTTAAGTGATATGAACATCGAGTGCCCGATACCATAAGAGAATTTTAGTCTTTTCCTACTGTAACATAATACGAACACCCTATGAGTCTATGCATGCTCAAGTGATTTTAGACACAGGTCAGTTCATAGAACACAGTGCATCCATTTATTGTTGTTTTGGTGCATCCAATTTTTTTTTTACTATCTTCAAATATTCAACAATTATTTTCTGTATAAATGTTATCCTTGAATCTCATTCACAAACATGGAATCTAGAGACTCATATTGTGACAAAGTTTATGCTTATGCTCTTTCCCCTAGATTAGGTCAAGTCATAAATGTATATAAACATACATATACATATGTATATATAATAGATTTTCTTTTATACACTATAATATGATAACAGCTTTCCTTACCCTAAGTCCTCCTAGATTGACATCCCCTAAAAAAGTACAAACTATACTTAAGGGCAGCCCCCATTATGCCCAGCAGTATTTGACCAGTAAACAAGTGGTATTTTTGGAGGGTGTTTTGTTTTGTTTTTAATGCTTTGTCAGGGTACTTTTTTCTTTAATCTTTCACAAACTATGTTTTTCAACTTTGTTTTTATGGATTTTCTGTGTCTGCTAATGTGTATGTCTCTTCATGTGCACACGTTTCTTGGGCTTTTTCTTTGCTTTTGTTATTTTGTTTGTTTGTTTTTACCCAGATTATACTTTTTAACCAAATAGAAGACGAGAATATCATCAAAACCATTTCTGGTCAGGCATGGTGGTACATAACTTTAATTCCAGTACTACGCAGGCAGGGGCAGGCATATTTCTTTGAGTTTGAGTCTGGCCTGGTCTAGGTAGTGAGTTTCAGGTCACCAAGACTGGGTACTCAGACTTTATCTCAAAAAATAAAATTAACAATTCAACTATTTCTGATAAAGGAGAAATGCCCACAAATAAACTCATAACAAAACCACACCTAGAATCACATTCTGTGATCTTAGCACTAGCGGCCAGGGAGGGAGTAATTGAGTTTCATGTAGCATTGTGCTTCGGAACTGTGAAAGTTGCTGCAGAAAGACAACCAAACAAGACCAAACAAAGTCCCAAGCAACTCAGTAAATTTCTCCCTCAAGTGCTTTCCTACATTCTGAGTTAATAAAAATAACCTTAAATATCCTTACTGTTTAACACATGTTAACATTTTCTTCTTCATTACAGATTTCCAGAGTTCTCAAATATCATCAGTCAAGAGCACTGCATTCTTTATAGTCCAAGCAAAACAGTTTCTGTTGAACCCTGTAAAAATAAAAACCGTTATATCTGCAAGCAACTGCCTATATAAATGCTTCTTAAGGCAAAGGATATAGACAAGAAAGGCCCAGCATTACTAAAAATAGTATCAGCTCTCAGTGTTACTACCTTTCTATCTTGTATCTGTAGAAAGTTTGTTTGCTAGCATAAAATTTTCATACACTTGAACCCAAGTAATTTATGCTTGATGACTTTTTCACACTTGTGCATAAAATTAGGATGAATCAAGATAGAGGGGTTTTATAAATATTTTGATTGATGAAATATAATTTTATTCACATATTCCTGTAAAGTTTTCTTGGAAACATTAAATAAAATTTATTCTACACCAAGTTGTATGCATCCCAGTGGTTTCAGTGTTTGTACCTGGAGATAAGTTGAAGGGACACGATCACTTGACAACAGTAATTCATGTCGATCATGAGTACAGGGGCAGGTCTTTTCATCTCCTAGTATCTTCTTCATTTTTCCTTCAGTATTTCAAGAATTTTATTTTAGAAGTCTCACATACCTTGCTTGGGCAGCTAGTTTTTTTTAACTATTGTAAATAGATTTGCTTTTCTGCTTTCCTTTTCCATACATTCTTTATGAATATTTAGAAAAGCTACTCATTATTTTGTTGATTTTGTGTCTTGTTGTATGCTGAAAGTATTTCTCCCACTCAAGAATTTTTTTCATGCTATCTTTAGGATCTTTTAAGTATGGAAATATATCATCCACAGATGAATGTGGTTTGATTTATTCCTTTTCTAGATTTATATCTTTAATTTATTTTCCCTGAATGATTTTTCTGATTTCAAGTACTATATTAAATTATAGAGACCCTTGTCCCTTTCCTGCTTTTAAATGAACCAATGTCAGTTTATCCCCATTTATTGTCATTCTGGCCATAGGTTTGTTATGCATTAGGACATGTATTATACTGAAGTATGCTCCTAGTATGCCTGATTTATTTAGGGGTTATACTATGATGGGAAGTTGATCTTTGACAAAGGACTTTTCTGCATCTATGCAACAGAGACTAGCATAAAAAAAACCTCTAAAAATGATTACTTGATTTCAGTATATGTTTGCTATGAAAGTTGAACATTTAATAAATTATGCATTGTTACCAACTTGTAAGATCCTCACCAGTGCAGCACTGAGTGATTCCCTTCTACATTATATCCAGGTGGGTAACCATGGCAAGGCAACTGAACAGAAAGCAGAGTTTATCATTTATAAGGCTAGATAATTGGGCACTATTAAACTTTTTTTCTATATCCTCAGTTAATCTAGAAGGACCCAGTTACCATTATTAGCCCTGTTGAGCAGACTGTGTAAGGAAGAAAGACTTAACAATCTGTACAGATGGGTTTCTTCTTTTATCATCTATGTAATGAGCAAGCCTTCTTTGCAAGGACTCTGTAGCCCAGGGTAAACTTTCAAATGTCCATAGCCCAGTCAGTGTCCTGGTGACAATCTTATCCTTTGAGTACTTTCAGTAGGGCCAAGGATGTAGCACAGATAGTAATTTCTTTCATGCCTCATTAACATGATTCTGGAGGTGTCAGCCAAATATAAGCTGGCTGGAATAAGTGGTTATAAATTTAAAAAGAGAAAAGTGAAAGTGTCTGTACAGCAGAGATGACATCTAAACAATCAGACTAAGTCAGTGAGAAACTTAATGCCAACAATCATACTTCAGTAAGTTAGGTTACCTTAATGAAATTGATATGCCCTAACCAAAAAGCATTGCTTTACACAAATAGTAACCAGTTAAAGGGACATAATAAATGAAAAACTTCATTTACAGCAATGAATAAGACAAAGTATTTATTAATAAAATTTCAAAAGCTATTAGAAACATATTAAAAGAACCCACTGAAAGATAAAAATTAGACAAAATATAAAGGCGTTTATTTTTGAACTTTTCTTATTAACTTCTTTTAAAATATTAGCTGTTTACCTTCAGAAATCTAGGGATATTTTGGAGCTGAGCAATTTGACAAATATAATATGTAAACATAGCCTCAGTGATTAAGTAAAAAGGGAAGGTACAACCATGTTAAAGAGTAGTATCTACTAAGTGTGAGGATACAATTGTAAATATTAAAACAGACCAAAGGCAGAGGCTAACAGCCCCCTCCCCAATAGTTTCAAGTTCATATATAAGGTTGCATAGCCAGTGTGTATTATTAAATAAAGAAAATTTAATAGTGATGGCTCTTCCAATTCATGAATAAGGGTTCTCAGTCTCTTAGTTAATCATCTATCATAGAATACCTTTTTTGGTTTTTGCAGGGAAGACTTAACTTTACTAGACATTTATTAGACAAATTATGCATTTGACAGCTTTTGAGAGAGTGGGAAAGAGACTTCATATACTTCCACTTCCTAAAGATTTGCCAACATAAAATTATAAAACAGCTCTTTCTCAACATATTAAGGCATAATTTGTATGCACCAAAGGGTATATATGTAAAGAGTACACTTGATTTCTTTACATAGTCGTATATCCATTAAACAACCAAGAGATAATAACCATATTCAGGCCACAAATATTCCCGTGTTTTTAGTCTCTGTAGATGGAAGTTCTGCTTCAACCTTTCATATACTTGGGGGATAGAGAGGGTTATGGGTTTGGTGAGCCAGTGGCTTGATTGTATGAGTCTTAATGTTATTATGACTCACGTCTCAAAGCCTTTGCTGTGGTATGTTGGGTACGCTCCATGTTTAAGGAGTTTGTGGGTATACCTTAGACCTTTGTCCACACACAGAACCAAGAGAACTTATTCTCCAGCTTCCTCTTCTCTGATACTAGCCCTGTGTTTTTTTTTTTAACCAGGTAGTCTTTCTCCTAGTTTGGGCAGAAATGTCTCTGACTTCAGAATGCCATGTGTCATTGGATTTTGAGAATACAATGATACTAATCTTAGGTCTGCTGATACTGATGTTAGCTGTCTGAACTGTGACAGAAACAGGAAGTTTCGAAGATAATTTGAATATGTGAAGTGCCCAGGTATCCTACAGTTTGCAACTAAATCATGTGATGAAAATAACAAACATTTTACATGAACTTCAGATACAAGTAACAATTAAAATTGTTTACTGAAACTGAAGCCATGTGGTAGAATACAGAAAAACTTAAGGATATTTTAATATAAAATTTTGAAAAGTGAGATTTCTAGTACCTCTTGCTATGTGAAATTTTTATTTAATGAAGTGAAAACTTTTAATAATATAAAACCAATAAGATAAAACAAACTCCATAATTGTATGCATGCTTACGTGTATGTGTGCCTGTGCGTTTATGTAACCATCTTTAACAAATTAATATCTGCTATATAGTTTACCACCAAAGTTTTATCATGGAATATCATTTTCATAACAGCTGATTACATAATGGCTTTGCTGTTTCTTAGATTCCTTGGAAAGAGGCTAATTAGTGCTTCATAATAAATACTCATTAAGATAGCACAGCACTCAGACAGCACCTCACATTTAAGTTGATCCTCCAGCCTTAGTCTTCTTCCACAGTCTTAATGTCCAACTGTGAACATGTATGTGAAAAAGTATTACTTAGCTTATGCCAGTAACTTGAGTAATAGCACACCACTGAGCCACTCATGTCTCTGCTTCTGTTCACACAGCCCCACAGAGCTCTGTCTTATATGTATGATGAAAATTTTGGTTGCATTGGATAGGAAATGGAAAATAGTAGACAATTTTTAGGAAATGGAAAATAGTAAGCAAATTTTAACTGTGTTTTCTATCATAATTTCATAAATGATTTATGTTTAGGCATCATTTCTACAAATCTCTTTCTGACAAACAGGATCACATGTTATTAGATACTCTGAAGAGTACAAGTTCAAAAATTTCAATTTTGGGAGCCATCAAGATGGCTCAGTTTATAAAAGCACTTGCTAATAAGACTGACAACTTTGAGTTCAGTCTCTGGAACCCACATCCCTGGAAGGAGAGAATTGATTTCCTCATGTTTTCTCTGATGTCTACATGTGGGCTGTGGCATGTGCACCCCTGACAACATAATAAATAAAATTTAAAGAAGGGAATGAGGAGGAGGAAGAGGAAGAAGAGGAGGACGAGGAGGTAAAGGTGGATGTTGTGGTTTAGGAGAAGGAGGTTGAAGGATAAGAAGAAGAACAAGAAGTTTAAGAAATTACAAAAACAAGCATTATACAATGCCAATACTTGCATGATCTAAGGATACATTGCTAGTATTACAGATGCTAGTTCTTCTTTTTAGCTTTTAAAAGGATTTTTTTCTTTTAGTTTTGCCTGAATGTATGTCTCTGTGAGGGTGTCAGATCCCCTAGATTTGGAGTTATAGGCAATTGTGAGCCACCATGTGGGTGCTGTAAATTGAACGTTTATCCTCTGGAAGAGCAGCCAGTACTTCGGACTGCTAAATGCTAGTCTTAAAACAGCAGTATTGAGTTTTAGGAGAGAGTTCATGAAGCAAACATCCAATAACTTGTTTTTTTTTGCACGTGTGTGTGTGTGTGTGTGTGTGTGTGTGTGTGTATTTGTTTCATGGTTCTTACACATTCCACATATCCACTGTAATGTCTTCCACAGTCATGCTGATTGCCATACTTTCTGCTTCAGCCTTTTAAAGTATCAACCTTTGTTTTGCAGTTCCCTGTTTAAAATACATCTGACCCATCTCCATCTGATTTTCAAGGATTTCCTTTTGGGGTCTGTGGGTGAAGTGGGTGAAGCCTGTGGGTAGATGGGCTCTCTCCCCATCTCTGTGAGAGTTACCTAGTATCAGTGAGATCTTGGGTGTGAATCAGTTTCCTGTTTGCCATCTGTGGTCGTCTACTATGTGCCACAGCTCAGTCCAAGTCACAAGGCAGTTTCCTGCTTCACTTCTAGAAGCAGATATCTTTAATTGCTATCAGAGCAGAGTATGGACAGTCTGGAATCCTGTGTTTTTTCTTATGAGTAGCTTAGTTCCTTTTTCCATGCCTAGAACAAATAGGGTAGCTAGGGATGCAAGGTCCCAAAGTGGTGTTGAACAATCATCATGTTTGAATGTTTTGTCACTGGCCACTTGTCTTTACCTTGGTCCTAGAATCATCAAGATACTACATTGTTTTGTATCTGTTATCAAAGAGAAACAAATCCCTATCTTATAGGAAAAAAAAATCAAGGGAAGAAGACACTGGAGTTCTCAGGCACTAATGGGCTAAATATATTTTCTTTCTGGTGCCATCTTGTTTCTCTTTCTTGGGTTTCATCTCTCCTAGGCTGTTTGGTTTTTATAAAAGAGTTTCACTAAGTAGCTTTGGGTGGTTTTGAATCACTATATTGACAAGGCATGGAAACCTGCTTGTTCCTGTCCCGACTGACTGCTGGAATTAAAGGCATATACTGCCAGGACTAGACTCTTATTTCCTATAATTACTTTGTATCTTAAGAACAACAAATTCTTAAGACTGGTGAAGAAGGAGGAGGGAAGCTAAGCCATAGACATCTTTGCTATTGCCATTGCACCATATGGAGGATTCCGAGAAAGGGCCAAAGTAATATCAATATCAGACAGACCAAGATGACCAGGGCAGATACCATAAAACTCCCATACCCCAACCCTTCCCTTGTTTCTCTTTCCTACTGTTATAAGGACTTTGAAGAAAGATGTTAAATCATTAAAGTTCTATTCTTTTTGATTTGATCATTCTTCAATAAAGCTCCTGTTTGCCTTCGAAACTGCTGGTCTCTGAGTGACTTTCTAAGAACAGTACTGATCTCTATGCATCAGGACTCCTGGATCTAGGGCTTTTTCCTTCTACAGAGTCAGAGCGTCCTCCCTGGAGTTCCCCTGCATCCCCAGACCTTGGCAGGCCCTGCAGTTCTGTGATACACAGAGGGTAGATATGATCAGTGTGTCAACTGCTCCTTTCCAATGTTTCCATGGAACAACCGGTGGGAACTAAGGAAAGCATGATTGGTAAGTGAATGCTTGCTCTCCTGATCTGGGCCTATAAGAAGCCCTAACATCTCAGAACGGCCTCTTTGCAGTGTTGGAAGTTGAATAAAGCTTTAACCAGTTCTGATGGCATCTGCCTTCGTGCCTCCGAGTCACGTACCTGCAACTCGCCAATATTTAAACATCACCCGCAAAGTGTTAAGCTGCCCTTCCCGTAGACACAGTGGAATCTGTTTACATTGCAAAACTAGCTCCAGTTCTTGACAAATATAACACTCTCTGCACTAACCTTGAGAATGATTACCACAGAAATATCAAGTGGTTTCTTAAGCACATCATGCAATGTTATCTAAATTAGTTACAACTTTTCTCATGTTTTCTTTATTAGAAATGTTTTTCAGAACCTCTGGTTCTCGGAAAGCTGCTCACACTGCTATCACAACAAGAATTTCCTCCCCGGAGACCTGTTGTATCAGCCTGCCCTGCATTCTATTCTGGATTTTGTTTTATGGAGGTCTATATTGAGCTCTTGGAAGCGAGTGGGATTTTATCGATTTCTTTTTGCATTTTTCAGATTGAACACAGTGTCTAGAACACAGGAATGCCTTGTATGTTTTTCTTGATAGAGTTGGGCTAACTTTCTTCAATTATTCAATAAATCAGAATACTACCCCTCACCCAGATATGTCCCCTGGATACTAAAACACTGCCGTTAGCTAACTAATTGCCCCCCCCAACTGTCACTATTCTGCAATTTTTGTTTTACTCTTTAGATCGTGTGAGAAATCTTTAAGAACTGAGTTGAAGTTTTCTAAAAAGAAAACAAAACAAACAAAACAACGAACAAAAAATCCCACAAACACCCAAAGTGTTGTTGGGTGTCTCTCTTGCCCAAATGGATGTACACTAGACTTATAAAGTGTTGCAGGAAGAGTGTTATTTACCCTGGAATTATTCAGATTTGTTTTCCTGCAAATAGTGCTAGCTAGACATTGGGCTGTAACATTAAAGGAAGCACTTCCATGGCTGCAGAGGCTTCATGGAGGTTTTCTCTCCCCTCATCTCATTAAAAGTACAGATAGCAGGGATGATTCTTGTTGCTGCTTTCTAAAGTTTGGGTCTTGTTTGTTACTCCTTGTATAAACTTATAGCTTTTTTGGGGGGGGAATCCCTCATTCAGATGGTCCCAAAGCAAAATCTCATTTCTATTGCTTCACAAAATCTTTCAGAAAAGAAATCTAAGGCTCCCACAGTTTTGATACAATTTCTCAGATGAAAGTCAGGTTCTGTGGTTGCTTTTCTGTTGTGATTCTCTGTTTTATTTATGTATGATATTCTACAGACATTTTAACCTGCCTATTGATTTATAGTATCTTCTATGTTGTAGAATAGTATACAATATTATAAAATTTTTCAATTAAAATTTATTTTTATTTTATGTGTGAGTGTTTATCTTCTTGTATATATGTACACAATGGGCATGCAAGTGACTGCAGAAGCCAGAGGAGGGTATTGCATCCTTTGTTACTGGGATTACAGGTAGTTGTGAGTTGTCGTATAGGTGCTGTGCAGTGAACCCAGGTCTTAACCTCTTAATCAATGCTCTTAACCTCTGAGTCACCTCTCCAGTTCTGTTTTGAAAGTTTTCCGTAAGACCTACTATCTAGCTATCTTCCCCTCTGGTCTTGGCTTATTTTATATTATACTTTATTTTTATTTTATGTTTACATCATATTTTATATTTATATTATATTTATTTTATATTTATATTATAAAATACCACAGACCAAGCTGTAAGTAACAGAAATCTATTTCTCATAATTATGAAGCCTGAGAATATGGATGATCATGGTGACCACATCTGCTGGGTTTTGGTGAGGGCATTGTGCAGGTTGTTTATCAGAATTATTGTGTATTCTCTTACAGCAAAGAGTAGAGAGATGCCCCCCTGATCGCTTTCTCAAGAGGCAATCCCACTTACAAAGGTTTTACTGTTTTGACTTAAAACATTATTTTTCAGTGCTTGTATCCTCATATTAATACTGGGAGTTAGGATTTTAAATATGAAATTTGAGGTACAAAAACATTCATATACCCATGGTCACAGGAATCCATCTTCTTGCTTGCACACTGTATCCATTCCATCCTAACAACCACAGTAGTACCGCCAAGACCAAGGTCTGATCAAAACATGACCAAACTCAGAAGTGGATGAGACAGTCAAAACCTTTTTAGTTCTGATACATAAAGCGAAACAAGCTATATCCTTTCAAAATTCAGTGACTCACCTTCAAGAGACACTGTCATCTCAAGTGGAAAACATATGAAAGAGTAGGAGAGTCCGAAGAAAGCACAAAAATCAACAAAGTAAGTTCCATGAGATCGTCAAGTTCCAAAAGCCATCCTGCTTGACCTTTCTCAGGCAGTTCCTGCCGTCCCTCCCAGATAGCAGGCTGCTTTCTTTTCTTTCTTTAAATATATATATATATATATATATATATATATATATATATATATATACATATATATATACACACATACATATATATATATGTATATATATTTCTATATTCTTTGTTTACATTCCAAAGGCTTTCCCCTTTCCAGTTCCTCCCCTCACCATATGTCCCATAAGTCCTCTTCCCCCCCATTCCCCAATCACCTCCCCTCCCCACCATTTCTCTGTTCTGGTATTCTCCTACAAAACTGGATTTGGTCTTTTCTGGACCAGGGTCCTCTTCATCCCTTTTCTTGGGAATCTTTTGTTTAGCTAATTGTGTCTTGAGTATTTAGAGCTTCTGGGCTCATTAATATCCACTAATCAGTGATTGCAATTCATGTGTATTCCTTTGTGATTGAGTTGACTCACTTAGGATGATATTTTCCAGATCTAACCATTTGCCTACAAATTGCATGAATTTATTATTTTTAATTGCGGAGTAGTATTCCATTATATAAATATACCACATTTTCTGTATCCATTCCTCCGTTGAGGAACGAACATCTGGGTTCTTTCCAGCTTCTCGCTATTATAAATAAGGCTGCTATGAACATAGTGGAGCATGTGTCATTATTGCATGCAGGTGAATCCTCTGGGTATATGCCCAGGAGTGGTATGACAGGGTCCTCTGGAAGTGTCATGCCCAATTTTCTGAGGAACCGCCATACTGATTTCCAGAGTGGTTGTACCATCTTGCAATCCCTTTCTTTAATCACTGAGAGGACAGCACTGCCAGGCACAGCTCTGACACCTGCGGCTCCTGCTGTGGCCCTATCCAGCCAGCAGTTCTCCATAGTGCTGAAGATTAAACTCCCAGTGTGCTATAGGGCTGCCTACGCCCATTCTCATGGTTCCTGTATGTGTTGGTCCATCTTGAAATAGAGGCTCCTCCTCGCTTCTTCCCCATATCCTAGTAAGGGAATGACCAGCCAGTGATCACAACAGCAGATCCCGAGAGGGGAAGCAAGGCAAGAACAGCTAGAAGGAAAAGACCTCAGGTGACCATGAACCCTATGAGAATAGACTCTAGACTCTAGGGAGGCATCTTAAATAAAATAGCTCATTTAATTATGGGGAAAAGGTCTATTTAAGCCTTCAGGAAGTGAGTAGGGGATAGATGGGAGAAATTCCAGGTGCTGATGGACTTGACCTTATAGGAGAGAGGCTCCTGAGCAACATGACCTCCTCCAGTGTGGCAGGACCAGATTTTCCAGGTTTGGGTAGGCCTCAACCACATTCTTGGTCCTCCTGCTCCGTCTAACCCCTGCTCATAGTTCACTGGCCACACCTGCTTCCCATGCTTTATGGGATACAATATGTTCAACTAATTATTCAGTGGAGAGCTCAGACTCTGTTTTATATTTGTCTTATATTCTCTCTCTTTTAAAGATTTATTTATTATATATAAATACATTCAGACACACCAGAAAAGGGCATCAGATATCATTACAGATGGTTGTGAGCCACCATGTGGTTGCTGGGGTTTGAACTCAGGACCTCTAGAAGAACAGTCACCACTCTTAATCACGGAGCCATTTCTGTCTCTTCTTATTAGTCCATTGCTTTCAAGACAATTCTCTGATCATGGTTGTTGCTGAGATCGTTAATAAAATTCTTACACTGCCCTTTGCATGCAAATGTACGTGTTTAGATTTGAACAGTCTTCTGTGTAGGCCTTAAAGTTTGAGCCATAGACAGCACAGGATCCGTTTGGTATTTCCACAAGTGTTAACCTGGAGAGGAGAGAAAGGCTTGTGACATCAGACTTGGTTAATGAAAGATATAAAACGAATTCTTATTTATAGGATTTGAATGTGGGAATTTCAAATATATTTAAAGTCATTTTAGCACCATATTTATTTCTCCTAACACATATGCAAAATAGAACCAATCCAGGTGATAAAAGTAAAAATATTATTCTTAATGTGCTCATATCAGAAATTAATCACCTCAGAATTCTAAAGCCTCTACATATAAACCTGAGTAAAAAAGCTTCAAAATGTATATATAATATTAAGTATTTACTTTAGAATGGATGAAGAATTAAATTTGAATTTCAATTTCAATTGCTGCAGTATTTTGTGTAAAAATTAGCAATCTTCCATAAGTAATTAGATTACCATTGTCAGATATACCTGACTATAGAAAACAAATAACCAAAACAAAGCCCTCATCCATACTGGACAAATACTTTGTATCTTTTCCTGATTTCCTAAATAATGCAGTGTGAGAATTGTTTATACATTATTTACATTCTACTTGGTGTGATAGTCAACATAAAAATGACTTAAATTATACAGAATTGTCTATA
The DNA here is from genome assembly GCA_964023405.1 of Apodemus agrarius. Taxonomy (NCBI): domain Eukaryota; kingdom Metazoa; phylum Chordata; class Mammalia; order Rodentia; family Muridae; genus Apodemus; species Apodemus agrarius. Next base: position 161,544,302 of record OZ030006.1, read on the forward strand.
TACAAGCAGGTTCTCCACCATTCTACATAAAGACGATAATCATTCATGGAATTCAGTATCTACAGAGAGAGTAAGTTCTGAAGCCAGTCTCCCATGATGATGGCATACACAATTCTATGTCGTAAGAAACAAAAGTAATTGTAAAATTCTTAACACGCATGCACATGTATATGCATAATAACTGTGCATGTATATGCATGTGTGTGTGTTATATATGTGTGCATATATGTGTACATGCATGTGCAGTGTATGTGATATGATGTGTGTGTATGTGCACACTGATGTGGCCTGCGTATGCATGAGTGTTTATAAATGTGAATGTGTTTTACTTTTGTTTTAATGTTTGGAATTCCATGATTACTTTAATAAATAAATTTTCTCCTTTAAGGACAAAGTCAGAAATAGAAGACACAAGGAAGTGATAATGACACTTAAGTGTAAATTTAAAACATAAAAAGAGAAGGGTCCGATGTTATCCTTATTTAAAAGGTCAAGGTGCAGAATACCATTGGCACAGAAGCAGCTGGTACCTGCAGGGAAATTCTATTAGGAGCCTCTCTTTGTGGATTTCACTCCAAATACACTAAAGCATCACTTTTAACTTTTAAGTTGAAACTATAATTTTATATGTTTTGGAGGTACAACCTCATGATGTGATACATGTGAATTCCATGTAGCGATGAAGTAAAGGTATTTAGTGTCTCTGTGGCCTCATACATTTGTTATTTCAGTTGCACCATTGCAAAATAGCATGACCACAGCTAGCCATATGTTACTTCATATTTGAAAGTACAGACAAGGGGGTACCAGGGATGGAAGGCTTCAGCTTATTGCATGCCAGTTTTATCCCCATCATTCAAGTCACAAATAGACAAAAGAAAATATGTGGTGCTTCAGGCTCCTACCTATAAAACTGATGTAATATTTGATTGACCTTTCCCAGTTCTCAACAGGTAGTCATCAATTTATGTCACTCGCTAATGTTCATATTGGCTACTGCACCTCTCTCCCTGCCCTTTAGATTTAGAATCTAAGAATTTTTCTAGGCCTACTAGAATATGATAATGTGAAAAAGAAACTGACAAAAGAGTGCTCATAGGGACAGCTGAACAACTCCCCTTGAGACCTGCTGGGCTGAGACTCACTGGGTGGGTGAGAGAGAGGAGCCATCTTCCCACTGCCAGGAGCCATTTGCTGGGATCTGGACCAGTCCCATCCAGTGATAGGACTTAACCAGCTTTAGGAAGTCCTGTGAGAAATCACAAGAGAAATACAGATGAGATCCATGCCTAGAACATTAGAAACACATGACCAACTTCCCACTTGAGCAAGGAGGCATTGTCCCATGCCCTCTGTAGTTCTCATTTAACCGCAGGCACTCCAATTTCCTTGCACTCTTAATTTTTCTATCTTTGGAGGCGGTCAGTAGTTGTGTGGTGTATATGCATATGAGTGTGCAGTTGCTCATCCTGCGCACAGAAGCTAGGACAAAACATAATATACCTCCCTTCATTGCTCCCTGTCTCATTGTCTTGAAACATGGTCCCTCACCGAAGAAAAAACTCACTGTTTGATCTAAGCTGTCTGGTCAGGAGCTTTGGGGATCTGACTGTCTCTGACCCTAGAGCTGGGGATACAATCTGGGCAGCGACACCTAACGGGAGCTGTGGAGTCCATGTTCAGGTCCCCGAGTTTTAAGAACAAATGCTTTAACTCACCGAGCCATCTCCCCAAATCCTACTTGCTTAATTTTTTATCACTATTGTAAGGAATGGGTATTAGAACACCTTGGTGTCTGTTGTATGTTCCAGGTTTCTGCTCCAGTGACTTTCCTCCAGTATTAGAATTAAATGGAATTAAATACTCAACCTGATCTTCTTTACTGTATATCTTCAGAAGGCTGGAATTTTGAGACAAACAGGAAGCTTGGCTCTGGTTCCAGGTTTTGTTCTCATTAAAAAATTGATAACAGTTGTTTCTGTGACATATCCAGTTGTTAGGACATGGGCCACAGTAACCCTCTAGAAAGAGATTAGATTAATCCTGTGTACACTTGACTATTGAAGCAGATCTCATCTAGGCAAGTTAAACACCTTTCCTGTTCCAAATCTAAGATTCTAAATAATTGAATCATTATGTATGAAAGAAGGAAGGTCCCCAAAATAAAGATTTCTTCTGTCTCTCTTTCTATCTGTCTGTCTCTTTGTCTGTCAGTCTCTCTCTCCCTCCTTCCTCTTCCTCTCTCCTCCTTTCTTCTTTTCTTCTTTCCTTCTTTCCTTCTTTCCTTCCCTCCTTCCTTCCTTCCTTTCTTTATTTCTCTCTCTTTCTTTCTCCTTTTATTCTTCCTTCTTTCCTTCCTTCCTTCCTTCCTTCCTTCCTTCCTTCCTTCCTTCCTTTCTTTCTTTCTTTCTTTCTTTCTTTCTTTTTTTTCTTTTCCTTCCTTCCTTCCTCTCATCCTCCCTCCCTTCCTCCCTCCCTCCCTCCCTCCCTCCCTCCCTCCCTCCCTTCTCTCTCTCTCTCTCTCTCTCTCTCTCTCTCTCAAATAGATTATTTTCTCATGCAATATAGCCTGATCAATAGTTTCCCTACCTCCTAATCCTCCTAGTTTCTCCCTACCTTCCCTTCCCTCCAGATGTATGTCCTTTCTGTTTCTCATTACATAATAGCATGCTTCTGGAGATATCAACCAAATACAACAAAGTAAAATATAATAAGACAAAGCAAAAACTGTTTACTTAATAGGTTGATACATTACACCTGATTGTTTCTAGACAGGGACTTATGTAACCCATTCTGACTTTGAACTCTCTACATAACCAGTTTGGGATGTGAATTACTGATCCTCCTACCTTAACATGTTAAGTGCTGGAATTAAAGGAATATTATCATGACTGTCTCTCTTCCACCAATTTCACAGTCTTCACAGTTAAAACCAATAAAGTTTACAATGATCTATGCACAAAATCCAACTATGTCATACCTCTATTTTGAATGCCTTTGAATATATATTAAATCCTGCTACACATAGCTGTTTGTAATTTGTGTTTAGTTATAAAAAAAGATTCACTTACCTCCTGAGGAAACTGGAACTTCCTTGTTGCACAACACTATCAAAATAATTATAAATGTTAAAAGTTAGTAACTTCTACTGTAAAAAAATGTGTCTTGCATGTTTGTAGAACAGCAAAGCTATGGTTTAAAACACTTTTACTCTTGCTACTATACGTTTCTGTGCTTCTGTATTTTCTTTCACTTTTTAAAATCTGTGTGTGTGCCCTCATGCGTGTGGCATGCAAGCATGCACAAGAGGGTACCCATGTACCAGAGAATGAATAGGGAGGTCAGAGAACAATTTTGTGGAGTCAGTTCTTCCATTTTTCTATAGTTTCTGGGGATGGAATTCAGACTGTAGGCTTATGCAGCATGTATCTGTACTTGGCTGAGCCATCTCTCTGATTGCCTGTGTGCTTCTGAGGTATAATTAAGGTAATACATTACACCTGATTGATTAATATCTGTCTTATCACTTACAAGTTATGAAAACAGCAAGCCACATCAATGAGATAAAGGTGAAGCGAATTGCCATGGCTACAGCAAGGACTCGAACAACGAACAATGGAGATACTGTCAAAGGAAAACAGGAGAGGTCAGACCAAAAGGAAGGCTAATGGACCAAGGTGGCTTTCTGTTTAGTATAAATGTGGACCTTTATGAGAACATAAAGGAAATGTGTTTCCTTAGACCAAGCAGCACAAGCACTCAAGTGACTCAAATATAAGAGGATTAAATGTGGTATTCTTTCCAATCCATGATCCTTTGCAAGTTTTCTAAACATTTTTTCCCCTTGTTACACAAAGTTTCACTATGAAGCCTCAGGCCACACCCAAATTTGCAGTCCTCCAGTCTCAGATCTTGGGTTGTGGGATTACAGATTATACCACTATTTTTTGCTCCCTGAATAAATCACACTTTTCAATTTTATTTTCTATGTAGATTCAAGAGCTATTATGTATGGATACTTTTATAATCAATGTTTTAAGAACACGCATTTCAGATATTAGTAAACTATTCTGTATCTTTTGGTTAGGTCCACATTCTAGGATTATGACATATTTTGACATATAAGGAAGTCAAATGGCATAAATTCTTATATTCACTTTCATTGACAGCTGCACAAACTCTATTAACTCTATTTTTAATTTTCCCAGTAGGCATTTCAATTACATGCTAAATTTTGGCATTAGAAATAGTATAGTTTTCATACTCACTTTTGAGTTCTCCTATGGGGACTCTTCCTCTTATGATACCTAGTGCACAAAGAGCACAGGTGTGATGGATTCTGGTGACTTTTAGTACACAAAGATTACTCTTATTTTATAGTAGCATAAGTAAATAAAATATCCTGGTTCATTGCTTCCTCAGCAATTAATACTATTTACATGTTTTATCTATAAACTTAGTATGCAATATTTTTGTTTTAATAATTTTATTTCCTTTCTTCATAAGGTTAGACATTTTTATTTCCATTTAAATAATGTATATATTTTTTATTCCATGAGACTTTTCTTGTTTTTATCAAGTTACTGGTTTGTTCAATACCAGTCTTAGTTGGTGACTATGACACCATACTTTGTCTTATATTTTGCATACATATGTTCCAAATATTAGTTCTGTTTTATTCATGATGCCTTCAGAGGGATGAAATGACTTATTTTTCCTAGGTTGATTTAGCCAAGCTTTCTTTCATGACTCATATTATAGAAATGAGTAAAATGCATTGATAAAAAATGTCACACATTTATTTTTATTGGTTCATTTAATTTTGTGTGTGTGATATTTTGAAGGAATGAAGTTTAGAGAAGATATTCTTTGTTGAATGCACACTGAACTTTCATATCACGACTTATAGAATAATCCTGTGTCCTGTTACTGACATGAAGTGCTGTTATTAGCATATTCTGGCTCCACCCCATATGCATTAGCATTTTTATACATATGCTAAGCAGCCATTTCCTACAGATAGAACTTTCCTACCTTCATAAAATGCTTGAATACCCAATGGTGCCTACAATATTACTACATTTTTCCTTTTCAGAGTAGAATGGGTATTACAACACTATATTTCTTCCTTAAGACTTAAAAATAAGACACTTGAAAGTTACCTCATCAGTTAGGAATGAGTATGCCTCTTTCAGAGGCCCTGAGTTCTATTTCCAGCTCATAATAACCTGAGATTCCAGCTACTTGGGATTTGTCCCCCTCTTTTGGCCCCTATGAGCACGTGCACTTACATGCACATGCACACACACACACACACACACACACACACACACACAGAAATAAAATATAAATAATTATTTTGTAAAAAATGGCATGCTGATAGAATCACATTAACTGTGCACACACACAAATATTTTATCTGTAAAGTATTGTATTTATCTTAGAATAGTTTCTGTTTCTATTATGTGTGCTTTATTCTTTGTTCATTAGCAGTTTAAAGTAAGTAATAAAGTAATTTCTACATTACTTTTAATATAAATGTTTATTTTACCTCTTTCAAATTTTTGGTCATAAAATTTCATCTATTATCATTTGTTTATAGTTTTAGTTATGAAATAAATTTATTTTCATTTATACATTAATTTTGAATCAAGTCTACATTCAAATTATATTACTAATCAACATTTATTAAGTATTTACTTGTAAGTTTTCAAATATTTTGATTTTTTTTTTTTGCTTTTAAACTCTGATGTGATTGATATCTCATTTTTACCTTTTCTTGCCTAATCACTTAGAAACATCAAAAATGTATTTAACAGTGGCAATAATATTTTTACATTTCATTTATTACATTGAAAAATCCTTTAATCCGTTCATCCATATATTAAAGACAGCATTTATGTTTATAAAAATTTGAAAATCAAAGTTTCATAAAATAAAATTTGTATTAAATTTTATTCAATGCCTTTTTAACATCATGCACACAATTACATAAGCATCCACCTTTGGTTTTGGTTATTATATCTCACATGATTGACTTTCTAAAATTAGCTTTTTAATGTAACTTTTGTTAATGTACTTCTTAGTTTATTTATTTATTTATTTCAATTTACATTTTTTATCTTTTAATCATTTTTTTTATGGTCCAGTTGTCATCCCCCTCCTGGTCCACCCTCTGACCATTCCCCATCCCATTCCTTCTCCCCCATCTCCAAGAGGATATCCCCAAGCCCATACTCCCACCCTATCAGACCTCTCCACTCCCTGGGATCTCAAGTGTTTTTAGGTAATAAAACTTTGTAGATGAATTTGTTGGCTTTCTTTTAAAGTTATTTATTCTATCTTATTTTTTGAGATGGTGTCTCATGTAACCAAGTTGACCTTAAACTCTTTACTGCTGAGAATAACCTCTTCTAAATTCTTCTGCCTCCATTTACCAAGTCCTGGGATGGCAGATATGAGAGAACACACCAGGCTTAGGTTTCCTCCTTTGTATAAATTGCTGTAACTTTTAATATTGATAATACTCTGGCTTGAAATGTTTTTAGTACAAATTATCCACACTACATTCAGAGTGGTCCCTAAAAATTTCCTCAATTTATTGCTTCTATCATGTTTAAGAAGATAGTTGAGTAATTTTTAAAATTTATTTTCTATAGTCTACCATATATTCTTCCTTAAAGGCAGATTCCCAAAATTCTTGGTTCGATTGTCTTTATGACAAATTGTCTCATCACCTGTAACTTGATTATGCATTACAATATTATTTTTAGAGCAAATACAGATGACCTCCCTGGGGAAGTAAAAAGAACAAGGGTGTAAATGACAATACCAATGCTTCCACATTCACCTCAGTCCATCTTGGGGAACAAATGTAAACCAAGACGTACCATTTTCTCCACTTTGGCTGGTAGTTAGTGCTGATCTTTGTTTCTGCCGCCCTTGAGAAGCATCCCACTTTTCTGGCTTGAGGCCATAGTTATGGCATTTGCTCATCTCTGGAGAAAACAATTCAAGCTGATGCAAGTTCATGAATTTTCTGCCATTTGAAGAATAAGACTCTGACTTTGACCTTGCCTTCCTATGGATATACTTCCCATGAGAATCCTTTTAAAAGGCAGCATGTGTTTCCTTTGCTTTTTGTTACCTTATTATTAAGATGCTTACACTTCCTAACAGACATAACATACGCATTCCTTGGAGAATTAGAGTTAGCAAAATAGTATGGAACTTTGAACTAAACCAGTTTATAGTGGAAAGTGAAATCTAACATCAAAACAAGCTCTATATAATGGAAGGAAATAGAGGAAGATGGATATATAATTACATCATACACCGAGATGTAATATTGATAAGCAGAAGTAACTTAAAATCTGTATTCAGATCTGTACAGTATAGAAAACAAAAGGCATCAACAGAATATCTTGTGGTCATGATAACAATGAAATGAAGTGTGATGACCTTGGTATGAATAATGCCAACTCCATACAAACAGTAAATACTAGTGTGTCAAATACCTTGAGAGTTGGGGGGGGCATATAAAGACCTGAATCGAAGATTCCTAAGTCTCAATATAAGTACAACAGTATTTTCTTTGAACAAAGCACGTTGGAAAGGCCATTTTGTTCTTTTCTAAAATTTCCATAATCAATTTCATCATTGTGTAAATGAAAAAATATTATTCATTTTCTCTTAGGCTTAAATATTAGCCTTAAACATAGTTTGTATATCATTTTATCATAAGACCCATAGGGTACAGGTTTTTATGTTTAGTGAAAATTTCAATACCAGACATATTCAGCATAATGTCTATGAGTAATTCATAACACTTTTAGAATAAAAAACACTTTTAAATTCTATATTCCATGAATTGCATAGTTTAGAAATCTCCTAAGGTAAAGCCAGCATGATTAATTTTTCTATTGGCATAAAAAAACAAATCCACAGAGACCATGGACTGCCCCAATTTAAAGATGGAAAGCTGCGAAAGTTTGATTAGAACTCAGCTCTTCTGGTTTCAAACCCTCGTGCCCTTTCATTATTTCAATCCATCCTATGTCATAAATGATTTCACAGTGGAGTAGGTAGATGATGATGGAAAGGAAAAAAAACTTTTTACAATCTCAAAAACTAAATTTTAAATGCAATATAAGCATAATGGGAAATCAACATAATGAGAATAACAGTCAGTGGTTTTTCATGCCTTATATTGCCATGTATAGATTCTGGGTATATTAACACTATAGAGCAGCAGACATATACATTCACATGGACACAACATACCTGGGTGATGAGACTTTCGATCACGAATCATTGCCATCATGTGATAATTATGAGAGATTTACTTCAGAAACTGATCCAGGTTCTAGTTTTTGTTATTTATTAATTAACATCTTTTAAAGACAGTGAGTCTCTCTGTATCCCTGGCTACCTTAGAAATTACTGTACAGACCAGGCTAACCTCAGATTTACAGAGATAACCTGCCTCTGCTTCCTGAGTACTGAGATTAAAGATATGTAACACTACTTCTGGCTCTGGCCTAATTCCTGTAGTACACAAAGGACTCTTAAGTAGACAAGGTGAATTGTAATGGAGTTTTTCTGCTATGAAATAATGGAAATAACAGCTCTTCCAAGACAATAGAAAATTAATTAACAATTTTAATTGTAAAATAAAGACACACTATTTTTTGAATAATTGAATCAAGAAATAAGTATTTTTTAATTTATTTACATTAAGAAAGCTAATAATTTTTTTTGGCTTCCTGACATTGAACTTTAGCAGATAAAATTTTATTTGTAGTTTTTATTTGATGATGAAATTTTTTGTAAGATAAATACTTGTCAGACACAAAAATTTATGTTGTACGTTTTCTCATCATATTTTAGTAAAATTTCTGTCCATTACCATCAATAAAATGTTACCATTTTCATCATGTTTCATTGTTACATTGAATGATGTAATATCAGCATTCAAATAAGTTCATAGATGTGTATATTGTAACATTCCATTGTCTAGCAGTGTTCTGAGTATCTGTTTAATATATACTGCTCAGGTCTTTAAAATGAACACTTCGTATATGATTATGAAAATTGAATTAAATGATTACAACTTGTCTCTTCATGTATATGAAATTTTGCTATCTCTGAAGCCAAACAACCTTCCATAAGATTATTTCATTTGTGTGTTAATTCTCATTCAAACTTCAGCCTTCTAATCCCCAAAACATATTTTGCTTAAGAGGTAGGGCTTTTATCTCAGCAACATGATTTCTTACTCTTCAGTAAGACTGCCCTGATTATGGACACCGGATGTAATGACACAGAGTATATTAAAACCTCAGACAAGCAAAGCACTATTTGCCTTCAGTATTTCTTCTCAAACATGTAAGCTAGAATTACCCTACACGTAAAAAGTTATAGAACTTTGCTAAATTGACATATCACTCCTATTTTCTGGAAAACAGTTATTAGAAATATATGTATAAGCATGTACACTCACAGACCTGAGCAGAGAAGGGAGGTCCTGTTTCTTGTGAATCAAAGCCTTCTACTCAACTAGAAAATGTGGACTTGTCCTCAGAAAAGAATTGGAAATGAAAGTAAAGATGTCTGAGTAATTTCATCTCTGAGGCTTATGTGAGAGGGTTAGTTTCACCTTCCTGAAAAAAAAATACTCCACACAGCCACAGCACTGCTATACTTCCCGTCATACACAATTTGGCTTATTTGGTAATGAGGTTTGATCACAGTTTGTGAATAAGTGTCAGGTCTTAAAAGCATTTTAGGGCTTGACAATGATGATTTTAATCATAAGAAATAGAGTGGATGTTTGAAAAAATAAATGATGCCATTATGTAATATGGGAATCCGAGGTGAAAAAAAATAAACTATGGTTTTCAATCTCTGTTTGAAATTAGAAGAAAAAAAATGTAAATGATTTATTCACCTTGTGCATAAGCTTTGGCTCATTTTACTGGAATCAAATCTGCTGCATTGTGTAGGTGGGAACCATGAGAACTACTTTACTTGACATACATATACACTCATATGTGCACTATTTATTCACATGCAAATAAAAAACACTAATAATCCTACAAGGATCGATGATATGATTATGTACATAGAAAATAAAAATAATTTAATAGTCACTTAATAGGACTAGTGGTAGCATAAGAGTGTAACATTAACTTGCAAGTGCTGCTATATTGTTAAAGTTGAAAGATTAGTAGCAGCAATTATCTTGTTAAATGTAAGAGTAAACTAATAACAGAAGCATTATGAAATATTGTGAGAAAAGACAAAGTTTCTGAATATTCATAAAGCTGTCAAGTGTTGCTAGCATAATTTAGATATTTGGTTCAACTTTAATCAACACTCTGGATTTGTTGTAGGAAAATCTTAAAAGAAACAAAAGTTGGTGACATAATTTTTATTATTTGCTATTTTGTTATGCTGGAGAGATGGATCAGCAATTGAGAACACTTACTGTTCTTGCAGAAGACTTTGGCTTAATTCCCAATGCCCATATAACTGCAGTTTGGGGGTGGTGGTAGGGAAACTGTCACCCTGTTCTGGTCTCCTCATACATCAGGTACTTACCTATATAGGGCACATACATACATACATGCCAACAAAGCACTCATACACATAGAATTTTAAAGCATAATGTGTAAAACCCATTTTATTTTACAATTTAAATTAAATTATAATCACATCGTTTCCTCTTACCTCTTCTTTAACCTCCCGCATGCCTCCCTTTTACTCCCCCTCAAATTCATGTTTTTTCTTTTTGATCCTTAAGTGCTTCTTTAATTGTTATTCTTTAAATGATATTTATTTATATATTTATTTATATATCTACATAGCTGTATAATATATATGATACATAAATATATCTGAATAAATATATAAATACAACTTGATCAGTTTCTTTAGTGTTACAGGTATGTATTTGATTCCAGGACTGACCACTTGGTATTTGATAACTAATTAGGGAGCCCATTCCAAAGAAGACTATTTCCCTCAAATCTCAGGACTTCTTAGTTTTCTGTAGTTCTTTGTCTATGAAGAGTACCATGAGATTTCCCTCTTCCATGTCAGCAGTGTTTATAGATGTTATACTTGTATGTGTCTTGTGTAGTGTAGGCAGCCATATTTGTGAGATATCATGACTGAAGTTTTTTGTCACTTTTATAATCAGCTGCTCCACTGGTCCTCTGGCTCTCCCGTCTTCCTGACCGCTCTTCCTCAATGTTCCCTGAAATAAGAACCACAACAATGACCAGGATGGCACAATATCTCTAAAGGTGCAACAGTGGAATTCACATCTTGGCAGTAACTAACAGCTGTATAATTAGATGTAAGGCCTACTCAAGAGAAAGGAAGTCAGACCTAGTACTGGAAAAGTAGCCAACTGGTTTCCCAAGGCTAGTGAGTTCATGGTTCTTAGAGAAGTCCATAGTATTGCTGCTTTCTATACCAGCCTAATACCTAACTTCATCATAAATATGTATTCTTACTCCCACATGTAAGTGGAGGTTGCATCTCTCATGAAAGAACCCTTTCTAACAGTAAAGCTATTTTAACTAAGAGAAACAGATAAGAGCAGAAATGGGCAAGTTAAAAAGCAGAAGCATACTGACAAGAGGCAATCATATGAATAGACGAAAATAGGAAGTCATTTTACATACAATGTGAGAAATATGAGGAAGTGGCTCCAGAAAGGGAGTTGGATCAGATCCACAATCATGATCCTGGAGCTCAGCATTAGAGGATGCTAAGTCTTCAGCCTCCATGTGTGTGAAGCTGGCAGAAACCCCCACAGGAAGCAAAACTTCAAACCATGTCCACCAATTTAACATACCTTTCATTAAGAATTCTGTTTCTTCAGACTGTCTGGGGGGGGGATGTGTCTTACTAACCTCGTGTTTCCCCAGGACTTCAGACAGGGACAGAGTTTATCTTTATCAGGGATTGTCCCTGAGGTGTGGACAGTAATGGCCTGAGTTTTATGAGTCCGAATAGATAAGAAGTGTTGTGTAAGGGCTCCTACTCCAGGGGCACATATTGGGATTCTATACAGACCCATGGCAGCTCTGAATTTTGCTGTTCATTAAGCAAGCTCTTCATCAGAACTCACTCCATTTGGCACGGTCAAATCTGGAGGCCAGTATTTATTACGCAACACATCAGTTGATGTTCTTTACTAAAATATTATTGTACATCTATGCTTATGTAAACTAGATGTGTCCCATACCTTGCCCTAGTGATGCTGATGGCCAGGCTGCTTTGGTTAGAGTGGCTCAAAGTTGCCCAGAGCATGACTCTAAGGAGTGACAGCTGGCTTTTATCTGCACTCCTGAGGGCAGTTCCATGGCACACCTTTCTTAAGGCCATACATTTACTTCAAACAGTAATGTATACCCTGAGTCAGTCAGTTAAATACACTGATGAAGAGAAATTTTTCAAAATAAACACCTTGGCGAAGCTGAGGACAAGCTGGACACTGAGCTTATGGCATTGTATTGTATGCATCCCAAACAAGACAGTGTGGAAAATAATATTTTCAATATATTTTTTTAATAGATTTTACTTACATGGGTTGGTATGACTATGCACACTCGTTTGTGAGTATGTGTAGAGAGCAAAGGGGGGCACTGAATCCCTCAGACTTAGGGTGCCTTTGCCAGGATACCCAACTTGTAAATGTAGATGCTGGTTGTGAGCTCCAATCCTCAGCTAACACAGCAAGCACTCTACCTACTGAGCAACCTCTTCCTATTCAGCCTTGGTAAGGAATCTTAAAGAGGAGCACAAGATGAGTCCTGTGCGGTGGGTTAAAATATTAATTAAATAAAGAAGCATCATGTTTAAGAAAATTTTACCATTTTTTTCAGTACGGAGCATAAGGTCACTCTACAACTATCACATGGGAACCATCACAGCACATTTGGGCAACGTAATTTTTGGTTTGTGGAATTACTAAAAGATGCAGTATAACCATCAGAAGACATCCTTTCATATGAATTGCATAAACCATAGACAAATTTGTGGATAAGTAGTAACTTGACTGTCTAAGCTCATGCATGGGTATTGTAAGGACAAGGTGCTATGCTTTGTGGAGTGTCTGGCCTCAAGCCACTTGAGGCAAACCATCAACACAACAAACTATAAATCTCTCCTATTAATTGATATTAACCACCAAGATATAACTAGTGGTTTTCTTGGCCACTAACCTCCTGGCACGCCAGTTCTTCCTGTGCACACCACTGAAGCTAATGTGCCCTTTGAGGTGAGAAAGATAGAGGCAGGCAGGATGCATACCACAAACTGTGAATCTAAAACTGGTTATTGTCAGAGATAGTCACTGGATACTTGCTCAGAAATGAAACTAACAGATGTGTGGTTATGGCTAAGCGAAAATTCTCACCTTTCCAGAGCTGTGTTAGAATTGATGAAAGACAAGAAAAAAGGGCAGACATTTGAGTGTACATGAGCAAAATGAAATACATAAGGAAGAGGAAAATCAGGGTCAAGTTGTTGAATATGTGTGGCATATTGCCATAGAAGTAAAATGGTGCATAACCTTTAAAAGAGAAAGATAATTTGAAGAAATATGTATTCATTTTCTCTCTCTGGCTAAAATTACAAGAATCATGTTGAATAACAGTTGAAAGGACAATCTTGTCTCCTAACTTTTAATAAAATACTTTCAGTTTTTCACCATCTTGTATAATGTTGGATATAGGCCTTTATTATGCTGAATATATTTCTTCTATGCTGGTTCTCTCTGTGTGTCTGTCTGTCTCTCTGTGTCTGTCTCTGTCTCTCTGTGTCTGTCTCTGCCTCTCTGTCTCTCTGTGTTTCTCTCCTTGTGTCTTTCTCTGTCTCTTTGTCTCTGTCTCTGTTTGTCTGTCTGTTTCTCTTTCCAGGGCTATTATTGTTAAGGAATGTTGAATGCTGACCCTTGTTAAAAAGACTTTTGACCATCTATTGTTACAGTCAAGAGATTTCTTTCTTAAAGCCCATTTGTGCACTTTGTCACAGTTTTTTGGTTTCTGTACACTTAATTATCCTTTCATCACTGAAATGAATCCAATATGATCATGTTATATATCTTTTAAAATGTATCATTGAATTCAGTTTGCAAAATAATTTGTTGAGTTTTTCATCTATGTTTATTAGAAAACCTGGTGTATATTTTTATTTTTGTTGTGTCTGTATCTAATTTTGCTAACAGGGTTCTGTTTTCATTTATGAGTTTGACAAGATTTTTTCTTCATTTTTAAAATTTAAGTATTTTGAGTATTTTGCATTCTTATTATTCCCTCTTCTCACTGCTCCTCAACTCTCTACCAATTCATGACCTTTAATTGTTACTGTTATACACATATATACATGCACACACATATGTATATATAGATATATCCTAATGAATCTATTTAGTGTTGCTCATGATGTCTATGTTTAGGGATGAGCACATTAGATAATCTATTAGAGAATTCACCAGCAAAGAATGACTTTTATTCTTTTATTAGACATTAGTTGTCTGTACATCTTCACCTAAGGTTGGAGATTTCTGAAATGTTCCACATCTACTTTTGAGACCATATTATTGAAAGTTCATACATATAACTCTCTGTTATATAGAGATGATGCTCTCTCACAGCAGACATCCTGGTATTCTGACTCCTAGAATCCAGAAGACACTATCTTGATATTATATTAATTTCTTTTCCTGTTATTATGCCAAAATAACCTGACAAAAGAGTTAAGGGGGTAAGAGCTTATTGTAGCTTGCAGTTCAGAGAAAAGTCAAGACAGCAGGAGCTGGAAATAACTGGTCACATTGTGCCCACCATTAGGAATCAGACTCAATGAATGCATATTACCATTCCATTCCCTTTCTTCATGCATGTAGTCCAGGATTCCAGTCAGCAAATGATGTCACCCACAGTAGGTAGGCCAGACAATTTCAATTAATGCCATTAAAGTAAGAAGCATGTCCAAAGGCCAATCTACCAGGTTATTTTAGATTCTGTAAAGTTAGTTAATGCTCACATCACAACTCCACCTTTTTGCTCTTTGAGTCCCAAACATTTTAAGCCACAATTTTCTGATCATTGTTCACATAGTTTCATGGCTATGTTATAATATAGAATGCACTTGGTCTAACTTTAAAGTTCCCATAGTCTTTAACAATTCCAACACAGTAGAACACATCTCTTAATTGTGAGGGCCTATGGCTCAAGATGTCTCAGGTGTGGATCATTTATGAGCACCACACGATTGTAATTCTCAAGTGGGCAAAATTCTAGATCAGTTAGAGAATGTCTTTCATCTCACTCTAGAAGACCCAAGAAGCAGCTGAAAGGGTCAGATACAGATAGATGAAGATAGACCCAGCAAATGAACAGAAGCTGCTGACCCCTGTGGTTGAATTAGAGACAGGCTGAAAGAAGCCAAGGAAGAGGGCAATTCTGTAGGAGGACCAGCTGTCTCAACCTGAACCTCCGAGATCTCTCAAACACTGGACCACCAAACAGGCAACATCCACCAGCTAGTATGAGGCCCCCAAGACATATGAACAAAACTATAGGGAAGATAATACCTGGGACACTGGGGATCCATCTCTGGCAATGACACAGACTCTCTTTTGATACATTTCTTTTTTAGGATAGGCACATCTAACCTGACGCCTTGTCTTCATTGCATAGAAAAGTGGACAAATTTCACAGATGAAATTTCTGACTGTAGAATTTTGAGTTAATATTGGCAAAAAAGACTACTTTTATCTACTGAGGTGGAATTTCAGTGTCTTGCCTTATGGGGGAAACCATTGTCAGGACAGAGCAAGACATAAATGCAATGCTATGATTTTATGTGTTTCTTCTTCAAAACTCATATTGAAATGTTATTTCTAATGCAGCAGTAAGAAACAGAAGAAGCAGAAGCAGAAGAAGCAGAAGCAGAAGCAGCAGCAGCAGAACAAGAAGAAGAAGAAGAAGAAGAAGAAGAAGAAGAAGAAGAAGAAGAAGAAGAAGAAGAAGAAGAAAACAAAGAAGGAGATGTAGACACTCAAACAGCAACAGAAGCAGAAGCAACAGCAGAAACAGAAGCAGAAGGAGAAGGAGAAGGAGGGGAAGCTGAAACAGAAGTAGCACACTGGTGTACTTAAAAATAATTGTGTCTATTTTTCTTGTGTAAATTTCCTACCTGCTTATGTGGCCAGACTAGCAGTCTCCTGTCTCTGCTTACATTGTTCAAAGTATAACCTGGGTCTGGCACTTCTTTAGAGTTCTTATATATTTGATATCAGATGAATTAGTTAAACTAGATTATTTTTTGATGTCTGAATTTTAGGAAACAATAAATATCTGATGGGTTAAAAGAAGACTGTTTTTTAGAAGTTGAATCTTCTTAAAAATCAAATTTGCTGAATATTTGATGATTTAAGTACTGAAGACTTATTGAATATTTTATGTGCCTATATATGTCTCTTAAGAGTGTTTTCAATTGGGCTTCAATAATCTCAAGTAACTCTATGAATAAGATGTCTTTTCTGTTCAGGAACTTTCCCCCTGTGCCCATGTCCTCCAGGGTCTTCCCAAGTTTCTTTTCTAATAGTTTCAGTGTGTCTGGTTTTATGTGGAGGTCCTTGATCCACTTGGAGTTGATCTTAGTACAAGGAGATAAGAGTGGGTCAATTCGCATTCTTCTGCATGTTGACCTCCAGTTGAACCAGCACCATTTGTTGAAAAGACTATCTTTTTTCCCACTGGATGGTTGTGGCTCCTTTATCAAAGATCAAGTGACCATAAGTCTGTGGGTTCATTTCTGGGTCTTCAATCCTATTCCATTGATCTACCTGCCTGTTGCTGTACCAATACCATGCAGTTTTTAACACAATTGCTTTGTAGTACTGCTTGAGGTCAGGGATATTGATTCCCCCAGAAGTCCTTTTATTGTTGAGAATAGTTTTAGCTATCCTGGGTTTTTTGTTGCTCCAGATGAATTTGAGAATTGCTCTTTCTAGATCTATGAAGAATTGATTTGGGATTTTGATGGGGATTGCATTGAATCTGTAGATTGCTTTTGACAAGATGGCCATTTTTACTATATTGATCATGACAATCCAGTAGCAAGAAATATTTTTCCATCTTCTGAGGTCTTCTTCGATTTCTTTCTTCAAGGACTCGAAGTTCCTGTCATACAGATCTTTCGCTTGTTTGGTTAGAGTTTCGCCAAGGTACTTTATGTTGTTTGTGGCTATTGTGAAGGGTGTTATTTCCCTAACTTCTTTCTCAGCCTGCTTGTCCTTTGAGTACAAGAAGGCTACTGATTTGCTTGAGTTAATTTTATAACCAGCCACTTTGCTGAAGTTGTTTATCAGCTGTAGAAGTTCTCTGGTGGAGTTTTTTGGATCGCTTAAGTAGACTATCATATCGTCTGCAAATAATGATACTTTGACTTCTTCCTTTCCAATTTGTATCCCTTTGACTTCCTTATGTTGTCTAATTGCTCTCGCTAGCACTTCAAGTACTATATTGAAAAGATATGGAGAGAGAGGGCAGCCTTGTCTAGTCCCTGATTTTAGTGGGACAGAACACCAATAGCTTATGCTCTAAGATCAAGAATTGACAAATGGGACCTCATAAAATTACAAAGTTTCTGTAAGGCAAAGGACACTGTCAGAAGGACAAAACGGCAACCAACAATGTGGGAAATGATCTTCACCAACCCCACATCCGACAGAGGGCTAATATCCAATATATACAAAGAACTCAAGAAGTTAGACCCCAAAGAACCAAATAACCCTATCAAAAAATGGGGTACAGAGCTAAACAAAGAATTTTCACCAGAAGACATACGGATGGCTGAGAAATACCTTAAGAGATGTTCAACATCATTAGTCATCGGGGAAATGCAAATCAAAACAACCCTGAGATTCCACCTCACTCCAGTCAGAATGGCTAAGATTAAAAACTCGAGAGACAACAAGTGCTGGCGAGGATGTGGAGAAAGAGGAACACTCCTTCACTGTTGGTGGGATTGCAAAATGGTAAAACCGCTCTGGAAATCAGTGTGGTGGTTCCTCAGAAAATTGGGCATGCCACTTCCAGAGGACCCCGGCATACCACTCCTGGGCATATACCCAGAGGATTCCTCTGCATACAATAAAGACACATGCTCCAATATGTTTATAGCAGCCTTGTTTATAATAGCCAGAAATTGGAAGGAGCCCAGATATCCCTCAAAAGAGGAATGGATACAGAAAATGTGGTATATTTTTACAATGGAGTACTACTCAGCAATTAAAAATAATGAACTCATGCAATTTGTAGGTAAATGGTTAGATCTGGAAACTATCATCCTAAGCGAGCTAACCCAATCACAAAAGAATACACATGAAATGCAATCACTGATAAGTGGGTATTAATGAGCCCAGAAGCCCTAAATACTCAAGGCACAATTAGCAAGTCAAATGACTCCCAAGAAGAAGAAAGGAGAAGACCCTGGGCCTGTAAAGATTGGATCCAGTATTGTAGACCCAGAACAGAAAAATCATGAGGGGGGGAATGAGTGGGGAATAGCGGGGGGGGGAGAGGAATTATGGGACATATGGTGGGGGGTAACTGGGAAAGGGGAAAGTCTTTGGAATGTAAACATAGAATATAGAAAATAAAAATTAAAAAAATGTCTTTTCTGTCATTTTGTAGGTAAGAACAGATGCTTGACTGGTTACATGAATATTAAAATCCTTCTTGGGTTAATAAAATGAAGTTAGATGGGTCAAGGAGAATGACTGTGGATTATAGATAACTAAATACTATGACGTCTTCATCCATGTTGCTAAACCTAATACTATTCTTTTGATGTAAAATTTCTGAGTGGTGGGATATTTCCATGTTGAATTGGAATTTTATGTCTTTGTAATTCCTTTGGTTCTGAATCTACCACTAAAATATTTTATACTTCACTTCATCCTCTCTATCTTATTTTCTTTTCCTGATCCTGTGAAAATCCACCTTGACAAAATCAACATAGTAGAGACTAGGTTTAACACATATTTCAGGTACATTTCATTAAGCAGGAGGATGAGGCAGCTGGTCATATTACAGCCCCAAGCAAGAAGCAGAGAGTGATAATTGCAGGCAGCTATCCACTTCCATCAGTCAAGTTCCTCATTCTGAGATCCAGAACAGGAAATGGACACCATCCACACACTGGCTTCATCTTCCCACATCAATTAACCTTTACATTCTCCAAGTATGCATTACTGAACAATCCTGGTAAACATGAATAGCTTTTAAAATACATAATATGTGACATACTAAGATGGGATGGTGTTTCGATCTCTGAGAGATAGTAGTCTGTAAAGATTATGTGCCGGGCTCTGAGATATATAAAACAGAGTTCAGCTGTAATTGTAGGCTGAAGCCAAGTGTATTCAAGCTCAGTTTACATCATCTGAAACCAAGTGGATCCCCAAAGACTGAGTGAGAAACAAATTTCTATATTTTAAACATCACTACAAGCTTGTGACTTTTATTATACAATTTAACAAATGGTTTTAGAAATAATTTAAATATTTTGTGAAATTTACTTTGAATACATGGTTCCTATTTGGATGTCAAAATTGTGAGTACATTGATCCTATTTTGATATAAAAATTAAGAGACATTACAAGATATATTTCATATAAAACCATAAAAATTAAATTATTTTGTCAATAATCTTTTCTGTTTTATATAAAGTCCCATAATTACTGTTAATTACTAAAACACATGCTTATTTTTCTCAATAACAAGAATTTTGACTCACAAAAACCTTTTTCTATATTTTTAATTTTTATTTTTCATTATTTAATGTATTATTTTTTCAATCAAATTACTTTTCTAGGCACCAGAGTTATGATAGAAAGGGGAGACATATAGAGTTTAGTTGAATCAACTCTCAAAGTATTCTCAGTATACTTGCAGAAAGCACACAAATGTGTAATAGACATAAGAGCATTGATTATTCATGAAAATATCTGGGGCTGAATATAGCTCAGTGTTTAAGAACACTTCATTGCTCTTGCAAATGACCGGGGTTCAGTTTGCAGCACCCATGTCAGGCAGCTAACGATAGCCTGAAAATCCAGCTCCAGGGGATCCATCATCCTCATCTGTCTCCTTTGAGAAGTTTCTTTGGTGTCTCCATATGAATTCTTGAATAAATGGACATTTCTGTGTGTTTTCTGAGGAAAATCAATGCAAAAAATTGATGCCCAAACAGAGACCCAAAAGAATACAAATGGGTGGGAGAATGCCCATTGTATGAGTAACATAACACAGCTGAGGTTGAACTGTCTGAGAGTGGTGTGTCTGTGAAGACAGTTCCAAAGGGATCAAACTTCCCTTTGTGGAATGGAATGATATGATTTCTAGCTGTAGTGGCTATTGCAAAGACATGCAGTATACACCCTATGACAAAGCAGGAATTTTATATGATGATGGAGGATGTATGAAGGGTGGGAGGAGAAAGGTTATTTCCAGATCACTTAAAAGCTGAAGAAACAAAGTTTTGACTGAGCTTGAGTTCCTAAGGATAAACTTAATAGAAAGGCAAATGCTATGCTTATAGACCTGATGGGCTTCAAAGCCTGAACTCCTTAGTGTATGTTGAGTGCCTGTGGTCCTCACTGCAACTGTCGTTCTGAAGGAAGATTTTGTTTTCTGGGAGACATTCTTAGCCATTTCTATAATGGCATGGCCAAAGTTGCCTACAAGATGAGGATCATGCACGGTGCTTAGAGGCCTCAGGTTCAGATTTGATGGTCTTCTACTAAGGATCAGGTCACTGTTTCAGGGTAAGGGCTGGGTCAAGATATGTCTTGAGCTCTGATGTGCCCCTGTAGCTTTACAGGCAATGGGCAGCCATTGATAGAATAGTACAGATGGAAAGATAGTTTGTTCTCCAACCCCATATACCATGTTCCTTTTTTCCAAGAAAGAAAATAGGATGGGGGGAGGTGTACAGATGTCAAAAAGTACCCTCATAGCACTTTTGGTAAATTTTGCCTGAGGGTGAACAATGAAGCTGATGAATCAAGGAGAATGACTGTGGATTACAGAGAACTAGAAATCATGATACCTCCATCCATGTTACTATACCTGACATTCATTACTCTTTTGATGTAATATTGTAGTAAGTGGTAGGATCATTTCATGTGGAGTTGGAATTTTATAAAGTTTTTTTTCTCTTTGTATGTCCTAGCATTCTGAATTTCAAGGCCATTTGGTAGCGCATTGCACTGGATATCAGTGGCTGACTATCTTAAAGATTTAGAGAAACATCTCAATTAAACCATCCACATGCATAGAGCGAGGATTAAAGACAAAAAAATCAATCTGCACAGGGTACAGAGCTCAAGCAGCAGAAAATCTTTGAACTTTCAGGGTTGGGTCATATTCAGATGATGTTTGACAAGATGGTTGAGAAAAATCCTAGTTGTGTCTATGAAATTAAAAATAGCAGTTAATACATTTAAACCCAGAAGAGATGGTTCACAGGGTAACTCAGAATCGTTTGGTTATGGAATGGTAATTCCAGCGAAGTGGAATTACCTTGCTTCACATTATTGGCTAGGGAGGTTCCTGAGGACTCACACATTATGGAGGTTATTGCAATGGATATTGGCTATGTAACAGAACCAGATGATAACTTCACATTTCTGAAGATCTTCTCTCCTCCCCGATGCTCTAGTGGCAGGACATACAGAAATCAAGTTGGAGTTCCTGGAAGCTTCATTCTTTCTGGATAGCAAGTAGTCCTGGAAGGCAATATGCAGGCCATGGGGTAAAACTGTCACCAGTGATCCTGTTAAACTATAGAACATCTGTGTTAATGATATCATTATGACAGGCAAGGTGTACTCTTTCATGCAATAGCAGCATGAGTGATATAGATGCAACTATTTGCCTTTTAACTTCTGTTAGGTGCCCTCTGACCTCTGTGTATGCTCCATCACATATGCATGCACTCATATGGGTGAACTTGTGCGCAGACACACAAACACACACAAAACCAAAAGGACATAAGTAAACAACATGTAAGAGTTTAAAAAACAAAAAGAAACAAAAGACACATAAGATGATTAAAGACCCCTGAAAGGGTATTAAGAAGCTGTAAATACCTGATTTCTATATGAATAAAAACTTTTCTTTATAACTTTTGAACACCTTACATAGTGAAGCAATATTAAGAAAACATTTAAATATATCTATGAGACAAAATGGTCTTAAACACATTTGTATGTATATACAAGCACACACATGTATAAAAATGTAGATAACAAATGACTAAATATACTAAAGAAGATGAATTTGCACTATACAACTGGAAATTCTACAAAGAACTTTTACAAAGTACTATGATAGTGCATTGAAATGTAAGCTTAAAATGTGTTTCTGCACAAAGCATCTTCATATATATATACATATATAATCTATTAAAAACTAATATTATAAAGAATATCTTGAGCAAAAAGACTCAGATACAAAAGTAATATTTGTTATTTTGTGTGTACTTACTCTACTCCAATGACTGTTTTTGAAAGAAATGTATTATTTAGAATGAAGACTATAATCCACTTTAAGATATACACAATCACAACTTTTCAGTATATCTAGTATTCAAAAAGTCTTAGAATACATTTGCATGTATACAGACATACCTATACACAGATGTATATGTATATATGCATATATATGAAAATGTAGACTAGAAGTGGGTGACTTAAATGTACAACAGAAGCTGAGTTTACAACATACAACTGGCAACACTACAAAGTCCAATGAAAGTGCATTGAATAATAAGTTTGAAATGTAACAGCACTTCTGCACAAAGCCTCCTGGAATATATGTTAAAAATTAATATTATAAGGAGTATCTTGAGCAGAAAGACTCAGATACTAAAGTAATATTTGTTACTTTTTGTGTGATTAATATACTCCAATAATTTTTTTGAAAAATATGTGTCATTAGAACAAATAATATAATACAGTTTAAGATATGCACAATCACAACTCTATTTTCAGGTTATGAAATGTAACATTACCTGGCAGACTTCAAATGCAGGTGTTTCAGTTGGTGAATTTACACTTACAAAGGTATGTATGTAAAGATGTACAGTTTTCTGCTGTGAGACCAGAAGCTGACGTCATGGCACAGTTATATTCATCATGGGAAATCTCTGTTATCCTACAATAGTGCAAACACAAAATTCATTTATATATGTATGTATATATTCAGCTAATCTACCAAATGAGAGACTTCTATAAGTCATTGCAAATGAAGAGTCTGATGAAAGTCCTGAAAGTTGGCAATGGCACCTGCGAATAGTGTGGTAAGAGGTAATTGTTATGAAAGCCAAGTAGCCCATTCTGTCACATGAGCAGCTCATTAAAGTCAGCATCATTCTGCCTATAATTCAGCTTCATTCATTGACAACATTCTTCTGAAGCTTTCTTTGTATTTTCTTAATGTTAATTGTATCATTCCTAAAAACTTACCTAGGTTTGAAAGTTGAGTCATTTTTCCAAACCCAGGGCTGACCTCTGCTCTTCCGAAATAATCCAGTCCAGGAGATCAGTGAAAGGGATTGCAGAAAGGCCTACCAGTGAAACAAGGAGTTTTTATCAACATGAAGGCTTTTATTATTTTTAAAAATGTGTTAGTGTATTCTGTCATGATATGGCTATTATTTAATACAAACCCACTTATTAAACTGAGAACACTTCTTTTATTGCCAAAACATTCATGTGTCTGCTGAATTTTGGCCTAGAATTAACTTTTAAATGCTTATAGTGAGAAGTTTTATTCTTCTATTAGTGGGAAATATGGTTATTAATTTTTGTAATGTTATGGTTATTCATACTAACATACACATAGCAAGGATTTAAATAAAATTTCAGATACTATTCATGAAATTCTCTGGATGTTGTGCCCAAATCAATCTATTTTTCTATAATTCCTTAGAGTTTGGTTTTAGAAGAAAATTAATGGGGTGTTATTGAAGAACTGAGTGATGTGGCACATGAAAATATGTTTCCTGGGGACTGCATTATTCTGTACCTCAGCCCCTGCTGTCGTCTGAGAGTGTTCTTTTTTTTTTTTTCCGAGACAGGGTTTCTCTTTGTAGTTCTGGCTGTCCTGGAACCCACTCTGTAGACCAGGCTGGCCTCGAACTCAGAAATCCGCCTGCCTCTGCCTCCCAAGTGCTGGGATTACAGACGTGCCCCACCATGCCTGGCTAAGAGTGTTCTGATGCATTAATATGCAATAGTATTAATGTTTCTCTTGGCTATTGTGATAAAACAAGGTTAAACTCTAGAAATAATCATGAAAAGCACAAACAATGAATTGGGAAGTCCAGAAATAGAGTTGATAGGGTTTGGCACCTCAAGATGAGGGATGGTAGAGAGGCAGGCATCTCCCATCACTCACAGGATAGAAGGAAATGACCTTACATGCTGTCCTCGAGTGCCCACTCTGCAGCAGGTAGGTCCTATAAGTTCATCCCTCCTGTGTGGGAGTCTCACCAGAAACCACAGATAAGTTGAAAATGCTGGACTATGGGATCTGTCATCCATCATGGGACAGTGTGACATCTCACAAGAAATGGTTAATGTGCTAAACCAGAGAAACTGGATTTTTTTCTCATGAAAGGATACCAGAGTAGGGCTGTGGTGCATATAAATGTCATGTGGAGAAAAGCTCTGTGCCCAAGAGCCTGGCTCTCACCACTGCCATACAGGAAAGATGGGTTTCAGAATGGAATACTCACATAATAAGGAGGTGATAGCAAGCTACAGGTGTCAGGGCAAAAATGTGGATAAAGTGCCCCAAACACTGTCAAAGAGGCAAACGTGTAAGATAAAAATGCTCATAGGCTGATTCTATTCACACACAGCTCTACAGTAAAGAAAATCCATGAAAGCCAAAGTCAAGAAAATTGTTTTGGGCAGAAAGACCTGATGAGAGAATGCTCAGGGGAGGGCCCTGGAGGAAATGGATACATCTGTCTAGTGATCTGAATATAATTACCTCCACCTATCACTCTGAACCATCAGTACTTATATAGTTTTTTTTTCATTTACAGTAAAACTCAATGGCAAAGTTTATTTCAGACTAAAAGCACTTGTACAAGAATGGGTTCCATAAAATAAAAAAAAACCCTTGGAAATAAATATTTGCTATCAGCATATACAAATAAAACATTGTAAAATAAGACAACAAAATATTATACAGGGTTGTAAATAAATGAGACATGTATAAGACAGAGCAGGTCAGTGGTGGCACATACCTTTAATCCCACCACTCATGGGGGAGAGGCAGGCAGATCTCTGTGATTCTGAGACCAGCCTGGTCTACAGAATGAATTCCAGGACAAACAAGGCTACACAGAGAAAGCCTGTTTTGAGAAAACAAAATAACATGAATAGGCTCTACGAACATCACATTGAGGGGAAGCAATGATTGACACATGTCAGCTCTTACCTGCTCCTCTTCACTATCTATATGAAGCAGACTACAATTTTTGGAAATGCAGGACACTGAACTGTCACTCCAAGATTTTCTCTCCACACCGATGTAATAACAATTGTGGAAATATGATATCCACTCCTTTGAACAAGGAGCACAAGGCTGTGCTGACGGGAGCATGTGGTCTATATCTAGAAGCAACATGAACTTAATGATGAAAATTAATATGTATTTGTAGATTTGAACATTCATTTAAAATATATATCCACACAGCCTAGAGGCTAATAAATGTAAAAAGATAATATATGCTCAAGCATACAAACAAAGCAAAGAGTTGTGCTCTGGCATAGTCTTTATGTGTCTATCTAAAGCAAAAAACAAACATTCATTTTTTCAGTCATGGATAATAAACTCTAGAACAGTGAAATTCATTCCTGTCTTATCAGAGTTCATCTTTAATGTTTATTTATGAGCATGTAGCATTTATATTTCTAGATTGTTTTCTTCCTAAAAACCTAATATTATTTTTTACATGTAAGACATAAAATATAATGCATACAAATCTCAGAACTTTGACAAGAAAGATGTACCTCTGTGGGTTCTAGTCATTGAGGAGTTGATCCATGACTTTGCTTCAGTATCTGAGGAGTTAAAATATTCTCATGAAATTTACATCAACAATAATTGTAACAATTTTAGTTTCTTAGTCTGAGGCTGAAGTACCATTTTGAATTATGATACTGTGGAAGGCATATGTACCTTTCTAGTTCTAATGAGGAAGGGGTAGGTCTGCTTCCTTAGGTCAGTATCTGGAGAGTTAAAGTCATTCTTAAGAAATTTGAAATATAAACTTATCATAACCAATTTTAGTTTCTTAGTTTGAAATTGATGTGTTAGTTGAATTAAAATAATACAGAATATATTTGCAGTTGCTAAAATATAAATAACAGGTTCAAAACTTGGGAAAAATTAGTTCAATGAAAGTCTACATTTCAACACGTTCACCATGCAACCCACTGTGGCAAAGACACTTTCAAAACTTTGTGTTTTTCAGTGAAGTATTCTAAAATGTGTTGTTGAATTATAAAGTAATAATTGGTATACTTAACAGCAAACATCATCATCATTATCATCATCATCATCATAATAATAATAATAATAATAATTCTGTCATTTTTAATACTGTCATATATGTTTGATAAAATAAAAATAACCATTGTATATTTATTTAAAATATGTACATGAAAATAAAAGCTATGTTTCTTAATAGCAAGGAGCAGTAAGAGGCACTTGATCATTAAACTGGAGGGCTCTCTTATAATCTCTGAAAAACATGCTTACATGGAGAAACAATTCTGGGTGAAATCACCAAAGCGATCAATAAGGCAAACCAGGTGATGCCCAGGATCCCAGCGATGAGCTTCTCTGGAGGTGATGCAAAATCTGCAGATAGAAATGGAAGTGTTAAGAGAGAAAACGGACATAGATGCTCACAGGCTTTACACAGAAGAGAGCTCAGCGAACAAGAAGGATGAATTCAGCCTGCAGGCTCTCCTCCATGCTGCAATCATTCTGTAGCAAATAACATTGCATTTTCAGTGAACATATTCTTGCAGCAATGTCTGAATGAAAACCATGTTCACAACTTTCATTATAACTGCATGGATCAATTTACAGCTCCTCTCTTTCCTGAAGGGGCCTATTCCCACCTCTGCATGCTGGCTAGCACCATAGAATCATTATGCTGAAATTCGATGCCTTACTTTTGCAGTAGCAGTGCGTACTGGTCTTGAGATGCTTCTGGGAAGCATGTTGAAATCTCAACTCCAGCAGGCGATCTCCTGCTCCATTACTGAAATGGAGCTGTGCCTGTGTTTTCTTTGTAGCTTTCCTGGGTTCTGAGGCATGGTCAGTTCCAAGCAGGTGACTCATGACTCCTGTCGGCAGGTCAGTGAGTGATACCAGTTCTGGGCTCTGTGGCAATTCTTCTTGTGTTCTATGCTGTGGTGATCCTATTGAAGAAGCTACACATCCTGATGCAGTAAAGAGGGAGGAGCCCAAAGAACTGGCACTTTTGTACAGTTGAAATATCTAAATTTTACTTTGAATTTTGAGCTCATACACTATGATTTAAAAAAATATTTGACAAATTATTTTTAGTAGGGAAAATGAAAAATAAATTAGGGAGATGAAAAGGTTCACAAATAAAGGGCTAAATTTATACGTTGGATTCAGTTTTCATAGGATTAACACCATGTTATATTTTAATAATATCATGAAAAGGACCTATGCTGTAATAGAAAATAATTCTGCATAATTTTATGATGTTTGAATTCAATAAGGACTAGAAGCTGAATGTTTTAAAATAGTAAGTAGGAAGGTTAATATATTAAAATTATTTGCATTATCTTATTTTTAGTCAATAATTTATATGAATTTAATAAAATGAACCAGGTGGTATTAAATTAATATCTATTAGATTAATGAAAATGATCAGAGAAATTACAAAAAATGGGGATATTGTAAATATTGGAAAATGTTTTGTGTCAAAATAAACATGTATAAATTAAACAATATTTGAAATATTTAAAGGTTATTTTACTCAAAGGTGACTTTTAGTTCTTATTTTACTCAAGGAAATAATTAATTATTGATATAATGGGTAAACTTTGAAAATATAAAGTGATAAGTTGAGGTACACTATAATTGAATATTGTTGGTTTATGCTTGCCCATCGAACATATGGTTGTGAAAATATGCTATTCTTGTTGATTGCTAATTTAATTGTAATAGATTTATTGATTTAATTCATTCATCTTAGAATCAGTGAGATCTAGAACTAATTCTGGTTTTGAGATCTGTAACTGTTAAAAAGTTATTAGTAGTTAGAATCTAATAGTCCTGTTTGTTTTTCTAAAATGTAAGTTCAAGTATATACAATGAATGCATGTAAGGCATTTAATACCTGGCTTAGCCTATCAAACTCTGGTTCTGTTTGTGCCCTCTGGGATAAAAGGATATATTTCTGTTCAAAGAGCCACAGAGTACAAATTGCAACATGTAAAATTCACACTTCATCATCATGTCATCTGTAGCTATAGGTTTAAGTATATTGATTAGAAAAAACAAATAAACCACCCCCCCAAAAAAAACCAGAAACACAAGAGGATAGCTAAATCTCCATAAACAATTAGGGCAGAACTTTGAGACGTCCCCTAGCGTGTTCCATAGGATGATTAACTGTCCACAGACAATGAAGACAGAACTTTGAGACAGTGCCCAGTATGTTCCATGCACTTGCATTTATCTGAGCTGTTTAAGAGGCAGCCATGTTCAGTTTGTTTCCCTGCATCTGAACGGTGCCTCAGTTGCCTCACATGTAGCATTTCCAGTGTCCTCTCAACTGATGGAGAGGGTGGAGAGAAGGAAGGAGTGAAAAGGTCCCTGTGTTGTCAGAAAGCTGTGCCTCCTTTAGTGAGGTGTATTGGTCACAGAGGATCTGTAGGAGGCCAGAACCAAAAGGTGAGTCTGGCAGAAACTGTGAATTTGTAGGTTGCCCGATGAGCCTCAGAGTGGTCGAGTGGAGAATGAGATTTCTCACTAACACTACTGAAGGTTAAACAGGAAATTCTCATAGGACTGATTTTGAAATCACTTTTTCTTATCTCACCTTTACATGGCAGGACACTTTGGGTTCCTGTTGAAAGGAGATAGTAGTCCTCTAAGTATGTGTGTGTGTTTGCAGTGTCCTTTTCTGGTTATCTCACAAGAATTAGTACATGTCCTATAAAGGTGAGAAAGGACTAACCACCATCACTAAGCTTCCTCTCACAAGAGATTTCGCTCTTCCTCTTTCATTGAAAGAGATTTTTTTAAATATAATACATTCTGATTACTGTTTCTCTTCCATAACACCTTCCAGTTTCTCTCCTTCACATCTTACATCTGAATCTATGTCCTTTTTTGTCTTCTATTAGAAAACAAAGATATGTAGATAATAATATAATATAAATCAAAACCAAACAATTCATAATAGGAGAAAACAACTGAGCAAGCAAAAATTCAAAGAAAAAGTACAAGAAATGCATAGAGATTCAGAGACACACACATTTGCACACACACTAGAATCCCATAAAAATAGCAAACCAGAAGTCATAATAATTATTAGAAGGACCAGTAAATCAAACAAAAACAAAACAAAGTAAACCTGACAACATTTGAGACATCAAATCTCCAAATATGCCATTGGGTTAATTTTGTGCTGGCCACTGTTAGTTCTGCATAGAACTTATCTTTAATAGTGTTTTTCTTTTATCCCGCATTGTGACTTCCTTGGAGAAGATGTTTTTATTTGCAAGGGGCTAATAAATTTGGAGACAACCTCTGGGTTAGAAATAGGGACATGTCTTTGTTTCATCCTTTAGGTCTAGGACTCTATCTGGTTCAGGCCCATGCTGGACCTGGCATGCCACCACAGTCTGAGTCCAAATGTACCCAAGCCCTGTTGTGTCTCCAAGTCCTTGATTCCTGCTGTCCTCCATTGTTCTCTGGCTCTTACACTCTTTCTGTCTTCTCTTCCTCAGGGTTCCTTGAGCCCAGAGGGGAGGGATTTGATGGAGACATCCATTTTCAGGCTAATTGTTCTAAGATCTTTCACACTCTGCATATTGTCTAGCTGTCTCTGCTTTTGTTTCCAACTGCTGCAGAGAGAAGAATCTCTGAAGGTGGTTGATTGAACCACTGTCTATGACTATAGCACACTGTCATTTATGAGTGTTTATCGCTGTGTTCCTTTGGCAGAACACTGGGGCTTGGTTTGTCCCTAGGTCCTATCCACTAAGCTTCATGTTCTTGGCCACCAAGCAGTGTTGGTCTCTATCTCATGGAGTAAGCCTGATTTCCAATCAGATAGTGTTTGGTTCCTTGCACACACTTCGTGCCACTACTGCACATGTGTATCTTGCAACCAAGACACTCTTGTAGCCGAGTCAGGGCTTACCTTTGTCCTGTGGCAGGAAGCAGGGCACCTTCTAGTATGAACATTAAGTCAGGATGAAGACTTGGGCAGCAGCTCAGCTTCTCCATGTTCAATGAGTTGTGCAATAGACTCTTACCTTCAGTTTGTAGAAAGCCACCTTCCCAATAGCCTGTTTGGTTTGGGAGTGTTCATGGGAGAATTCTTAGATTTTTTTTTAATCTCACTGTCTGTCTCTCTGTTTCATTATGTCTCTGCTGGAGGCTGCCCACACCAAGTATAAACAATATTATATACATTTTCCTTCTTACATCAATATTATATCTTTTATACCATGAAAAATCTTGGCAACACTATAAAAAACATAGTATCACTATCAACTGATATTAAAAGATGTTAGTACAACCAATTCATTTTCAACTTCCAATGACTGGAACAAAAACCACAGAAAAATACTCACACCATATTTTTGTTAAAATTCTTGAAGCACTTACATTTTATTTCAGTTTCAAAGCTAAATTTTTAAAATTAATTTGGTGAAAATAAATATGTTCTGTGGGTAAAATCATATTGATTATCATCAATATTGTACTCTGTCAGTATGACAGAAATTAGAATATTAAATAAGGACTCATATTATTTAGTTACTTATCATTAATTGTAATTGTTTATATTTTAATGAAAATATTTAGTTTAACAGAACTTCAAATATAACTGCATAGTAAATAAATTAAAATATCTCTTCTATAAAATACAGAAGAATTATCTCAATATTTTAAGGTTTGCTTCGTTGCCTTTGTTATGATCGTATTTGGATGTTTTACCTGTCCCTGAGAAGAATGTATATTGTTTATCTGCCAATATTATGTCCCTAAAACTTTTCCATAATCTTGTATTTTTACTTTACTTGTTTATGAATCTGTGAAACATATATTTCCTTTTTGACTTCATAGTGTTTCATTTATATTTTTATATTACTGAGACAAAGTTGAATATTTTCAGATCACAAATAAAGGACTTCCTATGCCCACAATTTGTTTGTATCACATAATATGAGAAAATCAACTGCTATACATCTTCTGTGTTGAGGCAAGTTCTCTTGCTGATCTCACAAACTTGGCTGTCTAGCTGCCCAGTTTCCCCTAGTGATCTCCAGTCTCTGGCTTCTACAGTAGGATTACCTGCTAGGTTAGCATTCCTGCTAGTCTCCATCCCACAGTTACCTGGCAACAACCAGGAATGCCTGACTCACTATAAAAGAGGCTGTTTGCCCTCTCCTCACACTCTCATCATCTTATTCTCTTACCCTTATCTTTCTGATTCTTTTCCCTCTCTCCCCATCTATTTCCCCTCTCTTTCCACAGTTCCTGGCCTGCCTCTATCTTTCTCTCTCTGTCTCCTCTGTCTCTCTTTCTGTCTCTCTGTCTTTCTGTCTCTATCTCTTTCCATCTCTGTCTCTCTGTCTCCTCCCCCTCTCTCTCTCTTTGTGTGTGTATCTTTTCTATCTCTACTTCCTTTCAACTCACCTTCTCATGACCTAAATAAACTTTATTTCATACTATATCTGTGCTGTGGTTAGTACCTTGGGGGAAGGACTGCCTCAGCATGTGCCCACAGAATCACCCTCTCCCACATCACCTACTTTGCTCTATAAGTCATGTTCCTGGCTTTTTCTTTTTTGTAAAATACAACAACACCTGCCTAGCATTTATATAGTTGATGAAGAGCCAGATCCTGGTCTTCAGCCTTGCACACCAAAAATTTTAGCTATTAAGCTAGTTCCCAAACACATAAAGCAGAGTTCTAATTGGAATAGGAAACCAAACTCTCAATTCAAGTTTTTCTTTCTACATAAATGTGGCAACATCTACTGCAAGCTGTTAGCCACTCCTTTTCTACCAGAATGACAATGATATAACAAAGATTAGAAATTTTGTCTCCAAAACAGCATTGATATTTAATAATGACTTTGTATAGGTATAATCAGGCACATACAAATTACAGACATGCATTCTTGTAGGCTGTTACAGATAAAACAGCTCCTACACTAATACAAATATACTTGAAAAAGAGTCAGGCACTCATCCCCAAATCTACCTGTAAGAAGAAAACAAGTAAAAGCTCACCCTACATATATTCTAAAAAGTCACTGCACAGAGTCGTTCTTTTGAAACAGAACAAGTATTTAAATCATTATCTCAACAGAGGCAAAATTTGAGGTGATTAATACCAATAGACAGTTTGACTTTAAGGATATCCTTTTAATATTGTACAAGAATACATGTTTTTGTAAAGTCTTTATTTGTGAAGATTTATTGACTAATTCTTTTGTTAATTTCATTTGAAAGTCATGATCACTTTTGCATAGGCTGAGAACAAGACAAAGTTAAACTTGTGCAAACACTTTAACTTTGAAAATTGTCGTATACTTTTCTGGGGTTTATTAGGATTTAATGTTCTGCTCCTTAATTATAAAAGCCAGAAAAAGGTAAAGAAGACCTTAAACAATTGATATTTCTGAAAATACAAATTTTAATTTCCTTGTTTGAAATTTTAGTTTACATCAAAATATAAAAGTATATAATAAAATTATTTTATGTAGAAATTATTATAAAAATGAATGTTTGGGAAGAAAATATTGCAAAAACCTATAGGCTTAAAACTGACCAAAATTTGGGCTGGAGTGATGGCTCAGCTGTTCAAGACTAGGCTTACAACTAAAATTGATCAAACTTTACAATAATTAATATAACCACTTTTACATACTAATTAACATCTTAAGAAAAATTCCCAGAAGCATGACATTGAGTAACAAAATTGCAGCACATAGACTGAAAAAACACGTTTCAGTAATTCTGTTAGTGTACATTTGACAAATTCAGGATAAACATTGGAAATATTTTTATTTCACAAAATTACATAAATAAGAATATATTAAATGTGTCCTCTGATGATTATGTACAGAGAAGTATGCACAGAGACTTCCAGCCTTCTTAGTGAAAAATTCCCCATAATCATTCAAAAGGCATTCTTATAGGTAACAACTATGTCTGTTACCGTTGATTGGGACAGAGAAAGCAGATGATCCTTTGGATTCTAGTCATAAGTTCATCTGAAGGGAGCCAGAGATCTGTGGGGAGAAAAGGAAGAAGTGAGAAAGATGGGGGTGGGACAGTGGCTCATGGGTGGGGGGTGGGGTTAACATGCATACAGAATAGAATATGACAATATACGACATCCACAATTCTAATTTTCATTTTAGAATGAAATTTGCATTTTCAGTAAATGTGTGCTTTGTAAGACCTGGAGATTTTAGCAACACAGTAATAATATATAATATGCATGTATGTGTATATGAATACATATATGATGTTATGCATATGTGTATGTATATGTATATATATTTATGATACTCAATGTGGAGGTTGGACTATTACATGTGAAATAAATTATAATGAACTGTTTTTTAACTTCAGCTTTTGAGTGCACATCCTCTGACTGTTACAAAGATAGGGGAATATGTATTTTATGAGTCATGGCAATTCTTTTCATTTCTTTCAAGATGCTGGGACCACTTTGAGGGGATAATTCCAAACATGCTACTTTGTGTGTAGTCGCTTGAAAGGAGTGCAGCAGGAGATGTCAGGATTTATACTTTAGTTAAATGTCCTTAGGAGATTAATATAGTAAGTCTTCTATAAGTTTATATATAGGATGGCAAGCCTAGGACCATCCAGCTGGGTGAGATGTGAGATGAACACTCTATGTTGCAGCTAGATCCAGCATCTTATTCAAATATCCTCAAACCTTTGAACTGTACCTTTGAACTGTAAAAATAAGAACGTTTCAACAGGTGTCTGGGTTCAACATAAATTCATAGTTGGGACCATAAAACAAAATAGATTGACAAAAAATAAAGGAAGGCATGAAAGCCGGGTATTCCGATTGGTTTTGTTGTTGTTGTTGTTGTTGTTGTTGTTGTTGTTGTTGTTATGATAATAATTCTTTGACCAAAAGCAACTCAGGAAGGAAAGGATTTATTTCAACAAATACTTCCTGGTCATTTCCATGATTGAGGAAAAGCAGGGAGGAATGCTGATCAATGATTCCATATCAAGCTTTCTTTTATAGCGTGGGTTATGAGGCTACAAATGCTGCCACTGACAAAGGGAATGGCCCTCCATCCTACCCCAGTCATTCCTCAGGACAGCCTGCTACAGTAGTGACCACAAAGCCAATCTGATGGAGGCAGTTTCTCAACTAATACTCCTTCTTCCCAGATTGTGTCAAGTTTGCAAAGAAAATGTAACCAGAACACCTGGTGGCTTAGGGTGGTAATCCATGAGGCTTCATTTTGTACTTTATAAATAATGATTTAGTTTATTATGACAATTTTGATGTCTGAAAATTTTCAAAGACTGGATTCTGTGGGGTGCACAGATAGTATATTTATCACATGTATAGTCATGATTGCAGTATAATACATATTTATTGATTACCATTAGTCTTTAAAGGGAAATGATATCCTTTATTTTGAATGGATCAATAGTTCAGAGATGTCTATACATGTGATAAAAATGCCTTGTACCACCTATATTTCTCTTCATTATATTTTATTTTTATAAATTAAATCTTATTTTAAGTGCTCCATATATGTAATCTAGATATTCAATTTATCACAACTAATTTTATTTTGTTAAGCAAACACTAGTGCACTTTAAAATTTAGTTATCAAGTAACATACAAATGTTCAAAATTAAACAAAGATTAGAATTAATTATAAATTCAAGCAACTTATAAGTAATATATTACAATAATCTAATAATACATTAAATATAAGCTATATAATAACTCAAATAATATGGTCTTGTTCACATATGAATAAAATCTCTCAACACAGGCATAAGGAAAGATGAAAGTAACAAAATCGAAATGAACCAATAGTGTATTATCATATGATAACAGAAATCATTATTGGAGATGAAGAAGAATGTTGATTGTCAATCAAACCACTAATAATATTTCATTAGCTCTTGTATACATAAAAGTAGAGAAATGAATAATAAAACATAGAATTGTAAGACAAGAGTTTAATCCCAAATGGGACTTAGATATATCTGACCACACCTTTGCCAGCAGAGGAATCTGTGAGGTTATGGATACCCTTAAGCTGGAGAGTCAACACTGGCTCCCATTCACACACCCACTTCTGTGAGCATAGAAGGTTCAAATTCTTAGATCCACGTGGGGAATTTGCATGGAAATATGCAAATATTTCTCAGCATATAATTAGAAAGCATTTAAAGCTGAGCTATCCATGCAATAGCCATGACCATGCTTACATAAGACATTCAAACAGTATTTATTTAAGCTTAAACTTAAATAAAATGTAAGTAAAATGCAAAAAATGTTGCAAAGTAAGTTCTTCAGTCCTAGTAGCCATATTCACAGCCACATATCAACATCGTTAAGAATTCCTTTTGGTTTATCAAAACAATAAGTTAAATGGTCAAAATATTGAAGCAGGTAATTTCATTTTCTGAATCATATTTCTAAATAATCATAGGACAAATATATTATCATTATATATCCTCACAATTGAAAATTATAAGGAAAACTTAGGTAAAATTTCCTCATGAATAATTGATTTCTTCAAAGGTTTTATTACAGAAAAGAGATATTTTAATATGAACATGTATCATAAGAAATTAAAATCAGGAAAGCACAAGAAGTTGAAGTTCACAACAAAGGAAGCAAAATGCAGAAAACAAAAAACTGTACAAAATTATAATCAAGAACAAAATTCCAACAGGAAAGTTCAATAAGGATCAAAGTCCCTTTTGTTGAAAAGAGAGAAGAAAGTCACCATTGGCAACAAATGCCTGCAAGCTACTGCTCCCAGAGACAAAATAGCTGCTGACAGTTTGATGTCACTCTGTGCTACACAGGAAGTTCTCATCTCAAACAAAGCCAACCAAAACCAAGTAAAAACAAACAAAAACAAAGGGTTTGAGGATGGTCTAGGAGGTAACAGTGTTTGCCATTAATCATACCAATCTCAGTTTGATTCTGAATCACATATGGTCAAATGAGGGAGTCACCTTCTATAAGATGTCCTCTGATCTTTGTATAGGCTCCATGGAAGCATGTATGCACATACCACACCACACACACACACACACACACACACACACACAAACAAAACAAAAATATAAGTAAATGACATGTGAAAGAGTATAAAAAAAAGCAGAAGAAACAATAGATGCATGCAATTGACCAAAGGCCCCAGAAAAAGTATTAATAAGGTGTAAATATTATATGTCTATATTTAAAAAAACATCATAAGTTTTATAAACCCTAGATATTGAAACTGTGTTAATAAAACCTTTCAGAATATCTAGTGGACAAAAAGGCTTGCATGTATACAGACACACCTATACACAGATATATATGTATATATGCATATGTTTGAATATGTCGATTAGAAGAGGGTGACATAAATGTACTGTGGAAACTGAATTTGCATTATACAACTGGCAATTCTACAAAGTCCAATGAAAGTGCATTGAATAGTAAGTTTGAAATGTAACAGCACTTCTGCACAAAGCCTCCTGGAATATATGTGAAAAATTAATATTATAAGGAGTATCTTGAGCAGAAAGACTCAGATACTAAGTAATATTTGTTACTTTTTGTGTGATTCTATACTTCAATGATTGTTTTTGAAAAATATGTATCATTAGAACAAATAATATAATACAGTTTAAGATATGCACAATCACAACTCTATTTTCAGGTTATGAAATGTAACATTACCTGGAAGACTTCAAATGCAGGTGTTTCAGTTGGTGAATTTACACTTACAAAGGTATGTATGTAAAGATGTACAGTTGTCTGCTGTGAGACCAGAAGCTGACGTCATGGCACAGTTATATTCATCATGGGAAATCTCTGTTATCCTACAATAGTACAAACACAAAATTCATTTATATATGTATGTATATATTCAGCTAATCTACCAAATGAGAGACTCCTATAAGTCATTACAAATGAAGAGTCTGGTGAAATTCCTGAAAGTCGGCAATGGCACCTTTGCTAATAGTGTGGTAAGAGGAAATTGTTATGAAAGCCAAGTAGCCCATTCTGTCACATGAGCAGCTCATTAAAGTTAGCATCATTCTGTCCATAATTGAGCTTCATTTATTGACAACATTCTTTTAATGTTTTCTGCGTATATTTTTTCTTGTCAATTGTATCATTCCTAAAAACTTACCTTGGTTTGAAAGTTGAGTCATTTTTCCAGACCCAGGGCTGACCTTTGCTCTTCCGAAATAATCCAGTCCAGGATGCCAGTGAAAGGGATTGCAGAAAGGCCTACCAGGGAAGCAAGGGGTATTTATCAGCATAAAGACCTTTTTATTATTTTAAAAAATATGTTAGTGTATTCTATCATAGTGTGATTATTATTTAATATAAAACACTTTCTAAGGTGAGAACACTTCTTACATTACCAAACATTCACACCCATGTGTAATTTTGATGTAGAATTAACTTTTAAGTGTTTATATTAGGAGTTGTATATATCTCATATTACTAAGGGATTTGGTGATTGATGTATATATCTTAATAGATAATTATGCTATCCATGCAAATATAACAGGGATTCGAACAAATTTCCAGAAACAATCAATGCATAGAAATTTCAAGATGCTGTGCTCAAATCAACTTTTCTGCTATTTCTCAAGGTTCAGTTTTAGAAGGAATTTCATGGTTTGCTACTGAAGAAATGAGTGATATGGTAGATAAAAATCATTTTCTGGGTACTACATTATCTTATCTAGCTGAACCCTGCTGTTTTCTATGACTGCAGGGGTGGATTGCCCACAAGGCCAAGGTAGCATTAATGTTTCTCTTGGCTGCTGTGATGCATCCAAGGGAAAACTTGGAAAGTAATAATAAAAGATAAATCCAAAGAATTCTGAAGGCCTGAAACAAAAAGTTGAAAGGGCTTTTCTCTCCTGAAGATGAGGCACTGCAGAACGGCAAGACATCCTGTGTCCCTCATCCAATGGAAGGGAACGATGTTCTCTGTTCTCTTCCAGGGCCCAAGAACAGTAAGTGGGTGCTGTGAGACCACTCTTGTTCTTGTGTAAGAGAGAATGGCCAGGAGCATTGTGCAAGGCTGAAAACACCCAATGGGGTGATTAGCCACATGAAGTGCTTCTCCCACCTGCTGAGCTGGAGTAGGGGATTCCATGAGTACAAATGCCATGTAAGATGTGCCTGTCCTGGAGGGTGTGGACACTGTTCCCATCCAGAGTCATCAGATGTTAGAATGTTTCGCTTATATAACATAGCACTGAAAATTAGCAAACTGCAGATCAATGCAGTAAAGTAGATCAATGATTTGCTCTAAAACCATGAAGGATTTATAGCAGTGGTTCTCAACCTTCCTAAGGCTATGATCCTTTAATACAGTTTCTCATATTGAGGTGACCCCTATAACCATAACATTAATTTTTATACTTCATAACTGTAATATTCTATTGGTATGATCATAATGTAAATATCTGATCTTTTTTTACTCTTAAGTGGCCCCTGCAATGGAGTCATTCTACTCCACAAAGGCTTGTAACCTACAGGTTGAGAACTGCTGAGGTATTAGATGTCTATGTAACAGTGCATATGTCTTTCTGAATCCTGCCTTATAAAACTCAAAGGTATATGCATCTAATTATAGCAAAAGTCAGAAAAATGGTTTTAGGCAGGAAGACATGATAATAGTATGCAGAAGGAAGAGACCTGAAAGAAAGGGAAATGTCTTTATAGTAATCTGAATCTAATTACTTCTATCTAGTCACATTCTGATCAGTATTAACTATGGTACATGTATTGATTTTTACATGGGAAAATTAAATGGCAAAATTAATTTCAGAATTAATGCATCTGTACAAGAGTAGCTCTCATAAAATAAATTAATCCTTGTAAATAAATATTACCAGCACACAAATATGAACAAATCATTGTAAAATAAATCAATGAAATATTATACAATGTTGCAAATAAATGAAACATGTATAAGAATATGACCTGGTTGTAAAAATGTTGACAGGAAGAAAGGTTAAGCAATGATTGACACATGTCAGCTCTTACCTGCTCCTCTTCACTATCTATGTGAAGCAGTCTACAGTTTTTGAAAATGCAGGACACCGAACTGTCACTCCAAGATTTTCTCTCCACACTGATGTAATAACAATTGTGGTTATATGATATCCACTCCTTTGGGCAATGAGCACAAGGCTGTGCTGAAGACAGAGTGTGGTTTATATCTAGAAGCAGCATGGACTTAATAATGAAAATAAATATGTATTTATAGGTTTGACCATTCATGTAAAATATGGTACAGCCTAGAGGCTAATAAATGTAAAACAGAATATATACATAAGCATACAAACAAAGAAGAGTTGCACTATGGCACAGTCTTTATGTGTTTATCTAAAGCAAAAAACAAATACTCGTCCTACAGATTTTTTTCAGTCATGGATAGAAAACTCTAGAACAGTGAAGTTCATTTCTGTCTTATCAGAGGTCATCCTTAATGTATATTTATGAGCATGTAGCATTCATATTTCTAGATTATTTTCTTCCTAAAAACCTAATATTATCTTTTCATGGTAGGACACAAAATACAATGCATACAAATCTCAGAACTTTGACAAGAAAGATGTACCTCTGTGGGTTCTAATCATTGTGGAGTTGATCCATGCCTTTGCTTCAGTATCTGAGGGGTTAAAATATTTTTATGAAATTTACATCCAAAATAATTGTAACAATTTTAGTTTCTAAGTCTGTGGTTTATGTACCATTTTGAATTAGGATACTGTGGAATACAATTTAAATTGCCAGAAAAAGTGAAAACGTGAAAAACTTTGGAGAAAATTATTTTAATGAAAGCTCAAAATTCAACGTCTTTTACCATGTGACCTATGATAAAAATACTTTCAAAATAGTTTTCACATCTTAGCAAAGAATCTCCAAGATTCTAAACTATGTGTTTAAGTTAGGGAATCATTGAAAAATAAAAAGTTAACATTCATACAATTCCTCTGATATTCATAACATTATTAACATCATAACAACCGTTCCACATTTAATACAAATACATACTTTAAACGAAAAGCTACTGTTCTTGATATGAAGGTTTGAAAGGTACTTCAAGTTATTAAAGTGGGAAAGTTCCTTTATAATATTAAAAAAAAAACATGCTTACACGGTATGGCAACTGTAGTAATTACAACCACAGCAACAATTAAGACAAAACAGATGATGCCTAAGGTACCAGCAATGAGTTTTTCTCGAGGAGATGGAAAACCTTCAGAGAGAAATGCAAGGGTTTATAAAGGTGGCTGTTCACAAGTATGCACACAAAAACCTACATACATATTGAGATAAACAGATAAACTCTGATCCCAGGCTCCTCTCTGTGCCGTAATCAGTTTGTAGGCAGTATTGGTTCACTTTTGGTGATGAACAGAATGATCCAGAAAGTCTTAAAAACAGAATGATATCTACCCTCACAGACTACAAAAGCATGGGTCACATTAGAGCTTCGACCCTCCCAAAGAAGACTCTTTCCACCTCTGCCCACACCTCTTCACGGCCCTGGCATCCCAGTGCAGGGGCCTTCCAGTGCCTCACCTTTGCAGCGGCAGTCCCTACCAATCCGGGGATGTTCTTGAGAAGGATTTTGAAAGCTGAAGTCCGCATAGATGATATCCTGCTCATTTACTGAAATGGAGCTGCGAGTACCCCTTGGTTTCCTGTGCTGGTTCCTTGAGTTCTTTGCCACATTCAGTTCTGCATAGGTGACTCGCTCATTACTCATGTCTGCAGCTAGTGATGTGCTACAGCAAAGGTACACAATCTGATGAAGCCAAAGTGGGTGGAGTTTGGAACGATGGCCCTCATTTTACAGTTGGAAATTTTAATCTAAGTTATTTTTTCCCTTGCACAATGAATATGTGTGCTGTGGTAACAACAACAGCAGCAGCAGCAGCAGCAGCAGCAGCAACAACAACAACAACAGCAGCAGCAGCAGCAGCAACTACTTTTGGCAAAATATTTTTGGTAAGTCAGTAATGAGAAACAAAGATGTTTACAAACAAAAGAATTCTTTTACAAGTTAAATTTAGTTTTCATAGGACATGAAATAGTTAATGCTTACACCAAAGATCCCAACACTAACAGAAATGAATGTTGAATTAATTTCATTAATTTCTATTTTTTTATTATTTTGAGAATTTCACATAATTTCTATCCCTCTCTCTTCTCTTCCAACCTGTTTCATTCCTTCCTCTCTCTCTGGAGTTCACGAACTTCTCTTTAGTTAGCACTGTTAGATTTTTATGTGTGCATGAACACACAGTGATCTGTTAAACTTTAGTAATAAACTGAAATCCAATAACGAGAAAAACCTAGTGCTCTAAGTGGGTAGCCTAGCAAGGTTAATACATATATATACACATAAAACTTACATATTATTTTAATAGCTAATATATTTACTAAAAATAAGTTTCATGTTGTAAAGTTTATTTTATTTGAGGAGTTCAGAGAAATGACTAAAAATTAAAGGATATTGTAAATTCTTGAAAATGCTATGTCAAAAAATCATGCCTAAAACAAATGATATTGGAAATATTTTGAAGATGAATTTAATTCCATTTTATTTTAAAAAAAAATCAGCTAACGAGTGAAACCATAACACGGAAAAACTGATTCATAGTAGAATGATGATTCAAACTTCCCCAAAGAGCCCATGGCTGCCAAAGTCAGTGCCATTTTACACACAATTGTAATAACAACATAATTTAACAGTTCAATCAATTATCCCTGGAATAAGTGAGATCTAGAATTAATTCTGGCTTTAAAACTTACGTGACCCTTGAGAAGTTAATAAGAGCCTAGTGCATTTATTTAAAATGTGAAAAAAAATCATGTAAGGCATTTAATACTCATCTCTGGCATGCAGAGCTCTCAATTATTACCTATTTAAATTAATTATTTAGTCTCAGTTTCCACTATTGTTCTTCATCACTCAGTGAGAGGATCCTTTTAAGAATGTGTTCCCCTGGGATAAATTGATATATTTTTATCCAAAGAGCTACAGAGCACACACAGATTGCAACATGTAAAATTCACACTTCATCATCAGGTCGTCTGTAGCTATAGATTTAACTATATTGATAAAGAAACAGTAACGTAAGAGGATGGCTTACTCTCCATAGACAAGGAGAACAGAGCTTTGGGACGGTCCTTAGTGTGTTCCATTCACTTGGATTTATCTGAGCTGTTTAAAGGCGTCCGTGTTCCAGTTTGGTCCCCTCCATCTGAACTGTGCCTCGGTTGCTCCACATGTAGCCTTTTCAGGGTGCCCTCAACGGACTGGGCAGGTGGAGAGAAGGAAGCAGTGACAAGCTCCCTGTGTTGACGGAAAGCCAGGCTTCCTGCAGTGAGGTGTGGTGGTCACAGGGGTTCTGTGGGAGCCAAGCACCCTAGGGCAAGTCTGTGGCAGAAAACTAGGGCAGTAGTGACTGTCAACTTCGCAGGTTGCCCCATGAGCCTCAGAGTGAGTCAGGAGTAGAGAAGGAGATTTCTCACTAATGTGTCACTGAAGGTTGAACAGGAAGTTCCCATACTCTGAGAAGCTGATTTTGAAATCAGTTTTCTCACACACCTTTACAGCATAGAATTCTTTGGGTTCCTGTGGAAGGGACAAAGTGTCTAGTGTGTAGTGTAGTGTGGTCTTTTCCAACTGTATCCCTATATCTGTATATGTATATAAAATCAAGCCATTGGGGCAGGAAGACTGGCCATACATGGAATTAACTGTCTTCCACAGCAATTATAATAATTATCCTGATAAAAGAGAAACGTGAGGTTTGTAAGCCTTAAATTTATACTAGTATACTGTTTCTTTTCTCTTCCCTTCCTCCCTCTCCTCTCACTTCTCTCCTAATTTTACTAGAGCTTCAGCCTTAGGCTTCTCATGCCAAGTGTATGCAACATTATAACACACACACACACACACACACACACACACACAAAGGCATGCACTACTATCTACTTCTATATCCAACATTATAACACACAAAAAGACATATTTATTTAGAGACATATCTAATTTTAACTATATCATGATGGAAATATTTTAAATTCATATGAGTATTATAAATACATACACAGAGGCCACCATCTTCTCTCCAGTGACTGAGCAAGCGTGTACAGCCAAGAGCATAGGGAAGAGTGTCAGAACAGCTGGGACAGAGTCTGCCAGGGCCCTACCTGCACCCAAGAGCTGGGCAGCCCCACAACTGACTGTGCACCAATCCTACCAGGAGAGAACTGCTCTGCAGGGAATGATTTGACTTCCGTGTTTAGAGGTGAGGCCACCATTTTCTCTCCTGAGACTGAGCAGGTGGATACAGCCAGGAGTACAGGGAACACAGAGTGCCAGAACAGCTAGGACAGGGTCCCCCAGGGCCCCACCTGCATCCAGGAGCTGGACAGTGCCACAACACAATGTGCCAGGGGAGAGCAGATCACTCAGGGGTGCTGAGGCAGGCTTGCAGACCCACAGGAGGGACAAGCACCAACCAGAGACAGCAGGACTAACTAACATCAGGCATAACTAGATGGCAAAAGGCAAATATAGGAATGTTACCAACAGAAATTAAGGCAACATGGCATCATCTGAATCCAAGTTTCCCACAACAGCAAGTCCTGGATGCCCCAATACACCAGAAAACCAAGATTTGGATTTAAAATCTCAGATCATGATGCTGATAGAGGGCTTCAAGAAGGATATAAATAACTCCTTTAAAGAAATACAGGAGAACACAGGAAAACAGGTAGAATCCCTTAAAGAATTACAGGAAAGCACAATCAAACAGGTGAAGGAATTGAACAAAACCATCTAGGATCTAAAAATAGAGCTAGAAACAATAAAAAACCATGGAGGGAAACAACTCTGGACATAGAAAACCTAGGAAAGAATTCAGG
Source organism: Apodemus agrarius (assembly GCA_964023405.1). Lineage (NCBI taxonomy): Eukaryota > Metazoa > Chordata > Mammalia > Rodentia > Muridae > Apodemus > Apodemus agrarius. The sequence goes on from OZ030006.1 coordinate 161,588,867, forward strand.
AGTCATGGATGTAAGCATCAACAACAGAAAACAAGATATAGAAGAGAGACTCTCATATGCAGAAGATACCATAGAAAGCACTGACACAACAGTCAAAGAAAATGCAAAATGCAAAAAAGCTCCTGACACAAAACATCCAGAAAATCCATGACAAAATGAGAAGACCAAACCTAAGGATTATAGGTATAGAAGTGAGTGAAGATTTCCAACTTCAAGGGCCAATAAATGCCTTCAACAAAATTATAGGAGAAAACTTCCCTAACCTAAAGAAAGAGATGCCTATGAACATACAAGAAGCCTACATAATTCCAAATAGATTTGACCAGAAAAGAAATTCCTCCTAACACATAATAATTAAAACACCAAATGCACTAAACAAAAAAGAATATTAAAAGCTGTAAGGGAAAAAGGTCAAGTAACATGTAAAGATAGACCTATCAGAATTACACCAGACTTCTCACCAGAGACTATGAAAGCCAGAAGATCCTGGGCAGATGTCATACAGACCCTAAGGGAACACAAATGCCAACCCAAGCTGCTATACTGAACAAATCTCTCAATTACCATATATGGAGAAACCAAGGTATTCCATGACAAAACCAAATTTACACAATACCTTTCCACAAATCCAGTCCCTCAAAGGAGAAAACACCAACAAAATGAGGGAAACTACATACTAGAAAAAGCAAGAAATTAATCATCGTTTAACAAACCAAAAAGAAGAGAGCCATACAAACATAACTCCACCTCTAATAACAAAAATAACAGGAAGCAACAATCACTTCTCCTTAATATCTCTTAATATCAATGGACTCAAATCTCCAGTAAAAAGGCATAGACTAGCAGACTGGATATATAAGCCCAACCCAACATTTTGCTGCATATAGGAAACCCACCTCAGGCACAAAGACATACACTACCTCAGAGTAAAAAGCTGGAAAATAATTTTACAAGCAAATGATCCCAAGAAACAAGCTGGTGTAGCCATTGTAATATTGAATAAAATTGACTTTCAACCTAAATTGATTTCAAAGTAATCAAAAAAGATAATGAAGGACACATCATACTTATTAAAGGAAAAATCTACCAAGATTTTGGATAAAGGAAAAATTTACCGAGAACTCAATTATGAACGTATATTTTACAAATACAAGGGCACCAACATTCATAAAAAAACTTTAATAATGTTCAAAGTGCACATTGCATCCCACATAACAATAGTGGGAGACTTTAGCACACTACTCTCATCAATGGACAGATCAGGGAAACACAAACTAAACAGAGAAACAGTGAAACTAACAGAAGATATACACCAAATGGATTTAACAAATATCTATAGAATATTTTATCCTAAAACAAAAGAATATACCTTCTTCTCAGCACCTCATGGAACCTTTTCCAAAATTGACCATATACTTGGTCACAAAACAGACCTCAACAGATATAACATTGAAATAATTCCGTGCACCCTATCAGATCACCACGGACTAAGGCTGATCTTCAATAACAACAAATACAAAAAAAGAAGCCCACATACACATGGAAACTGAACAACACTCTACTCAACGATAACTTGGTCAAGGAGAAACAAAGAAAGAAATTGAAGACATTTTAGAACTTAATGAAAATGAAGACACAACATACCCGAACTTATGGGACACAATGAAAGCATTGCTAAGAGGAAAACTCATACATAGCTCTGAATGCCTCCATAAAGAAATTGGAAAGATACCCTAACAACTTAACGGCATAGCTAAAGTCTCTAGAACAAAAAGAAGCAAATACACCAAAGAGGCATAGACAGCATGAAATAATCAAACTTAGGGCTGAAATCAACCAAGTAGAAACAAAAAAGAACTATTGAAAGCATCAACCAAACCAGGAGCTGGTTTTTTGAAAAAAAACAAAACAAAACAAAAAACAAAACAAAAACAAGATAGATAAACCCTTAGCCAAACTAATCAGAGGGCACAGAGACAGCATCCAAAATAGCAAAATCAGAAATGAAAAGGTTGACATAACAACAGATATTGAGGAAATCCAAAAGAATCAGCAGATCCTGCTACAAAAGCCCATATTCAACAAAAGTGGAAAATCTAGATGAAATGGACAATTTTCTAGACAGATACCAGGTACCAATGTTAAATCAGGATCAGATAAATTATCTAAAGAAATCCATAACCCCTAAAGAAATAGAAGCAGACATTAATAGTCTCCCACCCCGACCTCAAAAAAAAAAAAAAAAAAAGCCCAGGACCAGATGGGGTCAAAGCAGAGTTCTACCAGACCTTCAAAGAAGACTTAACAGAAATATTCTTCAAATTATTCCACAAAATAGAAACAGAAGGAACACTACCCAACTTGTTTTATGAAGCCACAATTACTCTGATATCTAAACCACACAAAGATCCAACAAAGAAAGAGAACTTCAGACCAATAACTCCTATGAATATTGATACAAAAATAATAAAATTCTTGCCAACCGAATCCAAGAACATCAAAACGATCACTGCCATGATCAAGTAGGCTTCATTCCAGGGATGGAGGAATGGTTCAATATACTAAAATTCATCAATATAATCCACTATATAAACAAACTAAAAAAATCACATGATCATTTCATTAGAAGCTAAGAAAGCATTTGATAAAATCCAACACTACTTAATGAAAAAAAGTCTTGGAAAGATCAGGAATTCAAGGCCCATCTCTAATCATGGTAAAAGCAATATACAGCAAACCAGCAGCCAACATCAAGATAAATGGAAAGAATCTTGAAGCAATCCCACTGAAATCAGGAACTAGAAAGTCTGTTCACTCTCTCCCTACTTGTTCAATATGGTACTCAATGTCCTAGCCAGAGCAATTAGACAACAAAAGGAGGTAAAACAGATTCAAATTGGAATGGAAGGAGTCAAAGTATCACTATTTGCAGATGATATGATAGTATATTTAAGTGACCCCCCCAAATTCCACCAGAGAACTCCTAAACCTGAAAAACAACTTCAGCAAAGTGGCTGGATATACCATTAACTCAAACAAATCAGTAGTCTTCCTCTACTCAAAGGATAAAGAGCCTGAGAAAGAAGTTAAGGAAATGTCACCTTCACAATAATCACAAGCAATATAAAATAGCTTGGTGTGACTCTAACCAAGCACATGAAAGACCTCTGTGACAAGAACTTCAAGTCTATGAAGAAATAAATTGAAGATCTCAGAAGATGGAAAAATCTCCCATGCTCATGGATTGGCAGGGTTAATATAGTAAAAATTGTCATTTTGCCTAAAGCAATCTACAGATTCAATGCAATCCCCATCAAAATTCCAACTCAATTCTTCATAGGGTTGGAAAGGGCAATTTACAGATTTATCTGGATTAACAAAAATCAGGATATTGAAAACTATTCTTAACAATAAAAGAACTTCTGTTGGAATCACCATCCCTGACCTCAAGCTCTACTATAGAGCCATAGTGATAAAAATTGATGTAACTGGTACAGAGACAGGCAGATCAATGGAATAGAATTGAAAACCCAGAAATGAACCCTCACACCTATGGTCACTTGATCTTTTACAAAGGAGCTAAAACCATCTAGTGGAAAAAAGACAGCATTTTCCACAAATGGTGCTTGGTCAACTGACAGTCAACATGTAGAAAGATGCAAATTGATCCATTCTTATCTCCCTGTACAAAACTCAAGTCCAAGTGGATAAAAGACCTCCACATAAAACCAGATACACTGAATCTAATAGAGGATAAAGTTGGGAAGAACCTGGAGCACATGGGCACAGGAGACAATTTCCTGAATAGAACTCTAATAGCTTATGCTCTAAGATTGAGAATTGACAAATGATACTTCCTAAAATTGCAAAACTTCTGTACAACAAATGACACTGTTAATAGGACAAAATGGCAACCAACATATTGGGAAAAGATCTTTAACAATCCTACATCCAATAGAGGGCTACGATCCAATATATACAAAGAACTCAAGAAGTTAGACTCCAGAGAACCAAATAACCCTATTAAAAAATGGGGTACAGAACTAAACAAAAATTCTCAACTGAGGAATACTGGATGGCTGAGAAACACCTAAAGAAATGTTCAACATCCTTAATCATCAGGGAAATGTAAATCATACTGATTTAAGATTCCACGTTACACCAGTCAGAATGGCTAGGACCAAAAATTAAGGGGACAACAAATGCTGGAGAGGATGTGGAGAAAGAGGAACACTCATCCATTGCTGGTGGGATTGCAAGCTGTTAAAACCATTCTGGAAATCAGTTTGGCATTTCCTCAGAAATTTGGACCAGCTATACAACTCCTAGGAGTAAACCCAGAAGACAGTCCAACATGTAATAAGGACACACGCTTCACTATGTTCATAGCAGCTTTATTTATAATAGCCAGAAGCTGGAAAGAACCCAGATGTCCCTCAACAGATGAATGGATACAGAAAATGTGGTATATTTTCACAATGTAATAGTACACAGCTATTAAAAACAATGAATTCATGAACTTTTAGGCAAATGGATGGAGCTAGAAATATCATCCCGAGTGAGGTAACCCAATTTCAAAAGAACACATACACGGTGCACTCACTGATAGGTGGGTATTAGCCCAAAAGCTTGGAACACCCAAGATAAAACTCACAGATCACATGAAGCTCAAGGAGAAGACAGACCAAAGTGTGGATACTTTGATCCTTATTGTAAAGTGGATCGAAATGCCCATTGCTCACAGCTGACTAATAGAATGAACATAGGGTCCTGAATGGAGCAACTAGAGTAAAGACCCAAAGAGTTGAAGAAGTTTGCAGACCTTAAGGTGGAACAATAATATGTACCAACCAGTATCTCCAGAGCTCCCAGGGGGCTAAACCACCAACCAATGAGTACACATGGAGGGACCCATGGGGCCAACTACATATGTAGCAGAAGATGACCATTTCAGGCATCAATGAGAGGAGGGACCCTGGGTGTTGTGGAGGCTCAATTCCCCAGAATAGGGGAACACAAGTCAGGAAATGGGGGGGGGGGAGCAGGGGGAGAGGGGATGGGATAGGGGATTTTCAGAGGGGTAATCTGGAAAGTGGATACCATCTAAAATGTAATTAAAGTAAGTAACCAATAAAAAATAAATACACACACATATAATGCTATCTGTTACTGATATTTCTGAACAGTGGCCATATCTTCAATTTCTTATGGCTGCCACAGAACACACTATTGCACACTTATGTTTTCAAACTCTTGTGTTTGTGTTTGAGATCTTACAATTCATAATTTATTTAATTTTATGTGTAAAGGTGTTTCATATGTGTATATGTGTTTTTCCATGTATGTCTCTATACCATGTTAATGTTTAGTGATCTTGGAGGCCAGAAAATGGTATTGAATCCTTTTATACTGGAGTTATAGTAGAATGTATACCACCATATTCTCAATCCTGGGGATTGAACATGGAACCTCTGGATGATCAGACAGTCCTCTTAACCACTAATATATGTTCCCAACACCCTTATATTTTATTTCATATTTAAATGTAATAATAATTTATAGGTTCTGGGTTTAAATTAAATCACCTGTTTTTCACATAGTCTTGGCATAGAAGCCTAAACACACTATCAAAAAGCTTAGGGGAAATAAGTAAATTCAGTTAAGAAAATTGGGATTGGATAAGCATTCAGAAATATTTTAATTTAGAAATCAGATACTGAGATAAAACACCATCAAAAGTGACATCATAAAGAGGGGGTAACACATTGCTACTGGTTGTGAATGCTAGAGTTAAATGAGGTTGGGAATGTGGAAATATTAATGAGAGGGTTTGTGATTGGGTATGAAATAGCTACACTGACCAGCACAGGGCTGTCAAAACAAGCATATAGACAAACAAAAAACAAAAACAAAAAGCAAGCAAAATAAAACCAAAACCAAAACCAAGGCAGTCTCCACAGGCTCTGTGAAGTCCCTATCCAGCTCAAGGAACACACTCACAATTTGAAGTGCTAAGAGTTCACAGTTAAGAGGACATGTGTTCAGTTCCCAACACCTACTTGAGAAGTCACAACCATCTGTAACTCCAGTTGGAAGTTGGGTTAGGGGTGGAATCTGATGCTTTCTTCTAACCTCCAAAGGCACTTTACACATATAGTATACAGACTAAGCATGCAGCCAAACCACCCAGACACACAAAACTATAAATAAATGGATAGATAGATAGATAGATAGATAGATAGATAGATAGATAGATAGATAGATACTGATCTTTTCCACAATAAACATTTAAACTTAGTTAGCAGGGCAAAGTCAAGCCTTAATTGTTAGCATGACACAATGTAGAATCTCCTCAAAGGGACTCCCAATGAGGAATTGCCTATAATAGTGTATAGTCTGTGAGCCTACCTAATTCCCAAATCTAATGTTCTGAACTTGGATCTTTGCTTATTCTATGAAACAGAGCACCCCAACTGCTTCAAGGATGAACAAAGGGAAGATAAGTGGTAGGCTGAGCCTTACAACTGCAGATACTCAAGGCTGCCCCTTACCACTGTTTGACTTGGCCTTTCCCTGTCACCTGTTGACACTGTGCTGACTTCCTGCCTTTGTGCTCTTACCTGCTGGAGTAAAGTTTGATAACTTTTTCTACCTTTTCCTCAGTCTGAATTCTGCTATGCCAGGAAAAAACAAACAAACAAACAAACAAACACACACACACAAACTAGTGTTGCCATTGGAATGTGAGGGATGTAAGGGGAGGCCTGTTTTTTCCTTATTCACAACTCTTGGGAATAGGTTGAACTATTTTTTGTCACTGTTTTACACACCTGGATGTGTTTCTTATGTTCCTTATGTTCTTTTATTTATTTTTCTTCTTGAGGGCTTTGAACTTCTGATCCCCCACTCCTGTCTCTACCTTACAATTACTGGGACAACAGGCATGGCCTGATGTTATAGTTATGGTTTCTACAGTTGTGATGAAATGCCATGACCAAAAGCAACTGGGGAAAGAATGGTTTATTTGTTTTATGCTTCCACATTGTCATTCATCATTGAAAGAAGTCAGGACAGGAACTCAAGCAGGCCAGGAACCTGGAGGCAGGAACTGATGGAGCACACATAGAGGAGTGCTGATTACTGGCTTGTTTAGCCTGCTTTCTTACAGAACTGTGGACCACCAGCTCAGGTTGTGGCCCCATCCACAGTGGATTGGGCTATTCTCCATGAATCACTAATTAAGAAAATGCCTTACAGGCTTGCCTACGAGACCTCTCAATTGAGACTCCCTGCTCTCTGATGACCTTAGCTTCTGCTAAAATGACATAAAACTAACCAGAACACACGGGCTACCACACTCTCAGTTCCTGGTTGAAGACCAGGTTTCAGATGTGCTAGAAAAGGTCTTTAGCAATTGAGTTATATACCCAGCACCTGATGCTACATTTTTCCCTTTACTCTTGGAAGACATTGCTATTTCTTACAGATAATTTTAATTTTATGTTTGCACATTAGAAATTACCATGAGTTCCTTCTTCATAAATATCAAACAATTCATGTATGAACCTATCCTACCTAATTTTAAAGAAAAATTCTTCAAACTTTAAATGCAGAAAACAAATGAAAATATAGTATGAAACATGTAATTGAAAATGTCTGGCATAAAAAACATAGGTTACTTACTCAGAGGTGTTTTCCTCTCCTCTCTAAGATGTTGTGTTGTTGCCAGGGAAGTTCTGGCCACACCATGATATCTAGATAGCTCAACTACTGTAATTTGGAGACTTTATTTATTTAATCAGTGTGCACTGTCAGGCATTTTGTTATAGTAACACAAAATAAAATATTTCTTTTGACATATGAGATCCCTAGGAGGAAGAAAATATAAAATAAGAGCTGTATCGAAAACCAGACTACTCTTTAAGTGATGCTTCTTTAAGTGAAGAGACTCTTTAAGGTCTCTTCATGGCATTACTTTAGAATTAAAAACCAAATAAAAACAAAAAGATCTGCATCCAAGCAAAGTACTTAACAATACTGGATTCCTAATGTGTTAATTATGGGGTGTTGGAAAGAGTAGCTAGGGTTTTCTTCGCAGCACACAAATGTGTTACCATCTCCAGCCCAGTCATTGATATATTTATAACATTATTTGATGCATAACTTTATTTAGCTTTTGCAACCTCTTTAACTAGGGAATCCATTTTGGTTACAAATGTTCAGAGTTATAGTCAATGATTTTCAAGAAACAAATTCAGAAAGTGATCTAATTCTTCTCTGTGTGTGCAGACCTAAGTATTTTAGGGATATCATGATGGCAAAGAGCTATGTAACTCAGTGTATGTTCAGTTCTGACTATTTTTTTTGCCAAATATGCTGCTATGCACTGAAGCTATATCAGCTAGTAAAATACACAAATATATCTCATTCTCACAGTGAAGGTGATAGTCAGATGATGGTAAATAAGCCAAGCCAAATGAGCTAAGGAGAGAATATAGTGCCTAAATTAAAGAACACACATATTGGCTTTCATGCAACTCCTTACTTATAGCAGAATGAAGGACAGGTTTATGATTCCACTGTTTTAAACAGGAAATGTAAGGGCAGTAATATTTGTACTATGACTTGAAATACATGACTCATGATCTATGTGACTTATGAAATGAAGCAGTATCTAGAAGAAAACAATCAATGTAGTGTAAAATGATGGTGTGAGAAGAATGTAGTGATTGGAATAAGAATGACTCCCATGAATTCAGATGTTTGAATCCTTGGTCCCTGGTGAGTGGAACTGTTTGGGAAGGATTAGGAGGTGCAGCCTTGTTAGATTATGTCTGTCACTGGGAGTTGGCTTTGGAATATCTAAAGGCCAAGTCATTCCTAGTTAGCTTTCTGCCTAATGCTTGTGGATCAGATGTAAGCTCTCAGCTACCAGAACTATGCCTCCCTGCCTGCTGCCATGGTCCCTGCCAGGATGGCCATGGATTCTAACCTCTTAGAAACATGAGGCCTGCTGGGCATGGTGGCACACGCCTGTAATCCCAGCACTTGGGAGGCAGAGGCAGGTGGATTTCTGAGTTTGAGGCCAGCCTGGTCTATAGAATGAGTTCCATGATAGCCAGGACCACACAGAGAAACCCTGTCTCGGAAAAAAAAAAAAAAAAGAGCTGAGAAGCATGAGCCCCAAATAAAATTTTCTCCTTGTAAGTTGTTTTGGTTATGGTGTTTTATTACAACAAAGGAAGAAAGAAAGAAAGAAAGAAAGAAAGAAAGAAAGAAAGAAAGGAAGGAAGGAAGGAAGGAAGGAAGAAAGAGAAAAAGAAAAAAAGAAAGACAAGGGGTTAGCATGCTTGAAAGAACAGCCAAAAATGTAAAGCCAAGTGAGTACTGTGGGTGGTAATGCAAAACCAGTCCAAAGAGGAGACTGAGAGACACAGATGGCTTGTTTATTAATAAATCATTGGGGGATATTTAGCAGGGGCAGTAAAAAAACAGCTTCTTGCTTTAAGAAGTTTACATAAGAATGTTTAGGGGTGGGGACCTTGGTAATATTTTAGGGAGGATACGGAGTTCACTCAGGAGTTTCTCTAAGTCATCCAAGGACTATGTAATCATGGTTTCATCACAATTTGTTGATTTGAAGCATTGGTGCTTGTGATGTGGACATAGTTTGATAACATGAAAGAGAAGTTACACAGTTATAATTATTTTTATCCATGTGCTGTAAAGATGTCATTAGTATTGTCAAATCTTCCATCTCAGGATGGTCAGGATTGTCAAATCTTCCATCTCAGATATTAGCTTGATGAGCTTATAGGGTTATTATATAGGCAACTGGACAAATGTTTAGCAAGTTCTGATAAAGTGATACAAATTTAGCATGCCACATTGCTTTAGTGATATTTATTGTACTATCGGGTAACAATACTATCAACCCTGTGACCATTGAGCCACGTTAGGTTTGACTTTTTGCATACCCAAATGAGTAAGATATTGTAGTGGTGAGCCCTCAAATGATTTCCTAGAAAGATAAAGAGATGGGAGATAACCACAAGAATGTAGTTTACTGTGATAGGAAACATCAAATTTCAAAGGAACAAAATAACAAGGCAATGCCTGGACTCCTCAGCAATAATAATTTCTGTCAGTTGATATTCTGAATTATAGCCATTAGCTTATGTACATTGGGAAGTGACTTAGAATTTTGGAGCATTTCATTCTGTCTATTCCATGATTTAGTATGTTATATATTATATACTTGGCCCATCATGCCATATTTTGTTTCTTTAATTTATTGCTCAGTCTCACAAAACATTGACTCTGTATTTCATATGTAATATGATAGATTCAGAGGGAAAATTGATTTATAATAGCAACACCAGTTGCCTTCTTTGTTGAAAGTAAGACTAGAAGTACTGCCTCATGCCCTTTGCATGTTGGTCTGAGTAATAGGAAATTGGAGATATTGTTATGACTTGGTGCAATGTATTATACCCTAGACTGGGTACATTTAGTCATTTACCAGAAATTTCATGAACTTTAAAAGTACTTTCGTCAAAGTTTTCTTAATTCACATGTTAATGTCACATGCCAGTTCATCTCTAAAAGTCATCACACTCTGAACTAGCCCACAAAAATATCTTTGAAAGCACAAATACAGACCCTGTTTCATCAAGCACTATAAATTTAATGTAAGGGAAGCTGGGGAGAGTTGATTGGGGAAGGGGAGATGGCTTTTGGGATTTTTTTTGGGAGGGAGGAACCAGGAAAAGGGAAAACATTTGAAATGTGAATAAAGAATATATCTACTAAAAATAAATGTAGCCAGTATTTATACTGAGAAAAAAGAAATTTCATATTGAAGACAATATTGTATTATTATTAAATAAACAAGAGTGTTAGTGGGAGGGTGGTAAGTTTGGTCTTATGAATATGCATTATATAAAAACCTTGAGTATAATACATTGTGAAATCAAGTACAGTTCATGTAAGTTTAAAGTGAAATGGTAGAGTGTAAAAAGTCCCAAGGAAATAAATAGAAGAAAAATAAGAAAGGAACAGAGTAAGATAAGATCAGAACTCAGTGGGGAAAACATTATATCCCATATTTCCATATTCAACATCTAGCTTTTGGTCCTATGATGTGAAACTCACCTGACCTGGCAGACCCATCCATTGAAGGGGCCATCCACTATTGGGTGGGCTTTTCATGCTACCTGCAATTTACTCAGCAAATGTTCTACATCCTTGGCATTTCTAACTTCTTGGAGTTTCTTCTGTGTTCAATTTCACACTCATATTTTCATTCTTCAATCTCTTATGGATGTCTATGCAAATCTTAAACTTGTGTACCTTGTCTGACTATACTATGAAACCTAGTTGAAAGCCTCCATGACCCTATAACTGTTTCATTCTGTATGACTGTCAAATCAGCATCACAATATGAAAATAAACTCCAGCGACAGTTCAAACAATAGACTGTCCCATTAGGACTACACTGCACTACACACTGTGTCTACATATGTAGAATACTTTACATAGATAAGAATTTTGCCCACCCCAAAGTAGACATGTCGGAACTTTCCGCTCAAAGGCATTTTTCAAATGAACCACAACCTTTATAGCTTACAACGTATGATGGGTAAGTTCCAGCTAGTTACTCAGATGCACTCAAGGACAATTTCCTATTGTTTATATGAAAATTTCTTATTTTTTTAAAAGCATTACTCCATCTAGAAACCATACCTTACTCACTACCTACTTTGCAAACTGTTATGAATATTTTTAGTTAAAAATATTCCTCTTTCACTTATTAAACCCTGATATGTTTCACTTTCCTTCTATCTTCCCAGCCTCTCCCTTCGAATGCTTTCCCTCTCCCACAGAACCACTCCTTCCTCCTCTAAGAGAAGAGCTGGCCTCCTAGGGACATTAACCAAACATGACATAAGAAGGTACAATAAGACCAGGCACATAGCATTATAACAAGGCTGGACAATGCAACCCAGTGGGGAAAGGGACACAGTTCTATACATAAGCCAAAGAGTAAGCACCCACTGTTATGATTTCCACAAAACCACCAACCTGCTCACCCCTAACATATATACAGAGGACCTAGGCAAACCCTTACAGGTTCTCTGATCTGTTCAAGTTCCCCTGAATCCAGGTCAGTAGACTGTGGCCTGTGCTCTCCTGGTATGACCTTGATCCCTCTCGTTCTTCCCTTCTGTCTTCCTCCTCTTCTGCAGAACTTCCTGAGCTCTACACAATATTTGGCTGTGGGACTTTGCATCTGTTCCCATGAGTTACTGGATGAAGTTGTTCTTTTCTCTTTGATGATGATTCTGCTTAAGGCTCTGGTTCCAGCATATTCATCAGGCAGGACAATCTGCAGGAAGAAAGCCCTGTGGCTAAGGTTGGTGTCTCAATCCTGAGGCCCTGCTCAGACACAGAAGATGGCCAGTATAGACTCTGCACCCCTACCACTGTGATTACCCACTAGGACAACCATTGCAGACTCGTGGATTTCTCTATGGCATTGTGTTTACACCTTGCCCCCCAAATGCTCCATAATGCAGTAATTTCTCTCAGTATTTTCTTCCTACCTGCCCCTCAATATGACCCTTCTTATTCCCAACCCCACTTTCTGTGGTCCACTTGAGAAATCTATGTTCCTTTCCCCAGGAAATCCTCATGTTCCCATTTTCCTTGTTACTTGGTCTCCCTGGATCTGTGGATTGTAACATGACTATATTTTATCATATCTAATATCCACATGTAAGTGAGTATATACAATGTTTACCTTTCTGGATCTGGGTTACTTCATTCAGGATGATTTTTCTAGTTCCATGTGTAGATCTGTATATTCATTTGCCTACAAATTTCATGTATTTTTTCATGTATTTCAACCCCCTCCAGCTTCCCTGTCCTGGTATTCCTGTACACTGCTGCATCGAGCTTTTCCAGGACCAGGGGCCTCCCCTGCCTTCTTCTTGGGCATCATTTGATATATGAATTGTGTCCTGGGAATTCTGAGCTTCTGGGCAAATATCCACATATCAGTGAGTGTACACCATGTATGTTCTTTTGTGATTGGGTTATTTCACTTAGGACGATATTTTCCAGTTCCACCCATTTGCTTGAGAATTTCATGAATTCATTGTTTTTAATAGCTGAGTAGTATTCCATAGTGTAAATATACCACATTTTCTGTATCCATTCCTCCTTTGAGGGTTCTTTCCAGCTTCTGGTTATTATAAATAGGGCTGCTATGAACATAGTAGAGCATGTGTCCTTATTACATGCTGGGGAATCTTCTGGGTATATGCCCAGGAGTGGTATAACGGGTTCTCTAGTAGTATCTCTAGTAGTATCTAGTAGTATCCAGTTTTCTGAGGAACCACCAGACTGATTTCCAGAATGGTTGTACCAGCTTGCAATCCCATCAGCAGTGGAGGAGTGTTCCTCTTTCCCCACATCCTCACCAAAAACCCGCTGTCTCTTGAGTTTTTGATCTTAGCCATTCTGCTTGGTGTGAGGTGAATCTCAGGGTTGTTTTGATTTGTAGTTCCCTGATGACTAAGGATGTTGAACATTTCTTTAGGGGCATCTCAACCATTCAATATCCCTCAAGTGAAAATTCTTTGTTTAGCTCTGTACCCCCCTTTTTGATAGTGTTATTTGGCTCTCTGGAGTTTAACTTTTAGAGTTCTTTGTATATCTTGGATATTAGCCCTCTGTCAGCTGTACGATTGGTAAAGATCTTTTCCCAATTTGTTGTTTGCCATTTTGTCCTTTTGACAGTGTCCTTTGCCTTACAGAAACTTTGTAATTTTATGAGGTCCCATTTGTCAATTCTTGATCTTAGACCATAAGCTATTGGTGTTCTGTTCAGGAAAATTTCCCCTGTGCCAATGTGCTTGAGGCTCTTCCCCAATTTATTTTCTATTAGTTTCAGTGTGTTTGGTTTTATGTGGAGGTCTTTGATCCACTTGGACTTGAGCTTAGTACAAGAAGATAAGAATGGATTGATGTGCATTCTTCTGCATGCTATCTGCCAGTTGAACCAGCACCATTTGTTTAAAAGGCTATCTTTTTTCCACTGGATGGTTTTAGCTACTTTGTTAAAGATCAAGTGACCAGAGGTGTGTGAAATTATTTCTGGGTCTTCAGTTCTATTCCATTGATCTACCTGCCTGTCACTGTACCAATACCATTCAGTTTCTAACATTCTTTCTCTGTAGTACTGCTTGAGGTCTGGGATACTGATTCCCCCAGAAGTTCTTTTACTGTTGAGAATAGTTTTAGTGATCCTGTTTTTTTTTTTTTATTCCAGAGGAATTTGAGAATTGCTCTTCCTAACTCAATGAAGGAATGAGTTGGGATTTTGATAGGGTTTGCATTGGATCTGTATATTACTTTTGGCACAATGACCATTTTTACTATATTAATCCTGCCAATCCATGAGCATGGAAGATTTTTTCCATCTTCTGGGGTCTTCTGCAATTTCTTTCTTCAGACACTTAAGTTCTTTCTTTTAAATTTTCTATATTCTTTGTTTACATTCCAAATGATTTTCCCTTTCCCGGTTCCCCCTCCCTCTAAGTCCCATAAGCCCTCTTTCCTCCCCCTGTTCCCCAATAAACCACATCCCACTTCTGTGTCCTGGCAATCCCCTACAGTGTGCTGCATCAAGCCTTTCCAGGACCAGGGCCCTCTCTTTACTTCTTTTTGGGAATGATTTGATATGTGGGTTGTGTCTTGGGTATTCAGAGCTTCTTGGCTAATATCCACTTATCAGTGACTGCATTCCATATGTGTTCTTTTGTGAATGAGTTACCTCACTTAGTACGATATTCTCCAGTTCCAACCATTTGTCTAAGAATTTCATAAATTCATTGTTTTTAATTGCTGAGTAGTATTCCATTGTGTAAATATACCACATTTTCTGTATCTATTCCTCCATTGAGGGACATTTGGGTTCTTTCCAGCTTCTGGCTATTATAAATAAAGCTTCTATGAACATAGTGGAGCATGTGTCCTTATTGCATGCCAGGAAATCATCTGGGTATATGCCCAGGAGTGGTATAGCAGGGTCCTTCAGAAGTGTCCTGCCCAGTTTTCTGAGAAACCGCCAGACATATCTTAAGGTGCTTCACAGCCATTTAAAATTCTTCAGGTGAAAATTCTTTGTTTAGCTCAGTACCCCATTTTTAATAGGGTTATTTGGTTTCCTGGGGTCTAACTTCTTTAGTTCTATGTATATATTGGATATTAGTCCTCTGTTGGATGTAGGGTTGGTGAAGATCTTTTCTCAATTTGTTGGTTGATATTCTGTCCTTTTGATGGTGTCCTTTGCCTTACATAATCCTTGTAATTTTACGAGGTCCCATTTGTCAATTCTTGATCTTCGAGTATATGCTATTGGTGTTCTGTTCAGGAACTTTGCCCCTGTGCCCATGTCCTCAAGGGTCTTTCCCAGTTTCTTTTCTTTTAGTTTCAGTGTGCCTGGTTTTATGTGGAGGTCCTTGATTCACTTGGAGTTGAGCTTAGTATGAGGAGATAAGAATGGATTAATTGGCATTCTTCTGCATGCTGACCTCCAATTGAACCAGCACCATTTGTTGAAAAGGCTCTTTTTTCCACTGGATGTTTTCAGCTCCTTTGTTGAAGATCAAGTGACCATAGGTGTGTGGGATCATTTCTGGGTCTTCAATCTTATTCCACTGATCCACCTGTCTGTCACTGTACCAATACCATGCAGTTTTTAAAACTATTGCTCTGTAGTATTGCTTGAGTTCTGGGATACTGATTTCCCCAGAAGTTCTTTTACTGTTGAGAACAGTTTTAGTTATTCTGGGTTTTTTGTTATTCCAGATGAATTTGAGAATTGCTCTAACTCTATGAAAAACTGAGTTGGGATTTTGATGGGGATTGCTTTGAACCTGTATATTGCTTTTGGCAAGATGGCCATTTTAGCTATATTAATCCTGCCAATCCATGAGCATGGAAGGTTTTTCCCTTTTCTTAGGTCTTTTTCAATTTCCTTCTTCAGAGACCTGAAGTTTTTGTCATACAGATCTTTCACTTGTTTGGTTAGAGTCACACCAAGATACTTTATTTCGTTTGTGGCTATTGTGAAGGGTGTGATTTCCCTATTTTTTTGGTCAGTCTCCTTATCCTTTAAGTATAGGAAGGGTACTGATTTGCTTGAGTTGATTTTTTAACCAGCCACTTTGGTGAAGTTGTTTATCAGCTGTAGGAGTTCTGTGGTGGAGTTTTTTGGGTCACTTATGTATACTATCATATCATCTGCAAATAGTGATAGTTTGACTTCTTCCTTTCCAATTTGTACCCTTTGGCCTCCTTATGTTTTCTTTTTTTAATTTTCTATATTCTATGTTTACATTCCAAAGGCTTTCCCCTTTCCCAGTTCCCCCCCTCCCTATGTCCCATAGTTCCTCTCCCCCCCAACTATTCCCCAATCATTCCCCTTCCCCCCACAGTTTCTCTACAAAACTGGATCCAATCTTTCCAGGCCCAGGGTCCTCTCCTTTCTTCTTGGGAATCATTTGACTTGCTAATTGTGCCTTGAGTATTTAGGGCTTCTGGGCTCATTAATATCCACTTATCAGTGATTGCATTTCATGTGTATTCTTTTGTGATTGGGTTAGCTCACTCAGGATGATATTTTCCAGGTCTAACCATTTACCTACAAATTGCATGAATTCATTATTTTTAATTGCTGAGTAGTATTCCATTGTATAAATATACCACATTTTCTGTATCCATTCCTCCTTTGAGGGATATTTGGGCTCCTTCCAATTTCCGACTATTATAAACAAGGCTGCTATAAACATAGTGGAGCATGTGTCTTTATTGTATGCGGGGAATCCTCTGGGTATATGCCCAGGAGTGGTATGCCAGGGTCCTCTGGAAGGAACATGCCCAATTTTCTGAGGAACCGCCACACTGATTTCCAGAGCAGTTTTACCATTTTGCAATCCCACCAACAGTGGAGGAGTGTTCCTCTTTCTCCACATCCTCGCCAGCATTTGTCGTCTCTTGAGTTTTTAATCTTAGCCATTCTGACTGGTGTGAGGTGGAATCTCAGGGTTGATTTGATTTGCATTTCTCTGATGACTAACGATGTTGAACATCTCTTAAGGTGTTTCTCAGCCATCTGAATTTCTTCTGGTGAAAATTCTTTGTTTAGCTCTGTGCCCCATTTTTTGATAGGGTTATTTGGTTCTTTGGGGTCTAACTTCTTGAGTTCTTTGTATATATTGGATATTAGCCCTCTATCAGATGTGGGGTTGGTGACGATCTTTTCCCACTTTGTTGGTTGTCGTTTTGTCCTTCTGACAGTGTCCTTTGCCTTGCAGAAACTTTGTAATTTTATGAGGTCCCATTTGTCAATTCTTGATCTTAGAGCATAAGCTATTGGTGTTCTGTTCAGAAACTTTCCCCCTGTGCCTATGTCCTCCAGGGTCTTCCCAAGTTTCTTTCCTAATAGTTTCAGTATGTCTGGTTTTATGTGGAGGTCCTTGATCCACTTGGAGTTGATCTTAATGCAAGGAGATAAGAGTGGGTCAATTCGCATTCTTCTGCATGTTGACCTCCAGTTGAACCAGCACCATTTGTTGAAAAGACTATCTTTTTTCCACTGGATGGTTGTGGCTCCTTTATCAAAGATCAAGTGACCATAAGTCTGTGGGTTAATTTCTGGGTCTTCAATCCTATTCCATTGATCCACTTGCCTGTTGCTGTACCAATACCATGCAGTTTTTAACACAATTGCTTTGTAGTACTGTTTAAGGTCAGGGATATTGATTCCCCCAGAAGTCCTTTTATTGTTGAGAATAGTTTTAGCTATCCTGGGTTTTTTGTTGCTCCAGATGAATTTGAGAATTGCTCTTTCTAGATCTATAAAGAATTGAGTTGGGATTTTGATGGGGATCGCATTGAATCTGTAGATTGCTTTTGGTAAGATGGCCATTTTTACTATATTGATCCTGCCAATCCAGGAGCAAGAAATATTTTTCCATCTTCCGAGGTCTTCTTCGATTTCTTTCTTCAAGGACTTGAAGTTCCTGTCATACAGATCTTTCGCTTGTTTGTTTAGAGTTACGCCAAGGTACTTTATGTTGTTTGTGGCTATTGTGAAGGGTGTTATTTCCCTAACTTCTTTCTCAGCCTGCTTGCCCTTTGATTACAAGAAGGCTACTGATTTGCTTGAGTTAATTTTATAACCAGCCACTTTGCTGAAGTTGTTTATCAGCTGTAGAAGTTCTCTGGTGGAGTTTTTTGGGTCACTTAAGTAAACTATCATATCATCTGCAAATAATGATCGTTTGACTTCTTCCTTTCCAATTTGTATCCCTTTGACTTCTTTATGTTGTCTAATTGCTCTCGCTAGAACTTCAAGTACTATATTGAAAAGATATGGAGAGAGAGGGCAGCCTTGTCTAGTCCCTGATTTTAGTGGGATTGCTTCAAGTTTCTCTCCATTTATTTTGATGTTGGCTACTGGTTTGCTGTAGATTGCTTTTACTATGTTTAGGTATGGGCCTTGAATTCCTGCTCTTTCCATGGCTTTTAGCATGAAAGGATGCTGAATTTTGTCGAATGCTTTTTCAGCATCTAATGAGATGACCATGTTTTCTAATTGCTCTAGCTAGAAGCTGAAGTAGTATATTGAAAAGATATGGAGACAGGGGACAGCCTTGTCTAGTCCCTGATTTTAGTGGGATTGCTTCAAGTTTCTCTCTTTTTAGTTTGATGTTGAAGTTCTTGTCATACAGATCTTTCACTTGTTTGGTTAGAGTCACACCAAGATACTTTATATTGTTTGTGGCTATTGTGAAGGGTGTTGTTTCCATAACTTCTTTGTCAGCCTTCTTATTCTTTGAGTATAGGAAGGCTACTAATTTGTTTGAGTTAATTTTATATCCAGCAACTTTGCTGAAGTTGTTTATCAGCTGTAAGCATTCTCTGGTGGAGTTTTTTGTGTCACTTAAGTATACTATCATATCGTCTGCAAATAGGGATATTTTGACTTGTTCCTTTCCAATTTGTATCCTTTTACCCTCCATTTGTTGTCTAACTGCTCTAGCTAGAACTTCAAGTACTATATTGAATAAATATGGAGAGAGAGGGCAGCCTTGTCTAGTCCCTGATTTTAGTGGGATTGCTTCAAGTTTCTCTCTATTTAGTTTGATGTTGGCTATTGGTTTGCTGTATATTGCTTTTACTATATTTAGGTATGGGCCTTGAATTCCTGTTCTTTCCAAGACTTTTAGCATGAAAGGATGCTGAATTTTGTCATATGCTTTTTCAGCAACTAATAAAAGGACCGTGTGGATTTTTCCTTTGAGTTTTTTTATGTAGTGGATTACATTGATGGATCTCAGTATATTGAATAATCCCTGCATCCCTCGGATGAAGCCTACTTGCTTATGGTGAATGATTGTTTTGATGTGTTCTTGGATTCAGTTGGCAAGAATTTTATTGACTATTTTTGCATTGAAATTCATAAGGGAAATTGTTCTGAAGTTCTCTTTCTTTCTTGGATCTTTGTGTCGTTTTGGTGTCAGCGAATTTGTGGCTTCATAAAACTAGCTGGGAAGTGTTCCTTCTTTTTCTATTTTGTGGAATAGTTTGAAGAGCATTGGTGTTAGGTCTTCTTTGAAGTTCTGATAGAATTCTGCCCTAAAACCATCTGGCCCTCTGTTTTTTTTTTTTTTTTTTTGGTTGCAAGACTGTCACTAACCACTTCTATTTCTTTAGGGGTTATGGGACCATTTAGATGGTTTATCTGATCCTGATTTAACTCTGGTATTTGATATCTGTCCAGGAAATTTTCTATTTCATCCAGATTTTCCAGTTTTGTTGAGTATAGGCTTTTGTGGTAGGATCTGATGATTTTTTGAATTTCCTCAGTTTCTGTTGTTTTATCTCCCTTCTTATTTCTGATTTTGTTAATTTGGATACTGTCTTTGTGCCCTCTGATTAGTCTGGCTAAACGTTTTTCTATTTTGTTGATTTTCTCAAAGGATCAGATCCTGGTTTTGTATATTCTTTGTATAGTTGTATTTGTTTCTACTCTGTTGATTTCAGCCCTGGGTTTGGTTATTTCCTGCCGTCTACTCTTCTTGGGTGTATTAGCTTCTTTTTGTTCTAAAGCTTTCAGGTGTGCTGTTAAGCTGCTTGTATATATTCTCTCCAGCTTCTTTTTCAAGGCACTCAGAGCTAGCAGCTTTCCTCTTAGCACTGTTTCTTTGTGTCCCATAAATTTGGTTATGTTGTGCCTTCAATTTCATTAAATTCCAAAAAGATTTTAATTTCTTTCCTTATTTCTTCCTTGACCAAGGTATCATTGAGTAGAGCATTGTTCAGATTCCATGTGTTTGTGGGCTTTCTGTTGTTTTTGTTTATATTGAAGACCATCTTTACTCCATACTTATCTGATAGGAATCATGGAATTAGTTCAATCTTTTTGTACTTGTTGAGGTATGTTTTGTGACTGATTATATGATCAATTTTGGAGAAGGTACCATGAGGTGCTGAGAAGAAGGTATATTCTTTTGATTTAGCATGAGATGTTTTATAGATATCTATTAAATCTATTTGGTCCAAAACTTCTGTTAGTTTCACTGTGTCTCTGTTTAGTTTGTGTTTCCCTGATCTGTCCATTGAGGAGAGTGGGGTGTTGAAATCACCCACAATTATTGTGTGAGCTTCAATGTGTGCTTTTGGTGTTGTAATTATTATGTCACAGGAGGAATTTCTTTTCTGGTCGAATCAATTTTGAGTTCTGTAGGCTTCTTGTATGTTCATGGGCTTCTCTTTCTTTAGGTTAGGGAAGTTTTCTTCTATAACTTTGTTGAAGACATTTACTGACCCTTTAAGTTGGAAATCTTCTATACCCATAATCCTTAGGTTTGGTCTTTTCGTATTGTCCTGGATTTCCTGGATGTTTTGGGTCAGGATCTTTTTGCATTTTGCATTTTTTGACTGTTATATCAATGCTTTCTATGTTATCTTCTGCCTTTGGGATTCTCTCTTCTATTTCTTGTTTTCTGTTCTTGATGCTTGGATCCATGACTCCTGACTTCTTTCCTTGGTTTTCTATGTTCTGAGTTGTTTCCCTTTGTGATTTCTTTATTGTTTCTACCTCCATTTTTAGATCTTGGATGGTTTTGTTCAATTCCTTCACCTGTTTGTTCTATTTTCCTGTAATTCTTTAAGGGCGTCTCCCTGTTTACTTGTGTTCTCCCATATTTCTTTAAGGGAATTATACATGTCCTTTCTGAAGCCTTCTATCAGCATCATGAGCTGTGATTTTAAATCCAAATCTTGCTTTTCTGGTATGTTGTGTTGTCCAGGACTTGCTGTTGTGGGAGAATTGGGTTTGGATGGTGCTATGTTGCCTTGATTTTTATTAGTAAGGTTCCTACGTTTGACTTTTGCCATCTGGTTACCTCTGGTGTTAGATGGTCCTGCTGTCACTGGCTGATGCTTGTCCCTCCTGTATGCCTGCAAGCCTATCTCAGCACCCCTGGGTGACCAGCTTTCCCCTTGCACAGATTGCTGTGGGTCTACCCAGCTACTGGGTACAGGTGGAGCCCTGGCAGTCTGAGTCCCAAGTGATCTTATACTTGGGTGTTCTCCATGTTCCTGGCTTTAATAGCCTTCTCAGTTGCAGGAGTCAAGATGGTGGCCTCACCTCTAAAGGTGGGACTCCCTGTGGAGCAGATATCCCCTAGCAGACTAGGTGCACAGAGGGCTGTGGTGGCGCTGCCCAGCTCCTGCATGCAGGTGGGGCCCTGGTGGGATATGTCCCAAGCTGTCTTACACTCAGGTGTTCCCTGCATACCTGGCTGCAACTGTCTGTTCAGTCACTTGTAATTATTTTCAATATTTATTGTTTTATTTATTTATGTTCCTGCCATTGCCTTCTCTCATTTCTCTCCTCCCAAAGTTCTTCATTCCATTCCTTCTTCCCCTTGCTTCCAAGAGGGTGTTCCCATCCCCAAGTCTCCCCCTTCCCTGGGGCCTTAATTCTCTAAAGGAATAAGCCCATCTTCACCCACTCAGACCTGACCTGGAAGACCTGTGCTGTATTTGTGCCAGAGGCCTTGAACTGACCCCTGTATGCTCCTGGTTGGTGACTCAGTCTCTAGGGGTCTGGGTAAGT
The DNA here is from genome assembly GCA_964023405.1 of Apodemus agrarius. Classification (NCBI taxonomy): domain Eukaryota; kingdom Metazoa; phylum Chordata; class Mammalia; order Rodentia; family Muridae; genus Apodemus; species Apodemus agrarius. Next base: position 161,611,065 of record OZ030006.1, read on the forward strand.
TGAGATTGTTTGTCTTCCTACGGATGTCATTGTTTTTAATAGCTGAGTAATACTCCAGTGTGTAAATGTTCCACATTTTCTTTATCCATTCTCCAGCTTAGGGATATCTAGGTTATTTCTAGTTTTCAGCTATTATGAAGGAAACTGCTATGAACATAGTTGAGCAAGTGTCCTTTGATACAGTGGAGCATCCTTTGGGTATAATCCCAGTAGTGCTATAGAGGTTAATCTATAGTAGTGATTCTTGAGGTTAATCAGTTCCCAATTTTCTGATAAATTGGCATATTGACTTTCAAAGTGGACAGACTAGTTTACACTCCAACTAGCAGTGGAGGAGCATTTATTTTCCTTGCTCCACATCCTAGCCAGTGAGATCCATGAGCTGTCACTTGTGGTTTTGACCTTAGCCATTTTGACAGGTGTGAGTAAAGTCTTAAAGCTGTTTGTGTTTGTATTTATTTGATGGCTAAGGATGTTGAACATTTCTTTTATTATTTTTTGGTCATTTGAGATTCCTCCATTTAGAATTCTCTGTTTAGACATGTGCACCATTTTTAAAAATTGGATTACTTATGATTATTGATGTCTAATTTCTTGAGTTGTTTATATATTTTGGATATTAGCTCTCAATCAGAGAATTAAAATGGGAGAAGCTATGTCTAATCAACAGAGACTTAGGAAATAGGAAGCTATGTCTGATCAATAGAGACTTAAAAATGGTTCTGAGAAAGATGTTAGCAAGAATTGATAGGTACCTATCAGGAAAGGTACAATGAATATATCTCGGTCAGCAATTTAAAAAGTATTATGACAGAGGGGTGCTATTTGATGATAGACTTATACCCACAAATGTTTAATCTGTCTTTTACCTTGCCTTTGTAACCATATTTGCTACCAGCTGGGTATGTGCTCATGTCTACAGGCCATGCCTGGCTAAACATTTATATTTGGATTGCTGAAACTGTGCTTTATAGTGCAAAATAATGTTAGTGGGTAACTGACTTGGCAAGAGGGGGAAGGAGGAAGGAAAACTTTTTGGGGCTTTTGGTAATGATGAAGCTTTTATAATTCTGATGTTATGATTTATTTTAATAAAATAACCAATTATATCACACTCCATTGAGCAGAATTGTGATTGTATGAATAAAGACAAGCTATTTGGGGCCACTGGTTTGAAAGTCAATAGGTGGTCAGTCTCTTCACTTTGGGCTGATGTGCCTTTCTCATCTCAAGACCTGAAACTTGCAGCTGAAGCTGGTTTCCATCAGTTAAATATGTTTTCTTGGTTCTTGAGCTGGGATTGTTCTCCCATTCCTATTATTCTTAGTTTAGTCTTTTATTTCTTTTCTTTTTCTTCTTTTTTTATTCTTTAATCATTTTCTACAGTCCAGTCTTCATTCCCCTCCTGGTCTGCCTCCCTACTGCTCCCCATCCAATACCTTTCCCCCCCATCTCCTAGAGAATGTCCCAACCTCCCACTCCCCACACCACCAGACCTCTCCATTCCCTGAGGCCTCTAGTCTCTTGAGGGTTAGATCCATTTTTTTCACACTGAGGCCAGACCAGGAAGTCCTCTGCTGTATATGTGTTGGGGAAGTCATATCAACTTCTGTATTCTGCCTGGTTGGTGTTTCAATTTATGAGAGACCTCAGGGGTCCAGGTCAGTTGAGACTGCTGATCTTCCCATGGGACTATCCTCTTCCTCAGCTTCTTCCAGGTTTTCCCCAATGCAACCACAAGGTCCCAACTTCCATCTATTTGTTGAGTGATCATATATACATCTCACTATTTCATCTGCTTTTTGGGCTTCTCAGAGAGCAGCCATGCTAGGCTTCTGTCTGTAAGCACAGGACAGTATCAGTAACAGTGTCAGGTCCCAGGGCCTCCCCTTGAGCTGGATCCCAATTTGGGCCTATCACTGGTCCTCCTTTTCCTCATGCTCTTCTCTATTTTTGTTCCTGCAGTTCCTTCAGATAGGAACAATTCTGGATCAGAGATTTTTAACTGTGGGATGGCAACCCCATCCCTTCACTTGATGTCCTGTCCTTCCACTGGAGGTGGACTCTACAAGTTCCCTCTCTCCATTGTATAGCACTTCATCCAAGGTCCCTCCCTTTGAGTCCTGAGAGTGTATCATCTTCCAGGCCTCCAGTACATTCTAGAGCCCCTTTCCACCTCCTGAGGTTGTCTGTTTCCATTATTTATGCTGGCCCTCAGGGCTTAAGTTTATCACCCGCCCCCAATACCTGATCCTGATCATGTTCCCCCTTCACCTGTCTGTCCCTTCTACCACCCAGGTCCCTCCATTCCTCTCCCCCGCCAGACCCCTTGATTGCTTTCTTCTCCCTCCCAAGTGGAGGTAGAAGTGGAATTAAGGCATCATCACTTGGGCACTTCAGCTTGTTAACCTTCTTAAATTCTCTGGATTGTGTCATGAGTATTCTGTACTTTTTTGGCTAATATCCACTTATTAGTGAGTACATACTAAGCATGTCCTTTTGGGTCTGAGTTACCTCACTTAGGATGATTTTTTTTAGTTTTAGCTATTTGCCTACAAAACTCAAGATATCTTCATTCTTGATAGTTGAGTAATATTTCATGGTATAAATGAACCACATTTTCTGTATCCATTCTTCTGTTGTGGGACATTTGGGCTGTTTCCAGTTTCTGACTATCAAAAATAAGGCTGCAGTGAACATAGAGCAACATATGCCCCTGTGGCATGGTGAGATATCATTTGGGTATATGCCTATGAATGGTATACCTGGGTCTTCAGGTAGATCTATTTCCAGTTTTTTGAGGAACCTCCAGATTAATTTCCAGAGTGGTTGCACCACTTTGAAATTCCACTAGCAATGAAGGAGTGTCCTTCTTTCTACACATCCTTGCCAGCATGTGCTGTCACCTGAGTTTTTGATCTTAACCATTCTGATTTGTCTAAGGTAGAATCTCAGGGTCATTTTGATTTGCATTTCTCTGATCACTAAGGATTTTGAACATTTCAAGTGCTTCTCAGCCATTCAAGATTCATCTGTTGTGAATTCTCTGTTTAGTTCTATACCATATTTTTGATTGGGTTGTTCGAGTTTTGTTGTTGTTGTTGTTGTTGTTGTTGTTGTTCATGGACTGGTAGAATTAACATAGTAAAAATGGCATCCTACCAAAACCAATCTACACATTCAATGCAATTCCCATCAAAGTCCCAACACAAGTTTTCAAAGGCATGGAAAAAAGCAATTCTCAATTCATTAGGAAAAACAGAAAACCCAGAGTAGTGAAAACACTTAATAATAAAAGAACTTGTGTGGGGATTCACCATCCCTGACCTCAAGCTATACTGCAAAGCAATAATCATAAAAACTGCATGGTATTGGTACAGAAACAGACAGGTTTATCAATGAATAGAGTTGAAGACTCAGAAATAAATCCACAAATTACAAACATTTGATCTTTGACAAAGAAGCCAAAAATATACAATGGAAAAAGAAAGCATCTTCAATAAATGGTGCTGGTATAATGGCCAGTCTATATGTAGAAAAATGAAAATAGATCCATATTTGTCACCTTGCACAAAGCTGAAGTCTAAGTGGATCAAAGACATCAATATAAAACCAGATACACTGAATCTAATTGAAGAGAAAGTGGGAATGATCCTCATTTGATTAGCACAGGGAATAATTTCCTAAATAAAACTCCAATGGCTCAATCTCTAAGATAAGGAATTGATAAATGGCACCTCATGAAATTGGAAAGCTTCTGTAATGCAAAGGACATAGTCAATAAGACAAATAGGCAATGTACAGATTAGGAAAAAATCTTCACTAACCCCACAACTGATAGAGGGTTAATATCCAAAATATAAAAGAACTCAAGAAGGTTAGTCTTTTCATAGTGTCCTAGATATCTTGGAAGTTTTGTGTTAGAAATTGTTTTTGGAGTCAGCAGGTATTTTTCTGACAAATGAATCTATTTTGTATATTGTATCTTCTATCCCTGATATGCTTTCTTCCATCCCGTGCATTCTGTTGATGATGCTTACATTTATAGCTCCTGTTTGCTTACCTAGAATTTTCATTTCTAAAATTCTCTCAGTTTGTGTTTTCTCTATTGCTTCTATTTTCATTTTTGGATTCAAATAGTTTTCTTCACCTGTTAATTTTTTGTTTGTTTGTTGTTTTTCTTGGCTTTCTTGACATTCTTTAAGGGATTTATTCATTTTCTATAATTTTTTGTTTGCCTTTTCCTTGATTTCTTCAAGGGATGTTTTTATTTCTTCTTTAAGGACATCTATCATCTTCATAAACTTGGTTTTAAGTTCATTTCCTTGTGCTTCTGCAGCATTGAAATATTCAGGCCTTGCTGTCATAAGTTAGCTGGTGCTACTATATTGCCCCAGCTGTTGCTGATTGGGTTCTTATACTGGCATTTAATAATGTGGTTTTGGGATTATAGTTCTAGGTGCTGATTTCTGAAATTATCTTTCTTGGACATTTTGTTCCTTGGTTTGTGTTACCTCTTTGCTATTCTTGGCTTTGTGGCCTGAATTCTGGCAGCCTGCTTGATCTCTGAATTACTAGGAATTCTATGACCAGATTGGGGGCTTGATTTCTGAAAAATTTGTTGGCTTCTGGTGCAGCAGGAGTCTTTGTTCGTCTGACTGGTATGCCCTGCACCTGAGCACTTGAGGTCTGCCAAAATTGTAAATATATTTTGTGTCAGAGTCTTATTTCTGGGAGCATAAGCCTGGGAGGAAGAACCAGGTCTACCTTCTAGAAAAGAAGCCCAACATAAAGAGAGAGAACTTACTTAGATCGTAAGTTTAGATTACAAGACCTGGGTAAAACAGAAAAAGTTAGGCTAGCAAGACAAGAGGGCTGGTGTCTTGAAGAAGAAGAAAAGGAAGGAAGAGGAGAGGAAGAAACGATTGAGGAGAAGGAGGAGAGGAAGAAGAAGAGGAGAAGGAGGAGGTGGAAAGGAGAAGAAGGAGGAGGAGAAGGAGGAGGAGAAAGAGGAGGAGGAGGAGGAGGCAGAATAGAGTAGACCAAAGCCAAAGCTTTCCAAGACAATACAGGAGAAGCATTTGGGAAGATTTCCTAGTCAATGAGTAGGAACCTGCAGAAAGATAGTACAGTAGGTGACCTTTTATAGAAGACCCTACTCAGTTTAAAAACAAAACACAGAAGATAAGGCTTCTTCCAAGGACAGAGCACAGTGGCTGAGGACTGGGAGGAACCAGATTTCTGGTTACCCATAGGCTAAATGCAGCTGATTCAGAGGCAGATGAAAAAAACCTGTGGAGACATTCTGGAGACCACAGCTGAGGGATAAACCACTTCAGGTTTCCCAAACGGGCAGGACCAATTATGTCCTATGAGAATTAGAATCAATGCTCTACATTCATGGCATGTAGAAATGAAGCCCTAGGTTGCCTGTTGCAGCAGGAATTGGGTGGAAGACAGAAATACCTCTCCCTGTAAATAAAGGGAGTTGGGTATTGTTAGATGTAGCACAGCATCTGAGCTAAAACACAGCAGGAGACTGAGACAGACAGATTTCTGTAAACTCTAGACCAGCCTTGTCTATACAGTGAAGTCTCTGCTGATAGAGACAGCCACTAGCAAATAAATGTCTAACGACATTCTTTTTACTTAAAGACACTATGTAGGTTTTTACTTAAAAATAAATAGGAATGTCCTTAGTAATTTAAAAAATAAATACACATCAATCTTAAATTTATATGAAGAGAAAGGGGAATGTGAATTTATTTATCAACATAAGGTGTGTTTAAAATAATTTCAACTTGAAAGATAATTTCTATAGCCAGGAAAGATTTGTCCTAGGAAAATTATACTATGCTAGGGAAGGTAAGTCCCAGAGTTAAAGTTGAGGCAGGATTGTTTGCTTTTAGTTTTCAAGGAGAAGAAAAGCATTTAACTAAGGAATTCAGAGATCACTGGATAAGAGAAACATCTGAAGAATAATACTGTTACTCTTGTTAAGTGCAGTTCATGTTGATTATACTCTTGGCAATGCAGAACACAAATTCCTTTTTGTCAGAGGAGATATATCAATCAAATGAACACATATGTCATAAGAGAAAATTTGATGTTGTTATACAATATGCATAAGGGTATGCTTGGGCACTGAGATGGAAAGGAATTTAAATAAAGTTGAATACAGGAGAAAATATTAAACTAAGAGACAAAAAAGGCTAAATAAATCCATGTAAAACTAATGTTCAAATAAGGAAGATGTTAAAATTGATATAAATGTTCTCAGGGGTCCATAGATATTAGACTCGTTACTTTGATACCAATACTTGGGAGACAGAGACAGATGGGTCCTTTATAACTTCTAGGCAAGACTGATCAACAGAGAAAATCTGCCTGGACTACACAGAAAAACCCTGTCTCAATAAATAATAATAAATATATATAATTGAAGAGGAGAGTGGACTCCCTACAGTCTTGTTTTGATTTATCAATATGAAAACAGTTATATAGTTAGGGGTAATGGTAGTGTTGTAGATGCTCTTTGAGAGAGGTTAAAATGGAGCAGACCTGGATAGAAAAGAGATGGCTTGAGTAGATCCATCTATACTCATGATGACTTCAAACTGCTGGAGAAAGCAGTTATTTTGGGAGAGAGTCTTTGTTTTTGCATCAACAGAAAAGGAGATAAAGCTTTGGATTCCATCCAAAGTAATAAGGATCAAATTTAATAAAGGGAGACCCCTGAAGATCTTGGCTTCAGAAAGAAAGGGAAAAATCAAAAGGAAAGAATGCATTATATATATATATATATATATATATATATATATATATATATGTTATTTTAGCATTATATATTATACTATTAAAGCAACTTTGAAAACAACAGGGACATATATATGTCTCCAGAGCGTCAACTATACACAGCCAATCGATCTTGTTGGCTATGGAGTCTTAATAACTCAACATTCCATTCTTTTGTATGGCATAGATTGAGGTTTATGTAGCATTTTTGGTTGCAATCTAAACTAACCTATAAAGAAAGATAGAAGTCTTTTACTTGCTCAAACATCAAACAAAGAGCAAAAAAGAAAAAGAAAAAGAAAAAGAAAAGAATCTTCACTAACTAATCTGTGCTCATGCACAGTCCATATATTATGTTAATACAGAAATGCATATTACCTCTGAAAGCCAAGTCCAAGTGAATCAAAAACCTCCACATAAAACTAGATACTCTGAATTCAATAGAAGAGAAAGTTAGGAAAAGCCCTGACGACATGGGCACAGGGGAAAATCTCCTGAACAGAACACCAATGGCTTATGCTCTAAGATCGAGAATACACCACATTCTCAAGAGGTGGAGTGGTTAATTTTTGGTCATTCAGATGTTGGATGTTTGTCCTCTTTTAATAGGGGCTGGTTACACATAGTTATGGTTCTGAACAGGGAAGACACAAAATATGGAGGTTAGATTCAGGGATTTTGTTTTTTTTTTTAATTTTTATTTTCTCTATTCTATGTTTACATTCCAAAGGCTTTCCCCTTTCCCAGTTCACCTTCACCATAAGTCCCATAATTCCTCTCCCCCCCAACTATTCCCCAATCATTCCCCCTCCCCCCACGGTTTCTCTACAAAACTGGATCCAATCTTTACAGGCCCAGGGTCCTCTCCTTTCTTCTTCTTGGGAATCATTTGACTTGCTAATTTTGCCTTGAGTATTTAGGGCTACTGGGCTCATTAATATCCACTTATAAGTGATTGCATTTCATGTGTATTCTTTTGTGATTGGGTTAACTCACTCAGGATGATATTTTCCAGGTCTAACCATTTACCTACAAATTGCATGAATTCATTATTTTTAATTGCTGAGTAGTATTCCATTGTATAAATATACCACATTTTCTGTATCCATTCCTCCTTTGAGGGATATTTGGACTCCTTCCAATTTCTGGCTATTATAAACAAGGCTGCTATAAACATAGTGGAGCTCCACATAAAACCAGACACACTGAAACTATTAGAAAAGAAACTTGGGAAGACCCTGGAGGACATAGGCACACGGGGAAAGTTCCTGAACAGAACACCAATAGCTTACGCACTAGGATCAAGAATTGACAAATGGGACCTCATAAAATTACAAAGTTTCTGCAAGGCAAAGGACACTGTCAGAAGATTCAGGGATTTCTTTTGTCTTTTCTTTTCTTTATTCTTTCTTAGGTAAGGGGAAGGGTATTAAGAAGAAAGAGGGGGAATAAAAGATTATTATAGGTATATAATAAGAAAAAAGAGGTGGATTATTGAATCTACTCTTAAACAAAAATATTTTATTGCCATAATCTTACATTGGTATAGATCTTTGTATTTGTTACAGAATTTTGTATATTGATATAGAAATAAGATTATTTTTGTTACATTGGTATAGGTTATTATATATTGATACAAATTTAAGGTTAATTTTGATACATATACTGTATATATGTTTTCAACTTTTACATGAGAAATTGTGTTGGACATAACCCTGTGACCACCAGTCACATAGGGCCAGGCCACCAGTGTTCTGGCTGGACTCCACCCCGACAGTCACCTGGCAACAGCCAGGTAACCCAACCCACCAAAAAGAAGGATGCTTAGCACCTCCTTGATCTCATGCCCCTTTCTCTTATCCATGCTCTCCCTTGTCTCTTGTCCCACTGTTCCCCTTTTCTCCCCATTCTTCTCCCCTCTTTCCACGTGGTCATGGCCAGATCTTACCCCTCTATCTTTTCTCTCTCTTTACTTTTTCTTTTTCTACTTTCCTATAATAAAACTTTAAAACCACGGACTGCCTCCTCTTATCTAAACCTGTCATGCTGGAGAAATAGAATAGGCCTCAGCATCTCCAGCCAACAGAAAGGACACGGGACTTCCCCACCTGGCTGGGTTCCCTATACAGGTACACAGTGGGCCCCACTCACCATTTTCCTACAAAATTGGACCTATATAGTTCTTGAAGATATGATGTAAGGTTCTAGTCTTTTAAAGGTGGCTATTACAAACACCTATTATAATAAGGTGTTTTCAAGTTTATTCAGGTAGTAAATAGCTAAGAATGAATAATGTTTGACTGTCACACATCCTCTGTGGACACTGTGAATTTCCACAGGTAAAGCGCGAGTCTCAGTGGACACTTTGAATAAGCGCCGTCCAAAGCGCAAGTTTCAGTGGACACCTTTTGAGTAAGCGCCGTCCCCGAGGGAACATAGCTGTGAATTTCCCTGGCTGGAGAGGATTCTAAACTCTATTCTCAGGGCAGCCCTATCTTTGCCTTTTCTTTGATCTATTTCGCAGGAATTTCTGGTATCCGGAGCTATATGCAACCAGGCAAAAATATTAGGTCTTTGAACTACAATACTGGCCAAAAAACCTTGGTTCTAGGCACCATTGCTTTGCTTAGTAGTTTACATACTTCCATTGATCTTTTATAGCTATGCTAATGAGAGTGGCACTGACATTGGGAGACTTTGACTTAACACTAAGATCCCAGGTTCCCTCAGAGAAAGCCAGGTGATAATTAGGTTACTCACTAAATCTCATTAAGACATAAGGGGTCCAGTTTGCAGTCCCTGTTTACGGATGTCACACAGAAATGTTTTCTACCTGGCTGATTTTACATTTCCTCATGGCAAATGGTTATTGCTAATTGTCTTTTGTGCCTGCTGTACTGGATACATCCTTTGATATGTAAAGATCTCATGTTTAAAATCCTCTGGCTGAGTGCAACAGGTCGCACTCAGACACCAAATACACGGAGATTCTACTCTTTTTCTGTGTCCTGGTGTTCTGTTTGCCATTTCGCCTGGAACCTGTGCATTCCTGCTTTGAAAAAGAATCCTAGCCCCAACCATGAGAAAATGTGGTCCGTAGCAGTTTGACAATTCAGTTATACGATAGATAGATAATTGGTCTTTGAAAATGCTCAGAGTTCCAGAGACTATGACATTTAAAATTGTTTCATTATTAAAGGTTATATTGACCACGAGATAGGTCTACTTCTGGCAGTACCACCAATTCACTTCAAAGAAGATGATGGCCACCCAAGAAACACTCATTGCTGTAGGTGATTAATCCTGCTCAAATTACCCTTCAGACAGTTCACTACTCACCCAATGTTCTGGGTTCCTGAATGAAAGGCACACACACACACACACACACACACACACACACACACACACAGAGAGAGAGAGAGAGAGAGAGAGAGAGAGAGAGAGAGAGAGAGAGAGAGTCTTATATTTAATAAGCCTTAATCAGATCAATGGCTGGGCCATTTCTAAACCTCCATGTGGCTAGCACACTTTCCCCTCTGATATTCCTGAATTATTACTTACTTAAACCTATATACCACCCTGCTTGCTCTGAGGCCAGTACTCCAGCCCTCCTATGCCATGATTTCTGACTGGTACATGTTGGCTGTCTGCTTTCTTGTACTTCTCAGGCCTAATACTTCTCCTTTCCAGGCATAGTGATTCTAACACCCCCTTCCACTCTTGGTCCCCTTACCCACAATTCATATATATATATATATAATTTTATATATATATAAAATTTTCTATATTCTTTGTTTACATTCCAAAGGTTTTCCCCTTTCCAGTTCCCCCCTCACCATATGTCCCATAAGTCCTCTTCCCCCCCATTCCCCAATCACCCCCCTCCCCACCATTTCTCTGTTCTGGTACTCTCCTACAAAACCGGATTTAGTTTTTTCCAGACCAGGGTCCTCTCCATCCCTTTTCTTGGGAATCTTTTGCTTAGCTAATTGTGTATTGAGTATTCAGAGCTTCTGGGCTCATTAATATCCACTAATCAGTGATTGCAATTCATGTGAATTCCTTTGTGATTGGGTTGACTCACTTAGGATGATATTTTCCAGATCCAACCATTTGCCTACAAATTGCATGAATTCATTATTTTTAATTGCTGAGTAGTATTCCATTGTATAAATATACCACATTTTCTGTATCCATGAAGACCCTGGAGGACATGGGCACAGGGGGAAAGTTCCTGAGCAGAACACCAATAGCTTATGCTCTAAGATCAAGAATTGACAAATGGGACCTCATAAAATTACAAAGTTTCTGTAAGGCAAAAGACACTGTCAGAAGGACAAAACAGCAACCAACAAATTGGGAAAAGATCTTCACCAACCCCACATCCGACAGAGGGCTAATATCCAATATATACAAAGAACTCAAGAAGTTAGACCCCAAAGAACCAAATAACCCTATTAAAAATGGGGTACAGAGCTAAACAAGGAATTTTCACCAGAAGAAATTCGGAGGGCTGAGAAGCACCTTAAGAGATGTTCAACATCATTAGTCTTCAGGGAAATGCAAATCAAAACAACCCTGAGATTCCACCTCACACCAGTCAGAATGGCTAAGATTAAAAACTCAAGAGACAACAGGTGCTGGCGAGGATGTGGAGAAAGAGGATCACTCCTCCATTGTTGGTGGGATTGCAAGATGGTACAACCACTCTGGAAATCAGTTTGGTGGTTCCTCAGAAAATTTGGAATGACACTTCCAGAGGACCCTGTCATACCACTCCTGGGCATATACCCAGAGGATTCCCCTGCATGCAATAAAGACACATGCTCCACTATGTTCATAGCGGCCTTATTTATAATAGCCAGAAGCTGGAAAGAACCCAGATACCCACAGTTCTTACAGTCCCACTTCTGTCTCCCTTCCCAGCCATTGGATGACAGCAAATTTATTTACCAATCAGAACCAATGGAGGGCAGGGACCCTCAGCATCTTATATGTGGGTTCTCCTGCAATTCTGGGAATCGAACTACCATAAGTATTAGTTTAAATACACAATAAATTTCATTTGAGCATGGCTTCAAAATGTGGTAAGCTGCTACCAGTCAAAAATGCTCTAGCTTCAAACTGCAGACAAAATGCTGTCCAGAATGAGTAAACTTAAATACAGGCAAAGTAGACTGCTGAGCTCCACCAATATAGGGTAAGCAAGACCTACCTTCATAATTCTTGTTTCACAAATATATTAGTCAGATATACTGGGCCAGAAGATTGAAGATAGATGCCCCAGCTTTGTGTAAAATACTGGGTAGCTGTCCAGGTATCCAGCTGTCTGTCAATTCTTAGTCTTAGAAGCTACTTGCCTGCACTTCTTACCTACTCAGGTAATATTTATTCCTTCTCATGTCTCTATTGGGGTTGAAGACTAGATAGATGTACTCTCACAATTAAGCTTCAATTGCTTAGGATTTAGTAAGATGATATAAATCTAAGATGTTTTTTGATTGGTAATGCAAGTTATGATAGAAAATGATTTAGATACAGAACTCTAACTCACCAAGACAGAATAGATAACAGAATACTGTCTCCAATTTGCCAAATACTGTGGAATAGACATTGTAATTTAAGCCATATCTAATAGTCTTCATAATAATTATTGTTTATAAAGAAGAGTCTTTTATTGGACTAGAAAGGGGAATTACAGAGAGATTATATTATGTCTATATGGACATGGCACCTGACAATAAAATATCTGATGGCTTATAGTTAAGGCAAGAAATAGGAGGTGGAGCATCCAAGAGGCAGAAAGGATTCTGGGATAGTACCAGGCGGGAGATTTACCCAGGAATAAATGGCAAAACAGATGCAAGGTAGCTGAGCACAGAATGTATGGCAGAATGTACAGAGCTAACAAAGGAATTCTCACCTGAGGAATATCGAATGGCAGAGAAGCACCTAAAGAAATGTTCAACATCCCTAGCTGTCAGGGAAATGCAAATCAAAACAACCCTGAGATTCCACCTCACACCAGTCAAAAATGGCTAAGATCAAAAACTCAGGAGACAGCAGGTGCTGGAGAGGATGTGGAGAAAGAGGAATACTCCTCTACTGCTGGTGGGATTGCAAGCTGGTACAACCACTCTGGCAATCATTCTGGCAGTTCCTCTGAAAACTGGACATGATACTACCAGAGGACCCCATCATACCACTCCTGGGCATATACCCAGAGAATTCTCCAGCATGTAATAAGGACACATGCTCCACTATGTTCATAGCAGCCCTATTTATAACAGCCAGAAGCTGGAAAGAACCCAGAAGTCCCTCAAAGGAGGAATGGATATAGAAAATGTGGTATATTTACACAATGGAATACTACTCTACTAATAAAAACAATTCATGAAATTCTCAGGCAAATGGGCAGAACTGGAAAATATCATCCTAAGTGAAATAACTCAATTACAAAACAACACACATGGTAGGCACTCACTGATAAGTGGGCATTAGCCCAGAAGCTCAGAATACCCAAGACACAATTCAAATATGAAATGATCCAAGAAGAAGGAAGGAGAAGCCCCTGCTCCTGGAAAGGCTCAGTGCAGCAGTGTAGGGGAATACCAGGAGAGGGAAGTGGGAGTGAAGAGGGCTTATGGGACTTTTGGGGAGGGGGGAACCTGGAAAGGGGAAATCATTTGAAATGTAAATAAAGAATAAGTCTAATTAAAAAGAATAAATGGGTTAATTTAAATTATGGTCTAGTTAGAGAAGAACCTAGCTATATAGTCAATATATATTTCACCTATATAGTCAATATATTTCACGTTTGACCCTTTTTTTTCTGGAAGCATGGAGCTGAGAGGAGGAACCAGGCCCAACTTCTACATTTGGAGTTTTGATTTCCATAAAGCGTTATTAAATATATCTGGAGATGTGCAGTAGCCCTGGCATGTCCAGGTGTTACGTGACACTATAACTAGGGAGATGTGAAGTATATATTCACTCTAGATAGTTAGGTGATAAAGGACCAAAGTACCAATATCACCAAACTTCAATTTGGTGAACCAATGAGTCTATTGGGGTTACTTGTTGGAGCAGAATTACTCAAAGATGGATCACCAAAGATTTCCTCATCATCAGTGACAGATGACATGATCCAGAAACCTGAAGCACACTGCAGAGCTTGCAAGCAGTTAAACAGCCTGTAGAGTGCCCTTTCCAGGTGACTCATTTGGTCTGAGAATGATTCTCATCATTCCTTACTGCTTATATACTGTTGCAGGGAAGATAGAATGTGTGTTAGTGAATCTGGTCAGTTTCAGGGACTTCCTGAATTTTTTTTTTGAGACAGGGTTTCTCTGTGTAGTTTGGGCTATCCTGGAACTCACTTTGTAGACCAGGCTGGCCTCAAACTGAGAAATCCACCTGCCTCTGCCTCTCAAGTGCTGGGATTAAAGGCGTGTGCCATCACCGCCTGGCTCTGAAGTTATTTTAATATGTTTCCTTCCTGTACTAATGAGCTTCCCTGCAGAGTGGATGTTTTAATCTTAGAAGACATTTTTACACAATAACAGGAAAGGTGCTAGAGATCGATGGAAATAGATATGGTTGATGTAGGAGAAAACAGAAAAGAAATGAAGGAAAGAATGAAGAAAGGGGAGGAGAGAGAATAGGATAAAGTCAAAAGAGCAAGACAGAGAATATCAAGGTGGAAAGTCTTCCATTCTCAAAAAATCATGGAATTTCTTTTCCTGATTTCACTGCAGAACTTGCGAACATGAGGCAGCCATTGAGACTGAGAACCCTTGAGCTTTTACTCTCATTCTTGTTGGTATCAGCTGTGTATCTGGTTTCAGTTAGTGTTTGTTTTATCATTGCAATGTTTTAGTCTGCTTGATGTATTAGAGCACTGTAATCTGGATGCTTTGTAAAGATGTATAAAAATTATTTAATCCTTATGCTCTAACATGCTGGGTAACCAACCCTAAGGGCAGCTCGTAGCTCTGGTTGGCTTTGATGAGAAACTTCCTCAGACTTGTCATCACAAATGGGCAAGGAACTCATCATACCTCACTTCTTAATGAAGGACTATGGGTAATTAATGTGTGCTAGGGTCAGATGTATCAGTTTCTTCAGTGGTGTGGCTATGGGGGAGTTGTAGTTGCATATTCCAATTTTCAGCATAACCTCATGCTTGCTCATCTAAGCAGGAAAAATCAAACTTATTTTGTCTCACATATATACAAACACATACCAGGAGTGAACCTTGATAACCATAGCTTCAGTGAGTTAATGAATTCTACAGCTGTGCAATCTCCAGAAGACACTGTTTAAGAACAGTTCTCCATTCTAAACATGAGCTCTTGTGTTTGTTTGATTCAAAGCATCCAATGTTTTTTGAATCAATCAATGTCTGAAGATATTTTTTAAATTTACTAATTTCTGATAAAATAGTTATATTATTATTCTGTTGACTATGACAGTTATCATTGGATATATTCCAAATAGAATCATCATCTTTTTTTTATTATTTTCCATCGTCATCACCAGCATCATCATTATTATTTTATGGGTATGGGCCTTTGGCCATGTCTGTACCATGTGCGTGCCCTCTGAAAATATAGAGTATTGGGTTCACTGGAACTGGAGTTACAAATGATTGTGAGCTACCCTTTCTGTACTGGGAATTGAATTCTCTAGAACAGGAGACAGTGCTCTCAACCTCTAAGCCATCACTACAACCCCACAATCATCATCTCTAAATGTCAGCTGTAGGATAATGGTGCTCATAGCTGTGGTTTTCCTCTCTAAAATTCTTCTTCATGGTTTTACAGGTTATTGTATTTTATTTATTTATTTATTTATTTTAACTACAACTACAAAAAAAGCTTCTTCTCAGTACAGTAAAACAATCTTCGAAATGTAAAAACCATCATTATTGGCCTTTTGACTAAGATCAAGAGTAAAACGTATAAACTCAACAAATAACAGGCATTTTAATTTTCATAATTAAATAAAAATTATACTCTTAAAATAGGTTTCATATACTAAATTCACAGGTGTATGCTTTCTTAGATGAACAGTTACCAGGAAGGAATAGGTTTCCATGCAGATAATAACAGCGATGATTCTTTGTTTTTGAATCATTAATTCTGTGTAAAAATAATGTAAAAAATCAGAAATCATAAGGTAGTCATTAGAGGTCACATTTTTCATTTTAGAGTAAGAATTAGTCAAAACTAGCACAGGGCAAAGAGGTGAAAATGTATTGTTAAAAGAAGAAAACAATGGCCTTTAATTGCCAAACAGTAAGCTTAATAGACAACATCATCCGCAAGCTAATCCTGCACTGTCTGAGAAAGGAGGATGGATATTCAAATAAATGGGAAATGGGCTTTAGCAGTGGTTCTCCATCTACCTAGTGCTTGGGACCTTTAATGCAGTTCCTCATGATGTGCTGACCCTTTAAAATTATTTGTTGCTACTTCAAAACTAAATTTGCTACTGTTGTGAATTATAATTTAAATTTCCTATATTCAGGATATCTTCAATAGAACCCCTGTGAAAGTGTCATTCAGCCCTTAATGGGGTCACAACTCATAAATGGGGAACCATTGCTTTAAAATTAAAAACTTCCTAAAATGATATATAAATGTCTACAGGGAGTCCAGGAGAGTAAATACAATGAATAAAATGCAAGATGTTTTAGGGCTAATATTTTCTCTGTTATGGCCCATAGACTGTTCCTTCCATATCAGAGTTCCTTCCTTTTTTCCCAATCCTTCTTCTGTGCCTCACAGAGACAGGGCAAACATGTACTACCATCAGCAAAACCTATTTTATCTAAATATTTTACTCACAGGGTGTTCTGTATTTTCATGCCATTTTCCCACAACCAGGACTGGTTGCATCCATCCTTTTTGAAAAGAATCCACCCATCCATTTCAAGCAATAACATTTTTTCCTGTTGAGTACAGAAAAATCACAACCCATAAGTGAGTGTACAATTCTTTTTCTTTTCTTTTTGCTTCCTAAAAATTTAATCCTTTTGAATTTGTTTATGTGTTTAACCTTTGAGAGAGAGCTTCACCCCAAAGCCGAAAATGGCCTGGAGGCTCACTGTGTAACCCAAACTGGTCTCATCTCATCGTGGTCCCTGACTTGGTTTTGCAAATGTTAGGGCTACAGGAAGGAGTTAGTGTGGTGGGTGAAATGTCTCTTCCTCATTGAATAGAAGCTTTGAGTCTTTCTGCATAGAACATGCCAGCTGGAGCTCATTTTCTGCTTTTGGTTTTCTTGTAGCATTAAGCTTTGGATAATGCTGGAGGGCCCACCCTATGTTCTCACTAAGGATCATAGTAAATCTCCATGAGCAGGTATCACATGACCTCCAGAACATTCAGTCTGCCAAATTCTGCTCTTCATGGCCAGTGTTCCCAGTGCCACCAGTTACAAAGAGACAGAAAAGCAGGAGTGGGTGACTTACCATCTCTGCTTTGGAATCTATTATCACAAGATGAGAATTCAGTTCTTCACAGGCAGACTTACTCTCTGCCCAGGTTTTGGTTCCACGAAAACCACGATAGAAATTGTTTTCAAAAGCAATCCAGTCAAGTGAACAAAGATCACAGGAGCGGTCTAGGAAATGCACATGTGTGAAATGGGTGCTCAGGAATAGAATGGATATTTATTATTATGATTACTAGGCTTTTGTTGGACTCATGAGTGACTCTTATATAGATATCAAAGTTTCAAAAGTGCTTTTGGTGGTTCCCAGGTTGATGCAAAGTGTGAGGATGCTAAGCCAGTCTCCTGCACATGAGCTATTTTCAGTACCAAGAAGGTGTAAAACTGGTGAGTAATTTTTATTTGACAGCAATTAGTGATTTTAAATTACTGGTTAATTTTTTCTATATAAATAGCATTATAAATTGCTTCCTATGATAAAAGCAAGATTAAACATTATACT
Organism: Apodemus agrarius; assembly: GCA_964023405.1. NCBI lineage: Eukaryota > Metazoa > Chordata > Mammalia > Rodentia > Muridae > Apodemus > Apodemus agrarius. The sequence goes on from OZ030006.1 coordinate 161,628,820, forward strand.
TGTCATAATGATGTTTACATGTATAAGTCGCTAAATGACATATAATTACATGAATAGAAAAATGGGCACTAAAATGATTTCAAATATACAGTTATTTTTTAAAATAATGGCTCTGAGCACACAAAATTAAAATATAGATATAAGTAGTATTCTAACTATTTAATAAATATACACTTATATTTTTAGTTTTGTATAATTTATGACCATCCAAAGTTAAGTTAGTTACTGGAAAAAGCAAGAGAGTAACCTCATTTCATCAAACCCAAAAGGAGATAACCAATCAAATATATAAAAAATAACATCAAAAATGACAGGAAGTAATAATCACTATTCTTTAATATCTCTTAACATTAATCGACTCAATTCCCCAATAACTGGATACATAAACAGGACCCTACATTTTGCTGCATACAGGAAACACACCTCAGTGTCAAAGACAAAGACTACCTTAGAGTAGGTAGTCTCTAGGCTGGAAGATAATTTTACAAGCAAATGGTCTCAGGAAACAAGCTGGAGTAGCCATTCTAATATCAGAAAAAAACTAACTTTCACCCTAAAGTCATCAAAAGAGACACAGAAGGACACTTCTTGCTGGTCAAAGGAAAAATCCACCAAGAAGAACTCTCAATTCTGAAAAATCTATGCTCCAAATGCAAGGGCACACTCATTTGTAAAAAAACTTTACGAAAGGTCAAAGCACACATTGCACCTAAAACAATAATTGTGGGCAACTTCAACACTCCACTCTCCTCAATGGACTGATCAGGAAAACAGAAACTAAACAGGGACACAGTGAAACTAATTGAAGCTTTGGACCAATTGGATTTAACAGATCTATATATCTATATATCTATCTATCTCTCTATCTATCTCTCTATCTCTCTCTCTATCTATCTATCTATCTATCTATCTATCTAAATAACATTTCATCCTAAAGCAAAAGAATATACCTTTTTCTCAGCATCTCATGGAACCTTCTCCAAAACCGACCATATAATTGGTCACAAGACAGACCTCAACAAATATAAGAAGATTGAACTAATCCCATGCCTCCTATCAGATCACTATGGAGTAAAAGTGGTCTTCAATAGCCAAAAAAAAAAAAAAAACAAAAAAAAAACAATAAAAAGCACACATACACATGGAAACTGAAAAATATTCTATGATACCTTGGTCAAGGAAGAAATAAAGAAATCAAAGACTTTTTAGAATTTAATGAAAATGAAGGTACAACTTACCCAAATCTATGGGACACAATGAAAGCAGGGCTAAGAGGAAAACTCATAGCCCTGAGTGCCTCCAAAAAGAAATTGGAGAGAGCATACACTAGCAACTTAATGGCACACCTGAAAGCCTTGGAACAAAAGGAAACTAATTCACCCAGGAGTAGTAGAAGACAGGAAATCATCAAATTCAGGGCTGAAATCAATCAAGTAGAAACAAAGAGAACCATACAAAGAGTCAACAAAACCAAGAGCAAGTTCTTTGAGAAAATCAACAAGATAGATAAACCCTTAGCCAGACTAACCAAAGGGCACAGAGACAGTATCCAAATTAACAAAATTAGAAATGAAAAGGGAGATAGAACAACAGAAACTGAGGAAATTAAAAAAAAAATCAGATCCTACTTCAAAAGCCTATGCTGACCACAACTGGAGAATCTGGAGGAAATGGACAATTTCCTAGACAGATGCCAAATACCAAAATTAAATCAGGATCAAATAGATTATCTAAACAGTCCCATAACCCCTAAAGATATAAAGTGGTCATAGAAGGTCTTCCAACCAAAAAAGCACAGGACCAGATGGTTATAGTGCAGAATTCTATCAGTCCTTCAAAGAAGAGCTAACACCAATACTCTTCAAACTATTTCACAAAATAGAAACAGAAGGAACACTACCTAACTCATTCTATGAAGCCACAATTATGCTGATACCAAAACCACACAAATATCCAACAAAGAAAGAGAACTTCAGACCAATTTCCCTTATGAATATTGATGAAAAATACTCAATAAAATTCTTGCCAACTGAATCCAAGAACACACCAAACGGCAATCCACCATGATCAAGTAGGCTTCATCTCAGGGATGCAGGGATGGTTCAATATACGGAAATCCATCAGTGTAATCCACTACATAAACAAACTAAAAGAAAAAAAACCTTATGATCATTTCATTAGATGCTGAAAATCATTTGACAAAATTCAGCATCCTTGCATGCTACAAGTCTTGGAAAAAACAGTAATTCAAGGCACATACCTAAACATAGTAAAGGCAATATCCAGCAAACCAGTAGCCAACATCAAACTAAATGGAGAGAAACTTGAAGCAATCCCATTAAAATCAGGGACTAGACATGGCTGCCCTCTCTATCTTTTCAATATAGTACTTGAAGTTCTAACTAGAGCAATTCGACAACATAAGGAAGTCAAAGGGAGACAAATTGGAAAGGAAGAAGTCAAACTATCACCATTTGCAGATGATAGGATAGTATACTTAAGTGACCCCAAAAACTCCACCAGAGAACACTTACAGCAGATAAACAACTTCAGCAAAGTGGCTGGTTATAAAATCAACTCAAGCAAATCAGTAGCCTTCCTATACTCAAAGGATAAGCAGGCTGAGAAAGAAGTTAGGGAAACAACACCCTTCACAATAGCCGAAAGCAATATAAAGTATCTTGATGTGACCCTAACCAAACAAGTGAAAGATTTGTATGACAGGAACTTCAAGTCTTTGAAGAAAGAAATTGAAGAAGACCTCAGAAGATGGAAAAATCTTCCATGATCTTGGATTGGCAGGATTAATATAATAAAAATGACCATCTTGACAAAAGCAATCTACAAAGTCAATGAAATCACCATCAAAATCCCAAATCAATTCTTCATAGATCTAGAAAGAGCAATTCTCAAATTCATCTGGAGTAACAAAAAACCCAGGATAGCTAAAACTATTCTCAACAGTAAAAGAAATTCTGGGGGAATCAATATCCCTGACCTCAAGCAGTATTACAGAGCAATTGTGTTAAAAACTTTATGGTATTGGTATAGTGACAGGCAAGTAGATCAATAGAATAGAATTGAAGACCCAGAAATGAACCCACAGAATTATGGTTACTTGATCTTTGATAAAGGAGCTACAACCATCCAGTGGAAAAAAGATAGCCTTTTCAACAAATGGTGCTTGTTCAATTGGAGGTCAGCATGCAGAAGAATGGGAATGGATCCATTCTTATCCCTTCTACTAAGATCAACTCCAAGTGGATCAAGGACCTCCACATAAAACCAGACACACTGAAACTAATGGAAAATAAATTGGGTAAGACCCTTGAGGACATTGGCACAGGGGCAAAATTCCTGAACAGAACACCAATAGCATATGCTCTAAGATCAAGAATTGACAAATTGGACCTCATAAAATTAAAAAAAATTCTGGAAGGCAAAGGACTCTGTTAGAAGGACAAAACAGCAACCAGCAAATTAGGAAAAGATCTTCACCAATCCCACATCTGACAGGTGGCTCATATCCAATATATACAAAGAACTCAAGAAGTTAGACCCCAGAGAACTAAATAACTGTATCAAAAAATGGGGTACAGAGCTAAACAAAGAATTTTCACCTGAAGAAATTCAGATGGCTGAGAAGCACCTTAAGAAATGTTCAACATCATTAGTCATTAGGGAAATGCAAATCAAAACTACCCTGAGATTTCACCTCATACTAGTCAGAATAGCTAAAGTTAAAAAAAACTCAGGACACAGCAGGTGCTGGCAAGGTTGTGGAGAAAGAGGAATACTCCTCCACTGCTGGTGGGATTGCAAGCTGGTACAACCACTCTGGAAATCAGTCTGGTGGTTCCTCAGAAAACTGGGCATGACACTTCCAGAGGACCCTGTTATACCACTCATGAGCATATACCCAGAGGATTCCACTGCATGCAACAAGTACTCATGATCCACTATGTTTATATCAGCCTTATTAGTAATATCCAGAAGCTGGAAAGAACCCAGATGTCCCTCAATGGAGGAATGGATACAGAAAATGTGGTATATTTATACAATGGAATATTACTCAGCAATTAAAAACAATGAATTCATGAAATTTTTAGGCAAATGGTTGGAACTGGAAAATATCATCCTAAGTGAGGTAACCCAATCACAAAAGAATACACATGGAATGCAGTCACTGATAAGTGGATATTAATTAGCCCAGAAGCTCTGAATACTCAAGACATAATTAGCATATCAAATGATTCCCATGAATAAGGAAGGACAGGTCCTTGGTCCTGAAAAAAGCTTGATCCAGTATTGTAGGGGAGTACCAGGACAGAGAAATGGGAGGGGAGTGATTGGGGAATTGGCACAGGTAAGAGGACTCATGGGACATATGTTGAGGGGGAAACCAGGAAATGGGAAATCATTTGGAACGTAAACAAAGAATTTAGAAGATTCAAAATAACAAAAAACAAAAAAGAGGAGCAGCTAAATGTGCATCCTTTTGGTAGTCTACAGAGCTCTGAGTAAAAAAAAAAAAAAGATATGTTAGTTACATTTGTTCTCATAAAGTTGTTTGCATTTACTTGTCTGTCTCTCATTTCACAGATTAATGTGATACATACAAATGCATGTATGTATTTATAAAGTATAAATTACCTTTCTTAATTTTGGTAATTTATTGAAATATTATTTTTATCATTTAAAAATATTTTATAAGTAGTATATATCTAGGAAAGTATATAAAATATAATAAATACTTTCTAAGATAGTACAGATAAAACATAAACCTCTCATTTTAAATTTATGCCTAGTATAAAAATAAATAATGATTATTTTAATGAGTACTATGCAAATATCCTACTAGACTCAGGCAGTTTATCTGTGAGAATTACTGAAAATATATTTTGAAGTATGAACAGGAACATTTTAGTAGAATCATAGATTAAGTGTGTGCATCTAAATTAGATCAAAAGTACATGTCTCTTTGTATCTCTTTCCTTTTCAATTTAAAATGTCCCCTACTTTAGACAGATGTCAGTTTTCCCAGTTTGAAATGATACATGATTAAATCAAATTCAAGTGTAATTACTAGTGTACTTAAACATTGTAGGTATAACATAGTTCTTATCTCAAAGGGAAAAAGAAATAATTTACTCTGTTCCAGGTTTGAGTGATGTTGACTCTGGAACATGTATTCTGCTGGCACCTAATACTACATATCAGTGCAGAAGCAGCTTTAGGAAATATTAGTACCCTCTAAATATTAGTTGACAATGTAGATGAATGAATTTTAAGTCAGACAGAGAGATAGACAATGATGACTATAAAATCAACTAAAGGGAGCCCTACATAATTTGGTTCTGGATCTGTAACATTCTAAATCTGCTGAACCATAATGTTTCAAACACTTTATTACACTTCTTAGGCTGATATATTTGTATCTTTTATGTGTATTTTCATTCCCTCACCCTATTTTCTTCCTTTAAACCTGTAGTTCTCACATGCATTTATTTCCAATGCAACCTTTAACTAGTCTCAATATTATCTGCCCTTTGTGAATAACCAACACAAAATTTTTACTACTGTGTCCCACTAGCCTTATTTTGCCTTTCATTACTGTGATAAACACTATGACCAAAAACAACTTGGGTAGGAAAAGGTTTATTTGACTCTCAGGCTAAAGGCCATTGACAAGGAATTCAGGGCAGGAGCTCAAGATAGGGACCTGGAGGCGGGAACTGAAGCAGAGCCCATAGAGGAAAGTTGCTTACTTGCTTGCTTCCAGGGCACACGGACAGTTATCTTTCATATGCCAACAGGCCATCTATGTAAGAATGACACTACGTTAGAGGAACTGGAAATAGTAAGCCATTTAGCAGTTAAGAAGATGCCTCACAGACAGGCCAATAGGTCAATCTAATGAATACTGATTCTCAGTTGTGATTCCCTATTTACTGGTTTGTCTAGGTTTGTTTCAAGTTGACTGAACTGATCCAGTTCCTTCATATGTCCTTGAGTTCCCTCATGGACTTGGATACTAGACTCACTAAAATGAAGTTTTGCATAGTTTTCCTTGCTTTCGGCTCAATTACTTCAAGGAGTGAGTCAAAGATCAGGTTTACATTTTGTCAGTTTCAAAACATCTGGGACAAAGGGAAACTGAGTTTCATTTTCAAATACAGAGATGTCTGACCTAGGACTGGTCAGTAGTAGGTCTGGCTCCCAGGTCCTCCCAGCAGCCTCTGCTATCCTAGGTTAAGTCAACTTGGCTTGTATCCATTAAGGTTAAGGTTCCCTATGCAACTGTCATAGTAAAGGAATAAGTAGTAAAAGGAAAAACAAAAGGAAGAGAATAAAGGAAGAGGATTGCAGAAAAACTAATAAGGAAAGCAGCGAGGTACATTTCTAGAAAAGATTTAAATGAACTTGAGTTCAACTCAGTAGAAGAGAATTTATGCCCATAGGCTAGCCAACCAGCTATGGCTAGAGAGCTTATGAACTTTAGAGCAGAACCTACTACTTCCATGTTCTTAAATCCATATAATTTCAAGCTGTGTTCTAAATGCTTATTCTTATACTCACATTCTTGCAGCAGACAGAGACGGGTAGAGTTCCACAACTGACCAAACCGCAGAGCACATGTAATTGATTGTGTGGTATTCCACAAAATTCGATATATCTACAATGTATTCACTATACCTAAGGCCCACAGAATTTGCAGAGGAGGGAGTCATAAAGATTGTAAGAGGCAGAGGACCAGGACATCTAGTGTAACATACTGTCTTCTAGTCAAACAAATAAGCTGTGCCCATGCAATCTCAACAATTTGGTTACCTAAACAAGACCCACATAAGAACAATAGCAGTGAACATGTCAACATAGATGTTGTGACTTCACAAGGCCCTCCCCCTGTATGAAAAGCTAGAGGAAATCAAAGGCTGCAGAGAGAGGCAAGAGGATAAATCTTTACTAAGGATAAATCCTTGATTTATAATTCTAACTCAAATGATCAGACTTAAACACATGTACATGGAAGTATCATGAAATAACAATAGCAATTAAAGAAGAGATGTAAATTTGAGGGGGGTTGAGGGTCACTGAGAAGTTGGAAGAGAGAAATGGAGGAATGAAAATCATGTAAATACAGTACAGTAAATACAGTACGGAGTTTATACAGGAGTCATGTATAAATTATCAAAATGTAATAAAAGAGACAGTCATTTAAAAACTCATGTAAAGGAATAGAATCTGATGAACAAGATTATTCAGTGTTTGAAAATATTAATACCTGATAGAGTTTAAAAATACTATAGAGGACAAGTTTCAGGCCTGAGGCATAACCAAAGCACGTGGGCATGTTCAACAATGCATTTTTCCATATTTTTTATCCCCTATATACAGCCATTCCCTTAATCTTTAAGAAAAAAAACCCAAAGTTTACATCTTCCATGAGCTGAAACTAGCAGGTTTCAGATGTTAGAGTGTTGGAGAAGTAAAAGACAGACATGACAATTAGAGCCAGGTTAGAGCATAGCTATGTAAGTACCCTCTGTCAACTGCTCTGTTCTTGAGAATTGTGCCCTAAAACAACATCAGACATGTCTATATTTCTGGAGCAAAAATAACCTAAACCTCCTCTCCATATGCTGCAATTTCTAGAAAGTAGATAGACATGGTCATGGAATGATGATCATGGGTGTGAGGATATGGGTCACAACAAAATAGGCTCCCCTGTAGCCTACAGCAATACCGAGGCAACAGAAACATCAAGAACACAATAACCATTGGTATAGTAGTTACAAATGTAGGCCATTGTATCCCCTATTGAAGACCAAACCCTGAGTCTATAGCAAAGGTAAAGATTTATGCAGAGTACACAGCAAAATAATAGGGCAACTTAAATCTCCTGTGATTAAGTGTAGTGCATCCAGGTTTGAACTGAGGACCAAAGATCTTGAAGACAATTGGTCATTATGTCACCATGATACATGGAGACAAATTGGAAGAAGAGTGTGGTGAGTTACACCCATTGTGTCTACATTGATGTTGACAGGAAAAGATCTCAAACTATCCAAAATGAATAACTTAACACATGGTGGTGAGAAACCAGGATCTTGAAACATGAAGATACTGGAAAAACTTAGAGGTAGAAACATTTGAAATCTCTTGGGAGCAAAAGTAAGTGATAAAGAGAAAAAAAATCAGGAAGTCATTATTTCAAATTTCCTCATTATATGCTGTCCTTAGCAGGTCATTTGAAGAATTTTGATACATTTTTGCATCTGTCTCCAAGTTGAAGTTGGAGCTAAGTCTCTTGCTACCAGATCCTTCCTGGTATACACTCCTTAATGACATCTCAACATCCACTACAAGCATGGATCAAATGCATAACACTGCCCATTTCTGATGTCTTCCTAAATATGAGATAAAATTGTTCAGCACGGGCTATGTTTTATCATATCATTTGTTCCATTTAATGTGTTTTTCAACATGTTTGCTGTGTAGAAGCATCTAATTTGATTATTATTGATTCCTTGTATTAATTATGTTTACTATTCTTGCGCTGGAATTCTATGATGAAAGCAATGTAGTAGAGCCAGGGTTTATATGGTTTACACTTTTAAATCACTTTTCTTCATCAAAGGATGTTAGGACAGGAACTCAGAAAGGGCAGGAATCTGGAGATAGGAACCTAAGCAGAGGCAGTGGAGAAGTGCTGCTTACTGGTTTGCTATTTTTTCATTGTACATTTGCTTAAGAGGAATTACTAAATAATCACAAGACAGTCAAGACAGGGCTGTCCTAAAATCTCCTTTGCTAACACAATTAATTTAAAACTCTCCAATCTAGCCCCCTCTAGACATTTTTGGGGCAAGCACATAAAACAGCCACATATATCATTTTCTTTCATTCTTTTCTTTCTTTCATCTTTTTTTTTTGCACAAACTCAATAAGAATGGTCCTTATACCACTTACTAACATTTGCCCTTCTGATATTTCTTGTACTTGGTACTCACTTTTCACATCCCTCTCAGCACCACTGCCCATGCTCCTACTACCATTGCCCAATTAAGCATTTGTTAAAGTATTTTATCTGCTTTCCTAATTCAATATTACGAATTTCCCATTCCCCCAACAAGCAGTATGGTTAGTCCTGTGACACCAATATGCCATTACTTTGTATCAACTACTGTCTTTGTCAGGGTTCTTGACAGGAACAGAATTAACTAAATGGCTATATGGATATGGGTCTCTGTGTGAACCTATGTCAATATCATCTATTTCTATCTGCCTATATCTGTCTAATCTGTATCTACATATTTGTCTCTTTATATATCTATATCGTTCAAACTTCCTCAAACACATCTTTATCTATCTATCTATCTATCTATCTATCTATCTATCTATCTATCTAATTAGAGTGGCTTACAGGTTGTGGTCCAGTTTTCCAAAATATGACTTTCTGCCAATAGAAAGTCCAACAATGTAGTAGTTGTTCAATCCACAAGGATAGGTATGTCAGTTGCTCTTCTGTATACACAGAGAATATTGAAGAAGAAGGCTCTGCTGCCAATGGAGGAATAGACTTGCTATTGCGAGTAAAAGCAGGCATGCAAAGAGCCAAAGCTCCATTCATTCATGTTCATGACACAGGCTACCACCAGAAGGCATGGCCAGATTAACGGTGGATAATCCCACCTCAAAATATCTGTATATTGCTTTACTGCACCTAAAGAACTGTTCAACATCATTAGTCATTATGGAAATGAAAATCAAAACAACCCTGAGATTTCACCTCACACCAGTCAGAATGGATAAGATTAAAAATTTAGGAGACAGCAGGTGTTGGTGAGGATGTGGAAAAAGAGGAACACTCCTCCACTGCTGGTAGGATTGGATGCTGGTACAGCCACTCTGCAAAAAAGTCTGGTGGTTCCTTAGAAAACTGGGCATGACACTTCCGGAGGACCCTGCTATACCACTCCTGGGCATATACCCAGAGGATTCCCCAGCATGTAATAAGGATATGTGTTCCACTATGTTCATAGCAGCCCTTTTTATAATAGCCAGAAACTGGAAAGAACCCAGATGTACCTCAACAGAGAAATGGATACAAAAAATGTGGTATATATATGCAATGGAGTACTATTTAGCCATTAGAAACAATGAATTCAAGAAAATTTTGGACAAATGGATGGAGCTGGATACATCATCCTAAGTGTGGTAACCCAGTCTCAAAAGAACACTCCTTACTTCCCATAAGGGGAAAGCCTTTGGAATGTAAACACAGAATATAGAAAATAAAAATTAAAATAAATAAAAATAAATCACATTGTTTAGCTATCACCTGTTACTTTAAACATTCCATGCTACAGAAAGGTTCCTCAAGACTCAGGAAAGAATATGAAACTTAACAAGACTCTTGAAAAAATTAAAGACAATAAGGTTCAGAAGCACCTAAAATTTACAGGGTTCACAAGACCTCTTGTATAAACTAAGGTTACACACATCAATAGTTACTGAAGGAAAAGATTCTTAAAAGAGCCCATGGATCTGCTAGTCATGCAGAGAGCTATAGAATTACAGTCTTTGGTGAGTTACCACTCAGAGAGGGATGGGAAAAAAAAAACAAAAAACCAAAAAACACTCTTTGTATGCACTCACTGATAAGCTGATATTAGCTTAGAAGCTTGGAATACCCAAGAGACAATCCAAATATCAAATGATGTCCAAGAAGAAGAAAGAACTAGCCCCTGGTTCTGGAAAGGCTCAGTGCAGCAGTGTAGGGGAATACCAGAACAGGGAAGTGGGAAAGCGAGGATGGGGAAACAGGGGGAGGGAAGAGGGCTTATGGGACTTTTGGGGAAGGGGGATCCAGGAAAGGGGAAATCATTTGAAATGTAAATAAAGACTATATTGAATTAAAAAAAGAGTAAAAAAAAATATCTGGATCAGAGTTGTGTTCTCCTACGAAATGATTTACTTTTTAAATGATTTCAATTTTTAAGAAAAATACCCCTGGAAAGTATATCTAGGTTCTTGGGTTTTATTTAATTCTAGAGGACATAGCCATCACACTTGTCAATCATCAGCCCAGTGAAATCTGTTATGATTAAATATTTAGACATATCTGCCTACAGTCATTTGTGTCCATGGTTTTCTTCCCCCTTGTTTACATGAGCAATTGTAGAGTCCATGAGAATGTATACCAGTACACCAGGACTGCTTTCTATATTCAGGCTCATCATGCTCTGTACTGGGAATATGCACATGTAAGTCTATATTTCCTAGGATTACCTTTTATTTCACTGATTTTTATTTTCAAACAACAGTAACATGAGCAATTCATATTTGCTAGTCTACATATTTCAATCACATTTTCTTCTAATCAGCACAAAATAATAAAGATAAACACATATAGTTGCAATCTCTGGGGATTTTACATTGTAGATTCTCTTTTCCTAGTTTTAACCCATGTAAGTTCTTTCTCACAAAGGTCTGAATAAACGACACTGTCTGGCTACCATGATTGATTGAAGTTTGTGGTAATAGGAAGATCATTTGTCACAGTAATGAAATGTCTTGGAATTGAGCTCAACAGAGTGAACAATCACCAACATACTCAGAATTAATACTCACTTATGTCCTGGAAGTTAACACATACTAACATCCAGAGAGTTAATACTCACCAACATCCAGAGAGCTAATACTCATTTACATCCTGAGAGTTAATACTCACCAACATCCTGAGAGTTAATACTCACCATCATTCTCAGAGTTAACACACACATATATCCTGAGAGTTAACACTCAACAAACATCCTTAGGTTTAATACTTACCATCCTTCTTGGAACACAGAAGAGGATGAAGTGAGGATTTTCTGTTTTGCTCTTCTTGGCTAGAAAATACTAGGGCACAATTCATGGCAGGGATTAGTAGTGTTTGAGCTATGATCACGTGGATGAATGTGAAAGCTCTTATCACATTACTGAAAGCACAACTGCTACACAATGAAGTAGTTGAATAATTGCTTACATTTTGGAAGTAAGATCCCCATGGTCATCATCAACACCACACACAAGGCTCCAAGCAGGCCAGTTACCCCTCTCCATACTGTTGATCTGGAACCTGAAAAGAGAAAGAAACAGTAACAATGGCTGAGTTTTAACTTCCAGAAGTAGTGAAGGAGCAGCCAGTCTCCATCTTATGTTTAAAAGCCAACATATAGTAAAGAAAATCTTGGTTCATTCCTGTTTACCATGAAATCTCACTTTCCTAAGAACTTTGCACACCTTTAACCTTTACTGTAAAAGATTTTTTTTACTGCCTGTTCCAGGAATGGCAATTCTGTCTTTATTTCAAAAATTTGTTTATAACCATCTTGCAACCCTAACATAGTTTCAAAAGGTGATATGATCACTGATAGCTACCTTGTTATGACTCCTTATTGTTATGATTTCCTTGTTATATCCACCTTGCGGCCATATCTTTGTTTCAGGAGACCTTTAGAACTGATGTGTATGTTTATCTAATGCTCTTGTAATCCCATCTATTTTCCCTGCCAAATCACCCATTTGGAGGACCTCTACCCCAAAGCTATAAAAACCTTTTTTTACTCTCACATCCAATGCTGATCTCTCAAACCCTAGCTTAGGGGGAGGCAGCCTGATTACATGAGTAAATAAGCTAGATTTAATTTATTGCTTAATTTAATTAATTTGGCCATGAGAATTTGAGTTGGTGGTCTTCCTCCATTTTTAGAATTATCATTAGCAGTTCCTGAGATCAGCAGCTCAATCCAAATTCAGAAGCCAGACTCTTTTCTCTTACACTCCAGGACTGAAGAAACTCTACAAAAGGGGAATTCTCCTTGGAGATATTCCAAGATCCAGAGGCACAGCTTCAGTTCATCAGAATTCCTAAGCAAATGGCTGCACCAAAAAGGAAAACAAGCATATTTCTCTCTCTCTCTCTCTCTCTCTCTCTCTCTCTCTCTCTCTTTCCTTCTTTTACAGCGACCTCCTTTGGTAAATCATGGAAGTTTTTATTTTATTTATTTAAAAATATTTTATTCGACAGCTGGAGAGGCCCAGGTAGACAGACTCCATCCAGGGCTACCTTCTCGGGGGGGGGGGGGATCTGCTAGGCTCTCGCCGCCAGGCAGGCCCAGCTCCGCCCGAGGCTCTGCGGGACTTCCCCGTGCTCTCTGGCCTTGCACCGAGGCAGCGGGTGGCAGCCAGCTCATGATCCCTTAGAGCAGCAGTCACGCATAATCACCAGTAGAGAAACAACAGGTGAGCCCAGCCTCATGGGAGATTCAAACACCAGCCAGTGACAACAAGGCCAACTAACACCAGAAATAACCAGATGGCAAAAGGAAAACGAAGGAACATTACTAACAGAAATCAAGGCAACATGACAGCATCTGAACCCAGTTCTCCAACAACAGGAAGTCCTGGATACCCCAAAACACCAGAAAAACAAGACTTGGATATAAAATCACTGGTCAGGATGCTGGTAGCTGAACACAGAAAAATCTCGTAAAGAAATAGAGGAGAAAATGGATCAAAAGTTAGAAGCCTTTACAAGGCAAATACAAAAATCACTTCAAGAAATTCAGGAGAAAATGGATCAAAAAAGAAGAAGACAATAAGGAAGAAAGACAAAAATCACTTAAAGAAATACAGAAGAACATGGGCCAATAAGTAGAAGCTATGAAAGAGGAAACACAAAAATCTCTTAAAGAAATACATGAAAACACAATCAAGCAAGCAAAAGATCTGAGCACATCCATCCAGATACTAAAAACAGAAGTAGAAACAACTAAGAAATCGCAGAGGGAGACAACATTGGAGATAGAAAACCTTGGGAAGAAATCAGGGGCCATAGATGCAAATATCAACAATAGAATACAAGAGATAGAAGACAGAATATCAGAAGCCGAAGATACCATAGGAACCATTGATTCAACAGTCAAAGAAAATACTAAGTGCAAAAAGGTTGTAACCCAAAACATCCAGGAAATCCAGGACACAATGCGAAGACCAAACCTAAGGATTATAGGTATATATGAGAGTGAAGATTTACAAGATAAAGGGCCAGCAAATATCTTCTAAAAAATTATGGAAGAAAACTTCCCCAACCTAAAGAGAGAGATGCCCATGAATATACAAGAAGCCTACAGAACCCCAAACAGACTGGACCAGAACAGAAATACATCCCGTCACATAATAATCAAAACTCCAAATGTACTAAACAAAGAAAAAATATTAAAGGCAGCAAGAGAAAAAGGCCAAGTAACATATAAAGGAAGACCTATCAGAATAACACCAGACTTCTCACCTGAGACCATGAAAGCTAGAAGATCCTGGGCAGATATCATGCAAACTCTAAGAGAACACAAACTTCAGCCAAAACTACTTTACCCAGCAAAACGCTCAATCACCATAGATGGAGACATCAAGGTATACCATGACAAAAACCAAATTTGCATGATATCTTTCCACAAATCCAGTCCTAAAAAGGATAATAGGGGGAAAACACCAAGACAAGGACGGAAACTACACCTGGGAAGAAGCAAGATAGAAACCTCCTCTCATCAAACCCAAAAGAAGATAACCTCTCGAATATAAAAATAAATAAATAAATGAATGAATAAATAAATGAATAAATAAATAAATATAATTTCAAAAATGTCTGGAGGTAATAATTAATATTCCTTATTATCTCTTAACATCAACGGACTCAATTCCCCAATAAAAAGACATAGATTAACAGACTGGATACAGAAACAGGACCCTACATTTTGCTGCATACAGGAAACACATCTCAGTGTTAAAGACAAACACTGCCTTAGAGTAAAAGCCTGGAAGACAATTTTACAAGCAAATGGTCTCAGGAAACAAGCTGGAGTAGCCATTATAATATCAGATAAAATTGACTTCCAACCTAAAGTCATCAAAAGAGACTCAGAAGGTCACTTCTTGCTGTCCAAAGGGAAAAGCCACCAAGAAGAGCTCTCAATACTGAACATCTATGCTCCAAATGCAAGGGCACCCTCATTTGTAAAAGAAACCTTACTAAAGCTTAAAGCACACATTACAACTAACACAATAATTGTGGGTGACTTCAACACTCCACTCTCCTCAATGGACCGATCAGGAAAGCAGAATCTAAACAGGGACAGAGTGAAACCAATTGAAATTTTGGACCAATTGGATTTAACAGATATATATAGAACATTTCATCCTAAAGCTAGAGAATATACCTTTTTCTCAGCACCGCATGGTACCTTCTCCAAAATTGATCATATAATTGGTCACAAGACAGATGTTAACAAATACAAGAAGATCGAGCTAATCCCATGCCTCCTATCAGATCACCATGGAGTAAGAGTGGTCTTCAATAGCAACAAAAACAACAGAGAGCCCACATACACATGGAAACTGAACAATACTCAATGACACCTTGGTCAAGGAAGAAATAAAAAAAGAAATCAAAGACTTTTTAGAATTCAATGAAAATGAAGGTACAACCTACCCAAATCTATGGGACACAATGAAAACAGTGCTAAGAGGAAAACTCATAGCTCTAAGTGGATCCAAAAAGCAACTGGAGAGAGCATACACTAGCAACTTAAAGGCACACCTTAAAGCCCTGGAAGAAAAAGAAGTTAATTCACCCAGGAGGAGTAGAAGACAGGTAATCATCAAAATCAGGGCTGAAATCAATCAAGTAGAAACAAAGGGAAACATACAAAGAATCAACAAGACCAGGAGCTGGTTCTTTGAGAAAATCAACAAGATAGATAAACCCTTAGCCAGACTAACCAAAGGACACAGAGTCAGTATCCAAATTAACAAAATTAGAAATGAAAGGGGGCACATTACAACAGAAACTGAGGAAATTCAAAAGATCATCAGATCCTACTACAAAGGTCTATACTCAAAACAACTGGAGAATCTGGAGAAAATGGACAATTTCCTAGACAGATACCAAATACCAAAATTAAATCAGCATCAAGTAGATCAGCTAAATAGTCCCATAACCCCTAAAGAAATAGAAGGGGTTATAGAAAGCCTCCCATCCAAAAAAAGTCCGGGACCAGATGGTTTTAGTGCAGAATTCTACCAGACCTTCAAAGAAGACTTAACACCAATACTTTTCAAACTATTCCACAAAATAGAGACAGAAGGGACACTGGCCAACTCATTCTTCGAAGCCACAATTACGCTAATACCTAAACCACAAAACGGTCCAACAAAGAAAGAGAACTACAGGCCAATTTCTCTTATGAATATCGATGCAAAAATACTAAATAAAATTCTTGCCACCTGAATCCAAGAGCACATCAAAACGATCATTCACCATGATCAAGTATGCTTCATCCCAGGGATGCTGGGATGGTTCAATATACGGAAATCCAGCAATGTAATCCACTACATAAACAAACTAAAAGAAAAAAAACCACATGGTCATCTCATTAGATGCTGAAAAACATTCGACAAAATTCAGCATCCTTTCATGCTAAAAGCCATGGAAAGAGCAGGAATTCAAGGCCCATACCTAAACATAGTAAAAGCAATCTACAGCAAACCAGTAGCCAACATCAAAATAAATGGAGAGAAACTTGAAGCAATCCCACTAAAATCAGGGACTAGACAAGGCTGCCCTCTCTCTCCATATCTTTTCAATATAGTACTTGAAGTTCTAGCGAGAGCAATTAGACAACATAAAGAAGTCAAAGGGATACAAATTGGAAAGGAAGAAGTCAAACGATCATTATTTGCAGATGATATGATAGTTTACTTAAGTGACCCAAAAAACTCCACCAGAGAACTTCTACAGCTGATAAACAACTTCAGCAAAGTGGCTGGTTATAAAATTAACTCAAGCAAATCAGTAGCCTTCTTGTAATCAAAGGGCAAGCAGGCTGAGAAAGAAGTTAGGGAAATAACACCCTTCACAATAGCCACAAACAACATAAAGTACCTTGGCGTAACTCTAAACAAACAAGCGAAAGATCTGTATGACAGGAACTTCAAGTCCTTGAAGAAAGAAATCGAAGAAGACCTCGGAAGATGGAAAAATATTTCTTGCTCCTGGATTGGCAGGATCAATATAGTAAAAATGGCCATCTTACCAAAAGCAATCTACAGATTCAATGCGATCCCCATCAAAATCCCAACTCAATTCTTTATAGATCTAGAAAGAGCAATTCTCAAATTCATCTGGAGCAACAAAAAACCCAGGATAGCTAAAACTATTCTCAACAATAAAAGGACTTCTGGGGGAATCAATATCCCTGACCTTAAACAGTACTACAAAGCAATTGTGTTAAAAACTGCATGGTATTGGTACAGCAACAGGCAAGTGGATCAATGGAATAGGATTGAAGACCCAGAAATTAACCCACAGACTTATGGTCACTTGATCTTTGATAAAGGAGCCACAACCATCCAGTGGAAAAAAGATAGTCTTTTCAACAAATGGTGCTGGTTCAACTGGAGGTCAACATGCAGAAGAATGCGAATTGACCCACTCTTATCTCCTTGCATTAAGATCAACTCCAAGTGGATCAAGGACCTCCACATAAAACCAGACATACTGAAACTATTAGGAAAGAAACTTGGGAAGACCCTGGAGGACATAGGCACAGGGGGAAAGTTCCTGAACAGAACACCAATAGCTTATGCTCTAAGATCAAGAATTGACAAATGGGACCTCATAAAATTACAAAGTTTCTGCAAGGCAAAGGACACTGTCAGAAGGACAAAACGACAACCAACAAAGTGGGAAAAGATCGTCACCAACCCCACATCTGATAGAGGGCTAATATCCAATATATACAAAGAACTCAAGAAGTTAGACCCCAAAGAACCAAATAACCCTATCAAAAAATGGGGCACAGAGCTAAACAAAGAATTTTCACCAGAAGAAATTCAGATGGCTGAGAAACACCTTAAGAGATGTTCAACATCGTTAGTCATCAGAGAAATGCAAATCAAATCAACCCTGAGATTCCACCTCACACCAGTCAGAATGGCTAAGATTAAAAACTCAAGAGACGACAAATGCTGGCGAGGATGTGGAGAAAGAGGAACACTCCTCCACTGTTGGTGGGATTGCAAAATGGTAAAACTGCTCTGGAAATCAGTGTGGCGGTTCCTCAGAAAATTGGGCATGTTCCTTCCAGAGGACCCTGGCATACCACTCCTGGGCATATACCCAGAGGATTCCCCGCATACAATAAAGACACATGCTCCACTATGTTTATAGCAGCCTTGTTTATAATAGTCGGAAATTGGAAGGAGCCCAAATATCCCTCAAAGGAGGAATGGATACAGAAAATGTGGTATATTTATACAATGGAATACTACTCAGCAATTAAAAATAATGAATTCATGCAATTTGTAGGTAAATGGTTAGACCTGGAAAATATCATCCTGAGTGAATTAACCCAATCACAAAAGAATACACATGAAATGCAATCACTGATACGTGGATATTAATGAGCCCTGAAGCCCTAAATACTCAAGGAACAATTAGCAAGTCAAATGATTCCCAAGAAGAAGAAAAGAGAGGACCCTGGGCCTATAAAGATTGGATCCAGTTTTGTAAAGAAACCGTGGGGGGAGGGGGAATGATTGGGGAATAGTTGGGGGGGAGAGAAATTATGGGATGTATGGTGGGGGGGAACAGGGAAAGGGGAAAGCCTTTGGAATGTAAACATAGAATATAGAAAATAAAAATTAAAAAAAAACAAAAATACAAACAGAAAAACAACAACAACAACAAAAATATTTTATTCATTTACATTGTACTCATTGCCTCCCTCCAGAAACTTTTATTTTTTTCTGTGACATTTGGTTTCTGGTTCTGTTTTGGGTCCATTAGGCCCCAATCTTGGGTCATCAAGGGTCTGGTGAGGCTTAACATTTTTCCATTCAGGGCAAAGTGAGATGTCCAAACATCCACTGGCTATTTCTGATTAATTGGGAATTCAGCCAGTGCCAGCAGTTACTTTTCTTACTGACTTTGAGACTCTAACAACTCCCTGGTGATACTGGGGTCCCAGAAAATTGGAGGGGCCAGGCATCTGAGTGTGCAGTGGTAGAGTTTCAATGCCTAGGCTCTACAACAGAGCTAAGGAACCATAAGGATATCCCATAACACTGGGGCCTAGTCCATGGTTTGGAGAAGCCAAACCCAGGAGGATGCCAGACATATATGGAACAGAGATGGACCTCAATAAGGCCCAGCCTAACTGAATTAGAGAATCATGTCACTTAAGAAGCCTCCAGTAGGTACCTGTCATGTGAGGTGTAGAGGGAGGCAACTGAAAAACTCCTATTAGTTAAGAAATTTACTGTAGTCAAACCAGTTTACCTCTGAATTTCCCCTATTGTTGTCATTGTTTATGTTATTATATTGCTCTATGTTTTGTTTAGTGTTTTGCTTGTCTGAATGTATTCCACCTGAGCCCTATGTATTGGTTTTATTTTCACTCTTCCTATTTCTTGTGTGTGTTTCTGTGCCAGGTATAGGTGGAAATGAGAGCCAGACCAAGCTCTAGCTGGATCCATTCCCATACTCTCTAGTTGGGACAATGTGGACATACCCTGGCATGCTATTCTGTGTGAACCCTTTGTATACTCGCTGGTCCCAGATGCAAATTCACCACTGTCTTGCCATTGCTACCTTGTCAGCCAACACTCAGAATTCCTCATTTCTGAGCTTTCTGGCCACTGGAATCAGCAAGGATTCAAATGTCTTTTGGATATGGGTAACATTGAAATATTGTTTTATGCTATTCTGCTATATGGAGAACCTGGTTCTGGAGTAGGAAAGTGTCTTTCATATATCAGGAGAGCCACCCCACTTTGTGGCAGAAAAAAGAGCAAGGCGGGGAAGTTAACAAAATTAGCACATTGGTGTCATTTCACTGTCTAAAACTTATGCTAAGATATAAGTCTTTCTCAAGATTTGTAAAACTGTTAAATAAACATTCTGTACCTCTGTATTTTTGAGTTTATTGGATATGGTCAAAAACCTGCAGCATCAATGGGAAAAGTTGACTTGAAACTTATTACATAGGGTTAAAAATTACAAGACTACATAAGTAATCTTAAAACACAGACCTAATCCATTGATATGTATAGTTCTGTACAAACATTCGAAAGTATTAATTTTGGTTTTTAACTACCACTGTTCTGCTTCTGACTGTTCTGTTACATGAAGTATGTTAACCCAAAACATGGTTTTTATGGTTAAAGGCTCACCCTGAGTAAGGCTCAAGGCTACATTGAAATCCCAAACACGCAGCATAGTCACTGGCCAACTAAGTTAGGGCCACAACTACTGAACACCAGAAACTGGAATATTCCTATCTTCTGATGCAGCAAGACAATGACATAAGCAGTTTGACGAAGTGCCTATAGAATATATCTCCTTAACTAAGGTTTATTTAGGCTAACAGAGGCTGGGTTAAGAATATATGTTTAGTCTCAATGTCTTTGCTAATTTTGCTTTCGTGATTTTGATAAACACAAGAAACTATGATAGTACTACAGAGCAATAGTGACAAAAACTGCATGGTGTTTTTACAGAAAGAGACATGTTGATTAATGGAATCAAATCAAAGACCCAGAAATAAGCCTACACACCTATGGACATTTATTTTTTATAAAGAAGTCAAAACCATGCAGTAAAAAAAAAAAGAATCCTCAACAAATGGTGCTAGATTAACTGGGTGTCTATGTGCAGAAGAATGAAAATAGATGCATATTTAAAATTTAAGTCCAAATGAATCAAGAACCTCAACATAAAACCTGATACAATAAATCTTATAGATTCGAAAGTGGGAAATAGCCTTATACACATTAATACAGGAGAAATTTCCTGAATAGAACACAAATGGCTCAGGCTCTAAGATCAACAATTGATAAATGGGACCTCATGAAACTACAAAGCTTCTGTAAGGCAAAGGATGTTTTTGGTAAGGCACATTGGCAACCTACAGATTGGGAAAGAATCTTTACCAACTCTACATCTGACAGAGGGCTAATATCCAAAATTTATAATGAACTCGAGAAGTTAAACACAAACAATTCAGACAACCAAGTTAAAAAATGGGTTCAGAACTAAGCAGACAATTCTCAACAAAGGATTCTGGAATGCCTGAGAAGCACTTAAATAAATGTTCATAGTTCTTAGTCATTGGGAAAATGCAAATCAAAACAACTCTGAGATTCTTTCTTATATATGTCATAATTTCTAAGATCAAAACCTTGAGTGATAGCATATGCTAGAGAGGATTTTCAGCAAAGGGAACACTCTTCCACTGCTGTTGGAAGTGAAAACTTGTACAACCACTTTGGAAATCAATTTGGCTATTTTTTTTTTCAGAAAACTGGGAATAGTTCTACCTTAAGACCCAAGTATACACTTCAGGGCATATACCTAAAAGATGCTCCACCATCCCATAAAGACACATGCTCAACTATGTTCTCAGTAGCTGTATTTGTAATAGTCAGAAACTGGAAATTACTTAGATGTCCCTCAGCTGAAGAATGGATAAAAATATGGAACATATACACAATGGAATACTATTCAGCTATTCTAAACAAAAGTTTATTGAATTTTGCATATAAATGAATGCAATTTGAGAATATCATCCTGAGTGATGTAACTGAGTTCCAAAAAGACATGCACAGTATGTAGTCACTAATAAGTATATATAAGCCATAAAATAGAGGATTCCCATGCTACACTCCACAGGCCCAAGGAGGCTGGACAGAAAGGCGTCTCACATGGAAGGGATAATGGAATGGTCATGGAATTCAGGTGGAGGGAGGGAGGAAGCTGGATGGGAGAGGGGATTGAGAAGGGAATGGTAGGTTTGGGGTTGGGTTTGGGGAAAGTTAGGGGGAATGACTGGATGGCCATGTGAATGAGTGGAAATCTAAGATTGATAAGGGGTTAGAGGTAGGAGGAATCTCCGGAAAGACACCGAGATCTGGGATAAGGAATGCACCCAAGAATCAATGGGGGTAACCTTAGCTTTGACCCACAACCCTGGAGATATGGAACTTGGGTGGATAGGTAGAAACCCTGGGAGGAGCGATAGGGATACCAACTGTCTTAATCAGGGTTTCTATTCCTGTGCAAAACATGACCCAGAAGCAAGCTGGAAGGAAATGACAGCTTACACTTCCACATTGCTGTTCATCACCAAAGAAGTCAGGATTGGAACTAAGCAGGTTAGATAGCAGGAGCTGATGCAGAGGCCGTGGAAGGATGTTACTTACTGGCTTACTTCCACTGGCTTATTCAGCTTGTTTTCTTATAGAACCCAAGACTAACAGCACAGAGATCGTACCACCCACAAGGTGCCCTCCCAGCTTGATCACTAATTGAGAAAATGCCTAGCCAAGCAGTGGTGGTGTACGCCTTTAATCCCAGTACTTGGAAGGCAGAAGCAGGCAGATTTCTGAATTCAAGGCCAGCCTGGTCTCCAGAGTGAGTACCACAACAGCCAGGACTATACAGAGAGACCCTGTCTCAAAAGAGAGAGAGAGAGAGAGAGAGAGAGAGAGAGAGAGAGAGAGAGAGAGAGAGAGAGACTGCTTACAGCTGGATCTTATCTCATGGACACATTTCCTCACCTGAAGCTCCTTTCTGTGCGATAACTCCAGCTTGTGTCAACTTGGCACAAAACCAGCCAGTACAGGAACCTACCCACAAAATTTTCCACTTCCAATTTTTCTTGTCTACAAGAAATTAAGAGACATGGAATGGAGCAAAGACTGAGTGAACAACCACCAATAACTGACCCAACTTAATACATTTCCCATGGAAAAGCACCAACCCCTGACACTATTAATCATACTCTGTTATACCTGTAGACATGAATATAGCATGGCTGTCCTCTGAGAGTCTCCACTCACCACCTGACCCAGACAGATTCAGACACCCACAGTCAAACAGTGGATGGAGCTTGTGGACTCTTGTGGAACAGCAGAAGGAAAAATTGCAACCCCTAAGGGTATACAGGAAGAACAATAGAATCAACTAACCTTGAAGCCCTTGGGACTCTCAGAGAGCAAACCACCAGCCAAAGAACATTTATGGGCTTGAGCTAGGTCTCCCCACATCTATGTAGCAGCTTTTTCTTCATGTGGGTCCAGAACATTGGAGTGGTGGCTGTCTGCAAAGCCGTTGCCTGTATGTGGGATATATTCTTCTAGCTGTCCTGACTTGTCTGGCCTCTATGGGAGAGGAAGTTCCTAGCATTGTAGAAACTTGAAGTGCCTTGGTGGGGAGATATCCATGGTGACCCTGACATGCTAAGGGGAGAAGGGGAGGGGTGAAGGGGAAAGTATTATGGGAGAGGCTGACTGGTAGTGGGGGACAGTGAGCAGAATATAAAGTGAATAAGTAAAAAATAAAATGGAAAGGTTAATTCAAAAACAACAAAAACATAAACAAAGAGACTATAATATTCTGTAATGGTGCACTATAAAATGTTTAGGAAAGTAAAGTCATTAGTTTCCATATGGAATGTGTTTATGATTTAAAGTTTTATTTTGATACCAAAATGCTTCAATTCAAGAACAAAAATTTCTAAACGTAACCTTAATAATAATAAAACTATAAAATATGAATCTTGTAAAAGCTACTCACTTGTAAACTGCTAAAGATAATGACATACAGAGGAACAATCATCTTATAAATTATCTCATTCCTTACAAATGTAATTTCCTTACAAGTACCAGATTTATTTAGCCTCCTATATGGTTCAAGAACGTACAACAAGTAACAGAAAGCCAGAGAATTTTATTTGAAATCAAGTATACTTAATAGACAGCATTTAAAGCATTTCTGAGATCTCCTAAATATGGCATTTAAACTGTTTAATGATAAAAGCTTACTCTGACAGTCAGAGGTCACCACTCCTAGAGTCAAACACAACATTTTCAAAGCAGACAGATGCGACTTAATGACTCCACCAAGATAGTGGTAAATACTGGGCTAAAGGGCTCATGCCTTGCCTGCTATCAGGGCCCTTGACAGATACACTGTTGGGTTGACTGTTCTATTTTGCTCTTTGAAAATAAGGTCAGTAGCTTTATCAGTTTAGTATCAACTGCCAATTCAGTGTGTTTCACATATAAAAACCAGGCCTTATCTTCTAGAGATAGTAGGTTATCTGATGAAAAAGTATACTCACAGATAGGTTTACCTTACTAATAGCCTTCATTAAAGAAGGAACTTGCTTTGGAAGTACTCTTCTTAGTAATCAACCCCTTACATGTATCTAATGATAAGAAATTGGATAAAAGATTTTAAGTTTTATATAATTTACAAAGGTCTAAAATTAATTTAAATTATGGTTTTTTTGTTTTTTTTTTATTTTGTCTCTTTTTTTCAGAGCAGAGAACCAAACCCAGAGCCTTGTGCTTGCTAGGCAAGTGCTCTACCACTGAACTAAATCTCCAATCCCAATCTGTGCATATAAAAAGTCTAAGTAATCTAAGAAAATGACTTAAGGTCTAAAAACAGATTAGTTTATGCTATTGGCTATTCTAAGGTTTCAAAATTCAGTTTTAACACTAATCTATGAAGTTCAGATAAGCTGGTAATTCACCAACTATTACTAGTCACAAGTTTAAGATTTTAAATTTTCTCTCTTGTCTTCTAAATATAAATGTAAAGTTGCTTTTGAGCATGCTAAAACTATCTCTGTCTCATCTATGCGTCCATCCCTCTGGACAAAGAAAAAATTTTCATACCTTTGAACCCAAAGTCTAGCTTTTGCTATGAATAGAAGGCATGAGTCTACCTGAGCAGTTTTACCAACACCTGGAGGTCGGTTTTATCTGCAATATAGATTAAAAAAAACAATGGTAATAAAAACTTCAGGAAGTCAAAAATACCATAAGATTTAGATCAACCTCTCACAGGTCAAATGGACTTCAGATTAGTACTCCTTCCAATCAACAGACTAAGCTTCCCTGCTTACTGCTTATTTCAAAAGGGGAAGTTCCAAATATAAAAGTTTCATTTAAGTTCCTTAACATTAACTTCTGTGGTGGGTGACCAACCCTCTTCTGGGAAATGTGAATAAGTGGAACATAGTCTGCTTTCCTTATGCCAAGGCCTGAGGAGTTAGATCCCCACATGGCAAGGACCTGTGGGGATATTCATGCAGAATCCCCTGGCCTTTCTTGAGAGAATGCTTGGTTCACTTTTGACTTGCATTTGCATTCTTGGCTTTGCTATTGAAAGTTTTTACCTTCACTTTGTCCATGACAGATGTTTCCCCAGAATCAGAAAAACAAAGCTCAGGCTATGATCCATTATTGTTTGTTTCTGAGGATGATGGGAACAGAATAGATCACTACTCCTCTGTTAATAATGGTGATATGGTGGAGTCAACACAAGGCTCTGCTCTGGGTGTATCAGCTAAAATCTGATGTTCTCTTCCTATGGGAACTTAGTTCTAACAACAATTTGTCCACCAAGCTGTTCCAAACAGCAGTTAGTTGGTTATCAAAAAGTTAGAAAGGTCTTGCTGGATCACTGGATCCAAGATTTAATGGATTATTCAGAAGGGAGCCAAGCAAGGATGATAAACTGACTCAGGTTACTAATTTGCTGAGATCTCTGGGTATTATTAAGTGACTTGCATCTCCTGATTAAGATAAGAGGAGATGATAGGTGCCAATAATAAAATCAGAATTTCTTTAATGTATAGTATATCCTCTGTCTATACTGTAACTGCAATTGCTACCAACTATGGCCACTTGGCTATGTATCTATGTGCTGCATTAGATAGTAACTGCTTTCTTAAACTTTGTTTCCTCTTTTTTGTTACACTTCTTGGGTTAGCAGGAAACCACAGGGATGGAGCAGAAGAAGGAAGGAAAATGTGCAGTGGGCACATTATTACTAAATGTAGGAAGTTCTTAATAGAGTTTGTAAATGAGAAAATGAATGTAAAACCATTTCAACTGCGAAAAAACAGGCATACAAATAAAAGTGTCCTGATTGTGTCTGCCAGAGTGTATGACTTTGGTCAGTCTTTCTTCATCTCTTCCACACATTCTCCTTCAGGTTCTGAATCCTGCCCAGGCTGGACACCAGCACTTCTGACCCTAGTCTATATCTGTTTTGGCAGAATTCTACTCAGCTATTAGACACTACCCAGAAATCAGCTATAGACTATAAAGTGTTCCAAAGGTGTTCTAAACTTTGCCAGCCCCAGCAGTCCTTCAAAACTGGAAATCCCTGGACTTGGTTAAAGCTGATATAAACTGGTCCAGTTGATATGTATTCAACCCTGTCTCTTCAGCTGGGTTAGCAAACCATTTGCTTCTTATGAATTCCCCATTTACTGTAATCCCCTCCTTTGACTAATATTCAAGTCTTTCTGTGTCCTCACAAAAGCATCCTAATTTGATCAAGAAGTGCTTGCAGAGGAAAATATATTAGCCCTAATCCTCGACAAAAGGCTGGGATATTAGGTCCAAGGAAACACCATTGGGAATACCTATTGGCATTCCACGATTATATTGACTTAAATTATTTTTCCTATTTATCCTAGCCAAACAGGCATAATATATAAATGAGTAATCCATATTTTGCATTGAAAAACTTTGCTTTTTCTGAGATAAAGATTGCTAAGACCTTATCATGGATTTCACAGGGGCACCAAGGGGGAGTGGAGAACCAGCCTGCCTCCATCTTAGTTTTAAAAGACATTTTATATAAAGACAAACTAGGTTTATTCCTATTTGTGATTAAACCTCTGTTTTTCAAGGATTTTCCTGTGCCCCACCAGCAACCTTAACTACAAATGGTTCTACACTGCCTGTTCTAGGAATGGGAATCATATATCTGTTTTAAAGATTTGTTTATAATCATCCTGTAGCCCTAGCTCTATTTCAAAAGGTTATATGACCACATATGATGACTTTGTTTTGAGTACCTGTTGTCCTGATTAGCTTGTGATATTTACCTTGCATTCATGTTTACCTTTTAAGTGTACATTAGAAATAACTTGTAGAATTAGGTTCTGCTCTTATAACCCTGACTATTTTGAATGCCAAATCCTCCATTTGGACTTCTTCTACCTCTGAGCTAATAAAACCTTGTTTGTTTTTTTTCTCATCCAAAGTTTACATCTTTAACTCCACCTTAGAGTGAGGCAGCCTGTGTACATTAACAAAAATAAAATGCTTTAATTAATTTGGCCATGATGATTTGGGCTGTGTTTGGGTTGGTTCTCCTCTTATCTTTGCAATCATCAGTTTCTTAACTTTAGTTTCTTTGAGGACAAATTCTCCTTGTTCACTACTAAAAGACATTCAAATACTATGTGTCATCTGGGCTTTACTGGCTAAATCATCTGTGATGAATGTCATTCTAAAGGTGAGAGCAGTTAATCACTTGGGGAAGCATTGAAATATGTTGTAATGGACCCAGGGGTAGCCTTCAGTGCAAGCCTGGTGTATTAGTCTGGGTTCTGTAGAGCCACAGAACATAAGGGCAGTCTCTATGTATTTAGGGAATTTGTTGATGACTTACAGTCTGAAGTCCAACTCCCCAACAATAGTCAGCAGCAGCTGTGGATGGAAGTCCAAGGATCTTGCAGTTGCTCAGTCCCACGAGGCAAGCCGGCAAGGAAGAATCAGTCTTCCTTCTTTCAATGTTCTTATATATATGTCTCCAGTAGAGGGTGTAGCCCAGATTAAAGGTATGTGTCTCCATGCCTTTATTCCCAGATGATCTTGAACTGGAATCCATACCCATAATCTGGGATTAAAGGTGTGTGTCTCCATTCCTTTAATCCCAGATGATCTTGAACTGGAATCCATAGCCACTATGCTTCAAGATCTCCTTGCTAAGTCCAGGTCAGAAACTTATATCTCTGAGCCTCCAGATTCAGATCATAGGTGAGCCTTCCAATTCTAGATTGTAGTTCATTCCAGATATAGTCAAGTTGACAACCAGGAATAGCCGCTACACCTGGTAACCTGAGTTCCATCCTAGACACCCATGGACAAATTCTGTGGTAAGCATATGCATCAATACCTGTTATCCCACTGCTGTTTACATGCACCTGTACCTTCTACCACAGCAAATGGAGACATGATTGGCAGCTATAAGTTCAGAGACTAGCTAGCTGTGGGGAGGTTGCAAAAACTAAGAGGAACCTGCTTCAAAGCATGGTGCAAGAGAACAAATTTGAGCTGTGTATATATATTCTCTTCTTCTTCTTCTTCTTCTTCTTCTTCTTCTTCTTCTTCTTCTTCTTCTTCTTCTTCTCCTCCTCCTCCTCCTCCTCCTCCTCCTCCTCCTCTTCCTCCTCCTCTTCCTCCTCCTTCTCTTCCTCCTCCTCCTCTCTGTCTCTGTCTCTGTCTCTGTCTCTCTCTCTCTGTCTCTCTCTCTCTCTCTCTCTCTCTCTCTCTCTCTCCCCTCACTCATCTATAACAAAGAAAAAAAAGAAAGTAATTTTTAAAAATTACATTTAACTTCCTAACTCCAGTCTGTTATCTGGTTAAATATGACAAAATTTTTACTTCCAAAATATTATGAAAATTATTTTTCTACAATCTTTCATTCCTATGACACTAAAGTATGACATTTCTTTCAACACAGTGGCTATTTCTCCTTCATCTCTTTAGTCTACTGCATGCTCTGAGTAGTTCCACTGTGACTGAAATAGATTGGACTGAATAAAGTTGGCATCAATAGTTATTTTCAAGATAGAAAAGAATGTAGCCAGGCATGGTGGTTCACACCTATAATTCAACCATTTTAGAAGGCTAACGCAAGAGGGTAAAGAGAGCTTTGTATTCAATGCCCATCAAGGCCATATTATAAAACAATGTTTCATAGAAATGGGAACAAAGGGAAAAAGGAAAGGAAATGGAAATTTTAAAAGCAGCATTCTAATGTGTATATAG
Source organism: Apodemus agrarius (assembly GCA_964023405.1). Classification (NCBI taxonomy): domain Eukaryota; kingdom Metazoa; phylum Chordata; class Mammalia; order Rodentia; family Muridae; genus Apodemus; species Apodemus agrarius. The sequence continues at coordinate 161,657,791 of OZ030006.1, forward strand.
TTCTTAAACACAGTAAAATTCTGTTAGATACTGCTTTTGTGATACTTGAGAGAAATGCATTAAAAGATATTTTTTTTCTACTACAGGGTTGTAGACTAGCTAAGGGGGGAGGGTATCTTAAAAAGACATATAGTTAACATATTGTGACCAATTTAGAATACTTATGTCTCCCTTTCATTCTGTTTCTGTTGCTGTGAAAAAATACCCTGAAAGGACACTTTAGGCATCAAAGGGGCCTGTTCAATTTAAGATTTGCATTTCAGTCCATCAGTGCAGTGACAACAGCAGGAGCTAGAAGCAGCTGGTCACTTGCACAGTCAATCAACAGGGAGAAATGAGCACACTCATGCTTAGTGCTCACCTAGCTTTTACTGCTCTTACACAGTCCAGAGCCCCAAACCAGAAAATGATGCCTCCCACTTACAGGCATTTTTCCCATATCAGTTGGAGCATGGAGAAAGCTGCTGCAGATATGTTCAGAGGCCAAACTGATTTAGATAGTCCCTTAGCAAGAGTCTTCCCAGGGGATTCTGTGTTGCATCATATTGACAACTAAAATAGCTGTGACAGGTATCAAGAGCCATAATCTAAACCCTAGTGTCAAGATTGATCAGTTGCAATTGCAGAAAGAACACCACACTGGATCTTCCCTCGGGTCACTGTGGACTGCCAGCGGGCAGCTGAGTTCAGGTGCGTGGACAGAGACCTAGCCTAGCAACGACTACCTGGTCAGGCTCTTGCTCGTGCCCAGAGCCAGAGCAGGTAGGCGGGAGGTCTGTGCAACAGCTTGTCAGTGTATCCAGAGCCAGATCAGCTCGGCAGGCGGTCTCTACGCCAACCCACGTGGGCACCAATCTGCTAGTGGGTCTCTGCCTGGAGTATAGCCAGAGGCCAACATCTTGCCTCAGGACACCACAGACAGCTAACAAGACAGAGCCCTGTGGACTGAGAGCAACACCATCTAGGTTCTAGCAGCCCAACCAGAGAACCTCAGGTCCTGCAGGGAATCACAATTCTAAACATCTATGCTCCAAATGCAAGGGCACCCTCATTCGTAAAAGAAACTTTACTAAAGTTCAAAGCACACATTGCCCCTAACACAATAATTGTGGGGGACCTCAACACTCCACTATCCTCAACGGACCGATCAGGAAAACAGAAACTAAACAGGGACACAGGGAAACTCATTGAAACGTTGGACCAATTGGATTTAACAGATATATATAGAACATTTCATCCTAAAGCAAAAGACTATACCTTTTCTCAGCATCTCATGGTACCTTCTCCAAAATCGACCATATAATTGGTCACAAGACAGTCCTAAACAAATATAAAAAGAATGAACTAATCCCATGCCTCTTATCAGATCACCATGGAATAAGAATGTTCTTCAATAGCAACAAAAACAACAGAAAATCCTCATACACGTGGACGCTGAACAATATTCTACTCAATGATACCTTAGTCAAGGAAGAAATAAAGAAAGAAATCAAAGACTTTCTAGAATTTAATGAAAATGAAGGCACAACATACCCAAATTTATGGGACACAATGAAAGCAGTGCTAAGGGGAAAACTCACAGCCCTGAGTGTCTCCAAAAAGAAGCAGGAGAGAGCATATACTAGCAACTTAATGGCACACCTGAAAGCTCTAGAACAAAAAGAAGCTATTTCACCCAGGAGTAGTAGAAGACAGGAAATCATCAAACTTGGGGCTGAAATCAATTAAGTTGAAACAAAGAGAACCATACAAAGAATCAACAAAACCAGGAGCTGGTTCTTTGAGAAAATAAACAAGATAGATAAACCCCTAACCAGACTTACCAAAGGGCACAGAGACAGTATTCAAATTAACAAAATTAGAAATGAAAAGGGAGATATAACAACCGAAACTGAGGAAATTAAAAAAATCATCAGATCCTACTACAAAAGCGTATACTCAACACAACTGGAGAATCTGGAGGAAATGGACAATTTCCTAGACAGATACCAAATACCAAAATTAAATCAGGATTAAATAGATGTTCGAAACAGACCCATAACCCCCAAAGAAATAGAAGGGGGTCATAGAAAGTCGTCCAGCCAAAAAAAAAAAAAAAAAAAAAAAAAAAAAAAAAAAAAAGCACAGGACCAGATGGTTTCAGTGCAAAATTCTATCAGACCTTCAAAGAAGACCTAATACCAATACTCTTCAAACTATTCCACAAAATAGAAACAGAAGGAACACCACCCAACTCATTCTATGAAGCCACAATTACCCTTATACCAAAACCACACAAAGATCCAACTAAGAAAGAGAACTTCAGACCAATCTCCCTTATGATGCAAAAATACTCAATAAAATACTTGCCAACCAAATTCATGAACACATCAAAACGATCATTAACCATGATCAAGTTGGCTTCATCCCAGGGATGCAGGGATGGTTCAATATACGGAAATCCATCAACGTAATTCACTACATAAACAAACTCAAAGAAAAAAAAAACCACATGGTCATCTCATTGGATGCTGAAAAAGCATTTGACAATATTCAGCATCCTTTCATGCCAAAAGTCTTGGAAAGAACAGGAATTCAAGGCCCTTACCTAAACATAGTAAAAGCAATCTATAGCAGACCAGTAGCCAACATTAAAGTAAACGGAAAGAAACTTGAAGCAATCCCACTAAAAACAGGGACTAGACAAGGCTGCCGCCTCTCACCATATCTCTTCAATATAGTACTTGAGGTACTAGCTAGAGCAATTCCACAACATATGGAAGTCAAAGGAATACAAATTAGAAAGGAAGAAGTCAAACTCTCACTATTTGCAGATGATATGAAAGTATACTTAAGTGACCCAAAAAACTCCACCAGAGAACTCCTACAGCTGATAAACAACTTCAGCAAAGAAGCTGGTTATAAAATCAACTCAAGCAAATCAGTAGCCTTCCTATACGCAAAGGATAAGCAGGCCGAGAAAGAAATTAGGGAAATGATACCCTTCACAATATCCACAAACAATATAAAGAATCTTGGTGTGACTCTAACCAAACAGGTGAAAGATTTTTATGACAAAAACTTCAGGTCTCTGAAGAAGGAAATTGAAGACCTCAGAAAATGGAAAAATCTTCCATGCATGTGGGTTGGCAGGATTAATATAGTTAAAATGGTAATCTTGACAAAAGCAATATACAGATTCAATGCAATCCCCATCAAAATCCCAACTCAGTTCTTCATAGAGTTAGAAAGAGCAATTCTCAAATTCATCTGGAATAACAAAAAACCCCAGGATAGCTCAAACTATCATCAGCAGTAAAAGAACTTCTGGGGGAATCAATATCCCGGACCTCAAGCAATCCTACAGAGCAGTAGTGTTAAAAACTTCATGGTATTGGTACAGTGACAGGGAAGTGGATCAATGGAATAGGATTGAAGACCCAGAATTGAACCCACACATATATGGCCAATTGATATTCGACAAAGGAGCTGAAAACATCCAGTGGAAAAAAGATAGCCTTTTCAACAAATGGTGCTGGCTCAACTGGAGGTCAACATGCAGAAGAATGAGAATTGATCCACTTATCTTCTTGTACTAAGCTCAACTCCAAGTGGATCAAGGACCTCCACATAAAACCAGACACACTAAAACTAATAGAAAAGAAACTGGGGAAGACCCTTGAAGACATTGGCTCAGGGGGAAAATTTCTGAACAGAACACCTATTGCTTATGCTCTAATATCAAGAATAGACAAATGGGACCTCATGAAATTACAAACATTCTGTAAGGCAAAAGACACTGTCAAAAGGATAAATTGTCAACCAACAAATTGGGAAAAGATCTTCACTAACCCTACATCCGACAGAGGGCTAATATCCAATGTATACAAAGAACTCAAGAAGTTAGACCCCAGAAAACCAAATAACCCTATCCAAAAATGTGGTACGGAACTAAACAAAGACTTTTCACCTGAAAAAATTCAGATGGCTGAGAAACACCTTAAAAAATGCTCAACATCATTAGTCATTAGAGAAATGCAAATCAAAGCAACCCTGAGATTTCACCTCACACCAGTAAGAATGGCTAAGATTAAAAACTCAGGAGACATCAGGTGTTGGCAAGAATGCGGAGAAAGAGGAACACTCCTCCACTGCTGGTGGGACTGCAAGGTAGAACAACCACTCTGGAAATCAGTCTGGTGGTTCCTCAGAAAACTGGACATGATACTTCCGGAGGATCCAGCCATACCACTCCTGGGAATATACCCAGAAGATTCCCCAGCATGCAATAAGGATACATGCTCCACTATGTTCATAGCAGCCTTATATACAATAGCCAGAAGCTGGAAAGAACCCAGATGTCCCTCAACGGAGGAATGGATTAAAAAAATGTGGTATATATACACAATGGAATACTATTCAGCCATTAGAAACAATGAATTCATGAAATTCTTAGAGAAATTTATGGAGGTGGAGAACATCATACTAAGTGAGGTAACCCAGTCTCAAAAGAATACCCATGATATGCACTCACTGATAAGTGGATATTAGCCTAGAATCTTGGGACACCAAAGACACAATTCACATACCAAATGATGTCCGACAAGAAGAAAGGAGTGGACACTGGTGCTGGAAAGGACCAAAGCATCAGTGTAGGGGAATATCAGAACAGGGAAGTGGGAAGGGGTGGATGAGGGAGCAGGGGGAGGGAAAAGGTCATGTGGGACCTTTGGGGGGCAGGGAACCAGAAAAACGGAAATGAAATATAAATATAGAATATATCCAATAAAAAAAGAGAAACAAACAAACAAAAGAACACAACACTGTACCTTGTCTTTTTCTTCTGACAGCTTGTTTTCTGGACTGGGGCTGAGGTGTTCTGAGGAATGTCAGCTCTGCATATTTTACCTGATCTTCACTTAGCACTCCAGGGCTCTGCTTGGCTGTAGGTATTCTGTGCTTTCGTGGAGACTTATAAGTCTTTATCTCTGTGTATGTAACATCCTGCTTGTTTGCTGTATATTCACAGTATTTACTGTGAGGCATTTCGTCCTCCTTCACTTCGGTCTTGGTAGCTTGCTGCTCTTGTTCTGGAGTCCTGCCACATAGAATCACATGCACATTGTGATGTTCAGCCATCTCTAATCCTTCCATATTTGCTTATGGAATTGTTGGGGAAAATGGAAGAAATGAAAGTACAAATCCCTCTTTGAATGTGATACTTTTTTCTGATTCAGAAGAATGATTCTATCCTCTTAAAAAGCTCAAACCCACTCTTCCTCTCTGAGTCCATTTTTAAAGGTTTGCACCTGGGATTTCATACAAGATTCCTTCTCAGAATTCTATGTATAATGTTTAGGCCATAAAATGGATAAAGTGAACTCTATTAATGAATAATTTGAAATTTAAACTGAAGCCAATTTGAAATCAGGTATCTATAAAAATATATTAATGAAATAAAATACTATTTGGTGGAGTAAAATATTCAGATTGTGAAAGTAGATTTAACTTGGAAACAACAAATTCTAAATTAGTTAGAAGCATACTAGTCTTCTTACATAAGATCAGTTTTTATCTAAGCAGTTCACAATTATTTCAAATATGTACACACACAGACAAATACACACATACACACAAATACACACACACACACACACACACACACACACACAGAGAGAGAGAGAGAGAGAGAGAGAGAGAGAGAGAGGGGGGGGGGAGGAGATCCAGACATACAGGTCATCAAATTAGTGAAACAAGACCTATGAAGCAAGAACAAGAAAGGGAAATAAAGAGGTATTCACAAAACCCAGTAAAAACACAGAACCACAAATAGAAATAAATCAATGCAAATTAAAGAAATGGTAGCATAGTAGCCACCCCTAAGAACTATAAATATTTTAATCAAATGATATTTTATTTTTTTTTAGATAGAATCTCTTTACTTAGCCCTGGCCATCGTGGTTCTTATTATGTGAACCAGCAGATGGGATCTCTACATTTAGCCTGTACTATCTATCCTAGTACTTACAATGTATAAACCAGCAGACAGGGGTGCTTTATTTAGCCCTGGCTATCTATCCTAGTTTCTTCTACATAAATCAACAAACAAGGCCTCTTGACCTAGCCCTGGAAAAAGATGACAAAACTTTTTTATATCACTTAAGCTCATGGCTATCCTGGTTTTTAGTATGTGGACCAGAGATGTGGTCTCTGCACTTAGCCTTGGCTATGTATCCTAGTATTTATTATGTAAATTGCAGACAGGGTATCTTCACTTAGCCCTGGCTATTGCAGTAGTCATTAAGCAAACAGACTGGACTCTTAGCTCACAACCCCCATAGATCTGCTCAAATCCTGGAATTAAAACAGTGTGCCACTATACCCAGATCAGTTGATGATTTTTAAACCAGTAAGTGATAAAAACTGTATAAAGTTGCTTATCCATATATCACTTAAACCAACTGCCAATTGTTGAATTTCAACTTGAAAATTTTAGCTTACATAAATGTTAAAACATGAGCTTAAGTTATATAAACAAAGTTTTGTCATCATTTTATTTTGCTTAATAAATGTAGAGGGAAGCTGAATGAGAATATGATTGTAAAAAAAAAAGACATTGAGAGCTTGTTTAGAGTTTTTAGCAGGGGAGCACAGCTAGTCATATATGTGAACGCTTGGGGGCTCTCAGAGATTGAGCCACCAACCAATGAGCATACATGGGTTTACCCTAACTGGACTGCCTTATTTGGCCATAGTGCAAAGAGAATATACCTATGTCTGCAGAGACAGGGATATGTCTATCCCTTAATGAGCCAGGATATCCAAGGGCCCCCACTCTCTCAGAGGAGAAGGGGAGGGAGGCTGGGAGGAGAGATAGTGAATTAGAGGGAGGAGTAGCAGCAATTCGGGATATAAAATGAATAAATAAATAAACTATTAAATAAATATATAAATAAATAAACAAATAAATCCCAAGATCCTGAGTAAGGAGATGAGTAATTTACAGTATCTGAGATACTATAGTACCAGATAGTCCACTGAGACCAATAGATATTCTTGACAGGCACACAAAAAATCATGTGGTTGCAGTATGCTGTGTGTGCAGGCTTGTGTGGGAAATTGGAAAGGTTTCTACCTCACTCGAAATTAAAAGCAAATCTTTAAAAAGCTGCTTAAAGATGGAGTTTGAATATTTTAGAATAGTGCAAAATGTCTTGATGTGTAAGCATTTTTGATATTGATGATTTTTCCTAGGAATCATTTTATGAAAAGTCAAAACTGAAGTAAATGTTTTTAAGATGGAGAATTTTTACATGTTTAAAATTTTTTCCCTAAAAATTGGCTGTGTTCATGTATCTACCAACACATATAACAGTCATGTTAAAGACTTGGTAAAGTGTTAAAAATGCTGTTTCACAGCTCATCAAAGTGCATAGTTCCACTAGATCCATTGACAAACACTTCCATAGCTAAGGCTCAGGAACAGTGTGAAGGAGCCTGCTTGTTTTCTCCTGAGAAACAGAAAGGGGGTGGATACAGATGGGAGTGGAGGTGGTTAGGACAGGGCAAAGTGTAATTTGGATATATTATGTTAGAAAAAATCCTTATTTTCAACAAAAGGATAAAAATGAAAATTATCATTCAGAATAGATGATTGAATATCTGAGAACTGATATGTAATTCAATAAATGAATATAGTTAGGAAAGTAAAACCACCAAACTAATTCCAGCAAAAAAATAATGATTTTAAACACACATATGAAGAAAATATTAGATAAGTAGATTGAGCTATAACTACATAGACTTACATGGAAATACTTTCACCATTAGTCACAGATGTACAAACAAACAATTAATTACATGTCATTTTCCCTTATCAAACCAGTCAATGCTTAGAAATTAGTTACAAAGGTACAAATCAGACAAAAGGGCACAGTCTCTCTCTCTCTCTCTCTCTCTCTCTCTCTCTCTCTCTCTCTCACACACACACACACACACACACACACACACACACAAGATAAACTATTTTATCTACTTATCATGAAAGGAATTTTTCACTAAGTATAAAAAAACAAAACGACATTCCCACCTGCTCAGCAAACACCTGAATGTAGTGACCGGAGACATATTAATTCACCTTGAGAGAGGCTATGCAGTTGGCAACATAAAAATTATAAGTAAAATATCATACAGAAAGGACAGCTAGATTCACTTTGCACTATTGCTTATAAAATGGAGACCAGTTTACAAAAGTTTTGTGGCTTCTTAAAACGTCAAATACATCTCCCATAGGATGTATTTTGATTCTGAGCTAATATTTCATTAGATTTGTTGAAATGTAAATTACCATCCAAGAGTGGCCCATGTTCACAACTTGAAAGAAATGCCTGAGTTAAGGCAATGTACTCACCCAGAGTAATTCATCCTAGAGGAGCCGTTTGGTAGCTTTATCAAAGAATCCAAGAACTAAACAATGTCCCAGTGTTTCACTGGATGAATAAAACTGGACAACCTACCATGTGGTCCCAAATGTCCAGGAGAATTTTAAGTTGCAACACCTTTAAAATGCTCAATATTTGTGAATTAGCCTGTGGAAAGGAAGAAAGGAAGTGTTCTTTCGCTGCTGATTTATTATTATAGCACTGCCCCCAACAGATACCTTCCAGGAAGAGAATACGTGAACTTAGCATGCTACTGCGTTTACTTTGAAAAAACGTTTCGCGCATTGTAGTTCACCTCTTTTTAAAGTGTCTAAGGAAATGCTACATGTAAAAGCTCTTGAGTAGGAATATATCAAAGAAAAAAATTATAAGCTGGGATTGCATGGATGTTGAGTTCCACAGAATAAATAGTGGGTAGTTATTACAGTGAATAATCCTTTTATGCCCCTTTAAATAAGTAATAATTTTTTGGTGGAAAATTACATAGTGACTTTTACTTTACATTAAAATATGATGATAGTATGATGTGATACAATATAATAAAACAATTTAAAGTAAAGGATTTTTAAGCTTTTTTATTGAAACGGGAAGTAAAAGCATTTTATGTTAAAATTAAAGATTTACATGGAAATATTTCAGATAAAATAGAAGAAATACATAGAAAAACATGTTAAAATTGACAATGTTCATGGAAAACTAAAGGGTAAAGTACATATAAAAATTGCTAAATTAATTGAAATATGAAATAGAAACATTTTATGAGAGAATTGAAGATTTATGTGGAAAATATTTCTGATAAAATTGTAGAAAATGTAGAAAAACATGTTAGATTGAAGATTATCATGGAAAATTTCATATAGATATAATAATGGTAGGCATAAAAGTATTCCTAAGTTGATTGAAATGGAATTATAAACATTTTCTGATAAACTTGAAGATTTACATGGAAAATATTTCTCATAAAATTGAATAAATATATAGAAAACCATGTTAAAATTAAATATTTTCATGGAAATTAAACAGATAAAATGATAGGCATAAAGATAATTCTAAGTTATTTGAAGGTGGAATTATAAACATTTTCAGATAAAATTGAAGATTTACATGGAAAATATTTCTGGTAAAATTCAAGAAATATGTAGACAAACATTAAAATTGACTATTTCATGGAAAATTTTACATATAAATTGCTAGATATAAAACCTCTAAATTTATTGAAGGTGGAATTAGAAACATTCATGATAAAATCAAAGATTTACATTGAAAACATTTCTAATAAAAGAGAGGAAATATATAGAAAGACATTAAAATTGGAGATTATAATGAAAAATTATGGAGATAAAATGGTAGACAAAAATTACTAAATTAATAAAAAGGGGAATTACAAACATTTTCTGGTATAATTGAATATTTACAAGAGAAATATTTCTTTTAGTCTATATCTTTTTATTGGGGATTTAAGTCCATTTTTGTTAAGAGATGTTAAGGAATAGTGATTATTTCTTCCTGTTATTTTTTATGTTATTTTTTATGATTGTGTGGGTGTCTTCTTTTGGTTTTGTTTGAAGATTACTTTCTTGCCTTTTCTAGGGTGTAGTTTCCCTGCTTATGTTGGCATTTTTCATCTACTATCCTTGGTAGGGCTGGATTTGTGGACAGATATTGTGTAAATTTGGTTTTATCATGGAATATCTTGGTTTTCCCATCTATGATGATTGAGGGTTTTGCTGGGTATAGTAGCATGGGCTGGCATTTTTGTTCTTTTAGGGTCTGTATGAGGTCTGCCCAGGATCTTCTTGCTTTCATCATCTCTGGTGAGAAGTCTGGTGTAATTCTGATAGGTCTGCCTTTATAAATTACTTGCCCCCTTTCCCTTACTGTTTTTAATATTCTTTCTTTGTTTAGTGCATTTGGAGTTTTGATTATAATGAGCTGGGAGGTATTTCTGTTCTGATCCACTCTTGTATGTTCATGAGCATCTCTTTCTCTAGGTTAGGGAAGTTTTCTTCTATAATTTTGTTGAAGATATTTACTGGCCCTTTAATTTGGAAATCTTTGCTCTCGTCTATACTTATAATCCTTAGGTTTGGTCTTCTCACTGTGTCCTGGAATTCCTGGATGCTTTGGGTTACCAGCTTTATGCATTTTGCATTTTCTTTGACTGTTGAGTCAATGTTTTCTATGGTATCTTGAGCATGTGAGGTTCTTTATTCTATCTCTTGTATTCTGTTGTTGATGCTTACATCTATGACTCCTGGATTCTTTCCAAGGTTTTCTATCTCTTATATTCTGTTGTTGATTGAATTCTTTCCAAGGTTTTCTATCTCTAGAGATGACTGACTTTGTGATTTTTTTATTGTTTCTACTTTCCCTTTTAGATCCTGGATGGTTTTGTAGAGTTTCTTCACTTGATTGTTTGGGTTTTCCTGTAATTCATTAAGGGATTTTTGTGTTTTCTCTTTAAGGGCTTTTACCTGTTGATCGATGTTCTCCTGTATTTCTTTAAGGGAGTTATTTAAGTTTTTCTTGAAGCCCTCTATCAGCACCATGGGATATGATTTTAAATCTGACTCTTGCTTTTCCGGTGTGTTGGGGTATCCAGGACTTGCTGTGGTGGGAGAACTGGGTTCTGATTTTGCCATGTGGCCTTGGTTTTTGTTGGTATGATTCGTCTGCTTGCCTTTTGCCATCTGGTTATCTCTGGTGCTAGTTGGTATTGTTGTCTCTGGCTGGAGTTTGTTCCTCCTGTGGGCATTTAAGCCTGTGTCCTTATGATTCTGGAACCCTCTCATGGAACAGATCAATAGGTCACTACTTTTTTAGTGCTCAGTAAATGTTTCCATCATACAGCCATTTCACCAGCAGTTTATCCATTCATTTGCCTATTGTTTGCAAGGTTATTTTCAGTTTGGATTAGTACATAGAAAACCACTACTCCACTGTGTATATAATGTATTACAGATACCTACTTCTTTTTGTGGAGTGAACATCTAGGCCAAGATAGAAGAATCTTATGGGAGATGTATTTGATGTTTTAAGAAGCCACAAAACTTTTGTAAACCAGTGCCATTTCTATTCTATAGACAACGACATAGTTCACCACTTCTACCATGTGCCAATCATTTTCTAGATTGAGTATTCACACTTTAGACTTCTGGTGTAGTGCCAACTCATTCTCATTTATCCTGCATTTTATTTTTTAATTTAATTTTATTTTTGTGCATGTATACACATGCGTCTATGATGGTTACATGTGGATACATATGCCACAATGTATATGTAGTGCTTGGAGGACTATGCTGTGGGGTCATTTCTTGGCTCTATTAATCTAGGTGGATAGTCTGGATGTAGAACTCAGATCAGGCTTGCCTGCCAAATGCTTTTTAACTAATATGGCTCCTAGCATACATTTTTCTAATTTATAATTTTTGTGCTTCTTTCTTGAGGAGCCATAAATACTTTTTTGTGACTTTCTGTTAAAGTCTTCAACAATTCTTAAATCTCAGTGGATTTCTTCTTACTCAGTTTGCTCTTAGTGGTTTAGGATGGAAATCTTTCTCTGTGAATTCAGTTATAAATATGAGTCAGTTCTGTTGATCAAATGAGATCTATTATGTTGAATTGAAACTAGATTCTTCTTTCATACAATTTATCCCAACTATGGTATCCCAAGCATCTACTTTTCCTAGATTCTATTACTTCCCTTCTCTCTAAGATCCACTTCTTTTCCATTTCTTCTTCAGAAAAGCAGGTTTCCAGGAGACCACAGCCAAACAAGACGTAATAAGACAAAATAAGACAAGGTGTAAAGCCCTCATATTGAGGTTGACATGTCAGTCAAATAGTAGTAAAAGAGTTTCAAAAGCAAACAAAATAATCAGAGATGGACCAGTGCCATGCCAGGTTGCTCTGGCAGGGAAAACTGCCCAGTGAATGGGCTGTGAATGGGTCAGCTTGCTTGCACAAGAGAAGAAAGATCTAGAGACCCACCTGGTGTAGACAGGCAAAGAACACACAGACCCACCTGCTGCCACATGACAAGATATAGGAGGGGAGGATATCCAGAGATATCATAGAGAGAGTGTGCCCCACCCCTCGACCCCTGTGCCTGAGCTACTGCAATGTATAAGTATGTGCTAGAATGATGGGAGAGAAAGAGATGTGAAACAGTTTGAACATAATAAAGACAGATGAAACTGGAGATTTGAAGGTGGAGAGGAATAGCCTGTGAGTAACCAGGCCAGCCATCTGAGGCCATGAAAAAATCCCAGCCAGTGATGGTGCTGATGGCCTTCTCTGGTTCCATGGCCATGAGGTGACAGGGGTTGTTGTTGATGTTTGTGGCTGCTATTACCATTAGAGATCATGGTGTTGTCCCTTGTCTGGACAGCTGCCTGAGACGATGTTGATTTCCAAGGGTGGTGCAGAACTGACCACATACCTCAGTGGCTGTTGTCCTCTGGAGATCTGGCCCCACCTTTCACCTGTAGCAGCACTCAGGAGAATAGGCCTTGCACATTGCCTGGAGTACACGGTGGAGCTGTCCCTGGTGGTGGGTATACAAGTGAACTGAATTCAATGGTATGAGTGTAGAAGATTTGACACCACCATTCCTACCACGAGGATGGTCTGGTGAGGAAATGATGCCCTCGCCTGACCCTTACTCCTTGACACTTAAGGCAGTCAAGAGAGCTGATCCCAGATCATGAGTGATGATACCAGCTGCAGCACTCTAGAGAGCAGGCTCTGAACCTTGCCAGAACAGTAAGCAAAGATCTGGCCCTAGTTACTGGTGATGAGGGCACAGCTGAGCCAGCCCTGATGGTATGGCCAAGGAAGAGCTACCCTTGGCACTCATTTGCCATGAAGTGGCATGGGTTGAGGAGTGATGCCCCCCTTTGCCCCTTACAATGTGTGGTAATAAGGAAAGATGGCCCTGAGGTAATGAGAGATGGCGAGATGCCCCTCACTGTCTGTAATACTCAGGAGAGCAGGCCCTGAACCTTGACTGGGAAACACAGCAGAGCTTGCCTTGGTAGAGGTGGGAGGGCCATGGGCGAGCATTCCCTCTTCTCTGTCATGAGGTGACATGGGTACAGGGTGATGCCTTTTCTTTCATCTTTGCCACTTGCAGCAGTTGGGTGAGCTGGGCCTGGGGTTATAAGAGCTAGTGATCACTCCTTGCCTCTCATCTGCATCACTTGGGAGAGAGGGTTCTACAGCTGGCCTGGACAGCACAGCAGACCTGGCCCTGATGGCAGGGCCTTGGGTGAGCCAGCCTCAGGGGAGTTAAATTGTGAGAGCTGGACCCTCCCCTTGCAGTCTGCAGCATTTGGGGGAACTGGCCCTGCTATTAATCTACCATGAAGTAGAATGGGCATGGAGGAATGCCCTCCCCCTCCTTTTTCCCCTTCCCCTCCATGAATCTCACCACCTGTGGTAGTTGATAAAGTTAATACCAAGGTCATGAGCACTTAAGAGATATCCCTCCCTCCTTACTGCCTGTAGCGCTTGGGTGAATTGGCCCTTCACCTCATTGGGCCAATAGAATAGAGCTGGAAAATCATGACAGAGCCAGCCTAAAGGGTGTAAAAATGAAAGAACTGTCCCAGCCCCTTGCAGGCTGTTCCACTCAGAAGAATGGGCCCTTAGCTTCTACTTGCAGCACAGTGGTGCTTGCTCTGGAGGTATGGGAGCATGCCATGAGGGCGTGAGCGTGGATCGGACCTTGTCTCATGGTGATGGCAACACTGTTGATTGCTGACTAGCCAGAGCAGTACTGGAGATCTTGCATTGATGGTGCAGAAGAGAGAGAGTTTGCAGACTGACTAACTTAGCTACCACTCAGGCCCAGGTCTATAGCTTTGAATTATTGCACCCCAAAATCTACATCATCTCTGAACCATTGAAGTATGAAAGGACCATTCCTGCTGATCCAAAGCTGTAGGATATCTGTGACTCAGGCCAATAAGAGCGTAACTCTGAGGGTTCATATTGACAGTGCGACAGAAACCAGACCAATTAATTTCAATGAACACATGCAAGTGAAGATCAGTAGATGAAGGAGTATAAAGGGGGGTATACTACGGGAGACACTGAAATAGTACAGTTTCCACTACTAGATAGTTTCTCTGCTTTTTTTTTTGTTCTGTAGTTTTTTGTTTATTTTGTTTTTCTTTTATCGGGAGGTTGTAAGGGTGGGGACATTAGTATATGTGAAGTAGAGAGAAATGAGTAGAAGCAGGGTCCATGGTATGGAACTCACAAAGAATCAATAAAAAGTTAAAAAAAAGAAGCAGACACACACACACACACACACACACACACACACACACACACACACACACTCTTTGGAGCCCTACAAAGAGGATAAGCTAACAGCAGCACCCTAAATGCCTAGGATCTGATCCAAGCCCACATAAGCCCTGAGCTCCCCAGCTTCTCTTTCAGGTTGCTATAAGTTATATGATAGTGTTGACAGCTGCCATGTATATTACATTATAAAATCAGAATGGATTTTATAAATTTCCTTATATTTTCATTATAAATATGTTCTCTGTTCTTTCTGTCAGCATTATTTCTCACAGGAAAGCCCGCAATCACCTGAATCATTGTATGTGTGTTACCTCCTCATCACTGTGACCAAATGCCTGTCAGAAGCTGGGCTAGGGAGGACAGGCTTTGTTTGTTTTGCAGTGTCTAATGGATTTTTGTCCATCATTCAGGAAACTATATGTTGAGAACAGTTTTCCCCAGGCTGTAGGAACACTGGTGCTTAATTATTTATGTGATGGCAGAGGCTGAGCCAAAACAAAACAAAACTAATCAAAACACGTCCCCCCAACCCAAACTAAACCAGGGACAGAAGTATGTTCCTCTAGTGACCATCTTCCCTTGCCAAGAGCCACCTCCTTCAGGTTCTACAGCTTTCAGAAGCTGAGATCTGAGCACAACACAGTCGATGGGAACATTTGAGATCCACATTCATCAAGTATAAAAGCAAAATCCATCAAGTATGAAAAGTGCCTTTCATGTGTTCTCCTTCATTTTTAGGTTTTAGTGGTTTGACATTGATGATCCTAATTGGAATATTCCTTTTGAAAATTTTTTTTCAACTTCCAAAACATCTCTTACTTTCATGTAAATTTTATGTTTTGAAACTATGTGTGAGGGACTGGAGAGACAGTTTACTGGTTAAGAGTTAGTGTTGCAGTATCAGTTTTGATCCCCAGCATCCATATGGTGGCTCAAAACCCTCTGTATCTCCAGTCCCCAGGGGACCTGACGCCCTCTTCTGACCCCTAAGGGTATTGCATAGCTGACAGACAAACTTGAATTCAAACCACCCATATATATAAGGTAACAATAAAATAATGTTTAAAAATACACTAAATTTGTATCCATTTGCCTAATCGAGGCAACCCAATCACAAACGAACACACATGGTATTCACTCACTAATAAATGGATGTTAGTTCAAAAGTTTAAAATAAATAAGTTACAATTCACCCAACATAAGAGGCTGAAGAAGAAGGAGGACTGAAATGAGGGTGCTTTGGTTCCTCTAAGAAAGGGAACAAAATACAGGAGCAATAAGGGAGACAATGTGTGGAGCAGACACTGAAGTAAAGGCCACCCAGAGACTGCCCTACCTGGGGATTCATCCTAAAAACAGTCACCAACTGTTGGACAACTATGGACAACAAGAAATGTATATCAAAAGGAACATGCCTCCGGTTATCTCCATAGGGACCCTGCCAGAGCCTTACAAATACAGAGGCAGATACTGCCAACCAACTATTGGACTGGGCATGGGGTCCCCAATGGAGGAACTGGAGGGTGGTCCAGAGGAGCTGAAGGGGTTTACAGCCCCATGGGAAGAACAATGATTTTGGCCACCCAGACTCCCCAAGACTCCCAGGAACTGAACTATCAACCAAGGGGCACACATGGTTCCTGCCAAAAATGTGGCAGAGGAAGGCCTTGTTGGGCATCAGTTGGAGGAATGGTCCTTGGTCAGGTAAAGACTCAATAGAGGCCCCAACAAAGGAAAACTGGGGGGGGGAGGGGGAGTGTGTGTTGGGTGGAGGGGCATATATGGGGAGGCAGGGGAAGGGAGGAGGGGTTGAGGATCTTTGGGGAGAGGGGAATTGGGAAAGGTTTTACCACTGGCAATGTAAATGAAGATGATATTCAATTTAAAAAAAAGACAAAATACACTAAATTTGGAAAACTTTTTTTTTTAAGTGGAAATCTTACCTTAGCTCCAGGTTCTGAAGTCTAGAGTTTTACATCTCTTCAATGGCCTTCATGTCTTTGCTGTTTCCTTATCTGTTCTTTCATTGTAACATTTTTAAATGATTGACAGCACTTTATCATATCCTCAGCAATGCCTATGTCTTAGCACTATGGCTAGACTCAGAGTTCCCTTAATCTTATTTGACTTAATTGGTAGTTGTTAATTTTTTCTATCCTACCTAATGACCTTTACTTCAATAGAACTTTCATAAAGTTACTGAAAAATCTTGAAAACTTCATTTCATGTCAGAGCTCTAAGTTGTATATACCCGAAGTCCTAGGTACTAGGAACACTTAGGCATGTGCCAGGAGCCTACTTGGCCTAGCCTGGAATGGACTGAAGTGGGGCACAGTGTTTGATATAGAGGGTAAGACTGAAGCTCTCTGCCTTTCAACTCTCTAACTATGCTGAATGCTAATGCTGCTGGCTTCTAAAAAATCTAAAATCTCTCTTGCTTCTTCTGAGGTTAAAACCACTGGCTTGGGGGATTAACACCTGTAGCCTCACAGCAGGGATTTAAGGAAAGAGGTACTTTTGTTTCTCCTCAAGAACTCTGCAGCCTGGGTTCTAAGGCTGGGAGTTTAACTCTTTGTCAGAAGGGAAGTCCCTTGCAGGAACCAAAAGGACACTTTGAAAAAAGATTCTTTTTTATTTCTAAGAAAAAAGGGGAAAAATAATCCAAGTTGCTTTGCTCTAAATTCTCTAGGTTTCTAGTTGTTCCTAGTTGTAATTAATTTTTAGTTAACTCTTACATACTTTCTTAGACTACATAATCACATGGCATCTAATTCAAAATTCAACCCAAATTTAAACATAAATTCAAATCATAAATGGAATAAGAAAGTTTACCATAGCCGGGTGTGGTGGCGCACGCCTGTAATCCCAGCACTTGGGAGGCAGAGGCAGGCAGATTTCTGAGTTCAAGGCCAGCCTGGTCTACAGAGTGAGCTCCAGGACAGCCAGGGCTATACAGAGAAACCCTGTCTCGGAAAAACCAAAAAAAAAAAAAAAAAAAAAAAAGAAAGAAAAAAAAGTTTACCATAGAAATGTTTACATGAGTTTGCATTAAGAAAAGTCTATCTACACATTTACTGTCTGTCACTAGCTCCACAGGTTCATTGAAAGTTAAAAACCATAATTCTTGGGACTAAATTAGCATTAAAGTTTTCTATAAATAAACCCACTCAATATTTTATCTTCCGTGCTTGTACCTATAATAAATCATTAGTTCCTATTAATGGACTTTGGTTAATTGTTTTACAGCTGTAAGGGATGTATTCTAAGCTGTAAATGTTTTTTTTTTTTTTATCTTAGAACCAATTAACTCATGATATGAAGATTGACATAGGTCCAATTTCAGTTTTAATGTCAGAGAGGGCTTTAATAGCAGTTCTATTATAAGGGGCTTAATAATTATTATTATACTTTTAAGAATGTTCATAGAATCTTTAGTAATTAAGAAATGATCCATTTGTCTATATAGCATCACTACAAGAGAGTACATCCTTGTTGATCTGCAGAAATCTGCCCAAAGGGTAGGCTAATACCTAGTGATTGTTATATATGTGTAATAATAACAGGAAATGCATATTAATAGCAGGAATCTTTTCCTAAAACATCTTCCGTCTAGCCTTGCCCGGAAAGGATCATCCATCTTGGTTCACATTTTATCTCAGGAAGACCACCTGCTAACACTTAGTCTCTTCTAAATGGCTCCTGGCAGGCATGTGTATAAAACTCTGCTATTTAAGGTCAAAGTCTACCACTGACCAGATAGTCTTCTATCTCAGTGCTTTATGGAGGACTCCCTCCCTTCATTGGCAGGGTTTCTCAGATTTTGACTGGGAAGTTGAAAATCCCCATACTTCTACTTGCAAAGAATGTCATGTAGCTTTGGTGAAGATTACAGGTTCAACTTCCTTTCTCCCAACAAGAACTCATTCATCTACCACCTAGGATTCCTAAAATACTATGCTATTCCTAAAATGGTAATGAGACATTTTGGTACTCTAAGGGGAAACATTCTCTTCCTTGGTATTCCTTCCTTCAAGAGACTTAAAATCCCAGGTTCACCTTTAATAAAGTGTATGTGCCCACATCCACCCCTAATAAAGCAATAAGAACAAGCAAGGAGCATCTCAGAGAGATGCACCATTAAAGAATGCCACAGGGAAGGCCTTTGCCTAAAAGACCTTGCTTGTCCTATTGTGGACTCTCTGTTCCCACTTTTGTTCTGACTCTTCCAGGAAAGTCTACTGGCAGCTCCCAATAGACAGCAAAACTTGCTACTACAGTCATGAAAGCCACTTCTGTGATGGGTCTTAAATCTGTCCTGAAACAAATAGGGTGACCTTTCTTCCTTCCTCCCTTTACTTCCTTCATTTGATAATTTTTCCATATAGTTATGTGTATATGTACGTGCTACATAAGGTTAAGTACATCGCATATATGCCCAGAGTTTTCAGAAGTCAGGAGAGGGTGTAGAGTCCTCTGGAACCTATGTTATTATGCATTTGGCCTGCCATGTGGGTCCTGGGTCCTGGGAACCGAACTTGGATTCTCTGCATGAACAAAACGTATACTTAAGTGGAAATACATATTTCCACTCTATAGCCTTGTTTCTTAAAATCTAATGATACAGAAAATTTTCTTCCCTTCATAGTCTTTGGACTTACTCTGTTGCTTAGTTTTTATTCTTTCCTTCTATAGTATTGCTAATATTGTTCAATTACTGTCAATATGAATTTTTACAGGTACAATAATTAACATGAATAAGTTTATTAGTAACTATTCATAGAGGCCATGCATTATTTTTACATTTATGCATGTGTATGTATATGTGTGTGTGTGTGTGTGTGTGTGTATGTGTGTGTGTGTGCATGTAAGGGTTTAATGTGTCATGAGAGATAAAAGGACAACTTATGAGGCCATTTCTCTCATCCTACTATTTGGGTCTGAGAGATCAAACTCAGGTCATCAGACGCAGTGGCAAACACTTTGCCCACTGAACCACCTTGGCATCTGGATGTTTATTTACTTACAAAAAAGTATTTAATACAGCTCAGACTGGACTCAAATTTACAATTCAGTCTCACTCTTCAAGTGTGAGATTATAGCTATGTTCCTCATGCCCAAATTCCAATACAATTTACAAAAATAAAATTTTAGGAAAAAATCCTCATTCAATGAAAAATGCTTAGATATAATGTAAGATTACAAAATCCACACATAGTTGATATAGTTTAAAAATATTTAGTTTATGTAATTTATTAAAGACATGTATTACTAAACAGGTGTTATTATATATTAACTTCACAAGTATATAATTATATATTAACCTCACAAGAATATACTTTTTCTAGATAAACAGTCTGTTCATTATTGTTTGAGAATGTGAAAGAGAAGTCAAATCATTCTAACCATTTTTATCCAGCTGTTGTAAAGATGTCATTACCAGTGACTATGGTTGTGGATATCAAACCTTCAGTCTCAGATATGAGCTTAAGGAGTTAATTGTGTGTTTTGATATCTATGGGCAATTTGATATATGATTAGGAAGTTCTGATGAGGTTACTCAAATTTGGCATGCCACAATACTTTTGTGGTATTAATTGTTGCTATCAGGTAATTATCCTATGAAGGGTATGATCATTGGGTTATCTTAGGTTTGATCTTTTGGACATCCAAATGTGTAAAATATTGCAGTAGTAAGCATAACCCCAAATGATTTCAGAGACAGGTAGAGATGGGAGACAAACCACAAGAGTGTAATTTATAGTGATATGATACATCATATTTTACACATCAAAGGGTTAAAATAATCTAAAGAATGATATAAGTTTAGCAGTAATCATTTTGGTAGGTGAATTTCTTAATTATATTACTTGTTTTTGTACATTGAAGCAAATTGGAATTTTGAAACATTTCCTTCTGCCTATTGCATGTCTTATTATATGTTATATTTTATACACTTGGTTTATCATGCAACATTCATTTGATCTATTTTTACTGCTTAGTTTCACAAAACATCAACTCTGTATTTCATATGTAAGATGTTAGATTCAGAGGCAAAAATAATCCACACTAGAAACACTAGTAGTCTTCCATGGAAATGAAAGTAGCAGTACAACCATGTGCCTTTAGCATGTTGGTTTAAATAATAGGAAATTAGAGATATTGTTATGTCATGATACAATGTATCTTACCATGATGTAGTGGCTTGGATATATATGGTTGGCCCATGGGAAGTGTAGCCTTGTTGGAATAGGTGTGGTCTTGTTGTAAGAAGGGCAATATTGTTGGGATGGGCGTTGAGCTCCTATGCTTAAACTCCACCCAGTAGAGAAGAGAGTCCCCATTGCACCCAGTGGCTGCCTCCAGATGAGGGTGTAGAACTCTCTGCTCCTCCAGGACCGTGTTTGCCTGGATGCTCACATGCTTCCTGCCATGATGGTGATGGACTGAACCTCTAAAACTGTAAGCCAGCCTCAAGCACACATGACCTTTATGGCCATGGTGTCTTTTCAATAAAACCCAAATTAAAACACATCAAAGAGATGAGTAATTGTGATTATTAGTTCATTTCCCCATTTCCCATCAGTTTCCCGAGATGATTTCATAAAAAACATGTTAACAAGTAGATGTGTACCTTAAGGCTTTAAAGCAAAATTCAATGATAGGTTGGTTTTTATATATGTCTAGATTTGTGATTCTTTTGAGTTTTTTATGATTACTTTTTAAGATAAATAATAAGATGATTTATCTCTTCTTTTGTAACTGCAAATTGCAGCCAGCTAGTAAGAGAAGATGGCTGAGAAACAATATATAGCTTGTTAACACTTTGTTAATCTATAACAACTTGCTTAGATACAATTGAATTTGGATTCTTGTTACTAATTTCCCCTTTTCTTGTATTTTGTAAAATATTTAATCATGTAAAAGTATTAAGGAATGTGCTAATTTTTTTTGCTTATTGTAATTATTCACTTAAAGAATAATCAAATGTAACCCCATTGAAATCTTTGTACTGCTTGAGAGAATTTACTGGGGGATATAAGCTGTGAGAAATAAATAAAGTTGATGGAGGTTGCCAGAGCCTTGCATCATCAATCAAGTGTTCACATGCCTGTGCATGTGTTTGTGCATGTGTGAGTGTACATGTGCACATATGTGTACATGTATGTGTGTGTTTCTCCCCTTATTGCTGGCTCCAGAGATTTAAGTTTTACATCATTGGAGAGAGTCTGCTACGGAAATAATCATTGAGTCCTCAGCTCTCCTCAGTGTCCCTGACCTGTTGAAGCATCTTCAGTATGTTTTCCTTTTATGGTTGTCTAAGAATAACTTTCTTTCTTTCATTTTTGAAGGATAATTTAGTTGAATATAGAATTTTCTGTCTACAGAATATTTTTCCTTTCAAAGCTTTAAGTATTTTCTCCATCCATCTTGCATTTTACTTTTTATGGAACCACATTCTCCTGGAACATTGAAGGCAGCAGTCTTTCCATGTGAAGGGAGGCTGGAAGCCCAGGTGTAGGAGATTTGGGATTTTTGTGGGGAAAAAAGAGAACTTCCGGTGTGGATGATTCCACACTTGTGTTCTCTTAAAAGAGAATGATACGAGTGGTGTACCATGGCGTTGTTCAGTGTCCAAGGACAAGGGTGTACTCAAGTTCATCAAGAAGAGTGTGGGCATGCACATCTGGGCCAAGAGAAACTGGGAGGAGCTGAACAACATGCTGGCAGTCCAGAGGAAGGCAGAGGCCAAGAAGGATTGATGAACCCTCCCCTGATAAAAGATAGTTTCTATGAGAGAGAGAGAGAGAGAGAGAGAGAGAGAGAGAGAGAGAGAGAGAGAGAATGGTGTCCATTCCATTTTTGGGTTGATAAGATGGCCCAGCAGACAAAATAAAGGACTTACTGCTGCTTGACAGGGGACCTGACTTCAGCCCCCAACACCCACTTGATAATTCGCAACCATTAATGACTTCAGTGCCAAAAGATCAGACAATATCTGGCTTCTCTAAATATCAGGCACTGATAAAGTACACAAACACAGTTCCATAGATACACAGGCACACAGACAGAGACATACAGACACACGGAGAGAGGGGAGAGAAACACATACAGTACACATAAGACTATGAGCCCCTCTATAATTAAGGGTCTTTATTAAGAGTTTCTCATTTGTCTTTAAGATTTTGGAGATTTCAAATAGTACACAAAATGCTTGAAATAGCACCTTCAGGATGTCCAGACGATACAAAATATCTACAAGTTGTTAACCCAGGCTTCATTTCTCTGTATCAGCACATGTGGACACTAAGAACAGTGCCTTGCTTGAGCTGAGCTGGCAGCAGCCTTTGGATTCATACATATAATGCTAGTTTTGCAGGCCTGCAAGAATGAAAGAACTCTGGGGTTGTGGGAATTTCTACCAAAGCTTGAAAAGAAAACATTTAAGACCAGTCACCTATGGGTTAAGGCAAGATCCCTGCAGACAGCCTATTCAAGAACAGCACCTAAGGCATAATCAAGCCCATAGTGATGAAAGAAATGTAGTGTAATGTTTTTCTATGTTCATATTGACAAGTTACAGTGTGTTTATTGTTTTCTGAAGTTGAATGTATTAGGAAATTGGGTTTATTTTGTATGTGTCTATTTTGTCTAGTTGGGTTTTGTTATTCATAAAGAGTTCTTAAATGTCTGAAATGTACACAAGCCCTGGCATGTGCAGGTAATGTGTAATATTATAACCATGAAGATGTGAACAAGCATATGATCACTCCAGATAGTAAGGTGATAAAAGACCAAAGTACAGATATCACCACATTTCAATTTGATGAACCAATGAGTTTATTGGGGTTACTTGTTGGAGCAGAAATTACTCAAAACTGGATCACCAAAGCTTTCCTCAGCCTGGATGACAGTTCATATAAACCAGAAACATGAAGCACACTGTAGAACCTGCAAGCAGTTTAACAGCCTAGAGAGTGCCCTTTCCAGGTGACCTATTTGGTTTGAGAATGATTCTCAGCATTCTTTACTGCTTATGTAATGTTGCAGCAAAGATAGAATGTATGTTACTGAATCTGTTCAGTTTCAGGGACTTTCTGAAGCTATTTTGATTTGTTTCCTTCCTGTATTGAAGCTTTCTTGCAGGATGGATGTTTCAACTTAGAAGAATTGTTACACAACAGGAAAGATGCTAGTGATAGATGGACATAGTGATGATAAGGTGTAGGAGAACAGATAGAAGAAGTGAAGGAAAGAATGAAGAAAAGAGGGGAGGAAAGAGCGAGGATAAAATAATGAAAAGTGGAAGATGGGGAGAAGAGAGAATATCAAGGTGGCAAGCTTTCCATTCTAGAAGAACTATGGAATTTCTTTTCCAGTTTTGCTGCAGATCATATGAATATGAGGCAGCCATTAAGACCGAGCACCCTTGAGCTTTTACTCTCGTTCTTGTTGGTATCAGCTGTGTATCAAGTCTCAGTTATTATTTGTTTTATTATTGCAGTCTGAGTTAATAGAACACTGTAATCTTGATGATTTGTAAAGATGAATAAAAAATTATTTAATTCTCGATATAAAATGCTATATAACCCTAAGAGCAGGTGATAGCTCTAGTTGGCTCTGGTGAGAGACTTTCATAGACCTGTCATCATGAATGGGCAATGCACTCCTGAGGCCTCACTTCTCACTGATTATGGGCAGTTAATGTGTCATGGAATAAGACTCATTCATTATCATCTTCAGTAGTGCAGTCATGGAGAAGTTACTTATATTCTAGTAAATAACCACACTCATGTTTATTCAAGCAGCCCAAATCAATCACAGTGTGTCACACATACATACAAACACCTAGCAGGAGTGAGGCTTCTTAATCACATCTTCAGTGAGATCATCACTTCTATAGCTATGCAATGTCCAGAAGGTGCTGTTATATGAAAGTTCTCCCAACCATGGGCTCTTGTGGTCTTCTGCCATGGTCTTTTGATTCAAAGCACTGATGTCCTGTACCACACAAATCAGAAGTCTCAAGAGGTTTGTAAATTATTAGAGTCTGATAAAAATGTCTATATTATTGTTATTATTATTATTAATCCATATAGCCATCATCATTGTCATTAATAGGACTAGGACTTTTGGATTCTTATGTACCATGTGTGTGTCTGGTTACCTCTAAAACTATGGAAAGTGTTGGATCCACTGTAACTGGAGTTGCAAATGGTTTTGAGCCACTCTGTGAGTGCTGGGAGTTGAATGTCAGTGCCCTGGAAGAGCAGCCAGTGCTTTGACCACTAAGCCATCTCTCTAGCTCCACAGCCAATGTCAGCAGTAGAAAAATGATTGTCATAGCTGTGGAATTCCTCTCTGAAATTCCTCTTCAGGGTTTGCTAGTATTTTAATCATTGTATTTTAATCAAAACAATAATTTTTAGAACTCCATTTGGAGAGCTGTTTTCCATTGTTTCTTCTAAGATTTAATATGAAAAATTTCAATATTCAGTTATAGTCTCTTTAGCACAAGAATTGTGTTTTCCCATCATGGTTTTCATTCCTCTCTTGACTCTCATCTGTTCTCTCATAATCATGGTGTCACTTTTCAAATGACTGAAAGTAGAATAGTAGCTGCTCTATAGAAAAGGCAACACCTTATAACTGTGACCAGACTGAGTTCATTTTTTTAAGCTGATTCATTTATTTTTTATATTGTAATAATTCACACAAAAAAGGTCCAGAAAAGCATGCTGAATAAGCTAAGTTAACATACATGTGAATCCTCTATTAGCTAGGTACCAAGAGCAGGTTCATGCCTCAACATCTCTTGATGCTAAAGCTCACGGGCACAGTATTTTTAAAGAATAAAATCACAAAGATCACAATTTACAACAATGTTAGATAAGGGTCAAAGTAACCTTAAAACATTAATTTCTAACAGATCATAATAATAATTTTAGACACTGTATGACTATTACATTTGAGTTTTGCCTTCTTCAGCTGTTTAACTTATGTTAAGTTTGTATAGACATTAATTATTTCAGTTAATAATCTGGACCATGGGAATTCAATTATGTTTCTAGGGTAGATGATATGGGTAGGTAAAACAAAAAAACTTTAATTCAGCAGAAAATCATAAGGATGAAATGGCATGATGGTAGATATTTCAATAATGAGCACATATGTGAGTTTTTGTATGCATCTTATGCATGCAGTCATCAAGGACAATGAGAAAAGGGTGTCAGATTGGTTGGAAATAGAGTTACAAGCTTCTGTAATAGGTCAAGTGGGTGCTGAGAATTGAGACTATGGACTATACAGAAGCAATAAGCACCCTTGACCTCACAGCCACTACTGGGGCTGAGCCCCAGTAACTAAGCTCCTTAAAATTTTTCAACCAAAGTTACATTTATTTTTTTATTATTTTTCCACTAAATCTTTTCTTGCTGTTTCAATCAGAATCATCATTATGCCTTTTGAACTATCTCCAGAGATCTGTCCATTAGGAATATTACACTGGGTGAGGTAGGCTGCCTCTTTGGTCTACCTACTAGGTTTCCTGAGAATCAAAACTAGTTTGAGCTCTGGGAATACATGCTGACCATGCTGAACAACTTAGTGTAAGCTTACTCCAAAAGCAAAAACTAGGCCAGTAACACAACTCATTGGGTAGCCAACTTTATGCAAGCCTGGGAACCTGAGGTTGAGCCCTGGAATCCACATAAAAGTGGAAGGAGATAACCAATTCCACCAAGTTGCTCTGTGACCTCCACATGCTCTGTGGAGTCCCTGTTCCTTATAAATGAAAAGTACACAAATATCTTTTAAAACCCCACTCAGTTGATATGAGATCCTTTTATTACTTTAAGAGTTTTGTAGTTTCTGAATATAAATGGTAATGGATATTTAATTTATCAGTAACTACACAAATTATGATAAGAGATATGTTCACTGGTAATAATATCAATCACTCTCAATACAATATAGAAGGGAAAAAAGTAAGCAGCATCCTCTCAGTTCAGTAAAAAAAAATCTTTAATTTAAAATCCATCATTAT
This sequence comes from Apodemus agrarius, assembly GCA_964023405.1. Lineage (NCBI taxonomy): Eukaryota > Metazoa > Chordata > Mammalia > Rodentia > Muridae > Apodemus > Apodemus agrarius. The sequence goes on from OZ030006.1 coordinate 161,684,569, forward strand.
TAGCCTTTTGACTATGATTGAGAGTGAAGGTTATAAACTCAACAAATAAGAGACATTTTGGTTTTAATAATTAAATAAATTATACTTGTGAAATAGATATCATATATTAAATTCACAGCTGTATAATTTCTTAGATGAACAGTCACCAGGAATGAATAAATTTTCATGCAGGTAATAACAGTGATGATTCTTCTTTACTGAATCATTAATTTTGTGTAAAAATAAATTTTAAAAAGTCAGAAATCATAAAGTCATCATTAGAGGTCACATTTTTCATTGTAGAGTTAGAATTAGCCAAAATTAGAACAGGGCAAAGAGATGAAAATGTATTGTTACAGGAAGAAAAACAAAGAGCCATGAGCAGATGATGACCTTCAATTGTCAAACAGAAAGCTTAATAGACAACATCATACACAAGCTAATTCTACACTGTCTGAGAAAAGAGGATGGAGATTCAAATAAATAGGAAATGATACAAGACTTTAGGAGTGGTTCTCCATCTCTCTAGTGTTTGGAACCTTTAATACAGTTCCTCATGTTGTAGTGACCCCTTAAAATTATTTTGTTGCTACTTCATAACTGTAAATTTGCCACTGTTGTGAATTATAATTTAATTTTCCTATATTCAGGACATCTTCAATAGAACCCCTGTGAAGGTGTCATTCATCCCTTAATGGGGTCACAACCCACAGACAGGAAACCATTGCTTTAGAGTTACAAACTTCCTAAAATGATGTATAAAAGTCTCCAGGGAATCCAGTAGAATAAACCCACAAATGTTTAAAATGCAAGATTCCTTATGGCTAATGTTTTATCTGTTATGGCCTTCAGACTGTTACTTCCATATCAGAGTGCCTTCCTTTCTTGCCAATGCTTTGTATGTGCCTCAGAGAGACAGGGCAAACATGTATGACCCTCAGCAAAACCTTTATTATCTAAATATTTTACTTACAGGGTGTTCTGTATTGTAATGCCATATTCCCATAACCAGGACCTGTTAGTTCCATTTATTTTGAGGAGAATCCACCCATCCATTTCAAACAATATCAAATTTTCCTGTTGAGTACAGAAAAATCACCACCCATAAGTGAGTATAGAATCCTAATTCTTTTTCTTTTCTTTTTGCTGCCTAAAAACAATTAAATTTTTTGAATTTGTATATGTTTTTAATATTTGAGACAGAAATTCATCACATAGCCCAAACTGACCTAGAGACTCACTAATGTAAACCAAACTGGTCTCAAGTTCATGGAGGTCCTCCTGTCTCAGCTTCTCAAGAAGGTGATGTTACTTGTGGTAGGTGAAATGTCCCTTCCTTACTGAATAGCAGCTTTGGTCCTGCTGCATAGAGCATGCCAGCTGGAGCTCATTTTCTGTTTTTGTTTTCTTGTAACATTTAGCCTTAGAAAATGCTGGAGAGCCCTCTGTATGTTCTCACTAAGGATAATAGTAAATCGCCATGAGCAGGTGTCACATGACCTCCAGAACATTTAGTCTGTCAAATCCTGATCTTCATGGCTAGTATTTCCAATGCCACCAGTTCCATAGAGACAGAAAAGCGTGAGTGTGTGACTTACCAGCTCTGCTTTGGAGTCTATGATCACAAGATGAGAATTCAGTTCCTCACAGGCAAACTTACTCTCTGCCCAGGTTTTGGTTCCATGAAAACCATGATAGAAATTGTTTCCAAAACCAATCCAGTCACAGGAACAAAGATCACAGGAGGAGTCTTGGAAATGCACAGGTATAAATTGGGGGCTCAGCACCAGAATGACTATTAGTATGATTGCTAGGCTTTTGTGAGACTTGATTCCTACATAGAGAGAAAAGGTTCATAAGTGCTTTTATTGGTTCCTAGATTGATGCAAGGTGCAAGGATGTTTTGTCAGTCTCTTGCCCACGAGTCTTAAGAAGTAATGAGTAATTTTTAAACAATCTTTTCCTGACAGCAATTAATGATACAAGTTTTTGTTTTAAGTTTTACTCTACAAAATCAATAAAAAATTGAGGTCAAGCAGTGAAACTAAGATTAAGTTCAGAGTGAAGCTACGAGAAGCCCCCTTGCTCCAGTTAGCTTAGAGAGGAATTTGTGCTAAAACTGCTGAGTTTAACCAAGCAGCCAGAATTCAGAAAGAACTAGAAAGGGTAAGTTTATTCAGCAGTAAACCTCTGAAATGACAATTACATCAGGTAAATAAAAGTTACTTTTATAGTATATTTTCACCCATTGTTTTGCTAATAATAATCATGTTAAAGAAAGTAGACAAATACTAAAAGTCTAGTATTTTATGAGATATAGCTCATATATCTTAAATAACTCACAGTGCTTATTTTATGTTGTTTCAAAGTTTTCAGCCATTTTAATGAATGCGCTTCAAATGTCTTACCACATTATTTCTGAGTATGTCTCTATTAGTACTTGAGGAGGTTGGGAGAACCTCCCCAGCCTACAGACTTCAAAGTTATGTTTGGCCAGCAAAGACTTCTGGTATGTTAATCAGGAAGGATACTGCAGTGAAGATACCTCTGGTTACCACCTGTCCAGTTCAGTCTATGTACTGTCATAAATATCAGAAACAACAGTCTTCAAGTTCAAATGATCCTTCCAGCTGGCAGATTCCAATTTAGATAATAAAACACTACTCTAATGTGTTATTGTCTTTTTGTTCTTTTTTTTCATTGTACTTTTAATAGTACTTTGTCTTTATCTTCTATTTTTTTAAAAATACAAGCAAAATAAAATACAACTCTTAAATGGTATTATCATTACCCTATTGCATTTATTTCACTTTGTCTATGGATTCTTTGTTCTTATTGGAAAATCTTTTTAAAGTTATTGCTATTTTCCTGCACCCTTATGATGTTAGTTTCCTTTTTTGTTGTCATTTTCGCTCTTGTATTTAAGCTTGCTTCTCCACCAATTTCCCCTTTTCATACATTTTTAAGTGTCTTATTAATTTGCTATTTCTGCATTTTCTCCAGATAATTTTAATTTTATAGCACATTCTGCATTATCTTGGTCATTTTACTATCTTTGGTCACTGAAGACTTATTAGTGAGCTTAAAAATATTTTTGCTGTAACTATAGAATTTTCCCTTTCCTCTATTAGTCGTTCTGGGTTTTATGTCTTCAATAATGGGCTGCTCACTAAGAAGACCCCCAAATGAGATGCGAAGACATCTAAACCAATGATGTACAATCACAACATGGAAGCTCAAGAAATGAGAAAGCAATGGAAAATATCATCTCCAAAGAGCATGACTCCTTCATTGCTGAGCTTAAAGATAGGGACATGGTGTCATGGTATTGTTATTTCTTGTTGGTGATCATGGAACAGAGGTCACCATGGAATGCTGTAAGCTCTATCTCTGCTGTATGGTAACTAAAAAAAGCAAAAGCCAAGAGTAATGCAGGAATCCATGGTTATGTCACTGAACTTGGTCAAATTACCCTCATGAGGTGGTGAGCACTCTACACTTCATTGCCTTATGCTGAGCATGGTCTCTGCATGCTTGACTATAAAGGAAGGGGAGTGTTGGCAGAGGGGAAGATTCCAGTGTTTCCAGTGACTGTTGTCAATACTAAGGTAGGACTTTCCAATGATACAGTTGTCCTTACTCACCAATGTTCCTAAAGTAACCCAATAAGCACAATGATATACCAAAATAGATTTCAATAAAATTATATCTTTGTTTTTTCAGTGTCCTTTGTGAAGTGTTTAGATGTATAGATGTTTTATTACATTTTTGATGAATAATAATGCCCCCAAATGAATAAAATGTCAGAAAAACTGTTCAACAGTCTACTTGTAAAATAATCAGTGACTTAAAAGAGATTAGTAATGAGTGATATAATACAATCAAATCATGACCTTGAGAAAGCAATCAACAATATAAATGAAAAAATATTATAGAAGAAAATGTCACAAAAAGTTTAAGTTTCTAAAAACTCCACAATTATGTAAATAAATAAAAATGTTGGAAAGACCCTGGTGAACAAAAAACAAAATGAAACAAAACAAACAAAAACAAAAACAAAACAGAACAAAAAGCCACCATGAAAATATCACCAGTAAATGAAAACAAATAGAAAAGAAAATGAACTGAATAAAGATGAGGGGCCTGGTCAAGAAGTACCACATTCACTACTACAATGCATGTCGGCAATCAATGGGACTGTAACTACAACTTTCGTAAACTCTGTGAAAGAGAGACAAAAGCTACGTATTTGTGGGTAGAAGGATTAGAGAAAAATAAAATAAGGCATAGGAAAATAAGGCATAAAATGTATTCAATTAAATTGTAGCAGAAATGTTCACGAAGAATAAAAAATGGATGCCTAAGGACAAGAACCATTTAGAGCCCCAAATATACTTGAGTAGAGAATTCCTTTGTGGAATAATGTAATGATGATATAAAGAATACAATATAGTGAAATTATTTTAAAAATCAGTGAGGAAAAACACAACAGCAAAATCTTAAAATGTGATTTCAATAGAAATCCTCAAAGTGAAGAAAGTGTGAGATAAGAGAGTTAAAATCCTAATAATAAATAACTGTTAGCCAACTAAGGTTGTGGTATTCACCGAAGGTATCTGTCAAAATCAATTGGGAAATTTTATGTATCTCAGGGCAAATTCCAGCTAAAAAAATTTGTGATGATCAAATTAGTATTACAAAAAATACATAGAGATTGTAAGCATGGAGGTGTAAGAAAAGAGTTAACAGACAGAGGCAGGAAAGAATATGTTTCATGATCTGTATAAGTGGGATAAATCAACTACAAAAGAGTCCATCATGTTTCATATAATCCACAAAACAACCAATATAACTAAAGTTTGGGGCAATAAGCAGTAATCCAACTAATTAGATAAACAGCTAGCAAAATTACAGAAAGTAGGAATATTTAAAAACATTTCTACAGCTCTTTGTATATGTTTGTGTGTGCATGTGCATGTGTGTATGCACATGTTTATGTGTATACTTGTGGATATCAGAAGACAGCCTCAAGTATCATTTGGTGGCTTCTCCTACCTTGGTTTTGTGTGCATTTTTGTTTATTTATAAATTTTCATTGTGGCTTTTGTGTTTCTTTGTTTACTTTTGAGACAAGATCTTTCACTGACCTATATGTCACTAAGAAGTAAACTCTCTTTCAACCATTACAACATTAGGATTATAAAAGAGACCTTGCCTTGCTTCTTGACATGGATTATGGGAATCAAACTAAATTATTCAAGATTGAAGAGCAAGCACTTTACTGACCCAGCTATATCCAAGGATATTTGTTTGTCATTTTCCTTACTTAATGCCTAAGTGTAGAATTGCTTGGTTGTCAGCAAACTCTTCTGACATAGCATCCTGGCTATATTTTGACATGCCAATCTTTTCACATTAAGCCACACTCATAGTATGAAGTATTAATCCTTTGGTTTTTGATTTGCATTTGTCTTTGGTTAATTCTAATTCATTTGATATTATTTTCAGTTTATGTGAACAAGGGGAAAATAATGTGAATGGTTCGTATTTATATTCACTATACTTATATTTCACATTTTTGAAAAAACAGTATTCATTTATATTTATAATACTTTAGATTTTCACATTCTACTATGTTATTCTCCATCCTTTCCTGAGGAAGAGAATTGCACATAGAACACTGCATTTGTTCATTGTTCTCAGTGAAGTCTGTGGATCTAAGGAAAAGTATACCCCAATAATCAAAAGTGCCAGAAATAAATAGTACAAAGTTCATATTTACCATCACTCTTAAAACACAGAGGATCAAGAAGGGAGATCTTTCTGCTTTGCTTTTCTCCTCTAGAAAATACTGCAACAAAAATTGCATCAGTAATAGGTAGTATTTAGCATACATTTGCCAGAACAATATCATATTTAATCTTCATAGTGAGTTACTATAACAATAGAATGCTGATTATAAGAAGAACAAATTCTTTTTATAGTTACTTATAGCTTGGAATCAAGAAGCCCACTTTTATAACCAAAATAATGAATGAGATTGCTAGGATGAGAGTTAGCATTCTCCATGTTTTCAACCAGGGATCTAGACACGACAGAGAGAATACAGATTTCTCACTTCTAAGGCTTGAAGACCATTTATTCTCACTCTCCCAAGTCTACATAACACTGTCTAATTTTCCAGAGGTCAATCCTGAAGTTTATTGGTGTCATTGACAGCCCAGTTCTTTGTGCTCCAATGTCCTTCATGTCAACTCCCTGTTGTTTTTCTTTTTCCATATTGAAGTTCAGGGTTGGTTACCACACTTGTGTGACCCCTCTTCCTATTTTAATATACTTTATTTCTACTTCTTCCTCATTGTAAATTCATGTCCCCTTGTCCTGATCCTTTCTTTGGTGAAATCTTGCAAGTTGCTTCTCTCTGATAAACATTTTCTCTCAGTAGTTTCTCCCTGCAACCTTTCCTTCTTTCATCAGTCCCTCCTGGCCACCTGTGGCTCCACATTAGAGATCAGCAGCTTAAATACAATGTCTTTATGGATAAGTGTCTTCTGACTTTCAGTGCGCAAATCAATAGTGAGAAACCTTTTTTCTCATGGATGATAAAGTTACTAAACTACACAATCATTTAAACTAAGAATCTTGTTACCCTATATCCTAGTACCATTCAACCTCTAAATTTTAATGCCATTATTTCACTAAGTATGAAATTCTGTAAGTTTTACTTCTAAAATATTTTTAAACTTTTTCTATAATGTGCCATGTGTTTGTGGAGCTGAATTAGGCTGAATAGTATTTTTTAAAAATCAATAATTACTTTTAAAATAACATGGGGATAAATAGAAACAATACAACTTACATACAATTACATGTTCCATCAAGTAATACAATTCTATTGAGAAGTGAGTCAATGATGTTGTACGGGTAATAAACAGAGACTCTTTAAGCACTAATATACTTCATGGTAATATCTTTAAATAGTTAAAGTGCTAAAAAGACAGACATTTTGGGTAGTGGCATGATTTAATGGTTTTGGGGAAGTAAAAACCCACATGCAAGAGTTGAGATCTAGCCTTGACAAAACAGATACAAAATATGTTACCATACCTGTTCCTTTGCCCATATTGCACGCTGTCCTGAGCTGGGGATGCAATGCTCTGGGAGATTTCAGTTCCTGTTTTTTCTGTTCTTCTCTCCACACAGTAGATCTCTAGTCTGTTTTTGAAGGTCTCTGCTTCTCTTGAAATGTGGAAGATTTTGTTTCTATGTTAATAATTTCCTGCTTGTTCATTCCATGTTCATTTTGCTTTTTCTTGTGCATCTTTTATTTTATGTTGTTCTGAAAAGACTGGAATGTTTTCCTCTCAGTCTTGGTAACTTGCCTCTACTGCTCTTCCACCTCTTCCATGCAATGAAAACACAAAGAAGAGTACAATTCTCACTTCCTATTGTACCAGTGAGAGATGCCTTAGTTCTGATGTCGTCTATGCAGAGTGAACAATGTATTCATGACGATAAAAATGAGTGCACACTAACAAGGAAAACCTTGTCAAATGCATAATATGTTATTCATTGAATCTATCACGTACACACACACACACACACACACACACACACTTACACATGTGCACACAAACACACATTAGTTTATTTCAAGGAGTGCTGTGAGTATAAAAATATTGCTGATCAAATATTTATAAGTAATAGTTATATAATTTTATAAGCGGAGGAATGAAAATATTGACAACTTTAAGAGTAACCGACTAAATAATAATAGTGATAAAACCAGAAGGGAAGCTAGATAAAATTCCATCTCACATAGATTTGCATTACTAATTTCATATAGTAGCCAACCACAAACTTTAAATAAACCAAAATGGTAAATATAAAGAAAGACATGATAAAAGACTGAAAAGAATAGATAAATTGTTTAAGCTTTAGATTTACACAGATGAGGAAAAGTGTTTAAATACATTTTGTTAATAATAAAAGTATATACAAAAGAAAAAATGAAGAAATTCTATCATTAAAGAAATGAAAATCAAAAAGAGACAACGTATGGTGCAGAGACTGAAGTAAAGGCTATCCAGAGACCATACTACCTGGGGATTCATCCTATAAACAGTCACCAAAACCCGACACTACTATGGCCAACAAGAAGTATATACCAAAAGGAGCATGCCATGGTTGTCTCCAGGAGGTCCTTACAAATACAGAGGCAGATGCTAGCAGCCAACCATCGGTCTGGGCATGGGGTACCCAATGGAGGAGCTTGAGGGTGGTCCAAAGGAGCTCACGGTGTTTACAGCCCCATGGGAAGAACAACAAATCTGGCCACTAAGACGTCCAGGACTCCCAGGGACTAAACCATCAATCAAGGGGTACACATGGTTCCAGCCAAAAATGTGGCAAAGGAATGCCTTGTTGGGCATCAGTGGGAGGAGTAGTCCTTGGCCAGATGAAGGCTCAAGAAATGCCCCAAGAAAGGGTAATGGAGGGGGGTAGGAGGGAGTGGGTCAGGGGCATATACATGGAGGCAGGAGGTGGGAGGGGGGTTTGAGGGTTTTGGGGGAAGGGGGAATAGGGAAAGGTTTTACCATTGGAAAAGTAAATGAAGATTATATTCAATAAATAAAAATTTTAAAAAAGCACTATAATATGTCATTCTCATCTAGAAAATCATCTGTAATTGCACATGTAGGAGAGCATGCAGGAAAGCAAAATGAGTATCCTTGGCATCTGCAACTATATTAGGTAATAACTATATTATCCATATTTCCAGGAAAGAATATGCCAGATAATGCAGAAAGCTAAATCATGTGTGCTCCACTGATCAAACCACTATAAACGCTGAGAAATGGCAGTCTACCTATATATTGTTTGATAATTGAGAAGATTGACAGTTGTTGAAAATGAGAAGTAGGAAAGGCTGGAGCTTAGAAATTCATTACATTTAGGAAGAGACCATCAGAACTGAGGTAAAATCTTAGAAGTGTTTCCTGAGAGCACATAGATGATGTGGTCAAGTATGTACTTCTAGCTGTCAGCTGAACTTGGTAGTGTAAGGGTCACCCAGATTGTATTAAAATTGAAAGCATGAAGGAGTCATATAGAGCATCTGAGGCTTGGAGCTGTGAGAAGCCTAGGAAGGCTGTTGTCTGAGGTTATATCCTCAGTAGCAACAGAAAACTTCAGCCTTTTAGGGATATTAGTACAATGACCAACAAGAACAGCAACAGTTTTGGAGTGGATCCCACCTGAACTTAGAGGACAAGCTTTGTGTGTTGCCGACATCAGAGTAGCAAAGTGAGTCAAATCTTTTAGAGGCACCCAGCAGATTGGGAATGAGTTCCAGACATTGAACATTGAGTTATACTGTTGGAGATTGGTTTAGCTTTATTCAGATTATGTTTTGACTTACCTCTTACCTATAGACAAACATCAGATGGAGCTAGGAAACTGTTGTTCAAGATTTGGCAGAAGGATTGAGGAACCCAGAAAGGGTTAGAGGAACAACTAATCTGCATCTTTGAGGGCTCCCAAAAACTGAACCAGCAATGAAGTAGAATACAAGAACTGGACCTAACCCCTGCACATATCACATATGTAGCAGATATGCATCCAGCATGATCTTCATGCAGGTCTTCCAGCAATGGGAGTGGGGGCTTTCCCTGACTGTGTTGGCTGCCTATGGCATTTTCTTAATTACTGATTTATGAGGAGGGCCCAGCCCATTATGGGTGGTCCTAAATTCTATAAGAAAGCAGGATGAGTAAGTGATGAGGAGCAAGCCAGTAAGTAGCACGCCTCCAGGACCTTTGCATCAGCCCCTTGCTCCAGATAACTGCCCTGCTTGTGTTCCTATCATGATTTCTGTGATGTAGAAGCATATGCTCAATAAATCTTTTTCTCCCCCTGCCACCAAAAAAAGAAAGACTGAGGACAAAAGAAGTAAGCCAACCCCAAGACAATGGGACTTATCAGTCTATTGCTTATAGAAAGATCACATTTCATGACTCCATAAAAACTATATCCCCTTAAACTATCCCTTCAGATGACCTGAATGAAATGTGATGTAATATCCAAAAATGACAGCTCTCTGAAACATAAATGAAGCAACTGAATAAAAGCAACTGTAATCATCCACTGGAAGAGTCAAACTAGATATTAGATCTCTAGTCCTGCCTCATTTGGGCTGTTCTCAACACTGGGAACAGTTGTCAGTCTCCACCCATTATCTCCTTTCTATACAGCTGGATGACTCTGTGACTCTCTATAGAGATAGGATGAGTCTGGGAGTTTCTTTGAAAACCTCTACCAACACTCTACACTGTACTGAACCTCTTTGATCCTTACTCACTTAGTAAAACTGCAATTCATTATGAAATTATATCTTGTCTGAGAAGCCCAGTGCTTGTAGAATAGAGATGATTTACTCTGATAAGAATTTAAGGTCATCAAACTGAAAAATTTGTATTGACTCTGACAAGAATCCTGTTATAAAATTTCTGTTCATTATACTCTCACAGGTCTGAAGTTCATTTTCTTTGCTGTTCTCAGTATTGTCAAATCTGTCTATTCTGTTATTATCTTTCATTCTTAATGGATGAGTCATCAGAGGGAAATATGAGCCTGCAGGATATTAGATGTACATACTCTTAGCTGCTCCCTGCATGTTTCTATGTCAAGCTTTGTTTCTCTCCTCTCAGTAAATTGTGCTGTTTCTCTGAAATTGTCAATCTCTTCTCATCTGAAACCATCATACCTGTCTGTCAGAATTCACAAATAGTTTCTACACTAATCTTCCTTTTAAAATCCCATCCATAGTTGTTGTCTTAGGCATTGTTCAAATGCCATGAAGAGATACCACACTCAATGCAGCCCTTGTAAAGGAAAGCATTTAACTGAATGCTTGCTTACAGTTTCAGAGGTTCAGTCCATTATCATTACAGCAGAAAGCATGGCAGCTGGAGATGCAGCTTTGAGTTACATCCTGATCCATAGGCAGTAAAGAGATAGAGAAAGAGAAAGTGAAAGTAAGCGTAAGTGAGACAGACAGAGACAGAGACAAAGGCAGAGACAGAGACAGAGACAGAGACAGAGACAGAGGCAGAGGCAGAGACAGAGACAGAGACAGAGACAGAGACAGAAACAGAAAGCATGCCCGAGTCTGGTATGGGCTATTTGAAACCTCAAACCCCAAACCCACCTCATCCCAGTTGACACACTTTCTCCAACAAGGCTGTACCTATTCCAGTAAGGGCATATCTCCTAATTCTTTTAATCCTTCTCAAACACGGTTGCTCTCTGGTGCCTAAACACTCAAATAATATTAGCCTATTTTGGGGCTGTTCTCACTCAAGCAATCATAGTTTTATTGTCCATCATCTTAAAGATGCCAGGTGACTTCTACCCTTTCCTGATGTAAAATCCCTACATTTTCCACTGTCTTCTTTCTCTTATTGTCCTAAACAAAAAGCTATGTGGCTTCTGTTTCACACAACCCATTGCAGGTGAGCTCCTTTCTTGTTAACACCAATGGAAAGACAATAGAGAAAAACAGCACAATCTTTTGCTATATATATGTAAGTACCCAAATTTCTTTTCATAAGACTCGGGCAAAACTTAAAATTGTTACTGGAGTCTTTTTGATGTAGTAACATTAGCTACATATAAATCTGAGATTTTAGTTATATTTACTTTATCTATGTGCATGAATTTGGCAAATATATATATATATATATATATATATATGCATGTATTCACATGTCTGATGCTTTTGAAGGTCAGAAGAAGGTGTTGTAATCCCTGAAAATGGAAATATAGCAGTGACCAGGATTGTGAGTGCACGGAATTGAACCCAGGCCTTCTGCAAGAGCAACAAGTGCTCTTAACCACTGAGCGATCTCTCTGCCCCTACAAATCTCTTTTTATTTTTCCTCCCCACCTCATGTTATTAAGACTAAAATTTTTATATATATTCATTAACTGTTTTTTGCATTATGATTATTCTTAATTTTATTTTTTCTTTATATTAGGATAAAAGCAAATTATATATTACATTTACATTAACAAATTATGCTATATTTTTTCTATTTACTTTTGTCTTGAGATTTAACCTCTCATATGTTTTTGTGTTACATAGAATCATTTAATTTCAACATGAATGTCTCTTGCTAATCATGTAAAGCTGTAACAAGTTTCCCAGGTTTTGTTTTGCAGAACTTTTACACTTATCCTAATATTTGAAGAATAGTATACTTTGAGAATAGTATACATGCATACCATCTATTCTGGTCATATTTATCTCAGAACTCCTCCCACTAGTTGCTCCAAGAACCACCCTCTTGCCTCACCCTACAAACTTTGAGTCTTCTTTCTTTCTTTATTTTTTTTTACTTTTTATAACCTACAGATTCCAGTTCATGCTATTTACATATTCATGGGTATGGAGATCTCCATTGAACATGGCCAATCTACCAGTGGCACACTCTTATTTTTTAGGGATATTATACTGAGTTGTTTCTACATTTTTAATCCCAGCATTCTGGCCATAGAGACAAAGGGATCTCTGTGAGTTCAAGACCAACCTGTTCTATATAGTGAGTTCCATTATAACTGAAGCTATACACAGTGTTGCTGTATCAAGATAAACCAAACACCACAGTGAAGCAGGGGAGGGAGGGATAGAGAGGGAGGGGAAGAGGGAGAGGGAGAGGGAGAGGGAGAAATATTTGGTTTGTTGTTATTGTTGTTTTGTTTTGTTTTCTGGCCCATAAAATTTCTGCAGAAAAATGTACTGATGATATTGTGGGGTTTCCCTTCTATGAGATGAATTATGCTTCTCACGAAATATTTAATTTTATTTGATTTTTAACAATACTGTTTGGCTGTGTTTTTGTTTGTTTGAGACAGCATAGTTGTTAGAGGATTGGAACTTCCTAGCCTTAGTCCCTCAAATATCTACCAGCCTCTGTCATTGTGTTTCATAGGTGAATCCTAGTGATTGAGAAAATCTTGGCAGCCATTCATTTCAGGAATTCAATTTTGTGTTCCCTCATTCCTTTCTTATCCATCTCTAATTGATTTTATATGACAGATATACAAAAGACCCTCCTATATTCTGCATAGATGAATTTTGTCTAATCTATTCACTGAAAATTAGAATCAAAGAACAGAGCAAAACATTAAGTGCAGCATTTAAAAAAAAAACAGGGCTCAGAACCATCCGGCGGCGGCGGCAGAACCAGGTACCCGAGACAGCCCAAGCTTAAGACCTTCGGGGACTCAGGCCTGGAGTGGGAGTTGGGCACAGAATAGCGGGTGCACTCTGCACTCGCGCGCGGGGCGGACCCCGAGTTCCCTGCAGGCAGCTGCCATATTGCCTGCAGCTTCCCGCCCAGCTGGTGGTGGGGAAGCCGGAGGGTCACCCAGCGTGCCAGGTGCTCAGAACCATCCGGCGGCGGCGGCAGAACCAGGTACCCGAGACAGCCCAAGCTTAAGACCTTCGGGGACTCAGGCCTGGAGTAGGAGTTGGGCACAGAATAGCGGGTGCACTCTGCACTCGCGCGGCGGACCCCGAGCTCCCTGCAGGCAGCTGCCATATTGCCTGCAGCTTCCCGCCCAGCTGGTGGTGGGGAAGCCGGAGGGTCACCCAGCGTGCCAGGTGCTCAGAACCATCCGGCGGCGGCGGCAGAACCAGGTACCCGAGACAGCCCGAGCTTAAGACCTTCAGGGACTCAGGCCTGGAGTGGGAATTGGGCACAAAATAGCGGGTGCACTCTGCACTCGCGCGCGGGGCGGACCCCGAGCTCCCTGCAGGCAGCTGCCATATTGCCTGCAGCTTCCCGTCCAGCTGGTGGTGAGGAAGCCAGAGTCAGCCAGTGTGCCAGGTACCCAGACCCAGCCGGAGGCCGAACCAGCCTCCCATCCAGCCAGTGGCAGGGAAGCTGGAAACTGGACCCAGCCAGCTTCCCAGCAGCTTGGGACCAGCAGGCGGAACCAGATAACTGAGATATCCCATCTTTAAGACCCCTGGGGAAACAGGATATCAGACAGCGAACCCTGAGCAGGAGCAGTGCAGAGCAGCCGCCCAACAGGCGGAACCAAATACCTGGGATATCCTGAGGTTAAGACCTCGGGGGACTCAGGCCACCCGTCAGCAATCTGTGAGCAAGACCCCCGCAGGACAGTGATTCAGGTATCCCAGTCATTGGGAAATAGCCTTACAACCCCACAGGAGGGTCGAGTACCAGCTAGTATCTACAGGACCAACTAACACCAGAGTTAACCAGATGGCAAAAGGCAAACGTAAGATCGCTACTAACAAAAATCAAGGCAATATGGCGGCATCCGAACCCAGTTCCCCAACAGCAATAAATATTGGATACCCCGAAACACCAGAAAAACAAGACTCAGATCTAAAATCACTGGTCAGGATGCTGATAGAGGAACACTTAGATAAATCTCTTAAAGTAATACATGAGAAAATAGATCAAAAGCTAGAAGCCATTGCAAGACAAACACAATTAAATCCCAGATATCTCAACACACCAGAAAAACAAGACTCAGATCTAAAATCACTGGTAAAGATGCAGATTGAGGATCACTTAGATAAATTTCTTAAAGTAATAGAGGAGAAAATAGATCAAAAACTAGAAGCCCATACAAGGCAGACACAAAAATCACTTAAAGAAATCCAGGAGAATATAGAGCAAAAAGTGAATCCCAATACGGGGGAGAAACAAAAATCACCCAAAGAAATACAAGAGAACATGGGTCAACGAGTAGAAGTCATAAAGGAGGAAACACAAAAATCCCTTAAAGAATTACAGGAAAACACAAACAAGCAACTGAAAGATCTGAGCAAAACCATACAAAATCTAAAAACAGAAGTAGAAACAACTAAGCAATCGCAAAGGGAGACAATGTTGGAGATAGAAAACCTTGGGAAGAAATCAGGAGTCATAGATGCAAATATCAACAATAGAATACAAGAGATAGAAGACAGAATCTCAGATGCTGAAGATACCATAGGAACCATGGATTCAACAATTAAAGAAAATGCAAAATGCAAAAAGCTGGTAACCCAAAACATTCAGGAAATCCAGGACACAATGAGAAGACCAAACCTAAGGATTATAGGGATAGATGAGAATGAAGATCTACAACCTAAAGGGCCAGCAAATATCTTCTACAAAATTATGGAAGAAAATTTCCCCAACCTAAAGAGAGAGATGCCCATGAATATACAAGAAGCCTATAGAACCCCAAATAGACTGGACCAGAACAGAAATACTTCCCGTCACATAATAGTCAAAACCCCAAATGTACTAAACAAAGAAAGAATATTAAAAGCAGTAAGAGAAAAAGGACAAGTAACATACAAAGGAAGACCTATCAGAATTACACCAGACTTCTCACCTGAGACCATGAAAGCTAGAAGATCCTGGGCAGACCTTATGCAGACCCTAAGAGAACACAAACTTCAGCCAAGACTACTATACCCAGCGAAACTCTCAATTGCCATAGATGGGGAAACCAAGATATTCCACGACAAAACCAAATTTGCAAGATACTTATCTACAAACCCAGCCCTACAAAGGATAATTGGGGGAAAATACCAACACAAGGGGGGAAACAACACCCCAGAAGAAACAAGATAGAAACCCCATCTCATCCAACCCAAAAGAAGAGAACCACTCAAATACAAATAATAATAACAATTCCCAAAATGTCAGGAAGTAATAATTACTATTCCTTAATATCTCTTAATATCAATGGACTCAATTCCCCAATCAAAAGACACAGACTAACAGACTGGATACGGAAACAGGACCCTACATTTTGCTGCATACAGGAAACACATCTCAGTGTCAAAGACAAACACCACCTTAGAGTAAAAGGCTGGAAGACAGTTCTACAAGCAAATGGTCCCAGGAAACAAGCTGGAGTAGCCATTCTAATATCAGATAAAATCGACTTTCAACCTAAAGTCATCAAAAGAGACACAGAAGGTCACTTCCTGCTTGTCAAAGGGAAAATCCACCAAGAAGAATTCTCAATACTGAACATCTATGCACCAAATGCAAGGGCACCCTCATTCGTAAAAGAAACTTTACTAAAGCTTAAAGCACACATCGCACCTAACACAATGATTGTAGGTGACTTCAACACTCCACTCTCCTCAATGGACCGATCAGGAAAGCAGAAACTAAACAGGGACACAGTGAAACTAATTGAAGCTATGGACCAATTGGATTTAACAGATATATATAGAACATTCCATCCTAAAACAAAAGAGTATACCTTTTTCTCAGCACCGCACGGTACCTTCTCAAAAATTGATCATATAATTGGTCACAAGACAGACCTCAACAAATACAAGAAGACTGAACTAATCCCATGTCTCCTATCGGATCACTATGGAGTAAAAGTGGTCTTCAATAGCAAGAAGAACTACAGAAAGCCCACATACACATGGAAACTGAACAATACTCTACTCAATGACACCCTGGTCAAGGAAGAAATAAAGAAAGAAATCAAAGACTTTTTAGACTTCAATGAAAATGAAGGTACGACCTACCCAAATCTCTGGGATACAATGAAAGCAGTGCTAAGAGGAAAACTCATAGCCCTGAGTGCCTCCAAAAAGAAACTGGAAAGAGCATACACTAGCAACTTAACAGCACACCTGAAGGCGCTGGAACAAAAAGAAGCTAACTCACCCAGGAGGAGTAGAAGAGAGGAAATCATCAAACTAAGGGCTGAAATCAATCAAGCAGAAACAAAGAGAACCATACAAAGAATCAACAAAACCAAGAGCTGGTTCTTCGAGAAAATCAACAAGATAGATAAACCCTTAGCTAGACTAACCAAAGGGCACAGAGATAGTATCCAAATTAACAAAATTAAAAATGAAAAGGGGGATATAACAACAGAAACAGAGGAAATTCAAAAGATCATCAGATCCTACTACAAAGGCCTATACTCAAAACAACTGGAGAATCTGGAGGAAATGGACAATTTCCTAGACAGATACCAAATACCAAAATTAAATCAGCATCAAGTAGACCAGCTAAACAGTCCCATAACCCTTAAAGAAATAGAAGGGGTTATAGAAAGCCTCCCAACCAAAAAAAGTACGGGACCAGATGGTTTTAGTGCAGAATTCTACCAGACCTTCAAAGAAGACTTAACACCAATACTCTTCAAACTATTCCACAAAATAGAGACAGAAGGGACACTGCCCAACTCATTCTTCGAAACCACAATTACACTGATACCTAAACCACAAAAAGATCCAACAAAGAAAGAGAACTACAGGCCAATTTCTCTTATGAATATAGATGCAAAAATACTAAATAAAATTCTTGCCAACCGAATCCAAGAGCATATCAAAACGATCATTCACCATGATCAAGTAGGCTTCATTCCAGGAATGCAGGGATGGTTCAATATACGAAAATCCATCAATGTAATCCACTACATAAACAAACTAAAAGAAAAAAATCACATGGTCATCTCATTAGATGCTGAAAAAGCATTCGACAAAATTCAGCATCCTTTCATGCTAAAAGTCTTGGAAAGAGCAGGAATTCAAGGCCCATACCTAAACATAGTAAAAGCAATCTACAGCAAACCAGTAGCCAACATCAAAATAAATGGAGAGAAACTTGAAGCATTCCCACTAAAATCAGGGACTAGACAAGGCTGTCCTCTCTCTCCATATCTTTTCAATATAGTACTTGAAGTTCTAGCAAGAGCAATCAGACAACATAAGGAAGTCAAAGGGATACAAATTGGAAAGGAAGAAGTCAAACTATCATTATTTGCAGACGATATGATAGTTTACCTAAGCGACCCAAAAAACTCCACCAGAGAACTTCTACAGCTGATAAACAACTTCAGCAAAGTGGCAGGTTATAAAATTAACTCAAGCAAGTCAGTGGCCTTCTTGTACTCAAAGGACAAGCAGGCTGAGAAAGAAATTAGGGAAATAACACCCTTCACAATAGCCACAAACAACATAAAGTATCTTGGCGTAACTCTAACCAAACAAGTGAAAGATCTGTATGACAGGAACTTCAAGTCCCTGAAGAAAGAAATCGAAGAAGACCTCAGGAGATGGAAAAATATTTCTTGCTCCTGGATTGGCAGGATCAATATAGTAAAAGTGGCCATCTTGCCAAAAGCAATCTACAGATTCAATGCAATCCCCATCAAAATCCCAAATCAATTCTTCATAGATCTAGAAAGAGCAATTCTCAAATTCATCTGGAGCAACAAAAAACCTAGGATAGCTAAAACTATTCTCAACAATAAAAGGACTTCTGGGGGAATCAATATCCCTGACCTCAAACAGTACTACAGAGCAATTGTGTTAAAAACTGCATGGTATTGGTACAGCAACAGGCAGGTAGATCAATGGAATAGGATTGAAGACCCAGAAATGAACCCACAGACTTATGGTCACTTGATCTTTGATAAAGGAGCCACAACCATCCGGTGGAAAAAAGATAGCCTTTTCAACAAATGGTGCTGGTTCAACTGGAGGTCAACATGCAGAAGAATGCGAATTGACCCACTCTTATCGCCTTGTACTAAGATCAACTCCAAATGGATCAAGGACCTCCACATAAAACCAGACACACTGAAACTATTAGAAAAGAAACTTGGGAAGACCCTGGAGGACATGGGCACAGGGGTAAAGTTCCTGAACAGAACACCAATAGCTTATGCTCTAAGATCAAGAATGGACAAATGGGACCTCATAAAATTACAAAGTTTCTGTAAGGCAAAGGACACTGTCAGAAAGACAAAACGGCAACCAACAACGTGGGAAATGATCTTCACCAACCCCACATCCGACAGAGGGCTAATATCCAATATATACAAAGAACTCAAGAAGTTAGACCCCAAAGAACCAAATAACCCTATCAAAAAATGGGGCACAGAGCTAAACAAAGAATTTTCACCAGAAGAAATTCGGATGGCCGAGAAACACCTTAAGAGATGTTCAACATCATTAGTCATCAGGGAAATGCAAATCAAAACAACCCTGAGATTCCACCTCACTCCAGTCAGAATGGCTAAGATTAAAAACTCGAGAGACAACAAGTGCTGGCGAGCATGTGGAGAAAGAGGAACACTCCTCCACTGTTGGTGGGATTGCAAAATGGTAAAACCACTCTGGAAATCAGTGTGGCGGTTCCTCAGAAAATTGGGCATGCCACTCCCAGAGGACCCTGGCATACCACTCCTGGGCATATACCCAGAGGATTCCCCTGCATACAACAAAGACACATGCTCCACTATGTTTATAGCAGCCTTGTTTATAATAGCCAGAAATTGGAAGGAGCCCAGATATCCCTCAAAGGAGGAATGGATACAGAAAATGTGGTATATTTATACAATGGAGTACTACTCAGCAATTAAAAATAATGAATTCATGCAATTTGTAGGTAAATGGTTAGATCTGGAAACTATCATCCTAAGTGAGCTAACCCAATCACAAAAGAATACACACGAAATGCAATCACTGATAAGTGGATATTAATGAGCCCAGAAGCCCTAAATACTCAAGGCACAATTAGCAAGTCAAATGACTCTCAAGAAGAAAAAAAGGAGAGAACCCTGGGCCTGTAAAGATTGGATCCAGTATTGTAGACCCAGAACAGAGAAATCGTGTGGGGGGGGAAGAGTGGGGAATAGCATGGGGGGGGGAGAGGAATTATGGGACATATGGTGGGGGGTACCTGGGAAAGGGGAAAGCCTTTGGAATGTAAACAAAGAATATAGAAAATAAAAAAAATGATAAAAAAAAAAAAACAGACTGCAAATGACATTTTCAATTAATCCCCGTTTAATCTTATCTATGTATATAAAATATTTCAAGTTTATAAAGCACAATTACTCTTTTTCTATAACTAACTGAAATGTTAATTCACAAATTATATTATTTCAACCAATTCCTGGACAAATGGACAAAGAGATGCCTTGTTATTGGTGTTGTTCGTGTATCAGAGTAGATGGTAGTCCTTTGTAAATACTAACTATGCCTGGCTTGGTGACCAGAGATGTTTTATTTCTAAAACCCATAAAAATCAAATCAAATCAAATCCAGGCAACACAATGTGGAAGGAGGAAGATAGAGGCCTACAGACCACCATGCCACCCACAGACCTGCCCTCCAGTATATAACACTGGTGAGCTATAGACACCTGATTGGACAAATGCCTGCCAACCATGTGGACAGCCTGCAGCCAGAGCCACCACAGTGTGTGAGTATATGGTGGTCATATGGGAAAGAAAAGCAAGGTCCCAGAGGATTCTCTGGTATGCAATAAGGACACATGCTCTACTAGTTCATAGCAGCCTTATTTATTTTTTTACTTTTGTTTTTTTTTTCAAAAAAATTTTTATTGGATATATTCTATGTTTACATTTCATTTCCCTTTTCTTGGTTCCCTGCCCCCATAAGGTCCCACATGCCCTTTTCCCTCCCCCTGCTCCCTCATCCACCCCTTCCCACTTCCCTGTTCTGGTATTCTCCTACACTGATGCTTTGATCTTTTCCAGCACCAGTGTCCACTCCTTTCTTCTTGTCAGACATCATTTGGTATGTGAATTGTGTCTTTGGTGTCCCAAGATTCTAGGCTAATATCCACTTATCAGTGACTGCATACCATGGGTATTCTTTTGAGACTGGGTTACCTCACTTAGTATGATGTTCTCCAGCTCCATCCATTTCTCTAAGAATTTCATGAATTCATTGTTTCTAATGGCTGAATAGTATTCCATTGTGTATATATACCACATTTTTTGTATCCATTCCTCCATTGGGGGACATCTGGGTTCTTTCCAGCTTCTGGCTATTATAAATAAGACTGCTATGAACATAGTGGAGCATGTATCCTTATTGCATGCTGGGGAATCTTCTGGGTATATTCCCAGGAGTGGTATGGCTGGGTCCTCCGGAAGTATCATGTGAAGTTTTCTGAGGAACCACCAGACTGATTTACTTCAAGTTCTTGTGCATAATAATTCATGTTTTAGGAGACCTTGCACATTGTTTATGAGAATGGCACACTGGGCATCTTTGAGTGTAAAAATTGGACCTAATTTTAGAATAGAAGAGAGTCAAGGTAGGCCTCTTCCCCAACTGTATGCTCCTCCATCTACATGACCTAAAAAGAGCAGCCTTATTTATAATAGCCAAAAGCTGGAAAGAATCCAGATGTCCCTCAGTGGAGGAATGGATACAGAAAATGTCATATATTTACACAATGGAATACTACTCAGAAATTAAATAAATGAATTCTTGAAACTTTTAGGCCAATGGTTGGAACTAGAAAATATCATACTAAGTGAGGTAACTCATTCACAAAAGAATACACATGGGATGCAGTCACTGATAAGTAGATATTAGCACAGAGTGCAGAATACCCAAGATACAATTAACATATCAAATGATTCCCAAGAAGAAGGAAGGAGAGGGCCCTGGTCCTGGAAAACCTTGATGCAACATTGTAGGGGGTTGCCAGGACAGAGAAGCAGGAGGGGGTTGATCCGGGAACTGGTGGAGGAAGAGGAATAATGGGACTTAGGGGGAGGGAGGATCCAGAAAGGGAAAATCATTTGGAATACAAACAAAGAATATAGAATATTTTTTTAAAAAAAGAAAGCAAATGGAGCAGCTTGAGCATATGAAGAAAGACGGAACTGAAGCCTCAAGGATGGAGAAGAGTAGACTGTTATGAGTGGCCAGCCCTGCCCCCAGGGTGAATTTTCCAGCCTGAGCTACCAATGAGAGCCATGTCTAGTGGTGCAGATAAGGGAGAGCCATTAGGCTGACCACCTGTGCTACCACCCAGGCTCAGACCCAGGACTCTGAAATGGCCCACCCCAAAATCTATATTATCTTTAAATGGTTGGGAAATGTGAAAGAGCCAGTCTTACTGTTCAAAAACTGTAGAGTCTGTATGACACAGGGCAACAACAAGATAGCTGGGAGGAGTCCTAATAAGAATCCAATACTGATGTGCTCTTCCAGAGAAACTGACTTCAGTTCCCAGCATGTCAGACTATTGCTCCCTTGCCTATAACTCATGTGCCAGAAGATCCAAAGTCTTCTATTGGCCTCTGAGGGCAGCTTCACTAATGCATACATATAGATATATAAGGACATACGTAATTAAGTTAATAATATAAAAATTTTTGCAATAAATTATAAAGCCTCTTTGGGTCATTGACTCAAAATCATAGGTAAAAAAGTTCACACATACCTCAGGCCTTATTTCAGCCAAATAGCAAACAGCACCTCTGACCATGCTGACGTCACAAGCAGACCTTCATGTCCTCTGAAAACCACAGATTCTGCCCACATCCCTAGCAACTGTGAGCACTTGTTGTATTGACAGATATGAGCAGAAATATCAAGCGCTTATATTACATTTCTGTTGGCATTTTGGTTCTATACATAATGTGTTTGGTTTTTTACACATTGCAGTGGATTTTTTGTTTTTCACTTGTTTCCCAAGCAAATGTAGACCTATACATCCTTTTTCAGTTCTTCGTAGTCTCTAAGAGTGAAAAAATATCCAGACAATTATTTGTTACTATTTTGGAGCTCATGGAAATTTTGAAATGGGAAACAATGTCTTTGAACTCAGTGTCTTGTTTGATATATTAATTTCCCATTTCTCTTGAGTCATTATTAAATAGTCCACAACTTGCCACTGTGCTGGGTGAGGCCACTTTAAACACCCCCATACCCCACTCGTGGAAACAGCCACATTCCAACCATGCTCTCACCCCATGTTCTCTGTTCTGTGTGTCACAAGTTCCCTGGTGTGATACACTTGTCTTTGTAAACCAAGGACTGAGGAGTAACTGGCCATAAGAGAAAACCAATGGGAATTTAAGTATATTTTCAACAAATTAAAATATAACTTTACTTATTTTCATGAGTTACAGAAAGCAACATAGTGCATAAAAAAGGAATGTAACTGCAGTTCTTGAGGATCCAACACCCTTCTCATTGTGCAGCAGAAACTGCACGTATATGGTGCCCTGACATATGAAAGCAAAACACCCATAAAATAAATGCGTCAACCAAATAACCACATGTGGATTATTCTGTTTTTATTTTACTTTTTGGATGAAATACATAGGTGTGTGACTAATGAAGTGAAAGGGTTTTCAGAACAAGGTTATTTTAGCATTTGGGACCAAGGAATACCATATTGTCATACCATATAACAAACATCACACAAGAGACTTTTTGGGGAGAAACACAGAATGGGACTACCTCTGAAAAGGAACAGAGACAGTAGCATGCTGGGTGGAAAGAGCAGGATATATAGGCTTTTTGGAGGATCTGTAGTGAGCTGGTAGAACATATACTGTAAGCTAATGGAAAACAGGGTATGGATTTCCAAGTCTCAGGTTTGAGGCCAGGCTAGGGGCAGGGTGATTTGCTACTGTCCTTTTACCCTGCAAGACAAAATTTTCAGAGACAATGAAAATATTTTGTCTTGAGTGTAGTGACAGTTTCAAAGATATGAACCTACCTGTGAGCTGTGAATATTCATTAACATATGCAGCCATTGTTGGACCCCCTTTTTTGGGGACCCCTACTCTAATCTCGGGATGGCACTTCCCCAAGAAACTCGAGAGACCAGCTTGATGCAAATGCATGAGGCAGTTTTAATATCAGAGCTCTGGGATGACTCGTATCTCACTCAGGAGACAGAGGAGTCAACGACGAGGCTCAGAAGTTAGGGGTTTATATAGGAAAAGTTAGGGGGTTTGGAGCGGTTACACATAATTAGCTGATTTAAACATTAACAGGGAGAATTGGCACGCAGTTACATCAGCAAGCAGTACGTGCAGATTGGCATTTCAGCAACTTGGGAAGACGGCTTATTTTGGTTAGCAAGAGATCGGGTTAACCTCAAACTGCATCAAGGGGGGAGACTGGAGACCAGGGGGCCCAGTCCAGATAGCCCATGACTCAGTGGAGAGTGGAGATTGTCTAGGCACATCCCTTATCCTTCATGGCCAGTTAGTTCTCAGAATAATTCAGCAGCCTTATTTCAGGCCTGCCTGGGCATGCCCAGGCGATCCTGCTCTGCTGCCTCTATCGTGGGCTCTGAAAAATTTAAAACTTCCTTCACCATTAGTTTATGAGTTGTAATACAATCAAGCATTTAACAGAGTATTAAATGTTTAATTTGTTGGATTTAATCTTCAACTAAAGACTTAAACAGAAGCTATACTTCTCAGCCTGCAAAATAATTTTCTCATAAAAGAAACTATGGACATATCACATATCATCTTTTGAAGGAGGTAAATTGTGATGAAGACCAAGTATTTAATAAAGAGAGAGTTGTGATTGTCTAAGGGGAAAACTGGCAAAGTTGCATTGTTATGCTGTTATTGTCAAAGCAAACAAGGAAGAGGAACTTTTGCTTTTTTAATTAAATATATTTAATTAAATATTTTAATTAAATATATTCTTTATTTATATTTCAAATGTTATCCCCTTTCCTGGTTTCTCCTCTGAATGTCAGGGCTACTGTGATCACAGAGACAAAACCCACAAACCATAAAATGATGCTGTTTAGAAGATCTCAGGCAGGTCTATTTCCAGTTTTCTGAGGAACTGCCAGATTGATTTCCAGAGCAGTTGTAACAGTTTGCAATCCTGTCAGCAATGGAAGAATGTTTCTCTTTCTCCACATCCTCACCAGCATATGCTGCCACCTGAGGTTTTGATCATAGCCATTTTGATTGGTATAAGGTAGAATCTCAGAGTTGTTTTGATTTTCATTTCCTTGATGACTAAGGACTTTGAACATTTTCTTTTACATTCTTCTTGGTCATTTGAGATTCCTTTGTGGTGAATTCTCTCTTTAGCTTTGTACCCCACTTTTTAATTGGGTTATTTGGTATTTTGGAGGTTAGTTTCTTGAGTTCTTTATATATTTTGGATATTAGTTCTCTATAAGATGCAGGGTTATTGAAGGTTTTTCCAATTCTGTAGGTTGCTAACTTGTTCTATTGACTGTGTTTGCCTTCTCAGTTTCATGAGGTCTCATTTATTAATTGCTGATCTTAGAGCCTGAGCCACTGGAATTCTGTTTAGGAATTTTCCCCTGTACCAATGAGGGGAAAGGTACAAGGTTCTTTCCCACTTTCTCTTCTGTTCCATTCAGTGTATCTGGTTTTATGTTGAGGTCCCTGATTCATTTGGACTTGAGCTTTGTACAAAATGATAAATATGAATCTATTTTCATTTTTCTACATACAGACCACTAGTTAGGCCAGCACCATTTATTGGTTTTCTGTTTTCCATTGCATGTTTTTGGCTTCCTTGTCAAAGATCAAGTGTCCATAAGTGTGTAGGCTTATTTCTGGATCTTCAATTCTGTTCTATTATTTGACCTGTTTGTCTCTGTACCAATACCATGCAGTTTTTATCACTATAGCTCTGTAGTACAGCTTGAGGTGAGGGATGGTGATGTCCCCAGATGTTCTTTTGTGGCTTGCCACGGACCGACTCAGTCGGAACACACACTCCCGTGGGGAATCAGGGTCTTTGGTATGCAGGAAGGTACAGGTCCGGAGAATGACAGACAGACACACACAAGATCTGAATGCGTCTGAATGCACTTTACTGTTCTGAGGCAGGAATTTTTATACTCATAAGTTGGTATTACATTACTGAAGAAAAAATGTATCCAGGGAAATGTATACAAAGAATGGTTACCATGAGTATCTGGCATAAGGAAATACGAAATCAATCAGGTATGAACGTTAGAGAATACACACAAAGTCATCGCATCCCTCTGTAGTTAATGATAAGCTAGTAGTTCAAGAGTCCTTGGAAACCACTATGTTACAGGGCTAGGTATTGTTAGTGCAGTTTGATGTTTAATATCTTGCTTCCTTCTTGTAAGACCCCCTCAGGTTTACCTTGAAACTTTACTTAACAGATGGTTTCCATGTCAGAGTGCCAAAGCCAGCTAACTACACAAATAATAGATATTGTTGGGAGGTTAATTCTTTAATGTATCTAGGTAATAACTGTACAGCTGATTAAAAGCAAAGCAATGGATCTCTAGAAAATAAATCATGGCCAGTACTGTAGCTCAAAGAATGAACTCTAGTGAACCATCACGCCTGGATGCTCGTACCTCCGGCTGGCAGGGACATCTTGTAAGTAAAAGAACAGGTCAGAAACAGGTCACACAGCTTGCCATGAGAAATTACAGCTCAGCTCTATCTGCAGCCAAGGAGGCCCACAGCGGCATTTCTTGAACAGCCCTGCCAAACAAGGCGTTCCCAAGTAAATATCACACAGCCTCTGCCTGGATTGCAGCTTGGCTGTGTGAAATCACGGGATTCAAGAGAAGCGTGTGATAGTGGCTTAGAATTATTTTTACTATTCTGGAACTAAACCACTCGTGCATATTCACAAAAGATGCCCTATCATGCCAGAGAGACACATGCTTCACACATATCTCCCGCTTTTGTATTTTTTAATTTGAGCTCATGAATATCTCTTTTGGCAGCAGAAATGGAGGAGAAGACTAGTTTGAAAATTATTGGAAGGATAAGAAGAAAAAGAAAGATTACCCCTGCAGCCACGGCGACGACAACAATCCAATGTAACCAAGTTACAGGGTTCAGAGACTTCAAACCAGAACTAAAAGCCTGAGCCAAATCCTCTAAGTTAACCAATCCATCTTGTGCTTTACTCATAACCGCAATTTGAGCTTTTAATTGAGCCATATCATGTGAAATATTATTATCTTTCCAAATTCCCAACAAATGATTTTTTGTAAGAGTCCAATTATGTTGCTTATCATAGATTAATGGCGTTACACATATGTATCGAAAGCTGGCATGACATCTGGTGGAAAGCTGAACCTTAATATTTTCTATCTCTTGTCCTAACTCCAGAACTACATCCTCTAGAGCATCAATATTTGCTTCCAATTTCTTATCTATAACCTCTTGTTTTACCAGTGCCAGAGAATCATTCTTATTCAAATCATTAACAAAGTGTGCAGTCTTCATTTCTGAGACTAAAACAACTGATGAAACTGTAAGTGAAGTCACAATAGCTATCAAGGCACTGATACCTAACATTAAAGCTGCTACAAAATGTTTTGGCCTAATAAGCTCACTAATTCTAGTAACTACCTGTAAAGCCTCATTGTCAAACCAAGCTTCATCCTTTAGATCTACAGGAAGCATTACGTAGGAAGGTTTTTGTAATATCACAATGCGTGAATAGGATTCAACCAACTTATGATCAATACAATTAGTCAAAATACATTCGGAACAGTGAACCTCGTAAGAGTGCCCTAATTTAGTAATGATTAAATCTGTATCCTTTCCAGCAAGTATACTATAAGGATAGCTCAAACAAGATCTAAGTACATAAGCCCAATATGAAACTGCAGACACAGGACACGTTTGCATAGAAAGGACAACAAACATAGCAAGAAACATATTTTCTGTCGATAACTGCTTTTTGGTGCTAGTGATCATCTGCTGCGCTTCTCGGGCGAGTCTCCTCAGCTGTCCCCAGGTGGGCAGATTCTCCCTTGACTCCTGTGACGGTTCAGCAACAGTTGAGGTCTCCCGTAGAACAGTAAGATCAAGCCCCATCATCATTCTCAGCATCTTCTTCTTTTTCAGTCTCTGCTTTCTCCTCTGATTCCTCGATAGAGGCCTTCTGGTTAAACGGCAGAATGAGCCTGTCTGGGATCCAGATTGGACTATCTGCATCCTGTGGAAAACACAAGCATACCCTCTCTCGGAGGAAATTAAAGTGTCCGGTCCTTTCCAGGATCCGGTTAATAAGTCTTTCCACATTACTTGTGGAAGTTGTTCTCCTTTTATTCCTCCCCAATGTTTCATAGCAGGGGAGTTTCCTTGTTCATCAGTATTCAAATAATTTATCACAAAAAGAGCATGATTCAAAAGATGATGGGGAGAAAAATATTTATTAGCAGCCCTGAGGCATTCAATCTGATTTTTCAAAGTTTGGTGAGATCTCTCAATTATTGCCTGTCCTTGGGGATTATATGGTATTCCTGTGGTATGGTGTATATCCCATGCTCGCAGAAAAGAGGCAAAAGCCTTAGATGTATAAGCTGGAGCATTATCTGTCTTAATTCTCAATGGCTTTCCCATCATCATGAAGCTTTGTACAAGATGTTGAATTACATCTTTTACAGCTTCTCCACTTCTAGCAGAGGTAAACAGCACATGAGAATAAGTATCCACTGTCACATGAACATAAGCCAATTTTCTAAATTCAGGGATATGTGTAACGTCCATTTGCCATAAAGCTAATGCCTTAAGGCCTCGGGGATTTACTCCCATTTTTTGTGGGTGGTAAACTTGAGGACAATTACCACAATCCTTAACTATCTGTCTGGCTTGTTCTCTAGTAATATGAAACATCCTTCTTAAAGCAAGAGCATTTTGTTGATGTAGCTCATGACTATTCTTTGCCTCTAATACATTCATAACTGTTCCTCTAGTTAACGCATCAGCCATATAATTTCCTTTACTAAGGGGGCCTGGTAAATTAGAGTGACCCCGTATATGTCCTACATAAATTTTTTCTACTCTTTTTCTAATCGTATTTTGCAATTGCTGTAATAAATTTAAAATTTGAGACTGCCCTGAAAGCAAGGCTGTTTCTATGGCTGAAAACAAATTAACCACATACTTTGAATCCGTATAAAGATTAAGTTTTTCTGTAAAATTTTGAAAAGCAAGTAGAACTGCTCTTATCTCTGCTTGTTGAGCAGAAGTCTGCACACCTTCCTCTATCAGAGGCTTTTGTCCTGGTACATAAACCACGGACCTCCCATTAGAGGAGCCATCTGTGAATACGCATAAGGCAGACTCCAAAGGTTGTGAGGAACATTTATTTGAGAAAATTATTTCTGTTTCCTTAAAAAATTCAATTAAAGGATGTTTAGGATAATGATATTTAATTTGTCCTGTATAACCTTGCAATGCAATTCCCCAATCATCATCTTCCATCAATAGTATTTCAAATTGCCTTTTATTATATGGTAAAATAATATTATGCATTTCTCTACCAAATAGTTCCCTGGATCTCATTCTTCCTTTATTAATCAATAATGAGCACATATATGGATAGGAAGCCAACATTTTCTGTTGCACATGAGGTAAATGTATCCATTCCAACACACCATCCTGCCATAAGCATCCAGTGGGAGGGTAAGGTGTTTTAAAAATTATCAAGTCCCACTCTTTATCATAAGATATCTGCTTTACCTTTGCATCATTTAAGTTTTCCTCCACCAATGCTAAAGCTTTTATGGCTTCTTGAGTCATAACTCTTGGAGACTTAGGATCAGTATCCCCTTGTAATAGTTGGAACAAAGGACTTAATTCTCCTGTAGTAATTTTCAAAAAAGGTCTAATCCAATTAATATTTCCTAATAATTTCTGAAAATCATTTAAATTCCTTAATTTGTCTACTCTTATAGACACCTTTTGTGAGGCAATATAGTCATCATGAATTAACTGTCCCAAATAACTTAAAGGTCTATTCTTTTGTATCTTATCTGGGGCTATTACTAATCCAAATTTGGTAAAATGTTCAATTGTATAAAGTAATATTTCCTTGTTAATTGATGGTGATTGATGAGCAATCAAGATGTCATCCATAAAGTGGGCAAAGTAAGCCTCAGGATATATTTTTCTAATAAATACTAAAGCTTGATCCACAAATTTTTGACATAATGTCAGACTATTTTTCATTCCTTGAGGCAACACTTTCCATTGATACCTTCTATATGGCCTTCTCAAATTTACAGCTGGCACACTAAAAGCAAATCTTTTACAATCCTCAGGATGTAATTTTATAGTAAAAAAGCAATCTTGCAAATCAATTACTATCACATCCCATCCTGCAGGAACTGCCACTGGAGAGGGCAGTCCTGGCTGCAATGCTCCCATGTCTTCCATGGTAGCATTTACTGCCCTAAGGTCCTGTAGCAATCTCCACTTCCCAGATTTTTTCTTTATTACAAATATGGGAGTGTTCCAAGGACTATTGCTTTCTTCAAGATGTCCTTTTTCTAATTGTTCTTGCACAAGTTGTTCTATAGCCTGTATTTTTTCTTCTGTTAGGGGCCACTGACTGAGCCATACAGGCTGCTCTGATTTCCAATTTAATTTGTCTGCATACAACAAGCCCTCAGCAGCCCCTATGAAAAATGCTGTTCACTCAGATTATCTGAGGTGACTAATTTTACATCCATGTCACTCATCATGTCTCTTCCCCTCAAGGAAAGGGGGAGAGAAGGAACAACATAAGGCTGAATCATTCCTGTCTTTCCTTCCAATTCCCATTTCAGAAACTGTGAACTTTGAGCCACATTAAAAGCTGTCCCTAAACCTAACAAAGAAGAAGAAGTCCTCTTACATGGCCAAGACGAAGGCCAATCCTTTCCTGCTATACAAGTCTTATCTGCCCCTGTATCTAAAAGTCCTTGAAACAACTTTCCATTTATTCTAACTGCTTTAAAAGGTCTTTCCATACCAATATTTTGGACCCATGCCACAACATCTGTAGAACCAAACTTCCCTTGTCCACGTTCACGCTTTAAGATTGGATTAGGTAAGTTAAGATAAGGCAGGAGCAGAAGCTGAGCTATTCTCTGCCCCTTATGAATTTGTATAGTTTCTTTTAATGGTCTAATCATGACTTTTATTTCTCCTGTGCTATCACTATCGATCACACCTGGCAACACTTCAAAATTCTTTTTATAATTTGAACTACGGCCAATTATTAACCCCACAGTTCCCTGTGGCAGAGTTCCCAAGGTAGACGTAGAGACTAAGGAAACACCATCCCATCTAGAGAATATTACATCATTACAAGAGGCTAAATCTAAACCAGCACTACCAGGAGTAGCTCTAGGCAAATCATGTATAGTAAATTCAGGAGCCTCAGGATTCAGAGGACTCCCTGATGTAGCTACAGTAGTTTCCTCTCTTTCGAGTTCGGGGCTGAGAGGCTGCCCCTGATTTAGTTTTTTGATTCCTCCTCCTTCTTTTCCCCATTAAGGGGTGTTCCATCCTTGTGGAACCTAGACTTGCACTCATTTTTCCAGTGCTTGCCTTTTTGGCAACGAGGGCATACTCCTGGGGGAAGACCCCTTCTATTGGAGTCCCTCTTATTGTTCCCTGGACATTGCTTTTGCACATGTCCTGATTTCCCACATTTAAAACAAGTGGGCTTGGAGGTTGCTTTCCCTCCTTTACCATAAGTCTTTTTAACATAGGCGCTGAATTTCTCTACCTTCATAGCTGCAGTGTAGGCCATACCTTGGACTACGGCTGGTGAGGCATCCACGCAGGCTTTTACATAGTCCTGCACTGTTCCTGTCTTTCTGACAGGCCTTATCAAATCTTGGCATAAAGCATTAGCATTTTCCCAAGCCAACTGCTTAAGGAGTATCTCAGTACCTTCTGAAGGAGGCATCATTCTAAAGACTGCCTCTTCAAGTCGAGAGATGAAACTTTGATAGGTTTCCTCATTTCCCTGCCTTACTCCAGAGAGAGTAGTTCCTTTGGTTCCGGGAGGTGGCAGCTTTCTTCAAGCCTGTACAGCATTTGTTGTAATTGCTTCCAACACATCTCTAGGGATGCTCACCTGACTCTGAGGAGAAGTATATACTCCTGTGCCTAGCAGCATATCCATGCTTGGCTTGGAGCCTCTTTTCTTAGCAAACTGAATAACGGTCTGCTTTGATCTATCCTCATATTCTGTTCTCCACAAGACATAATCTCCTGGTTCTAATGTGGCTTTCGCTGTCTGATGCCAATCATGAGGAGTAAGCCAGTGACTGGCCACCATGTCCAGGACCTGGACTGTATATGGAGCAGAAGGGCCTGATGTCTTAACAGCCGATTGCAGCTCCTTCAGTGTCTTTAAGGGGAGAGGTTCCCATACAGGCTCCTCATCTCCTTTACCTTCTACCACTGGAAAGGAGAAAGTTAAATCTCCCTTCCTTCTAGCTTCTTCCACTGCTCCTTGGAAGCCCCTTGGGAGCAAAGGACGCCTTCCTCTTTTCCCTTTTTTGCCTGCAGATTGCTTTTTGTCCAGGTCTCGGTCTGACTCGATATCATCACTAGAATCTTCATCAAAAGCCTTTAACGACATTGTTATAGAGTTTGTACCATAAGAACGTGCAGGCTTGTTTAAAGGCTTAGCTTCTCTCTCATCCTGCACGGAAATAGTCTCCTGAACAAGTCCCTCAAGGTCTGTGGCATCCGACAAAAGCTCCCTCATCTGTAGCCACAATGGATAAGCCTGAGGGGGGAGCTCCCCTTCACCACGCTCCTGAGCATACTTTCTCATATCTTTACCTATTTTCTTCCAATCTGATAAAGACAAAGAACCTTCCTCTGGGAACCAAGGGCTTACCTTCTTTACGAAGTCAAAGAACTCTCTGGTTGTGCTTTCTGAAACTTTAAATCCTCTGCTAGCCATCATATGCTTAAATACTGAAAAGAACATTCGTTCCTGCTTTGACTCGGTCTGCCCCATGATATCAGATTACTTGCACTTAACCAGTGATCCTTCACCGGCTCCCTCGCAAGATCCGGCCTGTTACCTTGAAAGAAAGAAAGAAAGAAGGAAAATTACCTGCCCAATTTGTCCCTGTTCTGAGGCGCCAGCTGCCACGGACCGACTCAGTCGGAACACACACTCCCGTGGGGAATCAGGGTCTTTGGTATGCAGGAAGGTACAGGTCCGGAGAATGACAGACAGACACACACAAGATCTGAATGCGTCTGAATGCACTTTACTGTTCTGAGGCAGGAATTTTTATACTCATAAGTTGGTATTACATTACTGAAGAAAAAATGTATCCAGGGAAATGTATACAAAGAATGGTTACCATGAGTATCTGGCATAAGGAAATACGAAATCAATCAGGTATGAACGTTAGAGAATACACACAAAGTCATCGCATCCCTCTGTAGTTAATGATAAGCTAGTAGTTCAAGAGTCCTTGGAAACCACTATGTTACAGGGCTAGGTATTGTTAGTGCAGTTTGATGTTTAATATCTTGCTTCCTTCTTGTAAGACCCCCTCAGGTTTACCTTGAAACTTTACTTAACAGATGGTTTCCATGTCAGAGTGCCAAAGCCAGCTAACTACACAAATAATAGATATTGTTGGGAGGTTAATTCTTTAATGTATCTAGGTAATAACTGTACAGCTGATTAAAAGCAAAGCAATGGATCTCTAGAAAATAAATCATGGCCAGTGCTGTAGCTCAAAGAATGAACTCTAGTGAACCATCACGCCTGGATGCTCGTACCTCCGGCTGGCAGGGACATCTTGTAAGTAAAAGAACAGGTCAGAAACAGGTCACACAGCTTGCCATGAGAAATTACATCTCAGCTCTATCTGCAGCCAAGGAGGCCCACAGCGGCATTTCTTGAACAGCCCTGCCAAACAAGGCGTTCCCAAGTAAATATCACACAGCCTCTGCCTGGATTGCAGCTTGGCTGTGTGAAATCACGGGATTCAAGAGAAGCGTGTGATAGTGGCTTAGAATTATTTTTACTATTCTGGAACTAAACCACTCGTGCATATTCACAAAAGATGCCCTATCATGCCAGAGAGACACATGCTTCACACAGATCACAGCAGCCTTAGTTGTAGTAGTTAGAAACTGGAAACAACCCAGATATCCCCCAGTGAAAGAATGGGTACAGAAAGTGCACATTTACATAATGGAATACTATTCAGCTATTAAAAATGAGAACACCATAAATTTTTCAGGCAAATCAATGGAATTAGAAATTATCATCCTATCTGAGGTAACCCACACTGAGAGGATTGGCAGAATCCATAGTAATATGCAGTCTCAGAAGATGGGATGCAGGGAGACCCTCTAGAAGATACCAGAGACCTGGGAGGTGAGAGAGCATCAAGACTCAATGGGAGTGACTTTAGATGAAGTGCCCAACAGTAGGGAGAGGGAACTTGAAGAGTTTACCTCCAGTAGATAGATATGGCCTCAAGAGGAGGGATTGTGTTACCAATCCACAATCAAAATTTCTGACCCCAAATTGTTCCTGTCTATAAGAACTGCAGGGACAAAATTGGAAAAGAGACTAAGGGAAAGACAGTCCAGTGACCTGGCCTAATTGGGGATCCACCTCATGGGGAAGATCAAGGCCTGACACTATTACTGTTGCTATGGTGGACTTATAGACATGGCCTAACATGGCTATCCCCAGCAGCTGACAGAGACATCCATAGATACTTACATACAACCATTGGACTGAAGTTGGGGACCCCTGTGATTGAATTAGAGGAGGAATGGAAGAAGCAGAAGAGGAGGGAAACCTACAGGAAGAGCAGCAGTCTCAACTTACCCAGACCCCCAAGAGCTCACAGACACCAAGTTGCCAACCAGGCAGCATACACCAGCTGTTTGGAGGCCCGAGGCACATAGAACTGCTTGGTCTGGACTTAGTGGGAGATGAGTCAAATCCTTGAGGGACTTGAGGCCACGGGGAGGAAGAAGACCTGGTGGGGGGGAGCATCCTCTTTGGGACAGGGAAGAGGAGGAATGGGATGATGAACTGTGGGAGTGGGAACCGGGAGGAGGCCAATGGCTGCATTGTAAACAAAAAATGTGAAAAAATGAAAATAAAAATCTTTATCTAAAAAAAAATGGTCTCAGGCGTGCCATGTAATATAACATATATAAAACATATGAAGTAAGAGCTTACTGATATAGAAAATGATTTAATGTCATATATTCAGAAAATTTTTGTTTGATGAAGAACATGCATTTAAACAATATTCATGTAAGAAAAAGGTGCTGAGAAGGAATGAAACTCTAGGCATTTCTCAGAGGAAAGTTGTAGCTACAAAGTCTATTATTAAGATGAGAAAAATCTTTATATAGTAGATGGACAAAGGGGAAGAAAGAATATGTTTCTTTCTAGTTTATATATTTTGGTCCTTGTGAATTATTTGTTCGTGTCTATTTTCTACTTCTTTAGGGATACTTAAAACAGTTTGTAGTTTTGTGCTACATTTTTGTGTTTTCTAGGATTTTGAGAGGGAGAGGGATGGGAGTAATTGTGCACATGTATTGTAAGAATTGTCATAAATTTAAAAGGTTTGGTAGATGAGGAATGTGTTCAAAGTACATTATACACTTGTGTGAAATTTTCCTTATGTAACCTTGTATAATAATGACTAGATAAATGAATAAAATAATTTTTATTCCTGTTTTCTATGTTCTCATAGTAAGTTCACACTGGTCAAAAAAATTATTTTAGGATGTCTAGGAACGTTGCTGGATACGTGTTTGACAAGAGCATCCTCTTCTGTCAAAATAGTGCAATGC
Organism: Apodemus agrarius; assembly: GCA_964023405.1. NCBI lineage: Eukaryota > Metazoa > Chordata > Mammalia > Rodentia > Muridae > Apodemus > Apodemus agrarius. Next base: position 161,720,002 of record OZ030006.1, read on the forward strand.
AGCTCCTTAAGATGACTTAGGGAAAAGTTTGTGTCCTATTTGTGTGTGTGTGTGTGTGTGTGTGTGTGTGTGTGTGTGCATGTATCTGTGTTTGTCTGTATGTCTGTGTGTCTTCACATGAGGGTGTGGGTTTGTGTGTGATTTTGTCTGATACTATCCTACCAGCCTTCTCCTGAACAAATTTGAAATATGTTTCTTTGAATTTTACACTCTTCAGCCTTCCAAGTGTTGTCTTCTGCAGACCAATTCTTATAGTTCAGAGCACATTTTTACATTATTTCCTTCTGACCTTTGGCTTAATCTGCCCTGACTTTCAATGATTTCCACTGATGTGTTCTTACTCTGTTTCTTACTTTCAGGTATCCTTTGAGCCTAGACGTATGTCTATTGTAAAGCAAATGCTCAGTAAGCAGTTGCTGAATTAATTAATCTAAAATCTGTACTTAAGACATATTTCACTCATACATATTTTATTATGATGAAACACTATGTATTTCATATATTTCGGATAGAAATGAAGAGCTAAAGTATACTTAGTACACTACTGGGACATTTTTAGTTATAGGTAATACTGATAAAGAGGGGATAAATGTCTGTGGAGACAGAAATATCATTGGTGTGATTTATCTATTACACTTGATATGCATTTAGTATATTGTACCTAGTTGTATATAGAGTAGTGTATCAATTACTTTTAAAAACAATACATATTGTGGAGTGGTCAGCAACAAGTAGGATATCTATATTATCCTTTCTAAGGCTCAGGGATCATAAGGGCAGGAAGACTGTAGGAGCCACAGGTTAGAATGACTGCTGTGAAACAGTGTCTCCTGGACATGACAGAACTTCTATCCTCATGAACTCAAAGTGCTTGTGGCTGCCTGTACAAGTTTTAGCCAGTCAACAATCTATGTGCGGGAAGATTTCCCAAGTTCCCATTCTTAAGTGAGGAGCATCTTTGGACAATTGATGGCTTCTGGGGGCCTAAGTCAATTTTCCCTAAGTAGGTGGTCTTGGAGGGTTGACAGCTCTCCGGTGGATGAACAGCTTGAGCTAGAATCAATTGGTTATTTTTAAAAAGAAAAAAATGATATGAAGTAGGACATAGAGAAGTGTTGAAAATATGAGAAGATCTGAGGACATGAAAATGATCAAAATATGTTGCATGCATTTCTCAAAGAATTAATCAAATTATTTTAATTAACTGAACACACCAGTTTCTAGATTCATATTCTATTTGTCTATAGATATTATTTTAAGTAAGCACCACACTGATTTTATTGATATTGCTTTTATAATTTATTTTTAAATTAGGAAACATGACATATGTGCCATTATATTCCTTGTATTTGGGGACTTTGAGGTTCCATATAAATCATAGAAATTGCTTTACATTTATAGACCTGATTGAGAATGATGGACACATTAATATTAGGTCCACTCAGTAAGCAGTAAAAGTGAAATCAGACAAGTTTGACCTAATTGAAGTAAAGGAAAGAGCACATTATACAGAATAAGCAGCTGTTGTGGAAAATATTTGTGCATTATTTTGGTTAAGGGATCAAGAGCCAAAATCCATTAAGAATTCCTAAACCTATTAGCACAAATAAATTATTTAAAATGTGGTTGAGGCCTTATAAGAAATGTCTGAAAAGCAGACTTCTATGTGGCTAATATTTACATGAAAAAAAATGCCATCAACAAACAAAGAAATGTAAATCAAATTAACAGTAAGATGTTGAAGTTTGGTCTGTTGCTATGTATTATAATATTAAATACTGGCCCAGGTTGCCCCCAGGGAGAAGGAGATTCTCACATAGATCCAAGTGATGTTATTCAATCTTATCTCCCAAGTTATTCCTGATCAGAGAGTAAAGATGCCTACAGCCTATAGCTGAGCAGAAGAGAGATACCAGACTTGGGGTCTGAGGCAAGACCACAAAGAAGATAGGAGAAGATTCCATAAGGTAGGTGAGTCATGAAAACATGGTCAAGTAGACTGGAGAGAGTGCGGTTATTGATGGAGAAGTAGATTTTAATAGCATATAAGGTAGATATCTGACCAGCTCTAGTGCTGTTTAAGGCTTATTATAAATATAAACATTGTGTGACTTTATGATCAAGGCAAGGTAGAAACCCTCCACAGAGAATAAATATTTAATACAACAGTAATATGGACCCAATAACTGCTTATACGATGATGAAAATGAAAGAACACAGATGATGTGGAACAGGAGACAAAGAATATTCTCAGCCTAGAACAGATCCACCATGAACTTCAGAAAAGGGGATTATCCTATTTCTGAAGCAATGAGTAAAACCAGTACAGCCATCTTGGCTAATATGTATACATTTCTTACACAAAATGGACATTCTACAAACCAAGAAGAAAATAATCCAAAAACAGTTATGTAAGGACAAGTGAGATAGCTCAGCAGGAACATGTGACATCAACCCTGATGATCTGGATTTGACATTGAGGTCCCACACTGTAGGGGAGAACTGACACCTGCAAGCTATTCTTTGATTGCCAAGTGTAAGCCATGGGTTCATCAGTGTTCTTTTATATATATATGCAATTTGAGAGTTTGAAGTTTAAAGACTTCCCTTTATAGGTAAAAATGTCAGTGTGAGATTTCCTATACCAGCTACATTTAGTGAATGTTGATTAGATGCATTGTGAAGTAAAATCTTTTAAACAGAAGGGAAGTAGTAGTCACTTCTATCTAAGCCAACTGAAATATATTCCTAGCTCATAATCAGACTTAAAGTTAATAAGTATAGAGAGCTCAGTTTGGGCTTCCAGGATGTGTAATTACTAATTTATTTACCCAGCATATGCACTGAGTGCTATCTGTCCCAAAGAGTGAGCAATGATTGCAGCATAGGAACAGCACCACACAGAACAATTCAAGTTAATAATGTGACTATTGTAAAAGAATGCACTCAGTGTGATGTGTTTCTGCAGGAAACTATTGGTGTGGGGACCGCATGAAATCATGAAATATTTGAGACATTTTAAAGGATAGAAATTGACTAAACTTGGATTTTAGTGGGTGGTACAAACAATACAAAAATATATAATGAGAGACAAAGGAATCATGAAAGCTTCTTTGGAAATTTACTTAACTGCAACACACACACACACACACACACACACACACACACACACACACACAGAGAGAGAGAGAGAGAGAGAGAGAGAGAGAGAGAGAGAGAGAGAGAGAGAGAGAGAGAGAGAGAGAGAATTAGTATGCCTGTGTGCCTGTGTGCATATGCACATGTATGCATGCATACTCTAGCTTTCTCCCTCATAAATGAAAATGGATTTCCAATGAAAAATCCCATCTAGTCAAACATTAACCAGGTATCCACATTCTAGAAGCAAACTTAAAAGAACAAATTACTCACAAAACTTAAAATTAAACAACTGAGAAAAAAAGAATTGTCAAAGATGTGACTAAGGGAATTTCAGTCTATATATTGAAAATAATACTAAAATAAAGGATAAATATGAAAAGCAGGAAAAAGATTGCCTAAGAATAAAGAGAAAACAGCTTTAGTAAGCATCAAAATACTATAAATTGAAACAACAAAATGAAAATTGTCATGTAGCTTCTGAAATGATCCATGTTTGGAAGCTTATCTAGCACTCATGAAATAGCCTGCTGCTTGTGCTATTGCCATTTGATACAGCATTTCTGGAATTTAACAACACATCTGAGGTCCATTGAAAAGGCCAGTCTCTGGGAGCCAAGGGGTCTGGTTTAGTTGACACAGTTTGTCTTTCTGTGGAGTTGCCATCCTCTTCAGAGCCTCCAATCCATGCCCTAACTCTTCTGTATGGGTCCCAAACATCTGTTCAATGTTTGGTTGTAAGTATTTGCATCTGCCTCAGTGAGCTCCTGGAGGACAGGTATGCCCCTGTCTGCAATCATAATGGAGTATCACTAAGAGTGTCAGATATTGGTGCTTGACCACGGAATGGGTCTCAAGTTGGTTATTAGTTGGCCATTCCTTCAGTCTCTGCTCCATCTTTGTCCCTGCATTTCTTTTAGACAGGACAAATTGGGGTTGAAAGTTTTTTTAGGTGGGTTGATGTCCCGATCCCTCCCCTGGGGATCCTGTCTGGCTATTGGAGTTTGTCTCTTCAGGTTGCATGTCCCTGCTGTTGTGCATGTTGTCTAAGGTCATCTCCATTGATTCCTGGGAGCCTCACCCATCCCACGACTCTGGGGCTTTCAAGAGATTTAATTCCCCCACCCCACCCCCACTCTGGCAATTGCATATTTCCATTATTTTTCCAGGTCCTCCAGGCCTCTCTCCTATCTCTGCACATACATGTTCCTGCCTCCCTATCATCCTCCCCTCCCCTCTCCCACTCAGGTCCCTCCCTCCCTCTGCCTTCCCTGAAAATTTAGTTCTCCCTTCTAAGTGGTATTCAAGAATCCTCACCTGGGCCTTTCTTCCTAATAAATTCTTTAGGTCCGTGGGGTATATCATGGTTAGTCTATCCTTTTTTGCTAATATGCATTTATCAGTGAATACTTACTATGGCCACATGGATCTGGGTTACCACACTCAGGGTAATTTTAGTTCATCCATTTGTCTGCAAATTTCAAGACGCCCTTGTGTTTAAAAGCTGAATAGTAACCCACTGTGTAAAAGAACTCCATTTTCTGTATCCATTCATTGGTTAAGGGACATCTAGGCTGCCTTTAGTTTCTGGCTATTACAAACAAAGCTGCTATGAACATAGTGGAGCATGTGTACTTGTTGTATACTGAGCTTTTTTTGTATATATGTCCAGGAGCTGAATAGTTGGGTCTTCAGGAGAAACTAATTTCAGTTTTTTGAGGAACAGCCAAGTTGATTTCCAGTGGTTGCATAAGTTCGCAATCCTACTAGAAATGGAGGCGTGTTCTGCTTTCTTTACAATCTTGTCAGCATGGTTATCTCTTGAGTTTTTGATCTTAGGCATTTTGATTGGTGTAAAGTAGAATCTCAGGGTCATTTTGATTTGTAGTTCCCTGATGACTAAGGATGTTAGACATTTCTTTAAATATTTCTTCGCCATTTGAGATTCCTCTTGTGAGATTTCTCTGCTTGGCTCTGGATCCCATTTTTCAGTTGGGTTATTTGCTTTTTTGAAGTTTAACTTCTTGAGTTCTTTATATATTTTTGATATGAGCTCTCTATCAGATATAGGGCTAGTGAAGATATTTTTTTCCAATCTGTAGGCTGCTATTTATTCCTCTTGACAGTGTCCTTTGCCTTACAGAGGATTTTTAGTTTGAAGAGGTCTCATTTATCAGTTTTTGAACTTAGAAACTGAATCATTGATGTTCTCTTTAGGAAATTTTCTTTTGTGCCAAGGAGTTTAAGGCTATTTTACTGGTTCTCTTGTATTAGTTTCAGTGCTTCTGGTTTTATGTTGAGGTCCTTGATCCACTGTGACTTGATTTTTGTGCTGTGTGATAAATATGGATCTATTTAGATTCTTCTATAGGCAGACAGACAGGCCAGCACGATTTGTTAAAGATGCTTTCTTTTTTCCATTTTATGTTTTGCTTTCTTTGTCAAAAACCAAGTGTCCATAGGTGTGTAGGATTATTTCTGGGTCTTCAGTTATATCTCCTTGATTAAAGTTTCTATTTCTGTATCAATACCGCCTGTTGTTTTTTTTTTTTAAATAACTATTACTTTGTAGTACAGCTTGAGGTCAGGGGTGGTGATTTCTCTAGAAGTACTTCAGTTGTTCAGTATTGTTTTAGCTATCCTGAGTTTTTTGTTTTTTCCACATGAAGTTGAGAGTTGCTCTTTCACAGTCTGTAAAAGCTCATGGTGGAATTTTGCATTGAATCTGTAGATTGTTTTTGGTAAGATGGCAGTTTTCACTGTTAATTCTACCCATCCATGAGCATGGAAGATTTTTCCATCTTTGTAATCTTCCTCAGTTTCTTTCTGCAGGGACTTGAAGTTTTGTCATACAGTTTATGACAAAAGCTGTCTTTCACTTGCTTAGTTCGAGTTACACCAAAATATTTTATATTATTTGTGGCTATTGTGAATGGTGTTGTTTACATATTTTCTTTCTCATTCTGTTTGTCATTTGTGTAAAGGAAGGCTACTGATTTCTTTGAGTTAATTTTATATCCAGTCATTTTGCTGAACTTGTTTATAGGCTGCAGGAGTTATCTGGTAGAATTTGGAACTCTCTTATGTATACTATCATCTTCAAGTAGTGATACCCTGACTTCTCCTTCTCCTAGTTGTATCCCTTTCATCTCATTTTTGATGTTCTATTGCTCTAATAAAACTTCAAGTACTATAATGAATAGATAGGGAGTGGGCAACTTTATCTTATAGATATTTTATTATATCTATAATCTCAATAAATAAACCTAATTTATTGGAATTGCTTCAAGTTTCTCTCCATTTAGGTTAATGATGGCTGCCGGCTTGCAGTATATTGATTTTTTATTATGTTTAGGTATGCATCTTGAATTCCTAATCTCTTCAAGACTTAACATAAGGGGGTGTTAGATTGTGTTGAAGACTTTTACAGTATCTAATAAGATGATCATGTAGTTTTTCCTTTGAGTTTGATTATTTAGTGGATTATGTTGATGGGTTTTCATATATTGAACCATTTCTTTATCCCAGGGATGAAGCCTCCTTGATTATTGTGAATGATGTTTTTGATTTGTTCTGGTATTCCACTTGTGAGTATATTATTGAATATTTTTGTGTTCATGTTTATAAGAAAAATTAATCTAAAGTTCTCTTCTGTTTTTGGACTTTGTATGGTTTAGACACTGGATAACTACAGCCTCATCAGATGAGTTAGGCAATGTTTCTTCTTTTTCTATTTTGTGGAATAGTTTGGTGAATGTTGGTATCAGCTCTTCTTTGAATGTATGGTAGAATTCTGCACTAAAACATCTGATCCTGGGCTTTTATTGGTTGGGATACTTTGGGTAACTCCATCTTAGGGGTTATGGGACTGTTTAGATAGTTAACCTGACCTTGGTTTTACTTCGATATGTGGTATCTGTCTAGAAAAATCCATTTTGTTCAGATTTTCTAGTTTTGATAAGTAAAGGCTTTTAATGTAAGACATAATAATTTTCTGAATATTCTCTTTCTGTTGTTATATTTCCCCCTTTCTTTTTGATTTTGTTATTTTGGATACTCTCTCTGTGCCTTTTAGTTAGTTTGGCTAACAGTATATCTATCTTATTGATTTCTCACATAGGGACTGGTACAAGTTCCCTGGCATAAATGTGCACACTTGCCTTGCTTGAGTGGGAGAGGGTGTGGTTAATCCAGAAGAGACTTGATACACTAGTGTTGGGAGCTACCCAGAGGACACTGTTTTAGAGGCAAAGGGAGGGATGGATGGGGAAGGAATTGTTTAAGGGGGATGGGAAGTGGGCAGCATTTGGGATGTAAACAAATACATTAATAATAAAAGAAAAAAAATGAGTCCAGTCTCTTTGGTTGATGAAGGGCAACTCAGTACTTCTTTTCAATACCCAGAAATGTATATAGGATAATGTTATTCCCCATATATTTATTGCCAAATGTTGAACTCAATCAGTTATCTAATGACAAAGACATATTTATAGGCATTCAGAGGTATTTAAATTATTCCATGATTATAAAACTGCTAACAACATGATATGAAATAACAAAATCAGCAAGTGAAAATTCTGGAAATGTTTCTCTATTTACCACAGATAAAATACTTCTGATTGATCTTTAAAATTTCTTTTTATATTTTATTTTTATGTTATATTTTGGTTATTTTACATGCAGGGATATGTAGCATACTGAGGCCAGAGGGGATGTCAGATTCTCTGAAACTACAAGAACAAACTGCTGTCGGTTTCCATGTGAGTGCTGGAATGGAACCCACATAGATTCTGGGAGTATTCTTGGCTGGAATGTCTTGGCTTACCCTAGCATTTGGAAAGGTTCATTAACCCCAAACTGGATTAATGCCAATACACTAAATTAATTGTCACCAGATGGAGCTCTAATGTTTGCTGAGATAGCCAAGGAGGAAGAAAGTGCTAAAGCCATATACTGAGTTAGCCTCCCATCTCTTTCTCCTATCTCCTTTCTTTGCCCATCTGCCTCTTGAAATCTCTTTCACGTTATTAAAGATCTCAGAGGTTAGAATTAGTAAAACAGGGGGAAGGATAGTGAGGTCCTTGGGCCTAGATTTTGAAGTTGGGCTTATGGAACTTTCAGGGAGGTGGGAATCAGGAAAGGGCAAATAATTTGAAATGTAAATGTAAATAAAATAATAATATATCAAATTTAAAAAAGAAAGAAAGAAAGAAAGAAAAAGAATGAAAATAACAAGAGCCAGGGCAACATTGCCCCTCTAAAGCAAAACTATCCTACTATAGCAAGCCCTGGATATCCTAGCACAAATGAAGAACAGCAAAATCATTTTAATCCAACCTTACAAAATGACAGATGCTTTTAAAGAAGATGTGAATAAATTCCTCAAAATATATAGGAAAAAACTGTCAAATAGGTAGAGACCTTTAAAGAGGAAACTAAAAAATCCCTTAAATACAGAAAAATGCAATTAAACAAGTGAAGGAAATGAATAAAATAAAAATAAAATAAAAATCGTGCAATACCTGAGAATGGAAATAGAAACAATAAAGAAAATACATTCTCATAATTACAAAATTATAATGAGGTAAACTTTGAGATGGAAAAACTAGGAAAAAGAAAAGGAACAAGAGACACAAACATCACCAGCATTATAGAAGACATGGAAGCAAGAATTTCAGGAGCAGAATATAGGATAGGAGAAACTGATCTATCAATCAAAGAAAATGTCAAATCTCAGAATTCCTGATACAAACATTATGGAAATCTGGAATACTAAGAAAAGACCTAACATAAGAACAATAGGAATAAAAGAAGGTGAAGAGTTCCAGCTACAGGGACCAGAAAATATGTTTTGAAAAATCATAAAAAAGGATTTCTTAACCTAAAGATAGTGATACCTATACAAGAAGCTTATAGAACATCAATTAAATTAGAGCAGAAAAGAAAATGTTCCCACCACATAATAATAAAAACACAAAATCTACAGAACAAGGAAAGAATATTAAAAGATGCCAGGGAAAGACCAAATAACATACAAAACAAGATATATGAGAATTACTCCTTACTTCTCAACAGAGACTTTAAGAGTCAGAAGGGACTGGACAGATGTACTACATCCTCTAAGAAACCACAGATGCAAACCTAGACTACTACATCCAGCAAAACTCTGAATCACCATGGATGGAGAAAATAAGACATTCTAAGAAACAAAAACAAGTTTAAACAATATCTCTCCATAAAACTAGTACCACAGAAAAACTTGAAAGGAAAACTCCAACCCAAGTACTACCTTCAAGAAAATACAGGAAATAAATAATTTCACACGAGTGGACACACACACACACACACACACACACACCCCACAAACAACATCAAATTAACAGGAATTAACAATCATTACCAATTATTATCTCTCAACATCAATGGACTCAATTCCCCAATAAAAAGGCACAGGCTAACAGAATTCACATAAAAACAGAACCCATCATTATGCTGCATATAAGAAATATACCTCAGCAACAAAGATAGACATCTCAGCATAAAGTATTGTAAAATAGTTTTTTAAGTGAATGGACCTAAGAAGCAAACTTCCATCGCCATTCTAACATCAAATAAAATAGAAATTCAACTAAAATTAATCAAAAGAGAATGGGAAGGATATTTTATACTTATTAAAGGAAAACCACCAGGATGCCATATCAATTCTGAACATCTATGCCCCAAACCCAAGGCAACTTCATTCATAAAAGAAACATTATTAAAGACTAAATCATACATTGAATCCAGATATTAATAGTGAGAGACTTCAACACTCCATTCTCACAAATGGATAGGTCATTGAAGAAGAAACTAAACAGAGAAATAATAAAACATACAGAGATTATTAATCAAACAGACCTGACAGATATTTTAAAAAACATTCACCAAACATAAAATGATATACCTTCTTCTCAGCACCTCACATAACCTTTTCCAAAATTGGTCATATAATAGGTCACAAAAAAACCTCAGTAGATACAGTAAAATTGAAATAACTCCCTTGTATCTTATCAGACCACCATAGAACAAAACTGGATTTCAACAAGAAGAGAAACAACAGAGCACCTATAAATTCATGGAAACAGAGTAGCTCTACTCAATGATTACTAGGGTTGGGAAGAAATAAAGAAATGAAAGACTTTCTAGAGTTCAAGGAAAATGAAGGTACATCATATCCAAACTTATAGGACACAATAAAAGCAGTGCTAAGAGGGACATTAATAGCACTAAGTGCCTTCATAACAAAATTAAAGAATTCTTAAGCTAACAGAGTTCTACCACACATTCAAGACAATCTAACAGCAATACTCCTCAAAGTATTCTACAAAATACTTTGGAATTATTTTTCCAAACTCATTCTATGAGGCCAAAATCACACTGATACCTAAACCACACAAATACTCATAAAGAACTTCAGAACAGTTTTCCTTATACATATTGATGAAAATATACTCATAAAATATTCACAAATGGAATCCAAGAACACATCAAAAACATCATCGAACATGCTCAAGGAGGTTTCATGCCAGGGATGCAGGTATACATGAAAATCCATCAATGTAATCTATCACATAAAAAATGAAAGAAAAAATTACATGATGATCTCACCAGATGCTAAAACAGCCATTGACAAAATCTAACACCTATCCATGTTAAAAGTCTTCAAGAGATCAAGGATACAAGGGGAATATCTAAACATAGAAAAGCAGTATATAGTAAGCTAATCACAAACATTAAAGTGAATGGAGAGAGATTCAAAGCAATCTCACTAAAATCAGGGTAAGACAAAACTACTCACTCTCTTCCTATCCATCCAACATAGCAATAAGACAAATAAAAGGAGATCAAGGAGATACATAGAATTTGGAACTGAAGGAGTCAAACTATGACTACTTGCAGATGATATGATAGTATACATAAGTGAACCCAAAATTCTACCAGAGAACTCCTGAAGCTGATAAACACCTTCAGCAGAGTGGCTAGATACAAAATCAACTAAAAAAAATCAGTAGCCTTTTGTTACACAAATGATATATGTCTGAGGAAAAATAGTGAAACAATACCTTTCATAATAACCACAAATAATAGAAAATATCATGGTGTAATTCTAACCATGATTTATATGACAAGAACTTCAAGTCTCTGAAGAAAGAAATTGAGAAAGATATTAGAAGATGGAAAGATCTCCCCTGTTCATGAATTAGTAGGATTAATATAGTAAAAAATGGCCATATTACCAGAAGCAATCTGCAGATTCATGCAATCTCCATAGAAATTCCAACACAATTTTTTTTACAAACCTTGAAATAATGATTCTCAACTTCATATACCTAAACAAAAACACCCATGGTAGCTAATACAATCCTATACAATAAAAAACTTCTGGGTGTGTCACCATCAATGATTTCAAGTCACAATATAGTGCAATAGTAATAAACACTACATGATATTGGCATAAAAACAGAGAGTTTGATAAATGGAACAGAATGAAAGTCCCAGAAATAAACCCATATGCCTGTGGATACTTGATATTTGACAAAGAATCCAGAACTATACAATGGAAAAATAAAGGCATCTTCAATAAATGGCACTGGTCTATCTGGCTGTGTAGATGTGGAAGAATGCAAATAGACCCATATCTATCACCCTGGACAAAACTCAAGTAGAAGTGGATCAAAGATCTCAACATAAATTTGAACACACTAAATCCAGGAAAGAGAAAGCTGGAAACTACCTTGAAATCACTGGCACAAGAGATAAACTGCTGAACAGAACACCAATAGCTCACATACTATAGTTAATAAATGGAACCTCATGAAACTGAAAAGCATTTGCCAGGCTAAGAACAATATCAATCGGACAAAACAGCAGCTTACAGAATAGGAAAAGATCTAACCCTACATCTGACAGAGAACTAATGTTCAAAATACATAATGAACTCAAGAAAATAGACATCAACAAACCAAATGATCCAATTTAAAAAATGGGATACAGAGCTATCTTTGTGGAGAAGAGAATTCTCAACAAAGCAATATAGAAAGTCTAAGAAACACTTAAAAATGTTCAGAGTCCTTCGTCATCAGGGAAATGCAAATCAAGACAACTCTGAGATTCTTATACCCATCAGAATGGCTAAGATCAAAAATTCAATTGATATTACCTGATGACAAGGATGTGGAACAAGAGTAATATTTCTCCATTGCTGGTGAGATTGCAAACTTGTACAATGACTCTGAAAAGCAGTTTGATGGTTTTTCTGAAAATTAGAACTGGGTCTAATCCAGGACCCAGCTATGCCTCTCCAGAACATATACTCAAAAGATGCTCTGCCTTATACAAGGACACTTGCCTCATATGTTCGTTGCAGGTTCATATGTAATAGCCAGAAACTAGAAACAACTCAGATGTCCCTCAATCAAAGAATGAATAAAGAAAAGTGGTACACCTATACAATGGAATATTATTCAGCTATCAGAAATAAAAATATAATGAAATTTGCAGGCACATAGAGGGAACTTGAGAATATCATCCTGAATGAGATAAGACAGACCCAGAAAGACATGAATTAGCATACACTTATGGTCTCACTTATAATTGGACATTAGCCATAAGGTGCAAGATAGCCATTCTACACTCCATAAACTCAAAGAAACTGAGTATTAAGTAGTGCCCAATGGAGGATGTGTGAATCTTACTAAGAAGATTTAAATGAATTTTCTTGAATATAAACATAGTAGCAAATTAATCTGGTAGTATATTTCTTTACCTTGTGTTAATCCTCAGCCATCATACAAAGAAACCCAAGATTTATTTAAAATTCACCTCAATGTCTGAGCAGTTAAATGAATTGTATTTAGTTTCAGTGTTAATTTGACCTCCCATCCCCATCCCATGGTAGTTCCACAGTGTTATTGATTTGGGCTCTTTGGCTTTCAGGTGTGTTTCCTTGATCTCTCTCCAGATCCTCCATCCTCTTTGCTGATCTGAATCTCCCTTTCTCCCCTCTCCCTCTTCTGGTTGTTGTATGCCATGCCCTATTCTTTGTTCTGCTCAGTGGATGGGTGACCTTAATTTATTGACAAGGTAGAGAGTGAATCATAAGAACTGGTTATACAAACTTGAGACAGGAGATTCTTGATATATGCATTACAATGCCGTGTCTGATTGAAACAAGAATAAGGCAGAGAAATCCACATTTCAATAACACATGAGTAAACTTTATACAATGTATAAAAACACTATGCCTAGAAGAAGGAGAAATAAAACAGTATTAGATGCAGATGAAGAGAATGAACTGAGTAGGAGATGGGGTAAGGAGCGGTATGGGAATGGCAATCAGGTGTGGAGGTAGGAGGGCGGGAGAGTGAGAGTGGACATCAGTGGGGGGCATCTCTGGTTCCAGACAGAGACCTTTGATAGGGGAAGGCTATGGGGAGTCTATGGGAGTGACACTAGCTGAGATATCTACCAGATGGGGATATAGTGAATGAAGTGGCCACCTCCAGGACTTTCAGTGGAAGGAGGAGGACATCAACCCATTCACAACTACTTCAACCAAAACTTTGTTCAGTCCACAAGATTTGTAGGAATAAGGATGGATCAGAGACTGAGGAAAGTCTAAATAGTGATTGATGCAAGTTGAGACCCTTCCATGGGAGAGGGCTAACCTCTGATACTATTAATGATACTCTGCTATGCTTGCAGACAGAAACCTAGCAAAACTGTACCTGACAAGCTTCATCTAGCAGCTGATGAAAACATATGCAGAGACCCAAAGCTAATCATCAGACAGAGCTCAGGAAGAGGGGGTATAGAATTGAGTAAGACAGAGGGGTCAAGGCCACCACAAAAAGACCTACAGTCAACAAACCTGAGCCCTGGAGAACTCACAGGCAAAACGCATACATGGGCTGGACCTTTCCTCTGAGAAGGGCAGGGAGTAATGGGGGGAGACATTTGCAATGGTGGGACTGTGAGAAAAGGAGGCCTGGGATTGTAATGTAATGTAAATAAAAATAATGGAGAGAAGAAATGGGATATGATAATTACTCTTATTTGATTGTTAAATATTATGGACATGTATTACCCACTACCATTACTACCCAATACCCATTACTATGTACAATGAATGTGCTGTTTTATAAATTTCTTTTGAACTTAAAACTGTTGAAAAAATTAAAATATCAAGCCTTTCTGTGCAAGTATGAATTCATACAGACATGCAGGAACTTCTTAAACAAATGCCACAAGTCATACTCAACACCACAAATTAATAAGAAACTATTCATTTAAAAAATAGCTCTTTTTGGGAAAGATTTTCTTAACTAAATAAAATACATTGACAATGTATTAATGTTCAAAATGTGAGGAACAAAGTATTGGTGAAAATTTTTTGAGAATGTAAAAGACATAAATAATGTAAATGATATTTATTAAATATCTAAATAAAATATTAAATATAAAAAATATCAAATATTGTCACAGAAACTATACTGGCAGAAGTTTATCATGGAGACATTCCTCATGCTACATAAAACTGTGCAGCATGTCCTGGTCTTATGTAATTGTAAATTCTAGAAGAATCCTAAATATCCATTGTGATAAGAATGGTGCATTTTGACACATCTCTTAGTAGCACATTGTTTACAGATGCTTCCAAAAAGTCAGTGTATCCCTTATATCCTGACAAGAAACAACCAGCAATGCCTAAATACTGAATAGCAAAATTGAGATTGGGGATCATATATCTGCAATCCCAATATTCAGGTGTCTGGAGGTGACTTTCTTTCTTTCTTTCTTTCTTTCTTTCTTTCTTTCTTTCTTTCTTTTAATGGAGGATCTTTTAAAATTTATATATTG
Source organism: Apodemus agrarius (assembly GCA_964023405.1). Taxonomy (NCBI): domain Eukaryota; kingdom Metazoa; phylum Chordata; class Mammalia; order Rodentia; family Muridae; genus Apodemus; species Apodemus agrarius. Next base: position 161,735,038 of record OZ030006.1, read on the forward strand.
AATATCAACTTAATTTACATTGCCACTGCTAAAACTTTTCCCAATTTTACCACTCCAAAAGACCTCCAACCCCTCCTCCCATCCCCGGCCTTCACATATATGTCCCTCCACCTGACCCACTCCCACCTCACTTCTCAATATCCCTTCGTTGGGGCATCTTCTGAGCCTTCACCTGACCAAGGACCACTCCTTCCACTGATGCCTGACAAGGCATTCCTCTGCCACATTTTTGGCTGGAACCATGTGTACCACTTGGTTGATGGTTTAGTCCCTGGGAGTTCTGGGGCTTCTGGGTAGCAGACATTTTTGTTCTTCCCATGGGGATGTAAACCCCTTCAGCTCCTCTGGACTACTCTCCAGCTTCTCCATTGGGGACCCCAGACCCAGACCAATGGTTAGCTACTAACATCTGCCTCTGTATTTGTAAGGCTCTGGCAGGGCCCCTCTGGAGACAGCCATAGCATGCTTTTTTTTGGTATACACTTCTTGTCCATAGTAGTGTCGGGGTTTGGTGACTCTTTATAGGATGAATCTCCAGGTAGGGCAGTCTCTGGGTGGCCTTTCCTTCAGTCTCTGCTTCACACTTTTTCTCCTTTACTGCTCCTGTGAATATTTTCTTCCCTTTCTCAGAGGAACCAAAGCACCCTCACTTCAGTCCTCTTCTTGAGTTTCCTGTGCTGGGTGAATTGTAACTTATTTTGAGCTTTTTGGCTAATGTCCACTTATCAGTGAATGCATATCCTGTGCATTCTTTTGTGATTGGGTTACTTCGATCAGGATGACACTCTCTAGTTCCATCCATTTGCCTAAGAATTTCTTGAATTCATTGTTTTTAATAGCTGAAAAGTACTCCATTCTGTATATATACCGCAGTTTGTGTATCCATTCCTCTGTTGAAGAACATCTGGGTTCTTTCCAGCTTCTGGGACAACAACCAATTTCAAGTTCGCTTGTTCTACATGAGTTCTAGGCTATCTTCAGCTACATAGTGAAAAAAAAACTTAGACTACATTTTATGCAAATGTAACATTTACTTTACAAGTAGATGGATATCCATATAAAAGCCCAGGAATGATATCTAAAATTTAATTGCTTGAGTTTGACAAGAGGAAAGGAGACAGGAGACAGGCAAAAATAAATGTTTTTACAGTTTGGTTTTGCTTGCTTTTGTCCTTTCAAATTTATGTTTATTGGATATTTTATGTATTTACATTTCAAATGTTATCCCCTTTTGTGATTTCCACTCTGGACCGCCACTCTCTCATCCCCCCTTCCCCTTGTTCTATGAGGATGTTCCCCCTACCACCTACTCACTCCTACCTCTCTTCCCTGGCACTCCCCTACACTGGGGCATTGAGATGTCACAGGACCAAGGGTTGATCCTCATATTGATGCTGAACAATACCATCCTCTGCTACGTATGTGGCTAGAGCCAGGGGTCCCTCCATGAGTACTTTTTGGTGGGTGGTTTAGTGCCCGGGAGATCTGGGAATTCTAGTTGGTTGAAATTGTTGTTCTTCCTATGGGGAAGCAAACCCTTTAAGCTACTTCAATCCTTTCTCTACCTCCTTCACTGGGTGTGTCAGCACTCCTGGGGAGACCAGCTCTCTCCTTCCTAGAAGGATTTGGGTACAGAGAGCTGTGGGACAGCCTTAGTTTCAGTGAACAGATGGAGATTGAAAGGATCCTGTCACAGGCTGCTTCACAGTTCCTGTGCCCTGTGCACTCCTGGCAGATCCTTTTTTGGACAGTTATTGGAGTAAAAGTGGTGGTCTCTCCTGGGGGTGTAGGAGTGAGAGCATACCTGGGAGAGCAGATCTCTCCAGGTGAGATTTGGGTACAGAGATCTGTGGGACAAGCTTAGCTCTGGGACACAGATGGAGACTGGAAAGTTTTCTTTTGTATTTTAAACAGTGTAAATATAGTGATCAAACACTGAATTAAAATTTCCTAGATGATTAAGAGAAATAAATGTCTTTCACCAAAACAAGTTATTCATGTTTTTCCATTTACTGATTCATGCCATTTCAATATTTATGTACTTCTTGAATTTGTTTCATTTACTATCTAAAAATCTGTGCTTTGCCTTTGCTTCAGGAGAATAAGGCTTCATAAATCATGTAGAGTTTACCAACTTGGATGTATTTTACTTTACTAATAGCCATGAAGGAATTTAAAAAAGTAAAACTATACTTTTACCAAGTCTCTGAAGTTACTTTGCAGGCAAAATTCTTTTTACAAATGTAGTGGAAATATCTACTACATGGAGCACTGTTGAGATTTTTTGGCTTGATGTATCCACATGCTGCATCTGCTACATGTGTTGTCATGTGAAAATCTCTGTGTCAAAAAAGAAAGAAAGAAAGAAATGGAAAAGGAAAAGGAAGATTATTTTAGAAATATCACTCTTAAGGCATAAGTTTATTATCACAACCTAAAAACGTAAATATTTGTTTATTTCCATGAACACTACAACCTTCCAATGAGAGCTGGTAAATGATATAGCCTACTATATATGGATTTGATGTTCTTTTTCTTAACAGAAAGGTTAGAGAATGGCTCAGCAGTTAAGAGCACTCATTACTCTTCCAGAGGACCTGTTTCAATTCCCAACATCCACATGGTTTCTTACAGTGATTGTAACTTCAGTTTTAGAGAATTTTATGCCATCTTTTGGACTATTAGTACATCAGGCATTCACATAGCACACAGATGTATGTGAAGCATGCATATGCATTTACAAATAATAATAAAATAACAAATAAAAAAATAAAGGTGCATGGAAAGAAATTCTTTGTTTATTGTAGAGAAATTTTAATCCAGCAAGGTGGCTGTTTTGGCAAGGGACCACATCCAAAGACTTTCTAGGTCTGTGCAATCCATTTGGAATGACACAGCTTTAATACCACTGGGTGGAATGCAGATATGCAATAATTACAGATATTAATCCAAAACAATGAAGGTAAAGTTAGTGTATAGAAAAAAGTCACCTTGTTTTAAAATTATGTCTACTTGAGGGTCAGACAGTGTGATGAATCAGAGAATCTATAATATCAAAGATATAATAGAATGAGACAGAGATAAGATAGAGACAACTCATATGAGAAGAGTACAGAAAAGAGGGGCTACATAAGAGGAGAGGAGAGGAGAGGAGAGAGAGAGAGAGAGAGAGAGAGAGAGAGAGAAGAATGGATAGCCATTTTATATAGACAGGTTGCAGAGAGAGAAAACTAGACACAGGTGAAGACAGATCAAGCTAGAGAATAAGAAGGAGCCAAAAGATTGGAACACATTGCCAAAGCCAAAGTAAGTATGAGGCCAGGTACAGCAATTCATTCAGAAGCCAGGAGATGCTGGATTGAATTAATCAGTTTGGAAGATTAGATTGTACAGAGGTTAGAAGCTTCCATGCCTGGGTCTAGGGATAGTTAGAATAGAGAAAGAAATGGCTCAGCCCAAGCCGTGTATTCCACACCTTGGGTATGGCTCTCATTTCATCTCTTCATCTTAGAAAATAAAAGTGACATGTATAATTCTTTTTAATTTGGCCCTAATATTGCATAATGTTCTACATATAGTAGTAAACAAAAGGTATGGTCTAAGTCACAAGGCTCTTTCCTTAGGCTATTAAATGTAAATCAGCTATTAATAAAGTATATGAAATAATAACTTACAAATCTGAAGAAAGTTTTGCATCCTTATGGTGTACCCACTGGAACTGACTTCCATTTTTACGTAATCCAACCCAATAGCTGTAACTCAATTGTGACTGAATAAAGTTCTGTGAGAAAATTAGAATTTTAGTATTCCTAGTAACATCACTAATATTACCTGAGATATTATACTTCAGGTTCAAAGTCCAGCTACACTAAGTTTAGAATTTCTCAATATCAAAAGATACTTTAGAAACTGTTAAAAGAAGCCTCGGATTTGGAGATCCTTGTAATTATTTAAAGGACAATAAAAATATCTTGTAAGTCAGCAGGAAGAAATTTGCTCAATAGCAAAAATGTGGAAGAAATCTACGAAAATATACTTGATGTGTTGCAAGCATATATAGGCCAGTAAATACAGACATGCCCATGGCAATCAAGACAGTCAAGTTAAAGATGTAGTGTTATGTGTTCCGGCTAATCACCTCAAGGGAGATAAAAATAATGACAAGAGAAGTTCTGTGGTTAGTATGATCAGAGGACTATACTTAGTAATGTTATTAATATCACACTGAAGAGTACTGGGAATTTATTTAAAAATTTTATATACCCTATTATGTAATAATTCTCCTACTACAGTTATGTTAGACAAAGAGAAGCACACAGAACAATATTGCACAGAAGATAAGTTTGAGAATAGTGACATAAAAGCAAATTATTATGACTAGATAAATATTGGTAGAGGTATTGTTTCCCTAATTGGTTCTTGGCTGTGTCAATAAAGATGGTGGAAGCTAATTGCTGAGTGAAGGGAGTTTGCTACAAGGGGTTCAGGGAATGATCTTAGCTCCTGGTCAGGGAACCAGCGGGCCATTGGCAGTCCTATGTCAGGATTGTGGCCAGCAGCAGTGTGTTATTGGAGTCAAGCTGAGAGCACAGCTCTGAGAAAATGATAGAGTGGATATTCTAAAATTACATGCAACAAATAAAGAACAGATAAATTGCATCTGTGTCATATATCATCTTACATAGTGTGAAACATAAAAACTATAACTATTCACATTTGTAATCAGCAAATTAACTTGCATTTTCCATTTGTGTAGATCATACTATCTGTCTGAAGATTTCCTGTACTGAAGCAATGACTTTCATTATCATAATCATTTGCAATTCTTTCTCTAAGTGGTATGTATATACAGTTCACTTCAAATTGACAATGTATCGAAATTAATTTTGTTGCTAAATGTAATATATTTTTATTTATTCTCCTCTCTGAGCACCTCTTTCTCTCTTACACACACACACACACACACACACACACACACACACACACACACAGAGAGAGAGAGAGAGAGAGAGAGAGAGAGAGAGAGAGAGAGAGACAGAGAGAGAGAGAGAGAGAGAGAGAGAGGAGACCACCTAGTCCAGAGTCTGTTATCTTGCAGTATAATTAATGTGTGCAGGAGAAAATTTGCAATACATGAAAAATGCATGGACATCATAGAAACATATAAAAGTACACATTTTATATCTCTAAAATCATGTAAGTTATATACCCATAAATGTACTCATTTGCATACATCTTCTAGAAATAAAATGTAGATGATGTAGACCTCACATCAATTGTATAAGACATTTCCTCCTCTCTAGGATGCCTAGCATCACTTCTCTTTTTCCTGGAGTTTGGTGACAATAGTGCCACTGAGTAGAGCCTATTCCCTCCTCCTTCCTAGGTCACACAATATTATCTTCATTTCCTTGGACCTTACCACTATATTACCATGAGGTAGTACTTGTTTCCTTCCTGCCAGATTGCCCCAGTGTCCCTTGCCCCTTTTCCAGAAACCTAACACCTGTGTCCATGTATGGCCATCTTCTTTCTCTTCACAGTGAAGACTCTACCTGCTTATGACAAGACTCTATATTCTACCTGATAGAGTCCATGTTTTTTCTCCTCCCTAGGCTATCAAAAATCCTGCTCGCCTTCACAAGGTCCCCGGGAGAACAACATCATAGGCTCTTATAAGAATTATATACAGAAACTAGAGAGATATCTCAGCAGTTAGGAGTACTTGCTGCTATTTGCAGAGGATCTGGGTTTGATTCCAAGCACGCACATTTAGTGGCTCATATCCACCTCTAATTCTAGTTACAGGAGATTTGACACCAATTACTGGCCCAACTTGACACCCATGCCATGAGAGAGAGTCCACCTATGACATTATTAATGACATTCTGCTATTTTTGAAAACAGGAACTTAGCATAACTGTCATCCAAGAGGCTTCACCTAGAAGGATACAAATTGTTAATGAAGAAGTCAAAGTATCAAAGTATGTAATGGAAACAGATGCAAGAGATCCACAGCCAAACATTAGGCAGAACTCGGGGACTTTTATTGAGGAGGGGAAGGAAGGATTGAAGAAACCAGAAAGATCAAGAACACTGCAAGAAAACCTACAGAATCAACTAACCTGGGTCCATAGGGCCTCTCAGAGAGGGAATTACCAGAGAACATGTATGTTTCAGGCCTAGGCCCTATGCACATATGTAACAGATGCACAGTTTGGTCTTCATGTGGGAACTCTAATAGCAGGAGCAGGGGCTATCTCTGACTCTGTTGCTTTCTTGTGAGTCCCTTTGCCCTAACTGTAATGCCTTTTCTAGATCAATAGGAATGTGCCTAGCTCTACTGCAACTTGATAGGCAGGTTCATATCCATGGGAGACCTCCTCTGCTCTGAGAGGGGTGGAGAAGGGGAAAGAGAGGAACTAGGAGCAAAGGAGGGGGAAGAAGGTATAATTAAGATATGAAGTAAATAAATAATTAAAGTAAAAGTATAAATGACTATACTGAACATGATATTAAAGCAATATTTGGTAAAACAAATCCATTTTTATAAAATAGTTATGCTAATGAGCATGATGTTTTATGTAAACCCCATAGGACACCAGTAGAAACATTTTTAAAGGTCAACATAAAACTGGAATCTAGTGCCTAACCTAAATTTTTGGAAATCAATCTACAGAATCAACTATATTCTTTCTTTAACTTTGGAACTAATAACAAGTGTCACATTTGTATACAAAGAACAGAAAAACTCTTGTCATCCTGAGTTATGAGTAAAATAAAACTTATTTATGGAGAATGATTCTACTTTTTTTGTCTTTATTTTAAATCCCATTTTTTCTATGTCCAATGACAGTTTTATTTTATGAGTAAAATAAAACTTATTTATGGGGAATGATTATACTTTTTTGTCTTTATTTTAAATCCCATTTTTTTCTATGTCCAATGACAGAGACTCATGTTCTACCCTAGAAGTACTTTTTTTTCACAAGTACTGATGGCAAATGAGTAAAACTCATAAACGTTTTAACTGTTTTTTGGACCATATGTATCATCAAAGATAGCTTTTCTGGGTAGCTTTTCATTAATGATCAATGATCTGCTCTAGCTAAACTCTGAAGGTACAAAACAAATAAAATGGCTGAGAATTACCCTTTGATGCAAACAACATGGATATTTCTTATGATATAAAAACATTCTCCTAGGTATTTTTTTAAAATATCTGTGCTCATCAGTCTTCAGGTGAGTCTGTACCAACATATGTAAGTGATTATGCTAAGCAGCAAAGAAAGGCAGAGGAACAAAGATGATTTTCATAGCACAGCCACCCATACCTCTTTATGAGTGTTGTGAAACACTCATAAAATACACTACACACACACCTGCTCCTCTCTGTTGTCAATCTTAGCGAGATGAGAATCCAGGTGTCTGCAGGATGCCTCACTCTCATCCCATGTCATTTCTTCTTTTGAAAAGTAGTAACACTTTTCTCCACAGCAAGACCATCCTCCTTGACATGTGTAGCAGCCTTTTCCTTAAAAGAAAAGCAACCATTCTTCTCAGACTCATTTAAAGACATGAATGTTTGGCATTTCATTTTTCCTTATTCAACTCCAGAGAGTAATTCCTTTCACTGAGAATACCTCTTGTGCCAAAATTTAAGGGAAGAATGTTGTAGACATAGAAACTGTCTCTGACAGATCTGAGGACTTTGTTATAGTTTCACTGAAAAATCTTAATCTCCCATGGAGAAAGACACCAGCATTATGCTTTCCTATCTGCAAGAAGAGACCCATCAAAATGAGTAATGTAGGTGACATTGAGCTGAAGGGCTCTATGTTAGGTTAATATACCTACAGTATGTACTCTCAGTATTGAATAGCATAGAATTCAATAAAATTAACATGACAACCAATAGTAACTTCTTCAGTGAAAGTATAGGTTTAATTGTTACAGAAAAGGTGGATTCAATAAGAAGTAAACAAAGCTCAAATCCTGCCAAAGTTAAATTTAAAGTTTTAAGATCACAATTTGAAATGGGACAGAAATGTGAATGCCATTAAAAGTCTGCCAGAGACCATATCCAGAGGATAGGCATGGGCCCTGGTTTAAGGATGGGGCCACCCACCCTTCTCAAAATTTTAACCCAGAATTGCTCCAGTCTAAAGGAAACACAGGGACAAAGAGTGGAGCACAGACTGAAGGAAAGACCATCCAGAGACTGACTCACCTGGGGATGCACCCAGATATGATTGCTGGTGCCAAGAAGTGCTTATTGACAGGAGCCTCATATGGATGCCTCTTGAGAGGCTCGGTCAGAACCTTATCCATACAGATGTGGAGGATTGGAGCCAACCATTGGACTGAGCAGGGGAACCCAAGTGGAAAAGTTGGGTGGGTATTGAAGGAGCAGAAGGAATTTGCAATGCCATAGGAAGAACAACAATATCTACCAATCCAACCAGACCCCCAAGAGCTTCCAGGACCAAACCATGAACCAAAGCATACAGTTGGACTGGAGAGGTGGCTCAATGGTTAAGAGCACTGACTGATCTGCCAGAAGTCCTGAGTTCAATTCCCAGCAACCACATGGTGGCTCATAACCATCTGTAATGGGATCTCATGCCCACTTTTGTTGTGTTCGAAGACAGCGACAGTGTGCCCACATAAATGAAATAATTATTATTGAGAACAGTTTTTGTTATCTTGGGTTTTTTGTTATTTCAGATAAATTTGGAAATTGCTCTTTCTAACTCTATGAAGAATTGAGTTGGAATTTTGATGGGGATTGCAGTAAATCTGTAGATTGCTTTAAGCAAGATGGCAATTTTTACTATATTAATCCTGTCAATCCATGAGCATAGGAGAACTTTCCATCTTCTGAGATATTCTTTGGTTTCTTTCTTCAGAGACTGGAAGTCCTTGTCACACAGATCTTTTACTTGCTTGGTTAGAGTCACACCAATGTATTTTATATTATTTGTGACTATTGTTAAGGGGGTTGTTTCTCCCATTTCTTTCTCATCCTGTTTATCATTTGAGTATAGGAAGGCTATTGATTTGTTTGAGTTTATTTTGTATCCAACCAATTTGCTGAAGATGTTTATCAGTTATCTGGTAGAATTTTTGGCGTTACTTCAGTATACTATAATATCATCTACAAATAGTGATACTTCGACTTCTTCATTAACAATTTGTATCCCTTTGACCTCCTTTTGTTATCTAATTACTTTCTCTAGGACTTCAAGTACTATATTGAACAGGTAGGGAGAGATTGGACAGCATTGTCTAGTCCCTGATTTCAGTGGGATTGCCTCATGTTTCTTTGCATTGAGTTTGATGTTGGTTACTGGTTTGCTGTATATTGATTTTACTATGGTTAGGTATGGGCCTTGAATTCCTGATATTTCCAAGACTTTTATCATGAAGGGGTATTGGATTTTTGTCAAATGCTTTCTCAGCATCTAATGAAATAATCATGTGTTTCTGTTCTTTGAGTTTATATAGTGAATTACATTGATGGATTTCTGTATATTGAACCACCCCTGCATACCTGGGATGAAGCCTACTTGATCGTGGTGGATGATCATTTTGATATGCTCTTGAATTTGGTTGGCAAATATTTTATTGACTATTTTTACATTATTATTCATATGGGAAATTGGTCTAAAGTTTCTTTTCTTTGTTGGATCTTTGTGTGGTTTAGGTATTGGAGTAATTGTGGCTTCATAGAACAAATTGGGCAGTCTTTCTTCTGTTTCTATTTTGTAGAATAATTTGAAGAGTATTGGTATTAGGTCTTCTTTGAAGGTCTGATAGAACTCTGTATTAAACCCATCTGGTCCTGTTTTGTTTGTTTGTTTGTTTGTTTTGTTTTTTTGTTGGGATACTATTAATGACTGCTTCTATTTCTTTAGCGGTTATGGGATTGTTTAGATCATTTATCTGATCCTGATTTAACTTTGTTGCCTGGCATATGCCTAGAAAATTGTCCATTTCATCTAGATTTTCCAGTTTTGTTGCATCCTGAGTGAGGTAATCCAATTGCAAAAGAACACAGATGGTATACAATTTCTGATAAGTGGATATTAGCCCCAAATCTCTGAATATCCAAGATATAATTCATATACCACATAAAGCTCAAAAAGAAGGAAGACTGAAATATGGATACTTTGGTCTTTCTTAGAAGGGGGATCAAAATACCCATGGCTCACAGGCAACCAATGGATTGAGCAGAGGGTCCCCAATGGAGGAGCTAGAGAAAGGACCCATGGAATAGAAGAGTTTTGTAGCCCCATAGGAGGAACAATAACATGTACCAACCTGCCCCCCAGAGCTCCTAGGGACTAAACCACCTACCAAAGATTATACATGGAGGGACACATGGCTACAGGTACATATGTAGCAGAGGATGATATTTTCATTGAAATCTAGATAAAGCAAATATCTAATAAAAGTTAAAAAATAAATCTAAAAATAAGGCGTCAATTTAAAAAAAAATACACATGGAGGGACCCATGACTCCAGCTGCAGTTGTAGCAGAGGATAGCCTTGTCTGACATCAAAGGGAAGAAAGTCCCTTGGTCCTGTGATGGCTCTATGCCCCAGTGTAGAAAAATGCTAGGGCAGTGGGGTTGGAGTGGTGTGTGTGTGTGTGTGTGTGTGTGTGTGTGTATGTGTGTGTGTGTGTGTGTGAGCAACCTCATGGAGGCGGGGGTAGGGTGGGAAGGTGATCTTGGAGAAGAATACAGGAAGGCAGATAACATTCTAAATGTGAATGAACAAAATATCCAATAAATTTTTTAAAAAGTATGCCACTTTTCAGTTCATGTTTCAATACATACCTGTAGTAGGTAGCAATCCTGAAGGATCTACTCCTTTCATTGATGAGACAGCACTTTCATTTGCATATTTCTCACATTTAATTTTGAAGCTTGAAGTTCTCTGAAAAACTAAGTCCATACAATGAGATTAGAAACAGAAATAGTGATAACTGACTACTTTGTTACAATTATTTAATTGTAAATATAAATAGTAGATGGTGTTAAAGTACAGCAAGAAAAAAAATATAAAATATTTTAGAGTGGTAGAATATAAAACAACCATTAAACTACAACTATTTATACCTTGCAACACACTACTTTTAAAGAATTTATAACATATTAATAAAACAAAAGTCAACTGAAAAGAAAAAAGTATATAAACTAATTTTATTCCCTGTAGTTTATTAGTCCATTTAATGTTTACATGTGTAGTTTAATGGATCTGACTTTATATTAATTTGAAAATGGACTCAAAGAATAGAAATAGAGAAAGTCGTATACACTTTTAATGTGCTAAGAAAACCAAAAATCTTTGTAATAAATGATAATCTTTGGGATGTTGAGATAGCTGAGTGCTTAAGGATGTGTAATAGCCACAAATAGTATAAAATATCTTAGTGTAACTCTAACTAAAGAAGTGAAAGACCTGTATGGCAATAATTTCAATTCTTTCAAGAAAGAAATTGAAGATCTCAGAAAATGGATAGATTTCCCATACTCAGGTATTGGCAGAACTAATATACTTAAAATGGCCATTTTATCAAAGGCAATATACAGATTCAACACGATATCCATCAAAATCCCAACACAATTCCTCAAAGACATGCAAAGAGCAACTCTCAAATTTATCTGGAAAGGCAAAAAACCCAGAATAGCCAAAACAATTTTTAACAATAAAAGAACAGTAAGGGGAATTGCCATTCTTGACCTCAAGCTTTGCTACAGAGCAATAGTGATAAAAACTGCATGGTATTGGTGCAGAAACAGACATATTGATCAATGGAATAGAATTGCAGACCCAGAAATAAAACTGCACATTTCTGGACACTTGGTCTTTGACAAAAATATACAATGGAAAAAAGAAATAAATGGTACTTGTCTAATTGGCTATCTGTGTGTAGAAAAATGAAAATAGACCCATAATTGTCACCTTGCACAAAGTTCAAGTCCAAGCGGGTCAAGGACCTCAACATAAAACCAGATACACTGAATCTAATAGAAGAGAAACCAGGAAAGAACCTTGAACTTATTGGCACAGGGAGAAATTTCCTAAACAGAACTTCAGACGGCTCATGCTCTAAGATCAAGAATTGATAAATTGGATGTCATGAAACTGGATAGCTTCTGTAAGGCAAAGGACATAGTCAATAACACAAATTAGTATGCTACAGATTGGGAAAAAATCTTCACTAATCCCACATCTGATAGAGGGCTAATATCCAAAATATATAAAGAACTTAAGATGCTTATCACCAAAAATCCAAACAACCCAATCAAAAAATGGAGTATAGAACTAAATCAAAATTTCACACCAGAGGAATCTCTAGTGGCTGAGAAACTCCTAAAGAAATGTTCAAAGTCCTTTGTTATCAGAGAAATGCAAATCAAAACAACCTTGAGATTCCATCTTACACTAATCAGAGTGGCTAAGATCAAAATCTCAGGTGACAACACATGTTGATGAGGATGTAGAGAATGAAGAACACCTCTCCATTGCTGGTGGGATTGCAAACTGGTATAACCACTCTAGAAATATATCTGGAGGTTCCTCAGAAAATTGGAAATAGATCTACCTAAAGACCCAGCAATACCACTCTTGGGAATATATCCAAAAGATGCCCCACCATGCCACAGGGGCACATGTTCCACTATTGCATAGTGGCCTTATTTGTGATAGCCAGATGCTGGAAACAACTCAGATGTCCCATGACAGAAGAATGGATGTAGAAATGTGGCTCATGTACACAATGGAATACTACTCAGATAATAAGAATGAGAACATCATGAGTTTTGCAGGCAAATGGATTGAACTAGAAAATATCCTGAGTGAGGTAACTCAGACCCAAAATGACATGCGTGGTATGTATTCACTAATAAGTGGATATTAGCCACATAACTCAAAAAGGTCAACAAACTGAAGGGCTCAAGTGAGGACTCCTCAGTCCCACAAGGAAGGGAGAACAAAACAATCACAATTGGGGAGGGAGGAACCTGGGAGGGAAAGTAGACAGGGGCCATGAGGCATTGCAGGAGCAGAGACAGTAACAGGATCAATCTGATTTTGGGTGAGAGAAAAGGACTAAATCCCTGAGTGCCAGCAGAAAGAATGGAAACAGACAACCTCGGGAGGTAGGAGGTTGGGGGGGGGACCCTCCAGGGTGCATCAGAGACCTAGGAGGTGAGAGACTCTCAGGACTATAAAGGAGGGAACTTAGATGAAATGCTGGACAGTAGGAAGAGTGAACAGGTAGAGCCTACTTCCAGCAGGAAGACAGAGCATCAAATGAGGGATTGAGCTGCCATCCCACAGTCAAAACTCTGACCCATAATTGTTCCTGTCTGAAAGAACTACAGGGATGGAAATGAAGAATAACCTGAGGAAAAGAAGGCCCAGAGACAGGCCCAAAGTGGGATCCAGCTCAAGGGGGCTCCCAAGGCCTGACACCAAGACTGAGGCAATGGAGAACTCACAAAAATGGACCTAGCATGACTACACTCCTGAAGACCCAATAGACAGCTGAGTCAGATGCAGATATTTGCATCCAACCAATGGATAGAAGCTGGTGAGCCCTGTGGTTGAATTAGGGAAAGGATGAAAGAAGCTGAGGAGGAGGGCAACACTGCAGGAAGACCAGCAGTCTCTGGACCCCTGAGATCTCTCAAACCCTCGACCACCAACCAGGCAGCAAACACCAGCTGATATGAGGCCCCCAACACATATACAGCAGAGAACTGTTGGGTCTATGCTCAATCAGAGATGATGCACCTAAACCTTCATGAGACTGGAGGCCCCAGGGATTTTAGAAGTCAGGTGGGTAGGTGGTGGGGACAGAGATATCCTTGTGGAGACAGCAGGATGGGGAGGAGGTACAAGATGTGGAACAGTTGAAGGGTAGAAGGGGGCAGGGAAGAATGAAATCTGCAGTGTAAAATAATAATTAAATAAGTTTTAAAAGGATGTGGAATTACTCTTTTGATGACCCAATTTTGGTTCCCAGTACTCATGACAGATATCTTACAACTGAATGAAATTCTAGTTTTGGCATCTCTGAGGCTCTCTCTTGGCCTCTAGAGACTGCACTCACTTGCATACATCTATATATATATATATATATATATATATATATATATATATATATATATATACACATATGCATATACACATAATTAAAAAGTAACAATATTTTAAAGAAATGAATCAAAGTGTCTTTTAAATCTATCCAGGATTTCTCACAAAGCTGTTTTCTCAGTTTTAATTGTTTTCTTCTCAGTTATCCAGAAAAAAAATTCATTGGAATTCATTGTGCATAGGGTGTTCATGATTGCTCCACAATCTTTCCTTTATTTAGATTTTTAGTTTTATTTAGATTTTTCTCTTAATATCACAGATGTGCCAGATAGCACCTTGATCATTCTATATGTCTATTTAGATATTGTTCCCTTGATTCAACTTACAGCTTCTTTTAGAGTCTATTATATCTTAAAATCCTCTTACTTTGTTACTTTATTTCACATTATCATGGTAATATTCATCCACATTGTTACATATTGCTGTAGTTAATTTTTTGACTATTTTAAAAATTCTATTTTCCAAATCCATTTAATAGACAAAGTAATATATTTTTAGCACTTGCTAAATCATAGCTTAAATGATATAATTTTCCATGCACACTGATTTCTAACCTTAACACATTCCACTCATTGCTATCTAGTTTGGCTTACAACATGGTTCTACCAAATCTACACCAGCAACAAGCATTATTGATGTCCCTCCTGATCAAAGTCCCATCTGTGTAGCTTGTCAGATTACTTCTGCCAGCATGCCCTGCCTGATGCCTGACGCATTTCCAACTATCTACTAGTCAAATTTTCATTTTTTCCACCATCATCTTTTTTTGGTTCTAATGTTCATTTTTCCTAAGCATCATCATCCTGACATCTGGTCTTCTAACATGGCGGTCATCCCACTTGGTTTTGAAAATTATTTTCATGATCTGACTTCCATCTCCTTTTACCATGGTTTCATGTATTTTCTGTATTAACTGAGCAGAATTCAAAACAATATTTATAATCTAGATATTTATCTTAATCTCATGTGTGTGCTGATGCTCTGAACCTATTGACAACAGCTTACTGTAAAGAAATAACTCAAACCTAAGCTCTGTGGGTATGTTCACTGATATGCCATATGCCCTTGAATATTTCCCATTTCTCTCTCTCTCTCTCTCTCTCTACATATATATATATATATATATATATATATATATATATATATATTAGATAGATAGATAGATATAGAGATAGATATAGATATATATGGTCTTGCATTAGTATAGCTTAGTGTTCTCATGTTTTCTCTAACATTTATTACAACTTTGCCTGTAAAGATACATGAGCCTGATTCTATCTTGTCCCTTCCTAACTTGACCAAATATACTTTAGTCACTCTATAGCTTAGCCTTTCCTCCTGTGTTTCCCTGTATGACTTCATGACTTTATCACAATGCTAACCTGGATAGTCATGCTCACTTAATTTGTCTCTCCTGAAAGAGTTTCCTTCACATCCCACTCATTTCCAGTCTACTGAGCCTGCACTTTCTCAGGGCCTTATCAGCCCATGTAACTTGAGTCATGTTGCTCTTCACTTATAACAATCAGATGGTTATTTTTATTTCAGTTGCTTTCAGATGAATGCTTAAGTTCCTTGCCCTGGTGCAAACAACTCTTAATAAATAATTTGCATGTCCAAGCTTATAGCTCATTCTTTCACTACCATGGAACTATCCATGTCTCTCTAAATCTGTTCCTTTTTCATGCTGCTCACTCAACTTAGATGGGTTTTCTCTATCAGTGTTTTAATTATTACTTATTTATTATTTAAAATAAGTTACTGTCTTCACCATGAAGTTTTCTTAACCTTGTCATGTTATGAGCCACTCACATAACATCTCTTCATGCCTTTATAGCTGCACTCATTTTATTTTAAAAAATGCATCCACTTTTACTTTTCTACACACACACACACACACACACAGACACACACACACACACACATTTATGTTCAAGTAAACTCATTCAAAGCTCTTTTATTTTCCATTACATTTCTGTGGTATTGGTGAAATATATAGTTTTTGACACAGGAGAGATAACCAAAGTTCTTTATTAAATGAATAGAACAAATAATTTAAAGCAAAGTGTTTTTAAACAAACAGGAAAAGTATACTGAAAGAAATTAGAGAGTACAATTTTTTAAAATCTTTTAGAGCTATATGTATTACTATAGTAGTATAATCTCAGCAATGGGAGACAAAGTCAGGAAGGAACATGTAGAGTTAAAAAACAACAGAAAAGTAAAACTTTTCTATTATATCATATATTTGAAGTATTTACTTTTCAAACTCAAATACCTGAGACACTTATGAAATGGGTTTCAGCTTTTCATTACGTCTTAAACCACACAGCATTACTGTTCTACTTCTTTTGTAAACAAAATTGATCCTTATCTTATAAAGATGGACTTACAATCTCCTTAGCGTTTCCTTAAAAACTACTTGTGAAGGGAATAAACTAATTAAACAGTTGAACAGACAATTATACATTAAAGAATCATATGAGATTTGCTGAACCACAATAAAAAAAAAAAAAAACTTCAGTCAGGTATGACAGCCAAGCTTTTAATCCTAGCACTAGGGGACAGGCGGGGTCTATGGCAAGTGGATCTTAGTGAGTTCCAAGACATCCACAGCCACCAGAGAGGATCCGATCTTAAACAACAAAATCAACTAAATAAGCTGGTTGTAGATGTATCAGAATTGATAAATGGTGTTATGCTCATGGAACAAAGTGGTCAGGTTTTTTCTCCCTTGTAGTTCCAGTGGTTCTGCAGGAAGCTGAGAACTTGAAGTGCATGTGCATATCATGTTTTATTAAATGGCTTGCTCACTTTCCCTATAGCATATAACATGCTTAATGGAGTCTTTTGTTAAACATTTACATGACTATTAAAATTTTATTTATTTATTATATTTATGTGTGCAAGTGTTTTACCTGAATGTTTGCATGTACACCATGTCCATTCAGTGCCCTTGAATCTCAGAAGTTAAATTCCCCTGAAATCAGAGTTATGGATGGTTGTGAGCCACCATGTGGGTCCTGTGAACTGAACCAAGGTCCTGCTAGAGCTGTGTTCTTAACCACTGCAAGAATAAGTATTCTTAACCACAGAGCCATCTCTCTAGCCTCTTGTGTGATCTTTGGTGATTTGAAGTCGATCTAAAAAATGCCCAAATTCTAAACACAAAAGAAAGAACAATCTACCCAATTTAAGAAGCACACTGAAATTTTATACATTGAGACTGTATATAAATTTCACACACACACACACACACACACACAAACACACACACACATACACATTATATTAACTCATGATATTTCTGTGTAATTATAGCAGTATATTCTTTTATATAGCATAAAAGCAGAAATATAAGATGCTACTAAAATCTTTATCACTATCATCAGTATCACCAATACCCATAATTGCTAGGATGTCTACAGAATTTCAAAACCTACACTGGTTTAGCAGTTAAAATTCTGTTTCTTGTCTCATTATTCCCACAAAATATTTATATATCATACTCACACAGATATCCAAAGACTGTGCTTGACACCAGAAGACAAAGACATATTGTTCCCAGGATCACAACACTTATGCGCCATGGATATTCTGCATGAGACCAACAGGCAGGATACATAACAAACAAGAAAACCTTATAATTAGAGCAGAATAGATGTTTATTAATGAGGTTTGTGACTTAATCTCCTCTCATTGGCTATTCACCCATAAATATCTTTTTCAATAAGAGAGACAGACATGTTTTCTGAGCGCGCGTGCACAAACACACACACACACACACATACACACACATACACACACAGTCAGGTAGAAAAATGTTACCTCTCTTTTTCTGAGTTGGCTCTTTTTTGTCCTTCTTATTCTTCAGGGATAATTTCAGCTCTGCATACGTGGTTCTTTCCTCATTCATTTCTAGTAGCTGCTACAAGAAGGAACATAGCAAGTATCTTTACAAGTATATTAATCTAGGTATCTGAACATAATGTATATTTATTTGTAAATTTTAGCAACCAATAGAATTATTTCAAAAATTGTCTAATAGCTTAAGATAACATATATAATAACTGTCACAGACTATTATCTAATTGTGTTGAATTTCAAATACCAATATTCATCTTTGCTTCACATGCTATAATTAGTCCAATTAATAATTACAACACACACCATGAAGTAATAGAGGAAGTTCGGTAAAAAGAATTATCTGGAAAAAGTGAATTTCTTCAGGAACATAAATGCTTTTTAAAATTTTTCTCTGTAACACCTTAGACCAGAAATTCAACACAATTAAATAATGTTCCGTGACAGTTATTACAAATATTCTCTTTGAAGTATTAGACAATTTTGAAATAACTCTAGTTGTTAAAATTTGGAAGTCAATGTACACTAATTATCTCTAGACACTCAGATTCATATATTTCATCAAAAAATTATATCTGATCACTCAATGCCTGCATTAGCCCCAATGGCACAATAGTAGAATTTGTATAGAGTCATTTTTAGCAAAAGTATGCCCTTATATAAACTTTATTTTTCCGTTGTACCAAACATCTTTTCATTTTCCTAGCTTGTTAGATTTGTAGTCAGTGGACTTCATTTTCTCTGTTCTAGTATGAGAAAAATAAGAAATCATGCCAGTCAAGGCAAAGCTGTCAAAAGAATACCTCGTTTTGTAGTTCTAACAACAAACATGGTGATGACATATCTTGCTTTGTTTTATAGATAAACTAAACTACAAGAATCCAAATTGTATTCCACAAATCATAATACAATAATTGACATTCCTTAGTTTGTATGGATATACATAAATTCAAAAACTGAAAAAAGGAGCATGTCATGGTTGTCTCTGGAGGAGCCCTGTCAGAGCCTTGTACATACAGAGGCAGATGCTAGCAGTCAACCATGGGACTGGGCACGGGGTCCCCACTGGAGGAATTGGACGGCAGTCTGGAGGAGTTGAAGGGGTTTACAGCCCTATGGGAAGAACAACGATGTCGGCCACCCAGATGCCCAGGACTCCCGGGGACTAAACCATCAACCAAAGGGTACACATGGTTCCAGCCAAAAATGTGGCAGAGGAATACCCTTTTGGGCAACAGTGGGAGGAGTGGTCCTTGGTCCAGTGAAGGCTCAATTAGATGTCCCAACAAAGGAAATCTGGGGAGGGGAGAGGTGGGAGTGGGTCGGGAAGAAGGGCATATACTATGAGGCACGGGATGGGAGGAAAGGTTGGGGGTTTTGGGGGACGGGAGAAACCAGGAAAGGTTTTAGCATTTGAAATGTAAATGAAGAGTATAGTCAATAAAAAAATAACTCATTAAGCAAATCTAAAAATGTATAAAATAAGCTCCCTTCCCCCTGAAATCAAGGAAAGTATCTGAATCAGTAGAAAACTATTTCTTCTGAGCTAATTACTACCACTCAGAACAAAATATATTCTTTCTTCCAAGACAGGAGCAGGCAGTCAAAGAAAATAGTGATGGTCCATGCTAAAACGAGGATATCAGCTCTAGAAGTATGTGCCTGATACCCCAGAGCTCAAGGGTTTTCTATCAAGAGAAACAGGGTTGTCTCAATCTTGTGAACTTTAATTTCTTTATCTACTGAAAGCAATAAGATCAAGTGAGACATAGATTTTGCCTTAACAAGATTATACGTTACAAAATACAGGTGCTTGGGAGTAGACTACTTGCCTAGTATTTGAAAGCCAGGTTTGGTCCCCAGATCTGGCAAAAGAAAAGCAATGAAAAATTTTTAATCTCATAAGAAGTATTTAAAATCTTGCTAGATTCATATATTTATTGCTTATTTATTTGCTTTACATTGTAGGTTTCTCTCTGTCTTCTCCTCCAAGCCCCTCCCTCTCACCTTCCTGCCCAATCTACCCTTCCACCTCTTTTCCCTAGCAAAGGAGAGGCCTCCTATGGATATCAACCAGCCTAGATGCATTAGGTGTGCCTTCTTCTATTGAGGCTAGACAAGGCAGACTAGTTACATTTGTCATCTTATAAAAGTAATTTAGAATACCATTTGGATAAATTCAAATAAATTACTGGTGAAATACGGAATATTTAGTGATTTAAGTGGACAAACAGCTTCCCCCAAAAGCAAAGCTTCTGGTAATTCTGAGTACTGAATCAGGTTAATGTCTATGAGAAAGTACAATTCTTAAATTATTAAAAACATATTACTAGCTAGACATGCTATTCTTCTGGAATTTGAAGAAATTAGATTCATAGCAGAGGAAATAATGCATATTTAGAATGTATACAAAAGAACAACTATTTTCAAAATTATCTGATAAGTTAAAAAAGTCATCTGCACATTACATGGTGAATAATTTTTAAATACACACTCATTTTGATGCAGTCTTGTATTCTCTTCTGGGATAAACTTAACACTGGATATGAGTGTGCAGGCTTAGTTCAGTTCTCTCTGGCAACAATTCAAAGCCCTCCCAACTTTCTACCCAGCTTCCTGTGGCATTCCACTTTATCCCTTTGTTCCAGGGTGAGAGCACAGTCCCCATCCCATACTCACAGTCTCTGATGTTTCCTGGGTCTATTTTTGTTTTTCACTGGCCGGAGTGCGGGGATGGTCTGGAAGCTAGCTGAGACATGTGAATAGCTAGCTCTGCTAGTCTTTTACCTGCACAGTGACATTGGGCGGGGTTTACTGATAGGTGTCGCTGCCTCTGGGTAATGATAGTAGAGGATCTTTTATGATGTCACTCTGCATTCCTATATCAAATGTCTCACTGAAGTCAGGATTACGTTTTCCAATTTTGTGTCAATTAAGAGAAAGAAACAAAACCTGTGTCAGGGAACATTTTTTTTTTTTAAATCCTGAAATCTTGAGGTTAGTGAGTTTGAGGAAGGTATAATCTCAGAATCTGATGAATATGGGAACTAATTAACAACTAAGTTTTATAAATAATCAAAAGTAAAAGGAGAGGTATGTGCCTATATATTCTGTCTGGATTAATTTTTACATTTTTATAGAATTGAAAAAAAAAACCTGCAATAGCTTTTCATTGTTGTAAAAGCAGAAACATCAAAGAGTGTATAAGTCCTAACCAGTAATTTCAACCACTCCGAGCAGGTCCATACAATCTAATTAATTATATTAGCCAGCATTGCAGACTATACTAAGCTAGCATTGAATACTAATTAGCTCAGAAGAAATGTTTTAGAAATTTCTAGCTTTGTTTGATGGTAGACTTGCTTTTGATTTAAGTTGTTTTTTTTTTTCCCTCCATATAAGAATTAAGGGATTCTTTCTAACTGTCAGTTTCCAAGGTAAATAATAATAAGGAAGCATTGAAGAATGCTCCAGGCACAGGTCTTAAGGCCAGGCACAGGTCTTTAGACACCCTCATGAGCCATGTTCTGAGCTCATAGGTATTAATTACTGCGTTGAATGATGCTCAACTCTGTCTGTGACTACCAATGTGTGTCATTTAACAAATGGATATTTAACAGCATATCTTTTTATTAGAAATATTTTGTGTGTATGTGCATGTATCTGTGCCTGTGTATGTGCATGTGTCTGTACATGATAATATGTCTATACATGTCTGTGAGACTGTATGCTACATGCATGCACCTATCCAAGGAAGAGAACATTGAATCCTCTGAGCTCAAGTTATGGAAGGTTTTGAGCCATTGGACTTGTTTACTGAAAACCAAAACAGGTTCTGCAAAAACACCAAGCCTTCTTACCACCTCTCCAGCCCCTCAACAGCAAATAGAAAATTGGTTTTAAATTTAGCATGTGAGTAGTTGCTGTAATGCATTGCTTCTGTGTTTTTAAGGTTATATATTCTTACATGTATAACTTTTAGTATTATCAAATCATCTGATACATAGAATGTATATCTTGTACATAATAAATAAATGATATGTATAAATTATATGCATATAAATTATATATAAATACCTTAAAATATATGGCAAACAGCCAAAGAAAAGAAGTTATGTTTTAGTTCTTGCTGTTTTAATAATACACTACCAGCTTTATTAAATTAAATGTAAAGTATTCTAAAACATCTAACAAATGGTGGAGCTAAACATTTGACTAATAATATTTACTATAGGTAAAAGAATAATATTATTGTCAGAGTATATATTGATTACACAAACATGTTCTCCAAAACTATTTCCTATCACCAAAATGCATACACACACATATATATATATACATACAAACACGCATACACACAGAGACACATACATACACTCAAACACACAGACACCTACCCACATCACATTCACACACAGAGATACATACATACTCACATGCACATATACATACAGGCACATACACACACACATGCACACACACAGACATACTCATTCACACATACTTGTACCCCAAATATCAGCGCATTTTAGTTCTTCTTACAATGCTTCCATTACTAAGCTCTTCACTATACCAACTTTCTTTTAACGTTTAAAGATAGTTGTATTTAACCATTTTATATCCAACTAACCTAATCAATCTTAAAAGTGCAAATGAAATTGGATGCAGTAACGCTAAAGGCTGTTAAGGTCATCTTCTAGATGAAAAGCAATGAATAGATAAATAAAATGCGAATGGCTAAATAATGGAGATGTAGAGACTCATGGTAGAATATGTAATCAGAGAATGGAAGGAAGGCAGCAGGATACAGCTAAATCAATGTGAATGGTGTGATTAGCAGAACCAAGGCAAATAGTGGCTATAAGAGAGGAAGATTCGGCCCAAGCAGTTCTCAAAGTGGCAGCTTAAAACTTCCAGATGCTAAGAGGCAGGCAATTCTAGAACATCTTAGTTCAACATGAACCAGAATAGTACTCTGGGGCCCTAAACTGCCCACAAAGCTGACTTTTATATTAATACCATTACATACAATTAGCTGTGCCTTTCTGGACCCCAGCAAACAAAAGCTGCTGGGGTACTTGTGGTAATGAATGTGGTTGGCTACACAGAATAGCCTTCAACTGACTTCTGTGTCAAACCAAGATGACGGAAAGTGGTTAATTGTTTATTTCTCCATTAGCTCAAGGAAGTATGGGGTCAGTCTTCACATGCATGATTCATATGATCTTGGGCAGAAGACTTTCCATGCTCACCTCAGTAAAAACCCCAGAAGAATAAGACTCAGGAACCCAGCTCCTTGTACTCTCTCATATACCAGACAAGTCTCCAGGCACATCTCTGAGTTTGTTTTCTGGGACGTTCAACAACAGACAGAAACCTGCCTGGAGTGTAGGCTTCATTATTTCCTCCACTGAGATTCTGTACTGAATGAAAAGGACAAAGAGAGTTGAGTCCCAGTTTTCATATCTTTATGCTTCCTGTGTGTGCAATGTGACCAGATGCCTTCCTCTCTCTTCATCAGGGAAAATCCTAAACTGAGAGTGAGGATAAATCCTAAGCTGATCCAGGGAAAATCGTTCTTGCTGAAGTTGCTGTCTCAGTTTTCTCATAGTTTTAATGTTTAAAAACTATATCCTTATGGTTCTAACACTTAAATAGGCATAATACTACATTCATCATCATCATCATCATCATCATCATCATCATCATCATCACCATCATCATCATCTCTCTCTTTATATATGTCATATACATTATACATATGGATATGAACCTACAGTTATACTGATATAATTTTAGTAGAATTTAGATAGTTTTGTGTTTCTTTGGTTTTAACAGGAAGATAAATTTGGACTAAATTATTTTATAGATACTTAGAGATTTAAAAGATGTTTTTATAAACAAATTCAGTGTGTTATGATGATATTTACTCCTAATTTCTCCCTCCAGTTCCTCCTAGACCCTACCCTATCACCTGTGAACTCCCTGTCTTATTTTTGTCTCTCTCTCTCTTTTTAAAGATGTATTTATTATTATATGTAAGTGAACTGTAGCTGTCTTAAAACACACCAGAAGAGGACATCAGATCTCATTACAGATGGTTGTGAGCCACCATGTGGTTCCTGGAATTTGAACTCAGCTCCTTCAGGAGAGTAGTTAGTGACCACTGAAAAATCTATTCAGCCATTTTGTCTTTTTTAAAAAAATAAACCAGTGAATCTATGTCACCTTACATACTTAGATAGGCTCTGTACTATTCTAAAGTCTTCTGGATTTTCTGAAGAGTTTTTTCTTGCCCAGATGATTAATAGGCCCATTGGACTAGGTTTGAGAGGAGGAGAAATTGATGTCTTTTTTTTGTCAGAAAACCCTGTGCTAGACACTAATCTTGTAATAGTCCTGGTAGTTCAGAAAGTCAAGTTTCTACTCAGGGCCAGACATTGTTCTCAGATAGTAGTACTTTTTTGATAATGGGGAAAAACCATAACCAAACAGCTTGAAAGGAGCTAAAAAGGGCCTGGAGAGTTAGTTAAGTGCATTTGTGGTTTCTGGAAACTGCATGGTGACTTAACTATCTGTAATTACAATTCCAGGCAACTGGCACTTTTTTCTTGCCTCTGAGGAGAGTAGGCATGAATGTGGTACACATAAAGACATATAGAAAAATATTCATATCCATAAAATAAAAAGTAAATCATTTTTTAAAAAAGAAATTTTTCTACTTCCACCTTCAGACACTCCATGGAATCATTTTATCACATTTCAAGTTCTGCCTGAGGATTGAGATTGGACCTTGACCAGGGATAATGAGTGTTACTGCATCCCTCCTCTGAGGAGTGGCCAAGCCTGGAGCTAAGTGTGAAATCTCTAAACCTGAAGATTGATAGCTTCTGTTGTTGGCATTTCTCTTTCCTACATTAGGAAAAGGTTTAGAAGTTCTGAATAAGGAGGCTATTATGGACCCTTCAAGCAAATCAGAACAAAGAGAGACTGACTTTAAGAAGTAAGGAAACTGCTTATATATAGCACTTGGAAAAATATAATTTTGGACTGGGTATTATGTCACATGCCTTTAATCCTAGCATTAGGGAGGCAGAGACAGGGTGGATCTCTGTTGATTTGTTTGGTCTCCATAGTAATTTCAAGGACAGTAGAGCTACATAGAAAGACCCTATCTCAAAAATTATATATGATTGAATGTAAACATGTTCTTAAAGATGGAGTTATGCAAATAGTATATGGGTTGAAATATGGGAGAAAAGTTAAAAAGTAGAGGCCTTCGTGAGAAGTCTATAGAAACTGTCACCATGATTGTAATCTGAATAAATAAAATCTAGGTATAAACTGAATTAAACTATCACGTAGAGCTATCTATCCAATATGGTGGCTTCTGATCACTCATTTTTCACTGGATACTTGGGAAGGGTCTGGTCTAGATTCAGAGATGCAATAAATGTGCAATACATACTAAACTTGAAGATTTCATTTAAAAAAACATGAAAATTATTCCAACAATCTTTATAGTGACTCTATGTTGAACTAATAATATTTTAGTATTTGGAATAATGTACAATATTATTTTTTAAAAGAAAGTAAGGGAACTTTTGAAAAGAAATGAGACAATTATACCCCACTGTAAAACTCCTCTATATCATGATATAGTTTTAAATGTGGTAGCACCAGCAATTTCACAGATAGTTGCCAACACCTATCAAAAGTGGCAAGTTTCCTATAAACAAAATACCCTCTTATCATGAGTTTGTTTGGGCATCTGTCTAATAGCAATGCTATTCATTATGTAGTTTCATTTTTAATCTATAGGCTTCTCTGAGTCACAACTTGTCAGATAATAGCTCTTTTAGAAATTGCAAGCCCTTTCCTGTAATTGGCACATTCTCCTGAGCAGGGTTTACTCATTGTCTTCTGGGTGTATTTCTGCAAGATTTCTAAGAATTATCCACTCTGTGCTTTTGACAATGTCAAGATGCAACTAAATGGAAGTGCTCTTTAGAAATTCCATTCCTTCAGGAAGGACAGGATGCCTCAACCTGAAGAAGTGGTTCTCAACCTGTGGGTTGTGACCCCTTTAAGAGTCACAAATTGAATATCTTGTTTACTGGATATATATGTTGATATTAATAACAGTAGTAAAATTACAGTAATGATGTGGCAATGAAATAATTTTATGGTTGGGTGTTACCACAATGTGAGGAACTATATTAAGGAGTTGCAGCATTAGGAACATTGAGAACCACTGGCCTAAAGACTTGATGTTAATACCTGAACCCCATTTGTCATAGTAGGAAACTATTTTAATTAATTAATTAACACCAAAATGCTGCCAACCTTCAAAGAGTTCCTCCTCTCTTACCTCCTCCCCTTCACCTCTGAGAAGGTTTTTCCTCTGGATATTCCCCTGCTCTGTTACATCAGGTCTCTGCAGGATTAGTCACATCATCTCCCACTGAGCCCAGACAAGGCAGCCCTCTGCTACATATGTGTCCACGTGGTGGGAAGGAGCCTCAAACCAGTCAATGTATGCTCTTTGGTTGGTAGCTCAGTCTCTGGACCTTTCCAAGGTCCATGTTATTTGACACTGTTGGCCTTCTTGTGGGGTTACCATCCCCTTCAGAGCTTTCAATACTTTCCCTAACTCTCCCATTAAAGTCTCCAATCTCTACCCAATATTTGGCTGTGGGTATTAGTGTTTGTCTCAGTCAGCTGCTGTGTAGAGCCTCTTAGAGGACAGCTAGGCTCCTGTCTGCAAACACAGCATAGAAAGAAATTGAAGAATACCATAGAAGATGGAAAGATCTTCCATGTTCATGGATTGGCACAATTAACAGTGTAAATGAGCATCTTACCAAAACCAATCTACAGATTCAATGCAATTCCCACTAAAATTCCACTACAATTTTTACTGGTCTCAACTTCATATAGAAAAAAATCTAGGATAGTAAAAACAATACTGAACAACTAAAGAACTTTGACAGGAATCATCAACTCAAACTGTATTCCAGAGCAATAGTGATGAAAGGTACATGGTATCGATACAGAAACAGACAGGTCAATCAATCTAATAGAATAGAAGACCCAGAAACAAATCCACACGCCTATGGACAACTGATTTTTGACAAAGAAGCCAAAACCACACAGTGGGAAAAAGAAAGCATCTTCAAAAATTGTGATTGTCTAACTGGTGGACTAATTGCCTGTTTCTAAAATATACCCTGTCTTATTTAATATCACAATGACTATA
The DNA here is from genome assembly GCA_964023405.1 of Apodemus agrarius. Classification (NCBI taxonomy): domain Eukaryota; kingdom Metazoa; phylum Chordata; class Mammalia; order Rodentia; family Muridae; genus Apodemus; species Apodemus agrarius. The sequence goes on from OZ030006.1 coordinate 161,762,333, forward strand.
GAGATAAACAAAGTTTGGAATGAAACCCCAGCAACAATTGGACGACTGCTTTTTCAATATATACTCAAACCAACAGGAGAAATAAACAGTTAAGTAACTGAAAGGTTCTAGACAGTTTATGACTAGTCTACACCATCTCCCTACCATCATAAGAAATGAATGGACAGTTTAAAACAGTCTACATATTGATTATATAAAAATAAGATATAAAAACAGAGCAGATATTTTCTGAGAGGTTAGACCAACTGAAGAAAGGAAGTGTCTGGAGGATTTAAGACATTTGTACTAAACCACACAGGAAGCCACAGACTCAGGAGCTCACAGTGTTGTATACTACATGCCCATGGTAGAGAATTTTTCACACAAGGGGCAAGATGACAGTTACAATAATGTCTCTTTTTTTCTTTTCATCCATACACTAGTAAAAGTTTAAAAATTTGAGAAGTGGTTTATAATATATGAAAAATATTTATTCAAATCATTCATTAAATTCTTGAAAAGACTCAATTTTGTATTGTTGGGTGTAGATTATCACAAATGTTCACTATGACATTCATGAAAAATGTGGTATTACATTAAAGTGTCTTATTATTTAAAATATAGTGCTTGCGTGAAGATGTGGGCTGGAAGTACAGCTTCACAGTTTTCTTACTTTTCTATTGCTTGTACATGATACCATGACTAGAGGAATATATAAAAGATAACATTTAAATTGAGGATTCATGGTTTCAGAGGGATAGAGTCCATGGCATGCATGTGAGGGAGCATGGCAGCAGGCATGGGGTTAGAGAAGTAACTGAGAACTTATATTTGATCTACTAGCATTAGACAGAGAAGCTAATTGGCAATAGTATGGGCTTTTGAAAGTCTAAAGTCCACCTCCAGTGACCCACTTCCTTCAACAAAGCCACACCTCCTAATTCTTCCCAAACAGTTCCAGGCCCTTGGGACCAAGCAGTCAAATACTTGAGTCTTTAGAGCCATCCTTATTCATTTCACCACAGCAGCTGTTACGAGCATTGGCTACTATTTCAGAGGACGTGTTGTGTTCCCATCACCCACATGAGGGATCATAACTCCAGTTCTACAAGTCTGACACCCTGTTTTGGCCTCTACAGTTAGTGAGCACATATAATACAGAGACACATATGCAGGTAAAATATCTCTACACATAAAATTTATTAATTAATTTAGAATATGCAGCGCTTAGTTCCAAGAGTTGATGAGTTTTTAAAAAATAACTTCAAATGGACTTGTCCATATTTTAAAAATATTTTCTCACAGTGTTTTACTTTAGATTGTGTATTATGTGAGTTAGTAATCTGATTATCTGATTTACTGAAAGAAAATAACTGATTTCTTTCATCATTATCAGCTATTCAGATATTAACCTTGGGTCAGTCTTCAAGCTGTTCCTCACATCTCATTGTCTTCAAACTGAGTCAAACCAATCTGTACTGAATTCACAGTCTAAATAGCTTGAAGGAGGGTAGAATTGTTTTATTTTTCTATCATTACTATTTGACACAAATCACTCTCATGATCCCCCATAAACTGGAGAGCAAATGTGTTATGATCTGAAATTTAGAAATATTCAGCGACCCCCAAAAGTATCCCCAACGAATAACTATGCATCTATACATTTGTGTATTATACTGGTTTGTTGATTATTTTGTAGGTAAGGAATGAAGGCCATCACCCAAAGCTGAACGAATGAAAAAATTAAAAGACTAAGCTCACACTCTTCCTCTGAGGCCCAACCAGGCAGTCCAGGTAGGGCAAAGGTATCCAATAGCAGGCCAGAGTCAGAGCCAGCCCCTGCTCCAATTATTACAGGACACACATGAAGCTGCACATCTGCTACAAATGTGTAACAGTCTGGGCTCAGTCCCTGCATGCTCTTTGGTTGGTGGTACAGTCTCAGTGAGCCCCCATACGTCCAGGTTAGTTGATTCTGTAAGTTTTCTTGTGGTGTCCTTGACCAATCATATTCCCTGTTCTTCCATAAGACTTCCCCATGCTCTTTGGGTTTCTGCATTTGTTTCCATCAGCCACCAGATAAAGCCTCTTGGGAGACAATTATGTTAGATTTCTGTCTGAAAGCATAGCAGAGTATCTTATTCATGTCAGGGATTGGCTCTCTCACATAGGCTGAGTCTCAAGTTGGGGCAGTCATTGGTTGGCTGTTTTCACAGTCTCTGCTCCATCTTTATCCCTGTGCTTTTTGTATGCATGGAAAAAGTTTTGGATGAATGTTTTGTGGGTGGGTTAATGTCCCCGTTTATCCACCAGAAGGGGAGCTTCTATTTGGATGTAAGCTGAATTAAATGAACAAAATTATTGAAAATATACATACTAGTAAAAGAAAAAATAAAAGAAAAGAAAATAGGAGCAATGGGGAAATGATAGAAAAGCCTTTGGAATTTTGTAACAAAATTCTACCAATAACTTTGTAATAATAATCTCCTTTCTTTCTTCTACAGAACATGGTAAGAGCCTCATATTGCTTTGTGACCATTTTTCTTAATTAATAATTCTTATCAGAAGTTTTCCTGAAAGTATTGAATACTTGTTTTACATTTACATCCTTATCAATTATATAAGCATGTCAAAAATTATTTTGTTAGTTTAATTGGTTGGGATTTTAATTTTTATTCTGCTTTTGTTGCTATTGTTATTGTTATTGTTGTTTTCCTGGGGTTCGCCTTTTTATTGTTCGGTTTTCAGCACAGGGTTTCTCTGTGTAACATGGAAACTTATTCTGTAGAATTGTCTGGCTTCAAACTCAAGAATCTGCATGTCTCTTTCTCCCAATGCCAGGATTAAAAGATATGTTATATCACGCCTGGTTTGGGTTTGGATTTTTGAGTTAGAATCTCTTCCTGTAGCACAAGTGGGCCTCAAACTCATATTGCTCTTCTTGCCTCAGTTTCCCAAATTCAGGGATTATGGTCATAAACACTGTGATTGCCTCTATAGAACACTCTGCCTTTACAGTTGGTAACAGGTTTTATCTGGTATTTGGTAATAAAAGAGATGGGGGAAAATTGTGGGCATTTTGTCATGCATGTTAAATTCTGAAGATATATTTCATGGAGAACCATACTCATTTACTTATCAGTTTTTAAAGTACCAATATATTTTGGTAAGCTTACATGCACTAATGTTCTACTAAAAATCCCAGTTGCACAGCCTGGGAGTATAACTATTAATTCTCACCAAGGAGACTTATTTTCAAATTTCTGAGGCTTGAGTTTAATGTAGATTATTGAATTTTCCCACTGTATAAAAGTCACAAAATCTATTGACCTCTTGAAGAAATTTATCCCCAAAATGACAAATAATACAGATATCAATGCTTTAAAAGACATACTTCTTATTTGAGTTAAAAAATTGAAAAGCCATTTCAAACCAAGTTACAATGTAAGTCATATGGTGATCATTAAGTCATCTATTCTATCTCGATTCCTGAAGCACATTCCACATGTACTCAGTGACTTCCAGTTACTGAGGCTATCTGTAAGTTAATGGATCTTTAAAAGTCTTGATCAAAGTGTAGAATGAATGTTTTTTTTCTCTTTTTTCCTTTTCTTTCTCTTTCTCTTTCTATTTCTCATTCTCTTTCTCTTCATCTTCTCTCTCTCTCTCTCTCTCTCTCTCTCTCTCTCTCATCCTCTCATTCTTCCTTCATCCTCATCTCTTTCTCTTTCATCTTCACCCACTTATCCCCATGTAAAATAAATTGCCATGAAACATACCGACCAATGGGGAAAAGGATTCATGACTCTCACCAATAGTCAGAGTGCTCTGAGAGTCACCAGTAGAGAGCTGGGCTAGAAGTGGATCCTCCTTAACTGTACCTTCCAATAACTGATGTCATCACCAGACACATAGCAGACCTTGCAAAGACCTGTGCTAACGTGTAATTTCTGTTCTTGGGGATTTTTAGTTAGGTTGAAGAAAACCCTGCCATAAATATAAATAAGAAGGCTTGCCTTTGTCTTAGAATCATTGACAGCTAACACTGTATCTGGAACAGGGGTAACCTGTTATGGGTCAAGATTTTTGACACATTAAATTCAATGTATATTCAACAATAGTCCAGATAGAGAAAAGATAATAAAAATAAATATATTTATTTAAAAAATCAAAAGAGAGAACATTGCATGGTGGTTGAGTGACAAGGAAAGCTGTCACTGGAAAGGTGAGTTTTCATGTTGTCTATAGTGACCCATATTACAGAGGTAGTGCGCTTTGTCTGTGGAAATTCACATAGTGTCCACCGGGTTTGTGTGGCATTTCACCCTTTTTTATTTAATAATTTGAGTTCGTAAATATCTCTTTTGGCAACAGAAATGGAAGAAAAGACTAGTTTGAAAATTAGTGGAGAAATAAGGATAAGAAGAATTGCTCCTGTAGCCATGGTAATGACAATAATCCAATGTATCCAACTTACAGGGTTCAGAGACCGCAGACCAGAACTAAAAGACTAAGCGAAATCCTTCAAGTTAAACGATGTATCATGTGCTTTGCTCATAGTCGAAATTTGAGTTCTTAATTGAGATATATTATGAGTAATATCATTATCTTTACAAATTCCCAACAAATGATTTTTGGTGTTGTTCATCATAGATTAATGGCGTTACGTATATGTATTGAAAGCTGGCATGACATCTGATAGAAAGCTGAATCTTAATATTTTTTATCTCTTGCCTTAATAGTAAGACTACAACATTTAAAGCATTAAGCCTTGTTTCTAATTTTTATCTATAATTTGTTGCTTTGTTAGCAACAAGGAAACATAATAATATATAGGACATTTTTACCAGAATATAATTTTATACAATCAGTAAGTCTATATGTATAGCAATTAATTATACAATGTAAGAAAAACAAATTTAAGAGTCTGTAGTTGTTATAACTTGCTATCAACTTCATAGCCTCTTCTGTCATAATTTGTGGGGTGTTTTTGAGCTTCTTGCAGTCCTATCTCTGTCTTCTGTCTCTGTTGTTCTTTTGATAACATTGGTTGTAGAAGTCAGTCTGGGATTTGGACTGTGAAGTCAGCCTTCTGTGGAGAAAGCAGAAAACATACCTTCCCTTAGAGGAATTAGCGCCTGTTTCTTTAAGAAAACTGTTTTGATTTAGCCAAGGCTGTAGCTGCTTTGCTTTATCTTTGTCCTCATAGGAATTGTGGCTGGCAAAAGGCTGTATGTTTGTATGAACTCGCCAAGATATCTTCTTGGCCAGAAACCCATGTCCTGTTTTAATTAAATAGTCGAATCTTTTTGATGCCCATTAGCCAGTTTTAAATCGACTGTCAGCTGCCACATGCTTGCGCACACCTTTGTTGACATTGCTGTTATTATTGTCCCTTTAAGAGGTTAAACTGGGAGGGACGGGTCTGCCCAGAGGCCTCCTTCTCCTGGAGGGGGGTCTACCACCTCCCCCCCCCCGGGGTCTCAGCGCCTCCTGGTCCCCCTCCCCTACAGTCATCCCCCCTACAGTCATCCCCCCACCCCCGCACCTCCCAACACCCCCGCACCACCCACCCCCCACTCCCCGCACCCCACCCCCCGCACCCCCCCGCACCCCCTTCCCCGCTGCTACTGACTCTTTAAGAGGTCAAAACCTCTGTACTCTCTGCTTGACTTTTTGTGTATAGCCAGTAGCACAGAGTGTGGGTCACAGGCAAACTATTAAGTTGGAACATTAAGGATATATATAATATAAATTAGAAATATGAGTATTATTTATCTGCAATAGTTAATTAAGTCCTCTAGAATTAATATCATTATGTGGTAGGGATAGTAATTAAGGATATTTAAGAATAAATCGTTATAATTTGATGAGCATAAAAATATAAAATTATTTTTAAGCCATTATATTTTGATATAAAAAGTATATAGTCTGTCTGTGATATAAACTTTATGCGCCTTGTCTTAAGAGGTCTTTGTCTAGGTACCTTCTTAAAGATTAACGATATCAAATATCTAGAAGATAGTTATTTAAATAACATATCTTTTTTACCTTGAATTATATTTGTATAAACAATTGCAAAAATTAAGAATTAGAGTATTAAAATAAAAGAATAATTTTAAGCAATTGTAAACCATGAGACATATATATACCTATATTTGTTATTAATATATAAATAAAAGCTTGATTTAATATTTTAAAAGTAGCCACTAGAGCACTTAAGTTATTTGTGCTGAAGAACTTCAAGGAATAAACATGTGATCTAATTATATAAACTTTATTCCCATAGTTCCCATAATTTATATGGGACGAATGTATAGAAATATATCAAAGTAACTTATACAAATTATTTTTTGGGTAGCAAATATTAATTTTGCCTAAAAAGGCCTGCCATGCAATAGATTAACAATTAATAATAATCTGATTGTAATTTGCAGCAAGGAAAGAAATGCCTTTATTAGGCTCTTAAAACATTTTTCTAAAACACCTTTATAACATTTTATTAACATATTAACATCTCAATTGAAAGATGTAAAACTTTATTTGGAGAGGAAAAAGGTGATTTTATATTAACGTTTTCTTTGCCAATGAATGGCAATGAACTATTATTATTATTATTTTAAATTAACTTATAGAAGCACATGCTTTCATAATTATTAGAATGTAAGGCAAAAAATAACCCTTTAAATTTATAAATTAGCCTTTACTCAGACTGCAAACTGCAGTTAATGGCACATTGGCAATTTTTTAAAATTAATGGCAAATGCATTATTCTTACAGCATAAGATTTGTTTGCCAGTCTTTATGTTTACATGTATGACAGTAAAATTAATTGAAGAGATATTATTTTATATCTTAGTATTTATAAGTCTAATTTTTAGGTTAAGATTCATAAAAAACACCATGTCAATTTAAAAGCCTTTTAGAGGCCTGTATTTTATGAGTTGTAACATGTGCTCAAGATGGCCCTAACTTTGAGCTATCAGTTTTAAACTTATTTTTATTACCAATATTATATCATTTAAATTATGTATAATAATTTATAAGTCAAGACTTTTTAGTCAAAACATGCAAAACATACTTATATTTTTAAGACCTATTATAAAAAAGGCGAAAAAAGCCTGTGTTGTATTAGGCCATGTGTCATTGGTTAAACTAACCCTTTTTTAATAACATTATACCTATTAAATCATGTCTAATGACTTATAACCCAATATTCTATATAGACACAATTATAAACACAATTGTAGAGATTTTCCTATAAAAGAAGCAACAATCTACTTGATCTGAGGCTGATGGTCTCCTTTTAAAACAACCTTTTTTTTTTTTAAACTATGTTTAACTCCAGCTGAGTGTGGGACAACTCAAATCATCCCTTGCCGTGTAAATTGCAGCTAGATTAAGAGATAGATGGCCTATAGATGAAATTTTATTAACTTTTTTTAAACATGAAACAATTAGACAGTCACTCGCACATAAGTCATTCGCACAACACCATGGACCAGACATACATACATGAAGACATTTGGTGCACCAATAACAGACACTGACATATAGACAGAGGAGCATGCTTGTAATATAGTTAAATCCATTTTTCTTTTCCCTTTTTTCTTATGTTTCTTGCACTCTTTTTTTTTTGTTTGTTTGTTTGTTTTTGTTTTTTACTCTTTTTTATTTTGTTTAAGTTCAGGGCTGAAAGACTGTCCCTGACTTAGTTTTTGAGATTTTCCTTTTTTTTTTAAAATTTATTTCTCTTTTTATATGAAAGGTGTTCCATCTTTGTGGAACCTGAATCTGCATTCATTATCTTAATGCTTGCCTTATTGACCTAGAGGGCAAACTCATGGAGGAGCACCTCTTTTATTTGGGTCCCCCTTACTGCTTTCTGGAAATTGTCTTTGCATATGTCCTTTATTTCCACACTTATAATAAGTGAGGTTGGAGGAGTCTCTTTCTCCCCCATGTATTTGCTTAATACTGGCGCTGAATTCCCTTCCTTTCATAGCTACAGCATAGGCCATATTTTGTTCTATGACTGGTGAGACATCCCTGCAGGGGTCATAGTCCTGCATGGTCTCTGTCTTTCTGACTGAAATAAACATTTGTTCCTGCTTTGACTCATTTTGCCCCATGATACCACAAGATTTCTTGCACTTAGCCAGTTTAAACTCTGCTGGTGGAATTGTGAATTCCTGACAAGAGCCGACCAGTTACCTTGGGAAAAGAGAGAGGAAGAAAGAAAAAGATTACCTGCTTCAGGTCCCTGTTTCAGGTGCCAGTTGCTATGGACCACACTGTGTACCTGGAGTTGGGGCTGAGGATTTCCAGGATTCTTTTGTGAAGCAGGAAGGCACAAGTTCAGCCAAGTGGCAAACAGAAACCATGACACATAAATAGTTTGGTATCTGAGTACATTTTGCTGAAGTCAGCCAGGGGATTTTAAACATGAGATCTTTACATATCAAAGGATGTATCTAGTACAGCAGGCACAAAAGAGAATCAGCAATAACCATTTGCCATGAGGAAATGTAAAATCATCTAGGTAAGCATTTCCATGTAAAAATCCATAGGTAACATTCATAAAAGAAACTTCAAAGGACATTAAGCCAGATCTCTCAGACTTTAGTGAGATTCTGTGAGTAACCTGATTATCACCTGGCCCTCTCTGAGGGAATCTGAGATCATAGTGTTAAAGTTTTGCAAATCACAATGTGAGAGCTACTCTCAATCAACATAGCCATAAAAGTTTACATTTTGTTGGGAGATCAATGTAATTATGTAAACTACTAAGCAAAGTGATGCCCTAAGAACCGAGGGTTTTGGGCCAGTATTGTAGTTCAAAGAATGAACTTTTAATTAACATTCTTGTCTGGTTACACATAGCTCAGGCTACTAGAACTTCTTGTGAATGAGGAAATAGATCAAAGGAAAGTCATAAAGGCAAGGCTGCCCTGAGATTAGAACTTAGAATTCTCTCTGGCCAGGGAGCTCCACAGCGAAATTACCTCAAGGACAGCGCGAGTTTGACTGGAGGACAGCCTTATTGTATAAGGCCTTTACCTGTGGAAATTATCACACAGTGTCCACCGAGGTAGTGTGCTTTGCCTGTGGAAATTCACACAGTGCCCACCGAGGTTCGTGTGGCAGATCCATGACCAAATTTCTGCACTCAGGAGAGAATGACAGAAGATCAAGAGTTTGAAGCTAACCTGGGCTATATAGCAAAATCCTGTCTCAAAAAACAAAAACACAAAGCAAAAGAAAAAATGTCTTAGTAAACATGCATCATGCATGTGTATAGAATATGCACACACATATTTGGGTATAAGTTTAACTTTCACCAATTATTTAGCAATAAATGGGTACTGTGGATAATTTTAACCTTTAGTCAAACTTTAAAGTGGATTTGACTCAAGTTTACCCTAAATGATGGTTAAAATTTCCTTTAATCAAATTACATTTTTATTTTCTTAAATATTTTAATTAATGTCTAAAACTATGTTTGCAAAAATAATTATAAATAAGACTTTTTCATACTCAAGGTGTTTTGAAGCTTCCCAGAGCCATAAAAGACAGGACAGTACCTTTCAATGAATGTTTGTATCTACCAGTTGCCTGGCTGTTAATATAGGAAACAAGCATGGGTTGCAAAAGCATGAAGATCCAGCACAGGGAAGGTACTGGAATCATTGAAACCAGTCAAATAAAGCAGTGAGAATAGTGAAGAAGAATATGAGTCCAAACATAACTTAACACAGCTGTCAATATTATTGTTTTCATAATAACAAGGTCTTGACCTGGCTTGCTTGGATTTTATGTCAAAGGAGAACCATCTTTACGTGTATGTTCTGTATGTTAGCAGATGGGGGAATCAAGGAGATAGTGTCCTTTCCTTTGGAAATATTGAACTCAGAATCAAAAATCACTATAGATGTCCTGACTCTCACTTCTACCCTACTTCAGCTCTTTGTACCATTTGTGTATATCACATGCAGGAGATGCAAAGGTAAGCTGTGAAGGGAAATTCACAGATTTCATAGGTTGTTGGGCATGTGTTCCAAGCTAATGATCCTGCTAACATGCTTTTTGTCTGAACAGTAATATTATCAAATCTCAGAATTTGGGGTTTGTATGAGCTTCTTCCTTTTGCTATGAGATTTGGCCATTGGGAAAACACCTTCCTTGGTTATTCTGGAGAGGAAAGAAAGGCAATGAGAAAAGAAAAGGGGAGGGGAGGGAAGGTTCTTCCTTGAAAGAAGCACAGGAAAATCAACACAGCACATACATGTCACAAAGAGTACCTAGTAAAGGTCATAGCACACACATCCATACTGTGTGTCACATAATGTTGCTAGTAAACATTGTAGGACACCCATTCCCACAATGTCACATAAAGTGGCTAATAAAAGCTGTTCTTCCATAGATTTTCTTCTCCATACAAAGAATTACTCTGAAGGGACTTCTTACATAAAATTTGCATTAGTTTCCCCCAGTTTCTATGTCTTCAGGTTTGAGCAATTCTATCTGTTGGTGATAGATGGAAAATATTTTGTATACAAAGAACGAACAATTTAAGCTGTTATTGCTTCAAAAATTTTCCTCTTTCTGTGGGCAGTAAAAAAAAGTCAGTGTACATAAAAGCAGAGATGTGAGGAAGAGGTCAGATACCTGCAGCTTTGATGGTCTAAGAGCTCATAAATCACAAATATTGTCATTATGATTACTATCTTTTGGAGCTGTTTTTTAAAGATCATCTTATTTTGTAGGGAGGGGTTGGGGGGCTTTGGTGAGGGGAAAAATTGGGAAAGGTTTTACTATGGAAATGTAATTGAAGATGGTATTCATTTAAAATAAGAAATTTATCTATGTTCTGAGCAAACAAGTTGTAAGACCAAATTTTATGGCTACCAAGATAATAAATCTAGAAGTATTATGGTGGGCCTGCATGTTTGTCTTGCATTTGGAGGCATTCCTTCTTTTAGAAACTTCATGTATTATTAAATTCTTCTATGGAATGAGTCTACTGAAATCTATATCAACTATAAGTATATAGTGCTTCAGCATATATTTGCATATACATATGAAAAATCTAGTTCATCTAGTCACTTGAAAATATTTTGAGACCACTAGCTCTCTAAATGTCTCTGATCTTTGGTCCTTGTCTTGTGACAGTATTTAATCTATAGTATGCCTCCTTATTTCAGGTCAAAATTGCTAAAAGATAGAGAGATATGGGGCATCCAGAAAGCCTTAGGTTTTCCTTTGAGAGGTAGTATCAATGGCAATGAGAGCTACCAGGACAGTAGAGCAGTAACTGGTAGGGATGTCAAAAAATGTCTTTTGTATTGATGTGATTAACTGTTGTTAAAACCTTAGACTAATGGTTATGTGAGATTTAACTAAATATCATGAACTTTTTGAGGAACTACCAGAGCACGTACACACATATGAATACACACACACACACACACACACACACACACACATAACATACAAAGGCAGACCTATCAGAATTACACCAGACTTCTTGCCATAGACTATGAGAGTCAAAAGATTCTGGGCAGATGTCATACAGACCCTAAAGGAACACAAATGCCAACCCAGGCTACTATACCCAGAAAAACTCCCAATAACCATATATGGAGAAATCAAGGTATTTCATGACAAAAACAAATTTACACAACATCTTTCCACAAATCCAGCCTTTCAAAGAATAATAAATGGAAAACACCAACAAAAGTAGATAAACTACACCCTAGAAAAAGCAAGAAAATAATCTTCTTTTAACAAACCAAAAAGAAGAGAGCCACATAAACATAATTCCACCTCTAATAAAAAATAATAGGAAGCAACAATTACTTTTCCTTAATATCTTTTAATATCAATGGACTCAATTTTCCAATAAAAAGATATAGACTAACAGACTGAATACATAAACAGAACCCAACATTTTACTTTATACAGGAAACTCACTCCAGGCACAAAGTCAGACACTACCTCAGTGTAAAAGGCTGGAAATCAATTTTCCAAGCAAATGGTCCCAAGAAAAAAGCTAGAGTAGCCATTAAAATATCAAATAAAAGACTTTCAACCTTAAGTTATCAAAAAAGATAAGAAAGTTGTCATACTTCATATTCATCAAAGGAAAACTCAACCAAGATGAGCTCTCAACTCTTAACATCTATGCTCCAAATGCAAGGGGACCCACATTCATAAAAGAAACTATACTAAAGCTCAAAGCACACATTACACCTCGCACAAGAATAATGGAAGACTTCAAAATCCCACTCTCATCAATGGACAGACCATGGAAAAAGAAACTAAATAGAGCCACAGTGAAACTAACAAAAGTTATAAACCAAATGGACTTAACAGATATCTATAAAAACATTTTATCCTAAAACAAAAGAATATAACTTCTTCTTATCACCTTACAGTACCGTCTCCAAAATTGACTTTATAATTGGTCACAAAACAGACCTCAACAGATATAAGAAGATTGAAATAATCCCATGCACCCTATCAGATCAAAAAGGAATAAGGCTGGTCTTCAATGATAACAAAAACCAGAGAAAGGCCATATACATGGAAACTAAACAACATTCTACTCAATGATAATTTGGACAAGGAAGAAATAAAGAAAGAAATTAAAGACTTTTTAGAATTTAATGAAATAAGGCACAACATACCCAAACTTATGGGACACAATGACAGCAGTGCTAAGAGAAAAACTCACAGCTTGAGGTACCTCCAAAAAGAAACTGGAAAGAGCATACACAATCAGCTTGAAAGCACATCTGAAGGCTCTAGAACAAAAAGGAGCAAATATCCCTAAGAGGAGTAGACAGCAGGAAACAATCAAACTTAGGGCTGAAATCAACCACGTAGAAACAAAAAGAATTATAAAGAATCAACCAAACCAGAAGCTGGCTCTTTGGAAAAACCAACAAGATAAGCTCTTGGCCAAACTAACCAGAGGGCACAGAAATAGTATAAAAATCAACAAAATCAGAATTGAAAAGAGAGAAGTAACAACAGATACTAAGGAAATCTAAAAAAAAAAAAAATCATCAGATACTACTACAAAAGCTTATATGCAACAAAACTGGAAAATCAAGATGAAATGGACAATTTTCTAGACAGATACCAGGTACCAAAGTTAAACCAGGATCAGAAAAATGATCAAAACAGTCCCATAACCCATAAAGAAATAGAAGCAGTCATTAATAGTCTCTCATCCAAAAAAGCCTAGGACCAGATGGGTTTAATGCACAGTTCTATCAGAACTTCAAAGAAGACCTAATACCAATACTCTCCAAACTATTCCACAGAATAGAAACAGAAGAAACATTACCCATTTTGTTCTATGAAATCACAATTACTCTGTTACCAAAACCATAAAATGACCCAAGAAAGAAAGAGAACTTTAAACCAATTTTCCTTATGAATATCAAAGCAAAAATAATAAAATTCTTGCCAACTGAATCCAAAAAAATTCAAAACAATCATCCACCCTGATCAAGCAGGCATCATCCCAGCGGTGCAGGGATGGTTCAATATATGGAAATCCATCACTGTAATCCACTACAAAAACAAACTCAACGAAAAATACCATATGACCATTTCATTTGATGCCGAGAAAGCATTTGACAAAATCCAACACCCCTTCATGATAAAGTCTTGGCAATATCAGGAACTTAAGGCTCATACCTAAACAGAGTAAAAGCAGTATACAGCAAAGCAGTAGCTAACATCAAACTAAATGGAAACTCGAAGCAATCCACTGAAACCAGGGACTAGACAAGGTTTTCCACCCTCTCCCTACCTGTTCAAGATGGTACTCTAAGATCTAGCCAGAGCAATTAGACAAAAAAATGGAGGTCAATGAGATACAACTTGGAAAGGAAGAATTCAAAGTATCACTATTTGCAGATGATATGATAGTATACATAAGTGACCCCAAACGTCCTACCAGAGGACTCCTAATCCTGAAAAACAACTTCAGCAAAGTGCCTGGATATAAAATTAACTCAAACAAATCAGTAGTCTTCCTATACTCAAAGGATAAAGAGACTGAGGAGGAAACTAGGGAAATGACACACTTCACGAAAGTCACAAATAATATAAAATACCTTGGTGTGACTCTAACCAAGCAAGTGAAAGATCTGTATGGCAAGAACTTCAAGTCTCTGAAGAAAGAAATTGAAGAACATCTCAGAAGGTGGAAAGATATCCCATGCTCATAGATTGGCAGGGTTAATATAGTAAAAATGGCCATCTTCTCTAAAGCAATCTCCAGATTCAGTGCAATCTCCATCAAAATTACAACTCAATTCTTCATAGAGTTAGAAAGAGCAATTTCCAAATTTATCTGGAATAACAAAATATACAGGATAGTGAAAACTATCCTCAAGAATAAAGTAACCACTGGCAGAATCACAATCCTTGAACTCAAGCCCTATTTCAGAGCAATAGTGATAAAATCTGCATGATATTTGTACAATGGCAGGCAGGTAGATCAATGGAATAGAATTGAAAACCCAGAAATGAACCCACACAGCTAGATCTTTTGACAAAGGAGCTAAAACCATTCAGTGGAAACAAGACAGTATTTTCAACAAATGGTGCTGATTCAACTGGCAGTCAATATGCAGAAGAATGCAAAGTGATCCATTCTTATCTCCCTCTACAAAGCTCAAGTCCAAGTGGATCAAGGACCTCGACATAAAACCATATACACTGAATCTAATAGAAGAGAAATTGGGGAAAATCCTAGAGCACCTGTGCTCAGGGGAAAATTTCCTGAATAACACACCAATAGCTTATGCTCTAATATCAAGAATTGACAAATAGGCTGGGCAGTGGTGGCACATGCTTTTAATCACAGAACTTGGGAGGCAAAGGCAGGCAGATTTCTGAGTTCAAGCGTGGTCTACAGAATGAATTCCAGGACAATCACGGCTATACAGAAAAACCATTCCTCGAGAAACAGAAAAAAAAAAAAAGGTATTGACAAATGTGACATCACAAAATTGCAAAGCTTCTATAAGGCAAAAAACACTGTCAATAGGACAAAATAGGGACCAAGAGTTTGGGAAAAGATCTTTACCAATCCTACATTTGATAGAGGGCTAATATCCAATATATACAAAGAACTCAAGAAGCTAGACTCCAGAAAACCAAATAACCCTATTAAAAATGGGGATGCAGAGCTAAACAAAGAATTCTCAACTGAGGAAAAACAAATGACTGAGAAGCAACTAAAGAAATGTTCAGCATCCTTAGTTACCAGGAAAATGAAAGTGAAAACAACCCTGAAATTCCATTTCACACCAGTCAGAATGGCTAAGATCAAAAACGCAGGTGACAGCAGATGCTGGTGAGGATATGAAGAAAGAGGAACACTCCCCCAATGATGGCAGGATTGCAAGCTGGTATAACCACTGTGTATATCAGTCTGGTAGTTCCTCAGAAAATTGGACATAGTCTTAAAGATAGCTGCATAACCATAAAACTCATCCTAGCCTTGATGATGGACTCCTGAAATCTGATCATGGAGCTCCATACATAATTTACAGGCATTCCAATTAGTAGGAAGGTGACCTCTCCCAGCAATTATTACTGCTTATATAAATTTGCAGAGGGTCCTTGTATATCTTATGAATTTCATGAACTTTTTTGACTCTTTTTTATTAACTTCCTGGGTTTTCAAGAGACTCCTTACAGAAGAGGCTGTTTTAGTGCCAAGGAAATACTTTACTTGTCATTATAACCCTTAAGCTAGAATAAAAACCAACTATGACAAAACACTCAACAAAACAATATAATTTCTTTAAAAAAGGAAGGGTATATTTATATCTGCTCCCTTTCATCTTATTGGTATTTGTAATTCACATTATTCAGTTCCAGGAAAAATTGTTTGGAGGATGCAACACATCAATCATGGTGGGAGTAAAGATACTCTGTTGTGAGATACTCACACCTTTCTATTTGGTTCTTGGACTATTGAAACAAGTTCTAAAAATTGTCAGGCTACCCTGTAGAAGAGACTGAAGCAAAGACTTGCGTGATAATTGGAAATACACTATGAACAGTATTTCTTATTTACGCATATCTCTTGAGCCCTATTTTAAATCTAAGCCCACTGTTTTTGTTTTTTGTTTTTTGTTTGTTTTTTTTTTCTGTTTTCTGGGATAGATGGAATGCATTTGCTTTCTCTGCTTTTCTTTAAAAAGGAAGAAATTCATTTTCATAAGCTTCCAAAATCTCAGTTCAACACTAAGTATACTACTGTGGCTGTTTAAATAAAATGCACACCATGAGTTTTAAGCTTTTGAACATTTCTTGGTCTTCGGTTGGTGGCTGTTTAAGGAATATCAGGAATTATGGTCTCGTTAAAGGAAGCATATCACTGGAGGCAGGCTTTGGAGTTTTAAAAGACTTCAGTATATTTGGAGTTAGCTTTGTCTGTTTCCTGTTTACGATTTGAGATATGAGCTATCATTTATTCTGCTATGTCCTTCACCATCCTGGAAGGGTACAAACTTCTGGTACCCTAAGCCTAAAATCAACACTTACTTCTATACGTTATCTTGATCAATGAATTTTAATAAACATTAGAAAGTAATTCTTAAAAGAACTTAGGAGAAAAAGAGTGAAAAGATATCCCAAGCAAACAGAACTAAGAAACAAACAGCCATATCTATTCTGCCAATAAAAACTTCAAAGTGATACCTTTCTGAAAAACTAATCTGACAAAATAAACGTCAAATGGAAACTTCTGGGAAGCAGAAGGAAAAGTCATTTCATATTCATTAAAGGAAAATTCCATTAGAGGATATCCAATTCTAAACATTCTCTGGCTTCAAAAACAAAGTACTTGGAAGTGATTCTCACTCTGTACTCCAAGCTTAGTGGAAGCCTGTGGTTACTTGGGTGAAATAAGTATTTGTACCATATGCATTTATGATTCCCTAAGTTTTCTCAGTGCCTGTTGTAATGTCTCTCTTTTCATCTCTAATTATATTAACTTGGTACCTCTTAGTTTACATGGTTAATTTGGCCAAAGGTTTGTAAATCTTATTAACTTTTCCAATGAACCAACTCCAGGACATGCTCCACACCTAAAAGTAGCTGGATGACAGGACTTGATGAATGTTAAGGAAAGAAAAGAGAAGAGCAAAGAGAGAATTGAATGGGTAGGGAGCTAGGAGTAAAGTGGTGCAGTTAGTGGAAGGGAAATGAATATTATTGAAGTACATGGTATGTAAGTATCACAGAATTAATGAAATATTTTAAGAAAGAAGTTGTAGGTTAATGCTTAAAAAGTGCTGAGCAAAAAGGGACATACAGAGTTGCAATGGAATAGAATTAATTTACAGTGTAAGAAAACAAAGATGAGCCAAGAAAGAATCGTCTGAAGATCTGGAAATGCTCTGATTGGATTTGATGGAGGATGTATTAGTCTGGGTTCTCTAGAGTCACAGATCGTATGGGCAGTCTCTATGTAGTTAGGGAATTTGTCGATGACTTACAGTCTGTAGTCCAACTCCCCAACAGTAGTCAGCAGCAGCTGTGGATGGAAGTCCAAGGATCTTGCAGTTGCTCAGTCCCACGAAGCAAGCCGGCAAGGAAGAATCAGTCTTCCTTCTTTCAATGTCCTTATATATGTCTCCAGTAGAAGGTGTAGCCCAGATTAAAGGTGTACACCTTTAATCCCAGATGAACTTGAAGTCTGGGATTAAAGGTGTATGTCTCCACACCTTTAATCCCAGATGACCTTGACTGGAATCCATGCTTCAAGATCTCCATGCTAAGTCCAGGTCAGAAACTTATATCTCTGAGCCTCCAAATTAGGATCATAGGTGAGCCTTCCAATTCTAGATTGTAGTTCATTCCACATATAGTCAAGTTGACAACCAGGAATAGCCACTACAATCCACCCCTTGTCAACTTGACACAGATAATATCTCATGTCCACATGAAACAATAACAAGGTCGTGAATACGCCTAACATGATATAACTATTCCTCGTACAATCGCAAACGCATTTGTAAATTTACAATGGGGCAATGTCCCTTGGGAACATTCTTTTAGTGTCTCAATACCAATTGATGTTAAAGGAATTGGAAGACAAATGTATCCTTAACAAAATAAGATAGAAGCATTCATATTACTTATAATCCTCGTTTCTGCAACTGGTTACGTGGCCTTAGCTGGTATTTATAACTACCATCCTCTGCTACCCATTCTGTATTTCCTTCACCTTCAGCAAGCACCTCAGCAGGTCTTGGCTCTTTTCCTGGAGGATTGACCCATACCTTCATTCCTGATGGGTCATCCTTCCTCATCCTGCTTGGATTATGCTGTTGTAATTTCCCATTGACTTTAATCACAGGACAGGGTAGTACTAAGAGACGCCCTAGGGGATCTCCTGCTCTCCAGACATAATCCTGCTTACCTCCATTGTGGAGAGGCAATCCAATTTCCCCACTGTAATCTGGATCTATCACCCCTCCTAACACAGTTATTCCTTTCTTAGCCTGATGGTTTAAGGGCATTAGAAGCCCAAAATGGCCAGGGGGAAATCTGAGCTTCCAGTTCAATGGAATGTTTGTTGTGGCTCCAGGTAGGAGCACTCCCCCCTCTGGAACCAAAACTTCTAGGCCAGCAGAACCTAAAGTTGTGGGGACAGGAAGCAAAAATTTTCCTAGCGGGTCACTAGGAGTGATAGTGAGTGGAACTATTCCCTTTTCCACCCCTTGATTCCTGGACCCATGAATCCTGGCTATGGGAGAAACTGTACCATATATTGAACGCTGATTCAAAGCATATACTGCCTTCTGAAGAACTCTGCCCCAGCCCTCCATGCTGTTGCCACCTAATTGGCGCTGTAACTGTGTCTTCAAAAGGCCATTCCATCTTTCTATCAGACCAGCTGCTTCAGGATGAAGGGAACATGGTAAGACCAGTAAATTCCATAATCATGGGCCCACTGCCGCACTTCTCTGGCTGTGAAATGAGTTCCTTGGTCAGAAGCAATACTGTGTGGAATACCATGACGATAGATGAGGCATTCTGTGAGTCCACGGATGGTGGTTTTGGCAGAAGCATTACGCGCAGGAAAGGCAAATCCATAACCGGAATAAGTATCTACTCCAGTAAGAACAAAACGTTGTCCTTTCCATGGGGGAAGTGGTCCAATGTAATCAACCTGCCACCAGGTTGCAGGCTGGTCACCTCGAGGAATGGTGCCGTATCTGGGGCTCAGTGTTGGTTTCTGCTGTTGGCAGATCTGGCATTCAGCAGAAGCTGTAGCCAGGTCAGCCTTGGTGAGTGGCAGTCCATGTTGCTGAGCCCAAGCATAACCTCCGTCTCGGCCACCATGGCCACTTTGTTCATGTGCCCACTGGGCAATAACTGGGGTGGCTGGGGAAAGAGGCTGACTGTCCACAGAACGCGTCATCTTATCCACTTGATTGTTGAACTCCTCCTCAGCTGAAGTCACCTTTTGGTGAGCATTTACATGGGACACAAATATCTTCACATCCTTTGCCCACTTGGAAAGATCTATCCACATACTTCTTCCCCAAATGTCTTTCTCACCAATTTTCCAATTGTGATCTTTCCACATCCCTGACCATCCAGCCAATCCATTGGCTACAGCCCATGAGTCAGTGAACAATCGTACATCTGGCCATTTCTTCTTCCAAACAAACTGTAATACCATGTGCACTGCCCGAAGTTCTGCCCACTGTGAAGATTTTCCTTCACCTGTATCTTTCAGGGTTGTCCCAGAAAGGGGTTGTAATGCTGCAACTGTCCACTTCTGGGTGGCGCCTGCATAACGTGCAGAGCCATTAGTAAACCAGGCCCTAGTCTTCTCTTCTTCAGTCAGCTGGTCATAGGGAACACCCCATGAGGCTATAGGTGCATGCTTGGCAGCAGATGGCATTGTAACAGGAGTAGAAACCATAGGCATCTGAGCAACTTCTTCATGTAACTTGCTTGTGCCTTCAGGACCTGCTCTGGCCCGATCACGTATATACCACTTCCATTTGACAATAGACTGCTGTTGTGCACGCCCTACTTTATGATTTGGAGGGTCTGATAACACCCAACTCATGATGGGGAGTTCAGGTCGCATAGTAACTTGGTGTCCTATTGTCAAACGTTCAGTTTCCACTAAGGCCCAATAGCAGGCCAAGAGTTGTTTTTCAAAGGGAGAGTAGTTGTCTGCGGATGACGGTAAAGCTTTGCTCCAAAATCCCAAAGGTCTCTTCTGTGATTCACCTACAGGGGCCTGCCAGAGGCTCCAAACAGCATCTCTATCTGCCACCGACACCTCAAGTACCATTGGGTCTGCTGGATCATATGGTCCAAGTGGTAATGCAGCCTGCACAGCAGCCTGGACCTGTTGAAGAGCCTTCTCCTGTTCTGGGCCCCACACAAAGCTAGCAGCTTTCCTTGTCACTTGGTAAATAGGCTTGAGTAACACACCCAAATGAGGAATGTGCTGTCTCCAAAATCCAAATAGACCCACTAAACGTTGTGCTTCTTTCTTGGTGGTGGGAGGGGCCAGGTGCAATAACTTATCTTTCACCTTAGAAGGAATATCTCTGCATGCCCCACACCATTGTACTCCTAAGAATTTCACTGAGGTAGATGGTCCTTGAATTTTGGTTGGATTTATTTCCCATCCTCTGATACGCATATGTGTTACCAATGAATCCAAAGTGGTTGCTACTTCCTGCTCACTTGTTCCAATCAGCATAATGTCATCTATATAGTGCACCAATGTGATATTTTGTGGAAGAGACAAACGATCAAGATCCCTTCTAACCAAGTTATGACACAGGGCAGGAGAGTTAATATATCCTTGAGGCAAAACTGTAAAGGTATACTGCTGGCCTTGCCAACTGAAAGCAAATTGCTTCTGGTGGTCCTTATGGACCGGTACTGAGAAGAAGGCATTTGCCAGGTCAATAGCTGCATACCAGGTTCCAGGAGATGTGTTAATTTGCTCAAGTAACGAAACTACATCTGGTACAGCAGCTGCAATTGGAGTTACTACCTGATTTAATTTCCTATAGTCAACTGTCATTCTTCATGATCCATCTGTCTTCTGCACTGGCCTGATGGGAGAGTTAAAGGGAGATGTGGTGGGAACCACCACCCCTGCATCTTTCAAGTCCTTGATCGTGGCAGTAATTTTTGCAATTCCTCCAGGAATACGATACTGTTTTTGATTCACTATTTTCTTTGGCAGAGGCAACTCTAAAGGCTTCCATTTTGCCTTTCCAACCATAATAGCCCTCACTCTACAGGTCAGGGAACCAATGTGAGAATTCTCCCAATTTCTGAGTATATCTATCCCAATTATACATTCTGGAACTGGGGAAATGACTACAGGATGTGTTCGGGGACCCACTGGCCGGTGCCCCTCTCACCAGTTTGCGTCTTATAGGACATCCGTCAAAACTCCATTAATCACCTGTCCTCCATAAGCCCCTACTCTAACTGGAGGGCCACAATGTTTCTTGGGATCTCCTGGGATCAGTGTCAATTCAGAACCAGTATCCAATAGGCCCTTGAAAGTCTGATTATTTCCTTTCCCCCAGTGTACAGTTACCCTTGTAAAAGGCCTTAGGTCCCTCTGGGGAAGAATTGGAGAAAGAGTAACAGCAAAACTTTTAGGTGTCTTATCAAAATCCTTCCTCAGGGGAACCTGGCCACCCCTTCATTCAAGGGGCTCTGGATCTGCAAACTGGCTCAAGTCTGGAAATTGATTCACTGGCCGAGATTGCCTTTTGCCATGATTCAATGCAGCCTTTTTATCATTTGTTTGAGGATTTTTCTGCTTATACAGCTCAAACAGATATGCAGTAGGTTTCCTATGCATTTCATCCCTGGAAACACCATGATTGATTAGCCAGTACCAAAGGTCCAAACGAGTCATACCATTATAAATTCCACCTCTCTGCCCATTACCGGGTACGTCATTATAAACATTGTTTTGTCTACGCTGTCCATTATAAAAACTACGATCACCTTGTCTCTGGCGATTCAATGCTGCCACCTGGCCCTTGTTAACTCGGGGCCCGATTAAACCCATTGAATTTAATTCATCTAATTGAGCAGCAGCATCTCCAACCCTAAGGTCTGGCACAAGGAAAAGGGCAAGAACAAAACTCTTTAAATGTGCCGGTGCCCCTCTCACCAGTTTGCGTCTTATAGGACTGGTGAAAGGCATGTCTTCTGGACCTTCCCATTGTGGGGGATTAGGTTTTATACAACGTATCCACTCTAGCATTGCAATTTCCCTAAGCCTTAAAATCCCTTCATCAACACTAAGCCAAGGGATATCAGGCATCTCCAACTCCTTTTCAGTAGGCCATCTTTTAATAAATACTTCAGCCAACCAATCAAACAAACTTTTGACACCTTTTTTAACTGTGCGAGCTTCTATATTAAACCTAGAATCTCCACTCAGAGGACCCATGCCGATAAACTCAGCCTGCTCTAATTTTATGTTCCTTCCACCATTATCCCACACCCTTAAAATCCATTCCCATGCATATTCCCCAGACTTCTGCTTGAATGAGTTAGCAAACTCATTAAGCTCCTTCGTAGTATAGTGTATTTCCTCATGGACTACACTTTCTACCTCCCCTTTAGGGGCCTGTTTTGCCTTGAGTCTGGTTATAGGTCTAGAAGAAACTATTGGTGGGCCCGGAGAAACATCAATATTGTCAGTAAAAGTCACTGCTGGTCTATCAGGCTCTGAGGGATTACTTTCCTCAAGTGGAGAAGGCATTAATTCAAGGGGTGGGGCTGAGGGTACTACTACTTCAGGTGGAGCAAATCCTTGAAAATCTGAAGATTCAACAGGGTCTTCCCACACATCCCCATCCCAAGTTATAGGATCCCATTCTTTGCCAATTAATGCCCTTACTTTAACTGCTGACACCCTCTGAGGTTGAGACTTGAATTTTCGCTGTATTTCAGCCAACCTTATAATGAGTGCTTCAGTTTGATTTTCTGCTACTTGAGCTCTATGGCTGCTGGAAAGAAGATTCTCTTCAAGGGCACACTTGGAAACTTTTAGATTGTTTACTTGAGTCTGGAGCTGTTCGATTTTATCACACAACTCCTTCCTTTCCTTCATTGCTTTCTCCCGAGATGCTAAGAGTAACAAGCCAGCAAAATCATTTTCCGGTTTTTTCCCCAACTTGTAGAACGTATTGTATACCACCGAATCACCTAATTCATCAAAATAATCAAAGGCTTTAGCTTCTTTAAGCTTAGAATATAGTTTCATCCATGGGTTTTCAATATCCCCCGAGCTCCCAGGAGGGAGAGAATTTGGAGAGGTTTCAGTAATTGAGAGTGCTGGTGGGTCAGCCAACCAACTCCAAAATTTTGAAACATTCATCCTTATACTTCTGCTCCTCTAGAACCACTTCTGGTACCACTTCTGTATTAGTCTGGGTTCTCTAGAGTCACAGATCGTATGGGCAGTCTCTATGTAGTTAGGGAATTTGTCGATGACTTACAGTCTGTAGTCCAACTCCCCAACAGTACTCAGCAGCAGCTGTGGATGGAAGTCCAAGGATCTTGCAGTTGCTCAGTCCCACGAAGCAAGCCAGCAAGGAAGAATCAGTCTTCCTTCTTTCAATGTCCTTATATATGTCTCCAGTAGAAGGTGTAGCCCAGATTAAAGGTGTACACCTTTAATCCCAGATGAACTTGAAGTCTGGGATTAAAGGTGTATGTCTCCACACCTTTAATTCCAGATGACCTTGACTGGAATCCATGCTTCAAGATCTCCATGCTAAGTCCAGGTCAGAAACTTATATCTCTGAGCCTCCAAATTAGGATCATAGGTGAGCCTTCCAATTCTAGATTGTAGTTCATTCCACATATAGTCAAGTTGACAACCAGGAATAGCCACTACAGAGGATAAGTGTACTTATTTATTAAAGCTCACATTTCTCAGCTAGGTATGATGCCACATGTTTTTAATTATAGCACTTGGGAGGCAAAGCCAGATCTCTATGCGTTTGTGGGCAGCTTTGTCTATATAGCAAGAGTCAAGGCCAGTGTGCATGTGTGTGTGTGTGTGTGTGTGTGTGCCCATATTTCTCATGACATGAAGTGGGTATATATTTTATATACACAGACTTATTCCAGAAGCTAATTTACAAAATATTAAAGCAAAAAGGCAAAACCAGAAGCATGCCTTTAATCTTAGTACTCAGGAAGAAGAGGTAAAGGAATCTGAGTTCCAGGTCAGCCTGTTCTACAGAGAATACCAGTATAGCTAGGGTAGCACAGAGAAAAGCTGTCTCAGAGCAAACAAAAACCAAACAAAACCACCATGACAACCAAATGAACAGAAAGCAAACAAAACAAAACAAAATTAAACAAAATAAAAACATTTAGTACATAAGGAGACTAATACGACACAATCAATGAACTCATGGGAACCTAAACATGGAGCAAATACGTAGGGTGTCATTATCCAGTCAATGGATAGATACACAGATCCTAGATTAGAACAAGTTTCTATATCAATACTAACTGTTCTGAATTTGATCATTTGAGTACAGCTGTAAAATATAAAGTGTTCTCCATAGAAAATATTCAAGAACACACGTGTCTTGATTTTGTTTGGTTTGTTTGGCTCTATGGCATGAGCTCTCACTTTATTCATTTTTCAGGAATCATGTCTGAGCCTCCTAATGGCCGTTATCACACTGTAAAACATTACATCTTGCCAACTTCAATTATTACCACCATTTCTATAAGGCCTCAACTCATCCTAGACAGATCAAAGTGGGCCAGTAGGACAACTGATGCCTTAGATAAAAGATAATCAGCATTTCCTTGAACTATGCTTTCAACTGCTCACCAAATTTTAAATTATATTTTATAACCAAAAGAAATGTTTGTAATAATTAGAAAACCTTCTACATGAAGCAAAACCAAAAAAAAAAAAAAGAAGAAGCAGCAAAACCTACTTGACTAACAAATGAGAAATCAAAATCTACAACTACATTCTATCTCTTAATTGTGCTTTCAATTAAGAGGATTTATTCTTATCAGAATGAAATACTCAGGCAGTTTATTTGGGTTCTTTATTTAGTTTTATAAGAGTTTAAGAAAGCTAAAAGAAGCCTAGCTCTGTAGGCTTTGGGGCAAAGTATGTTCAAGCACCAGAGATGTGTCTTGTCTCCACCAAGAAGGAAGAAGGCTCTGCTCTGTCACATCAGATTCCAAAGAACATTCCAAACCTCTTCCAGCTCATATTTCTGCACAGTGGACTAAGTTCTGTGAACAAAACAGTGTTGGTGAGCAGTCACAAATTATTACAGGAAACAAATGAGGATATTTTATTTTTACCTTTAACTCTTTTTTTGGCAAATATTATTTTTTGTTTTTTTTTTCTTTTTTATGGTTTATTTTATTTATTTACATTTCAAATGTTAGCCCCCTTCACAGTTTCCCCTCCACAAACTCTCTATTCCCTCCTTCTATCCCTGCTTCTCTGAGGGAGCTCCCCACCTACCCACTTCTGTCTCAGTGCCCTATCATTCCTCTACATTGTCATTGAGCCTCCACAGGTCCAAGGGGCTCCCCTCCCACTGATGCCAGATAAGATTATCCTCTGTGACACATACAATTGGAGTCATGGGGCCATGTATGTGTACTCTTTGGTTGGTGATTAAGTCTCTAGGGTCTTGGTGCAGGTGGAGGGGGTATCTGGTTGTTTGATATTGTTGTTCTTTCCATGGGGTTACAAACCCCTTCAGTTCCTTCAGTCCTTCCCTTAACTGCTCCATTGGGATCCCTGCATTCAATCTGATGGTTGGCTGCTTACAACCAGATCTGTATTGGTTACTCTCTGGCAGAGCCTCTCAGGGACAGCTATACCAGGCTCCTGTCACCAAGCACTTCTTGGCATCAGCAATAGTGTCTGGGTTTGGTGTTTGCATATGGGATAGATCCCTAGGTGGCACCATCTCTGGATGGCCTTTCCTTCAGTCTTTGCTTCACTCTTTGTCCCTTGTATTTCCTTTTGACAGGAAAAAAAATCTGGATTATTTTTGAGATGGGTGGGCGGCATCTTCCATCAAACAGGGACTATGCCTATCCATTGGATGTGGTCTCTACACATTCTATATCCTGTTTGTTGGGGATTTCAGCTAATGTCATCCCTGTTGGGTCCTGGGAACCTCTTGGGTCCCTTGGCACCTGGGACTTCCTAGTGGCTACTCCCAGTTCCCTATCCCCCACTGCTACAGATCTCTGTTCAAATTCCTGACCCTCTGTACTCCTACCTTGTTTCCTCCTCCATCTGATCCTGCCCCCCTTTTCCCTCCTCCTCCTCTTCACTCCCTCCCAGATATCTCCTTTCCTCTACCTCCTGTGATTATTTTCCTCCCCCTTCTGAATAGGACTGATGCATCCACATTTTGGTCTTCCTTCCTCTTCGATTTTGTATGGCCTGTGAGTTACATTGTGAGTATTCCGTACTTTATTGGCTAATATCCACTTATCAGGAAGTACATACCATGTGCGTTCTTTTGCGATTGGGTTACCTCACTCAGGTTGATATTTTCTAGTACCATCCATTTGCCTAGTAATTTCATGAATTCATTGCTTTTAATAGCTGAGTAGTATTCCATTATGTAAATGTACTACATTTTCTATATCCATTCCTCTGTTGAGAGACATCTGGGCTGTTTCTGGCTTCTAGCTTTTATAAATAAGGCTGTTATGAACATAGTGATCATGTGTTCTTATTATAGGTTGGATCATGTTTTGAGTATATGCCCAGGAGTGATATGGCTGGGTTGCCAGGTAGAACTATGTCCAATGTCCTGAGGAACTGCCAGCCTGATTTCCTTAGTGGTTATACCAGCTTGCAATCCCACTAGCAATGGAGGAGTGTTCCTCTTTCTCCACAACCTAGTCAGCATCTGCTGCCACATGAGTTTTTGATCTTCATCATGTCAGTCTGTCTGGTTTGAGGTGGAATCTCAGGGTTGTTTTGGCTTGCATTTTCCTGAAGATTTAAGATGTTGAACATTTCTCTAAGTGCTTTCCAGCCATACAATATTCCTCAGTTGAGAATGCTTTGTTTCTGAACCCCATTTTTAATAGGGTTATTTGATTTTCTGGAGTCTATCTTCTTGAGTTCTTTGTATATTTTCAATATTAGCCCTCTATCAGATGGATGGTTTGTAAAGATCTTTTCCCAATCAGTGGCTTGCTGTTGTAGTGAAAATGGCCATTTTACCAAAAGCAATCTACAGATTCAATCCCCATCAAAATTCCAACACAGTTCTTCACAGAGATAGAAAGAACAATTCTCTACATCACATGGGATAACAAAAACAAGGATAGTGAAAATCATTCTCAACAATAAAAGAACTTCTGGGGGAATTATCATCCCTGACTTCAAGATGTACTACAGAGCAATAGTGATAAAAAACTGCAGCAAGAAGGTTGATCAATGGAATAGAATCGAAGATCCAGAAATGAACCCACACACCTATGATCACTTGATCTTTGGCAAAGAATCCAAAACCTCCAGTGGAAAAGAGACAGTATTTTCAACTGATGGTCAGCATGTAGAAAAATACTAATTGATCCATTCTTATCTTCTTGTATAAAGCTCATTAAGGACCTCTACATAAACCCAGTTACACTTAATACATTAGAAGAGAAAGTGGGAAAGAACCTTGAACACATTGGCACAGGGGAAATTTTTTTAACAGAACACCAATTGCTCATTCTCTAAGATCTACAATTGACAAATGGGACCTCATAAAATTGAAAAGCTTCTGTAAGGCAAAGAATACTGTTAATAGGACAAAGTGGCAACTTACCTTTACATCTTGTTGGTGAGACAATCAGGAAACATATCTAATCTCTTCTCACAAACACAGGGGTGTTGATTGTCACATTTACTATTTTCTAGTCTTGTTTTAGTTAAGAACATACATTCTCCACCCTTTGCACTGTATTTTGTTATGTTCAAGGCACTGAAGAACAAAAACAATAATGGGTAACTGTTTAACTTTGAACATTCACTGAAATAAGCCAGGATTAAAAAAAATTCCATTGCTCATAGTATACAGAATATAGAACTATTAATCATAAATGCAACACCAAAATATTTTCTTTCCTCTAAGCTCATAAAAATAAATGGTCTCTAGATTATATAAAAAGTCTCCATCTTATTTCACACTCACATTTTTTGTTCAGCAGGTAAAATAGATTTTCAAGTTTCCAAAGAATTATTTTAGTTAAACCTGCTTTCACATGGATATTTTATCAATAAAAATGTTAGGGTAATAGTAAATCAGATGTGTGTGGCACGCAGAACAAGGTCTTATACATTTATGTTTTAAAGAGAAGGGGGAGATTTGAAATATAATGATACATGAGGGCTCATAACTAAGATTTTAGACTGTTTCTCTTTCTTCCTGCCCTCCTTGTAATGAAGCTGAGACTTCATGGTCATCTATTGAATTTCCTCTATGTGACACAGCTCTGATTTCTGCAGAATGTTATATTAGAGGCCACAGCTACATTTCTGTTAAAAATGCAGCTAAATAAAAAATGAATTAGAACACAGAGCAAATTACCACCAAAACAGAAAAATTGCGACTTCCGGCACAGCCTGGACTACATAGCAATGTACAAAGTAAAAAAGTAATTATTTAATAATTAATAATTAAGGTCCTGTTGCATAAACTAACAGAAATCAGATTATATTTCAGGGTGAGATGTTAGCATGAGTTGGAAAAATTCCTCAGATGGTCACAGAAGCTGTGTAGCCAGTTTTATTTTCCTAATAGAGGAAGCTGACTAAAAATTGCACTCAAAATGGAGATCCTCAAAGATAAATCTAACCAGGTCTAGTGGGACTCGGAGTCCTGTTTTGTGAGAATGAAAATAGGAGAATCACAGTTCAAGGCTAACTTTCAACATCTGGGGAGTTTGAGGCTAGTCTGGTTAATGAGAGTCTGTCAAAGACTGAGAGAAAGAGAATGAAATCCACCCTAACATCATGGGACGGAGACTTCAAAGGGATCAGTCTTTAGCAAAATATGTCAATGTCTTTGGGTCTTTGATTTAAGGTGAGGAGAAATGGAATATTCAAATTTACCAAATTTAGGAAACTAAAACAACAATGATCAGCCAAAACCATTCAAGATAAATAAAACTAAACTAAGTGATTTATGGTACATATACATAACAGGAAACATTCATTAGGAATCTAAATACATAGGAAAGTTATTAAAAGAAAACAGAATTATAAGGCGATTTTCATAATTTCTACTTCTAAAAAACCTAAAAATCAGAAAAAAAGATAAATACATAGTATGAAGGCAGAAGGTCAATTCTGAGGATTCTAGGACAAAAGTGGAAGATTACTGGAAAATAAGGGACAGGAGAGAATAAAGGATAGATTATCCAAAACTAAGGATGGATAAAAGGCCATGTGGAAACCCACTAGTTAGTAAGCTTATAGTTGACCAACACAAAGCATACTCTTGCTGATTTGAAGATTTTTGTGTATGTGATTTTGTGGGTTTGCTTGTTTGTTTGAGGGCAATTTTTGTCTTTTGGGTTTTTTTTTATTATTTTGCTTGGTTAATTGATTTTATTTTCCATTTTTTGTTTGTTTGTTATTGTTGTTGATTTTGGGAGTGAAATAACATGAAATTGAGTGGTTAGGAAGATAGGAAGGAATAAGGAGTATATATAGTGGGGAGGGAAACTGATCAAAATATAATCCATGAAAAAATGTAATTAAAAATAAAATGCAACTTTAAAAAAGAGTTACAAATATAGAATATATGTTTTTAAAAGAAAATCAAAATGCAAGGCAAAGGACACCTACAGATTACTTACGGGTCAGGGAGATAACAGAGGTCTCCCATTCAGCACAGGCTATTGCTACTGTCCTTGCTTCCTATAACTACATGCTAAGGCCCTATTGCTGAAGATACTCCACATTTTGACATCAACACAAGAGAAGTCAATCTCAAACTAATATTGAAATATCTTCCCTTGGGATGACTTTCAAAGTATTATAAGGTTCTTTTGCAGGTTCCTGGGAAGAAAAGATATGAGTAGTCCTATCATGCAGTGGACCCTACATGCTACAATGCAGAACTGATAGGTGAGATATGTTGCAGAATAAATAGATGCTTTCTTAATGGAACTGTGGCCTTCCACACAAGGAAATCATATTTGGTGGTGTATCCATATCAAAACTCAAGATTAAGGGACGTCACAAGCCCTAGGTAGGAAACTCTTAAAATCACTCTGCTAAGAGGTCAGGGGTTAAGTTGTATTTTTAACATTTATAGTTATGCCCTAGACCTTGGTTGCCCTCAACCTCCATCAGAGAAACTTCTTTTACAATGGGCAGAATTTGGTAGAGGCAGAATATGTCAAAGTGCTTAAGAGAAGAGAATATGTGCTCAGCTTTATATCACCTTCTTCCCCTCCATACCACCGGGAACACCAGGAAAGAGGACAAAGGAAGATTGTAAAACACAGAGTAGGAAAAGAGCTCTGTGACATGCAGCCTTTTGGACAACAAGATTTCTGTAAAAATGGGGAAGGGCTCTTTACATCATAAGAAATTAATATTGTTAGTTTACTACTACTGGCCATTCCTTTCTGAGGGTGTGGTCACTGGTGTGTGTCCTAGCTCAAGTGAATGCCTTACAACTATGCACCTATGCACAATTAATTAAAAAGAAACAGTTAGCTGGGTACATGTTAGAACTGATGCAGAGGAAGCTTCTGGGATGGTGAAGGCATTACATGATCATATTTTATGTATGTGAGATATGCAAAAAATAAATATTATTAGTAAAGATAATCAGTGTAAAGTTTTCTATCAGATTATAAATAAACATAAAACTTGGAGTTTACAAAATACAACATCTTGAAATGGAAGTTAGGCATACATATGTATGTATATGTATACATGCTCTTATATTTATAAGTAACCAATAATTATATAAGCTAATGACAGTAAAAAATGTCAAGTGACTATGTGAGAGACTCACATTCATTGTATCTGTCATGATTCAGTAACTTCACACCATCTAAAGTAGTTGCATTTCTAGTGCACTAGACATCTTAGAACACACAATCCTGAGAAGTTTACACTGTTAAGCCACTTTTGGTCAGCTCCTAGACCATACATTTTATGTCTGTAATACTTGCTCAGACACTGCTTTATGCAGCTTGTCCTTACCACTGAGCTCCATAGTAAATGAAGAAAGCCATGTGAAATGAGAAAAAAAGCCTTCATACACAATCCTCCCAATTCCCATACCGGTGTTAGAATATGAAGGGTTGTGGAAACTCACGGTTTAGATGGACCACTATCAATCCATGCCCATTCCTGTTTTATATTATCATATTTCAATCCAATCCAGTAACTGTCTGGAGAAACTTGGTGCTGAAGGAACTTCTGTAAAGGACAAAACACACCTTATGAGGAAATTTTGGTAGGTGTGATGAGAGGAGAATAACATAATTAGGATCAGCCTTCCTGTCATTCTCTGCAGCCCTGTCTTCCCACAGCTCAGTCCCACCATGTTCATTTTCTTTTATCTCATTTTTACTTTTTTATTAAATATATTCTTTATTTACATTTCAAATGATTTTCCCTTTTCTGCTTGCCTGACCATGATATGTCCACTTATGGTAAATAAGCCATCTCCCCTACTCCTGTTCCCCAAGTATCCCCCTCCTGCTTCCCTGACCTGGTATTCCCCTACAGTGCTGCATTTAGCCTTTCCAGGACCAGGGCCCTCTCCTCCCTTTGATATCCAACAAGGCCATCCTTTGCCGCCTATGTGTCTGGAGCCATGGGTAACACCATGTGTACTATCTGGTTGTTGTTCTATCCCTGGGAGCTCTGGGAGTACTGGGTAGCTCATATCATTATTTCTCCTATGGCAGCTGCAAAACTCTTCAGCAACTTGGGTCCTTTCTCTAACTCCCCCATTGGGGACCCTGTGCTCAATTCAATGTCTGGCTGAGAGTGTCCCCCTCTGCCTTTGTCCTGCACTAGC
This sequence comes from Apodemus agrarius, assembly GCA_964023405.1. NCBI lineage: Eukaryota > Metazoa > Chordata > Mammalia > Rodentia > Muridae > Apodemus > Apodemus agrarius. The sequence goes on from OZ030006.1 coordinate 161,794,432, forward strand.
AGACCCTCCCAGGTGACAGCTATATCCAGCTCCACTAAGCAAGTACTTGTGTGCATCGATAATAGTATCTGGGTTTTGTAACTGTATATGGGAAGGATCACTAGATGGGGAAGTCTCTGGATTGTCTTTCCCTCAGTCTCTGCTCCACACTTTATCTCTGTATCTCCTTCCGTAAGTATTTTGTTTCCCCTTCTAAGAAGGACCATAGTATCCATACTTTGTTCTTCCTTCTTCTTGGGCATCATTTGATATGTGAATTGTGTCTTGGGTATTCCAAGCTTCTGGGCTAATATCCACTTATCAGTGTGTGCATATCATGTGTGTTCTTTTGTGATTGGGTTACCTCACTCAGGATGATATTTTCCAGTTCTGCCCATTTGCCTAAAAATTTCATGAATTCATTGTTTTTAATAGCTGAGTAGTATTCCATTGTATAAATATACCACATTTTCTATATTCATACCTTCATTGAGGGACATCTGGAGTTCTTTCCAGCTTCTGGCTATTACAAATAGAGCTGCTATGAACATAGTGGAGCATGTGTCCTTTTTACATGCTGGAGAATCCTCTGGGTATATGCCCAGGAGTGGCATAACAGGGTCCTCTGGTAGTATCATGGCCAGTTTTCTGAGGAACCTTCAGATTGATTTCCAGAGTGGTTTTCCAGCTTGCAATTCCACCAGTAGTGGAGGAGTGTTCCTCTTTCTCCACATCCTCTCCAGCACCTGCTCGCCCCTGAGTTTTTTATCTTAGCCATTCTGACTAGTGTGGGGTAAAATCTCAAGTCATGTTCATTTTCTAAAGATACTTCCTAATAGTAGCACACTTAAATCAAAACTGATGTCAGTTCTATAATTTATTTGAAATAAAATCATCAGGTGTCCTGAGATACTGGATTCATGACATGATCAGTGACTTTCTTAGACCAAGTTTCACTATGAAACCAAGCCTGTCTTGAACTCACAATCTTCCTGCTTAATGCCCATAAATAACATAGACTACTAAACAATTTCTGATGATATGTGAAATTATTCAAATGTGCATTCCTAAATCCTATGGAAACATATGAGAAATAATGCCCTGTCTTCAAAGAAACATCATAAGGATGAAAAATGCTATGTGAAATGCTGTGCATTAAGCTCCATGCTCCAGAGAAGAACTTTTCCTTCTTCCAATCCAGAAGTGACAGAACTGAGGAGAAGATGGGGGGATATTTGGAAGTATGTAGAGTATCTTACATGTGACATTTGAGTGACATGATGTCTAATTAAGTGACTGATTATATTTTAAAATATGGGTAGGGTTAAATTTAATTATGGTGATTGTGTCTATGTGTGTCTGTGTCTGTGTGTATCTGTGTCTGTGTGTGTGTGTGTGTGTCCACCTTTGTTTTGGCTGGCATAGAATTACCTTTTTCCTGTGTTTTCTTGGATGTAGTTATCCTCCTTGAGTTAGAGTTTTTGTTTTCTAGTATTTTCTATAGGGCCAGATTTATGGGTAGATATTCTTTGAATTTGGATATGTATTGAAATATCTTTTCTTCTCCATCAATTGTGGTTGAGAATTTTGCTGAGTACTATAGTCTAGGTTGGCATGTGGTATTTTAGAGGCTGCAATATAACTTGTCTAGGACCTTCTAATTTTTACAGTCTCTGTTAAGATGGTTGTAATTCTGATAGGTCTGCCTTTGTGTGTTACCTGCCCCTTTTCCATTGCTGCTTTTAATATTCTTTCTTTTCTCTGTATACTTTTTATTTTATTATGTGACTGGAAGACTGTCTTTTCTGGTTCAGTCTAATTTGTGTTCTATAAGCTTCATTTATGTTCACAGACATTTCTTTCTTTAGTTTGGAACAGTTTTCTTCTATGATTTTGTTGAAAATATTTTCTGAGCTTGGAGCTGGAAATCTTCACCTTTTTCTATTCCCATTATTCTTAGGTTAGGTCTTTTCATGGTATCCTAGATTTCCTGGATGTTTTGTGTCAGGAAATTTTTATATTTAACATTTTATTTCTTCTTTTATCTTCTAAGCCTGAGCTAAATAGAGATTTTTCAACCCAAGAACCTTGAATGGCCAAGAAATACTTAACAAAATGCTCAAAGTCTTTCATCATTAGGAAAATGCAAATAAAAAAATCTCTGAAATCCAATCTTACACCAGTCAGAATGACTAAGATCAAAAACTCAAGTGATAGCACATGCTGGAGAGGATGTGGAGCAAGGGAACATGCCTTCATTGCTAGTGGGAGTGTAACTTGTGATTACTCTGGAAATCAATTTGACAGTTTCTCAGAAAATTGGGAAAAATTCTACCTCAGGACCCAACTACACCACTCCTGGTCATATACCCAAGGCTGCTACACCACGTCAAAAATACACCCACTAAACTATGTTTATAGTAGTTTTATTCATAATAGTAAGAAACTGGAAAAAACTTGGATAGATAGCCCTCAACTAAAGAATGAATAAAGTAAATGTGGTACATCTACACAATGGAATACTATTCAGCTATGAAAAACAAAGATGTGAATTTTGCAGGCAGATGAGTGGATCTTGAGAATATCACACTGAGTGAAGTAAACCAGTTCCAAAAGGACACACATGGTATGTACTAACTTAATAGTTGATATTGGCCCTAAAATACAGGATACCAATGCTGCAAGCCACAAAGGAGGTTGGACAGGAAAAAGTGTACAAGCAAGGATGCTTAAGTCTCACTTGGAAAAAAGAATGGAATTGCTTTTGCAGGTAAATGGAGATGGGGAACTGGGTGAAAGAAGGGATCATGGGGGGAATGGGAGATCTGGAGTTGGGTATGTAGAGGGACAGAGGGGATGGCTGGATGGCTGTGAGAATGAATGGAAATGTGCAACTGATTGAAAGGTAGGGGTCATCTCCAGGAAGAGACAGACACCAGGGATAGAGGAGTCCCAAAGAATCAATGGGTGTATCCTTCACTGTGACTCACAGCATTGGGCCATACAAAGCCTGGGGAGCTATCTCCTGTGGCAAGGAAGGTCTCCTGTGGAGCTATAGGGACACTAATATTCCCATAAGACATTCAACACCAAACTTATCCTGTCTGTGAGAAATGCAGGGATTGTGGATAAAGCAGAGACTGGGGGAACAATCAGCCAAAACCCCACCCAACTTGAGGTTCATCCCATTGACAAGCACTAATCTCTGACACTATTGATGATGCTCTGTTCAGCTTGTAGTCACGAGTATAGCATGGCTGTCCTCTGAGAGTTTCCACCTACCAGCTAACTCAGACAAGTGCAGACACCCACAGCTAAACTCTGGATGGAGCTTTGGGATTCTTATGGAAGAATAGAAGAAGGAATTGTGGCCCCTAAGAGAATAGGAACTCTACAGGAAGACCAACAGAATTAAGTAACCTAGAAGCTTGGGGTTTTCAGAAACTGAGCCACTAACCAAAGTATACATGAGCTGAACCTAGGTCTCTCCTCACATATGTAGTAGATGTGCGGCTTGATCTTCATGTGGGTTCTGCATGGTGGTATCAGGGTGTATCCCAAAAGCTGTTGCCTGTATGTGGAATATGTTCTAGTTGGGCTACCTTGTCTGGCAACAGTGAGTGAGGTTATACCTAGCCTCAAGAGAAACTGATGTGTCAGGGTGTAGGGATACCCAAGGTAGTTCCCAAATGCTCAGCAGGGAAGGAGAGGGGCTGTGGGGGAGGGATTGTATGAAAGATTGACTGGGAGGGGGATATTGAGTGGAATGTACAGTGAATAAGTACTACAACAACAACAACAATAATAATAATAGTTTTAAATTTTTACTGATGTTTATTGTATCAAATGGAAAATTATACTACTATTTGACATTAAAAACTGTTTATGTTGTTGTTTAAACATGAATTAAATTGATGTATAAATAATGTACCATGTTATAAGTGAGCAAGGTTTCAATGATGTTCTGCAATCATTTCTCCAGAGAAGAAATAGTCTTTGTATTTTAAGAGATTTCATTAGTAATAATTTAAACAGAAAATGTCAGAATCTTAGAAACTTTGTTTTCTTTTAAATACTCATTTCTAAAGATGGGTTTTATTATTTATAAAACATAACAATACTATGCAGTAAAAATTATTGACAGTTTCAATGAAAATCACCATGGGGCTAACTTGGTAAAACCATTAGTTTGTATGATTCTTATATCATTTCCATTACAGACAGACACAGAGTTTAAACTGTGACAACTATTGTCCCTGTTGTCACTTGATTCTTCATCTCAGGCAGCCTCACTTCCCAGTTCCAAAGAACCAACCCTATACAATGGACTCTGAAGATTTTGTTGTTACTTTATAGAAATAAATGTCAGTCACAGGATGTGCTCTACCAAAGGGTCTTGGCACTATGTGAGGAGCAGGAGGGTGTCACCTGTGACACTTTTACTGCACAATTTGGTTCACATTACAGGAAAACCATATACAAATAAACGTAAAGGTCTCTCTTAAAAAACAAGCAAACATGGATACAGCATCTCACTATCCAAGGACCAGAGACAGAGTCTAAGAGAATAAATGGATATATAAGAGTTTGTGGTACCAGTTCATCTTCATCATCTATCACCAGAAGAGATAAGCTGCAATCCTGGCAGATCTTTTTACATCCATTCCAGCGTTTAGTGTTTATGATGAAATAATAACATTTTTTGCCACAGCAGAACCAGTGTCCATCCACATGTTTGCCTGCAACAGAGGTGAATGCTTAAACTTCATATTTTCTTGTATTCTGTTTTCTGAACAATGTATTGATTAAATCTGTGTTAAAAAAGTAATATCTCACAGGTCTCAGAAATTGAGATTCTTTAATGCCAAGAGACTCCTGTACACCCACGATCTATGCAACATTGTTAATAACAGTAGATATATAGAAATATTTTATGTGTCAATCATGAATGAATCAGTAGAGAAAATGTAGTACATACACACAAAAGAATACTATTTAGCCTTTAAAGGAAAATGAATCAGCAGTGCATGATGATGTATGCTTATAACCAGAGCACTCCAAAGAGAGGGGCAGGAAGGTCCCTACCTGGTTGAGGCCAACCTAGGCTAATTGTGACTTCTATGCCAGGCTTGGGCATACAGTGAGTTCTGAGTCACCCTGGGATACAGAACGACATCATGTCTTACACTGAAACCCAATAGCAAGATCCTGACCTATGTGATTAACAAGGATGAACTTAAGGACAGTACACAAAGTGAACCATGCCAGGCCTAGGACCACACTGTAGATTTCCCTTAATTATCTGATTTGCTAATAAAAACAAATAGTCAATCACTGGGTGAAAATAAGGAGGCAGGCTTTCTGGAAAAGACAGGAAGAGGAGGGGAGGACGAGGAGTAAAGGAGACTGCTGACAGAGGAGGAAAGAGGGAGAGAAGTTGGAAGGAAGATGTAGCAGATGTGCATGGCCTGGAGAAACTGCAAGTAGCAGGGATTTCATAGCTGGGGAAGAAAGTGGTATAGAGGCATATCTGCCCAATATATGTGTGCATTTTATAAATATATAACTGAGTTATATTTACCTTGCATGAACTTATTGGGCTTGAAGATTTATAGCAACAATACAGTGTGTAAGTCCATGCAGATAAGGTTTCTAAAAAGCCCAGTTCTATGAAGCAAAGGCTTGTGAGATATCAGTTGCTTGGAGGTCAGGCTATGAGCACTTGCTACTCAGAGGCAGTTAAACTGATGTCAAAATTCTAGATCTGCAGTAATGCATTGTGACCACACTGGTCTACATGCTACTGTACACTTAGCATTGTGACATGGTTTCCGTTAAATGCTCTTACCTTAAGAGAAATAAGAGACATACAAGGGAGGTTTTGATGTAGTCTCCTGATTGTGGTAATGCCTTCAGTGGCATGCCACATGCTTAAATCTATCAAGCTGAAGACATTAAAATGTGTGTAGTTAGTGTAACAAGAGCCGCTTAATACTGATATTGTGCTTAGTGGGGTGCTGGGGATGGATATACTCTATTAACAAATTTTATCTCCAATGTTTGCTTTCCTGTAGAGAGGTACTATTGTGTAGCTCAGGCTGGCCTTGAATTTCATGTGCTGTCCAGATTGTCTGGAAAGTTGTAATCTTACTCCTTCAGCCTCCTAATCACAGGGATTAAATCATTTATAGATGATGAAGTTATTTTAAAATAATGACCAAAACCCTTTTCATGAGTCTGGAATACTTCACCAATATTTTTGGACTCTTTTTCTTTTCCTGGCAAATATTTTATAATGTAGCAGTTTTAATGATAATGAGGAACATTATCCACTACTAACACAGCACAGTGAGATTATACACAAGAGCATTTTGTAAACTTTAAATCATGAATAAAATATTTAATGACAATTTAGAAACTGTGACAGTTAAAGATGACAAGTTAGGATGAAAGGTAAGAAAGGTTCCTTGTGACACTTGACATTTTCATCTTTCCAGCCTAATTCACTGTGCCACTGTCAGAGTTACAATTTGTGCAGAGCATGGTGAGGCCCCCATGTCTGCTCCAGGGAGGGTTCCTTTGTTAAAAACAGGCCAACTCTCTCAAAACAAGTCAGATGGAAAATACACACACACACACACACACACACACACACAAACACACATACACACACACACACACACACAGAGAGAGAGAGAGAGAGAGAGAGAGAATAAATTTTCTGACTGAATCCCTATAAAGGTTCATTTTAGAGTAAGTATTTGGTAGATGCATTCTTACTAAAAGCTACCACATTCTGTCAGCAACAAAGTTAGAGATTCAGATTTTCCAATAAAGCACAAGGATCTGAATTATTGGGGCTGCTGACTTGTGATTCCATCTTCTGGGACCAGTAGGAGCCAGAAAGGCCCTTGAGTTCTATTAACTATAAGTTTCTCCTACTCTAAATAGTGATTTCCAGGCTTCTAGTCCTGACACAAGTTAAAAAAAACCACAGACCATTAACTCGCACATCACCAGCATCATAAGGTGATACTTGACTTTAAAGCTTTGGGAAGAATAAACAATAGAAAATAATGGAATTCTTTTTTCAAGATTCCCTCTGTACCTCTGTTCTGTGAGCAATTTAAAATGATCTTGGTTTCCCCGTGGCATCTGTTCTGTTGTCTGTTGAGGGTGTCCAGAAGATTTTTGTAGGAATCACATTGTATAGACTTATTTGTCAGCATCTCTTCCTTTAAATAGCTTTCATTTCGCATGGTGCTGTAGTTATGGTGGAGGTTGTTTAGAGTTTCCTGCAGTTCATGCTTTTCTTGACTATACTGAAAAACTAAAGTTAATAGCAGACATAACGTCAAACATGCTAATAAGGAGTATATTGAAATTTAAAATTACAGAAAAAAAAACTTCATGTTGACAGCCAATACATGTCATTACCTGAGTTCCTACCTAAACATTTTTAAATTAGCACTTCAATTAACTCACCATAGAAATAGTAACAGTAATTTTCTCTATAGGTAACTTGAATATAAAGTAGATAGTATAGCTAAATAAAATTATAGTGTAATATTCCTTATGGTGGAAGTAACTTCCAATTGCCTAATTTTTATAGCACAAACTGACAAATAAATATCTAAGTAAAATATTCAGTGAATACTTAATCCACAATTTTAACTAAAAAACGATAAGAAATGGTACAATTCTTATTGGAGCATATGGAAATTAAAATATCCACATATATATCTATGTTTAAGTAGAGTCTGGAACTGACTTTCTGTATATGTGAACGAATCCAATAAAATTTAACGTTTCATGTTTTTGTACAGATATAGTCTCTTAACTTAACCATGCCCTCAATATACACTAAGCCAAAATGAAAAGAAGGCCATCATTTCTTTTGCAAAGCTGTTCATTTCAGAATATTTTTCTAAGATTCCCAATTACCTGAGCTCAAAAAGTAGACTATCAACAAGTCCTTAGAAGGAACATGACCAAGAATAAGAAAGAACAAAGCAGCTCCCAACAGCCCCAGAGTGAACAGATTAGTTATATAAGAGAACAGGACATTGTAGTATGGTAGGTAAATTTAAAAAAGTCAAGAGATTTTGGCACATCCCCTGATTATAGGCAGGACAATGGACAGAGTATAATAACTGTATAATTAGTGTCTAACATTATTTATTCCTTAGATAAAATGTCAAAAAAGATGTTTCCCAATTACTCACTGTGTGTTGCTAACACTGCCACAGCTACCACCAGAATGGAACAGAAGATTCCAAGAGGTATCACAATAACGTGCCAGGAGACTGAACACTCTTAAATCACCAAAACAAAGCAAGAAAATCATCACTAGAAAAGAACACATTCTCTCTCTCTCTCTCTCTCTCTCTCTCTCTCTCTCTCTCTCTCTCTCTCTGGTTTTTTTTTTTGTTTTTGTTTTTTTTCGAGACAGGGTTTCTCTGTGTGGTCCTGGCTGTCCTGGAACTCACTCTGTAGACCAGGCTGGCCTCGAACTCAGAAATTCGCGAACTCAGAAATCCGCCTGCCTCTGCCTCCCAAGTGCTGGGATTACAGGTGTGTGCCACCATGCCCATCTAGAACACATCTCAATACTGATTATATTTTGTATAGCATGGAAGCAAAGTAATATTTGTCTCTAAAATATTTACAGAAGTTCATACTACAAAGTGGCTGAAAATGTGCTTTCAACATAGTAAATTTCTGCTTAAAACGAACCCATAATAGAATTCCTACCTGTTTGAAGTTTCACAGGACTTTGAACTTATTTTAGCCTTGGCATTATATTCTGAATCCTACTCACTCTGCCTAAAAGGAGCTGGATGAGAGGCATGTGCCATTACCCAGTTCTACAGAATACAAAATGCATCCTTCAGAAAGCACTGGAGGCACAGACACACTACAAGTACAAGACCTCAATTGAGGCATGCAGTTCACCAAGAAAGCATAACTGAGGATGGAGAGGAAGGAAAGAGAGATGGATGTTTTTGAGGACTCTTAGGAAACTTTGGCTGTTCTAGATCTGACCTGTATCCAGCCTCATCCTTAAAGGGGCCTGGAAGTCAACTCTGTTTTTTGTAAGATCTATTTTTCTCTACACAATACTAAGTGTATGTGAGGTATTCACAATACTCTTGGGAAAGTTAAGCTTCTAATTATCACTATATCACTATATTACTATATCAAATAAGATACGGTTCTCATTTTGGAGTGCAACTCTGACAGTGTGAGCAGAATGAGCAGAAACAAAGAAGAGAAAATTGGGACTTTTCTCATTCATTTTCATTATTCTTTGACATTTTTAGAAATCACAGTTTGGTTTACATCTTCCCATATGTACTATCCTCTCTCATCCTTTCTCTTCCTTTGCAACTTTCTTCCCAGGAAGAGACTCCCCCTTCTGATGGACAAATCTTGCTGCTTTGTTGCATTAGATGTGGGAAATATTTAAAACAAACCACTTTCTACAAGAGTGAAAGTATTGTTTTAGTGCAAGCTTTACATTTCCTTAAGATTTTATTCTCTAGAATATTTGGTATTTATTCAGGTTCTTTTTGTCTGTTACTTCTAAAGTTTTCAGAATTTTTCTTTACTAGACTAAATATAAACCTCATAATGGTTTCTCAAGTTTGACATAGTGTCAAACTTTTGCTTCTCCATTCACAAGAACTTTTTTCTTATAGACTCCCATTGTTCTACTCTGACCATCTGATTTTTTTAGTTATAAGTTAACAACCTCAAGAAGAATTAGGGTTATATTTTTCTTTTACTTTTCAAATTGATTATTCTATCTTTTAAACTTCCTTTACAACAATTTTGTATATGACTACTCTCCTAATATTCTCTTATCTCCCTCACATTCTAGTACACCACCAAGTCCGGATGAAATGGAAGGTTATAGTTTTAAATGAAAGTCAATAGGCATTGTTTTCAAAAGCCAAAAGTTACAATGTATAGAAGCAGGTGAATTTAGTCACATAAAACCCTTACCTTTGTGGCTAGCTTCTCTGGGCTCTTGAGTCTCATCTGGCCTCACTTGGTTCTGTAACCCTGAAGACTTATGAAATCTCAGAGTTGAGTAGGTGACCTCCTGCTCACTCATCTTGCAAGAATATGAACTATGCTCTCTGTTCAAATGTGGCCTTGAGAGATTTCTTTAAAAAAAGTTGAAATGTCCACCTTTAGGGAGGTACTGAGATCAGGTCTTATGGTGGGATAGGAAGGGGTAGGGACTGATTAATTCCTTTAAGGATCCCAAAATCATAACATTGGCTGGCCTTGGTTTCCATTACAGGTGAGACTTTTTTTGCAGATTTTGTTAAAACTGTTCATACCTCTAATGGTCACAGCAATTATTATTATGAAATATGGAAAGAACTCAAAATATATTAATAAGTCATCATGGTATTGACACCCCCTGTTCAAAATATTCAATATATAAAACTGTTAAGTAAAGTTAGTATCACTGAAAAACTTTTAAAGAATCCATTCAGATAAAAGATTCAATGCTTTCTGAATGAATAAAAATTTTGCTTTAAAATTATTTACACATTTTGATACACATCACTACAAAAATATTATTGCAGTATTTTCAAGTATACATTTATCTCAGAGTTTTCCAGACACTACCTTCAAAAGAGTACTTGAAAGTTGATACTGTAGGTGATCCAAGACACATAAATATCTCTTGGGTTTAAGCCCCGAACAGCTGAGATGTCCACCCTCTCCACTCAGCCACAGTCTACACTTTCTTCTCCATAGTTCTGCCTGCTAAATGGTTTCAATTACAAAAGATCCTTCTGAGTGGGATAATCCACCTAGAAAGACAAATGACCCATGTTTTCTCTATTCTGAGGCCCCTGCTGCAAAGTTTTCAGAAATGTTATGTAACCTGGAGTAACTTCAGCAATTAGGAAAGTAGAAAGGGGCACTACAAGGGTGGGGCGTGGGAGCAACAGAAAGGCATAGCGGATACAATATGATGTTTTATTCTCAAATTATTCCATGTAAAATCCCATCACATATAATATATTCATGCATAATGTTCCCAGCAGAGGCCATTTGAAAAATAAATTTTGTCATTTTTCAGCACACATGAGCTAATGCCCATGAAGGATACAATCTGATAATAGATATAAATGTAGCAGTAAATAGTGAGTATTTGTAACTGACCTTACCATTACATTAATAACTGAGCTGAGAGTCAGGAAATAATAAAGACAATAAGCTGCACATGTGATAGCATTCTTATCTAGATTTTAGTTTATGGTATTTTCTGACATTGTTTACCTTTTGCCTTGTTTCTTGATAAAAGGAATCCTCCTATCACAGAATAATTTTTCAAAATTGTTTATTATTATTATTATTATTATTATTATTATTATTATTATTATTGCCTTTAGGGTGGAGCTGCCTGAGCCAAGGTCCAAGTGTTCAGAGGACAACTTTACACAATGAGTTCTCAAACTCTACTTTCATTTTGGTTTCAGGGATCAAATTAGGTGGTCAGTCAGGCTTGTGTAGCAAGTACATTGACACACTGATCCATCTTACCTGTCTCCCATACTGACATCTGTCAGAGGTATAATATATAAACAGTTTACCCTGGAAAGTAGTAAATTATGTTAAGTAGTAAGTTATGAATTCCATAGATACCTCTACCTTAGTTTTCTAGCATACAACACAAGTCACAGCATACTCTGAAAGAAAATAACCAGTACACAGTAGCAGTTTTCACATGCTGCCAGAGTTAACCTGATCTAACACAACCAACAGTGCTTCCCCATCAATTCTGCTCTCATGTCACACCATATGAAATTCTCTAGCATGTACTTGATCATTTCATAGAAAAACAAGAGAGAAGACTGTTACCTGTGTCTCTGCTCAGAGGTGATTCTGGTAGAAGTAATTGGTCCCCCAGTTGGGGAAAAGTTGGCCTTTCCCAGTCTGTATCGCTTAAGAGGCTCTAAGAGGAAAGGCAGAAATGAATTTCCCTGAGAGATACACCAGCTCATGATTTTCTGTCCTTCCGCCTTACCAAAGTGAAAAGAGGAAACTGCTTAATTTAAGCTGACTCTTAAAGGAAAGTACCAACATATTGTGCCAGATGCTGCAAAAATGCCTATAATCAATATTTGAAGACTGAGAAGATGGGCACTCCTTCATAGAGAGCAAAACCAGTGTCCTTAGCAAAACAACAAGCTAAAAAAAAGGGATAGAAGTTCCACGGCTACAGTTTTGTAATAAGCTGTTGGAAATTTTCTCTTACACTACTAATATTCAATTGTTACTTCCTTTTTTTTTTTTTTTTTTTTTGTTTTGTTTTTTTCGAGACGGTTTCTCTGAGTAGCCCTGGCTATCCTGGAACTCACTCTGTAGACCAGGCTGGCCTCAAACTCAGAAATCTGCCTGCCTCTGCCTCCCAAGTGCTGGGATTAAAGTTGTGTGCCCCCCATGCCTGGCCCTAATTTTTAATTATGCAAATTGCAGCTAAATATGTATTAGGAATGCCTTAAAGCATTCACATTTCCACTGGCAAAGTCTTCGTCTACAGTCTTCTAGCTTTTTAATCATAAATAATATTTTCTATGAACACTGATGTCATTCTATATGGAGTGGTTTACTACTGGTGTTTGCATGGTTCTGTGAAATCAAATCTAAGACAAAGAGCATGGTCAGCAAATACACTTCCCCTTAGCTACAGACTCACGTCTCATGTATGAAGCTTGCTTTTTTCTGGTATTATTTTTTTGTCTCCATTTGTTTGTTGTTTGTTGTTTGCTTTTGTTTTTGTTTTTGGTTGTTTTGGGTTCATTCTGTTTGCTTGGTTTGTTTGTGTTGATATCAGTTTCTTTGTTGTTTAAGGCAGTTGTTGTATCTCCCTGTGTAGCACAGTCTGACCTCACACACATAGTCCTCTGGTCTCACTCTCTTCGCTGCTGGATTTACAGCTGTACATCATGAACTTAGAGCACATTTCTGATCCATATTTACTAAGAAATAATAAGCATTTCTTCATCTTATAAATATTGATCTCAAATTTTTAAAGCATATCTAATTACTAATCATATATAGTATACATGAATTAGGTAATCCTCGACTGCTGAACATTCTAGTTCTTATATTTTTTTGCTGTTGTTAGCTGAAAAACTACATGGGATATATATATAATATATATATATTATATAAATATATAATATTTAGAACATATTAAGAGACATTTTATGCATGAAATAATGGATTAAAGAATATTTATATTTAAGGAACTCTGATATAGATCATTACATAACATCTAGTTCATTTATAGTCTGCATTTAGACATGAAAATATTCACAATTGATTTTTTAGAGATGAAGGAAGGCAATCAATTCTTGTATGAGTTTTGCCAAAGAGTTTGTGATGAAAATTCCTGGAAAAAACTGTTTTAGCAAAGACTGACTTACTGATTTATATCAGAGAGATGGAATGTTGTGTGTCTAGCTTTGTCCTCAAAGTCACCATTCCTTGCCCACCTGCATCAAAACTAACATTTTGTGAATAGTAGATAAAAACCTTCATGGAATCTATGAACTTAGCAGATCTTTAACTTCCCTTAATCTGAAGGCTAAAAGTGTCGTCTGATGACCTAATGAAAATCTTCCCCTCCGTATTGTAAACACCTCTTGATGTATCCACCAATACAAAATTTGACTTGATTCATGGTTTTCTCAGTTCTGTAAACATACAACAATTTCAGGAAACAAGAATTGTTTCCACATTGGAACACAGAGTCATGGTCACTAAAAGTGGTTTCAGAATATGCTATCTTTTATTCCTTTTAAGGTGAAAGCTTGTTTTTGCACCAATAGACTTTCATTCATAGAGCTTGTGGAGCCAATTGCTACTGAGGCCATGCTGAAGACTTGAGACAGGTCATTGGGATCCAGGTTACAGCTCAGAGTAGGACTGTGATTGGTATGTACAAAGACCCAGGCCTGACCTTGAACAGCACAATAGTGATATATAATAACAACAATAATACCAATAAGAATAATCATGACAAAAACAGTGATAATTATAATAGAGAGGAAGTAACATACTATTAGATTTCAGTAGTCTATTGCCATGAGCTAATACTTTTCAGAATATGTTGAGGTCTTTCACTAATCTGTACATTCATTTCATTGTAGCTTTTCCAACTTGCTGGCTTGTTTTTGATGAAAGCAGTTTGAATTGTTGTTCAATTCAAGTGAAAGTGATTAATCAAGCACTGGAAAATGGTGGATGGCACAAGACTAGAAGAAGCACTGAAGATGCACTGACAAGACTGACTCCTAATAGTGTGTGTGTGTGTGTGTGTGTGTGTGTGTGTGTGTGTTTGAGAGAGATTCATACCATGCAGTGTATATGGTGTTCAGAGGAAAATTTGGAGGCATTAGTTCTTTTCTTATATGAAGGATTCCACGGCTCAAATTTGGGGATGTTATCTGGTATATTGGCCAGTGCTTTTACCCACAGAGACATCTTGAAAGTCCCATTTTTGGTTCTTTAACCCAAATATCTATGAGTCAGCATTTAAGTCTGCCATTATCATGCACCCTAGGTCCCCGAAACAATTGACAGACATTAACTAATCTCAAAAGTAGAAGAAAGAATAGACAAATGGGACCTCATAAAATTACAAAGTTTCTGTAAGGCAAAAGACACTGTCAAAAGGATAAATCGGCAACCAACAAATTGGGAAAAGATCTTCACCAACCCCACATCCGACAGAGGGCTAATATCCAATGTATACAAAGAACTCAAGAGGTTAGACCCCAGAAAACCAAATAACTCTATCCAAAAATGGGGTACAGAGCTAAACAGAGACTTTTCACCTGAAGAAATTCGGATGGCTGAGAAACACCTTAAAAAATGTTCAACATCATTAGTCATTAGAGAAATGCAAATCAAAACAACCCTGAGATTTCACCTCACACCAGTCAGAATGGCTAAGATTAAAAACTCAGAAGACATCAGGTGTTGGCGAGGACGTGGAGAAAGAGGAACACTCCTCCACTGCTGGTGGAAATGCAAGCTGGTACAACCACTCTGGAAATCAGTATGGTGGTTCCTCAGAAAACTGGACGTGATACTTCCAGAGGACCCAGCCATACCACTCCTGGGAATATACCCGGAATATTCCCCAGCATGCAATAAGGATACATTCTCCACTATGTTCATAGCAGCCTTATTTATAATAGTCAGAAGCTGGAAAGAACCCAGATGTCCCTCAACAGAGGAATGGATACAAAAAATGTGGTATATATACACAATGGAGTACTATTCAGCCATTAGAAACAATGAATTCATGAAATTCTTAGAGAAATGAATGGAGCTGGAGAACATCATACTAAGTGAGGTGACCCAGTCTCAAAAGAATACCCATGGTACGCAGTCACTGATAAGTGGATATTAGCCTAGAATCTTGGAACGCCAAAGACATAAATCACATACCAAGTGATGTCTGACAAGAAGAAAGGAGTGGACACTGGTGCTAGAATGGACCAAAGAATCATTGTGGGGGAGTACAAGAACAGTGAGGTGGGAGGGGTTGGATGAGGGAGCAGGGGGAGGGAAAAGGTCATGTGGGACCTTTGGGGTGGGGAACCAGAAAAAGGGAAATGAATTGTAAATATAGAATATATCCAATTAAGAATAAGAAAAAAAGTATAAGAAAAGGTCATTGAGTACAGTGTGGATCCTTCCATAATACCTCCAGCTTGTCACTTTTGTCTCTACTCCTTGCCCAGGGTGAATCCCTCTTTTTCTAACCTTCACACACACACACACATACACACACACACACACACACACACACACACACACACACACACATTTGGAGAACATAGGAAATGGGGAGGAGGAGCAACAGTGCTGAAGAAAGTGTTCACAGTGTCCCAGAGCAGACAGATGCTTGTGATGTCTCAACTTTCCACAGGAAAGACCCTGAAGAAGTCAGCTGACATACTTAAGGACACTGTGTAGCTAACACTGAGTCTATGCTCCAGATACATCATTAATACATGCACAAAATATGGATTCAGTGAACACTTAGAAGGGCTTGCCACAAAGCATGAGTCTGGCAGCTGAGGAATCATGAGTGGAAACAGAAACTCAGGCTATTACTTCATGTAAACCACATCACCAACAAATTCTTTGACCACCATAGATCAGAAGGCCTGTTTCTTTTCAGGATTGCTGTGAAGGTTTAATAAGATATACAAATAAAATTTTGTTTTCTTGTGTGTGAGAAAAGGTCTCACTAATTATCCCTGGCTGGCCTGGAATGCACCATATAGACAAGATTGGCCTCTTTTTTTTATTGGATATAATCTATATTTACAATTCATTTACCTTTTTCTGGTTCCCCACCCCCAAAGGTCCCACATGCTCTTTTCCCTCCCCCTGCTCACTCATCCACCCCCTCCCACCTCACTGTTCTTGTACTCCCCCACAATGATGCTTTGGTCCATTCTAGCACCAGTGTCCACTCCTTTCTTCTTGTCAGACATCACTTGGTATGTGATTTATGTCTTTGGTGTTCCAAGATTCTAGTGACTTATCTTATCAGTGACTGCATACCATGGGTATTCTTTTGAGACTGGGTCACCTCACTTAGTATGATGTTCTCCAGCTCCATTCATTTCTCTAAGAATTTCATGAATTCATTGTTTCTAATGGCGGAAATGTATTCCATTGTGTATATATACCACGTTTTTTGTATCCATTCCTCCGTTGAGGGACATCTGGGTTCTTTCCAGCTTCTGGCTATTATATATAAGGCTGCTATGAACATAGTGGAGCATGTATCCTTATTGCATGCTGGGGAATCTTCTGGGTATATTCCCAGGAGTGGTATGGCTGGGTCCTCTGGAAGTATCATGTCCAGTTTTCTGAGAACTGCCATACTGATTTCCATAGTGGTTGTACCATCTTGCAATCCCACCAGCAGTGGAGGAATGTTCCTCTTTCTCCACATCCTCGCCAACACCTGATGTCTTCTGAGTTTTTAATCTTAGCCATTCTGACTGGTGTGAGGTGAAATCTCAGGGTTGTTTTGATTTGCATTTCCCTAATGACTAATGATGTTGAACATTTTTTAAGGTGTTTCTCAGCCATCCGAATTTCTTCAGGTGAAAAGTCTCTGTTTAGCTCTGTACCCCATTTTTGGATAGGGTTATTTGGTTTTCTGGGGTCTAACCTCTTGAGTTCTTTGTATACATTGGATATTAGCCCTCTGTCAGATGTGGGGTTGGTGAAGATATTTTCCCAATTTGTTGGTTGCTGTTTTGTCCTTCTGGCAGTGTCCTTTGCCTTACAGAAACTTTGTAATTTTATGAGGTCCCATTTGTCTATTCTTGATCTTAGAACATAAGCTATTGGTGTTCTGTTCAGAAATTTTCCCCCTGAGCCAGTGTCCTCAAGGTCTTTCCCAGTTTCTTTTCTATTAGTTTTAGTGTGCCTGGTTTTATGTGGAGGTCCTTGAACCACTTGGAGTTGGGCTTAGTGCAAGGAGATAAGAGTGGATCAATTCTCATTCTTCTGCATGTTGACCTCCAGTTGAGCCAGCACCATTTGTTGAAAAGGCTATCTTTTTTCCACTGGATGTTTTCAGCTCTTTTGTCGAAGATCAATTGGCCATAGATATGTGGATTCAATTCTGGGTCTTCGATCCTATTCCATTGATCCACCTCCCTGTCACTGAACCAATACCATGCAATTTTTAACACTACTGCTCTGTAGTATTGCTTGAGGTCCGGGATATTGATTCTCCCAGATGTTCTTTTGCTGTTGATGATAGTTTTAGCTATCCTGGGTTTTTTGTTATTTCAGATGAATTTGAGAATTTCTCTTTCTAACTATGAAGAACTGAGTTGGGATTTTGATGGGGATTGCGTTGAATCTGTATATTGCTTTTGGCAAGATTGCCATTTTAACTATATTAATCTAGCCAACTCATGAGCATGGAAGATTTTCCCATTTTCTGATGTCTTCTTCAATTTCCCTCTTCAGAGACCTGAAGTTTTTGTCATATGAATCTTTCACATGTTTGGTTAGCATCACTCCAAGATACTTTATATTGTTTGTGGCTATTTTGAAGGGTGTTATTTCCCTAATTTCTTTCTCGGCCTGCTTATCCTTCACATATAGGAAGGCTACTGATTTGCTTGAGTTGATTTCATAGCCAGCCACTTTGCTGAAGTTGTTTATCAGTTGCAGGAGTTCTCTGGTAGAGTTTTTTGGATCACTTAAGTATACTATCATATCATATGCGAATAGTGATAGTTTGACTTCTTGCTTTCCAATTTCTATCCCTTTGACTTCCCTATGTTGTCGAATTGCTCTAGCTAGTACTTCAAGTACTATATTGAAGAGATATGGTGAGAGGGGACAGCCTTGTCCAGTCCCTGATTTTAGTGGGATTGCTTCGTTTTTCTGCATTTACCTTGATGTTGGCTACTGGTCTGCTGTATATTGCTTTTACTATGTTTAGATATGGGCCTTGAATTCCTGCTCTTTCCAAGACTTTTATCATGAAAGGATGCTGAATTTTGTCAAATGCTTTTTCAGCATCCAATGAGATGACCATGTGGATTTTTTCTTCGAGTTTGTTTATGTAGTGGATTATGTTGATGGATTTCCATATATTGAACCATCCCTGCATCCCTGGGATGAAGACAACTTGATCATGGTGAATGATCATTTTGATGTGTTCTTGGATTCGGTTGGCAAGTATTTTGTTTAGTATTTTTGCATCGATATTCATAAATGAAATTGGCCTGTAGTCCTTTTTCTTAGTTGGATATTTCTGTGATTTTGGTATCAGGGTAATTGTGGCTTCATAGAATGAGTTGGGTAGTGTTCCTTCTGTGTCTATTTTGTGGAATCGTTTGAAGAGTATCAGTATCAGGACTTCATTGAAGGTCTGATAGAATTCTGCACTAAAACCATCTGGTCTTGTGCTTTTTTTGGTTGGAAGACTTTATATGACCCCTTTATTTCTTTTGGGGTTATGGGTATGCTTACATGATCTATTTGATCCTAGTTTAATTTTGGTATTTGGTAACTGTCTAAGAAATTGTCCATTTCCTCCAGATTCTCCAGTTGTGTTGAGTATAGGCTTTTATGGTAGGATCTGATGATTTTCTGAATTTCCTCAGTTTCTGTTGTTATATCCCCCTTTTCATTTCTAATTTTGTTAATTTGGATACTGTCTCTGTGCCCTTTGGTAAGTCTGGCTAGGGGTTTATCTATCTTGTTGATTTTCTCAAAGAACCAGCTCCTGGTTCTGTTGATTCTTTGTATGGTTCTCTTTGTTTCAACTTGATTGATTTCAGCCCTGAGTTTGATGATTACCTGTCTTCTACTCCTCCTGGGTGAAATAGCATCTTTTTGTTCTAGGTCTTTCATGTGCGCCATTAAGTTGCTAGTGTATGCTCTCTCCTGTTTCGTTTTGGAGACACTCAGGGCTATGAGTTTTCCTCTTAGCACTGCTTTCATTGTGTCACATAGATTCAGGTATGTGGTACCTTCATTTTCATTAAATTCTAAAAAGTCTTTGATTTCTTTCTTTATTTCTTCCTGGGCTAAGGTATCATTGAGTAGAATATTGTTCAGCCTCCACGTGTATGAGGATTTTCTGTTGTTTTTGTTGCTATTGAAGAACACTCTTACTCCATGGTGATCCGATAGGAGGCATGGGATTAGTTCGATCTTATTATATTTGTTGAGGTCTGTCTTGTGACCAATTATATGGTCGATTTTGAAGAAGGTACCATGAGGCGCTGAGAAAAAGGTATAGTTTTTTGCTTTAGGGTGAAATGTTCTCTATATATCTGTTAAATCCAATTGGTCCAATGTTTCAATGAGTTTCCCTGTGTCCCTGTTTAGTTTCTGTTTTCCTGATCGGTCCATTGAGGATAGTGGAGTGTTGAAGTCCCCCACAATTATTGTGTTAGGTGCAATGTGTGCTTTGAGCTTTAGTAAAGTTTCTTTTACGAATGAGGGTGCCCGTGTATTTGGAGCGTAGATGTTTAGAATTGTGAGTTCTTCTTGGTGGATTCTTCCTTTGACTAGCAAGAAGTGACCTTCTGTGTCTCTTTTGATGACTTTGGGTTGAAAGTCAATTTTATCTGATATTAGAATGGCTATTCCAGCTCGCTTCCTGCGACCATTTGCTTGTAAGATTGTCCTCCAGCCTTTTACTCTAAGGTAGTGTTTGTCTTTGACTCTGAGGTGTGTTTCCTGTATACAGCAAAGTGTAGGGTTCTGTTTCTGTATCCAGTCTGTTAGTTTATGTCTTTTTATTGGGGAATTGAGTCCATTGATGTTAAGAGATATTAAGGAATAGTGATTATTTGTTCCTGTAATTTTTGATGTTTATTTTTGTTTTTGAATAGTTATCTTCCTTTGAGTTTGATGGAAGTAGGTTACTATCTTGCTTTTTCTTGGGTGCAGTTTCCCTCCTTGTCTTGGAGTTTTCCTCCTATTATCCTTTGTAGAGCTGGGTTAGTGGAAAGATATTGTGTAAATTTGATCCTGTCATGGAATATTTTGATTTCTCCATCTATGTTGATTGAGAGTTTTGCTGGGTATAGTAGTCTTGGCTGACATTTGTGTTCTCTTAGGGTCTTCATGAGATCCTCCCAGGATCTTCTAGCTTTCATGGTTTCTGGAGAGAAGTCTGGTGTGATTCTGATAGGTCTTCCTTTATATGTTACTTGGCCTTTTTCTCTTACTGCCTTTAATATTCTTTCTTTGTTTAGTACATTTGAGGTTTTGATTATTATCTGATGGGAGGTATTTCTGTTCTGGTCCAGTCTGTTTGGAGTTCTGTAGGCTTCTTGTATATTCATGGACATCTCTCTCTTTAAGTTAGGGAAGTTTTCTTCCATAATTATGTTAAAGATATTTGCTGGCCCATTAAGTTGTAGATCTTCACTCTCATCTATCCCTATAATCCTTAGGTTTGGTCTTCTCATTGTGTCCTGGATTTCCTGGATGTTTGGATGCCTTTTGGATTTTGCATTTTCTTTGACTGTGGAGTCAATGGTTACTATGTTATCTTCAGCATCTGAGATTCTTATCTCTATCTCTTGTATTCTGTTGTTGATGCTTGCATCTATGACCCCTGATTTCTTCCCAAGGTTTTCTATCTCCAAAGTTGCCTCCTTTTGTGATTTCTTAGTTGTTTCTACCTTTGTGTTCAGATCTTGGATGGTTTTGCTCAGTTCCTTCATTTGTTTGTTTGTGTTTTCTTGTAATTCTTTAATAGATTTTTATGTTCCCTCTTTTATGACTTCTGCATTTTGTTTCAAGTTCTCCTGCATTTCTTTAAATGATTTTCTCATTTCCTCTTTATTGGTTTCTGTCTGTTGGCCCATATTCTCCTGGAGTTCTTTAAGTGATTTTTGTGTTTGCATTGTAAGACCTCTACCCTATTGATATTCTCCTGCATTTCTTTAAGAGATTTGTTTATGTCTTTTTTGTGTTCCTCTAGCAGCATCATGACCAGTGCTTTTATATCTAACTCTTGTTTTTCTGGTGTGCTGGGGTATCCAGGACTTGCTGTGGTTGGCGAATTGGGTTCAGATGGTGCCATATTACCTTGATTTCTGTTAGTAATGTTCCTATGTTTGCCTTTTGGCATGTTTATCTCTGGAGTTAGTTGTTCTTATTGTTACTGGTTGGAGTTTGAAGCTCCTGTGAGCCTGGCCTTTGGCACTGCTATAGTAGAGGGTGTCTGTGTTCCTGATCCCAGCCTCTGGTTGTCTGCTGTGATCTGACCCCAGCAGTTAGCAGTCCGCTGTGTCCCAAGGCAAGATAGCACCTCCTGCCAGCCTGGTTAGTCGGTCAGCAGCAGTCTGGATCTGCCGATCTCCTCTGACTCTGGGAGCTGGCCAGAGCCTGGCGGTGTTGTCTATGCTAAACTAAGCTAGGTCTCAGTCCACGCACCTGACTTCAGCAGCTAGAATTCTGTGCATTGTCCCGAGGCAAGATGGCACCTCACTGCCAGCCTGCCTGGAGAGCCGGTCCGCAGTGGTCTGCAACCGTGGCAGAGCTGTAGGTGCCCAGATCTCCTGCAGAGCTAAGCTAAGCTAGGTCTCTGTCCACGCACCTGACTCTAGCCACCCGCAGTGCCTGCAGTTTGCTCGGTGTCCAGATGCAAGATCAAGATTGGCCTATAAATACTAGAGGTTTCATGACTCTTTCTCCCAAGTGTTGGGATTAAAGGTTTGAATAACCACATCTAGCCTCAAATAAAGTATTTAATCTTACACTGGTAAATAGATATTATTTGCAGTCAACATTAAATATAATTATTTGCAGTCCAAGACTTCAATCTTTCCTTAGCATATAAACATGAGCAAAGCATGTTTTCAAGTGGTCATCAAAAGTGTGTCACCTACTTCCTAGATTTTGAGTAACTGTAATTATGAATAGAGATAGGAACTCATAGATTTCAAAAGTACTTTTTTTTTTGTTTAAGCATTTTAGCCTCTATAAGCTTCTCTAAGACACAAAATAGACTAGATTTTCTACCTGATCATTTCCAAGAGTTCATGTGTTTGAAAAGACAGAACATGGAGGGTACATGAGCTAAAGTGAGAAACTGAAACATGTATGAACTGGGCCATTGCAGCTCTAGTAAACTTACATTTCTCCCTCAAATCTGGGAGATTTATGTCACAGTGTCCATGAAAATATTAATGGTGCTGAGAAATTATAGCATCCTTACCTCTGCTGAGAGGATTCTGCCCTTAAAACAGAGGTTTACCACATGACAGGAGATACTCCTTGTGCTTTCTGCAGATCATCAGAAAACCCCAAACAGCTCTATTTTGACATTTCCTTTGCTTGTATCCACCCGGTGCATTTATACTCACGGCTATTTTAACATTGCCTAATCTGCCTACACACATAGTTCTTGATGGAATCAAGCACTGAGAGCAAGAAAATGAGAAATATCATTCAGGAATGTAGTGAGCATGATAAAAGGGGCCCACAGAAGGGTTTCATGGGAATATCTGGGCTCTTCAAATTCACTCTTGGAGAAGACACTGAACAATCTATAAGATCTTTGTCTCTTCAGTCCCTGCTTTCTCACTGTGTCGTACTTCAGAGCAGAGACTCTATTCCAGTGCCACTGCATCCTGTGTGGAGTCTGCAGGCTCAGCTTATCCTTCTTAAAACACTCATTCTTTCCAGCATTTTTCTGTTGCTTACTGTGATATAATTAAAAATGGCCTCAAGCTAAGACAGATATGGAACTTATGATCTTTCTCCATCAATCCCATCAGTCTCAGATACCTGACTCACCAATGTTAGCTACATGCAACACAACTACAATCTCTGCAAGATGGTGTATTAAGTGCCACAACTATATTTTTGAAAGAAATGTAATCTAAAATGTATACTAAAAATAAGGCACTAGGAAAGGTGAGGAAGACTTCTAACCTCACCATTTGAGAGGCTGGATTAGGGGGAATATAACCAGGTGAGACTAAGATATAGAATAAGATACAATTAAATATTAATGAATAATTAAAACCTCACTTGATGCACTTATGAAAAGTCAGAAAGCAGATTTTTATACAGGCTTAGGCTTCAGCAGAGCTAAAACCTCAGAAGATTAGCAAAGCCTGGCAGCCAGTCTTTCTCCTTCATGCATGTCAGGGAAAAGTGGATCTATGTGAAATGGTCATTTAGATACTAATCAAAGAATTCAAAGCATTTATGGGAAATACAGTGAATTTGAACTAGGCTAGCCTAGTTAGAAATCTATGTCACAGAATAACAGACAAAGAACGACATCCCCCAACCTCCTTGGAACTGAAATGGCAATGGGATAGAACTTTGCCAAATGGTCACTTTTCTTTAACTGTGGATATAAACAAGGGAGAAACAGAGTATTTTGATTTACTATAGAACAGAAAAGGAACATAAATGTGACCACTAATAACAGACAGGAGATAGGACATCCAGTAGGAATGAGTATAGACATTAGCCAGCAATGAGATTTCATTTGGCAACAATCAATAAAAGATGCATATTGAACGTGAACAAAGAGGAAAAGGATCCAATAGACACTATTTGCAGATACACATGAAGCACATAGGCTGCATCATGAGCTCTTAACTTTACTCTCACAGTGATTCTCACTTAGACCTGCACACAAGAAACACAAGTTAACCCCACAGATGCTCACTGTGTTCATTGTAATATGGCATTGTAACAACAGATGGGCAAGCTTCTATGCCTTCCCACAGGAGAAAATGCATGTGGTGGCCACAGGAACATTCTGGTCACTGAACTCCCTTCCTTACTTAAACTTCATTTCTGGTCCTAGTAACAAAACCACTTACAGGGAACAGTTCTGAAAAATAGTCAAAGTCCACAAAGATCTCTCAATGTGATTGTATGCATCTTCTTTCCCTCTGGCACTTCACTCTAAATGTTATCACCTGCCAATCTCTTACTCTATATGATGCTAGAAGATATAACTCAGTGGCCAATCAAAATGTCAGATACAAAAGATTCTCCACTTGGGAGATAAAGCCAGGAAGACCAAGGATAGTCTGTGTGAAATGATACTTTATATAGACAAACAAAAATTGATAACAGTACTAATGATCTCTGTGATTAGAACTTATTAGTACATCTTGTAAGGCTGTCTGTTCTCTGGCCACTTCTGTGACAGTTTGCTTAAGAATATCCTCCAAGGAAAGAGAAGATATTATTTTCCAGAAGGTTTGGAACCTACCTGTTCACACTGACAGGGCCACATTGGAATATAAGTGATCTAGACTTCAGTATTCCAAGGCACTGAATGAATAAAAGATTCCTCAGACAGTTTCCACTGTTTGTACCAAGCCTCAGACAGTTTCTGTAGATTCTGAAGAAGAAACCCACTGAATATCACAAAGAAAATGAAATCATGAACAAAACACAGCAGAAACTGTATATGAAACCCAGAAAAGTACAGACAATAGGATTACCAACTAGTACATGTGAAATAAATATAACTGACATTTTTCAAGAGATAATAGTAAGGTCAGACATGCCTGCCTATAGTCCCAACAGCTGAGAAATGGATACATGAGGATCACAAGTTCAAGGACAGACTGGATATAACAGAATAATAAAAATTCAATTTATTTTTAAATTATATAAAATCAACTTAACACACAAATACCAAGGAAAGTTATTAAAGGACAAACAGAGAACTATGAGTGGATTTCTTAAAATCTGAATTTCTAAATAACATCAACAATCAGAAAAAAATGCTAAACACATAGTATCAAGGTAGTAGGGTGATTCTGAGGATTCAAGGATGAAGGTGGTGGATGAGTACTGGAAAATAAGGAACAGGAGAGAATAATGAGTGGGTTAAACAAAACTAAGGATGTATAAAAGGTCTTATGGAAACTCTCTTGTTAGTAAGCTTATTGTTGACCAATACAAAGCAAACTTCAGGTTTACTTGGTGGTTTGGAGATTTTTATGCATTTGTTTATTTGTTTGTTCGTGAGAACATTTGTCTTACTGGTTTTTTATTTGTTGCTGCTTGCTTGATTTTCCTTTTCCTTTTAATTTCAGAAGATAGAGAAATAAAACAATGTTGAGTGGGTAGGAAGGTAGGTATGAATAAGAAGTATTTTGTGGGGAGGGAACCTGATCAAAATATATTCTATGCAAAAAAGGTTAGTTAAAAATAAAAATTTATCTTTAAAGAAGAGGTATAATCACAGAAGATGTGAGTTATTAAAAGAAAATCAAAGTGCAAGACAAGCAATACCTCCAGAGGAATTACTGTTGGGGAAAACACAGAAGGTTGCAAACAACAGAAGTTATTGCCTCTACCCTTGGTTTTCAACCATAACTATATGAGAAGGCCCTATTGCCGAAGATACTGCAAATTTGACTTCAAGACATTGAGAAATAAATCTCAAATCTGTCAATTAAGAACAATAAACTACATCCTACAGGAAAGGGTAGATATAAGGTGGAATATCTGGTAGGCAAGAAGTAATTCTGTGATTGAGCTAGGCTTGGGAGATTAAACTTGGAAGATGTGATAAGATGTATATGTGGTACCTGAGCACAAGTAACCAGCCACACAGTGGCAGAATGTTGTTTAGAATAAATGGGACATTTTAAGGTATGATCAAGTCAGAAAAGATACTAGCTAAATGGCCAAGATATTTATAAATGTATTTTGAGTCTGAGTCTTATATCTGGAAATATGGGGCTCCCAGAACCAGATGAGGCTTCCACACAAATCAATTAGGAATCCATTTCCCTTGGGCTATATTTCTTTGTAGTTGGTTTTTCACTTGTTTATTTTGATTTGGACTAAATTTCAAAGATTCAGAAGGTTCTTTTCAGGCTACAAGTAGAAAAGATGCATGTTAAAATACTGATCTTCAGAATAACTAACTTCTTTTTTATTGGAACTGTATCCTTCCCCACATGAAGAAAACCGTATTTAGTGTTGTATCTAAATCAAAAGCCCAAGATTGGGGAGGTCATAGGCCCTAGGTAGGACCTTGGTGCAATTTCTCTGCTAAGTGGTCAGAGAGTAAACTGCATTCTTAATATTTATACTTATGGCCTAGACCTGCTCTCCCCTCCATCCAAGAAACTTCTTTATACAGTGGGCAGAAGTCACTGAAGAGAGGCAGAATGGCTCAAAGTTCTTAGAATAGAATATGTGCTCAGTCTTAAAGAAGACATCTACATCAATTTCTCCCCCACCCCCATACTATCAGCAAGACTCAGGGAACAACAGGGAAGATGACATAGAAGGAATATAAGCACAATAGGAGGGAAAGAGCTCTGTGAAATGCAGGCTCTGAACAACGTGAAATTTATGCAGATGATTTCTTCATAAGAAATCACTATTGTGAGGTGACATCTGTCTGAAAAGTGAGATTCATTCTTTTTTGAGGGTGAGGACCCTATTGGGTTTTCTTGCCTCAGTGAATGGCCTATAATTGTGCACCAATGGACAGTTAATTATGAAGACCTGAGTTAGTTAGATACAATTAGGAATGATGCAGAAATTTTTAGGGCAATTAGTGAAGTGATTATATATTATTTAATGTATGTGAGATATTCAAAATAAACAATTAATTCTTAATAAAGATAATCAGTGAAGAGTTTTCTTCCAGATTCTAAATAAACATGAAACTTCAAGTTTATACAATACCTAAAAATGGAAGGTAGACAAAAATAACAAGAAAGAGGTCATTGATTTTTGAACAGCTCTTTATCAAAAAATGTTTATATAAGAACCACATATATATTTATATATAACCACCTTATATCAGGTTTATATAAGACCTGATCTGTATACATCCCCATCCTTGAAAGAGTCTATAAGTCAACTATCTTTTCTTCCCTGTAATTTTGATTTTGCTCTATATAATAGTAAACATTTTTGTGTACAAGACATTTAGAATCTGAAACCCATGCCTCTGATTACCTGTAAAGCAAAAAAGTAAAAGATATTAGCTTGGAGCACAGCTGAGACAGTGTATACAAAGTAACTACAAAAAAAGAATAAAAAGTGAGATTTCTTCTTTTCCATTAATAAACAAAATTATTCTTTGACATTTTCTGGAACTTACACTGTGGTTTACTCGTTCCCACCCCCACTGACCTGTCACTCCCTCTTCTTCCTCTCCAAACTTATGCTCAGGGGGAGACTTCCTCTTCTGATGGACAACTGTTGCCTTGTTGAATCAGATGGGAATATTTGTGACAATTTAAACATTTTCTTCAAGAGTGAACTATTGTTATTATTGAATAAGCTTCATTTCTGTAGGATGTGGGTCTCTAGAATATTTCATGTATTTCCAGACCCTAGTTTGTTTTTTAATTTTAAATTTTTCAGAATTCATCTTTTTGTTGAGACTAAATAATAAAAAAACCTCCTAATGGTTTCACATTTCTTCTTGAGTCTCACGAAATTTTTTTTCTTACAGATTCCCACTGTTCTAATATGCCTTTATGGTTTCTTCTATTACTAGATAGCAATTAAAAAGTCGAAATAAGGTTATATTTTTTCTTTATTTTTTTTTAATTTTAAAATTTGATTGCTTTATTCATTAAAGCAAACGTTGAACAATTTTGTACATTATAATCCTCCAACAAATTACATTTTCATCCCTCTCACTCTTGTGCATATCCAAGCCCAGATGAAATGGAACATGATAATTTAAGTAAAAGCAAGTAGGATGTTTTTAAATTGTTAAAAGGTTAAGATGCATTAAATAATGTGATGTTTAGACACTTAAAATATTCATCTATGGGGCCAGCTCCTCTGGGCCCTTGAGTCTCCTCAGACCTTACTTTATTCTGGAACCCTGACCTCTTATGAAATCTCACAGTTGAAAAAGTGACCTCCTGCTCACTCATCCTGGGAGTATGGAAGTATTTTCTTTGTTGGTTGTGTCCTTGAATGATTTCTAAGGAAATATGGAAAGAATTAAAAGTTTGCTAATAAGTCATTATGATATGGACATAGTATATTTATTCTAAATATTCAGCACATAAATATGTTAAGTAAAACTGGTACCACTAAATATCATTGAAAAACTTATAAACACTCAATTCAAATAACAAAGAGTCAAAGCTTTAGGAATAAACTAACCTGTTGCTTTAAAATTGTTTACATATTTTGATAAACACATGAACATTAAGTTTTCTTTTAGTCTTATCATTTATACTTGAATCTTAGCATTTTCAAGATACTACAACTGAAAGTATATTTAAAGGTTAATACTGCAGGTGATCCAAGACACTTAAATATCTCTTGGGTTGAAGCCCAAATCAGCTGTGATATCCAACCTTTCCACCCAGCCATATTCTACATATTCTTCTTCATGCTTGGACCTGGAAAGTGGATTTAACAAAAAAAGATACTCTGAGCAGGATAAACCAGAGAGGCAAATGCTGAATATTCTCTGTCATCTGAGTCTCCTGCCTCAGTGTCTTCAGAAATGATTTGTAATCTTTACTAACTGTCGCAACCAGGAAAGTAGAAAGGGGACATTGCTGGATGGGGTGTGCTGGCAATGGAGATAGGTATAGTGTGTACAATATGAACTTTCAATCACAAATCATTCCATGTACACAATCAGGTCACGTATAATATACTCCTGCATGATGTTGCAAGGGGAGGCTATATGAAAATAAAATGTCATATCAGTATACATGAGCTAATGCCCATGAAGGATAAATCTGATAATAAATATCAATGTAGTATTAAATAGTAAGTACTTGCAAGTGATCTTACACTTACATTAGTAACGGGGAAGAGAGGAGAGCCAGCAGATAATAAAAACAACAAGCTGCATATTGATAGCATTTTTATCTAGTTTTTTTTTAATTTATAAAATTTTCTGAGGTGATTTACCTTTTTGCCTTATTTCCTAAAAGAATGAATCATTCATTACAGAATTATTTTTCACAGTTTTTATTTATTATTATTGCTCTTAGAGTGGAGCTGGATGAGCCAAGGTGTCCAGAAGTCAACTTTACAAAGTGAGTTCTCTTATTCCATCTTCATGTGGGTTCCAGGGATCAAACTCAGGTATTATATCAGGTTTGTGCAACAAGTATCTTTACACACTGCCCCATCTTACTCAGCTCCTATTATGACAGTTTTCAGATGGATAATATATAAACTTTTAACCCAATTAAAGAGTAATAAACACTGTAGATCCCTCTACCTTAATTTCTTAGCACACAATACAAGTCACAGTATACTCCCAAAGAAAATAACCAGTGCAGAATAACAGTTTTCACATGCTGCCAGGGTTAACCAGATTTAACGCAACCAACAGGGCTTCCCCATCCTTCTCTCTCATGTCATACCATGTGAAATTCTCTAGGCTCTATTTGATCATTTGATAAAAAAAACCAATAAAATCAGCTATTGTTACTTGTGTCTCTGCTCAGAGGTGATTCTCTTGGATGGAATCAATGCCCTAATTGCTGAAAAAGTTGGCCTTTTCTGGTCTGTATCATCTAAGAGGCTCCAAAAGGAAAGGCAAAACTAAATTTCCTCAGACTGGTACTCAACCTCATGATTTTCTGCCCCTCCTCTTACCAAAGCAAAAAGAGGAAATTTTTTTAATGAAAGCTGATTCTGAGAGCAAAGAGACATATTGTGTCAGATGCTGCAAAAGAAATGTCCATAAGTGATATTTGAAGACTGAGAAGATGATGATTCCTGCAGAGAGAACAAAACCAGTGTCCTTAGCAAAACCACTAAGAAAAAGACTGACACTGGTCTGCTCCTAGTTTTGAAACAGGCTGTTGAAAACTTTCTTTTATTATTTTTTAAGTTACTCTTTGATTTTGAATTATGCTAATAGCAGCTTAAAATATGTTTTAGGAATACCTTTAAAGCACTCACATTTCCACTGGTAAAGTCTTCCTTTACAATCTTCTAGCTTTTTAATCATAAATGTCACTGATGTCATTCCACATGGAGTGGTTTTACTGCTGATGTTTTCGTGGTACTGGGAAATCTAATCTAAGACAAAGAGCATGCTCAGCAAATACTCTTTCTCTGAGCTACAGACATGGGACCTGGTTTTGTTTTATTCTGGTATTTTGTTTTTGGTTTCTTTGATGTTTTGAGATTCTTTTTGTAACTTACTACACAGGCTGACCTCACAATCAAAGTCTCTGGCCTCACTCTTAACTGTCTTAGAATTCCAGCTATACAGAACAATAACAATTTACACCATGTTTCTGATAGATATTTTATAATAATAATAAGCAATTCTTTATTTTATATATATTGATGTCAAGAATTTTAAAACCATATATATTTATTAATCACTTATATATGGCATAAATTAATTAGATAATCATCTGCTGTCAAAATTTCTAGTTGTTTTATAGTATTTTGTTATTAGTTTATAAACTACATGGAATATACTTTAGAACATACTAAGAAAGACATTTTATGTGTGAAGTCATGGGATTCAAAGAGATATACATTTAAGATATACATATATGATCTAATACATATCATCACATGATCTAGATCATTTACAGCCTATCAGTTGGCATGAAAATATTCAAAATTGATTTATTTAGAGAGGAGATGAGGCAATTTCTATGAGTTTTACCTGTGGGTTTGTGATGAGAATTACTGGAAAGAAGCTCTTTTAGCGAAGACTGATTTAAATTACAGAGAAATGGGGACAATGTAGTATTATGGGTTCCCTTAGCCTCCAGAAGTTTCTCTAAGACAGAAACCATTATAGGTTTTCTACCTAATAATTGTCAAGAGTGCAGGTGTTTGGAAGGACAGGACAAGGAGGGTACTTGAGCCAAAGTGAGAAACTGATACATCTAAAGCCCTGAGCCATTGCTGCTCTAGAAAACCCACATTCTTTCCTCATCTGAGAGGATTATGTCACAGTGACCACAGAAATATTAATGGTGCTGAGATCTTTTTGCAACATTATCTCTACTGAAATGGTATGATCCTTATGGAGGCTAAGAACACACACAGGGCACACTTCTCTGGGTTTTCTGCATATTGTTTGCCTCCACTAAAATCATGCTAAGATTGTGGAAAATAACCCAATAGCTGTTTGTTCATTATTGTAACCATAGCATTATCCAGAGATGAGGGGCCTATCACTGCACTTGATGAACGAGGAGGATAGTTAGCAGAAACTGAGCACAGATTGGGTGTTTGTTTGTATGATCAGAGATAGGAGTAGTATGACATAACTGTAAAACCAAAGAGCATTAGCTTCCTCTAAGCTCTGTACAATTGAGCTCTGAACTTATAGAAAAACATAATCGGTTAGGGAGCCCAATTAGCATTGAAAGATACAGTGACAGCAGAAAAAATGGAATTGATTGACTCCCCAGTTTCCAGTTTTGTTTCTTTGAACAAAGTGCAGCATAAAACAGGAAGTACCAAACTCACATGACCAGATAATAAAACAGGGAAGTGAAAACCTTAAAGAAATTTTTGTTTTCTTGAGTTTTGTCCTTAAAGTGTTTTGTGAAAAAAACAAGCAGAAACAAAAGACACACACACACACACACACACACACACACACACACACTATATATATATATATATATATATATATATATATATATACATTTTCCTGACATTATTGCTGAAAAGCCTTTATTTGAGAACCCACAACTGCCCACTCCTTTATGTTGACAGAGAAACAATCCTAGACACGCATTTAAATCTTTCAGTCAGTCCCTTGGACTGCAGAGCCATCATTGTACAGCTGAGCGACATCTGGTATAGTCAGCAACCCACAGGAAAGAATGGGCTGATCACTTGCTACACTGGGAGGACTGACTGACCCTGGCCATGTCCCACCTCTAGATTTTTGTGTGTTTTATGCTGGAACTTTCACAGACATGATATATGGTAAATGTCACAGGTCTTAGGAAAACCCAAGCAGCACTATTTTGAGAAATCCTGTGCTTGTATTCACCCTGTGCATTTATAATCACAGCTATTTTTTAACTCAATGCCTTTTCTGCCTATATACATAATCCTTGATGGAATCAAGCACTGAGAGAGGAAATGAGAAAGATGTTTCAATAATGTAGTAACTATGATAAAAGGGGGTCACATAAGAATTTTCTGTGCATATCTGGGGTCTTCAATATCCAGGGATACAGTTCACTTTTGCAGAAGACAGGCAATAATCCATGACTAAGACCTCAGCCTCTTCTATCCCTGATCTCTCCGTATCCTATCTCAGAGCAGAGACTCTAATCAAACTTCACTGCATCCTCTGTGGAGTCTGCAGGCCCATCTTATCCTTCTTAAAGCACTCTTTCTTTTAAGTGAATTTCTTTTTCCTAGTGCATGGTCTGATATAGTTCAGAATGGCCCAGAATGACTGTGTATCTTGGCCATTCCTTAAACATTTGATCTTAACTCCTGTAATTTGGGAATTCTTGAATTACAGGATGATCTACCATATCCAGATCATGTATCTTTCTTTGACTTATGATTGTGTATTTATTTTTCTTATTTTGATGAGGAGTTTTATGCTAGCTTATTATCCAATAAGCCTACAGATCCCACTATTAAAACAAGCAAACCTATCTATGATTCAACTTATACGTTAGCCTTTTGTAGCAAAGAACTCTCATTCATTTTAAGTAAAGATATAGGAGTGCAATAACACAATTTTCAAATAATCTCAGATATCATTCATAGTCCTGAAAGTAATATGGAATAGCCATATTCCCTATAGTTACTATTCCATAGAACCCAGTTTTGAGTCACAGAACCCAAAATTAACATCTCAGTGATCTTTTATCCTAAGAATATTTTTACAGTTTGTTTTCATTTTAACTCACCACAACTTAAAATCAGCAGATGTTAGAGTCAGCATCCAGACTTCCATTATGACCTAAGAAACAGCTGCTCTCTAGGAATCCTAAAGGTTTTCCATACTACATTGGGACTACTGAAGGACCCAGCTATGTGTACCAAACAACCAGTGGATTTTGTCAGCTCCCAGTCTGTAAGAAAAACATTGTAGAAATACTCCAGGTATTGAGACAACAGCCAGGAGGACCAAGCAAATAAGTGGGTCTTCCACTAGGCATTGTTTCAGCTTTTGTTAATTGTATAGCATGTACAGAACTAATAAACCCTTATATATGTTGTCTTAGGGTTACTGGTTTGAATATAA
The DNA here is from genome assembly GCA_964023405.1 of Apodemus agrarius. Taxonomy (NCBI): domain Eukaryota; kingdom Metazoa; phylum Chordata; class Mammalia; order Rodentia; family Muridae; genus Apodemus; species Apodemus agrarius. The sequence continues at coordinate 161,828,168 of OZ030006.1, forward strand.
ATGGCCCTCACAGCCCTCTTCTGGTATCCCCAATGTAGTGAGTCATAGCTATGGTCCTACCCATTGATTCTTGGGTGCCATCTTTATCCTAGGGCTCTGACTCATCCTGGACAGTGAACCAAATATACTTAGGTAGGAAAAGTTACTTTCATTTCACAAGTTACTACAGAATGTTAAAGGAATATGGAAGAAGAATTTAGGTGAAGGCTCAAAGCAGAAATCACAGAGGAACTTTTATTTCTGGCCTGGTTCACAGCTCAGGTTTAGCTATTTTCTTTCCCACTTTTCTATTTTTTACAATAATTTATTTATTTAATCACCCTCTCTCCTCTACCCACACTGCCCTCCACACAAGTCTCTCCCTTCCTTAACCCTTACCCTCTTCTTGAGAAGGGGAATCTTTCATGGGTAAGAACTTGTCCTGGGACATCTAATTACAGCACACACATCCTTTACCACTAAGGCCAGACAAGACAGTCCAGGATGGAGGAAAGTATCCAAAGGTAAGCAACAAAATAGCAACAGCCTCCACTCTAATTCTTACGGAACCCATAGGACAACCAACATGCACATCTGTTAAAAATGTGTGTGGGTCCAGGCTCCAACCCCTATATGCTCTTTGGTTGGTAGTTCAGTCTCTGGGAGGCCCCATGCATCCAGGTTCTTCTTGTGGAGTCCTTCACTCCCACAAGACTCCCTCAATCCCATCTGTCACTCTTGTACTATAGCTACCCATACCTACATCGAATGGATTACTTGGAAATGGATCTGGGGATGGATAGGAAGAATGGATGAGAAAGGTTCGAGACCAAGACAACATATTGCTGGTCAAGGCCCGAATTTTCATTGCTGACTTAGTATTTAAAGGTGGGGGAAAGACCCTTCCCCCAAAATTCCAGAAACCCATTCAGAACTGGTTCAGCTGCTCAGCAGAGGGCTGGCTCCACTACTTGGAGGATCATCAACTTAGTGCAGGAAGCTGCAGATCTGGAAGAACAATAGACTTCACCTTGGTCCACCCTAGGTGGGAGGCTGATGCTAGCACTGAGGTCTGATTTTTCCACTCAAAGGCTGGGGAAGGGTACAATTCCTCCCTTTTGATTTACTAAAAGTTGACTGGACTGGGGCAAAAGATTTACTTATGCTCCATAGTCCTGTCTTATTATGACCGCACTTGTCCAGCAAGAAACGACATAAGACTGAGGATCCTTCTAAACAGCACTTTATTCAGGAATTCTTTTATGATGTGAAAACAGGGAGCCCCAAGGCAAAGAATGAGCTGCCTTATATCTCTGAGCAGTTGCTGCCTAGGGCCTCATTAGCATACGGCTGGATAAGAAATAGCTGAGTTAGCATGCTCATTAACATGCATGTGACAAGTAGTTTACCAGAATTAGGGCCGGAAACCAGTGCCGTCTTGTAATGGCGAAACATTCTGGCTTGGTACATTTCCCCCTTTTTTATTATGTAGATGCCAATCAAACAACTCATGCACTTCAGGTAATATATGCACTTTAGCACCATCTTTTGCAATGTTGTATCCAGGTGAAGGTAGAGGTCTGATTCCCCTGAGTTGGTAGAAAGAAGCTGTGGAATGGATACCCATGTCATGAGAAATGGCTTACCTTTGTTTAGTTAAGTCATTTGACTCAAGGATTCTGGTCTTGTTCACTGTACCCCCCTTTTGGGGCAGGTTCTGGTAGGAGTATTGTACAAAGCCTGCTATCGAGCTCATCTCTCGAATGAGACCTTGACCAGCTCCTGTGTCGTTTTTTAGGGGAAAGGTTCCTAGGACATGCAACCTTTATGCAATCAGACATTCCTTCCAGAGAGCACTAAATTGGTCACTAGCTACTCTCTGTGCAGTGCTTTGCCTCGCAACCTGCAGGATGATATAGTGCGAAAATAATGTGGACAAAGCCACAGTGCATTTAATGCGGATACCACAACCTGTGTGTCACATTCTCATCATAAATTCATACAACAAGGAGGAGAATGTACAAAGACAAATCCAACCTAGGAGGTGTTCCCAAGCAAGGGACTTCCAGATGTGGCACTGGGGTTAATTTTGACTGCTTCTGTCTTAGGTCATCCCCTGCAACAGCTTGGTCTTACCTGTCCTAGGGTTACCCTATCGCCTACCGGGCCCCATGTCTTAGCTTGATCCAAGTGTCGGGGATGTTGCCGTCACTGAATACAGTCAACATAGAAACACCCCTAGTATGTGCCTAAGTGAGTCTGGGGGTGAAACCTCTGGCTACTGTTTTAATGAAGCAAGCCAGATGGCTGACTCCTCTCCACTAACCATGGCAACAAGGGCTTGGTACACCACAGCCTTATGTGATCCCTCTTAAGGCGACAGAAGCACCATAGGCAAACGAAAGCAGCCAAACACATAAGAGCAGCCATTGCAACCATTCCTGCCCATTCCTTAACCCAGGAGAATGCTCGAGTAATCCACGATGTGAAGTCTCCCAATGTGACAGGGTCCAATCTTGTTGCATTAAGTGAGGCTATCTGAAAAAACAAGCTGTTTAGTAAGAATTTCACTCTGAATGTTCCAATTCCCCTTTAAATCATTGTTGAGTACTGTCTGCTGTTTTTTTTTTAATGCAGTAACATTTGTCCGTATAGGCGTAACACAGAGGCCCTTCAGGGCATGTACACAAGATAATTGAATCATCTTCTATCTCTTTCTGTAATACATCTACTCTTTGATTAACTAAAATAATTTTTGATTCCATATGGGCATTATAGTTATTTTGAGTTTGCAAGGCTAATGCAGTTTTTTCAATTATAGTATTCACTGTACTGGCTGTTTGTACTTGATTAGTCATAGCTACAGCAGCTGTAGTTGCAGCCACGGCAGATACAACTATAGCGGAGATAATAGCAGCTTTTATGTCAAAATCTCTTTTTTGCCCAAAGATATTGATAATAGGGAATTGGTCCATATCATCCTCCACAGGCAATGGAACAAACATAGGTAAATGTACTATCAGTGCTGTTTCGTTATCACTCTCACTCCAACACTCTGACAAATAACAATCAACTCATGAAGAGTTGCAACTAAAACTTATATCACTAATATTAGTGGCTAATAGGAAAAAGAATAGGGGTTTCATACAAACCTTACCGGCATTAAAGCTAGCATTACTAACTAATTGCTGAATTCTGATATTTTTTAATTGTCCATTGTTTTTACGCAAAGCAGAAATATTATATAAGGAAAAACTCTCATTGCCAAATCTGGCGAAAGTGGTCAGTGAAGTAAATGCTCATCGACTGTTAGATAAGACCCAATCAAACCATGGCCATGCATTTTCCTTTCCTGTTTGGTTCCAGGAAAACTTATACTGGCCTAATGGTGGTGAAAATTCAAAGCCAGGAATAATTTCCTTCCCACAATGCTGGGGAGATTGACAAGGTAAGAATTCTGGAGGAAATCCTTGGTATGGATTACAAATAGGTAATACTTTTCTCTTAGTAGAATTAAAGTTAAAGTTTCCTGCCCCAGGGCCAGAGGGGCAAATGCCAGAATGAAGCATGATCAATGTGCTAATGTTAAGATCTTGAGTGGTGTTACTATTAATCGAACCATTGCCAGAAGAGACACTGGAGGCAATTTCGGAAAGAGCCTGATTGAGGATCCTGGGACTTATTCGCGAAGCTTCCAAAGGATCCAACCAATTGGCAATGGTCCCATTGCACAGCCAAATACATGGCAGAGAACTATTAATGTTGGTGAAACATAGGGTGCCAGCCAAAGAATAATTGGAGGCACTATACTTTTGTGGAGCTTCTTCAGAAGGAATAATACATGGCAAATTATGAGCACAAGAAGTAGAAAAAAATGTTGGAAGAGGGGTAGAATCAGTATGTATGGGTAATGGAACTGGCCAAGTTCTAGCTATGGCCCATAAGGTAATCTTATCAGGTGTCACCAGACTCCATAAGGCCATCAGCATCAGTGTTCTCAGGATGATCTTCATTGTGTCGAGGTACTTTCCTTGTCAGCCTCTCAGGTACCCAAATAGGATCAGTCCAATTCTGTGGAAAAACACAAAGTGCTCCCCTAAATCTCGCGATCATGGGATCTGGGCCATTCCATGTGCCAGACAGAATATCTTTCCATTTTACATAATCATTCAGTACACTAGTCTGACTCATATGTCACTCAGCCACAGAGCGGCCATGATCATCCAGTATTAAAAAATTTAAAATAAAAAGAGCGAGTGATATTTGTTCCTTAGGGGTGCGGCCTTCACCTATTCCCCCTTTTTGTTTTAATAGAATTTCCTTTAACGTACGATGAGCACGTTCCACAATGCCTTGTCCTTGTGGATAGTAAGGCAATCCCAAAACATGGGACACTTGTAATTGTGCACAAAAGGTTGCAAATGATTGAGCAGTATATGTTGGACTGTTGTCCGTTTTAAGCTGTTCAGGCTTACCCCAGGCAGCCCAGGCTTCTAAGCAATGAGTAACAACATTACATGCTTTTTTTCCTGTCATGGGGGTTGAATGTATTACACCAGAACAAGTATCTATTGAGACATGAACATATTTTAGAGTTTTGAAAGATGAAATGTGCGTAACATCCATTTGCCAAACCTTAAGAAAAATTTTACTAGCTGTTTTTAGTAGTCATATTTACAAATTTTTGAAACAGTTTAAAAGGAACCTGTTTGATATAAAATAAAATTTTATTGAGATCTTCTTTTTAATCTTGGGTGGTTAAATTTGGTTTCTACCACTGTATCCAATAAAGCTTGTGAAAAAGTGGCAACAGGCCTATACTGGACACAGCTGTTTTTAACTTACTCTTGAAATCATCTTAATTATAAAATATGAGTGAGTTAAGAATCTTAAGCATTCTATCAGACTTCAAACTTCAGTCAGTGGTACATTGGCAGTTGTTAAGCATAATTCTTAACTTTTTTTGTAATATAAGAGCCTAACTACAACTTTGGAGAGCAAAACCCAATTTTAAACAATTTATTCTCTTTAAAAGTCAATGGCAAATGCATTACTTTTACATTATAAAGTTTGATTTAGAAGTATCTTTAAAGGTCTGTTTTTCTTGGGTTGGGTCATGCCATGTGTTATCATTTAAGATAACTCTAACCTTGAGTTACCAGTTTTAAACTTTCTTTTTTTTATCAATGTAATAATTTTTAATCATGCCCAATAACTTATAAGACAATATTTTATAGTCAAAACATATTTATATCTTTAAGACAAGTCAGAACCAAAAATGAATCAATTACGTGAATCTTATAAATTTGAACCAAACAATTGTTTTCTAGCTGTAATTTAAGAGAAAAAAGCACTTTGTACCCAAAAGGAGAAATAACCATCAGCCTACTTGTTCTAGAACTTGAGTAGCTGCTGGCCCTTTTCAAAAGTAGCTTTTCTTCAGCTGTGCTTGACTCCTAGCTAATTGCAGAGCAACTTAAATCAGCCTCTGCTGTGTAAACTGAAACTGGATCAAGAGATAGACCTCCAGCAAATAAAGTTTTTATCATTTTTTAATATAAAATATAGGACATCAGTCATTTAAAAAACAAAACAAGGACAGACACACATAGACAAATTGGTGCACCAATGACAATACATAGAGAGGAAAGAACACTTGTACCCAGTACTAAGAACATCTCCATTGGGGTCCATAGAGGAAACAGGACATCTCCATGTTTCTCCTTGTCCCCAAGAGAGTTTTGGAGGGCAAATGGAATTGTTGATGGAACTGTTGTGCTTGATCAAAGGGTGTTGCATGAAAGATAAAAGGCTGACGGGTGCTATTATCCACTACATTGTTGCCTGTACACAAAGGCCCAGGAAGGCCTGTGTGTGCTCGGATATGTTGAACAAAAATCTTATAATGTCTGGTTAATATTAGTTTCTGCAATTTCTCAATCCGCTGCAATTTCTTTCTGATGTCAGGGCCGACTGCCCAACAAAAACCATAATCATAGAGGCTTGCTGCCCTTTAGACGTAGGGTCAAAAGGAGTATACCTTCTGTAAGCATCCATGAATCTTTCTAGAAAGACTGAAGGGGGTTCAGTTGCCCCTTGCATAGATAAGACCTCTCTATCTTAGCCAAATGATAGACACTGCTGAACACCTGAACAGTTTATACTTTAAAATGTTAGAGCATCGGTCTTTAGCCTTCTGGCACAAGAACTCCTGACAGATTTAAAGAATCAGGAATCAAGCTATATAATAATTTATGGACACATTAAGTTTGTCTGTAGATGAAGAGAGGCAACCCTGTGGCTCTCTCTCTCTTCCTCATAACAGAAGCAACTTTACACATGCTGTTTCTCCAAGAAAGGGAAGCTGTCAGGAGCAGACTAGTCTCTATAACAGAAATAAATAACATTAAACATCATATTTCATGGACTTTTGACAATTTTTAAAAAACCACCTTTTTATGTAAAGTAATGTGAATTGTTGTCTGTTAGACTATCTTCAGTTATTTCTGATTAAAACATAGAAAACACCCTAATAATAAACTCAGAGCCTTATATTTTATTTGGCCCCAAACTCATAGGCTTAAAGATCTCAGATCTGTAACAGTAATAACAAAGAATGACTGAGTGTAAATCCTGAACTTTACATTTTTACTATTTATACTAATGAAAACCTTGATTTTTTATTAAAATAAAATCTCTATCAAATAAGAATCTATGCCTTGAACATAACAATCCCTGTAATATAAATCTTAAAACAAGACTTCAATATCACTGAGACAGATTTTTTTGCTTAATATCATATCTATCATAATAACCTAAACAATTTAAAATAAGTGAAATAAACCATCTGTACCAACTTAAATTCAGAATTTCCATATCTGCCATCTTGAGTGTCTTAAGACTTTATTTCCTCCATCAGAGGGCCTTCAAAGTATTTTGTCTCTTTTTTGGCAGAGAACGACCTTGCAGCTGCAGTTGGGAGTTTTTCTTTAGAAGAAGAAACTATAAAGAAAAGGAGGAGGGTACAACTGGGAGGCCAGGCAAACAGTTTAACCTTGGAGTTCTCAGGCTGAGAGCAGAGAAAAGGAAAACAAAAACAAACCGACAACAAAAAAGAAAAAAGAAAAAAAGAACAAGCTCTGTGTCATCCTCCAGAGTCAATTCTCTAAGGAAAGGGTAAAGAGATGGTCCTCCTCCATCAGCCTCAACTCTCTTCTCTCCTGGTTTTTGTTTCGCTTTTCTCTTTTCTGCAATAGGCTGCTTTTCTCCTTTTGAAAGGCTCTCTCTAAGCTGCTTTTCTCCTTCTGAAAGGCTCTCTTGATGTTCCTCAAGTGCTTTCTGTCCAGTTTTAACTGCCTCTGCACATCTCTGATCACTCAAGCAAGCACTAATCATATTCCATATGGGCTTCGCGTGTCGTTTCAGTTTTTGTTTCTCAGCCTCTTGGTCCAGATCTCGTCCCAATTTTTCCCATGATCCCACTGTTAGCAAGCCAGAGACCTCAAACCAAGGAGTGCAGTGATCACACTCAGCAAGGAAGGAGGAAAGGGTCCCTTTGTCTATTTTTAACTTGTGTTGCTGAAGTAAGTTTTTAAGGGCTACCACCATCAGACTAGAGTACTAGTTCCCCATGTTGCCTAGCAACCTTATCTCAGGCCACCAGCACCCTTCTCCTGCACACTTATCTACGTGTGACTGACAGAGTTTAGTCAAAGGTACACTTGTTTCCTGGGCGATGCCAATTAAGCAAGAAGCAACAGCACAAACAAAGAAAGAAAATAACTGGAGTTGCAACTACAAGGGCTTTGTAGCTAAGAAGCAAATTCCACATAGTCACTTCTCTGTGAACTTTATGGTCCTGTTTAAACCTAAGATCTTTATTGTCTCCGCTCACCCTTGGAGAGCTTTATTGTCCCTACTTACCAGGGAGCTTACCGGTACCGCCTTCTTGGTGCTGGAAAGTTCTGGATCCGCGAGGGTCCTTCCTCTGGCTCCCCATGCGGGTCACCAGCTATTATGACCGCACATGTCCAGCAAGAAACGACATAAGACTGAGGATCCTTCTAAACAGCACTTTATTCAGAAATTCTTTTATGATGTGAAAACTGGAAGCCCTGAGGCAAGGAATGAGCTGCCTTATATCTCTGAGCAGTCGCCGCCTAGGACTCTGTGCCTAGTTCTAGCCTCAGGATAGGCTACATGAGGAATAACCTCATTAGCATATGGCTGGATAAGAAATAGCTGAGTTAGCATGCTTATTAACACACATGTGCCAAGTTGTTTACCAGGATTAGGGCCAGAAACCAGCACCATCTTGTAATGGCTAAACATTCTAGTTTGCTACACTGGGAATGATGATGGCTGGCATCCATGGCTGACTTAGGTCAGATTCTAGACTCTTTCTCTTACCTGTCTCAGGAATACATTTGCAGCTTGTTTGTGTTTATTTGCACAAACATGACCTTTAGCATTTATTATAAACAAAGTTTTTTTCTCCTGTTGCAGAAAAACTCTGTGAAAGGCTTACATGTGAACATGACATTGTTATAAACTCAGGTACTCATAGCCATTGTGGTTACCTATATGCAACTAAAGAAGATCAAGATAGCTAAATTATTGCATAGATGGGGAGATCCCTCTGCCCTTAATGAATCACAATTTTTAGGTGACAGGTGCTCCAAAAAAAAAAAAAAAGACTCATTCTTTTTTTGAAGGTGTGGCCACGAGTAGATTTTCTTGCTCCGGTAGGTGCTCTACAACCATGCACCTATGAACATCACTGATTAAGCAAACATGGTTTGGGGAGAAAATGTTAGGGCATATACAGGGGAAAGCTTAAGCGGGCAAGGAGGTGATGGATACCATATTTCTTTCTGTATGTTTATGATATTTTCAAGAAACAGAAATATTAATAGTAAAGTAAATCAATGAAGTTTTCTACCATATCAGAAATGAACAGTAACCTTACAGCTTTTATACTATAACACCTTGAAATGGAAAGAAGATATACATATGTACATTATATGAACTTATTCTTAGATTTCTAAGTAGCAAACAGGTGTCTTACTGTGTTGTGCCTTTCTATTGAGGCTTCGTGAAGTGCAGACAGCACTAAGCTAAGGGGATGCAGAAAAAAGTCTTTTTTCCCTGATTTAATCCTTACATTTTAATTTCCTTTATTATTATTATTATTATTATTATTATTATTATTATTATTATTACATAATTATTTTTTACATTCTAGTCATTGTCCACCTCTTAGTCTGTCCTCTGTCTGTCCCTCATCCCATACATCCTTCCCATTATCCATGAGGATGCCACCATGTGACCCCATCCTACCCCATTAGACTCCTCACACCCTGAGTGTAACTACCCCCAGTTACATCAAAAGGGGTTACCTGGAAAGGGAGCTGAAGATGGATGGGAAGGATGAACGAGAAAAGATTGAGACCAAGACAAAGGATTGCTGATCAAGGCCCCAAATTTTAATGGCTGACTCAAAATTTAATGTTTAAAACAATACCCTTCCCTCAAAGTTCCAGGCTCTATTCAGTAGAACCAGCTTTCTTTAACTCCTCCATTGGTGACCTTGTGATCAGTGCAATGTTTGGTTACAAGTATCTGCCTCTGTACATGTCAGAATCTGGCCAAGCCTCTCAGGAGACAGCTATATCAGTCTTCTGTCAGCATGCACTTCTTGGCATACACAAGTGTCTGCATTTTGTGACTGTATATGAGATGAATCCCCTTGTGGGGAATTCTCTGGATGACCTTTCTTTTAGTCTCTGCTCCCCACTATGTCTCTGTATTTGCTCCTGTGAGTATTTTCTTAGCCTTTCTAAGAATGGGAGCTTTCTAAGAATCCACAGCTTGTTCTTCCTTCTTCTTGAGCTTCATGTGGTCTGCGAACTGTATCTTGGGTATTCCAAGCTTTTGGGCTAATACTTACTTCTCATTGAGTGCATACAATGTGTGTTCTTTGTGATTGGATTACCTTACTCAGGATAAAATTTTCTAGTTCCATCCACTTGCATAAGAATTTCATGAAGTTGTTATTTTTAACAGCTGAGTAGTACTCCAGTGTGTAAATGTGCCACACTCTCTGTATCCATTCCTCTTTTGAAGAACATCTAGGTACTTTCCAGATTTTTACTATTATAAATAAGGGTGCTATAAATATAGTGAAGCATGTGTCCTTATTATATGTTAGAGCATCTTTTGGGTATATGCCCAGGAGTGGTACAGCTGGGTCCTCAGGTAATACTATGAACAATTTTCTGAGGAACTGCCAGACTGATTTCCAGAATGATTGTACCAGCTTGCAATCCCACCAACAATGGAGAAGTGTTCCTCTTTCTCAACATCCTTGCTAGTATCTGCTGTCACCTGTGTTTTTGATCTTAGCCATTCTAATTGGCGTGATGTAAAATCTCAGGGTTGTTTTGATTTGCATTTCCCTCATGACTAAGGATGCTGAACATTTCTTTATGTGCTTCTTGACGATTTGAGTTTCCTCAGTTGAGAATTCTTTGTTTACCTCTGGACCCCATTTTTAATAAGGTTATTTGATTGTCTAGAGTCTAACTTCCTGAGTCTTTGTATATATTGTATATTAGCCCTATATCAGATGTAGGATTTGTAAAGATCTTTTCCCAATCTGTTGCTTTGCCCTATTGACAGTGTCATTTGCCTTATAAAGCTTTGCAATTTTATGAAGTCCCATTTGTCAGTTCTTGATTTTAGATCATAAGCCATTGTTGCTCTACTCAGGAACTTTTCCCCTGTGCCCATGTATTCTAGGCTCCAGAGGACTCAGCAAGTAAGGAAGATTGTGTGGGGGTGGGATAAAGTGCTGTACGATAGCTGTTAATTGTACTTTCAATTAAAATGATTTATTCTATTCATAATGAAATACTCAGACTGTTTATTAGGGTTCTTTATTTAATTTTAGGGGAGTTGATTGATACAAACAGTTGATAAAGAACAGATTCCTCCAGGCTTTGGGGAAAAGCCTCTCCATGCACCACAGATGATACGTCTTGTATTTATCAGGAAGGAATATTTCCTCTGGTCTGTCAAGTCAGATTCCAGAGAATATTCCCCAAATCTTCCAGACTGACTCTCCATTTGCAGACTAAGTCAATGATAAAAACACTTGTTTGTAAGGAGTCATGAATAACTACATTAAATAAATGAGAATAACAACATTTCATATTTTACCTTTAACACTCAGTCAGGGAATTTATCCAGTCTCTTTCCACACTCTTTCCACATATACAGCTGTATGAATGATGACAGTTAGTATTTTCTAATCTTGTTTTAGATAAAAACACACATGCTCCATCCTTTGTTCTGTATTTCCTTATGTTCAAGTCTCTGAAGAACAGAAACAACAATGAACAATTGGAGAATTTTGAACATTCACAGAAATATGTCAGGATTTTAAAAATTTTGTTCACCAAAGTAGACAGAATATGTAACTAATTATAAGTTCATCACTTACGTGTGGTCTTTGGTCTATGCTCATTAAAAAGAAGTGGTCTCTGTCACAGCAAAATTTTCATCTTATTTCACACTTGCAATTTTTAGTCAGCATGGAAAACTGCTATCACAATTATATCTTATGCATAAAAATGCTAGTATAAAAGTAAAATTATATGTGTATGACACACAGAACACATATACTCATGTTGCAATTAGACATGGAAAATTTGAAATACAATCACAGATAAAGATTTGGTCTGTGCTCTCCTTTTTTCTTCCCCACATCTTATCTAATGGGCCTTTACAGAAACATGGTAATCTACAGCATGGTATATTATAGGCCATGAATATTCTTTAAAAAGGAAAAGTTATATACTGCAAAATAAAAAAAAAATATATATTAGAACACAGTGCAAATTAGCACATAGGCTGAAACAGAAGTGCTGTGACTTCTGGGACAGTCTGGGTTATGTAGCAAAAGCAGAAGTCAAAAGTAATTATTTAATAATTAAGATCTTCTTGTGTAATCCAGCATATATCTGATTTCTACTCAGGCTGAGATATTACCAGGGGTTGGATTAAAACTCAGATTGTCAGAGAAGTTCTGAAGCCAGTTCTATACCCAATAGAGAAATCTGAATAAAGAATGCACTCAAAATGGAGATCCTCAATATTAAGTACATTCAGGCCTAGTGAGAAATAACTGTATTCCCAGAATTTGGGAGATGAGGGTAGGAAGATCCAAGTTTTAAGGCTAACTTCAATACATAGGGAGTTTACAGATAGACTCAGTTAATGAAACTCTGTGAAAGAAGGAAAGAGAATGAAATCCAGCCTAACTACATGGGACTGAGACTTCAAAGGGATCATTGTTCAACAAAATATGTCACTGTGTTTGAACTTCAGGATTACCATGAGGAGAAATGGAATATTCATATTTAATATATTTAGGAATTTAAAACAAACAAAGAACATATATTAAACCAAATGTTTGGAGCATAAACAAAACAGGGAAAATACATTAGGGATGGATATGCACATTTGACAGCCATAAGACATTATCATAAGTACAGAAAACAATCATTTGTGAATGCTGAGTATGGGCAAAAAGAAGAAATAACCCACCATACAGCAGTTCACAAAACATAAGCAATAAAGAGATATAAAATGTATGTTCACTCAGTGGCTTGAACATGATGTTACATGACAACTTTTACAATTGTCAAAATTTAGAAACATATATTCATAAGTAAATGGAGAAATATTGTGGAACATTAGTGCAAAGCATAAGTGTTCTATAAGTAGGAGCACGAAAGACCTATCTAAGAAAATAGCTAGAGTTAGCGAAAACATCATACTGACAAAAATAATAGGGAAAGGTGCAGGGAACTACAGAACCAACCACAAATCTGTACACAGAAAAAGCCACTCTGTACTATGCCAATGTTATTTATAGTACAAGAGATCATATGTGTGCTTGCCTGGAGCCAGGTGTGGGGCAAGGTTCAGAAAAGGACTTTAGAGGGTAACAAAATTGCTCTTTTAGTTTGATGGTTTCTAATGCTGAAATAAAACACCAGAGTCAAAGCAACATGGAAGTTGGATTTATTTTGCTTCAACTTCCACTTCGCCATCTACAACTGAAGGAAGTCAGGGCTAGAGCAAAGCTGAGCAGGAGCTGCAAAGCCCAATCTCTGGCAATATCAGGAAGAGTGCAGCTTACTATCTTGCTCCCCAAAATTTGCTCAGTCTACTTTCTTAGTATTGCCAACATCACCATTCCAGGACTGACACCCACAATAGGCTGGGCACTCCCACATCAGTAGCTAATTAAGAAAACTCCCTGCAGGCTTCCTTACAGTCATGTCTTATTGAGTCACTTTCTCAATTGAGATTCCCTCCTCTCAGATGACACTAGCTTCTGTCAGTTGACATTAAACTAGTTTGCACAATAGTGCTTGAAAAGATGTAAATAGGTGTTAAAGTTCAAATACCTCATAACATTCAGTAGGTGCATTTTATTACATACAGACCCCAACTTCAAGACTTGATTTTAAAAATGAAACTGTCAAACAAATAAATAAACAAAAAAAATGAGCCAAATCATTTCATAATTAAAGGACATTACTGTGAATGCACTGCATGATCCTGAACATGAAGAAATATTGACATGGATATGGTCCATAAAACTGGCAATTATAAATATGGGTTATAGATTAAAATATATTACTAGGCCCATACTGAATTTTTGAGGTTTACTATAATGCTATAGAAGAAATTACTTCATCCAAGAAAGTACTTCTGGTTAGCTTCATATTATTATTATTATTATTATTATTATTATTATTATTATTATTGCTAGGCTTCATAAGACAGAGTTTCACTGTGTATCACATAGTGATGTCAAACACAATCTGAAGCCTAAACTGTCCCCAAACCCATGTATTTATGAGATAGTAGGTCTTGAGCTATCACAAGCATCTCCCTGCAGTGAATATTGCTATATCTGTGAGATTTCAACTTTCATCAACTGGATCTGAGAGAGATATAGAGTAAATGAGGACATGTGCAGGTTATTGAAGTTTATGTGAGTTTCTTGAACTAGTCAGGCAAATATTCACCAATTCTAAATATATTTTATAGCAAATAAATGCATTCTAAAGGTATAAATTCTCCTGTGTACAAAAAAGTAACAAACTCTTACCAACCAACTAACAAATAGAAACCTACAACAATATCATTTTATTCTTATAATCTTATATTACATAGTTCCGGTTTATAAAACAAGGTCTATTAACCAAAAAATACAGAATATGGACTTAATCATAAGCATATCAATGAAAACTTAATTTCTCTAAACTAATTAAAATAAAGGTCTTGAGCCAGTAACATGGCTCACCAAATCTGACAACATGTGTTCAGACTCCAGATCTCACAAATTGTAGAGAAATAACTCCCTCAATTCCTCTCTAGCTGCACTTGTGCTCTAAAATAAACATGCACATGTGTGTACATGACACAAAATTAAATGATATAAAAATGAAAAGCAAAAATGGTCTTTTGATCAAAACTCAATTCCTTATACATTCTTCACTGTTAATCTTTCATGGGCAAGTGAACATCACGAACAAAAGACAACAGAAACAGTATATTAAACACACAATAGTACAGGGAATAGGATTACCAACTAATTTATGTAAAATAAGTATAACTGACATTTTTCAAAAGCTAGAAGACAGGCCAGACATGCCTACTCATAGTCACAACAGCTGAGGGATAGAGACAGGAAGATCACAAGTACAAGGATAGCCAGGATGAAATAAATACCTATATCAAAATAACAACAAAATAAGAAAAATTAAATTTACTTTTAAATTGTATAAAGAACAACTTAACATCACTGCATAAAAAACTTATTAAATAACAAAGAATTATGAGGGGTATTTCTTATTTTTGTCTCTCTAAACAAAATCTACAATCAGAAAAATAACATTTGAGAACATAAGGGAGAGTTCTAAGGATTCATGCACAAAGGCATATAAGTACTGGAAATTAAAGTACAGGAGAGAAAAAAGAATGGGTTAACCAAAACTAAGACTGTATAAAAGTCCTTAAGGTAACCTATTAATTAGTAAGCTTATAGTTGACCAACACAAAACAAACTTCATATTTCCTTGGCGGTTGGGATTTTGAGTATGTGGTTTTGTTTTTGTGTTTAGTTGTTTATTTGGGGGGACAATTTTTATGTTATTGTGTTTTTTGTTTGTTTTATTACTTCTTTGATTTCATTTTTCCCTTTTTGTTGTTGTTGTTTTGGGGAGAGAGAAATAATATGATACTGAATGGGCAAGAAGTTAGGGAACAACATGGAGTATTCAGTGGGAAATGGAGCTGATCAAAATATATTCTAAGAAATAATGCAGTTCAAAATTTAAATTTAACTTTGGGAAAGAGTTTAAATTACAGAAGGTATGTTTTTTTAAAAGAAAAACAAAGTGTAAGACAAAGGATGACTCCAGAAGAATTACATACTGGTTAGGGAGATGACAGAGGTCTTCCACAAAGAGCAGGCTATTGCTACTGCCCTTGCTTACTGTAACTATGTGATAAGCTCCTATTGCTGAATATACTCACACTTTGACATTAACACATGGAGAAGTCAATCCCAAACCAATGTCAAAATATTTGCCCCTGGCATGGCTTTCAAAGAGTTAGTAGGTGCTTTGCAGGTTGCAGGGGAGAAAAGAAATGAGTAGTCTATCCTATACTGGATGCTGCATGCTACACTGCTGACCTGCTAGGAAGATATTCTATAGGATAAATAGATGTTTTCTTATTGGAACTGAGGACTTTACCATACAAGGTAATAATGTTGTTAAAATCCACATCAAAAGCCCAAGAATGAAGGATGTCACAGGCCCTAGGTTGGAACTTGTTTCAATAACTCTGCTAAGTGGTCAATGGTTAGAATGCATTCTTAACATTTGTAGTTACATTCTTGGCCTGTGATGCTCTCAACCTCCATCAGAGATGCTTCTTTATACAGTGCACCATGTAGAAAGGCAGAATTGGTCAATCTGCTTAGGAGAATTGCTTATGTGCTCAGCCCTTAAGGAGACATCTACATCAACTTCTCCCTGTCCATACCACAATCAAGACTGAGAGTACAGCAGAGAAGAGGACATGGAAAGAATGTAAGAACCAGAAAGGTAAAAAGTTCTGTGAAGTGTAGTCTTTCTGGACAAGATAAAATATCTGCAAAGATTACTTCTCCTTCTCCTTCTCCTCCTCCTCCTGCTTCTCCCCCTCCTTCTTGCTCCTCTTCCTCCTCCTCCACTTCCTCCTCCTCCTTCTTCCTCTTTTTCCTCCTCTTCTTCCTCCTCCTCCACATCCTCCTCCTTCTTCTCCCTACCCATCCCTCTTACTCCTCCCCCTTCTCCTCCTCCTCTTCCCCTTCTTCTTCTTCTTCTTCTTCTTCTTCTTCTTCTTCTTCTTCTTCTTCTTCTTCTTCTTCTTCTTCTTCTTCTTCTTCCCCTTCCCCTTCCCCTTCCCCTTCCCCTTCCCCTTCCCCTTCCCCTTCCCCTTCCCCTTCCCCTTCCCCTTCCCCTTCCCCTTCCCCTTCCCCTTCCCCTTCCCCTTCCCCTTCCCCTTCCCCTTCCCCTTCCCCTTCCCCTTCCCCTTCCCCCTTCCCCTTCTTCTTCTTCTTCTTCTTCTTCTTCTTCTTCTTCTTCTTCTTCTTCTTCTTCTTCTTCTTCTTCTTCTTCTTCTTCTTAGGTTAGGTGATAGACAGGTGGGCAGAATGGAAGTAAGTGGAGATCTAGGTACACCTTATGTGGGTGAAGAGATGACAGGAAAGGCTGAGACAGCTAAGGAAGGCACAACTTCCTTAGGGGGACAAACTGAACCAAGTGGAGTCTATTCTGTATACACCAGGAAGGGCAGAAAGAAGCATTTTCCGGTAGTTTAAGTGGTGATGCCAGAGAACCTGCAGTGGTCCTGAGCAGCTAACCCTTCCTAGGCTCCCTATGCTCAGCATATAGGGTCCACCTGTTGTCTGTAAGCCTTCCCAAAAAAGCTCAGATAGAGTGGCCACCAGAGGGTCAGGGAGCCACTTCTCCGCCACTGGGTTTTCCTTACAGATCTGTCTGTGAAGCCTCTGACCTCTTTGTCTGAGTCCTCTTTCTAGGTGTGCGCTTGGCTCATAGCAACACAGGTGATGGCACTTTGGGCTTCTGGATGCCAGACTGCTGTCCAGGGGAGAAGGGAAGTAAGGTAGGCCTTCATGCTCCTTCTTGGGCAAGTCTCAGTGCTGGCACTCTGATTATGACTTCCCTTGGGATTTCCCCAGTATATGTGGAAGTTCCAGGCTCTTGTAAATGTACTTATGTCTGAAGCCAAGGTCTGGACTTTGAAGTCTGGGAAACTTTGAGATGGCACAGCAATGTTGTATAGATTTGTGCTGAGATGAAAGGGCACAACTGGGTTATCCTCAGTGTGCAAGATGAGCAGAGTACAGGAGATGTGCCTTCACATTTTCTTCATGGGCAAATTTAGTTCCACTGCTTGTAATGGGGTCAAAGAAGAACCAGTAAAGCCAGGGAAGTGTTGGTACATCACTGAAAATGGATGACTCTTTGCTTCCTCAAGAATATTTGTGACATATGTTATGCCTTGCTCTGATGGTGTTACTATTGGGTCACCCCAACCTCTGTAGTCGATCATGACCACGTGGTAACCAAGGAAACTCAGCACCTTTTACAGCTCCACATGGTGGTCAACTACTCTTGTGCCTGCATTCTCATGCAAGTATAGTATGATGGCACGGATAGAAGCGAAAGCATCCTCCTACCACATCTGGTCCTTCCCTTGGGCATTCTTCCACCAGACAGAGGGGACGATGTGCCAGACGCCAATAGTCACGTCATCCTCTGGCTGAAGGTACCAAATGAAGGTGTGTGATTCAAACCTTGATCCTGTGAGGCTTTTACGTCAATGAAATAAGGAACCCTCATAAAATTTAAGAATATCAGTTTGACCTGTATCTATCCCAGGACACAGTTTGACAGGAAATGGAATGGCAATTAAGAACCCCAAAGCATGGAGAATTATCTTCCTTAGTCAGAACCACAGGCTCTTTCATCTGCCAAGCACTTGCTTCATGCCCGCATCAGATCCACTGTGCTCCTCTGCTGTCACCTTGTCTACCATGTGCAGGTTGTGCTTCAAGCTGCAGTCACCATCCAGCATAGTCAAGCTAGAGGAAGACAAGCCTGAAGCAGCAAAATGATGATGCTCCATGTTGACTAGCTAGGTCAGCTTCATCCTACTGCCTTGTTGGCCAGAAGCTTTCAGCTCCCTGGTTTAGCCCATGTGCCTACGCTATCCTCAGGACAGTTGCTGCTGCTCACAGCCATCATGACCCTGAGATAGGAGTCCACTGTCCATCATAACCCAGCCCCAGGCTACTGCTCCCACTATGAACCAGATTATTTCTTCTTAAATCACCATTCTAAGGTGAAAGCTGCTGGAAAAGGGAGATTCAATTCTTTAGTGAGGATGTGGCCACAGGTGGGTTTCCTTGTTCTAGTGGATAGCTTGCAACCATGCTCATATGAACAATTAGTTAAAAGACAAGCATTAGCAGGGCACATGTTACAAGTTTTATTGGGACTATGAGATGGTATAATAATATACTATTTGATGTATATGAGTTACTCAAGATAAATATATATTATTAATAAAGATAACTAATTAACCAATGAAAAATTTCTACTGGATTATAAATAAGCAAAAAACCTTGAGATTTACACAGTATAGCACCTTGAAATGGAAGATGGGCATACATCTGTATGTGTATATAAACATGTACTTATATTTATAAATAATAAACAACTATATAAGCTAACAACAGGAAAAAAATTCCACATTAATGTCTGAGAGTCTCACACTCACTGTCTCTGTCATGATCATTCAGTCACTTCAGACCATCTTAAGTTGTTGACTTTCTAGTGCCCTTCACAGACACCAAACCCAAAAACTGTTGAAGATGTGAAGAAATGCTTGCTGACAGGAGACTGATGTTGCTGTCTCCTAAGAGAGTGTGCCAGAGTCTTACAAACACAGAGGCAGATACTCCCAGCCAATCATTGGGCTGAGAACAAGATTCCCATTAGAAGAGTTAGAGAAAGGACAGAAGGAGCTAAAGTGGTTTGCAATCTCATAGGAAGAACAACAATTTCAACCAACCTGACACACATGAGCTCCCAAGGACTAAAATATCAACCAAAGAGGACACATGGAGGACTCATGACTTTAGCTGCCTATGTAGCAGACGAGAGACTTTTTGGGCATCAATGGGAGGAGAGGCCTTTTGTCTTGTGAAGGCTCCATGTGCCAGTATAGAGGAATGTCAGGGCATGGAGGCAAGAGTGGGTGGATGGTTGTGGAAGCACTGTCATACAAGAAGGGGAAGAGGAAGGGGGATAGCAGGTTTTTAGAGGGAAAACCAGGAAAGGGGATAACATTTGAAATTTAACTAAACAAAATATCCAGAAAAAAAAAGCCAAACATGACTCTGAGATGTACGCGGTCAAGCCACTTTTGATCAGTTCTTTGAACATACAACTTCTCTCTATAACACTTGTTCAGGCCATACCTTATGCAACTTGTCCTTACCCATGAGCTCCATAGAAAATCAGAAAAGTCATGTGAAATTAGAGAAAAGCTGTTGCACACAATCCTCCCAATTTTCGCACTGGGGTTAGAGTCTGTAGGGTTCAGAAACTCACGGTTTGGATGAGACATTGTCAGACCATGCCCATTCACTTTTTATATTGTCATATTTTAATCCAATCCAGTAACTTTCTGCAATA
The DNA here is from genome assembly GCA_964023405.1 of Apodemus agrarius. Lineage (NCBI taxonomy): Eukaryota > Metazoa > Chordata > Mammalia > Rodentia > Muridae > Apodemus > Apodemus agrarius. The sequence continues at coordinate 161,848,003 of OZ030006.1, forward strand.
ACTTGGATCTGAAGGAACTTCTGGAAAGGAAAGAATATAATTTAATATGAAATTCCTGTCTGTTGAGAAAGAACAGGCAAGAAATGTTCCCAGCATTCCTGAGTCATTCTCTGAGGTCCTGTCCTCCCACCACTCAGTCCTACCATGTTCATTTTCTATAGTGACGTCCCACTAGTAGCATATTTATATTAAAATTATGTAAGTTCAATATTTTATTTAAAATAAAAACATTAGGTGACTTGAGATATTGGGATTTATGACTGTGTTTCTTAGACCAAGTCTCACTATGTAACCAAAGCTAGCCTTGAACTCACATTTTTCCTCCTTAAGGCAGGAAGTTTTAGATTTAGCATTTTTGTTGACTGATGTATTAATTTCTTCTATTGCATCATCTATGCCTGAGCTAAACCATAAAAATCTCAACATAAAAATCTCAAATATCCAAGAAGTACTTTCATAAATGTTCAAAGTCCTATTCCACCAGGGGAATGCAGATAAGAACAACTCATGAGATATTGCATGAGATTTATCATCTTCCCCAATTGGAATGCCTAAGACTAAAAACTGAAGTGATCGCACATGCTGGCAAGGATTTGGAGAAAGAACACTCCTCCATTGCTGGTGGGAGTGCACACTTGTACAACCACTTTGGAAATCCATTTGATTATTGCACAAAAAACTGGCAATAGTTCTACCTCAAGAACCAGTTATGCTATTCCTGGGCAGATGCCCAAAAGATGTGCCACCATCTCACAAAGACACTTGAATGTTCATAGCAGTTTTATTCATAATAGCCAGAAAGTGGAACCAACTTAAATGGCCCTCAACTGAAGAATTGATAAGGAATATCTACACAATGGGATACTATTTAGCTGTAGAAAACAATGGCATCATCCCTGCCACCATCTTTGCTCCCAGTGGGATAGGACAGGCAGCTCCAGGTACTGAGATATCACAAGTTTAAAATCTCTTGGGACAGAGACCTACATGCTTTTGCTGGCGCCCAAGACCTGGGCAGCTCTGTGGTTCATCTGTGTGCCAGCCTGTCATGGGTCCTTTGCTCTGAAGAGTAATCAGTTCTTGGAGGGGTTCCCCTCCTCCATCTTCACTCCTAGTCAGATAGGACAGACAGCTCCAGGTACTGAGATATCCTGGGTTTAAAATCTCTTGGGACACAGACCTCCAGTCTTCTGCCTGTGCCCAAGACCTGGGCAGCTCAATGGTTCATCTGTGTGCTAGCCTGTCATGGGTCCTTGGCCCTGCAGAGTAATCAGCACTAGGGGGAGCTCCCCACCAACATCTTCACTTTCAGTTGGACAAGACAGGCATCTCCAGGTAGACAGAGACAACCCTGAGTATAATATTGCTTGGGGCAAGGCACACCAGGGCTCCTATGGCACTCAGAAGTAGGGTAGCACATCAGTAATCTGTGCCAGGGGAAACCCAGTCATGCAATGGAGCAGAAATAGCCTTAAAGGCTCACAGGAGGTTCAAGAACCAGACAGGTACATCAGTACCAACTAACAACAGAGATAACCAGATGGCAAAATGCAAATGTAGGAACTTTACTAACAGAAATCAAGGCAATATGGCAGCATCCGACCCCAATTCTCTGACAACAGCAAGTCTTGGAAAACCTAACACAACAGAAAATCAAGATTTGGATTTAAAATCACTGGTCATGATGCTGCTAGAGGAACACAAGAAGGGCATAGATAAATCTATTAAAGTAATACAGGAGAAGCCAGGTGTGGTGGTACACTCCTGTAATCACAGCACTTGGGAGGCAGAAGCAGGCAGATTTCTGAGTTCAAGGCCAGCCTGGTCTACACAGTGAGTTCCAGTATAGCCGGGTGTGATGGTTTGTATATGAATGGCCCAGGAAGTGAACCTATTAGAAGGTGTGGCCTTGTTGGAGTAGGTGTGTCGCTGTGGGTGTGGGCTTAAGACCCTCACCCTGGCTGCCCGGAAGTCAGTCTTCCACTAGCAGCCTTCAGTTGAAGAGAGATAACTCTCAGCTCCTCCTGCACCATACCTGCCTGGATGCTGCCATGTTTCTGCCTTGATGACAATGGACTGAACGTCTGAGCCTGTAAGCCAACCCCAATTAAATGTTGTCTTTTATAAAACTTGCATTGGTCATGGTGTCTGTTCACAGCAGTAAAACCCAAACTAAGACAGAAGTTGGTACCAGGGACTGGGGTATTGCTGTGATAGGCATGACCATGCTTTTGTTTGGAAGAATGTGGATTTTGGGACTTTGGATTTGGAAAGCTATGGAAGGCTTTAAGTGGGGCTTAATGGGCCAGCCTAGTAGGAATATGGAAGAGAGTGGTGCTGAAGGTCACTTGAACTGTGTAGGCCTGACGGCCCAAGAGGTTTCAATGGAGAAGAACTTTAATATGTGGCCAAGAGACTGTTTTTGTGATGTTTTGGTGAAGAACATGGCTGCTTTTTGCCATTGCCTGAAGAGACTGCTTAGGGCTAAGGTAAAGAGATTTATATTAACTGCATCTGCAAAGGAAGTCTCAAAAAAGCCCAACAAAGACTTTGTTCTCTGGTTAAGTCTGATGAAGAGAATTTTGAACAAACATAGCAAGCCAGTAAGTAACATCCCTCCATGGCCTCTGCATCAGCTCCTGCTTCTGACCTGCTTGAGTTCCAGTCCTGACTTCCTTTGGTGATGAACAGCTGTGTGGAAGTGTAAGCTCAATAAACCCTTTCCTCCCCAACTTGCTTCTTGGTCATGATGTGTGTGTAGGAATAGAAACCCTGACTAAGACACTGGGACTACACAGAGAAACCCTGTCTCAAAAAACCATAAAAAAGATATAAATACAGGAGAAAATGGATCAAAAGGTAGAAGCCCTTACATGGGAAACACGAAAATCATTCATCCCAAGGATGAAGGGATGGTTCAATATACGAAAATCCATCAACATAATCCACTACATAAACAAACTCAAAGAAAAAAACCACATGGTCACCTGACTGGATGCTGAAAAAGCATTTGACAAAATTCAGCATCCATTCATGCTAAAAGTCTTGGAAAGAACAGGAATTCAAGGCCCATACCTAAACATAGTAAAAGCAATTTACAGCAGACCGGTAGACAACATCAAAGTAAACAGAGAGAAACTTGAAGCAATCCCACTAAAATCAGGGACTAGACAGTGCTGCCCCCTCTCACAATATATTTTCAATATAGTACTTGAGGTGCTAGCTAGAGCAATTCGACAACATAAGCAAGTCAAAGGGATATAAATTGGAAAGGAAGAAGTCAAACTCTCACTATTCACAGATGATATGATAGTATATTTAAGTGACCCAAAAAACTCCACCAGAGAACTCCTACAGTGATAAACAATGTCAGCAAAGTGGCTGGTTATAAAATCAACTCAAGCAAATCAGTAGTATTCCTATGCTCAAAGGATAAGTGGGCTGAGAAAGAAATTAGAGAAATGGCACCTTTCACAATAGCCACAAACAATATAAAGTATATTGGTGTGACTCTGATGAATCAAGTGAAAGATCTGTATGACAAGAACTTCAGGTCTCTGAAAAAGGAAATTGAAGAAGACCTGAGAAAATGGAAAAGTCTTCCACGCTCATAGATTGGCAGGATTAATATAGTAAAAATGGCCATCTTGCCAAAAGCAATATACAGATTCAATGCAATCCCCATCAAAATCTCAACTCAGTTCTTTATAGAGTTAGAAAGAGCAATTCTTAAATTCATCTGGAATAACAAAAAGCCCAGAATAGCTAAAACTATTTTCAACAGTAAAAGAACTTCTGGAGGAATCAGTATCCCAGACCTCAAGCAGTACTACAGAGCAATAGTGTTAAAAACTGCATGGTATTGGTACAGTGACAAGAAGGTAGATCAATGGAATAGAATTGAAGACCCAGAAATGAACCCACACACCTATGGTCACTTGATCTTCCACAAAGGAGCTAAAAGCATCCAGTGGACAAAAGATAGCTTTTACAACAAATGGTGCTGGTTCACCTGGAGGTCAGCATGCAGAAGAATGCAAATTGATCCATTTTTATCTCCTTGTACTAAGCTCAATTCCCAAGTGGATCAAGGACCTCCACATAAAACCAGACACACTAAAACTAATAGAAAAGAAACTGGGGAAGAGCCTTGAGGACATGGACACAGGCAAAAAGTCCCTGAACAGAACAACAGTAGCTTATGCTCTAAGATCAAGAATAGACAAATGTGACCTCATAAAATTACAAAGTTTATGTAAGGAAAAGGACACTGTCAAAAAGACAAAACAGCAACCAACAAATTGGGAAATGATCTTCACCAACCTTACATCTGACAGAGGGCTAATATCCAATATATACAAAGAACTCAAGAAGTTAGACTCCAGAGAGCCAAATAACCTTATTATAAATGGGGTATAGAGCTAAACAAAGATTTTTTACCTGAAAATTTTTGAATAACTGAGAAGCACCTTAAGAAATGTCCAACATCATTAATCATTAGGAAAATGCAAATCAAAACAACCATGAGATTTCACCACACACCAGTCAGAATGGCTAAGATTAAAACTCCGGAGACAGTAGGTGTTGGTGAGAATGTGGAGAAAGAGGAACCCTTCTCCACTGCTGGTGGGATTGAAAGCTGGTACAACCACTCTGGAAATCAGTCTGGCGGTTCCTCAGAAAACCAGTCATGGCACTTCTGGAGGACCCTGTTATACCACTCCTGGGCATATAGCCAAAGGATTCCCTGGCATGCAATAAGGCTACATACTCCACTATGTACATAGCAGCCTTATTTATAATAGCCAGAAGCTGGAAAGAGCCCAGATATACTTCAATTGTGGAATGGATACAGAAAATGTGGTATATTCCATAATGGAATACTACTCAGCAATTAAAAACAATGAATTCATGAAATTTCTAGGCAAATGGTTAGAACTTGAAAATATCATCCTAAGTGAGGCAACCCAATCACAAAAGAATACACATGGAATGCAGTCACTGAGAAGTGGATATTAATTAACCCAGAAGCTCTGAATACTCAAGATACAATTAACATATCAAATGATTACTAAGAAGAAAGAGGGAGAGGGCTATGGTCCTGGAAAAGCTTGATCCAGCATTGTAGGGGACTACCAGGACAGAGAAATAGGAGGGGGTGATTTGGGAATGGGCAGAGGGAAGAGGGCTTATGGGACTTGTGGGGAGGTGGGAACTGGGAAAGGGGAAGGCATTTGGGTGTAAACAAAGAGTATAGAAAAAATATTTTATATATAAATATATCAAACAAAGGCATCATGAATTTTCCAGGCAGATGGATGGAGTTTGAGAATATCATTCTGTGTGAGGTAACCAAGGCCTGAAAGGGCATGCATGGTATTCATTCACTTATAAGTGGACATTAGCAATAAAATACAGGATGTCAATGCTACATTCCACATACCCAAGTGGCTGGACAGGAAGAAGGGCACAAGCAAGCATGCTTGAGTCTCACTTAGAAGCATGGATGGAATCTTCATAGAAGGCTGATGGAGGGAGGAAACTGGGAGACGGGATCATAGGGGATGTGGGGATTCAGGTTCACGTGTGGGGAGGGGTCGTGGGGTGTACTGATGATCAAAAAATCTGCAACTGATGGAGGTGGTAGTAGGGGACATCTCCAGGAAGAGATGCAAACCAGTGATAAGGGAAACACAGAAGAATCAATGGAGGTATTCTTAGCTGTGACTCTATGTAGCCTGGGGAGGCTGTCACCTATGGCCAGGGAAGAAACCCTGGGGAGTGATAGGGACACCAACACACCCACAAAAATTTTGACCAAAAACTTACCATGTGTCCAAGAAATGCAGGAATTAAGGAATTTGCAAGCCTGCAGAAACAGCCAACCAATAACAAGCACAACTTGAACCACATCCCATGGAAAAACCATCAATTTCTGACCCTATTAATGATACTCTGTTTTGCTTGCAAACAGGAATCTATCATGACTGTCCTTTGTGAGGCTCCTTTCAGCATCTGACTCATACATACATAGACACCCACTGCCAAACAGTAGGTGGAGCTTGAGGACTTTTACAGAATATGTGGAAAGATGGTGGACTCTGAAGGGAATAGTAACTGCACAGGAAGACCAACAGAATCAACAATCCTGGACCCGTGTGCTTCTCAGAGTCAGCATCACCAAACAGAGAGCATTCATGGGACTAGACCTAGGCTTCCATGCACATGTGCAGTGTGGTCTTCATGTAGGTCCTGAACAACTGGTGTGAGCACTATCCTAAAATTTGTAGACTATATTTTATGTTCTTCTAACTGGTCTGCTTTGTCTGGGCTGAGTGGAAGAGGATGCAGCTAGATACATGGAGAGTTGATGTGCCAAAGTAAGGAAATACCTTAGGAACAATCACTTTATCAGAGGAGAAAGAATATGGTGAGAATTATGGGAGGGAGTGACCAGGAAGGAATCAGTAAGAAATGAATATGCAAAATATTACTACTAGTAGTACTACTAGTACTAGTAAGGCTACTAATATTAATAGTGACAATAATAAAAATTTTAAAAATTAGTCATGGTTACTGTATTAAGTGGAAAATTAAAAATATCATTTGACATTAAAATCCTTTTATGTTGTTGTTTAACCATGTATTATATATATATATATATATATATATATATATATATATATATATATATATATATATATTAGATATTTTTCATTATTTGCATTTCAAATGTTATCTCCTTTTGTCATTTCTCCTCTGAGAATCCCCTATCATATCACCCCTTCCTCTGCTCACCAACCAACCCACTCCTGCATCCCTGCCCTGGATTTCCCCTACCCTGGGGGCATTGAGCCTGCACAGGACCAAGGGCCTCTCCTCTCACTGATATCTGACAAGGCCATCATTTGCTACATACGCAGGTGAAGCCATGGGTCCCTTGATGTGTACTTTTTGGTTGGCGGTTTAATCCCTAGGAGCTCTGGGAGTACTGGTTGGTTCATACTGTTGTTCCTCCTATTGGGCTGCAAATCCCTTCAGCTCCTTGGCTCCTTCCTCTAGTTCCTCTACTGGGAACCCCAAGCTCAGTCCAATGGATGGCTATGAGCATCCACTTCTATATTTGTTAGGCACAGGCAGAGCCTCTCAGGAGACAACTATATCAGGCTCTTGTCAGTCAGCACTTGTTTGCATCTACAATAGTGTCAGGGTTTGGTGTCCGTATATGGGATAGATGCCCAGGTGGGGCAGTCTCTGAGAGATGGCCTTTCCTTCAGTGTCTGCTCCTTATATGTTATAAATACCTAGGTATCAACATGATTCTGAAATCATTCCTGTAGAACTCTGTACTCTTCATATTTGAAGAGATTTCATTAGTAATAATTTAAACAGGAATTTCGGAATCCTGAAAACCTTTTCTTTTAAGTAGTGACTTAAAGATGGATATGTTTTTCCAAAACACAAGAATATTATACAGTAAAGATATGGACAGTTTCAGTGAAAATCACCATGGGGCCAACTAGTCAAAACATTTAATTCCACATTTGTCATATCATCTCACTTGTCAGACAAGCACAGAGCTCAGCTACTTTCCCTATTTCTATCTGATTACTCATCTCTGGCAACCTCACTTCTGGGTATCAAAGGGCAAACTCTAGATAATGGGGATTTATTTGGTACTCTATGGAGAAAAATACCTGTAAGCCATGGGGTATGCTGCACCAAACAGCTAAACTTCATCAGTAAAGACTTGCTTTCTAAGGGAATCTCTTGTAGACTCCTGAGAAACAGAGGACACTGAAAGATACAAGTGTCTCTGTAATAATGAGTTTCCTCTTAACAGACTTGTGTCCCACCGTTTTTTCAAATTACAAGAAAATCATATACAACTGAAAAAAAACCTGAATTGAGTATCTCATTATCAGAGTTAGAGACAGACTCTAAGAAAATAAAGGAGTAAGTAAGTGTGTACATTACCAGTTCATCCTCATTATCTATCTTAAGAAGGGATAAGCTGAAATTCTGACATGTCTGTTTACATCCACTCCATGATTTTCTGTCCTTGATGACATAATAACATTTTATTCCATAGCAGAACCACTGTATTTCAACTCCGCAGACTGCAACAGAGAAGGTAAATGGTTATATTTATTATTTTCTGGTATTTTGTTACCAGAACAATGTATTTAATAAGCCTGTGTAAAAAAAAGTTAAAATCTCACTGGTCTCAGAAATTGAGATTCTATAGTGCCCAGAGACCCCTGCATACCCATGATCTATGCAACATTATAACAGTGGAGATACAAAAAACATTTTATGTGTCAGTCACTGATGAATCAGTAGAGAAAATATAGCACAAGCACACAAAAGAATTCTATTTATCCCTTAAAGGGAAATGAATCAGTCCAGCATGATGACTTATGCCTATAACTTGAGCACTCCAAAGAGGGAGACAGTGTAGTCATCACCAGTTTAAGTCCAGCCTAGGCTAAGTGGTGAATTCCAGTCCAGCCTTGGTTATACAATGAGTTCAAAGTCACCATCGGCTGGAGAATGACATAATGTCTCACACTAAAACGCAAAAGTGAGATGCCTATGTATATGATGAACATAGATGAACTTGAGAATGGTAGGCAAAGTGAAACACACCAGGTCTAGGACCAACTTTATAATTTTATGCAGATCAGATTTCTAAAACAGCACAACTCTAGGAAGTAGAAGCTTGTAAGATACCAGGGTATGGAGAAGAGACAATGAACACATGCTACTCAGAGGCAGCTAAACTGATGGCAGAATTCTAGATCTATATTGTCCCCACACTGGTACATACACTACTGTGCACTTAGCATTGTGCCATGGTCTATGTTACATGCTCTTACGTTAAGAGAAATAAGAGACATACAAAGGAGCTTTTGTTGTTCATAGTCTGTTCTCCTGACTATGTTGATGCCTTCAATTGTATACTGACATTTACAAAAATTTTAAGTTGAAAACATTAAAATATCTGCAGTTTTTGTAGCAAGGTCACCTCAATAGGATATTGTGTTTAGTGAAGGGCTGGGAATGGCCATGCTCTCTTAACAAACTTTATCTCCAAACATTATTTTTCCAGGAAGAGGTATCATTGGGTAGCTCTTGCTGGCATAGAATTAGTTGGGATGTCCAGACTGTCCTGAAAATTATAATCCCCTTCCCTCAACCTCATAATCACAGGCATTGCATCATTATGCTACTCTTTAGAGATAATTAAGTTATTTTAAACTAATGGCACAATACATCTCCCCTGGGTCTAAAATACTTCAAAGATGTGTTTGAAACCTTTTGTCCTGTCAAAAATTTTATGATGTAGTAGTTTAAATTGTATTCATACTAACATAATGAGAATCTTCACATCTTACTATCACAGAGTGGTGAGATTATATACAGAGTGGTGAGAGCTCTTTGTTATCTCAAAATCATGCAAAAAAAGTTAGTGATGATTGATAAACTGTGTCAGTTAAAATGACGAGTCACACTGAAGGGTAAGAAACGTTCCTTGTGACACTTGATCTTTTTCATTTTTCTAGCTTCACTCACTCTGTCCCTGACAAAGCTGCAACATGTGCACACCATGGTGTAGTTACCACGTCTGATCCAGGGAGGGTTCCTTTGTTACAAAAAACCCAACTCTCTCAAATCAAGTCAGATGAAATACAGACTCTCTCTCTCTCTCTCTCTCTCTCTCTCTCTCTCACACACACACACACACACACACACACACAAACACATACACATATTTATTTTTATAACTGCATCCATTTTAGCATAAATAGTTGATAAATATGCTCTTACTAAAAAGTTCCATGTTCTGTCAGCAACAAAGTTGTAGTTCAAATTATCCCGTAGACCAAGACAGTCATAATTCTTAGGGTTTCTTCTTTGTAGTTCCCTCCCCAGGGAGCAGTATGAGTGCCAAACAGACACTGACTTCTAGAAACTAAAAGATTTTCCTAATCCAAACTTAGTTTCTTGGTTTCTAGGCCCTTATATGAAATAAGAAATCCCAATAGATTAACCCACAGATTACTAGCATCTTAAGGTGCTGGTTGGACTTCAAAGCTTCTGGAGAAGAAAGAATAGATGATAATGCAGTTCTGTGTTAATGGTCCTCCCCTCCTCCTTACTTGTGTGCTGAGTGGAATTTAAAACAGTCTTGATTTTGCTGTACCATCTGTTCTGTTCTCTATTGAGGGATTCCAGAAGATCATTGCATTGACTACACTCTATACAATTATTTCTCAACATTTCTTTCCTCAAGTTGATGTCACGTTGCATGGTGCTGCAGTTATCGTGGTGATTTAGAGTTTTCTGCAGTTCATAATTTTCTTGACTATACTGCAAAACTAAATTAGTGACAGATATAATATAAAAAATTGTTTTTTTTAATGGATTTGGTTTCTTCATGACAGGGTTTCTCTGTATAGCCCTGGCTGTCCTGGAACTCACTCTGTAGACCAGGCTGGCCTCGAACTCAGAAATCTGCCTGCCTCTGCCTCCCAGAGTGCTGGGGTTACAGGTGTGCACCACCACTGCCTGTCTAATCATTCTTATAAGGAGTGTATATTAAAACAAGATTAGAGAAAAAACTTCATGTTAACAGCCAAAAAAATTTTCTTTTTTTCAAAGGAAAAGGGTCCATTTCTTTATTTTGCCTTTCCAAGTTGTCTTTGCTATGCCTTAAAGGTTCATCCTTATTCATTTTATTTATTAAATGTAATAAGACATTTCATCATCATAACTGTTTTAGCAACACAAATATTGTCACTACTTTATATGAGGGAATATCAAGAAACAGTTTGATTCAGTCACTTACCAATTAAAATAATAAAAAATAAATTCTGTTATTTTTGTGATATTAAGAATATGAAGAATCAACATTTAAAACAAATACTGTAGCTAAACTTTAAGTTATTAAAATAAACCATAAAATACTATCCCTCTATATGTATGCTACACTCCAACTCCCCACCTAGGCATGAAGACATTTTTCAAATCTTCATTTTTTCTTTTACCGAATATTTTATTTATTTACATTTCAAATGCTATTCCCTTTTCTGATTTCCCATACGGAAACCCCCAATTCCATCCCTCTCCCCTCTTTCTATGAGGGTGCTGCCCCACCCTCCAACCTGTGCTCGGACACTGGCCTTCTCCTACAAATCATTATTTTCATTGTTACTTTAACATTTATAAATTAGCAGTTCAATAACTCACTTTAGAAACAGATGCATCAATTTTTCTCTAAGGTAAGTTGACTATAAATTAAATTATACTACTGAATAAAATTATCATAGGAGTAACTGTCAATCACTTCATATTTTGAAGCACAAAGTAACAAATAATAATCAAAGTAAAATATTCAGTAAATACTTAATACAACATGAAAGCATGAACTCAGAAATAGCACAATTATTATTGGAGCATATGAAATGCAATATGACCACATACAAAGCTATGCTTGAGCGCAGCCTGGAAGTGATTTGCTCTGTAAATGTGGAGGAATCCAATACATTTTAACCTTTTAACATCTCTGTACAGAAGTCTTTTTACTTTAATATGACCTCAATATACAGAGAAGAAGTAGAAAAAGAATGTCATCAATTCTTTGCATAGCTGTTTATCACAAAATGTTTATGTAAGATTAACAATCACCTGAGATCAGAAAGCAGATTATCATCAAGTACTCAGAAGGCATGTAACCAAAAATGAGACAAAACCAGGCAACTCCCAACATCCCCAGAGCTAACACATTAGGTATGAAAGAGAACAGACACTGCAGTGTGTCAGGAAAAAACAAAAAACAAAAAACTAAAGGCCAGAGATTCTGGCTCATCATCTGATTATAGGCAAGACAATGGACAGAGTGGGTAACTGCCTAGTTCATGTCTAAAACTATTCCTTAGGCAAATTTTCGAACAAGATATATCTCAATTACTCACTGTTTGTCACCAACACCGCAACAGTTACCAGCAGAAGGGAACAGAGGATTCCAAGAGCTATCACAATGAGCTGCCAGGGCACAGAGCACTCTTAAATCAAATCAAAACAAGAAAAACATCAACACAAAAAGAACACATCTCAATACTAATTACAATTTTGTGGAATGGAAACAAGCAGAAATTTTTCACAAGTTGACGATACAAATTGAAAATGGGCTCTCTACATAGTAGATTTCTATCTAAAATGCAACCAGTTTACAAATCCTTTGTGTGTGAATTTTCACAACATTTTCAACATATTTCAGCCTTGGTCTTGCATTATGAATCTTCCTGACACAAACTTGGAGCTGGATGAAGGCATGTGCCTCACCTAATTCTACAGGAACTAAAGTACATTCTACAGAAGGTACTGGAGGCATAGATACAAACCAAATATAAGTTACCAAGCTGTAGCATGCAGCCTGCCAGGAAAGATAACTGCGGATAAAGAGGAAGAAAGAGGGATGGATATTCTTTTTTTTTTTTTTTTGGTTTTTTGAGACAGGGTTTCTCTGTGTAGCCCTGGCTGTCCTGGAACTCACTCTGTAGACCAGGCTGGCCTCGAACTCAGAAATCCACCTGCCTCTGCCTCCCAAGTGCTGGGATTACAGGCGTGCGCCACCACGCCCAGCAGGGAGGGATATTCTTGAGAACTATTAGGGAATGACAGATGATCTGGACCTGATCTGGACACATCCCCATGCTTGAAAGGTCCTATAAGTCAACTTCTTCCCTGAAAGTCGATTTTGTTCTATATAATACTGAACATTTTGGTGTATCCGAGGCATTTGGAATCTGAAACTCCTGTCTCTGATTACCACTACATCAAAGAAAACTATCTCAGCTTGGAGCACAGTTGTGACAGTGTGTGCATAGGAAAAAATTAGACTAAAAAGCAATATTTCTGCTTTTTCATTAAGAAACAAATTTATTCTTTGATGTTTTAGGAACTCACACTGGGGTTTATTCATAACAGATCCACTAACCTGGCATCCCCTTTTCCTTTAGCTGCAATTTTATTTCCAGTAAAAGACTTCCTCTTTGGAGGGACAATTTTCTATGCCTTGTCACATTAGATGTTGTGGTATTTATGACAATTAAAACACTTTCTTTGAGAATGAAAGTATTGTTTCAATGTACAAGGTTCATTGTCTTAGGATTTTGTTTCTCTAGAACTTTTGGTGTTTTATCAGAATCTAGTTTGCCTGTTAATTTTAAAGTTTTCATAATTCTTCTTGACTAAACGATAAAAAAACCTGCTAATGGTTTCTCACTTCTTTATTCTCAAGTTTTTTTTCCAATAGACTCCCATTATTCTACTCCACCCATCTGGTTTCCTTTGTAACTGGCTTACAACTAAAAAAGTAGAAGTAGGGGTATAATTTTTCTTTTTTTAATTTTAAAAATTGATTACTTTGTTTTTAAAATTAATTTGAATAATTATGTATGTGATTATCCTCCAGCTAATATTCTTTTCCCCCCACCCTCCCGTTGTACACAACCAAGCCCAGATGAAATGGAACATTATAGTTTTGCAAAGAAGCTAATGGTATCTTTCTAATTTTCAATGGTCAAATATATTTTAAAAACATGTGATTTTAGACACTTAAAACACTTACCTCTGTGGCTAGCTTCTCTGGGCCCTTGAGTCTCCTCAGATCTCTCTTGGTTCTGCATCCCTGAAGACTTATGAAATCTCACAGTTGAATAAGTGACTTCCTGCTCACACATCTTGGGAGTATGTGAAGTATGTTCTCTGTTAAAATATGTCTTTGATTGATTTCTAAAGAAATAAAATATCTACCTTCAGGAAGGTATCTGTATGTGATTATACAGAGGGCTGGGAACGGGTGGAGTCTGAATCACTTAATGATTCAAACATACTGATATGGAGTGACCCCAATTTCCACTAAAGGGGAGAACACTGTGCAGATTTCAATTAAAGTCCTTTATATTTTTAGTGGTCAGAGCAATTAATTTTCAGAAATATGAAAAGACATAAAAATTTACTAATAAGTCATCAAGATATTGACACAGCCTGTTTATATAAAATAATCAGCATGTAAAAAAGTTTAGGTAAAATTGGAACCTCTGAAGATCATTGAAAAATTGCAATCTATTAAAATAACAAAGAGTCAAGAATTTAGGAATAAATAAAAGTGTTGCTTTAAAATTATTAACACATTTTGATTTATATATGACTATTAAATATTCTTTCAGTCTTTTTATTTATTCATGACTCTGAGTTTTCCAGACACTAACTTCAAAAGAATATTTGAAGGTTAACACTGCAGATGATAAATAACTTTCAGGTTGAAACCCAAATCAGCTGAGATATCCAATCCCTCCACTCAGCCATAATCTACACCATCCAATTTGTGGTTGGACCTAGAAAATGGATTTAATTGGAAAAGTTCCTACTGGGTGGACTGGTCCAGACCCAGAAAGGCAATACTGAATATTCCTTCTCATCTGAGAGTCTTGGCTCAAAGTCTTCAGAAATGATATGTAAACTTCCGTAACTTCAGCAATCAGGAAAGTAGAAAGGACACATTACTGGGTGGAGTGTGGGAAGATCATAGTGAGGAATAGAGATACAGTATGAAGTTTCAAACTGAAATCATTCCATGTACATAATCACATCATGTATAATATACTCATACATGATATTGCAAGAGGATGGTATATGAAAATATATTTTGTCAGTATGCAGCATACATGAGTTAATGCCAATGAAGAATACAATCTAATAATAGGTATCAATGTATCAGTAAATAGTGTGTATTTATAACTGTCCTTACCCTTACACTAATATCTGAGAGGGGAACCAGCAAATAATAAGGAAAAAAGCTGGGCATGTTACATCATTCTTCTATAGTTTTTTTTCAATTAATGAAGTTTTCTGTAGAGACTTACTTTTTGAATTGTTTTTTGGCCAAAAAAAATCCTTTCAATACATAATTATTTTTCAAAATTATTATTTTTTAATTATTGCTCATGGTGTAGCCCTGGACCAGCTGAGATGCATGTGTCCAGAAGATAACATTACAAGGTTGGGTGTCAGAGAAATTACCCATTTTATCTCGCTCCTATTGTGTCATCTTTAAGATATATAATATATAAAGATTTGATGAAGTTAAAAACTAATGGACGCCATAGTTTCCTCTACCTTAGTTTTCTAACATACAAGTCACAGCATACTCACAAAGAAAATAACCAGTGCAGAATAAGTTTTCATATGCTGCCAGAGTTATCCAGATCTAACACAATCAACAGGTCTTCCCCTTCAGTCCCGCTCTCATGTCACACCATTCGAAATTCTCTAGAATATATTTGATCATTTTATAGAAAATAAATAAGAACAGCTATTGTTACCTGTGTCTCTACCCTGAATAGATTCTGGTGAAGGTAACTGATCCCCCAGTCATGGGTGACAGCTTCGCTTTCCTGGACTGTATACTGTAGCAGGTTCCAAGAAAAAGTCAGAACTAAATTTTCTCAGAGTGATACTCAACCTCATGATTTTCTGCCCCTCCTCTTGACCAAAGCAAAAAGAGGAAATTGCTTATGAAACCTGACTATGAGAGCAAAGGCGAGAAGCAACATGTTTTGCCAGATGCTGCAAAAGAAATGTCTTAATTGACACTGGAAGACAGAGAAGATGAGCACTCCTGCAGAAATAAAAACCAGAGTCCTTAGCAAAACAACTAGAAAAATGAGGGACTGAAGTTTCTCAGCTCCAGTTTTGTAATAAGCTGTTGGAAATTTTCTCTTATGTTACAATTTTTTTAAGTTACTCCTTGAATTTGAATTATGCTAATCGCAGGTAAGTATGTATTAGGAATGCCTTAAAGCACTCACACTTCCACTAGTAAAATCTTCCTTTATCTTCTTCTAGATATTTTTAACATTATTTTTCTGTTATTGATTATTTTATGTACTTACATTTCACATGTTATGCCCCTTCCTCATTTCTTCTCCCCAAAGACCCTATCGCATTCCCTCTGACTCTGCTTCTATGAAGGAGCACACACACACACACACACACACACACACACACACACACACACACACGCCTCATTGCCCAACATTCCCCTCCATTGGAACATCCAGTCTCCATAGGACCAAGGACCTCTTCTCACATTAATGCCAGATAAGGCAGTCCTCTGCTACATAAGCAGTTGGAGTCATAGGTCCCTCCCTATTTGGTTGGTGGTTTAGTCCCTAGGAGTTTTTGGGGATATGGTTGGTTGATATCTTTGCTCTTCCTATGAGGTTACAAATCCCTCCAGTTCCTTCAGGCCTTCCCCTAACTCCCCCATCGGGATCCTCATACTCAGTATAGTGGTTGGCTGCTAACAGCAGCATCTGTTTTGGTCAGGCTCTGGCAGGGCCTCTCAGGAGACAGTCATACCAGGCTCCTGTCAGCAAGCACTTCTTGGCATCAGCAATAGTGTCTGGATTTGGTGGCTGCATCTGAGATGGATCCCTGCCTAGATGAGGCAGTCTTTGGATTGCCTTTCCTTCAGTCTCTGCTTCAATCTTCATCCCTGCATTTTCTTTTGACAGGAGCAATTCTATGATAAAAAATTTTGAGTTGGGTAGGTGACCACATCCCTCAACTGGAGATGTGGGGCAACTGGGGGCAGTACCTAACAGCTGAATATGGTTTCTACACGTTCTCTCTCCCCTTTGTAGAGTATTTCAGCTAATGTCAATCCCATTTTGTCCTGGTGTCATTCTATATGGAGTGGTTTACTTCTGATATTTTCATGGTACTGGGATAGTGAATCTAAGGCAATGAGCATGCTCAAAAAATCTCTTTCACTGAGTTAAGCACCAGGGTTTTGTTTTGTTCTGGTGTTTTCTTTTGATTGGCATGTAGTTGTTGTGGTTGTCATTGTTGTTGTGTGAAATACTTGTTGTATCTTACTATGTGGCATAGGCTGACGAAATACTCACACTCTGCTGTCCTCATTCTTTTCTTTCTTGGAATTATAGCTGTACACCACTAAACCAATATACTTCATTTTTTGATAGCAACTTTTCTAGTAAATAATAAGCATTTCTTCATTTTATATAACTATACCTCAAGATATCTAACATCATATTATTTATTGATCACATATACAGCATAAATTAATTAGATGATCCTCCACTGCTGAACATTCTAGTTGTTTTATAGTATTTTGTTGTTGTTCATTTAAAATATACATGGGATATACTTTAGAACATACGAAGAAAGACATTTTATGCATGAAGTTATGAGATTCTGAGAGATATACATTTAAAGAACTCTGTTATATATTATTAGATGACAACTAGTTAACTTACAGTCTATCAGTAGGCATGAAAATATTCACAATTGAATTTTTAAAGAAGAGTTGGGGTGAAATTTTTATAAATTTTGACCAAGGATTTGTGATAAGAATTCATTGAAAGACTATTTCAGCAAACAGAAAAGTTGGGACATTGTAATTGTGTGGATCTGGGAGTAATTATTTTACCAAAGGCTAGCTCTAGTCTTCTAAATAACCTGTGTTAGTTCTAGTGCAACTCTCCAATCTTTGCTTAGCATGTAAATCTGAGGAAAGCACCCATTCTTTAAGCCGGTGTTTTCATGTGGACATCAAGAATGTGTTATCTACTTCCTAGGTTTTAAGAAACTAATTAGGAATATAGACAAAATCTCATAGTTTACAAGAGAAATTTTTTTTAGTTATTTTTTTTTATTTTCTATATTCTATGTTTACATTCCAAAGGTTTTCCCCTTTCCCAATTACCCCCTACCATATGGCCCATAATTCTTCTCTCCCCCCCTGTTATTACCCCCCCCCACACACACACACGATTTCTCTGTTCTGGGTCTATAATACTGGATCCAATCTTTACAGGCCCAGGGTCCTCTCCATTCTTCTTCTTGGAAGTCATTTGACTTGCTAATTGTGTCTTGAGTATTTAGGGCTTCTGGGCTCATTAATATCCACTTATGAGTGATTGCATTTCATGTGTATTCACACAAGAGAAATTTTTTATCTTTTAGCCTTCCAAAGATTCTCTAAGACAAATAACGGGTTAGATTTCCTACCTGACCATTTCAAAGAGTGCAGGTCTTTGGAAGACCCAGATAGGAAGGATGCATGAGAAACTGACACATCTAAAGCCCTGAGCCATTGCTGCTCTAGAAATGCACATTCTTCCCTCATCTGAGAGATTTATGTCATACTGCCCATGGAAATATTAAGGTGCTGAAACCTTTTAGAATCCTTATATCTGCTTAGAGGGTGTCATCCTTATCACAGAGGCTAGGCACATACATATGGCACACTTCCTTGTGTTTTCGGCATATAAGTTGCCTCCTCTAACATCATGCATGAACATGACCAAGAACTCCAGAGCAGTTTGTTCATGACTGTGGCTATAACATTAGCAAGAACTGATAGGACTATCAGTTGACTGATGAAGGCAAAATGTAGTTGATTGATACTGAACACAGAGTGGGTATTTTTTGTTTGTTATTTGTTTGGACAGAGATAGGGGAATGGTCATAACTGTACAGCCAAATAGCAGAGGCTTTCTCTAAGCTCTGTACAACTGAGCTCTGAATTTATAGAAAAGTGTAAACTATTAAGGAGCAAAATTAGCATTGAAAGATATAGTGACTTCAGATGGAATGGAATTGATTGACACTCCAATTTTGTTTCTTTGACCAAAGTGCAGCATGAAACAGGAAGCACTGAACTCACATGAACAGGTAGTAAAACAGAAGTGAAAACATGAAGACATTATTGTTTTCTTCAGTTATTTCTTTTAAATTCATTTTTGTGAAAAAAGTAAACAACAACAAAAACATTCATAAGTATACACACACACACACACACACACACACACACACACATAGTGAGAAAGTGAGAGATAAATACTGTGGAACTACTCCAAGGGTTGAAATACCAGCCAGGAGATCCAAGCAAAAAAATGGGTTTCTATTCTGCTCTGTGATTCAGCTGTTGTTATCCTATAGCATGTGCAGAACTAAGAAATCCTTATATATGTTGTATTAGGGTCACTAGTTTGAATAGAAATGGCTCTCATAGGCCTCTTTGGATTCCATATCCCTATATAGTGAGTCACAGCTAAGGGGTGCCCAGGATTCTTGGATTTCTCCCTTATCCCATTCTCTGTTTCATTCTGGACACTGAACCAAACAAACTTAGGAAGGAAGGGATCATTTTATCTTGCATCTCACTCCTGAGTGTTAAATGAATATGGAATAAGAATTTAGGTGAAGGCTCAAAGCAGAAACCACAGAGGAACTCTTTTGCTGATTTGATACATGGCTCAGGTTTTGCTATTTCTCATTCCATTCTTTTCTTTCCTTTCTTCCCAATAATTAATTTATTTATTTACCACTCCCTCTTCTCCTCCCACTTCCATCCTCCCATGACCCTTCCCCCATTAACCGTTCTGCATTTCCACAAAGAAGGGGAAATCCTCCAGGGGTAAGAACAAAATAATCACAGGAGTGAGGGACCTGGGAGTGAGAGAGGAGGGAAGAGGAAAAGAGGGGGCTGGATCCGGTGTGGGAGGAGACTGGGGAGATGTATAGAAGGTCAGGGAATTGAAATGATGCATACAGCAGTGGGATATGGGGAACTGAGAGTAGCCCCCAGAAAGCCCCAGATGCCAGGAAAGTATGATGCTCCAAGGACACAACAAAGGGGAGAAAGAAACTATATAGACCATATGGAGGCCTGATTGAGGGATGGGACCAGCCTTTGCATGCTCTTTGGTTGATGGTTCAGGCTCTGTGAGGCCCCATATTTCTTGAACAGTTGTCTCTGTAGGTCTTCCTGTGCTATCCTTTACCTCTCAGACTCCCTCAATACTATTCCCCACTCTTCCACAAGATTCCCTGAGCCTTGTCTAATATTTGACTTTGGGGCCTCTACATCTGTTTCTATCAGCTGCTGGATGAGGTCTCTCAGAAGATAGATATACTAGGCCACAGTCTGAACGCACATGAGAATATCATTAATTGTATCAGGGTTTGGTTCTTTCCCAAGGAATGGGTATCAAGTTGGGGCAGTCATTGGTTGGCCATTCCTACCATTTCTGCTTCATCTTAATTCAAGTGCTTCTTGTAGGCTGGACAAAATTTGAGACAAAGGTATTATAGGTAAGTTGGTGTCCATTTCTCTCCACTGGAAGTCCCAAGAGGTGGCCACTTTAGTCTCCATATCATCAGCTGCCAGGATTCTCAACAAGGGTGAACCCCATAAACACTAGGATCTTCCCCCATGCCAGGTCTTAGCTCTTCCCAGAGATGTCTTCCTATTGATTTCCTTTCTCTCTCTTATCCCTTAACTGTCCACGCTGGATCCTACTCCCCATTCCCCTCTTCACCCACTCTTCTACCTACGTCACTCCATTCATCCACCTATGATGTATATTTTATTAACCTTCTGAGTGAGATATAAGCATATTGACTTTAGTCTTCCTAGTGACTTAGTTTCCTTGAATCTATGAATTGTAGCATAGTTACCCTGTAGTTTATGGCTAATTTCCACTTATAAGTGAATTCATACCATTGTGTCTTTCTGGATCAGGGTTATATCACTTGTGATGATATTTTATAGTTCCATCCATTTCCCTGTAAATTTTGTAATGTTTTTGTTTTTATTGGCTGAATAAAAGTCCTTTGTTTAGACATACCACATATTCTTTATCCATTTTTCAGTTGAGGGGCATCTAAGTTGTTTCATTTATTTTGCTATTATTAATAAAGCCACTATGAAAATAGTGGAGCAGGTTTCCTTGTGAGTTGGTAGAACATCTTTTAGGTAACACTACCTGTTTTTATTTGATTTTCTGACCTACTATACTTCTCTAATGTCCTTTTCAATACCTAATCCTCCTCCCTCTTTTTTCCCTTCACCTCCTTTCTCCCTACCAGCTACCTCTGTCCCTCTACTTCCTGTGATTATTTTGTTCCTCCTTCTATGTAGAATTAAGCGTCTACCCTTTGGTCTTCCTTCTTCAGCTCCATACGGTTTGTAGGTTTTATCGTGGGTATTCTGAGCTTTTGGTTAATCTGCACTTGTCAGTGAGTACATACAATGTATGTTCTTTTGTGTTCCAGTTACCTCATTCATGATGATATTTGCTAGTTCCATCCATTTGCTTGAGAATTTCATGAAGTCATTGTTTTTTGATAGCTGAGTCGTACTCTATTGTGTAAATGTACCACGTTTTTTGTATCCATTCCTCTGTTGAAGGACTTCTGGGTTGTTTCCAGTGTCTGGCTCTTATAAATAAGGATGCTCTATATAGTTAGGTTTGTATCCTTGTTATATGTTAGAATATGTTTTGGTTATATGTCCAGTAGTGGTATAGTTGGGTCTTTAGGTAGAAGTATTTCTAATTCTGTGAGGAACTTTCAGATTTATTTCCAAAGTGGTTTTACCAGCTTTGGCAACACATATGTAAAACTGAAATGATATAGAAAAGGGCCTTTGTGCAAGTTAGGTCTATTTTTTTCTTATACTGTCTCACTCCAAAGGTTGGTTTACAAAATATCAAGGTTAAAAAAAAACACAAATATGCCTCTAATCTCAGCATTCAGGAGGCAGAAACAAATGAATCTGAGTTCCTGTCAGTCTGTTCTAGAGAGCCTTCCAGGACAGCTAGGCTAGCATATAAAGAAGATGTCTGAGAACAAATAAACAAAACCAAAGAATCAAAAACAACCCAAACAAACAAAAACACCACACCAGAAAACAAAAAAAACATTCAGGACAATAGGACATTAAAATGACACTATCTCTGAACACATGGGAACCTGAACATGGAAAAAACTAGAGTGGCAATATCCAGTCAGCAGATAGGTACATGGATCTTCAATTCAAACACATTACTGTATCAGTACTAACTGTCCTGAGTTTGACCACTTGGTTACAGTTGTATAATATAAAGTGTTGTCCCTGGAAAATATTGAGGGACTTGTGTGCTTTAATTTTCTTTGGTTTCTTTGGTTCTATGACATAGGCTCCTGCTATATTCATTTTTCAGCAATCATGTCTTAGCTTTCCAATTTTCCGTATCACAGTGTAAGCCACTGCATTTAGCAAACTTCAAGTATTACCACACCTTTTCTATAAGGCCCCAATTTTACATATATGGATTAAACTGAGAAGATTGGACAACTAATGCCTTGGGTAAAAGGTATTCCGCATTATGGACAAAGGAAATGTTTATAACTAGGAGAAAAACTTCTATGTGAAACAAAAATCAAAATGAAACAAAATGATAATAAATGAACCATTTAATAAATGAGAAATCAAAACCTACAATTCATTTCATCTCTTAATTGGGTTTTCAATTAAGACAATTTAACTTATCAATAATGAAATCTCAGGCTGTTTATAAGAGTTTATTATTTATAAAGAGTTTATTATTTAGTTATATCGTAGTTTAAGAAAGCAGAAAGATCAGAATTCTGAAAGATTTGAAGCAAAGAATGTCCATGCACCAGAGGAGATGTGTCCTGTCTCCAACAGGAAGGAAAATGGTCTCTGCTCTGTTAAGTCAGATTCCAGATTCATGTCTGTTTGTACAGCAGACTAAGTTCTGTAATCAAAATACTTGTTTGTTAGAGGTCACAAATTATTACAGGAAACAAGTAAGGATCAACATGATTCATTTTTACCTTTTACTCTTGTTGGAGAATTAACCTGGAAATTTATCCAGTCTCTTTCCACAAATGCAGGGGTAGTAATTTCCACAGTTAGTATTATCTAGTCTTGCTTTAGATAAAAATACACATCCTCAAGGCGTAAAATTGACTTTCCTTTTGTTCAAGTCATTGAAGAACAAAAACAAAAGTGGGCAACTGTTTAATTTTAAACATTCACTAAAATAGGTAATGATTTTAAAAATTCTATTGGCCAAAGTATACAGAATATAGAAGTGTTTATCTAAAGTTCATCACCAAACTATTTTCTTTTCTCTCAGTTCATTATAAAGAAATGGTCTCTTGAACACACCAAAACTACATATCATTTCACACTCAAATTTTTTGATCAGCAGGTAATTCTGATTTTTGATATTTCCAAAGAATTATTTTACCTAAACTTGATGTCACATTTATATCTTGTCAATAAAAATGCTAGAACATAGTAAAATACATGTGTGTTTGTATTTTAAGGAGAAAGGAGAGATTTGAAATGCAGTTACAGATGAATGCTTGCAACTTATATTTTTGACTGTTTCCCATTCTCCCTGCCTACCTCATAGCTAAAGAGTCTTCACAGAAACGTAATAATCTACTGAATTCCTGTATGCAACAGAATGTACCAGAGACCTGGGAGGCAAGAGACTTTTAGAAATCAAAAGGAGGGACCTAGACAAAATGCCCTACACTGGAGAGAGGGAACTTGTAGTGCCCACCTCCAGCAGAAATTCAGGGCATCAATGAGGGAGGGATTGCCATTCTGCAATCAAAACTATGGCCCATAATTGTTCCTGTTTAAAAGAACATTAGGGATGGAAATGGAGATGATCCTGAAGTAAAGAAGGTCCAGAAACAGGTCCAAAGTGGGATCTAGCTCAAGGGGAGGCCCCAAGACCTGACACTGTCACTGAGGCTATGGAACACTCACAAAAAGAGACCTATCATTACTTCACTCTGGAAGACCCAACAAGCAGTGGAAAGAGTCAGATGCAGATATTTGCACCCAACCAATGGACAGAAGCTGCTGACCCCTGTGCTTGAATTAGGGAAAAGCTTGAAGAAGCTGAAGAGGAGGGAGACTCTGTATTAGAACCAGCAGTTTCAATTAACCTCGACCCATGAGATCTCTCAAACATTGGACCTCCAAACAGGCAGCATATGCCAGTTGATATGAGACCCCCAACATACATACAGTAGAGGACTGCCAGGTCAGGGTTCAGTCAGAGAGAAGATGCACTTAACCCTCAAGAGACTAGAGGCCCTAGGGAGTTTAGAGGTCTAGTAATAGGGTGCAATCTCATGGAGACAGGGGACAGGAAAGAGGTATGGAAAGTGGAACAGTCAGAGTGTGGACTTGAGGAGAGTAAAATCTGGAGTGTAAAATAAATAAATAAATAAATAAATAAATAAGCAATAAATAAATAAATGATAAAAATAAAGAAAATGAAACACTGATCTAAGAAAACAGCTTAAGTTAGCATAAACATCATAGTAACAAAAATAACAGTGAAAAACAGAGCAAATCCCAAATCTGTACATAGTATATGACACTCTGTACTAGGCCAACCTCATTTAGAGTCCAAGAAAGCACATATCTGCTTACTTATGGCCAAGTTCAAGATACCGAAAAGAAATTTGGAGGATAGCGAAATTGCTCTGTTTTAGTTTGATAGTTTCTATTGCAGTGATGAAACACCATGACCAAAGCAACTTGGGAAAGAAAAGTATTTATTTTGCTTAAACTTCCACATTATTGTCAATCATCAGAGAAATTCAGGGCAAGAACCAAACTGGGCATGAGCTTGAAGCCACATCTGATGAAGAGAGCAGTGTATTGGCCTTGCTCTCCAAAATTTGCTCATCCTACTTTCTTAATATAACCAACACCACTATCCCAGGTGTGATACCCACAATAAGCCAGGTTGTCCTATGTCAGTCACTAAATAAGAAATGTTCTACAGCCAAATATTATTGATGTACTTTCTCAATTGAGATTCCATCCTTTCATATGACTTCTGTCAAGTTCTCATAAAACAAGTTTGCAGAATGGTGCTTGAAAAGATATACATATTTATTCAAAGTAATATTTCTCATGACTTCCAGTGGGTGCATTTACATGCAGACTCCAATGTCAAGACATGAACTTTTTAAATTTACTTGTCAAACAATAAGCCACACTGTTCCAGAACTAAAGGACATTACAAGTGAATGCACAGCATGATCCTGACTATGAAGAAAAATTGAGAGTGATATGATCCAGAAAACTGACAATTATGAATATGGGTTATGGATTAAAACATATTACTAGATCCATACCAAATTTTTGAGGTTTAGTATAAACTTATAAAAGAAAGTGGTTTGCCCTGAAAAATATTTCTGTTCTGGACAGCTTAGTATTATTATCATCATCATTATTAGGCTTCATAAGATAGAATCATACTCAGTTGCACACAGTGATATCAAACATGTTGTGAATCCTAGGCTGGCTGTACCAAACTCATGTAAAACTCAAATTGTAAGAGGTTGATAGTGAATGAGGACATGTGTAGGTTATGGAAGTTTATATGGGTTTCTGGAATTACACAGGCAACAATTTGCCAATTATAAATATGTATGCTATAGCAAGTAAATGCATTCTAAATGTATATATTCTCCTATGTGTAAAATGTAACAAACACTAACCAACCAACTAACAAATAGAAACACAACTACATCCTAGTTCTTAATTGTGCTGTCACTGGGATTTGAAATGGATGATACCAGTGATGACAAAGTGTGTGATATTTATCAGGATTATGTATTTGCTTCTCTGTCATTTGGGAAATAGAGTGATACCTCAGAGCTTGGAGCAAAGACACCCATTCTACAGACAAAGCTGCTCTGTGTACCAGGAAGAAAGAGGTCTTCTGCTGTGTTAAGACAATTTCAGAAGTGTTCCTTCCCTTGCCTGCTCATCACCATATTTGCACAGTGGCTTGAGACCTGTGGTTAAAACATTTTGTGACTAGGTAGTCACAAATCAACACCGGAAATCAACAAAGATGGCAAAACATTAACCTTTTCTTCACTTGTCACATTGAATCAAAGAATTTATCTACTCTCTTTACACAGACACAAGAGTGGGCTTTCCCAGTTATTATCTATATCTGTGAAACTGAAAAATACACTTCTTCTTTTTTATATAGTGACTCTATTACTCATAAATCAGTACAAATAACAAAAAGAGCAGTTATTTCAGTTTGAAGTTAATATTTATTTAGGCTAAGGTTTTAAAACGAGGTTATTCAAACAAAATGTACAGAATATGGACTTAACAATAAGTATATCAATAAAACTGTTTTCTCTAAACTCATAAAAAAAAGGTCTTGGGCCAGTAACATGGCCCATCATACCTAACAACTCGAGTTCAGACTTTAGAACTCACAATGAAGGAGAGAAATATCTCCCTAATTGCCCTCTGACTACACTTGTGCTGTGAGATACACATGCACATGTTTGTACATAACAGAAAATAAATGAAATAAAAATGAAAAATGAAAATGGTTTTTGATCAAAACTCATATCCTCATATAGTCTGCACTATTAATTTTTCATCAGCAAGTTAACTTAGTTTTCTATATTCTGAAGAATAATTTTATATTAAAGTCAATTTCTTCTGATACTCTTTGCAAAACACAGATGAAAAGAAGAAATACATTACATGGCACACAGTACAAGGTTATATATACTTCTTTTTTAAGAGCAAAAGTGGTTTGGAATACAGTCCCAGAAGATGGAGTGTGACTGCTCTTGTGGTTGTTGGCCTCTTTCCTCCCTGCCCCTCAGAACTCATGGGACTTTGTTGAAACATGGTGATCAACTGACTTCCCTGCATGCAACACAACTGCAATCTCTGCAGGATGGTGTATTAAGTGTCATGACTATATTCTTTGAAAACATATGTTAAAGTGTTGTCTAAAAAGTATAACACAGGGAAAGCTGAGGTGGGCCTATAACCTCAAATTCGGATGCTGAATTAGTAGGATTATAATCAGTTCAGACTAGGCTATAGAGCAAGGTCCTAATTAAATATTAACTAATAATCAACACCTCACTCAATACACTTATGAACAGTCAGTAAGCAGGTTTCTATATAGGCTTAGGCTTCAACAGAGATGACACTTGAAAGGGTCAGCAGTGTCTGGCAGTCAGTCTTTCTCATAATAGGGCAAGAAGAAATGTAAATCTATGTAAACTGCTCATTTAAATACTGTATAATGAATCAAATAAGATCAGAATGACAGCATTTTCAACAAATTGTTCTGGTGCAATTGGGAAACAACATGAAGAAGAATACAAACCAATCCATTCTTATCTCCTTGTAAAAAGTTCAAGTCCAAGTGGATCAAGGATATCCACTTAAAAACCAAATGCACTGAATCTAATAGAAGAGAAAGTGGGGGAAAGTCTTGAACACATGGGCATAGGGGAAAGTTCCTGAACAGTACCAATGGCTTATGCTCTGAGATCAAGAATCAACAAATGGGACCTCATAAAATTACAAAACTTCTGTAAGGCAAAGGACATTGTCATTAGGAAAAAACAGCAACCAACAGATTGGGGAAATATCTTTTCCTATCCTACATCCAATACAGGGCTAATATCCAATATATACAAAGAACTCAAGAAGTTATACTCCAGAGAAACAAACCCTATTAGAAATGGGGTACAGAGCTAAGCATAGAATTCTCAACTGAGGAATACCAAATGGCTGAGAAACAACTAAAGAAATGACCAATATCCTTAGTCATCCGGGAAATGCAAATCAAAACAACCCTGAGATTACACCTCAAACCAGTCAGAATGGCTAAGATCAAAAACTCAGGAGACAGCAGATCCTATCAAGGATGTGGAGACAGTAGAACACTCCTATATTGCTGGTGGGTTTGCAAGCTGGTACAACTACTCTGGAAATCAGTCTGTCAGTTCCTCAGAAAATTGTACATAGTACTATCTGAGAACCCAGCTACACCACTACTGGACATATACCCATAATATGATCCAACATGTAATAAAGACACATGCTCCACTATGTTCATAGCAGCCATATTTATAATATAATAGAAGCTGGAAACAATCCAGATGTCCCTCAATAGAGAAATTGATATAGAAAATGTGGTACATTTACACAATGAGATACTACTTAGCTATTAAAAACAACTATTTCATAAAATTCACAGACAAATGGATGGAACTAGAAAATATCCTGAGTGAGGTAACTCAGTCACAATAGAACACACATGGTATGTACTCACTGACAAGTGGATATTAGCCCAAAAGCTCAGAATAACCAAGATACAATTCACAGACCCTATGAAGTACAAGAAGAAGGAGGAACGAAGTGTGGATGCTTCAGTGCTTCTTAGAAGCAAGAGCAAAATACTTACAGGAGGAAATATGGAGACAAAGTGTGGAACAGAAACTGAAGGAAAGGCCATCCAGAGACTGCCCCATCTGGTGATACTCCCCATATATAGTCACTAAACCTGTATGCATAAAAGTGCTTGCTAACAGGAACCTGATGTAGCTGTCTCCTGAGAAGCTCTGACAGAGACTGACAAACACAAAGGGGGATGATTGCAGCCAACCATTGGACTGAACAAGGGGTGCCTGACGGAGGAGTTGGTGAAGGGACTGTAGGATCTGAGGTTATTTGCAGCCCCATGGGGTGAGCAACTGTGTTAACTTGCCAGACCACCCCGAGCTCCAACCAAAGTGACTGAGCCACCAACCAAAGTGTACAGATGGAGAGACCCATGCCTCTGGCCACATATGTGGCAGAGGATGGCCTTGTTGGACATCATGGGGGAGGAACAGCCTTTGGTCCTGTGGGTATTTGATGCCTCAGTGTAGGAGAATGCCAGGTGGAAATGTGGAAGTGGGTACATGGGTGAGCACCCTAATAGAGGAAAGGGAAAGGGGATGGGATAGGCGTTTCTGGAGGAGAAACTTAGAAAGGAAATGACATTTGAAATTAAATTCAAAGCATGTTTTGTAAATACAGTGAATTTGTACCAGGCTAGCATAATGAGAATTTATGTCAAAGAATACCAAATATAGACACCGAACAAGTTCCTTGGAGCTGAAATGGCAAAGGGATAAAACTAACAAATGATCACCTTATTTTAACCTTGGATTTAAACCAGGGAGAAATAGTATTTAGATTTGCTGTAGGAACAAAAAGGGAAGACAAATAAATCTAAGGTGGCCATCAATAACAGACAGGAGAGTGGAGATACATTAGGAATTAGTGGACACATGAGCCAGCCATGAGATTTTATTTGGGTTCAATCAATGAAGGATGTATATCAAACATGGGCAAAGAGGAAAAGGATCTAACAGACACTAACTGCTCACAAATACACATGAAGCACACAGGCTGCATCATGAGATCTTAACTATACTCCCATAATAATATTTACCTAGACCTGCGAACAAGAAACACAAGTGAGATGCATGCTGCTTCCTGAGTTTATTAGAAGATGGCATTGTAACAGATGAGCAAGCTTCTGTGCCTTCCACTGGAGCAAATGCTTGTGGTTGCTGCAGGAACCTTTTCACAACTGATCTCCCTTTCTCACACCTCAGATCTGGCTCTAGTAACAACACTATCATCAGGAAAGAGTTCTGTAGCATAGTCAAGGACCACAAAGATATCTTAACTTGGATACAGGCACCTTCTCTTCCCTCTGATACCTCACTTTAAATGTTACCACTTGTTCATCTCTGACTCTGTATGCTTCTACAGGCTGTAAACAAATTTAACTCTGTGGTGAGTCACAGAGACAAATACTAGAAATCCAAGTGCTTAGGAGAAAGAGTTTGAAGACTAGGGATAGTCTGTGGGAAATGATAATTTGTATAGAAAAAATAATAACAATGCTAATACTCTCTGTGATTAAAACTTGTTAATACATCTTATAAGACTGTCTGTCCTCCGTCCACTTCTGTGATAGCCTGCTTAAGAGTGTACTTCAAGAAAAGAGAGGAAGATACTTCTCAGAACCTAGCTGTCCAGACTAGCAGAGCCACATTTATAATATAATTGACCCAGAACCAGACCAGCTATGTTCCAAGGCACTGAACAAAATATTCCTGAGAAATTTATCACTGTGGGTACCATGCCTCAGTTTCTGTAGCTGCTGAAGAAGAAACTCAGTGAATGACACAAAGTAAATGACATGAAAACACAACAGAAAGAGTGCATAAAACTCACAAAAAGACAGACAATAGGATTAAAAACTAGCACATGTAAAATAAGCATGATGGAAATCTTTCAAGTGATAATAACAACCAGACACCCCTGTCTATAGTCCCGACATCAGAGAGATAGAGACATGAAGATCAGGAGTTCAAGGACAGCTTGGGTAAGATGGATGGATCCCTAACTCAAAATAGCAGCAAAATAATGACAATTAAATTTAGTTTTAAATTATATGAAAAGTAGCTTAACATAAAAATACCTAGAAAAGATAGACACTGTCAAAAGGACAAATCAGCAACCAACAAATTGGGAAAAGATCTTCACCAACCCCACATCCGACAGAGGGCTAATATTCAATGTATACAAAGAACTCAAGAAGTTAGACCCCAGAAAACCAAATAACCCTATCCAAAAATGGGGTACAGAGCTAAACAAAGACTTTTCACCTGAAGAAATTCGGATGGCTGAGAAACACCTTAAAAATGTTCAAAATCATTAGTCATTAGAGAAATGCAAATCAAAACAACCCTGAGATTTTACCTCACCCCAGTCAGAATGGCTAAGATTAAAAACTCAGGAGATATCAGGTGTTGGCGAGGATGTGGAGAAAGAGGAACACTCCTCCACTGCTGGTGGGACTGCAAGCTAGTACAACCACTCTGGAAATCAGTCTGTTAGTTCCTCAGAAAACTGGACATGATACTTCAGGAGGACCCAGCCATACCACTCCTGAGCATATACCCAGAAGATTCCCCAGCATGCAATAAGGATACATGCTCCACTATGTTCATAGCAGCCTTATATATAATAGCCAGAAGCTGGAAAGAACCCAGATGTCCCTCAACAGAGGAATGGATAGAAAAAATGTGGTATATATACACAATGGAGTACCATTCAGCCATTAGAAACAATGAATTCATGAAATTCTTAGAGAAATGAATGGAGCTGAAGAACATCATACTAAGTGAGGTAACCCAGTCTCAAAAGAATACCCATGGTATGCACTCACTGATAAGTGGATATTAGCCTAGACTCTTGGAACACCAAAAACACAATCCACATATCAAATGATATCCGACAATAAGGAAGGAGTGGATACTGGTGCTGGAAAGGATCAAAACATCAGTGTAGGGGAATACCAGAACAGGGAAGTGGAAAGGGGTGGATGGGGGAACAGGGGGAGGGAAAAGGGCATGTGAGACCTTTGGAGGATGGGGAACCAGAAAAAGGGGAATGAAATGTAAATATAGAATATATCCAATAAATAAAAAAAAAGAAAAACCGAATTATGAGGTGATTTCTTAAAATTTGTATTTGTAAAAGAAAATCAACAATCAACAAAAAATGCTAAAAAAGGTATGAAGGCAAAAGAGCTATTCTGAGGATTCAAGGACAAAGTTAGATGAGTACTGGAATGATGACAGAAAATAAAGGATGAGTTAAAGAAAACTAATGATGTGTAGAAGGTCTTAAGGAAACCAACTATAAGTTAGTAAGCTTATAGTTGGCCAACACAAAATATACTCCATGTTTTCTTAATGGTTTGGAGGTTTCTGTTTGGTTTGGTTTGGTCTTTTTTTTTTTGGTGTGTGGTGTGTTTGTGTGTTTTTGTCTTTATTTGTTTGTAGTCAATTTTTTTCTTTTTGGGATTTGTTTCCTTGACTGAGTGATTTTATTTTATCTATTTGGTATTTGTTGTTTTTGTTTTGTGGATAGAAAGAGAAGTAACATGAAGGTGAGTGGGTAGGAAGATGGGAAGGAACAAGGAGTATTTAGTGGGGACAGAAACTGATCAAAATATATTCTATGAAAAACAATTAAAAAATAAAAATTAACAAGCAGCTGATAGAGTAGGGTGCAGATACTTACACCCAACCAATGGACAGAAGTCAGGGACTACTGTGGTTGAATTAGGAAAAGCTAGAAGAAGCTGAGGAGAAGGCATAATCCCTAGGAAGACCAGCAGTTTCAACAAACCTTATTCCCCCGAGCTCTCTCAGACACTGAGCCACTCACCAGGTGATATGAGACCCTCCCCTCACTACACATGTACAGCAGAGGACTGCCTGGTCTGACCTCAGTGAGAGAAGATGTAGCTAACCCTAGAATGATGAGAGAACCCAGGAAGTAGGGAGGCCTGGTGGGATGGGAATAGTAGGAGGTGGGGACATACTCTTGGAGACTGTGGGAAGACATATTGAATGAGGAGCAGTCAGAAGGCAGACCAAGAGTGGGATAAATACTGGACTGTAAAAAATTATTAAATAACAAAGAACTAAATAAATAATGAATAATAAAATTTAATTTTAAAGAAGAGTTACAATTCCAGAAGATATGTGTTTTAAAAATAAAACAAAAGTGCAAGGGATAGGATTCTTCCAGAGGTATTACTTACTGGTCAGAAAGACAGCAAAGGTCTTCCATGTAGCACAGACTATTGCTACTGTCTTTGGTTACCCATCATAACTATAAGGTAAGGCCCTATTGCTGAAGATATTCCACATGTTGACATCAAGACATAGATTAATTAAACTCAAACCTGAGAAGGACATATCTTCTCCTGGGTTGGTTTTCTAAAGGTTAGTAGGTACTTTTCAGGCTTCAGGAGAGAAAATTTATGAATAATCCTGTCCTGCACTGGACACTACATCCTGCAATGCTGACCTGCTGCAGATGTGCCCAGTATTACCATTGTTATAGGATAAAAAGACACTTTCTTATTGGACCTGTGGCCATTACCACAAGGGAAAACATGTTTGATGTTGTAATCCAAATCAAAAGACCAATTGGGGGAGGTCACAGGCCCTAGGTTGGAGTTTGCTACAATCACTCTCCTAAGTGGTCAGGGGTTACATTGCATTCTCAACATTTATAGTTATGGCCAAAACCTGGGCTTCTCTCAACCCCCATCAAAGAAGCTTCTTTAACAGTGTGTAGAAGTCAGTGCAGAGAGGCAGAAATTGGTCAAAATGCTTAAGAGAAGCATTTTGTGCTCAGCCCTAAAAGAGATATCTACATCAACTTTCCCCCTCCATACCACCAACAAAACTCAGGGAACAGCGTGGAAGAGGACATAGAAAAAATGTAAGAGTCAGAGAAGAGAAAAAGCTCTGTTACATGCAGATTGTGGACAAGATGATTTCTGCAAAGATGGGCACAACCTTTTACATCTTAAGTAATCACTTTTCTTAGGAGACAGCAGCTGGAAAGATGAAATTTCAGCATTTCTTCTTTGATAGTGTGGTCATTGGTGGGTTTCTTTGCTCCAGTGCTCCTATAACCATACACCTTAATTATAAAGATGTGAGTTAGCATGGCACACGTTAGAACTGATTCAGAGGTAGCCTCTAGAACAGACTGAGAATGGCATGATCATATTTTATTTTACATATGTGGGATACTCAACAAAAATAGATATTATTAATAAGGATAATCTGTTAAGAGTTTTCTACCAGATCATAAAGCTTGGAGTCTACACAATGCAACACCTGGAAATGGATGGTAGGGATACATATGTGTGTATATATGAACATGCTCTTATATTTTTAAGTAATTAAATAATTTTGTAAGCTAACAACAATACAAAATGTCATATGAATGTCTGAGAGACACACTGTAGCTGTCATGATCACTCAATCACTTCACACTATCTCAAGTTGTTTACTTTCTAGTGGCCTTTGCAACTTAGAAGACACAGTCCTGAGATATATGCAGTATTAAGCCACTTTTGGTCATCTAGACAATACATCTCTCCTCTGTAACACTTGTTCAGACTCTGCCTTATGCAACTTGTCCTTACCCATGAGCTCCATAGAAAATGAGGAGAGCCCTGCGAAATGAGAGCAAAGCCTTTGCACACAATCCTCCCAATTCCCACACCAGTGTTAGAGTCGAAGGGTTCTGAAAACTCACAGTTTAGATGGGCCACTGTCAATCCATGCCCAATCCCTTTCCCTATTATCATATGACAATCCAATCCAGTAATTGTTTGAAGGAACATGGAGCTGAAGGAACTTCTGTAAAACAAAGAACAAACCTAATGATAAAATTTCTGCCTGAATAGAGAACAAGAGGAAAAGTTCCCAGCATTCCTGTGTCATTCTCTGTTGTCCTGTCCTCACACTGCTCAGTCCCACTATGTTTATTTTCTCCCCCCCTCCTGTGGAAGGATAATTGGTGTTTATTTCTGTGTTCACTTTCAAAAGTGGCTTCTTACTAGTAGCACATTTAAATCAAAACTATGTCAGTTCAGTAAGTTATTTAAAATAAAACCTTCTGGTGTCCTGAGCTTCATGATATGATTTGTGACTGTGTTTTTTAGGCCATGTCTCACTATGTAACAAATGCTGTCCTTGAACTCACAATCTTCCTGCTCAATGCCCACAAAAATTTGTAGATCATTAAAGAACTCCTAATGCTCTATGAAATTATTCGAAGATGAATTCTGGAATACTTCATAAGCATATAGAAAGTGTTCATATGGGAAATAATGCCGTGTCTTCAAATATAACTCATAAAGATGAAAATTGCTCAGTAAAATCCTGTGCATTAAGGTCCATCTCCAAAGAGGATCCAGAAGTGACAGAACTGAGGAGTAGATGGGGAGACATTTGCTAGTATTTAGTGTATTTTACATATGACAAATGAGTGTCATATTTTCTAATTGAGTAATTATATTTTAAAATATGAATGGGTTTAAATTTAATTATGTTAGTGGTGGTAGTGTGTGTGTGTGTGTGTGTGTGTGTGTGTGCGCGCGCGCGCACGTGTGCACGCGCGTATGTGTTTTTGTGTGCTTTCTTCATTTTTGCTGGTATGGATTTACTTATCTCCTGTATTTTACTGGATGTAGTTTCTCTCTTATATTGGATTTTTCCTTCTAGTATTTTCTCTAGAGCTGGATTTGTGGATAGATATTGTTAGAATTTGAGTTTGTTTTGAAATATCGTCTTTTGTACATCTATGATGACTGAAAATTTTACTGGGTATAGTAGTCAACATTGTCATTTATGGTATGTCAAAGGTTGCAAGATATGGGCCCAGGCCCCTTTAACTTTTGGAGTCTCTATTGAGAAGTTGGGTACAATTCTATTAGTTATGCTTTGTACATACTTGCTGTTTTCCTTTGCTGCTTTGAACATTCTTTCTTTGCTCTGTACATTTTGTATTTTGATTATTATATGGTGTGAGTATTTTCTTTTCTGGCCCAGTCTAATTAGTGTTCTAAAAGCTTCTTATATATTTATTGGCACATCTTTCTTTAGTTTGGGAATGTTTTCTTCTATGATTTTGTTGAAAATATTTGTGGGCTTGTAGCTGAGAGTCTTTGATTTCTTCTATTTCTATTATTCTTAGGTTAGATCTTTTCAAGGTATTACCAGTTTTCTGGGTGTTTTGTGTCATGAATTTTTTATATTTACTATTTTCTGTGACTGATAAATCATTTTCTTTTATTGTATTTTCTATGTCTCAGCTAAACATAGAATTCTCAACAGAGGAGTCTCAAACAGAGGAGAAGCACATAAATAAATGCTCAAAGTCCTTAGCCATCCAGGAAATGCAAATCAGAATAACTCTGAGATGCTATATTACACCAATCAGAATGACTAATATTAAGAAAAAAAACCTCAAGTGATAGCTCAAGCTGGCAAGGATGTAGAGCAAGGGGAACACTCCTCCACTTCTAATGGGAGTGAAAAATTGTACAACCACTTTGAAGTGTGTTTGGTGGTTTCTGATAAAACTAGCAATAAGTCTACCTCAAGACCCAGCTTATTCTGGGAATATACCCAAATTAAACAGGAAATGTCAGAATCTTGGAAACGTTGTTATCTTTTAAATATTCATTTGTAAAGATGGATATATCTTTACACAACCTAAGAATACTGTGCAGCAATGATTATGGATAGTTTCTGTGAAAATCACCTTGGGGCTAACTGGCCAAACAATGTAATTCCACATTTCTCATATCATTCCATCTTGCAGACAGGCCCAGGACTCAGCTACTTTTGCAGACAGGCCCAGAGCTCAGCTAATTTCCCTGTTTCTATAGGAACAAATCTCCACTTAACAGTTTTGTTCACATTACAGGAAAACTATATACAAATGTTAAAAAAAAACCTGGATTAAGTATCCCATTATTCAGGGCTAGAGACGGAGTCTAAAAGAATAAAGGAGCAAGTAAGTGTCTACAGTACCAGTTCAACCTCATCATCTATCTTCAGAAGGGATAAACTGGAATTCTGGCAGGTCTGTTTGCATCCACCCCATGTTTTACTGTTCATGATGAAATAATAACATTTTATTCCATAGCAGAACCAGTGTATTTCAACTTCGATGCCTATAACAGAGAAGGTAAATGGTTAATTAATGGTAATGGTTATTTTCTGGTATTCTGTTACCAGAATAATGTATTTATTAAGCCCGTGGTTAAAAAAAAAGTAAAATGTCACATGTCTCAGAAATTGAGATTTTATGATGCCCAGAGATCCCTGCACCTCCATGGTCTATTAAACATTGTTAATAACATAGATATATAGAAATATTCCCTGTGTCAATCATGGATGAATCAGTAGAGAAGATGTAGGACATACACACAAAAGAAGGGTTTAAACTATAAAGGGAAATAAATCAGCCTGGCATATGAGTTATGCCTATAATAGGAGCACTCCAAAGAGAGAGGCAGGAAAACCACTGCCAGTTGGAGGCTAGCCTAGCCTAAGTGGTGACTTTCATACCAGGCTTGGCTATACAGTGAGTTCCAAGTCATCCTGGGCTGCAGAATGATATCATGTCTCAAACCAAACACAAAAGCAAGATGCTGCCCTGTGTGTTTTACCTCATTGAATTTTAAGATGGTATGCAAAATGGAACACATCAGGTCTAGGATCCCACTTTATAAATCCTTTTGAATCAGGGTTCTAAAACACCCCAGTTCTATGAAGGAGATGCTTGTGAGATACCAGGCGCCAGAGGGAAAGCAATGAGCACTTGCTACTCAGAGGCAGTCAAACTGAATACAGAATTCTAGATCTGCAGTAATGCATTGTGTCGATACTGGTTAACATACTACTGTGCACTTAGTCTTGAGCCTTGGTTTGAGTTAAATACTCTTAATTTAAGAAAACTAAGAGACATACAACAGAGGTTTTGATGTTGATACTCTGTTCTATTGATTCTGTTCATCCCTTCAGTAGAAAAAAAGGTCCAGTAACAGGCCCAAATTGGGATCCAGCTCAAGGAAAATCCTCAAGGCCTGACACTATTACTTAGGCTGGGGAGTATTCATAAAAAGGAGCCTATCTTGTCTGCTCTCCAAAAGACCCAACAAGCAGCTGAAAGAGTCAGATGCAGATATTTGCTCCCAACCAATGAATAAAAGCTGCTGACCCCTGTGGTTAAATTAGGGGAAATCTAGAAGAAGGTGAGGAGGAGGGCGATCCTGAAGGAGGACCAGCAATCTCAATTAACTTGGACCCCCGAGATCTCTCAGACACTGGATCATCAACCTGGAATATACACCAGCTGATGTGAGGCTCCCAGCACATATACAACAGAGGACTGCCGGGTCTGGTTTCAATCAGAGAAGTTGCACCTAACCCTCAAGAGACTGGAAGCCACAGGGAGTGGGGAAGTATGGGAGGTGGGGTGGGGACATCCTCATGCAGATTGGGGACAGGAGGTTTGGCATGTGGAATAGTCAGAGGATATACCGGAAGTGGATAAAATCTAGAGTGTAAAAAAATAATAATTTAAATTAATAAAAAAGTAGAAAAGAAAAATGAGAGACATATGAGGGAGGCTTTGATGTTGAAAGTATGTTCTCCTGATTATGTTGATGCCTTCAGTAATGTGCCCACATACCAAAATCATTCAAGTTGAATACATTAAAATGTATGCAGTATATGCAGCAAGATCACATCAATATGAATATTTTGTCTAGTGAGGTGCTGGGAATGTCCATACTCTGTTAACAAAGTTTATCTCTAACCTTCATTTTTCTGTGAAGAGGTATAAATGTGTAGCTCAGTCAGGCCTGAAATTGACTGGTTTATCCAGATTGTCCTGAAAGTTATAATCCTCCTTCCTCAATACCATAAGCATATGGATTAAATCATTATGCTACCCTATACAGATAATGAAGTTATTTTAAAGTAATGACACAAAACCTATTTCATGGGTCTGGAATAGTTCAATGATATTTTGGAGTGGTTTTTTTCCTGTCACATATTTTATACTGTAGTAGTTTTAAAAAAATTAGTCCTTACATAATGAGAATTGTCACATCCTACTACTGGCCAGCTTTCTCAAAACAAATCAGATGAAAAACACAAACCAAAAATTGCACACATACACACACAAACAATTACTTTTATAATTCCATCCATGCAAGGGCTCTAAGTCCGTTTTAGCAAAAATATGTTATATTACATTCTTGCTACAAAGTTCCTTGTTCGGTCGGCAACAAAAGTGGAGACTCAGATTTTCTCATAGACTAAAACAATCAAAATTCTCAGGTGTACTGATATCTAATTCCATCCCCAGGGATCAATCAGAGTGTAAAACAGACACTAACTTCTAGAAACTACGATATTCTTCTAATCAAAATAGGGATTGTTGGGTTTCCATGTCTCTACATGAAATAAGGAACCCCCCAAAATTCACCAGCATCTTAAGCTGCTGGTTGGACTTTAAAGCTTCCCAAGGCAAAAAACAAAAACCAAACCAAAACAAAACAAAAAAACCCAAAACAATAAATAATAATGCAGTTCTGTATTCATGGTCCTCCCCGACTGCATACCTGTGTGCTGTGAGGAATTTAAAACAGTCTTGGTTTTGCTGTACCATATGTTCTGTTCTCTGTTGAAGGATTCCAGAAAATCATTGACTGCATTACACTCTGTAAATTTATTTCTCAGCAGTTTTTCCTTTAAGTCGATGTCATTTTGCACGATGCTGCAGTTATGGTGGAGGTTGATTAGAGTTTCCTGAAGTTCATGTTTTTCTTGAGTATACTGAAAAACTAAAATTAGTAATATACATAACATCAAAATGCTCATAAGGACTAAATATTGAAATTTAAGATTAGAGATAAAAATCTTCATATTGACAGTTAACAAATACCATTATTTCATTGGTACTTTACCATTTGTAAATTGGCACTTCAATTAACTCACTATAGAAATAGATATAACAATTTTTATCTATAAGAAAGTTGGCTGCAAAATAAATAATAGAGCTGAATAAAATCATGGAAGAAGTAGCATCCAATTACTTCATTTTTACAGCACACATTTCCGGATAAATACCTAAGTAAAATATTCAGTGAATACTTAACACACCATGAAAAATTGAATTAAAATCATTAAGAAATGGCAAAATACATATTGGAGCATATGGAAAGCTACATATCCACATATATAACAATAGTAAAACACATCCTGTAAGTGATGTGTGAAGGAGTCCAATAAAGTTTAGTGTTTAATGTCTCTGTACAGATGAATTCTTTTTATTTTACCATGACCTCGATACACATTGAAGACAAAAGGAAAAGAAGGTCATTATGATTTTTTGCACAGCTGTTTCTCACAAAGTGTTTACATAATATCCAACATCACCTGAGGTCAGAAGGCAGACTATGACCCAGTCCACACAAGGAACATTACTAAGAATGATAAAGAACAGGGAAGTTCCCAATAGCCCCAGAGCTACCAGATTATGTATGTAAGAGAACAGGACACTGTAGTGTGTCAGGGAACAATATGAATATCCAGAGATTCTGGCTCATCCCATAATCATTTACAGGACAATGGACAGAGTGTGTAAATGCATAGTTCATGTCTAAAGTTATTCTTTAGGCAGAAGGTCAAAGAAGATGTATCTCAATTACTCACTGTTTGTCACCATCACTGCAAAAATTACCAGTCGAAGGGAACAGAGGATTCCTAGAGCTATCACAATGAGCTTCCTGGGGACTGAACACACTTAAATCAGCAAAACAAAGCAAGAAAATTCCCATGAATAGGCCACATCTCAATACTAATTACAATTTATGTAGCATGGAAACAAGAAAAAATTTTGCACAAGTCTATGATATGAACTGGCTGAAATTGTGCACTCCAAGTTGTAGATTTCTACCTAAAAATGTAAGTACTCTAGAAATCCTACAGGTGTGAAGTCTCACATAAGTTTGAACAAAGCCTTGGCCTTGTATTGTGAATCTTCCTAACAGCCTAGAAGGAGCTAGATGACAGGCATGTGACCTCATCCACATCCAGTTCTACAGGAACAAAAGTACATTCTACAGAAAGCTCTGGAGGCATAGATACAGTCCAAATACAAGTAACCACACTAGGGTATGCAGTTCACAAAGATAACTGAGGTTGGAGAGGAAGGAAACAGGGATGGATGTTTGTGAGAACAGGTAGGGAACTACAGCTGCTTTGGACCTGATCAGTATATATCCCCGTCCTTGAAAGGGCCTATAAGTCAGCTATCTCTTTTTCCCTGTAAGTTTGAAATTGCTCTATATAATGCGAAACATTTTGGTGTATCTAAGGCATTTGGAATCTGAAGTTCATGCCTCTGATTACCACTATATCAAAATAGAAAAAAGATCTCAGGTTGGAGCACAAGTGTGGCAGTGTGTACAGAGTAACTATAAAGGATATAATTTGAAATTTTCTATTTCATTAATAAAATTTTTCTTTGATATTTTCAGAAACTCATACTGCGTTTACTCATTCCCACAAACACTAATCCTCTCATCCCCTCTCGCTTCATCTGAAAATTTATTCGCAGGAGGAAACTTCCACTTCTGATGAAAAACTGTTTTTGCCTAGTTGCATCAAAAGTTTGGATGTTTATGACAATTACAACACTTTCTCTTAGTTTTAAAGATTTTAGACTTCTTCTTGACTAATTAATAAAAAGCCTCCTAATTTTTTCTCACTTCTTGATTCCCAAGATTCATTTTTCTTATAGATTCCCATTTTTCTACTCATCCCCAATCTTTTTTTTTTTTTCCGAGACAGGGTTTCTCCGTATAGCCCTGGCTGTCCTGGTACTCACTCTGTAGACCAGGCTGGCCTCGAACTCAGAGATCCACCTGCCTCTGCCTCCCAAGTGCTGGGATTAAAGGCGTGCACCACCACCGCCCGGCCCCAATCTTATTTATTCCCTTACCAGCAAGCATCTAAAAGGTAGAAGTAAGGTTATATTTTTCTTTACGTTTTTTATTTTTAAAACTTAATTGCTTTCTTTTTTAAACTTAGTTTTGAACAATTTTATACACAATTGCCCTCCAACTAATACTCTTTTCTTCACTCGCACTCTTGGCCATAACCAAACCCAGATGATATGGAACATTTTACTTTTCATACTTTTCAATAAAATCCAGTAGGATATTTTAAATTATTAAAAATTTAGGCACTTACCTCTGATGCCAGCTTTTATTGGCCCCTGAGTCTCCTCAAGCCTCACCTGGTTCTGCAACCCTGAAGACTTATGAAATCTCACAGTTGAGAAAGTGACCTCCTGCTCACTCATTTTGGGAGTATGTAGAGTATGTTCTCTGTTAAAATATGTCGTTGAGGAATTTCTAAAGAAAAAAAGTTAAAATGCCCTCCTTTA
This sequence comes from Apodemus agrarius, assembly GCA_964023405.1. Lineage (NCBI taxonomy): Eukaryota > Metazoa > Chordata > Mammalia > Rodentia > Muridae > Apodemus > Apodemus agrarius. The sequence goes on from OZ030006.1 coordinate 161,889,623, forward strand.
GATACCTAGATATGATAATACAGACGGATGGGAAAGGGTTGGGTTTGACTAACTGACTCAATGATACAAATACCCTGACATAGACTGGCATCGATGTTCAGACCAGGTGAGAACCCTTTGCAGATTTGCATTAAAATTGTTTATGTTTGTAATGGTAAGAATGTAATTTCTAGGAAATACAGAAAGAATTAAAAATTTAGTACTAAGGCATTATAATATTGACACAGCCTTTTTGTTTAAAATATTCAGCACACTAAAATGTTAGGTAAAAGCAGTAACATTGAAATTAATTAAAAAAAAAAAACCTTTAAATGATCTATCCAAATAACAAAGAGTCAAAGATTTAGGAATAAATAAAAATGTTGCTTTAAAATTATTTACACATTTTCATAAAAAGTGAATACTAAATGATATTTCAGTCTTTTTTTTTACACATGACTCTTAGTTTCCCAGACACTACTGCAGGTGATCCAAGACATATAAATATCTCTTGGGTTGAAGCCCCAATCAGCTAAGATATACAACCTCTCTACCCAACCACATCTACACATTCCTCTCCATGCCTGGGCCAGGTAAGTGGATTCAACCAGAAAAGATCCTACTGAGTGGAATATTTAAGGCCCAGAAAGGCAATACTGAATATTATCCCTCATCTGAGGCTCCTGGCTCAGTCTTAAGAAATGATTTGGTGTCTTTAGTAACTTCACCAACCAGGAAAGTAGAAAGGGAACTTTACCAGTGGGGTATGGGAGCAACAGAGAAAGGCATAGAGGATACAATATGAAATTTCAGTCTCAAATCGTTCTATTTACATAGTCTTGTCACATATAACATACTCATATACAGTGTTGCAAGAGGAAGTTATATGAATATAAATTTCGTTACTATGCAGTGTACATGATCTAATGTCCATAAAGGATACAATCTGATAATAAATATCAATGTATTAGTAAACAGTAAATATTTGTAACTGACATTACCTTGACATTAATAACTGAGCTGAGAGCCAGCCGATTATAAAGACAAGCTGCACATGTGCTAGCATTCTTTTCTACTTATTTAATTTATGGTGTTTTCTGAAGTGATTCATCTTTTGCTTTATTTCTTGACAAAAGAAGAATACTTCAATTACAGAATTCTTTTTGAAATTGTTATTTAATAATATTGATCTTGGGATGGGTGTGCCCAAGCCGAGGTGCATGTATCCAGAAGACAATTTTACAAGGTGACATTTCCCACTCCACCTTCCTTTGAGTTTCAGGGATCAAACTCAGGAATTCAGTCAGGTATCTGTAGCAAGTACATTTCCACACTAACCCATCTTTCAGATGTTATATATAACATTTAACCCAGTTAAAGAGTCATAAACTCTATGGATTCCTCTACTTTAATTTCTTAACACACAAGTCCCAGCATACTCCAAAAGAAAACCACCAGTGCAGAATAAAAGTTTTCACGTGCTGCCAGATTTAACCTGGTCTAACACAAGCAACAGGGCTTTCCCATCAATCCCACTCTCGTGTCACACCATCTGAAATTCTCTAGGGTATATTTGATCATTTGATAGAAAAACGATAAAAGCTGGTTTTGTTACCTGTGTCTCTACCATGAAGAGATGCTGGTAGAAGGAATGGATGTCCCAATTGGGAGAAATGTTGGCCTTTCCTGGTCTGTATCCCCTAAGAGGCTCCAAGAAGAAAGGTAGAACTAAATATCCTCCAAGTGATACTCAACCTCATTGTTTTCTGCCCCTCCTCTTGACCAAAGCAAAAAAGAGGAAATTGCTTTTGAAAGCTGAGTCTGAGAGCAAAGAAAAGAAGAAAAGTATTTTGACAGATGCTGCAAAAGAAATGTCCGTAAATGATATTGGAAGATGGAGAAGATGAACACTCCTGCAGAGAAAACAAAAACAGTGTCCTTAACAAAACTACTATGAAAAAGAGTGACTGAAGCTCCTCTGCTCACAATTTTTTAATTGACTGTTGGAAATTTTCTCTTATGCTTCTATTTATTATATTTATATCTTGATTTTGAATCATGCTAATTGCATCTAAGTATATTTAGAAATTCCTTTAAAACATTCACAATTCGACTGGCAAAGTCTTTCTTTACACGTTTCTAGCTTTTTAATCATAGATAATATAGACTATGAACATTGATGTCATTCCATATGGAGTGGTTTACTGCTGATATTTTCATGGTGCTGAGATATCAAATCTAAGACAATGAGCATGCTCAGAAAATACTCTTCCCCTGAGCTACAGACTCATGCCTAAGTTTGGTTTTCTTCTGGTGTTTTGTTTTTTGTTTGTTTGTTGTTGAGTTTGTGGTTAAAGTTGTTGTTGATGTTGTTATTGTTGTTGTTTTGAGATAGTTATTTTATCTTGCTATGGACCACAAGCTGCTCTCATACTTACAGTCCTCTGACCTCACTCTTTTCTGTCAGAATTACAGCTGTACACCATTACACCAATTTACTCCGACTTTCTGATAGTAATTTTTCTAATAAATAATAAGCAGTTCTTCATTTTATATGTAATGATATCAAGGTGTTTAAAGTCATATATATATATATATATAATGAGAATTCCTCGAAAGAAGGTGTTATAGTGGGCTAATTTAAATTATAGAGAAGTGAGGACATTGTCATGGTGTGGGTCTAGGGATTAATTATCTTACCAGAGGGTATCTTTGGCCCTTTAAGTAACCTGTGTCAAAACTAACATCCTGTGATTAATAGATTAAATCTTAATGAAATCTATGAACATAGTGGACCACTAACTTCCTCTAACCTGACAGCCTAAAATATTTTCTGATGACCTATAAAAAAGCTTCTTTCTTGCTACAACCACAGCTCTGATGTACCCACCAATATATAATGAAATTGTCTTGAGTTATGACTTTCTACATTCTTTAAAACTTCAAAACTTTATGAAACTGCTTTTAAATTGGAACATGGTGCTGTGGTGACTCAAAATATTTCCAGAATATACTATCTTTTATTCCTTTTAAGGTGAAAGTTGGTTTGTGCAATAGTAGGCCTTAATTGAAAGCTCTTGGTGTGCAAACACTGCTAGTGAGATTGCAAGTTCTAGTGATGCTTCACATGCAGAATACTTTAAACACTTCATTGGGATTGAGGGTACAGTTCAGGGTAGGACATGTACAAAGTCTTCACCTCACATAACACAGTAATCATAATAACAACAATATTAATACAAATGACAATGATAGTAACAGAAACAGTGATGATAATAATAACAATAAAGAGTGGAGTTAAAAGACTATTTGACGTCAATAGTCTGTTGCTATGAGCTCACCCTTTTTATATGCTCACAACTCTCACTAAACTTTATTTTCATTTGATTGTAGCTTTTCCAACTGACTGCCTTGCTTTGGATGAAAACAAATTAAAATTTTCTTCAAATCAAGAGACAGTGATTAACCAAGCACTGGGAAATGATGGATGGCTCAAGACTAGAAGAAAGAGGAACCAAAGATACACTGGCAAGCCTGTTGCCTAATAGAGTAGGTCAGAGGGGTAGTAGGTTCTCTGCTCCATTACTAAGTCCAATTCAGAGTTGAATCATCACTTCTCAAGGACTTCTTTAGTTCTTTCTTCACTCCACCTCCAATGTTTTCTCCCACTTTCTAATCTACTCATGTGCTGGCCAATAGACAGTGCTGCCTGCTTCTTATGAAGAAATCAGCTGACTTACTTAAGGACACTGTATAACTAACCCTGGATGTATGCTCCATAATCTGTCTCCTTAAATTGTTCATTTTATAGACATAAGAGAAGAACTTTTATATTGGTCATTAGTGTTTCATGTTGTCTGTTTGTGTGTGTGTGTGGGGGGGGGTGTTGAGTCCATACATGCCACAGGATATGCATGGTGGTCAGTGAACAACTTTGGGGATTAGTTCTTTTCTTCTACAGAGAAGTCAATGGAACAAATTTGGGGATGTCATCAAGCTATGTGGCCACTGCTTTTTACCCACTGAGACATCCCAAAATCCAACTTTTGGTACTTTAACTCAAATATCTATGACTCACCACTCAGGCCATTTGCATGCACCTGAGGCTCAATGAAACAGAGGACAGACTGTAAATCATCTCAACAGTGTAAAAAAAGGTCCATGGGTGCAGTGTGGATGATTCCATAATGCTCCAACTAGTCTCTTTTGTATCCACCCTGGCTCTGGGGGAATCCCTCTATTTCTAAACTACACACACACACTCACACATTCACACACACAGAGGACATGGGAAGTGGGATGGAGAAACAGCAGTGTTGAAGAAAGTGGTCATGTTCCTGTGCAGGCAGATGCTTGTGCTGTCTCAGCTTTCCACAGGAAAGACTCTGAAGAAATCAGCTGACTTACTTAAGGACACTGTATAACTAACCCTGGATGTATGCTCCAAATATATCATTAATTCATGCATAGTATATGAATACAATGAGCACATAGAAGGGCCTGAGTTTTAGCTTTCCACAAAGCATGAATCTGATAGCAGGGTAGTCAAGACTGAAAACACCAACCCTGGCTCTTGTGACTTCTTCTAAGTTCCATGATTCACAAATTCTTTGACCACAAAATTAGAACAGCCATTTCTTTATAAGGTTGCTATGAAGATTCAAGATACACAAATAGCTTTTTGTTTTGTTGTGTTTGAGACAGGGTTTCACTAACACTGGCTGGCCTGAAACTCAGTGTAGGCACCTGGTTTGCCTCAAAATCATAGATACCACCTGCGTCTGTTTCCCCAGTGCTGGAATTAAAGGTATGAATCTCCACATGAAGCTTCAAATGTTTTTAATCATAACCTGGAAATGGATAATAAGTTGCATTCAACATCAAACGTTATTGGAAGGAAAAATCCAGTATTTGCTTAGCATATGAATCTGAGCAAAACACTGATGCTTCAAGCCTGTGTTTACATGTGGTCATCAACACTGGGTCACCTCCTTCCTAGATTTAAAGTAACTGTAATCAGGAGTATTGCAAGAACCCAGTAGATTTCAAGAGAATGTTTTTGAGATTTTCAGTGTTTTTTTTTCTTTTCTTTATTTTTTTGAACATTTTAATCCCCAGAAGCTTTTAAAGACATTAACGGGCTAGATTTTCTAACAGGGCAGGTGTTTGGAAGGACAGGACAGGAAGGGTACATGAGCTAAAGTGAGAAACTGACACATCTACAGACCTGAGCCATTGCTGCTATAGAAAACCCGCATTCCTCCCTCATCTGGGAGGTTTATGTCACACTGCACAATGAACTATTAAAGGTGCTGAGACCTTCTTGCATCTTTATCTCTGTTGAGAGGGTATCATCTTTACCACAAAGGCTCACCGCAGGCACAGGGCACTTCTCTGTGCTTTCTACATGTTGTTTACCTCCTCTACCATTATGCAAAGACTGTGAGAAAGAACCCAAGAGCTGTTTGTTCATTAATGCAACCATAGAATTATCAGGAGTTGAGGGGCCTATCAATGCACTTGATTATGGAGGAGGGTAGTTAAATGAAACTAAGCACAGAGTGGGTGTTTTTGTTTGTTCGCTTGTTTGTTTGTTTGTTTGTTTATATGGTCAGAGACAGGAGCATGCCCATACTACAAAGCCAAAGAGCATCAGCTTCCTCTAAGCTCTGTACAATTGAGCTCTGAATTCATAGAAAAATGTAAACTGTTAGCATTGAAAGATATAGTGACTACAGAAGGAATGCAATTGATTGTCTCTCCCGTCTCCAGTTTTCTTTCTTTGACCAAAGAGCAGCATAAAACAGGAAGAACAGAACTGACATGAATAGTTAATAAAACAGTGAAGTGAAAAACTTGAAGAAATTTTTGTTTGCTTGAGTTTTGTCTTTAAATTAATGTTTGTGAAAAACAAACAACAAAAACATACATAAATGCACACAAATACACACACACACACACACACACACACACACACTCATTTCTGGCTGCTTTGCTGTAAAAGCCTTTATTTGTGAAACCACAACTGCCCATTCCTTTATGTTGATCTAGACACAATCCAAATCCCACATTCAAACCTTCCAGTCAGACCCTCAGACCTCAGGGCCATCATTGCACAGCTGCAAACTGCTCTTCCTGTCCCAGGCCGAGGTGAGGGACACCTGGAGTGGTCACCAGCCCACAGGAACAGATGGGCTGTTTACTTGCAACACTGGGAGAACTGACTCATCCTAACCAGTGACCCACCTCTAGGTGCTTGTATCTCTTAAGGTAGAACTTTGACAACCATACTATATGTTAAAGTTCACAAGTCTTAAGAACCCAAAACAGCTCTATTTTAAGATTTCCTGTGCTTATATCCAACCTGTGCATTTACAATCGCAGCTCTTTTAATACTCTCTCTTTTTTTGTTTTTATTTTCTATATTCTTTGTTTACATTCTAAATGATTTCCCCTTTCCCGGTTCCCCCTTCCCATAAGTCCCTTAAGCTCCCTTCCATCTGCTCCTCCCCCAATCAACTCCCACCCACTTCTCTGACCTGGGGTAATCCCCTACATTGCTGTATCAACCCTTTCCAGGACCTAGGACCTCTCCTTCCTTCTTCTTGGGAATCATTTGATATGTTGTGTCTTGGGTATTCAGAGCTTCTGGGCTAATATTCACTTATCAGTGATTGCATTCCATGTGTGTTCTTTTGTGATTAAATTACCTCACTTAGGATGATATTTTCCAGTTCCAAACATTTGCCTAAGAATTTCATGAATTCATTGTTTTTAATTGCTGTGTAGTATTCCATTGTGTAAATATACCACATTTTCTGTATCCAATCTTCCATTGAGGGACATCTGGGTTCTTTCCAGCTTCTGGCTATTATAAATAAGGCTGCATTGAACATAGTTGAGAATGTGTCCTTATTGCATGCTGGGGAATCCTCTGGACATATGCCCAGGAGTTGTATAACAGGGTCCTCCAGAAGAGTCATGCCCAGTTTTCCGAGGAACCGCCAGACTGATTTCCAGAGTGGTTGTACCAGCTTGCAATCCCACCAGCAGTGGAGGAGTGTTCTTCTCTCTACACATCCTCACCAACACGTGCTATCTCCTAAGTTTTTAATCTTAGCCATTCTGACTGGTGTGAGGTGAAATTTCAGGTTTGTTTTGATTTGCATTTCCCTAATGACTGATGATGTTGAACATTTCTTAAGGTGCTTCTCAGCCATTTGAAATTTTTCAGGTGAAATTTCTTAGCTCTGTACTCCATTTTTAAGAGGGTTATTTGTCTCTCTGGAATCTACCTTCTTGAGTTCTTTGTATATATTGGATATTAGCCCTCTGTCAGATGTAGGGTTAGTGAAGATCTTTTCCCAATTTGTTGGTTGTCATTTTGTCTTTTTGACAGTGTCCTTTGCCTCACAGAAACTTTGTAATTTTATGAGGTCCCATTTGTCAATTCTTGAACTTAGAGCATAAGCTATTGGTGTTCTGTCTCTCTTAACTGACTACCCACATAGTCCTTAATGAGCTCAAGCAGGGAGAGAAGAAATGAGGAAGATGATTCAGGAATGTAGAAAGCATGATAAAGGGGGCCCACATAAGGGTTGTCTGTGGATATCTGGGCTTCTCAATACCCAATGATACAACTCACTTTTGGAGAAGACAGTTAAGCAGCAATCTGTGACTAAGACCTCTGCTTCTTCAGTCCCTGTTCTTGCAGTGTCATATTTCAGAGTAGACACTCTAATTGAACTCCAATGCATCCATGGAGGAGTCTGCAGACTCAGATTATCCTCCATAAAGCATTATTTCTTTAAAGTGAATTTCTTTTTCCTGATGCATGGTCTGATATATCTCAGGATTGCCCAGGATGAATATGTAGCTGAGCCATTCCTGAAACACTTGGTCTTACCCCCTTTAACTTGTGACTTCTGGGATTACAGGATGATCTACCATATCCAGACCATGTATCTTTCTTTTACTTTTGATTGTGAATTTATTTTTCATGTTTTGATGAGAAGTTTAATATCAGCTCATTATCCAATAAACCTACAGTTTCTGCTATTAGAAGAGTCATACCTATCTGTGATTCAACTTATACCTTAGCCTTTTGCAGCAAACAGCTCTCACTCATTTTAAGTTAAGATATAGGAGTCCAATTACACAATTTTCAAATAATCTCAGGTATCATTCATAGTCCTGAATATTGAATAGCCATATTCCGTATAACTACTCTTCCATAGAACCCAGTTTTGATTAACATAATCCAAATTTAACATCCCAGTGACTTTTTAGTCTAAAGACATTTTTATGGTCTGTTTTCATTTCAATTCACCACAACTTAAGATTTTAAGGTGTTGGCTGATGTTAGAGTCAGCATTTCTAGACTTCCATCATAGGCCAAGGAGCAGCTGCTCTCTAGGAGTCCTGAAAGTTTTCCATACCACACTGGGACTACTGAGTGACACAGCTATGTGTATCAAACAGTGACTGGGTTGCCAGCACTATGAGTGAGGGAAAATCATTGTGGAACTATTCCAAGTGTTGAGACACCAGCCATGAGGCCCAAGCAAGTAAGTGGGTCTTCCACTCTGCATTGTGATTTAGCTGTTGCTAGCTGTATAGCATGTGTAGCATTATATATGTTGCCAAAAGGTTACTTTTTCAATAGAAATGGTCCTCAGAGGCCTCTTCAAGTATCCCCAATGTAGTGAGTCATAGTTAAGGTCATACTGATTTATTTTTGGGTATTTCCCTTATCCCAGCACTCTGTCTCAACCTGGACACTGAATCAAATAAATGTAGGAAGGAATGGTTTCTTTTCTTTAAAATGTTACTACTGAATGTTAAAGGAATATAGAACAAGAATTTAAGTGAAGACTCAAAGCAAAGACCACAGAAGAACTCTCTTTCTGGCCTGCTCAATAGCTCTGGATGATCTATTTTTCTTTTCTATTTTTCTTTTTTATAATAATTTATTTGTTTAATCACTACTCTCTTCTCTCCTCACATTGCCACCTTCAGAAGCCCCTCCCCCATTAAGTTTTTTACCACTTTCTTCAGAAAAGGGGAAACCTTCATGGGTAAGAACTTGCTCTGTCACCTCTAATTACAGCACAAACATCCTCTACCACTAAGGCCAGACAAGGCAGTCCAGGTTGGAGAAGAGGATCCAAAAGTAAGCAACAGAATAGCAGTAGCCTTCACTGTAATTCTTAGGGAACCATATGAAAAACAAGCTACACATGTGTTAAAAATGTATGAGGGTCCTAAGCCCAAGTCCTGCATGCTCTTTGGTTTATGGTTCAGTCTCTGTGAGGTCCCAACATTCAGGGTTAATTGTCTATGTAGATCTTCTTGTGGAGTTCTTGATGCCCCAGACTTACTCAGTCCTATCTGCCACTCTTCCACAAGACTCCCTGAGCCTTGCCTAATATTTGACTGTGGAGACTCTACATCTGTTTCCGTAGGCTGCTGAATGAACACTCTCAGGTGACTGGTATGTTAGGCATAGGAGAGTATGCAAGCATAGGAGAGTATCATTGATAGTGTCAGTGGTTGGTTCTTTCTCATGGGATGGGCCTCAAATTGGGACAGTCATTTGTTGTTCATTCCTACATTCTCTGACCCTTCTTCATTCCTGCTCAGCTTGTAGGCAAGGTAAACTTTGGGTAAAATGTTTTGTGGGTAATTTGCTATCTGTTTCCCTCAACTGCAAGTCCTACCATTTCCATATGACCAAATGATAAGAGTCTCAACTAGGGACAACCCCTGAACACCCAGGAGTTTTCCCCATCCCAGGTCTCAGGCTATTCCAAATGGTGCCACACAACTGATTTACTTTCTCTCTCTCAATACTTTCCTGCACCACCCTACCCCTGGTAACAATACTAGGTCCGCATCTTCATTCCCCTCCTCACACATTTCCCACCTAGTTCACTCTATTCATCTACATCTGGTGTATATTTTATTCCCTTTTTGAGTGAAATACAAGTATCTTTACTTGAGTCCTCTTTGAGACTACTTTCTTTGAATCTGTGGATTGTACCATGTGTTTCATATACTTAACGACTAATGTCCACCTGTAAGTGAGCACATACCATGTGTATCTTTTTGCAACTGAGTTACCTCAGTCGCGATATTTTCTAGGTCCATTCATTTATCTGCATATTTCATGTTGTTTTTAATAGCAGAATAGTATTCCATTGTGTAGATGTACCACATTTTCTTCATTTATTCTTCAGGTGAGGGGCATCTAAGTTGTTTCAAGTTTCTGACTATTATGAATAAAGCAGTTATGAATATAATTGTGAATATGTCCCTGTAATGTGGTAGAGAAATTTTTAAGTATATGCCCAAGAGTGGCATAGCTGGGTCTTACAGTAGAACTATTTTCAGTTTCCTTAGAAAATGCCAAATGGATTTCCAGAGTGGTTGTACAAATTGGCATTCCCACCACCACTGGAGGAGTGTTCTTGTTTCTCATGCTTCCCAGCATGGGCTGTCCCTTACATTTTTTTTTATCTTACCCATTATGATGGGTATAAGGTGAAATCTCTGATTTCTGATTTGAATTTCTCAGTGACTAAAGATGTTGAACATTTCTTTTAGTGTCTCTCATCCTTTCAAGATTCCTCTCTTTGCAACTCTCTGTTTATCTCTGTAACTCATTTTTCAATTGGATTATTTGGATTGTGGGTATTTAACTTCTTGAATTTGTTATATATTTTGGATATTAGCCCTCTGTCAGATGATGAGTTAGTGAAGATATTTTTCCAGTAAGTAGACTGTCATTTTATTCTGCTGTCAGTGTCCTTTGCCTTACAGAAGCTTTTCATTTTCATGAGGTCCCAATTATTAATAATTTATCTAAGTAGCTGACCTATGGGTATTCTGTTCTGGAAATAGATAGGGAGAAAGTAGACAGCCTTGTCTAGTCCCTGATTTTAGTAGGATTGCTTCAAGTTTCTCTGCATTAACTTTGATGTTGGCTATTGGTTTTCTGTATATTGCTTTTACTATGTTTAGGTATGGACATTACATTTTTGATCTTTCTAAGACTTTTAATATCAGGGGATGCTGAATTTTGTCAAAAGCTTTTTCAGCATCTAATGAAAAAGATCATGTGGTTTTTTCTTTGAGATTGTTTATGTAGTGGATTATGTTGATGGATGTCCATATATTGAACCATCCCTGCACCCCTAGAATGAAACCAACTTGATCATGGTGAATGACCATTTTGATGTGTTCTTGGATTCATTTGGCATGAATTTTATTGAGTATTTTTGCATCAATTTTCATAAGGGAAATTGGTCTGAAGTTCTCTTTCTTTGTTGTGTCTTTTTAAGTTTTATTATCAGTATAACTGTTTCTTTATAGAATGAATTGGGTAGTGTTCCTTCTGTTTCTCTTTTGTGGAATATTTTGAAGAGTAATGGTATTAGATCTTCTTTGAATATATGATAGAATTCTGTGCTTATTGTTTAAAGGTGAGTGGTTTTTTTTTTTCTGTGTCTTTACTTTGATTCTTTTGATAAGTCTTTCTGTTTCTAAACCAAATACTATGCAGATTTTATTTCTATTCCTCTGTAGTACAGCTTGAAGTAAGGCTTGGTAATACTTCCAGAAGTTATCTTATTGCCTAGAATTAATTTAGATATCCTGTGCTTTATGGATTTTTTTGTTTTTCCATATGAAGTTGAGGATTAGTCTTGAAATTTTGATGGAAACTGCTAAATTTGTAGATTACTTTTGGTAAGATAGCCATTCTTCACTCTGATAATCTTATCCACCCAAGGTGGAAGACAGTACAACTTTTTAAATTTAAAGGTTGTTAAAAAATATTTCCAAAAATTTGAAATTCTAATTGGATTTCAGAAATTTAACGTTCTTGATATTGACTGTTATTTGATAAAAACTATGTTATAGACCTTCTTAATTGAGGAAGGAATGTGCATAGCCTAGAATACATATTTCTAAGTGAAACCCAAGTCTAGTTATGTCAATCCATGTTCTGTAGTAGTATCTGGCTTCTGAAAATCACCCATGAGCTTCTGGACACAAACATTTTTCTGCATAGCAAGTAATAAGACAAACAGTGCTACACAGTGAGACCCTGTCTCCAAAAGCAAAATAAACAAATTGGGAAAAATAAGTACATTAAAAGTGAATGAGCATTCCATAAAACGCTATACTACTGGCAGCATATAGATAAGCATTTCTTAAGAGTTTTTCAAACTCTGAATATTATTATTGATTATTATTATTATTATTATTATTATTATTTATTAGTAGTAGTGCTTATTGGAGAGTAGTCTACAAAATTTTTGTCAAGACCCATGATTCCTGAGTGTTCTTGAGCCTCCCTATTCTCTCTCTACAAATAAAACTAGAATGAAGGATCTCATGAGAGTCTTCTGTTGGTGATCACAGCTTCTATGGTTCAAGTAATGGCAATGGTGAAGTCCTAACCAGTACTAACTTCTACACAACTATTTTCTTGGTGGAGCTTGGATCCAAATCTATAATCATGGAAATCAGAAAGACATTGATGTAGAGTCAGCAAGTGAAATCCATCCTCCTCTGTAGATTGAATTTGAAACTAGGTTGGACTATGGAATCCTCATAACACAAAGGCAAAAACAAACAAACCAAATGTGAGCTCCATGCTATAAATGAATAAACATTTTTATTTAATCCACAGAATGTATGCTCTTTATTAGAACATGCCTAAGAAACTAACACACCATTAGAAAAACAGCAGAAATCAAACAATTTAACAAAAGCTCCACATATATTAAAGGAAAAATTTACTGAAATTAATAAATAGTAACAAATTGCATTAAATATATTAAATAAGAGCCTAATTAATAAATGCCTTGCCCCAAAGCCATCTTTAAGCCACATCATTACTTGATGACTAAAATTTAAAAATATAAATTAGAAATTTTTTCAAAATCTAAACATTGAAAAATATAAGAATGAATTCTAAAACTTCCAATTAAGCACTAAATGCTAGTGTTTTCCCATGTTATTAACACAAAATGATTCGATATGATGGCAAATAATGTTAAATCAAAGCACTTGGAAGGCAGAGGCAGACAGACTTTTGTGAACTTGATATCAATCTAGTTAACATAATGAATTCCATAACAGCAAAGGCTAAGAGGGAGACCTTGCCTCAAGAAAACAAACAAATAAGCAAATAAATAAATTAATTATTAGTTTTAAAAGAACTATATGGATCATATCCATAATTACAACATGTAAGGAAGTTCATAGGCAGCCTAGTCTCCATAGTGAATTCCAGGGCAGTTAAAGGACCGATGAAAAACTTCATCTCACAAAACAGTATAAATGATTGAAAAGGGGGTAGGAGAAGGGGAAGGAGAGAAAATATAGACCAATGTGATTCAAATATGAATAAAAACATCATTTACGTACACTACTCAAAGTGATTGAGGCATGTCACAACACACTTGTAGAGATAGCATGTAGTTGGCATCTATGATGTTACAGCATCATTGATTGTTTGCTTAGAGTGTGCAAAGACTGACACTATAGATTGGCAGCAAACGAAGACCTTCAAAGGAAGCCAGTGTCTCTCTACAGCTTCTGGAAGAGAGAAATTTACTCTCTTCAGTGATGTGCCATCTCCTGAGTTACACTGACATCAGTGGATCCTCCACACGATGCACCTGTGAGTGATCAAGGTTGAATCCAGTAGATCACAAAACAAAACAAAGCCACAAAAATGACATGAAAGAAGAATGAGTACTTTACAGACATTGGGTTGATGTGGTAGGCATTGATCAGAGGCTGGGTGGATAAGTATAACTAGAATATATTAAATAGATGTTGGAAACTGTCAAAGATTAAATTACTTTTGTATAAACACAAAGCAGGCAAAGCTATATAAAATGGATACTAATATATAACAAGAACAAATCTTATATCTTCACATGTAGAAGTTTGCGTAACACTCAAACAACACGGAATGCATTTGACTATGGATATAGACATAAATATTGAAAAGGTAGGCTGACACAATTTCAATTTATCTAAATAATAGTATCTAGTCTCCAACCTGAGAACATGACTTGTCAATCCATGAGTTTTGACCAGATTCACAGTAGCAGACATGAAGCCTCTTCTGTGTCATGGGCCTCATCACAATTAGGAAGTCCTTTTTACTTCCATAAATGTTATATATTATTATTGCACAAAGGGGAATGTCTTGGCTAGGATACTGGAATTCTAGCCTTCAGAATTCGTGGCTGCATAAAAATGTTGGTAGATTTCTCACTCCTTAGCCTGTATGTCACCCTCTGTCTCTCTGTAAACAAGAGGGAATCCAGAAGGCTTCTGGGTGTATTCCAAATTGATTTCTTTATATGCTGTCACCAAAGTGTTATAGTCTCTTAAAATATTGTTCTGGCAAGAAACCAAAAGCAAAAGCAATGTCCTATGTTACTTAGTGGACCTCTGGGATCTTTCTGACCAACATCTGACCCTGAGACTTTTCTTTGATGGCTTATTGTTTCTGGAACTGTCAGTATCAACCATCAAAAGATACCTCTATCCACCAATAGCTGTCAGTAATGAGAATGCACAAGTTTCATTATGTCAACACTTAGTCTTGCATATGAAAAAGTTTCATGGGACATTTGCCCTCGCTTGGAAACTATTGGCTATTTATAAATGCAGGGGGAGGTGTCTTCCTTGTTTTTATTTGGGTTCCTACCAGCAACCACAGCAGACTCAATGGATAATAGTTGTCTACCTTCTCTCTGCAGGGATGCAGGGATTGACATAACTGGGGCAATGAGCAAATGAAGAACAGACAGACACAAGGTTGAATACAGAAAATCTCTGATCACATTGTCTGGGCTCTCTGAAGCAAAAACCATGGTAAGGAAAAAATAGTGTTTTCCTATAGAATCTTACTGGGTATACAAACCACATTCAAGGCTAGACTCCATGCCCTATGGTAGAAGGCCAACACAAATTTAATTCAGTGGCACATTTGGCAGTTTTTGTCTCACAATGTCTCAAATGTTTGGACTTTTCTTTCTTCCTTTTAGATCCTTTGGTTACGTATTATGGTTACTAGTTTGGTGGATATGGGGAGTCAATGTGGAAATGTGCATTTCTCTGTGTCTATTTGCATTTCTTAAGCTTTTTCTTTATTCTTTTCTTCTGTATCTTTGTTTTGTCCAATGTGGATTTCCTTTACTTTATGTAATTATATTTTTTATCATTATTTATTTTTAGAAGTCAGTTTGGACCCTAAAGAGAGAGAAAATGAACAGATACTGATTTCAGAAGGGGAAGATCAGGAAAAAAAACTGAGACATAGGGATAGGGAACCATAATATGAATGCATACTATTACAAAATTTATTTTCAATAAAAATATATTTAAAATAAAATAAAGCTTCCTTGAAAAGTAAAATCAGTTTTAAGTGCCCAGCACATTGATGTATTAGGTGGATTTTTATTATAATAGTTAAAAAATGAGGAAGGAGCATGCTACATCTTACAGAGGAAATTATGAGTTTAGTTTCTGACACCCATTTTGTTCACTACCTCTTAAAACAACTTCAGAAGATCCAGTGCCTAATTCTGTCCTCTGCATGTACTCAGACACACAAAGCTGATGATCACACATATATTCACCAAAATATTCATAAATTAAAAATTAAAATAAAATAGTATTTGATCTAAATGTTAAAACACACAATTTCTGGGAAAAAAACAGATACAATCTCTCCAATTTGATATAATTAAAGACATGTTGAAAGCATATAAATTGCTAAGTCAATCTTTAATAGAATGCTGAATTATCTGTTATTAAATGATGCATTTCAGAAAAAGCAGAAGTAGACAGTAGGAACTTGTTAAGTCATATTCCTACAGGCTTTGAATCCACATTATATGTGTATGTTTATGTATATATGTATATTTTCTTATAATTTGAAGACAGAAAAACCATAAGAGATGAGCACATATAAGAAGGAAAATATCTAAGTGGCCAAAAAGTACATGAAAGGATGTTTAGTATCATTGGATCTCAGAGAAACAAGAACACCTCAATTCAAAATTCAAAGCATTGATATCATTAATGTTGGTAAAAAATGAGGGGCAATATATATAAATTTCTATGAAACAATTCTTCACTGAACACTGGAAAACAAATATCATAACTCTGTATGTTTACCAAGATAGGCAGACAGACAGATAGATAGATAGATAGATAGATAGATAGATAGATAGATAGATAGATGAAAATATATAAATGTATAAAATATATGTCACACAGTGACTCATAAAAATAGACATGACAATTTTATTTAAAAATTTTAAAACATAGAACATGTGATATGTTCTATTGTAAATGGAGAAATAACATGGTTATATCATGGAAATATCATGTAACAAAAAAAGTGCTGGGTAACAAAGGGAATGAACCACTGATTTGTGAAAAAAGTATGAGTTGCATGAATATCAGAATAATAAAAAATATACAGAGAAAATGAACTCAAATACAAGTCTGTGCAGAATATATTAGACTCTGAACTAGGCCATACTAATTTACTGTTACTGCCGGACTGCATATGCCTGCCTGTATGGGGTCAGACAGGGAGGGCATTGGGTAGAAGAGAACTTTGAGAAGTAAAATATTTCCTTGTTAGAGTTTGATGTCTCTCTTAGTGCAGCTTTCTATTATTGTGATGAAGCGCCATGGTGAAAGTAACTTGGAGAGGAGAGGGATTATTTTGTTTATATTTCCATATTGCAGTCTATCACTGAAGGAAACTAGAACAGAAACTCAAACCTGACAGGAACCATGAAGCAGAAACTGATGCACCGGTCAAAGAAGGGTGCTGGTCATTGGTTTACTCCTCATGGCTTGCTCATCCTTTATCAGAGTAGTAAAGACCACTAGCCCAAAGTTGGCACCCACAATCTGACTGGCCCTCATACATAAATTGCTAGGGTTTTTTGGTGGGGTAATGTGAAAAGGAGATACCATTTGAAATGTAAATAAAGCAAATAAAAAAAGAAACAAATTTATTTCAGTGTACACAGGAGAAAGCTCACGTAGCAAATCCAGGCACACAGGGAAGTTGGAGCATCTGTGTGGCTGGCAGCTAAGCTAATGGTTTATAGTTTGTGGGCAAAAATATCACAGGGTATTTCTTTGTTTCTTGAAGCAAAGAGAAGCTGCATGCGACCCTCAGTTACCAGGAAGGGAGGAAAAATGAGGGAAGAAGATGCTAGAAGAAAAGAGAGCTGTTTTTCTTTCCACTGTAGTTTGTTTATACAGTTCTTTCTTTGGCTATTATCAAATACAATGTGTAGAATAGTTCTCAAACTGTGCAACTAATATTTAAGCCTGTCTTCCAGGTTCCTAAGATACCTGATTGCCAAGATCTGTAGTAATAGGGACATTTTGTGTTCTGCAGAATGGTTTTGCTTGAAGAAATGTATTTATTGAGTTGTAATGTGGGAATTGCAATGTTTCTTTTATTAAGTGTTTGAGCAGTTTTTAAGCTTAAATGTTATGTCTAAGAACCTTTAAAAAAGAAAAAAAGAAAAAGAAAATGTCTATATGTCTTATAGTCTGTCTTACAGCCAGATCATATTAAGGCACTTTCAGAGATGGGCTTCTCTCCTCTGATATGATTCTACTTTGTATCAAATGGACATAAAACTATTATGCACAATGGTAGTTGAAGAGGCAAGCATATTTTATAAAACTCTTATTTCTTTTGTTGTTATTGTTTGTTGCTGCCTGTAGCTACTGCGAACTGGTTCCTGGAAGAGAAGCTGAGGGATGGATGGGGAAGCACTGAAAAGAGAACTGAGTCAAGATGATATTTTGCCAATTAAGACTGAGACTTAATGAATGTTGGTCAATATATTAGCTTGAGAAAACCCCTCCTCCCAGACTCCTGAGGTGAGTTCTGGGATCTTGCTGGCTCCATTCTCAGCAGGTCGCCTAGGTGAGAGCAGAGGGCTGTATTGTTCTATAAAGAACAAAGGCTAGGAATTTCACAGACTGAGAACTGATGATCAGAGCAGAGGCTGAAAGCCAGGCTCAAACGCTGGAGGGGGAAAAGAACAGTTTGTTTGTTTGTTTGTTTGTTTGGGTTTTGGGGAAGTTTTATATTTATATTTTTTGGCTACTTTACATCCCAGTCATAGCTCCCCCCTCCTTGTTCTTCTCCCAATCCCACCCCCACAAATTCATTCCCCAATTCCTCCCTCCCATTATCTCAAAGAAGTGGAAGTCCTCATTGAGTACCATCCTGACATGTGGACATCAAGTTGCTGCAGGACTAAGCACCTCCTCTCCCACTGAGGCCCTATCAGGCAGGCCAGCTTGGGGTAGGAGATCCAATAAGGCAACAATATCAGAGACAGTTCTCACCCCAAGTGTCATGGAGGACCCATATGAAGACTAAACTGCATTACTGCTACAAATGTATAGGAGGCCTATGTTCACCCCTGCATGCTCTTTGGTTGGTAGTTCAGTCTCTGTGAGAGGGATTCATCCTTTACTCCCTTCAACCCAGCAAGGTGAGTGATTCATCCAGGAAAACAACAAATGGCAGACCTGTATCAAGATTTCTTGATGCAGCTTAGCAACACTTCCAGCAAGCTGAGGCTCTTGGATTGCTGCCAAATATGAGTGCCCTGTGAGATTTATTTTTCCTTGAATTTTGTTTTAACATGAAGAAAGTTGTATCAGAATATCCAGAAAATGTATACAGAAATTTAAAATTCATATCAAAATATCCAAACTTGAATTGTCTTCTGTCCTACAGACATACATTATGCAGTAGTCCTGACTTCTGCAAATGTTTCCAGTCCCCATATATCCCACCTGCCACTGCCACTCTCAGCATCCTTCCTAATGGGGCCAGGCTTCCTGCCCTCAGTGTCTGTGCCCCATTCCCTTATCTGATCCATACTTCAACATGTACACTACATACACACATGCACACACACACACATGCATTCACATACACACACAACATAGACACACACACAAACACATACCACACACATGCACACACCCTATATACACACATACATACACACTACAGACACTACACACACACCACACACACACATACATGCACCACACACACCACACACACACACATACTTGCACCACACACACCACACTATACACATACACCACAAATACACACAAAACACGCATACACACACATACATCCAGAGAGAGAGAGAGAGGAAGTGTTGGTATTCTATCCAAGCTCCACCCCACAGTTACCTGACAATAGCCAGGAATGCCCCGCCCCATATTCCTGGCCCACTATAAAAGGGGCTGCCTGCTCCTCCTCCCTCTCTCTCATCCTCTTACCTCCCTGTACTCTCACCTCTCTGCCCCTCTTGGGCTCTCTTCCCTTCCCCCCTCTCTCCACGTGGTCATGGCTGGCCTCCTCTCCTCTCCTCTCTTCTCTTCTCTTCTCTTCTCTTCTCTTCTCTTCTCTTCTCTTCTCTTCTCTTCTCTTCTCTTCTCTTCTCTTCTCTTCTCTTCTCTTCTCCTCCTCTCCTCTCCTCTCCTCTCCTCTCCTCTCCTCTCCTCTCCTCTCCTCTCCTCTTCTCTCTCTCTCTCTCTCTCTCTCTCTCTCTCTCTCTCTCTCTCTCTCTGCCTCCACTATACCATTGACTCCCATCTTCTTCCCTGAATAAACTCTATTCTGTACCATGGCGGTGTGTGCGTGGTCCTTCAGGGGGAAGAGGGGCCTGGTCCTGGGCCTGCCTAGGTACCTCCCTTCCCCCACGCTGCTGTGCCACACTCCCTAATACCCTTTCTCTCTTTTATATCCCATCAGGAAGACTGCCTGTTTCCCTCTGCATACTTCCCTACTGTTTGACATGGTTCCTGCCTTCCTTCTTTCCTATCCATACTTCATTCAATTCTTCACCCTTTTTCTCAACATTTCAACACACACACACACACACACACACACACACACACACACACATACACACACACACACACACACACACACACACACACACACACACACACACACACACACACCTCTACTACTCTCAGCTCATGTGACCTGACTGTGCCTCCTTGGTCTTAAAGTCAACATGTTGGTGATTCAGGGTTTTATTTGTTTCATCTCAGAAATAGGTCAAGTTTAAGAGAGTCTTTGATAATTCAAGACTCAATGTATTCCCTGGGGAAAGAAGCTCAAGAACATTGAAAGTCAGTATATTTTGGCATCTCTGTTTTTAACTGGTTTCCTCAAAGAAGTCTCCACAAAGCTTGAAATCTGAGAGTATTTGGCCTTCTGGTTAGATTACTTTATAGATTCTATTACATCAGGAAAGGTCAGAATTGGATGACCTTTGGTTCTTCTGTGGCATCTCACTTCATCTTTCTCTGATGTATGAAGTTAACCTCGTCCTTTAACACTTTATATTTGGTCACTCCAGAGGTAAGAACAGAATTTCTTGTCATCAGATAGGAACCAAATTCAAATCTAGATTCCTAGCCGGGCATGGTGGTGCATGCCTGTAATCCCAGCACTTGGGAGGCAGAGGCAGGCGGATTTCTGAGTTCGAGGCCAGCCTGGTGTACAGAGTGAGTTCCAGGACAGCCAGGGCTACATAGAGAAACCCTGTCTCGAAAAAACAAACAAACAAACAAACAAAAAAACAAATCCAGATTCCTCACTTTCTGATTCAAGAGCTCAGATGTTTCAGTTACCCCACAGAGTTTCATGTTATCTCTCTGCAATAAGAAAACCGAGCCCTGGGCATTTATTTGATGGACTGACATGAAAGCAGTTATGCAGTAAATGCTGGTTTCTTTGCTGACATATTTCACTGAGCCATCTCTTCCTTTACAGGTCACTTTGGTTCTTCTGTGGCATCTCACTTCATCTTTCTCTGATGTATGAAGTTAACCTCGTCCTTTAACACTTTATATTTGGTCACTCCAGAGGTAAGAACAGAATTTCTTGTCATCAGATAGTGTTGATGAGGCTTTACAGTCAGCATTGTTATTTATACTTTCTAAAAACTTTTTTTGCTGTAATATGCCATTCTTTAAAAACAAAAACAGTTTTTAGAAAGGGTATTGCTATATAATCCAGACTTCCCTCAAACTAATAATCCCCATGCCTCAATTTCTTAGCTATAAGCATTCACCCTTTCACAGGTCTATTTAAATTCAGTATTCATGTCAATTGCCCTGATAGTTCAGGACAACACATGGAACAAACACATTTAGGGTTCTAGATTAAGAAACTAAATGTAAAATTTCTGCCTTTCATTTGTTCTTAAAATGAGAGAAAAATTAAGATTTCGGTTAAGATTTTCTTTTGCCCTGAAGAAAAAAGAAGTAGGCAAAACTAAGCAAAAGGTAAATAAATTTTAAGAAAGGGCAGGAAAATGGTTAGCAGGTAAGCTCTCTCTTGAGGTGGAAGAGAGTACAATTCTGGAGATTTACAAACTTTTGATGTCAATAGGTATGGCGTGTTTTATGAACAAATTCGTATATATATATATATATATATATATATATATATATATGCCTATGTGCATGTGCAGGGACCAAAGAACATATAAGACATCCATACCTCTATCACTTTACAATGTATCCCTTTAAAACAGACTGCCAAATAGACACAGTGGCACATGCCTTGGATTCTAGCACTTGGGAGAGAGTGGCAGACAGCTCTCTAGGTTTTCAAAGCCAGACTTGTCTACATTTCAAGCTCCAGACTAGTCATGGCTGGAGTATGACTAAATGAGAAAACAAGCAAACACAGGTTTTCTAAATAAACCTGAAGTTAAGTCAATAGCTAGCAAGCCTAGTGATCCTCTTACCTGCACTCTACCCCTTCCCTCCCCCCACACACAATTTTTAAATCTCTACAGTTATTTATTCTGTATTACTCATTTTATTCATTTACATATCAAATGATACCCTCCTTCTGGGTTACCCCACACACACACACAAACCCCACATCCTATCTGCCCTCTCCCCTTTGCCTTTATAAGGGTACTCTTCCACCCACACACAATTTTTAAATCTCTACAGTTATTTATTCTGTATTACTCATTTTATTAATTTACATATCAAATGATACACTCCTTCCGGGTTACACACACACACACACACACACACACACACACAAAAACCCCACATCCTATCTGCCCTCTCCCCTTTACCTTTATGAGGGTGCTCTCTTACCCATTCATCCATTCCCTCCTCGCCTTGCCTTTCTACCATCCCCTTAGGCTGTGACATCAAGCCTCCATAGGACCAAGGGCCACCCCTTACATTGATTTCAGATAAGGTTCTATCTCCCCTTGGTTTGGTATTTTGGCTAATGTCATCCCCATTGGGTTCTGGGAACCTCTTACTTCTCTGGCATCTGGGACTTATAGTAGCTACCCTAGGTCCCTATCCCCTACTGCTGCATATTTCTAGCCAATTTCCTGACCCTGTACTTCACGTTCTATCCCTTCCAATACTTGATCCTGCCCACAATTTCCCCCCCACCTCCACAATCCCTCTCAGAACCTTCCTTTCTTCTACCTCCTATGATTATTTTGCTTCCCTATCTAAGTAGGATTGAAGCATCCACACTTTAGTCGTCTTTCTTCTTAAGCTCTTTATCATTTGAAGGTTGTATTGTGGGAATCCATGTCATGTATGTCCTTTTGGGTCTGGGTTACCTTAATAAGGATGACATTTCTAGTCATTTTTATTTGCCTGAAAAATTCATGAAGTCATCATTTTCAATAGCTGGATAGTATTTCATTGTATAAATGGACCACATTTCTGTATAATTCTTCCTTTGAGGGACATCTGGGTTGTTTCCACCTTCTGGCAATTATAAGTAAGGCTGTTATAAACATAGTTGGGCATGTGTTCTTGTTATATGTTGGAGTATCTTTTGGGTATATGTCCAATAGTGGTATAGCTGGGTTTTCATATAGTGCTATTTCCAATTTTCTGAGGAACAATCAGATTGGTTTTGAAAGTGGGTTTTACCAACTTACAGTCCAATCAGTAATGGAGGACGTTCTCCACATTCTCACTAGTATTTGTTGTCATCTGTGTTTTTTTTATCACAACTCTTCATTTCTTATGTGTTACTGTAGATACATAGTTACATACACATTCCAACTTCAAGACCTGACTTTTTTAAATGTCAAGATTAAAACCACAAATAAATCACAAGTCATTAACCATCACAAAACCAAAGGTCACCAGGACATTGCAAGTGACTGCATATCATGATACTGACCATGAGGACATAGTGATATCATCCAGAAAACTGAAGATATGAATGTGGATCATGAAACATAACATACTAATAGATCAATAATAAATTTCTTGAGTTTTATCATTGTAGTATTATGCTGTGAAAGAAATTGCTTCTCCCTAGAAAAATGTTTATAAACCGTTTTTTTCTCAAAGCTTTTTATTCAAAACTTTTCAATAATATTTACACTAGGTTTTGTGGTTCAAGTTTTCGATGTTTATAGGATGTTATTATCCTTGGTTAAAACTTTAAAAGGGAGCTGGGCGGTGGTGGCGCACGCCTTTAATCCCAGCACTTGGGAGGCAGAGGCAGGTGGATTTCTGAGTTCGAGGCCAGCCTGGTCTACAGAGCTAGTTCCAGGACAGCCAGGGCTACACAGAGAAACCCTGTCTCGAAAAACCAAAAAAAAAAAAAAAAAAAAAAAAAAAAAAAAACTTTAAAAGGAAAAATTTTTGGTAGTGTATGGTTCTGTGTGTCATTTAGGAAACAAAATTATTGATTGATCATGGTCATGGAATGGAGGGTGTCCATTTTCCACATGCAAGCTGCTCTATATACCATGAAGGAAGATGGCTTCTGCTATGTTAAGGCAGATTTCACAACATGTATTCCATTTACAGCTCCATCTCTCTATTTCTACAATGTACTAACTTGTGAATCAAACTGACTCAAAGTTTTAATTAGTATCTTGTCATAAACAATCATATGAGACAAACACAGAAGGTAAGTTTCATTTTTACCTTTCCTTCACACTACAGACTGATGCAAGGAATTTATCCATTCTCTTTTCACAGATACAAGGATGTCTTACCACAGTCATCATCATGTAGACCTGTTACACTGAAATATGTACAGTCTCTTGTTTTCCATAATGATTTCACTACCACCGAATCACTATAAAACAAAAATTTAATAGACAGTTACTAAAGTTTATATTGTAGAAGGCCATGATTTTTGAAGCAGGGTTTACTGATTAAACTGTACCAAATATGGAATTATTTATATCTGTATTACTAAAATATTCTGTCATATTTTTCCTAAACTCGTAAAATGTGGTCATGGACCAGTGAATTGATTGGTTATGACGATTGACATCAAACTTGACAATCTGAATTTAGCTCTCAGGTGCTGCACAATAAAAGTAGAGACATAACTCCTTCCAGCTGTTTCTTAATTACTCATATGCTATGACCTGTGCATGCACATGCACATAAATCCACAAAAATACATAAACATAGTATAAAGAAAAATAGAGATAGTCTCTTAATCACAATTTAATGCACTATCCTTTCAATATTACTACCTTTTTTAAGCAAGCACAATTCTTTTTCAAAATTGCTGAAATAATAACAGTTAATTTTATATTGAAGTTGTTTCTCCATGCTACTTTGTGCAATGATAACAGATAAAAAAGAAGAAATGAATGTATGTGGCACCCGGTACAAGGTCTCATGTGCCTAGTTTTTAAACAGAAAAAGGAGGTATGTAATAGAGCAACAAACAATGGTTTGTGAATACAATTTGACTGTTTTCCTTTTGACTTCCCCATCTCAGAGCTAACAAGCCTTCACAGCAGCAAGGTGATTGATTGACTTCTGTGTATTCAACACAATGCCAATCTCTGCTCTTTGGTGTATTTGGTGTTGCAACTACCTTTTCGTGAAAAATAATTTTAAAAATTGATACAGGTGTGTTTCTTGTATGTAGCAAAATGCTGGATATTGTTTCCATATCCAGTCTGTCAGCTTATGCATTTTTATAGGTGAGTTGAGTCCACTAATATTGAGAGATATAAAAGAGAGATTGTTGTTGGTTTCTGACATGTTTGTTTTTGAAGGTGGCTTTATGTGCTTCTGGTTCTCTCCTTTTGGTTTTGTTGTGTGATGAATAATATATGGTCCTTTAACAAAGATAGACACTATCTCAGAGTAAATGGGTGGAAAAAGATCTTCTAAGCAAATGGTCCTGGGAAACAAGCAGGAGTTGACAGCTGTCTTGGTTAGGGTTTCACTGCTGTGAACAGACACCATGACCAATGCAAGTTTTATAAAAGACAATATTTAACTGGCTTACAGGCTCAGAGGTTCAGTCCAGTGTCATCAAGGCAGAAATATGGCAGCATCCAGGCAGATATGGTGCAGGAGGAGCTGAAAATTCAACTGACTTCCAGGCAACTAGGGTGAGGGTCTTAAGCCCACACCCACAGTGACACACCTACTCCAGCAAGGCCACACTTCCTAATAGGATTACTCCCTGGGCCAATCATTTACAAACCATCACAACATACTAATGTCCAATTAGTCACAACATATTGAATGTCCAATAAAATAGACATTCAAACAAAAGTTATCAAGTGTGATGAAGAAGGAAACTTCATATTCATCAAGGGGAAAATCCACCAAGAGAAAGTCTCAATTCTGAGACTATGCTCCAAATTCAACAGCAACCACATTCATAAAAGAAACTGTACTAAAGCTCAAAACACATATTGAAGCCCACATGATAATAGTGGGAAACCTCAACACCCCATTCTCACCAGTGGACAGGTCATTGAAACAGAAACTAAATAGAGAGACAGTAAAACTAAGAGAGGGTCTAAACCAAATGGATTTAACAGATATCTACAGAACATTTCACCCTAAAACAAAAGAATACAATTTTTTTCTCAGCACCTCATGGTATCTTCTCCAAGATCGACTATATAATTGGTCACCAAACAACCCTCAAGTGAAACAAAAAGATTGAAAAAATACTGTGCATTCTATCAGATCACCATGACCTAAGGCTGGTCTTCAGTAACAGCAAAAACAACAGAAAGCCCACATACATGTGGAAGCTGAACAATATTTTACTCAATGATAACCTGGTTAGGGAAGAAATAAAGAAAGAAATTAAAGACTTCCTGGAATTTAATGAAAATATTTACACATCATACACAAACTTATGGGACCCAATAAAAGCAGTGATCAGAGAAATGTTCATATCACTAAGTACCCTAGTAAAGCAACTGGAGAGATCTTACACTAACAACTTAACAGCACACCTGAGAGCTCTAGAACAAAAAGAAGCAAACATACTCAAGAGGAGTACAATGCAGGATATAGTCAAACTCAAAGCTGAAATCAACCAAATCAAAACAAAAGAAACAATACAAAAAGTCAACAAAACCAGAAGCTGGTTCCTTGAGAGAATCAGCAAGACAGATAACCCCTAGCCAAACTAACTAAAGGTCCCAGAGACAGTATTCAAATTATCAAATGAATACTGTCAAATTATGAAATTATCAGAAATGAAAAGCAAGACAATAACAGAAGTGGAGGAAATTCAAAAAATCATCAAATCCTACTATAAAAACCTATACTCAACAAAACTGGAAAATCTGGATGAAATGGATGCTTTTCTATACATATACCACATACCAAAATTAAATCAAAAGCAAGTAAACTATCTACACAGGCCCATATTGCAAAAGGAAATAGAAGAAATCATTAAAACCTCCCAACCCAAAAAAAAAAAAATCCCATAGCCAGATGGATTTAGTGCAGAATACTAAGAAATCTTGAAAGAAAACCTGATATCAATTTTCCTCAAACTATTCCATAAAATAGAAAGAGAAGTAACACTACCTAACTCATTCTAGGAACCTAAAATTTCTCTGATACCTAATCCAAACCAGGACCCAACCAAAAAAGAGAACTTCAGACCAATTTCACTTACAAATATTGATGCAAAAATACTCAATAAAATTCTTACAAATTGAATTCAAGAACACATCAAAACTATCATGCACCATGATCAAGTAGGCTTCATCCCAGGGATGCAAGGTTTGTTTAATATATGAAAATCCATTAATATAAATAAACTCAAAGAAAAAAATCACATGATTATCTCCTTAGTTGCAGAAAAAGCACATGACTAAAAACAACACCCCTTCATGTTAAAAGTATTGGAGATATCAGGAATCAAGACCCATACCTAAACATAATAAAAGCAATTTACTGCAAATCAACAGCCAATATCAAATTAAATGGAAACATACCTGAAGCAATCCCATTGAAATTAGAGACAAAACCATGGGTGTCCACTCTCCCTATATCTATTCAAATAGTGCTAGAAGTACTAGCTATAACAATAAGACAACATAAATATATTAAGAGAATACAAATTGGCAAGGAAGAAATAAATATATCACTATTTGCAGATGATATAATAGTATACATAAGAGACCCCCAAAATTCTACCAGAGAACTTCTCCAGCTGACAAACAATAGCAATGTGGCCAGAAATAAAATTAACTCAAATAAATAAGTAGACTTCATCTACACAAATGATAAACAGTATGAGAAATAAAGTAAAGAAACAACTCACTTCACAATAACTGCAAATAAAATAATATATTTTGGGGTAAGTCTAACCAAACAAAAGAAAGACCTTTTAAGGCAATAACTTCAAGTCTTTCAAAAAAGTGAAGATCTCAGAAAATTGAGAGATATCCCATGCTCATGGATTGGCAGAATTAACATAGTAAAAATGTCCATCCTACCAAAGGCAATCTATAGATTCAGTGCCATCCCCATCAAAATCCCAACACAATTCTTCAAAGACATAGAAAGAGCAATTCTCTAATTCATCTGGAAAGGCAAAAACCCAGAATAGAGAATACAATTCTTAAAAATAATAAAGGAATGGCTGGGGGGATCACCATCCCTCACATCAATCTTTACTCCAGAGCAATAGTGACAAAAACTAAATGGTATTGGTACAGAGACAGACACATTGATCAATGGAAAAGAATTGAAGACCCAGAAATAAAACCACACAGTTACTAACACTTGTTCTTTGACAAAGAAACCAAAAATATACAATGGAAAAAGAAAGCATCTTCAATAAATGGTGCTGGTCTAACTGGCTGTCTGTATGTAGAAAAAATGAAAATAGACACATATTTGTCACCTTTCACAAAGCTCAAATCCAAGTGGATCAAGGCCCTTAACATAAAACCAGATACAGTGAATCTAATAGAAGAGAAAATGGGAACAGTCTTAAACTCATTGGCACAGGGGGACATTTCCTGAAGAGAACTATAATGGTTCATGGTGTACCATCAAGAATTGACATATGGGAGCTCATGAAACTCCAAAGTTTCTGTAAGTCACAAAGCATAGTTAATAAGACAAATCAGCAACCCACAGATTGGGAAAAATATTCACTAACACCATATCAAATAGAAGACTAATATCCAAAACATATAAAGAACTTATGCAGCTAATGACTGAAACAAAACAAAACAAACAAACAAACAAACAAAAAAAACAAAGTACCCAATCCAAAAAAAAAAAAAAATGGGGTATAGAACTAAACTGAGATTTCACAACTGAGGAATATCAAATGGCTGAGACGCACCTAAGGAAATGTACAAAGCCCTTAGTATTGAGAGAAATGCAAATCAAAAGGAACCTGAGATTCTACCTTACACCAATCAGAATGGCTAAGATCAAAACCTCAGGTGACAACACATGCTGAAGAAAATGTGGAGAATAGGGAACACTCTAGCAGTTATGGTGGGATTGCAAACTGGTACAATCACTCTGGAAATTAATCTGGAAGTTCCTCAGAAAACTGGAAATATATCTACCTGAAGACCCACCTATACCACTCTTAGGAATATACCAAAAAGATGTCCCACCATGCCACAGAGGCACATGTTCCGCTACATATATAGTGGCCTTATTTGTGATAGAAAGAAGCCAGGAACAACTTGCTGTCCAATGACAGAAGGATGAATACAGAAAACATGGTTCATTTACACAATGATATACTACTCAGCTATTAAGAATAAGAACATCCTGAGTTTTGAAGGATGGATGGAACTAGAAAATATCACCCTGAGCAAGGTAACTGAGACCCAAAAGGACATGCATGGTATGTACTCACTAATAAGTGGATAGTAGCCAAAAATAAGTGCAGAATATACAAGATACCGTCCACAGAACTCAAAAAGGTCAACAAGCTGAAGTGACCAAATGAGGATGCCTCAGTCAAACTTGGAAGGGAGAAGAAATCATTCTCAAGTGGGGAGGGAGGTAGGGACCTGGGAGGGAAAGTGGATAGGGGAGGCGGAGTCATAAGGAGAGAGGAACCTGATCTGGTATTGGGTGAAAGAAAATGACTGAAGCCCTGAGGGCTAGCAGAAAGAATGGAAGCAGGGAGATAGGTGGTTGCCTCCAGAATGCACCAGAGACCTGGTACATGAGAGACTCTCAGTACTCAAAGGGAGTGTTCTTAGATAAAATACCCAACAGTAGGTAGATGAGATTGATAGTTCCCACCACCTGCAAGAAGACAGGGCATTAAATGAGCAAGAGGGGGACAATCCCACACTCACAACTCTGACTCATAAGTGTTCCTAACTGAAAGAATTATAGGGGTAGAATTGGAGAGGATCCTGAGGAAAAGAAGGTCCAGGTAAAGACCCAAATTGGGATCCAGCTCAAGGGGAGGTCCCAAGGCCTAACACTATTACTGAGGCTATGGAGTGCTCACCAAAAGGGACCTACCATGACCACACTCCAGAAGACCCAGTAAGCATCTGGAAGTGTCAGATGCAGATATATGCACCCAGCCAATGGACAAAAGTGGCTGAACCCTGCTGTTGAATTAGGGAAGACTGGTAGAAGCTGAGGAGATGATAGATGCTGTAGGACCAGCAGTCCCAATTAATCTGGACTCCTGAGATCTCTCAAACACTGAACCACCAAATGAGTAACATACACTAGCTGATATGTGGCCCCCAACACATATACAGTAAGAGGACTGCTGGATCTGTGTTCATTCAGAGATGAAGCACTTAACTCTCAGGAAACTGAAGGTCAGAAGCAGTTTAGAGGTCAGGGGGGATAGGGGATGGGAACATGCATGTGGAGACAGGGGAGTGGGAAGGAGGTATGAGATGTGGAACAGTTAGAGGGTAGACAGGGGATGGGTAAAATATGGAGTATGAAAAATAAATTAATTTTAAAAATTGATTAAAAATAAAACAAATAAAGGCGATACATACCTATCAAGTCACCATTTGGGAGGAGACACAAGTGATAAATTTTTGGAGATCTGAAGTAGGAACACAAACTAAGTCAGACTGGGTCTTTGAACAAGAACCTGATCAAATATTTACTAAGGATTAAAACTTTATTCAGTACATTTTTGAAAAGAAATTATGTTGATTCCTATATAGTCTACAGTGCAGTAGAGGTAAGAGTCCCAAAGGATTAGCAATGTGTCAGTCAGTCTTTCACCTAACAGGCAGGGCAAGATGAATAGTGAATCTATAGGAAATGATTGATCAAATCCTAATTAATGTGGACAGATGCAGTGGTGCACAACTGTAGCTTCAGCATTTGGGAGGCAGAGACAGGAGTATCAGGAGATCAAGGCTGGTTTGGCAGGTGAGTTTGAACCATATAGTGTATTGAGAGTAGGTATCAAAGAAGATAAAGAAAGGGTGATATCAACAGAACTCAAATGGCAAAGGGAAAAATCTTCAACAGAAGACAATTTTATTGAGCCCTAGATATAAGTCAGGAAAACAGACTAACTTTATCATAGGACAGAAAAAGATGTTAAATGGCAAAGTGGTCCATGAATCATAAATAGGATAGGTAAATTACATTAGGGATAAGTATACACATTAGGCAGCCATGAAATATCATGAGTGTAGTCAATAAAACATTGTGATGAACATGAGCAAAGAGGAAAAGGATCTGGCAGACACTAACTATTCACAGATACACAGGAAGGACATAGTCAGAATCTCTTAACTTTACCTTACACGGTGGTGTCCACCTACACATCTACCCAAGAAACACAAGATAGGCTCACAGCTGTTCATTGGGCTCATTACAAGCTGACATTGTAACAAATGTCCAAGTTACTGCATTGTCCCATTGGAGAAAAAGGTTGTAGAAGCGAGAGAAAACTGTGACCACCAGTATTCCATATTGAAGACTTGGGTCTGAGCCTAGTAAGACCACCACCACCACGAGGGAACAGTTCTGTAGCATAGTCAATGTCTATAAAAATCTTTTAACCTAGGTATATTCTAGTCTTCTGGTACCTCACTCCAAATGTTATCAGCTACCCAAAGACCCAGTTTAACAC
Organism: Apodemus agrarius; assembly: GCA_964023405.1. Taxonomy (NCBI): domain Eukaryota; kingdom Metazoa; phylum Chordata; class Mammalia; order Rodentia; family Muridae; genus Apodemus; species Apodemus agrarius. The sequence goes on from OZ030006.1 coordinate 161,921,082, forward strand.
ATATATATGGGCATATATCCAAAAGACACTCCAACATATAACAAAGACACATGTTCCTCTATCTTTATAGCAGACAGGAGCTGGAAAGAACCCAGATTTCCCTCAAAGGAAGAATGGATACAGAAAATGTGATACATTTACACAATGGAATACTACTCAGCTATTAAAAATGATGACTTCATGAATTTTGTAGGAAATTGGTGAAACTAGAGAATTTCATCCTGATTGAGGTAACTCAGACCTAAAAGGACATACATAGTATGTATTCACTGATAAGTGGAATATTAACCCAAAAGTTCAGAATATTGATGGTTCAACCCACAGACCACATGAACCTTAATGAGACAGAAGGCCAAAGTGTGGAGGATTCAAACCCGCTTAGAAGAGGGAACAAAATAATTATAAGAGGCATAAGATGGGAGAGATCTTGTTGGGAGAGGGGAGGTAAGTGAAAAGGGGAGGGGGAAGGATCAGGTATGGGAAGATATAGGAGAGAAATCCAGAGGGCAGGAGAATGAACACAAATAAGTAGCAATGTGGATAGAGAACAGGGGAACTGCTAGAAAGTTCCAGACTCTAAGAATGTCTGAGGCTTTCAGGACCCAATGGGGATGACATTAGCTGAAATACCCAATAGAGGGGAGATAGAACCTGCATAGACAACCTCCAGTAGATCAATATGGCCCCCAGTGGAGGGATGGGGTCACCTATCCATCTCAAAATGTTTAATCCAGCATTGTCCCTGTCTAAAGGAAATGCAGGGACAAAAATGGAGCAGAGACCGAAGGAGGCCATGCAGAAACTCCCTGCTGTGGGATCCATCCAATTGGCAGAGACCAAACCCTGACACTATTACTGATGCCAAGAATTATTTGCTGACAGGAGCCTGGTATCCCTGTCCTCTGAGAGGCTCTGCCAGTACTTGATTAAGACAGATGCAGATACTCACCATTGGCAACCATTGGACTGAGCCTGGGGCCCCAAATGGAAGAGTTAGGGTAAAGCCTGAAGGAGCTGAAGGTAATTGCAACTCCATAGGAAGAGTAACAGTATAAACTAACAGGAGCCCTCAGAGTTCTCAGGTATTAAACCACCAACAAAAGAGTATACATGACCTCTGCTATATATGTAACAGAGGACTGCCTTCTCTGGCGTCAGTGGGAGGGGAGGCCCTTGGTCCTGTGGAGGCTTGGTGCTCGAAATGAAAGGAAATGCTAGAAGGGTAAGGTGGGAATGGATGGGTTGTTAGGTAGAGGAGTATCCTCTTAAAAGCAAAAGGGGCGGGGAGGGGTTAGAAAGTTTGTGAAGAGAAGAATGGGAAGGGGAATAACATTTGAAGTTTAAAAAATAAAGTAATTTATAATTTCAGAATGTGCAGGTCTGTTCAATAGCCACACATCAGATAAAAGTGGGCAGACAGATGGGTAGAGCATGTAGGACACCCTTGCATAGCAAGTTGAGCAGTGGAGCTTGGCTTGCTCCAAAGGACTCAGCAAGCAGAAAAAATGGGTGGACAAAGTGCTATATTTTAGCTCTTAATCATACTTTCAGTTAAGATGATTTATTCTACTCATAAGGAAGTACTCAGGCTGTTTATTAGGGTTCTTTATTCAGTTCTATGGGAGTTGATACAAACAAATAAAACCAATTTCCCCAGGCTTTGGGGACAAGTCTGTCCATACACCAGAGAAGATCTGTCTTGTATCCACCATGAAGGAAGATTCCCTCTCTTCTGTTAAGTCAGTTTTCAGAGAACAGGCTCCAAATCTTCTAGATTGGATCTCTGTTTGAACTACAGAATAAGTCTATGATCAAAACACTTGTTTGTAAGGAGTCATAAATTACTACAGTAAAGAAATGAGAATCAATGCATTTCATTTTTACCTTTAATACTTGTTGGAGAGTCAATCTGAAAACTTATCCAGTCTCTTCACACAAATACAGCTGTATGAACTACCACAGTCAATATTGTCTAGTCTTGTTTTAGATAAGAACATACATCCTTCATTCTTTGCAATGTATTTCCTTCTGTTCAAGTCACTGAAGATCAAAAACAACAATGTGCAACTGGAAAATTTTGCATATTCACAGAAATAAGTCATGATTTAAAAAATGTTATTTGCCAAAGTAGACAGAATATGTAACTATTAATCATAAGTTGATCACTAAAGTATGTTCCTTTATATAAGCTCATTAAAAAGAAATAGTCTCTTAGTTACAGCAAAATCCCTATCTTATTTCTCACTTGCAAATTTTGTTCAGCAGATAAAATGAATTTTCAATATTTCCAAGGAATTATTTTATGCTGAACATGCTCTCCCATTTATATCTTATGGATAAAAATGCTAGAATAAAAGTAAAAACAGATGTTTGTGATACACAAAACACAGTATTATATGCCCGTGTTGTAAGGAGATAGGGAAGATTTGAAATACAATCACAGATGGAGGATTGTCACTAATATTTTGGACTGTGCTCTCCTATTTCCTTTCCAACATTCTACCTAATGGGCCTTCACAGAAACATGGTAATCTGCAGGATGGTATATTAAAGACATAAATATCCTTCCTTAAAAAGAAAAAAAATATGCTGCAAAATAAAAATATAAATTAGATATACAGAAACTAATAGAAGAGAAAGTGGGAAAGAGCTTCGAGCACATGGGCACAGGGGAAAATTTCCTGAACAGAACACCAATGGCTTATGCTCTAAGATAAACACCAGACAAAAAGGACCTCATAAAATTGCAAAGATCCTGTAAGGTAGAGGATACTGTCAATAGGACAAAACTGCAGCCAACAGATTGAGAGAAGGTCTTTACTAACACTACATCTGATAGAGGGCTAATATCCAATACATACAAAGAACTCAAGAAGTTAGACTTGAGAATCAAATAACCCTATTAAAAATGGGGTACAGCGCTAGGTGGCAGTGGGAGGAAAGGTTGGGGAACACCCTCATAGAAGCAGAGGTAGGGGAGATGAGATAGGAGCTTTCCAGAGGGGAGATGGGAAAAGAGATAACATTTGAAATGTAAGTAAAGAAAATATCCAATAAATGAAAAATAAATAAATTAGAACACAGAGAAAATTAGCATATAGGCTGAAACAGAAGCAATTATTTAATAATTAAGATTTTCTTACATAAATCAGCATATATCTAATTTCTACTCAGACTGAGATATTAGTAGGGTTTGGGCCAATAAGGTAGGCCCTCCTATATCAGTCACCAAGTAAGAAAATGCTCTACAGGCTTGCTTAGAGCCATATCTTATTGAGGCACTTTCTCAATAGAGATTCCCTCCTCTCAGGTGACTTCTGTCAAGTTCTCATAAAACTACCTTGCAGAATGATGCTTGAAAAAACATATAGGGGGAGAGAAGAGGGCTTATGGGACTTTCTGGGAGGATGGAACCAGGAATGGGGAAATCATTTGAAACATAAATAAAGCATATATCAAATAAAAATGAAAACATATATATTTGATAAAACTGATATTCCTCATGACCTCCAGTGGGTGCATGTACATGCAGAGTCTAATGTCAAAACTTTAATTTTAAAATTTAATTGTCAAACAAACAATGAGACATATTGTTTCAGAACTAAAGGACATTACAAGTAAATGCACTGCATGATACTGACTCTGAAGCAATATCAACAGTGACATGGTTCATATACTGACAATTATGAATATGGGCTAGGGATTATAACATATTACTAAGTCCATACCGAATTTCTTGAGGTTTATCATGATGCTATAAAAGAAATTGATCTGCAAGGGCTAGTATGTTTGAAATAATACTTCTTAGAGAAAAGCCAAAATTAACATTATTAACAGTCTTTGTGATTACAACATACTAATACATCTTGTAAGACTGTCTGTCCTTTGCCATTTTATATGACAGCCTTCTTAAGAATGTCCTTTGAGGACTGAAGAAAAACCACCCAGAGACTGCCCCTACTAGTGATCCATCTCATATAGAGTTACAAAACCCAGACACTATTGTGGATGCCAAAAAGTACTTGCTGACAGGAGCCTGATATAGCTGGCACCTGGGAGGCTCTGCCAGTGCATGACAAATACAAAGGGGGACACTCTCAGCCAACCATTGAACTGAGCAGAGCTCCCCAATGGAGGCGTTAGAGAAAGGACCTAAAGTACTAAAGGGACTTGCAGGGCCATAGGAGGAACAACAATTTGAACCACCGAGTATCCCAGAGCTCCCAGGGATTAAACAAACAACTAAAGAGTACACATGGAGAGACACATGGCTCCAGATGCATATGCATCAGAAGATGGCCTTGTTGGATATCAAAAGGAGAAAAGCCCTTGGTCCTGAGAAGGCTAGGTGCCCAAGTATAGGGGAATCCCAGGGCAAGGAAGCAAGAATGGGTTGATTGGTGAGCAGGAGTTTTTTATATGTGTGGGTTTTTTTGTGTCCTTGTTTGCTTGCTTGCTGCTTGAGGGGCAAAACATTCTTGTCTTTTTTTGTTTTTTCTGTTTTCTTGCTTGTTTGATTTATTTTCCGTTTTGTGTTGTTTTGTGAAGAGAGAAATAACATGACATTAAGTGTGAAGAATTGTATGCAACAACAAGGAGTATTCAGTGGGAAAGGAAACTGACCAAAATATATTCTATGAAAAAAAAGTTAATTAAAAACATAAAAATTTAACTTTAGAATAGAGATACAATTACAGAAGTTATTTGTTTTTAAAAGAAAATCAGAGTGCAAGGCAAAGGATGCCACCAGAAGAATTACTTACCGATCAGGGAGATGACAGCGGTCTCCCATGCAGTACAGGCTATTGCTCCTACCTTTGCTTACCATAACTATATGTATGGTAAGGCCCTATTGCTTAAGATACTCCCTACTTTGGCATCAAAACATAGAAAAGCCAATCTCAAGCCAAAATGGAAATATCTTCCCCCAGGGCTGGCATTCAAAGGGTTAGAAGTTGTTTTTCATACAGCATTGGAGAAAAGATAGGAGTAGTTTTATCCTGCACTGGATGTTACATACTACAATGATGACCTGATAGGTTATAGCATAAATAGATGCTTCTGTATTGGAACTGAGGCATTTACCACAGGAGACAATCATGTTTGGTATTGTAATCCAAATCAAAAGCCCAAGATTTAGGGAGTTCACACACCCTAGATTGGAGATTGCTACAACTGCTCTGCTAAGTGGTCAAAGCTTAAAATGCATTCTTAACAGTCATTGTTATGGCCTAGGCCTGGGCTGCTCTCAACCTCCATCAGATAATCTTCTTTATACAGTGGGCCATAGTCCATGCAGTATGGCAGAATTGGTCAAAGTGCTTAGGAGAACTGTTTATGTGCTCAGCCCTAAAGGAGATATCTACACCAGTTTCTTCCTTTCCATACAACCAGCAAGACTCAGAGAACATCAGGGAAGAGGACATAGAAAGAATGTGAGAACCAGAGAAGGGAAAGAACTCTGTGAAATGCAGGCTCTGGACAAGATGAAATTTCAGCAAGATTACTTCTTCTTAGGAAATCACTATTGTTAGGTAACAGCTCCTGGAAAAAGGAGATTCAATACTTTATTGAGGATGTGGCCACTTGTGGTCCTTGTTCAAGTAGATGGCCTATAACCATGCACATATGGATAGTTAATTACAAGGACATGACTTAGCAGGGTCCATGTAAGAGATTTTAGTGGGAGTAGTGGATGATATATTCATATATTATTTGATATATATGAACTACTCAAGAAAAATATATGAATATATTGTTAATAAAAATAAACTGTGAACCATTTTCTACCAGATTATAAATAAAAAAGCATAAAATGTACACAAGACAACACCTTGAAATATAAGGTAGGCATATATATATATATATATATATATATATATATATGTAAAATGTTCTTATATTTGTGAATAACCAACAAGTATATAATCTAACAACACTAAAAAATGTCACATGAGTGTCTGAGAGACTCAGGCTCAATAAATCTGCCATCATCATTCAGTGACTTCACAAAATCTCAAGTTGTTGACTTGCTAGCAGCATGTACATCTTAAGCCATTTTCTGTCAGTTCCTTGAACATACATTGCCCCTTTGTAACACTTGCTCATAGACTGCCTTATGCAAATTGTCTTTATCCATGAGCTCATAGAAAATGAGGAAAGCCATGTAAAACCAGAGAAAGGCTTTTTCACACAGTTCTCCCAATACCCACACCAGTGTTAGAGTGTGAAAGGTCCAGAAACTCACAGTTTAGATGGGCCATTGTCAATCCATACCCAATCCTTTATTTTATCATTATATGATAATCCAATCCAGTAACTGTCTTTAAAAATCTGGAGCTGAAGGAATTTCTGTAAAGGAAACAACACAGCTTAAGATGAAATTTGTGTCTGTATGATGAAAGAACAAGCAGGAAAGTTCCCAGCATTCCTTTGTAATTTCCTAATGTCATATCTTCTCACCACTCAGTCCCACCATGTCAATTTTCTAAAGGAATTTCTTCTAGAAGAATATTTATATCAAAACTGATGTGAGTTCAATACATTATTTAAAACTTCTGGTGTCCAGACATACTGTGTTAATGACATGATTTGTGACTGTGTTTCTTATACCAAGTCCCAGTGTATAACCAAGGCTTTCCTTGAACTCACAATCTTCTTGAATGAGGCAGAAATTTTTGAGATTTAGCTTTCTCTTTGACAGATATATCAATATAATCTATTGCATCCTCAATGCCTGAGCTAAACAGAGAATTCTCAACAGAGGAATCTCGAAAAACCAAGAAGTGCATAAATAAATGTTCAAAGTATTTAGCCATCAGGGAAATGCAAATCAAAACAACTCTGACATTCCACCTTTTACCAAAAGGAATGGATAAGATTAAAAAGTCGAGTGATAGCACATACTGTTAACGATGTGCAGCAAAGGGAACACTCCTCAATTGCTGGTGGGGGTGAAAACTTGTAAAACTAATATAGAAATGAATTTGGTGGTTTCTCAGAAAACTCCCAAAAGTTCTACCTCAAGATCCAGCTATACCACTCTGGAGCATATAGCCAGAATATGCTTGACTATCTCTCAAAAACACTTGCTCAGCTATGTTCATAGCAGGTTTATTTGTAATAGCCAGAAATTAGAAACAACATAGATTTCCCTGAAATGAAGAATAGATAAAGATGTGGTACATCCTCACAATTGAATACTAGTTAGCTACAGAAAAAAAAGAGACATCATGAATTTTGCAGACTAATGGATGAAATGAGAATATTATCCTGAGTGATATAACCCAGTCCCAAAAGGACATGCATGGTATGTATTCACTTATGAGTATATATTTGCCATAAAACCCAGGATGACCATCAACATACATGAGATGGAGACTTGAGAGAAAGAAGGGCACAAGCAAGGATGTGTCTCACTTGGAAGAAGAATTGAATAGTCATACGAAGCAGATGGAGGAGCTGAGAGAGAGAGAGAGAGAGAGAGAGAGAGAGAGAGAGAGAGAACGGAAGTAGAGTGTAGTCGGGGGTTCATGGTCAGGTGAGGGGAGTGGTGGTGGGATGTGCTGATGGCCAAGAGAATGAATGGAAATCTGAAACTGATGGGGGATGTGGTAGGGGATATAACCAGGATTAGATGGAGATCAGTGTAAGGGAGGTGCACATGAATCAATAGGGGTGTCATTAGATGTGCCTCACAACATTGTGGATATGGAGCCTAGCAGGCTACCTCTTATGGCCAGGAAAATATCCTGGGAAAGTGATAGGGACACCAATCTACCCATAATACATTCCATTCAAAATTTATCCTGTCTTCAAGAAATACATGGGTTGTTGATGAGGGAAGAGCCAACCAATAACTGACTCAGCTTGAGACCCATCCCATAAAATGCACCAATCCCAGGTGCTATTAATCAAACTCTGTTATGCTTGTAGACAGGAGTCTAGACTGGCTGCAATCTGAAGCTCCATGCAGCAGCTGACTCATACAAATACAGACATCCATACCAGAAAATGGAAAGAGCTTGGGGACTCGTGAAAGAAGAGGAGGAAGGATTGTGGGCCCTGAAGGGAATAGGAACTCCACAGGAAGTCCAACAGAATCAACTAACCTGGAAGCTTGGGGATCTCAGAAACTAAAACACCAAACAAAGAAAATACAAGGGGCTGGACCTGTGCTTCCCTGCACAATTGAAACTTGGTCTTCATGTGGCTCCTGAATATCTACTATCTCAAAATCTGTTACCTGTGCATGGTTATATTCCTCTAACTGGGCTGCCTTGTCTGGCCTCAATGGGAGAGGATGCACCTCTCCTCATGGAGAATTGATGTGCCAGGGTGAATGGATACCAAGGAAGTTCCTCCGGCTCAGAGAAGATGGAGATGGAGATGGGGTATGGATTGATGGAGGGAGTGTTCAAGAGAGGGGATGTGGGCAGGATGTAAAAATGAATAAGTAAAACAATTTTAATAGAAATAAAAATAACTTTAAAATAGTGATTATGTTTACAGTATCAAATTGAAAATTACACCATTATTTGACATGAAAAAATACTTTTATGTTGTTTTAATGTGTATTAAGTTGATGTATAAATATAGCACTGTGTTGTAATTAACAAAGGTTTCAAAGTGATCATGGAATTATATCTCTAGAAAAGTATAGTCTTCTTATATGAAGAAAGTAATAATAATTTAAACAGGAAATGTCAGAATCTTGGAAATTCTGCTTTCTTTTAAGTAACCTTTCTGAACATGGATTTCTTTTTAACAAAATATAAGAATACTATGCAGTATAGATAATTGGCAGTTTCATCAGGGAAAGACATACTTTCTGTGGGACTCTCTTGTAGACTCCTGAGAAATGGTGGAAATTGAAAGACACAAGTGTCTCTTGAGTAACAAGTCTCCTCTTAACAGACCTGTGTCCCACAGTTTTGCACACATTAGAGGAAAACCATATACAAATGAAGTAAAAAAACAACTGGATTCAGTGTCTCATTACTCAGGGTTACAGACAGAGTCTAAGAGAATAAAGGGGCAAGTAAGATTCTACAGTACCAGTTCATCCTCATCATCTATCTTCAGAAGGGATAACCTGTTATTCACGCACATCTGTTTACATCCACTCCATGTTTTTCTGTCCATGATGAAGTAATAACATTTTATGCCATAGCAGAACCAGTGTATTTCAACTCCTCTGCCTACAACAGAGAGGGTAAATGCTTAAACTTATTTTCTGGTATTCTGTTACCAGAAAAATGTACTTATTAAGTCTCTGTCAAAGAAAAAAGGGAAAATCTCACAGGTCTCAGAATTTGAGATTCTATAATGCCCAGAGGCCCCTCTACACCCATGATCTATACAATATTTTAATAACAATAGAGATACAAAAACAATTTATGTATCAATCATGGGTGAATCAGTAGAGAACATGTAGCACTTGTACACAAAAGAATAGTTAAAGGGAAATGAATCAGCCCAGCATGATGACTTATGCTTATGACCTGAGCACTCCAAAGAAGGAGGCAGTAGGGTCACCACCAGTTTTAGTCCATGCTAGGCAAAGTGGCAAATTCCAGGCTAGCCTTGTTTGTACAGTGTGTTCCATGTTAACCTGGGCTAGAGAGTGGCATCATTTCTCACACTGACACCCAAAGGGAGATGCTGATATATCTGATAGACATGGATTAGGATGGTTTGCAAAGTGAAGCACACCAGGTCTTGGACCAATTTTATATTTCCAGGCAGATCAAGTTTCTAAAACAGTCTAGGTTTATATGAAACAGAGGCTTCAGAGATACCAGGAGTAGAGAAGAAGCAATGAGCACTTGCTACTCAGAGGCAGCTAAACTGATGGCAGAATTCTAGGTCTGCATTGTCCCATATTGGTCCACAAACTACTGTGCACTTAGCATTGTGCTATTTTTTGTCTTACTTGAGAGAAATGAGACATTCAAGAAAGGCTTTGATGTTGATAGTCTGTTGTCCTGATTCTGTTGATACATTAAGTGCTGTGCCCACATGCCCAAATATTTCAAATTGAATACATTAAAATATGTGCAGTTTGTATAGCAACATCACCTCAATATGAATATGTCCTTTAATAAGCTGCTGGGAATGGCAATACCCTATCAACAAGTTTATCTCCAAACTTCATTTTTCTGTGAAGAGTTATCAATGTGTAGCTCAGGCAGGCCTGGAATTTCCTGGGATGTGCATATATTCTTGAAAGTTATATTTATCCACCCCAAACCTCATAATATTATGGATTACCCTTTATAGATAATTAAGCTATTTTAAAGCAGTGACACAAAACCATTTATGTAAGTCTGGAATACTTCAAAGCTGTTTTGGTGTTTTTGTTTCCTGTCACAAATTGTATAATATAGAGCTTTTAAATATATTAATCCTGACATAATGAGAATCATTACATCCTATTATCACAGAGTGGTGAGATTATATACAAGAGTTCTTTGTTATCTCCAATCCTGAAAAAAATATTTAATTATTATCGATAAACTGTGTCAGTTAAAGATGACAAGTCACACTGAAGGGTAGGCAAGGTTCCTGTGACACTTAATAGTCTCATCTGTCAAGTCTCATTCACTGTGTTACTCTCAGAGTTGCAATGTGTGCACACCATGATGTAACTCCGTTGTCTGCTTCAAGGATAGTCTCTTTGTTATAAAAAGTCTGTCTCAATTCTACTTGTCCCTCCTCCCCCCACCACTGTCCCATTCCTTCAGATGTGATAGACACATGCCACTTCTTCCATAGGGAAGATCCTATGTCCTGATACTTTCTAAAGAACTAGCAGAAGCAGGGCATTCAGTAAGAGCCAACCCCCACCTCTAGAGACCCAGAGCTGCTCTAGGACTCACTACCCAGCAAACACCAAAATCTGCTGTGCCTCAAGATCACAGGCCCAGGCCACTTCTGACACAGGGAAGATGCTACTTTCTGATACTTTCTAGAGAACTGCCAGCAGCACAGCATTTAAGAACTTTCAGCAGGACATTTAAGAATGAGCAGCCTAAAGGACACTCCACCCTTGCCAAGTCTGCCACAGGAAAGACCCCATCTCTGGATACTTCCTGGAGAACTAGCTGTATGCAAGGCATTTGAGAGAAAGGGAATCCCAAGAGTATAGAAACACAGGCCCACAGGACAGAGAAGTTATAGACACCATAACCAGCTAACACCAGAGATATCTTGATGGCCAAAGGCAAATGCAAGATCATTACCAAAAGAAACCAAGGCAACATGACACCATCAGAACCCAGTTCTGTCACAACAACAAATCCTGGATACTCCTTCACATCAGAAAAACAAAAGCAGGATTTAAAATCACATCTCATGATGCAGATGGAGGACTTCAAGAAGGATATAAATGAATCCCTTAAAGAAATACATGGATCAACAAGTAGAAGCCCTTAAAGAGAAAACAAAAATTCCCTTAAAGAAATACAAGAGAATATGGATTAAAAGGTAGAAGTCCTTAAAGAGGAATCACAAAAATCCCATAGGGAATGATGGGAGGACATGGGTCAACATGCAGAAGCCCTTAAGAGTAATCACAAAAATCCCTAAAAGAAACACAGAAAAACATGGGTCAACATGTAGAAGCACTTAAAGAGGAAACACAAAAATTGTTTAAAGAATTTCAGGAAAAGACAAATAAGTGAAGGAACTGAACAAAACTATCCAGGATCTAAAAATGGAAGTAGAAACAATAAAAGAATTTCAAAGTGAGACATCTCTGGAGATAGAAAACCTTGGAAAGAATTAGGGAGTCATAGATGTAAGCATCAACAACAGAATTCCTGAGATAGAACAAAGAATTTCAGATGCTGAAAATTCCATAGAAAACAATGACTCAATAGTCAGAGAAAATGCAAAATGCAAAAAGCTTATAACCCAAAACATCTAGAAAACCCAGGACACAATGAAAAGATCAAATGTAAGGATTATAGGTATAGAAGAGAGAATGAGGATTTACATCTTAAAGGCGTAGTAAATATCTTCAACAAAAATATAGAAGAAAACTTCCCTAACCTAAAGAAAGAGGTGCCCATGAACATACAAGAAGCCTACAGAACTCCATACACACTGGACCAGAGCAGAAATTCCTCCCATCACATAATAATCAAAACTCCAAATGCACTAAACAAAGAATGAATATTAAAAGCAGTAAGGGGAAAAGATCAAGTAACATATAAAGACAGACCTATCAGAATTACACCAGACTTCTAACCAGAGACTGTGAAAACCAGAAGATCCTGGGCAGATGTCATACAGACCCTAAGAGAATATAAATGTCAGCCCAGATTACTATACCCAGCAAAACGTTCAATTATCATAGATGGAGAAAACAAGACATTCCATTACAAAAAGCAAATTTACACAATATCTTCCCAGAAATCCAGCTCTATAAATGATAATGGGTGGAAAATGCCAAGGCAAAGTGGGAAGCCACACCTTAGAAAAAGCAATAAGGTAATCTTTCAACAAGCCCAATAGAAGATAGCTACACAAACAGAATTTCACATTTAACTAAGAAGATAACAGTAAGCAACAATAACTTTTCCTTAATATCTCTTAATATCAATGGTCTCATTTCCCCTATAAAAAGACATAGACCAACAGACTGGAGATGTAAACAGGACCCAACATTTTGTTGCATATAAGAAACCTATCTCAGTGACAAAGACAGTCACTATTTTAGAGTCAAAGGTTGGAAAATAATTTTCCAAGCAAATGGTCCCAAGAAACAAACTGGAGTGGCCATTCTTATATCAGATAAAATTGACTTTCAATCAAAAGTTGTCAAAAAGATAAGGAGTGACAGTTCATACTGTTCAAAGGAAAAATCTACCAAGATGAACTCTCAATTATGAACATATATGCTCTGAATGCAAGGGCACACATTTTCATAAAAGAAACTTTACTAAAGCTCAAAGCACACATTGCACCCCACACAATAATATTGGGAGACTTCAATGCCCCACTCTCAACAATGGACAAATCAAGAAGAAAGAAACTAAGCAGAGATACAGTGAAACTAACTAAAGTTATTGACCAAATGGATCTATCAGATATTTATAGAACATTCCACCGTAAAGCAAAAGAATATATCTTATTTTCAGCACCTCATGATACCTGCTCCAAAATTGAGCATATAATTGGTCACAAAACAGGTCTCAACAGATACAGAAATATACATATTATTCCATGTACTTTATCAGATCACCACACCTAAGGCTGGTCTTAAGCTCAAGCAAAAACAATGGAAAACAAACATACACATGGATTTTGAAGAATGCTCTTTTCAATGATACCTGGTTAAGGAAGGAAAGAAGAAAGAAAGAAAGAAAGAAAGAAAGAAAGAAAGAAAGAAAGAAAGAAAGAAAGAAAGAAAGGAAGGAAGGAAGGAAGGAAGAAAGAAAAAGAAAGAAAGAAAGTTAAAGACTTTTTGGAATTTAATAAAAATGAAGACACATCATACCAAAATTTATAGGACACAATGAAAGCAGTGCTACAAGGAAAACTCATAGCTTTGAGTGCCTCCAAAAAGAGAATTGATAGAGCTTACACTACAACTTCACAGTGCACTTGAAAATTCTAGAACAAAAAGAAGCAAATATACCCAAGAGGAGTAGACAGCAGGATATAATCAAACTCAGGGTGGAAATCAACCAAATAGAAACAAAAAGAACTAGACAAAGTATCAATAAAACAAAGCTGGTTTTTTGAGAAAAACAACAAGATAGATAAACCCTTAGCCAGACTAACCAGAGGGCACAGAGGCACTACCCAAATCAATAACATCAGAAATGAAAAGGGAGACATAACAACAGAAACTGTGGAAATCCAAAAAATCATCAGATCATACTATAAGAGCTTATATGCAATGAAGTTTGAAAATCTGGATGAAATGGACAACTTTCTAGATACATACCAGGTGCCAACATTAAAACAGGGTCAGATAAACCATCTAAATAGTCCCAAAAGACGTGAGGAAAAAGAAGCAGTTGTCAATAGTCTTCCATCAAAATATAAAATAAATAAATAAAATAAAATAAAATGAAATGAAATGAAATAAAATAAAATAAAATAAAATAAAATAAAATAAAATAAAATAAAATAAAATAAAATAAAGCCCGGGACCAGATGGGTTTAGTGAGGAATTCTATCATATCTTCTTCAAAGAAGAGCTAATACTGATATTCTTCAAATTATTCCACAAAATAGAAACTCAAGGAAAACTACCCAACTCATTCTATGAAGCCACAATAAATCTTATACCTAAACAAAACAAAGACCAAATAAGGAAGGAGAACTTCATACCAATCTCACTCATGAACATCAATGCAAAAATATTGAACAAAATCCTGGCCAACTGAATCCAAGAATGCATCAAAACTATAATTCACCACAGTCGGGTAGGCTTCATCCCAGGGATGGAGGAATGGTTCAATACACAGAAATTCATCAATGTAATCCACTACGAAAACAAACTCAAGGAAAAAAGCCAAATGGTCATTTCATTAGATGCTGTAAAAGCTTTTGACAAAATCCAGCATCTCTTTATGATAAAAGTCTTAGAGAGATCAGGAATCTGAGGCCCATACCTAAACATAGTGAAAGCAATATGCTGCAAATTGGTGGGCAACATCAAGTTAAACAGAGAGAAAATTGAAGCAATTCCACTAAAATCAGGGACTAGACAAGGCTGTCCACTCTCACCCTATCTATTCAATATAGTACTTGAAGTCCTAGCCAGAGCAATCAGACAACAAAAGGAAGTCAAAGGTATAAAAATTGGAAAGGAAGAAGCCAAAATATCACTATTTGCAGACGATATGATCATATACTTAAGTGACCTCCAAACTTCCACCAGAGAACTCCTAAAACTGATAAACAACTTCAGCAAAGTGGCTGGATATAAAATTAACTCAAGAAAATCAGTAACCTTACTTTACTCAAAGGATAAAAAAGATGAAAAAGAAATTATGGAAATGACACCCTTCACAATAGTCACAAATACTATTTCATACCTAGGTGTGACCCTAATGAAGCAAGTGAAAGATCTGTATGACAAGAACTTCAAGCCTCTGGAGAAAGAAATTGAAGATCTCAGAAGATGGAAAGATCTCCCATGTTAATGGATTGGCAGGATCAATATAGTAAAAAGAGCCATCTTGGCTAAAGAAATCTACAGATTCAATGCAATTCCCATCAAAATCCCAAATCAATTCTTCATAGATCTAGAAAGAGCAATTCTCAAATACATCTGGAATAATAAAAATCCTAGGATAGCAAAAACTATTATCCACGACAAAAGATCTCCTAGGGGAATCACCATCCATGACCTCAAGCTCTACTACAGAGCAATAGTGATTAAAAACTGTGTGGTATTGGTATGGAGACAGGCAGGAAGATGAAGGGAAAAGAATTGAAGACCCAGAAAAGAACCCACACACATAAGATCACTTGATATTTGACAAAGGACCTAAAAATATCCAGTGGAAAAATTGCTGCATTTTTAACAAAAGGTGCTGGATCAACTGGAGGTCAGCATGCAGAAAAACGCAAATAGACCCACTCTTATCTCCACGTACAAAGCTCAAGTCCAAGTTGATCAAGGATCTATACATAAAACCGGAATACTGAAGCTTATAGAGATATGAAAGTGGGGAAGAATTTTGAACACTTGGACACAGGGGAAAAGTTCCTGAACAGAACACCAATGGCTTATGCTCTAAGAACAAGAATGGACCAATGGGACATCATAAATCTGCAACGCTTCTGTAAGGCAAAAGACATGGCCAATAGGACAGAACAGCAACCAACAAATTGGGAAAAGATCTTTACTCATCCTATATTCAACAGAGGTCTAATATCCAATGTATAAAAAGAACTCAAGAAGTTAGTCTCCAGAGAGTCAAATAATCCTATTAAAAAGTAGGGTACAGAGCTAAACAGGGAATTCTCAACTGAGGGAACGCCAATGTCTCTAGAGCACCTAAAGAAATGTTCAGCATCCTTAGTTATCAGGGAAATGCAAATCAAAACAACACTGAGATTCCACCTCAAACAGATCAAAATGGCTAAGATGAAAAATTTAGGGGAGGGGATGCTGGAGAGAATGTGGGGGAAAAGGAACACTTCTCCATTTTTAGTGGGATTGTAAGCTGGTAAAAACACTCTGGAAATCAGTTTGGCGATTCCTCAGGAAATTAGACATAGTACTACCTGCTGACGCAGCTATACCACTCCTGGGCATATACCCAGAAAATGCCTCTACATGTAATAAGGACACATGCTCCATTATGTTCATAGCTGCCTTATTTATAATACCCATAAGCTGGAAAGAACCCAGATGTCTGTCAACAGAGGAATGAATACAGAAACTGTGGTATATATAAACAATGGAGTACTATTCAGTCGTTAAAAACAATGAATTCATGAAATTCTTAGGCAAATGGGTAGAACTAGAAAGTGTTATCCTGAGTGAGGTAACCCAATCACAAAAGAAAGCACATGGTAAGCACTCACTAATAAGTGGATGTTAGCCCAAAAGCTCAAGATAAACAAGCTACAATTCACCTAGCACAGGATGCTCAAGAAGAAGGAGGACTTAAGTGAGGGTGCTTTGGTTCCTCTGAGAAAGGGAACAAAATACTCATAGGAGCAATAAGGGAGACAATGTGTTGAGCAGAGACTGAAGTAAAGGCCACCCAGACACTGCCCTATCTGGGGTTCATCATATAAACAGTCACCAAACCCTGACACTACTATGGACAACAAGATGTATATACCAAAAGGAGCATGCCATGGTTGTCTCTGGAGGGACCCTGCCAGAGCCTTACAAATACAGAGGCAGATGCTAGCAGCCAACCATTGGATTGGGCATGGGGTCCCCAATGGAGGAGCTGGAAGGTGTTCAGGAGGATCTGAAGCTGTTTACAACCCAATGGGAAAAACAGTGATTTTGGCCACTCAGATGCCCCAGGACTCCCAGGGACTAAACTATCAATCAAGGGGTACACATGGTTCCAGCCAAAAATGTAGCAGAGGAATACCTTGTTGGGCATCAGTAGGAGGAGTGGTCCTTGTTCAGGTGAAGGCTTAATAGATGCCCCAACAAAGGGAAATCGAGGAGGGAGGTGGGAGTGAGTCAGGTGGAAGGGCATATACATGGAGGCAGGGGTGGGAAGAGGGGTTGGGGGTATTTGGGGAGGAGAAAAATCAGGAAATGTTTTACCATTGGCAATGTAAATGAAGATGATATTCAATAAAAAAGAAAGAAAGAAATACAGGAGAACACAAGTAAACAGGGAGAAGTCCTTGAAAAACTAAGGGAAAAACAACAAAACAGGTGATATTCAGTGAATAAAATTAAAAAAAAAAAACAAAAAACGTCTGACTCTCTCAAAATGTGTCAGATGAAGAGATACATACACATACACACAGAAACACACAGACATCATTTTTATAACTGTGTCCATGTAAATGTTCTAAGTCCATTTTAGCATAAATAGTTGATAAATACACTCTTACTAAAAAGATCCATGTTCTGTCAGCAACAAAGCTGTTGACTCAGATTTTCCCATAGACCAAAACTATCAAAATTCTCAGGAGTACTGATTTGTAATTCAATCCCCAGGAAGCAGGTGGAGTACCAATCTAACACTAACCTCTAGAAACTTTAAGATTCTCTTAAATCAAAAATGGTTTACTGCAGTTCCATGTCCCCACATGAAATAAGAAACCCCAAAAGATTAACCCAAATTAACTTAAGCTGCTGGTTGGATTTCAAAGCTTCTGGAGAAGAAACAATATATGATATTGTAATTCTGTAGTCATGGTTCTCCCACACTATATACCTGTGAGCTGTGAGGAATCTAGAACAATCTTGGTTTCGCTGTACCATTTGTTCTGTTCTCTATTGAGGGATTCTAGAAGATTGTTGCCTGCAGTACACTCTATAGTCTTATTTCTCAGTAGTTCTTCCTTTAAGCTGACATCATTTTGCATGGTGCTGCAGTCATGGTGGAGGTTGGTTAGAGTTTCTTGCAGTTCATATTTTTCTTGATTATACTGAAAAACTAAATTAGTCAAGGATATTACACCAAAAACACTTGAAAGGTGTACATATTGAAATTTAAGATTAGAGAATTAAGATTACGATTATAGAAGAAGCTTCATGTTGAGAGTCAACACTTTTGTTGGTTCTTTAGCATTTATAAATTAGCACTTCAATTAACTCACTCCAGACACAGATACATCAATATTTCTCTAAGGTAAGTAGATTCTAAAATAAATAATACAGCTAAATAAAATTATGGTGGAAGTAACTTCCAATCGCTTCATTTTTTGCTGCACAAATTTACAAATAATTACCTAAGTAAAATATTCTGTGTATACTTAACACACCATGAAAATTAGAACTAAAACAAATATTAGGTAATTGCACAGTCCTTATCGGAGCATATGGAATGCAATAAATCCACATATGTGTTTTAGCACAGACTGGAAGTGATTTCCTCTGTTAATGTGGAGGAATCCAATAAGGTCTAACTTTTAATATCTCTGTATAAATGAAGACTTTTTACGTAAGCATGTTTTCAATATACACTGGAGAGATAGGAAAAGAAGGTCATTGATTCTTTGCACAGCTGTTTCTCACAGAATGTTTATGTAAGACTAACAATCACCTGAGACCAGAAAGCAGATTATCACAAAATTCTTTGAAGAATCATCACCAAAAATGAGATAAAACCAAGCATCTCCCAACATCCCCAGAGCTAACACATTATGTATGTATGAGAACAAGATACTGAAATAAGTCAGGAAAATATTAAAGTCCAGAGATTCTGTCTGGTCCCCTGATTATAGGCAGGAAAATGGACGGAGTGTGTAACTACATATTTCATGTCTAAAGAAATTCTTTAAGCAGAAGGTCAAAGAAAATGTATCTCAATTACTTACTGTGTGTCACCAACACTGTAAAAATTACCAGCCGAAGGGAACAGAGGATTCCGAGAGCTATCACAATGAACTGGCAAGGGACTGAACATTCTTAAATCAATAAAACAAAGCAAGAGAATCATCAGCATGAAAAGATCACATCCCAATACTAATAACAGTTTTAGCAGCATCAAAACAAGCGGAAATTTTGCACAAGTTGATGATGCAAACTTACTGAAATGTGAGTGATGTCAAAATTGTATCTTTCTATCAAGAATGTACCCATTGTACTATTCTTACATGTGTTACCTATCAAAAAATGTCACAAATTTTGAGCTTATTTTAACCTTGGCCTTATATTATGAATCCTCCTGACTCAGCCTAGAAGTAGCTGGATGCTGGGAATGTACCCTCACACAATTATACAGTAACTAAAGTACATTCTACAGAAAGTATTGGAGACTTAGGTACAATTCAAGTACAAGATACCAAACTGAAGCATGCAGTCCAACAGGAGAGCAAATCTGAGGCTAGAGAGGAAGGAAAGAGGGATGAGTGTTATTGAGAACTGTTAGGGAACTACAGCTGCTCTGGGCCTGATCTGTATACATCCACATCTTTGAAGGGTCCTATAGTTTAACTATCTTTTCTTCCATGTATTTATGATTTTGCTCTATATATATCAGTAAACATTTTTGTGTAAAAGGCATTTGTAATCTGAAATTCATGCCTCTGATTGTGAAAAAAATCAAAAAAGAAAGAGATCTCAGCTTGGAGCACAGATGAGACACTGTGTACTGAATAACTAAAAAAAGAGAATAAAATATGAGATGTCCTCTTTTTCCTTAATAAAAAAATATTCTTTGACATTTTTTGGAACTCACTCTGGGGTTTACTCATTCCCACCCCCCACTAATCTTCTGCCCCTCTTCTTTTCACTGCAAATTTATTGTCAGTAGGAGACTTCATTTTCTGATGAAGAATTGTTCTTGCCTTTTTAAATTAGATTTTAGGGATATTTATAGTACTTTCTTCAAGAATGAAAGTATTGCTTGTACTGAATAGCCTTCACTTTCATACGATTTGGGTATCTAAAATATTTCATGCATTTTCAGACCATTGTTTATGGTACTTTCTTCAATAGTGAAAGTACTGTTTGTACTGAATAGCCTTCATTTTCATAGGTTTTGGGTATCTAAAATATTTCATGCATTTTCAGACTGTTGTTTATTAGCTTTAAATTTTTCAGAAATCTTCTTGACTAGACTAAATAATATAAAAACCTAATGGTTTCTCATTTCTTCTTGATTATGAAGAATTTTTTTCTTAAACATTCCTATTGTTATAATCTGCCCATCAGGTTTCTTCTGTTATCAGATAGCAACTAAAAAGTGGAAGTTGGGTTATATTTTTGCTTTAGGTTTTTAAATTTTAAAACTCAATTGCTTTACTTTTTAAACAATTTTGAACATGATCACCCAATGAATATTTTTTTATTCCCTCTCACCCTGGTCATTCCTGCTCATTTCATCAGCAAGATGAAATGGAGCATGATAGTTTTCAATAAAAAGCAAGTAGGATATTTTTAAATAGTTCAAAGTTTAAAATTCTTTAAAAATGTGACCTTAGACATTTAAACACTTACCTCTGCGGCCAGCTTCTCTGGGTCTGCGAGTCTCCTCAGACCTCACTTGTTTCTGCCACCCTGGAGTCTTATGAAATCTCCCACTTGAAAAAGTGACCTCCTGCTCACTCATCTTGGGAATATGTGGAGTATGTTCTCTGTTAAATGTGTCCTTGAGTGATTTCTAAGGAAAAAAATTAAAATGTCCACCTTTATGAAGGTGCCTGTATCTGATGATACAGAGCATTGGGAAAGGGTGGGGTCTGACTAACTCACTCACTGATCCAAATACTAGGACATGGACTGACATGGATTTCTATTACAGGGGAGAAGCCTTTGCATACTTGTGCGAAAGTTATTTTTTCTACTGTCACAATACATATAATTAAGAAATAGGGAGAGACTTAAAATTATACTAATATATCATTATAATATTGACACAGCCTGAGGAAATGGACAATTTCCTCAACAGTTACCAAATACCAAAATTAAACCAGGATCAAATAGATCGTCTAAACAGACCCATAACCCCCAAAGAAATAGAAGGGGTCATAGACAGTCTTCCAACCAAAAAGAGCACAGGACCAGACAGTTTTAGTGCAGAATTCTATCAGACCTTCAACGAAGTCCTGATACCGATACTCTTCAAATTATTCCACAAAATAGAAACAGAAGGAACACTACCCAACTCATTCTATGAAGCCACAATTACCCTGATACCAAAACCACACAAAGATCCAACTAAGAAAGAGAACTACAGGCCAATTTCTCTTATGAATATCGATGCAAAAATACTAAACAAAATACTTGCCAACCGAATCCAAGAACACATCAAAATGATCATTCACCATGATCAAGTTGGCTTCATCCCAGGGATGCAGGGATGGTTCAATATACGGAAATCCATCAACGTAATCCACTATATAAACAAACTCAAAGAAAAAAACCACATGGTCATCTTATTGGATGCTGAAAAAGCATTTGACAAAATTCAGCATCCTTTCATGCTAAAGGTCCTAGAAAGAACAGGAATTCAAAGCCCATATCTAAACATAGTAAAAGCAATATACAGCAGACCAGTAGCCAACATCAAGGTAAACGGAGAAAAACTCGAAGCAATCCCTCTAAAATCAGGGACTAGACAAGGCTGTCCCCTCTCGCCATATCTCTTCAATATAGTACTTGAGGTACTAGCTAGAGCAATTCGACAACAGAGGGAAGTCAAAGGGATACAAATCGGAAAGGAAGAAGTCAAACTATCACTATTTGCTGATGATATGATAGTTTACTTAAGTGACCCAAAAACCTCCACCAGAGAACTCCTGCAACTGATAAACAACTTCAGCAAAGTGGCTGGCTATAAAATCAACTCAAGTAAATCAGTAGCCTTCCTATACGCGAAGGATAAGCAGGCCGAGAAAGAAATTAGGGAAATGACACCCTTCACAATAGCCACAAATGATATAAAGTATCTTGGAGTGACGCTAACCAAACATGTGAAAGATTTATACGACAAAAACTTCAGGTCTCTGAAGAGGGAAATTGAAGAAGACATCAGAAAATGGGAAAATCTTCCATGCTCGTGGGTTGGCAGGACTAATATAGTCAAAATGGCAATCTTGCCCAAAGCAATATACAGATTCAATGCAATCCCCATCAAAATCCCAACTCAGCTCTTCATAGAGCTAGAAAGAGCAATTCTCAAATTCATCTGGAATAACAAAAAACCCAGGATAGCTAAAACTATCATCAACAGCAAAAGAACTTCTGGGGGAATCAATATCCCGGACCTCAAGCAATATTACAGAGCAGTGGTATTAAAAACTGCATGGTATTGGTTCAGTGACAGGGAAGCAGATCAATGGAATAGGATCGAAGACCCAGAATTGAACCCACACATCTATGGCCAATTGATCTTCAACAAAGGAGCTGAAAACATCCAGTGGAATAAAGATAGCCTTTTCAACAGATGGTGCTGGCTCAACTGGAAGTCAACATGCAGAAGAATGAGAATTGATCCACTCTTATCTCCTTGCACTAAACTCAACTCCAAGTGGATCAAGGATCTCCACATAAAACCAGACACACTAAAACTAATAGAAAAGAAACTGGGGAAGACCCTTGAAGACATCGGCTCAGGGGAAAAATTCCTGAACAGAACACCAATTGCTTATACTCTAAGAACAAGAATAGACAAATGGGACCTCATAAAACTACAAAGATTCTGTAAGGCAAAAGACACTGTCAAAAGGATAAATCGGCAACCAACAAATTGGGAAAAAATCTTCACCAACCCCACATCCGACAGAGCGCTAATCTCCAATGTATACAAAGAACTCAAGAGGTTAGACCCCAGAAAACCAAATACCCCTATCCAAAAATGGGGTATAGAGCTAAACAGAGACTTTTCTCCTGAAGAAATTCGGATGGCTGAGAAACACCTTAAAAAATGTTCAACATCACTAGTCATTAGGGAAATGCAAATTAAAACAACCCTGAGATTTCACCTCATACCAGTCAGAATGGCTAAGATTAAAAACTCAGAAGACATCAGGTGTTGGCGAGGATGTGGAGAAAGAGGAACACTCCTCCACTGCTGGTGGGAATGCAAGCTGGTACAACCACTCTGGAAATCAGTATGGCGGTTCCTCAGAAAACTGGGCGTGATACTTCCGGAGGACCCAGCCATACCACTCCTGGGAATATACCCAGAAGATTCACCAGCATGCAATAAGGATACATGCTCCACTATGTTCATAGCAGCCTTATATATAATAGCCAGAAGCTGGAAAGAACCCAGATGTCCCTCAACAGAGGAATGGATACAAAAAATGTGGTATATATACACAATGGAGTACTATTCAGCCATTAGAAACAATGAATTCATGAAATTCTTAGAGAAATGGATGGAGCTGGAGAACGTCATACTAAGTGAGGTGACCCAGTCTCAAAAGAATACCCATGGTATACAGTCACTGATAAGTGGATATTAGCCTAGAAGTTTGGAACACCAAAGACACAAATTACATATCAAGTGATGTCTCACAAGAAGAAAGGAGTGGACACTGGTGCTAGAATGGACCAAAACATCATTGTGGGAGAGTACAAGAACAGTAAAGTGGGAGGGGGTGGATGCGGGAGCAGGGGGAGGGAAAAGGACATGTGGGACCTTTGGGGGTGGGGAACCAGAAAAAGGGATATGAATTGTAAATATAGAATATATACAATAAAAAAATTTAAAAAATAATATTGACACAGCCTGTTTGTGTAAAACATTCAACACATAAAAATGTTAGGTGAAAGTGGTACCACTGAATATCTTTGAAAAACTTTAAACAATATGTTTGAATAATAGTCAAAGCTTTATGAATAAAAATTTTGCTTTAAAATTATTTATATATTTTGATAAATGCATGAAAATTAAATGTTCTTTCAGTCTTTTTAACTATACATTACTCTCAGAGTATCCCAGGCACTGTTTTCAAAAGTATATTTAAAGGTTAGTACTGTAGGTGATCCAAAATACATAAATATCTCTTGGGTTGAAGTCCTAATCAGATCAGATGTCTATGCTCTTCTTCCAGCTATAGTATACACATTCTTCACTATGCTTGTACCTGGTGAATGGATTCAACCAGAAAAGTTTTTAATGAATGAGATAAGACATTCCCAGAAAGACAAATGCTGAATATTCTCTTATCTGAGTCTCCTGGCCCAAAGTCTTCAGAAATGATTTGTAACCTTTATTAACTTCAGCAACCCAGAAAGTAGAAAAGGGATATTTCGGGTGGTATGGGAGGAATACAGAGAGGCATAGAGTATACAATATGAAATATTAATCTCAAATCATTCCATGTAGACACACATGTCACATATAATACACTCATATGTGATACTGAAATGGAAGGATATATGAAAATAAATTTTACCACTGTGCAGTATATATGAGCTAATGCCCATGAAGGATGCAATCTGATAATAGATATGAATGTATTAGTAAATAGTAAGTCATTGTAACTGACATAACCCTTACATTAATCACTGAGAAGGGATCCAGCAGATAATAAAGATAAAAAGCTGCACATTGATAGCATTTTTATCTATTTTTAATATACAAATTCTTCTGAAAGAATTGACATTTTGCCTTATTTCTTTACATCAATCGTTTCATTGCATAATTCTTTTTCATAGTTGTTATTTACTATTATTGCTCTTAGGTTAGAGCTGCCTGAGCCAAGGTGAATGTATACAGAAGACAACTTTGCAATGTGAGTTCTCTTGCTCTATCTTCACGTGGGTTCCATGGATCAAATTCAGGTATTAGATCAGGCTGGTGTAGCAAGTACCATTACACACTGACCTATCTTACAAGGCTCCTATTATGACATCTTTCTGATGTATAATATATAAACATTTAAGTCACCTCAAGAGTAATGAACTCCATAGATCTCACTACCTTAGATTCTTAGTACACATCACAAGTCCCAGTATACTCTGAAAGAATCCAGCTCAGAATAAAAGTTTTCACATACTGTAAAATTTAAACTGATTTAACAAAAGCAACTGGGATTCTGCATCAATCCTGCTTTCATGTTATTCCATCTGGAATTCTCTATAGTATATTTCATCATTTGATAAAAAATAAATAAAAGCAACTAATGTTACCTGTGTCTTTGCTCAGAGGTGATTCTCTTGGAAGGAATTGATGTGACAATTGAAGGGAATGTTCCCCTTTTTTGGTCTGGATCCCCTAAGAGGCTCCAAGAGGCAAGGCAGAACTAGATTTCCTTAGAGCGATAAGATACTCAGCCTCATAATTTTCTGCCCCTCCTCTTACCAAAGTGATAAGAGGAAACTGTTTAATGAAACCTGACTCTGAGAGCAAAGGAGAGGAGAAACACATTGTGCCAGATGCTGCAAAACAAATGTAGTTCATTGATATTTGAAGACTGAGAAGTGGTAAACTCCTGCAGAGAGAACAAAACCAGTGTCTTTAGCAAAATTACAAGGAAAAAAAAGGGACTGAAACTCCTCTGCTCCTAGTTTTGAAATAAGATGTTGGAAATTTTGTCTTATCGTATGATTTTTTTAAATATGCATCTTGATTTTAAATTATGCTAATAGCAGGATAAAAGTATGCATTAGGTAAGCCTTTAAAGCATTCACATTTCCACTGGTAAAGTCTTCCTTTACACTCTTCTAGCTCTTTAATCATAGATGATAGTTACTGTGAACATTGATGTCATTCCACACAGAGTAGCTTTACTGCTGATGTTTTCACAGTGCTGGTAAATAGAATCTAAAACAAAGAGCATGCTCAGTATATACACATCAACTGAGCTACAGACATAGGCCTCTATTTTTTTTAGTTTTTGTTTTTGATTTATTTGTTTTTGTTTGGAGATACTTTTTGTTTCTTACTATGTAGCATGGGCTGACCTCACACTCAATCCTATGGCCTCACTCTTTTCCTTTTTAGACTTACGGCTGTACAACATGATACCAATTTACACAATGCTTGTGATAGATATTTTCTAATAAATAATAAGCAGTTCTTTATTTTATCAATATTGATCTCAAGATTTTTAACACCATATATGTTTAATGATCACTTACATGCAACATAAATTGTTTAGATAATCCTCTGTTGTTGAACATTCTAGTCATTTTGTAATATTTTGTTAGTTTTAAAGCAATATGATATATACCTTAGAACATTCTAAGAAACACATTTTATGCATGAAGTAATGGGATTCAAGGAAATATACATATTTAAGGAACTCTGATATAGCTCATCACTTGATATCTACTTCATTTACAGCCTATCAGCTGGCATGAAATTATGCAAAATGGATTTTTCTTATAGATGAGCTGAGCTGACTTTTCCTCTATGAGTTTTTCCCATGGGAGTGTGATGAAAGTTCCTGGAACGAAGCTGTTTCTGCAAAGATTGATTTAAACTACAGAGAAGTGGAGATACTGTTATGTTATGGGTGTAGCCTTTTGTTTCCAGAAGCATCTCTAAGACAGAAACCAGGTTGGATTTTCTATCTTTCAAGAGTGCAGGTGTTTGAAAGGACAGGACAGGAAGGTACTTGAGCAAAAGTGAGAAACTGGCACATCTATAGTGCTGAAAAATTGCTGCTCTAGAAAACCAATATTCTTCCTTCATCTAGGAGTTTTATGTCACATTACCCACAAAAATATTAATGGTGCTGATAGATTTTTGCATCCTTATCTCTGCTGAGAGGGTATGATCCTTACAATGGAAGCTAAGCCCATGCACTGGGCACACTTCTCTGTGCTTTCTGCATATTATTTACCTTCTCTAAATCATGCAAACACTGTGGGAAATAACCCAAGAGCTGTTTGTTCATTATTGTAACCATAGCATTATCGCTAGATAAGGGGCCTATCAGTGTACTTGATGAAGGAGGAAGGTAATAGAAATTGAACACAGAGTGGATGTGTGTTTGTTTCTATGTATGGTGAGAGATAGGAACAGGCCCATAACTGTAAAGCCAAAGAACAGCTACGTCCTCTCAGCTCTGTACAATTGAGATCTGAATTTATAGAAAAATGTAAACAATTAAGGAGCATAATTAGCATTGAAAGATAATGTGGCTGCAAAAAGAGTGTAATTGATTGACCTTCTAGTCTCCAGTTTTGTTTTTTTTTGACCAAAGTGCAGCATAAAACAGGAAGAACCGAAATAAAACAGTAAAGTGAAAACATGAAGACATTTTTGTTTCCTTGAGCTTTATCTTTAAATTCATTTTTGCAAAAAACAGCTGCAAAAATGTGTACACACACACACACACATACACACACGTGTGCGCATGAATGTGTGTGTTCATTTTCCTGAATCTCTCCTATAAAAGCCTTTATTTGAGAACCTACAACTACCCACTCCTTTATGTTGAGAGAGACACAATCCTAGACACACATTCAAGCTTCCAGTCAGACCCTCAGACTGCAGAGCCATCACTGCACAGCTGAGGGACATCTGTAGTAGTCAGCAGCTCCTCAGGAAAGAATGGGCTCATCACTTTCTTCACTGGGAGGACTGACTGATCTTGGCCAGGTTCCCACCTCTCAGTGCTTGTGTGTTTTAAGTTGGAACTTTCATAACCACAATATATGGTAAATATCACAGGTCTTAAGAAAACCCAAAACAGCTCTATTTTTAGATTTCCTGTGCTTGTATCCATCCTGTACATTTATAATCACAGATATTTTAACACTCTGCCTTATCTACCTAACCACATAGCCCTTGATGGTCTCAAGCAAAGAGAGAGGAAATGAGAAAGATGATTCAGAAATGTACTAAGCATGATAAAAGGGGCCCACATAAGGGTTTCCTTTGGCTCTCTAAGGTGTTCAATATCCAAGGATACAATTCAGTTTTTGAGAAAAGAGTTAGACAACAATCCATGACTAAGGCCACTGCTTCTTTAGTTCTTGTCCTTTGTGTCATATTTCAGAGCAGAGATTCTAATCAAACTCCACTGCATCATTTGTGGAGTCTGCAGGTTCAGCTCATCTTTCTTACAGCACTCTCTTTAAGGGAATTTCTTTATCCTGGTGCATGGTCTCATATAGTTCAGGGTAGCCTACTTGAGAATGATTATGTAGCCAAGTCATTTCTTAAACACCTACCATTGCCTCTTAAACACTTGCTATTACAAAAAGTAGAATTTTTGACTTCTGTAATAACAGGATGATCCACCATATCCAGATCATGTGTCTTTTATTATTATTTCATTTTTACTTCTTATTGTGTATATATTTTTCTTATTTGATGAGAAGTTTTATGCTAACTTATTGTGCAAAAGCCTACAGATTCTACTATTAAAACAGGCAAACCTACCTGTGATTCAAATTATACCTTAGACTTTTGTAGCTAACAGCTCTCACTCATTTGAAGTAAAGATAAAGGAGTCCAATAACACAATTTTCAAATAATCTAAAACGTCATTCATACTTGTGATGGTTTGTATATGATTGGCCTAGGGAGTGACTCTATTTGGAGGTGTGGCCTTGTTGGAGTAGGTGTGTCATTGTGGGTGTGGGCTTTAAACCCTCACCCTAGTTGCCTGGAAGTCAGTCTTCTACAAGCAGCCTTCAGATGAAGATGTAGAAGTCTCAGCTCCTCCTTTACCATGCCTGCCTGGATGCTGCCCTGTTTCTACCTTGATGACAATGGACTAAACCTCTGAGTCTGTAAGCCAACCCCAATTAAATGTTGTCTTTTATAAAACTTGCATTGGTCATGGTGTCTGTTCACAGCAGTAAAACCCTAAGACAGAAGTTGGTACCAGGAACTGGGGTATTACTGTGATAGGCCTGACCATACTTTTGTTTAGAAGAATGTGGATTTGGGGACTTTGGATTTGGAAAGCCACGGAATTCTTTAACTGGGGCTCAATGGGCCAGACTAGTAGGAATAAGGAAGACAGTGGTGCTGAGGGACATTTGAACTGTGTAGGCCTGACGGCCCAAGAGGTTTCAATGGAGAAGAACTTTAAAATGTGGCTGAGAGACAGTTTTTGTGATGTTTTGGTGACAGCTGCTTTTTGCCATTGTCTGAAGATACTGCCCAAGACTAAGGTAAAGAGATTTATATTAATTGCATCTGCAAAGGAAGTCTCAAAGAAGCCCAACAAAGACTTTGTTCTCTGGTAAAGTCTGATAAAGAGAATTTTGAACAAACATAGCAAGCTGAGAAAGGAAAAGTATAAAATATATAGTTTGAGTATTAAAGGCACTCCAGGAAGTGAAATGGTGTGAATTCAAGGATATTAAATTGAATTAAGGGAGTGGTGACTTTGGGGCATGATTCCACCCAGCTAAATTTAGGTCCAGGCTTGGTAGTACAAGCCTTTAATCCCAGGAGGCAAAGATAAGCAGATCTCTGAGTTCAAGGCCAGCCTAGAACAGAGCAAATTCTAGGTGAAGAAAAACTTAAATCCAGGCTTTGGGGACTACACCTTTAATCCCAGTGTTTAGAAGACAGGCATGCAGATCTCTGTGTTCAAGGTCAGCCTATGAAGCAAGATTCAGAACAGCCAACTCAGGCAGCAAAGGAGCTGGAAAAAAGGAAGCTAGTGATAACATAATAAAACTAGGGGGTCAATGTTCCAGCTCCTGCAAGCAACAGAACTCAGGGGCTTTGACCATGTGTCTTTGGCTTTATATTCAAGAGGATAAGGAGACTACGAGGCAATTGATGCTGGTTAGCTGGAGTTAAGAAATTAGTGGTGACTAAGAAAAGAACAGCATCCCTGAGGTGAAATATGGGAAGTGTTTTCTGAGAGCACAAAGATGCTGTATTCCAGAGATAGCCAAGTGTACCTCATGCTGCAGCTGTACTTGGTAAAGTGTAAGAATCATCCAGGTGGTACTGGCTATGAAGGCATGAAGGCATCATGAAGAATAGCTAAGGCTTGGTACTGTGAAAGGCCATGGAAGGCCATTGGTGAAAGTGTACCCTCAGTTGTAATTGACAGCCCAGGACTGAAGGGGTCATGCAAAGGTATGAGGCTTGATACCATGAAGAGAGCCTATGAGAGGCTTTGGTGAAGCATAATTGCAGTGGAAGACTCTAGCATATTGGAGATGCCAGTACCATGGGATGACTACCAAGAACAGCAGTGAAAGTGGAGTGGATCAATCTGAACTTAGAGTGCTACAGAAGGCAGAGCTGGAGAAGTGATACCAGCTCGTTGGAGATACACAGAAGATCATGTGTGGATCTCAGACATTGGAACAAGAAGCTTTGAAGCTGAAATTGACTTGGGGTACCCAAGATGTTAAAGATGCCAGAGCCACAGGATGCCTGCCAAGGAAAGCTGCTAACAGGGAGTAGAACAAGCCCAGGAGAAAGAACCTTGTTGAAGTCAACAAAGATGAAAAAGGAGTTGGATATCTGAAGACGGCTTTGTCATCAGACATGGAGATGCAGAGTTTGGACTTTGCCCAGCTGGTTTTCTGTCTTGCCTGGGGGATTATAGTTAAGTGATTGGATGAATCTCAAAAGAGACCTTGAACTTTGGATGTTTAACACTGTTAAGACTGGAATAGACTATAGGGACTTTTTAATTTGGACTAAATGTATTTTGCATTATACTAGGTTTAAGTATGGCCCCCATAGACTCCTGTTTGCACAAGTCTATGGGGACCAGGGAGTGGAATGTGATGGTTTGTATATGAATGGCCCAGGGAGTGGCTTTATTTGGAGGTGTGGCCTTGTTGGAGTAAGTGCCATGGACCGACTCAGTCGGAACACACACTCCCGTGGGGAAATCAGGGTCTTTGGTATGCAGGAAGGTACAGGTCCGGCGAATGACAGACAGACACACACAAGATCTGAATGCGTCTGAATGCACTTTACTGTTCTGAGGCAGGTATTTTTAAATGTTTACAAAGAATAGTTACCATGAGTATCTGGCACAAGGAAATACAAAATTAGTCAGGTATGAACGTCAGAGATTACACACAAGGTCATTGCGTCCCTCTGTAGTCAATGATAAATTAGTAATTGGAATTAGTAATTAGTTTTTGGAAACACTATGTATGCTATCTTCCTCAGGCTTATTTTGAAACTTTACTAACTGATGGTTTCCATGTCAGAGTGCCAAAGTCAGCTAACCATACAAATAAATTGTTGGGAGGTTAATTCTTTAATGTATCTAGGTAATAACTGTACAGCTAATTAAAAGCAAAGCAATGGATCTCTAGAAGGAAAATCATGGCCAGTACTGTAGTTCAAAGAATGAACTCTGAATGAACTGTCACGCCTGGAATGCTCGCACCTCTGGCTGGCAGAGACATCTCGTAAGTAAAAGAACAGGTCAGATAAAGGTTTACACAGCTTGCCATGAGAAATTTCAGCTCAGCTCTATCTGCAGCCAAGGAGGCCCACAGCGGCATTCATCTCGGACAGCCCTGCCAAACAAGGCGTTCCCCAGTAAATATCACACGGCCTCTGCCTGGATTGCAGCTTGGCTGCGTGAAATTACGGGATCCAAGAAATGCGCAGTGATAAGTAAGTGTGTCATTGTGGGTGTGGGCTTTAAACCCTCACCCTAGTTGCATGGAAGTCAGTCTTTACTATCAGCCTTCAGATGAAGATGTAGAACTCTCAGCTCCTCCTTTACCATGCCTGCCTGGAGGGTGCCATGTTTCTACCTTGATGACAATGGACTGAACCTCTGAGCCTGTAAGCCAACCCCAAATAAATGATGTCTTTTATAAAACTTGCATTGGTCATGGTGTGTGTTCACAGCAGTAAAACTCTAACTAAGACAATAGTCCTGAAAATAATATGGAATAACCATATAGCTACTCTTCCATAGACCCCGTTTTGATTTGTAGAAACCAAATTTAAAATGTTAGCGATTTTTTTTTAGTCTAAGGACATTATTTTTATGGTCTTTTTTTTTTTTTTTTTTTTTTTGTCTTTAAATGACTTCCAATGTAGTTTTGTAAAATTAAGCTTTACTTTTTTTTTAAATAGTGATTGAACTGTGCTTTATTGTTATCTTAGTGATGGCCCAGAGTCAGAGCATCCCATACTTGCTCCTTCCTCCCATTCCTTACCTTCCTCTCCTCACTTCTTTCCCTCTTTTCTTTTTTTTAATTTTTATTTTCTATATTCTATATTTACATTCCAAAGTCTTTCCCCTTTCCCAGTTCTCCCCCACCATACGTCCCATAATTCCTCTCCCCCCCAACTATTCCCCAATCATCGCCCCCCCCCCATGATTTCTCTGTTCTGGGTCTACAAAACTGGATCCAATCTTTTCAGGCCCAGGGTCCTCTCCTTTCTTCTTCTTGGGAATCATTTGACTTGCTAATTGTGCCTTGAGTATTTAGGACTTCTGGGCTCATTAATATCCACTTATCAGTGATTGCATTTCATGTGCATTCTTTTGTGATTGGGTTAATTCACTCAGGATGATATTTTCCAGGTCTAACCATTTACCTACAAATTGCATGAATTCATTATTTTTAATTGCTGAGTAGTATTCCATTGTATAAATATACCACATTTTCTGTATCCATTCCTCCTTTGAGGGATATTTGGGCTCCTTCCAATTTCTGGCTATTATAAACAAGGCTGCTATAAACATAGTGGAGCATGTGTCTTTATTGCATGCAGGGGAATCCTCTGGGTATATGCCCAGGAGTGGTATGCCAGGATCCTCTGGAAGTGACATGCCCAATTTTCTGAGGAACCGCCAAACTGATTTCCAGAGCGGTTTTACCATTTTGCAATCCCACCAACAGTGGAGGAGTGTTCCTCTTTCTCCACATCCTTCCCAGCACCTGTTGTCTCTTGAGTTTTTAATCTTAGCCATTGTAACTAGTGTGAAGTGGAATCTCAGGGTTGTTTTGATTTGCATTTCCCTGAAGACTAATGAGGTTGAACATCTCTTAAGGTGTTTCTCGGCCATCCGAATTTCTTCTGGTGAAAAGTCTTTGTTTAGCTCTGTACCCCATTTTTTGATAGGGGTATTTGGTCCTTTGGGGTCTAACTTCTTGAGTTCTTTGTATATATTGGATATTAGCCCTCTGTCGGATGTGGGGTTGGTGAAGAACTTTTCCCACTTTGTTGGTTGCCATTTTGTCCTTCTGACAGTGTCCTTTGCCTAAAAGAAACTATGTAATTTTATGAGGTCCCATCTGTCAATTCTTGATCTTAGAGCATAAGTTATTGGTGTTCTGTTCAGGAACTTTCCCCCTGTGCGCATGTCCTACAGGGTCTTCCCCATTTTCTTTTCTATTAGTTTCAGTGTGTCTGGTTTTATGTGGAGGTCCTTGATCCACTTGGAGTTGATCTTAGTACAAGGAGATAAGAGTGGGTCGCTTCGCATTCTTCTGCATGTTGACTTCCAGTTGAAGCACCATTTCTTGAAAAGGCTATCTTTTTTCCACTGGATGGTTGTGGCTCCTTTATCAAAGATCAAGTGACCATAAGTCTGTGGGTTCATTTCTGGGTCTTCAATCCTATTCCATTGATCTACTTGCCTATTGCTGTACCAATACCATGCAGTTTTTAACACAATTGCTCTGTAGCACTGCTTGAGGTCAGGAATATTGATTCCCCCATAAGTCCTTTTATTCTTGAGAATAGTTTTAGCTATCCTGGGTTTTTTGTTGCTCCAGATGAATTTGAGAATTGCTCTTTCTAGATCTATGAAGAATTGATTTGGGATTTTGATGGGGATTGCATTGAATCTGTAGATTGCTTTTGACAAGATGGCCATTTTTACTATATTGATCCTGCCAATCCAGGAGCAAGAAATATTTTTCCATCTTCTGAGGTCTTCTTTGGTTTCTTTCTTCAATGACTTGAAGTTCTTGTCATACAGATCTTTCGCTTGTTTGGTTAGAGTTACGCCAAGGTACTTTATGTTGTTTGTGGCTATTGTGAAGGGTGTTATTTCCCTAACTTCTTTCTCAACCTGCTTGTCCTTTGAGTACAAGAAGGCGACTGATTTGCTTGAGTTAATTTTATAACCAGCCACTTTGCTGAAGTTGTTTATCAGCTGTAGTAGTTCTCTGGTGGAGTTTTTTGGGTTGCTTAAGTAGACTATCATTTCGTCTGCAAATAATGATATTTTCACTTCTTCATTTCCAGTTTGTATCCATTTGACTTCCTTATGTAGTCTAATTGCTCCCCCTAGAATTTCAAGTACTATATTGAAAACATATGGAGAGAGAGGGCAGCCTTGTCAAGTCCCTGATTTTAGTGGGATTGCTTCAAATTTCTCTCCATTTATTTTGATGTTGGCTACTGGTTTGCTGTAGATTGCTTTTACTATGTTTAGGTATGGGTCTTGAATTCCAGCTCTTTCCAAGACTTTTAGCATAAAAGGATGCTGAATTTTGTACAATGCTTTTTCAGCATCTAATGAGACGACCAAGTTGTTTTTTTTTTCTTTTAGTTTGTTTATGTAGTGGATTACGTTGATGGATTTCCCTATATTGAACCTTCCCTGCATCCCTGGAATGAAGTGTACTTGATTATGGTGAATGATTGTTTTGATGTGTTCTTGGATTTGGTTGGCAAGAAATTTATTTAGTATTTTTAAATCAATATTCATAAGGGAAATTGGCATAGTTCTCTTTCTTTGTTGGATCATTTTGTGGTTTAGGTATCAGCATAATTGTGGCTTCGAAGAATGAGTTGGGCAGTGTCCCATCTGTCTCTATTTTGTGAAATAGTTTGAAGAGTGTTGGTGTTAAGTCTTCTTTGAAGGTCCTGTAGAATTCTGCACTAAAACCATCTGGTCCCGTACTTTTTTTGGTCGGAAGGCTTTCTATAACCCCTTCTATTTCTTTAGGGGTTATGGGACTATTTAGCTGATCTAGTTGATGCTGATTTAATTTTGGTATTTGGTATCTGTCTAGGAAATTGTCCATTTCCTCCAGATTCTCAAGTTCTGTTGAGTATAGACCTTTGTAGTAGGATATCTGATGATCTTTTGAATTTCCTCAGTTTCTGTTGTTATATCCCCCTTTTCATTTCTAATTTTGTTAATTTGGATGCTGTCTTTGTTTCTTTTGATTAGTCTGGCTAAGGGTTTATCTATCTTGTTGATTTTCTCAAAGAACCAGCTCCTGGTTTTGTTGATTCTTTGTATGGTTTCCTTTGTTTCTACTTGATTGATTTCAGCCCTGAGTTTGATGATTTCCTGTCTTCTACTCCTCCTGGGTGAATTAACTTCATTTCTTCCAGGGCTTTAAGGTTTTCCATTAAGCTGCTAGTGTATACTCTCTCCAGTTTCTTTTTGGATGCACTTATAGTTATGAGTTTTCCTCTTAGCACTGCTTTCATTGTGTCCCATAGATTTGGGTAGTTTGTCCCTTCATTTTCATTGAATTCTAAAAGGTCTTTGATTTCTTTTTTTATTTCTTCCTTGGCCAAGGTATCATTGAGTAGAGTATTGTTCAGTTTCCATGTGTATGTGGGCTTTCTGTTGTTTTTGTCGCTATTGAAGACCAGTCTTACTCCATGGTGATCTGATAGGAGGCATGGGATTAGCTTGATCTTCTTGTATTTGTTGACATCTGTCTTGTGACCAATTATCTGATCAATTTTGGAGAAGGTACCATGCGGTGCTGAGACAAAGGTATATTCTTTAGCTTTAGGATGAAATGTTCTCTCTCTCTCTCTCTATCTATCGATCGATCTATCTATCATATATATATATATATATATATATATATATATATATATATATATATATGTGTGTGTGTGTGTGTGTGTGTGTGTGTGTGTTTGTGTGTGTGTGTGTGTTAAATCCAATTGGTCCAAAGTTTCAATTAGTTTCACTGTGTCCCTGTTTAGTTTCTGCTTTCCTGATCAGTCCATTGAGGAGAGTAGAGTGTTGAAGTCACCCACAATTATTATGTTAGGTGTAATGTGTGCTTTAAGCTTTAGTAAGGTTCTTTTACGAATGAGGGTGCCCTTGCATTTGGAGCATAGATGTTCAGTATTGAGAGCTCTTCTTGGTGGATTTTCCCTTTGACCAGCAAGAAGTGACCTTCTGAGTCTCTTTTGATGACTTTAGGTTGGAAATCAATTTTATCTGATATTAGAATGGCTACTCGAGCTTGTTTCCTGAGACCATTTGCTTGTAAAATTGTCTTCCAGCCTTTTACTCTAATGCAGTGTTTGTCTTTAACACTGAGATGTGTTTTCTGTATGCTGCAAAATGTAGGGTCCTGTTTTCTTATCCAGTCTGTTAATATATGTCTTTTAAGTGGGGAATTGTATCCATTGATGTTAATAGATATTAAGCAATAGTAATTATTACCTCCCGACATTTTTGAAATTACTATTATTATTATTATTGTTGTTGTTTTTATTATTATTATTTATATATTTGAGAGGTTATCTTCTTTTGAGTTTGATGAGAGGAGGTTTCTATCTTGCCTCTTCCAGGGTGTAGTTTCCTTCGTTGTGTTGGTATTTTCCCCCATTATCCTTTGTAGGGCTGGATTTGTGGAAAGATAACGTGCAAATTTGGTTTTGTCCTGTAATACCTTGATGTCTCCATCTATGGCGATTGAGAGTTTTGCTGGGTAAAGTAGTTTTGGCTGAAATTTGTTTTGTCTTAGAGTTTGCATGATATCTGTCCAGGATCTTCTAGCTTTCATGGTCTCAGGTGAGAAGTCTGGTGTTATTCTGATAGGTCTTCCTTTATATGTTACTTGACCTTTTTCTCTTGCTTCCTTTAATAGTCTTTATTTGTTTAGTACATTTGGAGTTTTGATTATTATGTGACGGTATGTATTTCTTTCCTGGTCCAGTCTGTTTGGAGTTCTATAGGCTTCTTGTATACTCATGGGGATCTCTCTCTTTAGGTTGGGGAAGTTTTCTTCCATAATTTTGTAGAAGATATTTGCTGGCCCTTTAACTTGTAAATCTTCACTCTAGTCTATACCTATAATCCTTAGGTTTGGTCTTCTCATTGTGTCCTGGATTTCCTAGATGTTTTGGGTTACAAACTTTTTTCATTTAGTATTTTCTTTGACTGTTGAATCAATGGTTCCTATGGTATCTTTGGCTTCTGAGATTCTGTCTTCTATCTCTTGTATTCTATTGTTGATATTTGCATCTATGGCCCCTGATTTCTTCCCAAGGTTTTCTATCTCCAATGTTGTCTCCCTCTGCGATTTCTTAGTTGTTTCTACTTCTGTTTTTAGAACCTGGATGGATATGCTCAGATCTTTAGCTTACTTGATTTTGTTTTCATGTATTTCTTTAAGAGATTTTTGTGTTTCCTCTTTCATAGCTTCTACTTGTTGACCCACGTTCTTCTGTATTTCTTTAAGTGATTTTTGCCTCTCCTCCTTATTGGCTTCTGCTTTTTGATCCATATTCTCCTGAATTTCTTTAAGTGATTTTTGTGTTTGTCTTGTAAAGGCTTCTAACTTTTGATTCATTTTCTCCTCTATTTCTTTATGAGATTTATCTATGTATTCTGCTACCAGCATCCTGAACAGTGATTTTTAGATCCAAGTCTTGTTTTTCTGGTGTGTTGGGGTATCCAGGGCTTCCTGTTGTCAGTGAACTGGGTTCAGATTCTGTCATGCTGCCTTGATTTCTGTTAGTAACGTTCCTTCATTTTCCTTTTGCCATCTGGTTATTTCTGGTGTTGGTTGGCCTTGTTGTCACTGGCTGGTGTTTGAACCTCCTGCGAGGTTGGGCTCACATGTTGTTTCTCTACTGGTGACTATGCTGCCAGATAGAGACTGCCTCTTCGAGTGCTGAGGGGACCTCAGGGAGGGCAGTTCACCACCAAGTTGGTGCAAGGCCTGAGGGCATGGAGATGTCTCTCCAGATGCTGCCCTTGCTCTGGTTAGTGGGGTGAGCCTGGAGGATCCTCCCGAGTGATGGTAGCCCCTGATTGAATCTGTCGACCTGGGCCTCTCTAGCCCTGTCCTGGTAGCAATATGGAGGCCTACCAAGACTGCTGTTCTAAGGGACCACAGGCAGGCTGTTCCCAGCTGCCTTGGTGCAAGGCCGGAGGGTTTGGAGAAGTCCCTCAGAGCCTCGGGCCTAGCCCTGCCTGGAGGTGAGAGCCTGGTGGATCCACCCACGTGATGGTAGCCCTGGCTGGAGTCTGTCTACCTGGGCCTCTTTAGCTGTGTCCTGGTAGAAATATGGAGGCCTACCGCGACTACAGCTGTAAGGGACCACGAGCTTGATGCTCCCAGCTGCCTTGGTAAAAGGCCAGAGGGAGTAGAGAAGTCCCGCAGAGCCTCGGCCCTGGCCCTGCCTGGTGTCGAGAGCCTGGCAGATCCACCCACGTGATGGAGTCTGTCTACTTAGGCCTCTCTAGCCGATGCATCAATTTCTTATATTGCATCTTCTATGCCTGAGCTAAACAGAGAATTCTCAGCAAAGGAATGTCAAATGACCAAGAAGCACATAAATAAATATCCAAAGTCCTTAGCTATGAGGGAAATGCAAATAAAAACAACTACGAAATACCATTTTACACCAATAAGAATGGCAAAGGTTAAAAATTAAGGTGATAGGACATGCTCGCAAAGATGTGAAGCAAAGGAAACAATCATCAATTACTGGTGGGATTGCTCAATTGTACAAGAATTTTGGAAATCAATTTTGTGTTTTCTCAAAAAATTGCCAATAATTCTACCTTAAGAACCAGCTATATCTCCAGTTGAACCAGCACCATTTGTTGAAAAGGCTATCTTTATTCCACCAGATGGTTGTGGCTCCTTTATCAAAGATCAAGTGACCATAAGTCTGTAGGTTAATTTCTGGGTCTTCAATCCTGTTCCATTGATCTGCTTACCTGTTGCTATACCAATACCATGCAGGTTTTAACACAATTGCTCTGTAGTACTGCTTGAGGTCAGGGATATTGATTCCCCCAGAAGTCCTTTTATTGTTGAGAATAGTTTTAGCTATCCTGGGTTTTTTGTTGCTCCAGATGAATTTGAGAATTGCTCTTTCTAGATCTATGAAGAATTGAGTTGGGATTTTGATGGGGATCGCATTGAATCTGTATATTGCTTTTGGCAAGATGGCCATTTTTACTATATTGATCCTGCCAATCCAGGAGCAAGAAATATTTTTCCATCTTCTGAGGTCTTCTTTGATTTCTTTCTTTAAGGACTTGAAGTTCCTGTTGTACAGATCTTTCGCTTGTTTGGTTAGAGTTACGCCAAGATACTTTATGTTGTTTGTGGCTATTGTGAAGGGTGTTATTTCCCTAATTTCTTTCTCTGCCTGCTTGTCCTTTGAGTACAAGAAGGCCACTGACTTAATTGAGTTAATTTTATAACCTGCCACTTTGCTGAAGTTGTTTATCTGCTGTAGAAGTTCTCTGGTG
Organism: Apodemus agrarius; assembly: GCA_964023405.1. Taxonomy (NCBI): domain Eukaryota; kingdom Metazoa; phylum Chordata; class Mammalia; order Rodentia; family Muridae; genus Apodemus; species Apodemus agrarius. The sequence goes on from OZ030006.1 coordinate 161,960,556, forward strand.
GAGTTTTTTTGGGTCGCTTAGGTAAACTATCATATCGTCTGCAAATAATGATAGTTTCACTTCTTCCTTTCCAATTTGTATCCCTTTGACTTCCTTATGTTGTCTAATTGCTCTTGCAATGCGAATTGACCCACTCTTATCTCTTTGCACTAAGATCAACTCCAAGTGGATCAAGAACCTCCACATAAAACCAGACACACTGAAACTATTAGAAAAGAAACTTGGGAAGACCCTGGAGGACTTGGGCACAGGGGAAAAGTTCCCGAACAGAACACCAATAGCTTATGCTCTAAGATCAAGAATTGACAAATGGGACCTCATAAAATTACAAAGTTTCTGCAAAGCAAAGGACACTGTCATAAGGACAAAACGGCAACCAACAAAGTGGGAAAAGATCTTCACCAACTCCACATCCGACAGAGGGCTAATATCCAATATATACAAAGAACTCAAGAAGTTAGACCGCAAAGAAACAAATAACCCTATCAAAAAATGGGGCACAGAGCTAAACAAAGAATTTTCACCAGAAGAAATTCGGATGGCCGAGAAACACCTTAAAAGATGTTCAACATCATTAGTCATCAGGGAAATGCAAATCAAAACAACCCTGAGATTCCACCTCACACCAGTCAGAATGGCTAAGATTAAAAACTCAAGAGACAACAAGTGCTGGCGAGGATGTGGAGAAAGAGGAACACTCCTCCACTGTTGTTGGGATTGCAAAATGGTAAAACCGCTCTGGAAATCAGTTTGGTGGTTCCTCAGAAAATTGGGCATGTCATTTCCAGAGGACCCTGGCATACCACTCCTGGGCATATACCCAGAGGATTCCCCTGCATGCAATAAGGACACATGCTCCACTATGTTTATAGCAGCCTTGTTTATAATAGCCAGAAATTGGAATGAGCCAAAATATCCCTCCAAGTAGGAATGGATACAGAAAATGTGGTATATTTATACAATGGAATACTACTCAGTAATTAAAAATAATGAATTCATGCAATTTGTAGGTAAATGGTTAGACCTGGAAAATATCATCCTGAGTGAATTAACCCAATCACAAAAGAATGCACATGAAATGCAATCACTGATAAGTGGATATTAATGAGCCCAGAAGCCCTAAATACTCAAGAAACAAATAGCAAGTCAAATGATTCCCAAGAAGAAGAAAGGAGAGGACCCTGGGCCTGTAAAGATTGCATCCAGTTTAGTAAAGAAACCGAGGGGGGAGGGGGAATGATTGGGGAACAGTTGGGGGGGGAGAGGAACTATGGGAACTATGGTGGGTGGCAACTGGGAAAGGGGAAAGCCTTTGGAATGTAAACATAGAATATAGAAAATAAAATATTAAAAAAAAAAGAACCAGCTATATCACTCCTGGGTCTATACCTAAAAAATGCTACACCATTCCACTAAGATACTTGCTCAACTATGTTTGTAGCAGTTTTGTTCATAAAAGCTAGAAACTGAAAAACTTATATTAGATGTCCTGCATTTAAGAATGTATACACAGTATAATGCTATTCAGTTATGAAAAACAAAGACATCATGAATTTTGCAGGCAAATGAATGGAAATTGAGAATATTATCCTGAGTGAGGTAACCAAGTGCCAAAAGAACATGCATGGTATGTATTCACTTATTAGTGAATATTATCCATACAATACAGGATGCACGTGCTATACACTACAAACTCAAGAGGCTGGGCAGGAAGAAGGTCACAAGCAAGTATGCTTGAGTCTCACTTGGAAGCATGAATAAGAGAGAACTAAGTGAGAGAGGGGATCCTGAACATAGTAGGTGTTCATGGCTGTGTGTGAGGAGGGGTGTGGGTGATGGCCCGATGGCCATGGGAATGAATGGAAATCTGCAACTGGTTGGGACTTTGTAGAGGACATTTCTAAGAAGAGATGGAAACCTGTGTTAGGGGAGGCACACTAGATTATTGTGGGTGTCCTAAAATATAACTCACAACATTGGGATTATGGACCCTGGGGAAGCTGCCTCCTGTGGCTAGGAATAACAGGGGAGTGATAGGGACACCCACAAAACATTTAACCCAAAATTTATTCTGTCTAGAACAAGTGCAAAAAATGAGGATGAAGCAAATTCTGTGAGAACATCAAAACACTAACTGGCACAACTTGAGACCCATCGCAGGAGAAAGAACAAATCCCTGACTTTATTAATGATACACTGTTATGCTTGCAATCAGGAGTCTAGCATGGTTGTCCTCTGTGAGGATCCAACCAGCAGCTGACTCAGATAGATACAGACTCCCACACCAAACAATGATCAGCGTTTGGGGACTCCTGTGGAAGAGTAGGAGGAAGAATGGTGAGCCCTGAAGGGAATAGGAACTCTACAAGAAGACCAAGTAAACTAACTGGGTCAACTAACCTGGACCCTTGAGTCTGTCAGAGACTGAACCACCAAACAAAGAACATACACTGGGTTGGACCTCTGCTTCCCTGTACATGGGTAGCTTTGTCTTCATGTTGGTTCCAAAAACTAGAGGAAGCAGTATCCTAAAAGCTGTTGCCAAAAACGAGTCATGCTTTTTTTTAAACTGGGCTGCCTTATCTGGCCTCAGTTGGACAGGATGCGCCTAGTCTCAGGGAAACTTGAAGTGCCAGGATGGGGGCATAACTAAAGCATCACCCACCTTATCAGAGAAAAAGAGGGGGGATTGGTGATGGATTGTAGGAAGGGGTGACCAGGAGCGGGACAGTCAGAAGTATATAAAACAAATACATAAAATAATATTACTAATTAGGTGAGGGAAAAGGACTGAAGCCCCGATGGCCAGCAAAAAGAATGGAAACAGGCAACCTCAGGAGATAGGAGGTTAGGGGACCCTCCAGACGGAACCAGAGACCTGGGAGGTGAGACACTTTTAGGACTCAAAGAGAGGGATCTTAGATGAAATGCCCAACAGTAGGAAGAGGAAACTTAAAGAGCCCACCTCCAGCAGGAAGACAGGGCATCAAATGAGGGAAAAGTTGGCCATCTTACAGTAACAACTCTGACCTGCAATTGGGCCAGTCTGAAAGAATTACAGGGATGGAAATGGAGAGGAGCCTGAGGAAAAGAAGGTCCAGTAACTGGCCCAAAGTTTTATCTAGCTCAAGGGGAGGTCCCAAGACCTGACACTATTACTGAAGCTATGGAGTGTTCACAAAAAGGGACCTAGCATGACTGCACTTGATAACATCCAACAAGCAGCTGAAAGAGTCAGTTGCGGATAGTTGTACCCAACCAATGGACAGAAGCAGCTGACCCCTCTTTTAGAACTAGGGAAGGCTGAAAGAAGCTGAGAAGAAGGGTGGCCCTATAAAAGGACCTGCAATCTCAATTAATCTCTCAAACACAGAACCACCAAACAGGCAGCATACACCAGCTGAGATGAGGCTCCCAACACACATACAGTACAGGACTGGAAGTTTCAGGGAGGTTAGAGGTCAGGTTATGTGGGGGTGGGGACATCCACGTGGGGACAGGGGGATGAGGAGGGAGTATGGAATGTGGAAGAGTGGGAGGGTGGAGAGGGGGGAATAAAATATGGAATGTAAAAATTAATTAATTAATTAATTAAACTTTAAAAAATCATTACTGTACTACTAATAATAAAGATGATAATAATAAATTTTAAAAATTAGGCATGTTATCTGTATCAAATGGAAAATTACAGTATTATTTGGCATTAAAAATCCTTTTAGTTGTTGTTTAAACACTTATTAAATGGATTTAAAAATATCGTACCGTGCTATAAATAACAAAGGTTTCAAGGTGATCCAGCAGCCATTTCTCTAGAAAAATATAGTCTTCATACTGAAGAGATTTCACTAGTAATAATTTAAACAGGAAAGTTCAGAGTCTTGAAAACACTGCTTTCATTTAAATAGTCACTTCTAGAGATGGATATCTTTTACAAAACATAAGAATACTAGGGAGCAAAGATTATGGACAATTTTAGGAAAAATCACCATGCAGGTAACTGGTCAGAGCATTTAATGTCACATTTCTCACATCATCTCAATTTGCAGACAGAATCAGAGCTCACCTACATTCCCTGTTGTCATCTGATTACTCATCTTAGGCAGTCTCACTTCCAGGCTCCATAGAACAAACACTAGACAGCAGGGATTTACTTGTAACTACATGGAGATAAATAACTGTCAGCCACAGGTTGTGCTATACCAAATAGTTAAACTTCAGCATGCTTTCTGAAGGACTCTCTTGTAGACTCCTGAGAAAGGGAGGAGACTGAAAGACACAAGTGTCTCTGTAGTAACAAGTCTCCTTTTAATATAAATGTGTCCCACAGTTTTATTTACTTTACAGAAAAATCATATGCAAATGACAAAAATCTGAATTCAGTATCTCATTATTCAGAGTCTAAGAGAACACAGGGGCACATCACCTTCATCATCTACCTTCAGAAGGGATAAGCTGTAATTCTGGCAGGTCTGTTTACATCCATTTAATGCTTCTTTATCCATAATGAAACAATAACAATTTATACCATAACATAACCAGTGTATTTCAACACTTCTGCCTACAACAGAGAAGGTAAAGGGTTAAACTTATTATTTTCTGACATTCTGTTATCAGAACAAGGTGTATATTAAGCAATGTATTTATTTATTAATCTCATAGTTCTCAGAAATTGAGATTCCAGAGTACTGAGTGTCTCCTTCACCTCCATATTTTATTCAACATTATTAATAACAGTAGAAATAGCCAGAAATTGGAAGGAGCCCAAATATCCCTCAAAGGAGGAATGGATACAGAAAATGTGGTATATTTATACAATGGAATACTACTCAGCAATTAAAAATAATGAATTCATGCAATTTGTAGGTAAATAGTTAGACCTGGAAAATATCATCCTGAGTGAGTTAACCCAATCACAAAAGAATACACATGAAGTACAATCACTGATAAGTGGATATTAATGAGCCCAGAAGCCCTAAATACTCAAGGCACAATTAGCAAGTCAAATGATTCCCAAGAAGAAGAAAGGAGAGGACCCTAGGCCTGTAAAGATTGGATCCAGTTTTGTAGAGAAACCGTGGGGGGAGGGGGAATGATTGGGGAATAGTAGGGGGCGAGGAATTATGGGACCTATGGTGGGGGGGGGGGACTGGGAAAGGGGAAAGCCTTTGGAATGTAAACATAGAACATAGAAAATTAAAATTAAAAAAAAATAACAGTAGAGATATTGAAACATTTTATGTGTCAATCTCTGATGAATTAGTGGAGAAAATGTAGGATATATACACAAAAGGATACTATTTACTATCTAAAGGGAAATGAATCAGCCTACATAACTTGTGCCTATAACCTAAGCCCTCCAAAAGAGGGACGCATATAACCACCAGGTTCAGGCCATTCTAGGCTAAGTGGTGACTTGCAGACCAGATTTGGCTACATGGTAAAATCCAAGTCACTCTAAGCAACATACTGACATCATGTCTCACAGCAAATCCAAAGGCAAGATGTTGATCTATGTGTTGAACATGGATGAACTTATGGTTGGTGTGCAATGGGAAACACCCCTCGCCTAGAACCACACTTTATATTTCTGTACAGATAAGGTTTCTAAAGCAGCCTAGTTCTATGAAAAAGATGTTTGTGAGAACCAGGGGCTGGAGAGCAGGAAAACACTTGCTACTCAGAGGCAGTTAAACTGATGACAGAATTCTAGCGTGCAGTAATGCATTGTATCCACACTGGTCCACACACTACTCTGCACTTAACATTGTGCCATGGTAATGTGTTATCAGAAGATAAGAGAAATAAGAGACATACAAGGGAGGTTTTCATGTTGGCAGTCTGTTCACATGATTATGTTGATTCACTCAGTGGTATGCTCACATGCCCAATGCTTCAAGTTAAATACAATAAATTGGGTACAATTTGTGTAGCCAGATCACCTCAATATGACATTTTTATTAGTGAGGTGCTGGGGATGTCAACGTTCTATCAAACTTTCGCTGCAAACTATGTTATTCTGAAAAGAGCTATCATTGTAGCTCAGGCTGGCCTGAAATTTGGTGAACTCTCCACATTGTCCTGAAAGTTATAATCCTTTTCCCTCAACAACATAATCGTAGGGATTGCATCATTATGCTTCCATTGACAGATAATGAAGTTCTGTATTAAAGTTTTGACACACAACCTTATTGGTGAGTCTGAAATACCTCAAAAATGTTTTTGGAACTATTGTAGCAGTTTTAAATATATTACTCTTTACATAATGAGAAGTGTAACTCTCTCTCAACAAAATTCAGATGGAAAACACACACAAAGACACAAAGACACACACATTCATTTTTATAACTACATCCATGTAAATAATTTTTTTTAATTTTTATTTTCTATATTCTATGTTTACATTCCAAAGGCTATCCCCTTTCCCAGTTACCCCCCACCATATGTCCCATAATTCCTCTCCCCCCTGCTATTCACCACTCATTCCCCCCACCCCCACGATTTCTCTGTTCTGGGTCTACAATACTGGATCCAATCTTTACAGGCCCAGGGTCCTCTCCTTTATTCTTCTTGGAAGTCATTTGACTTGCTAATTGTGCCTTGAGTCCACTTATCTGTGATTGCATTTCATGTGTATTCTTTTGTGATTGGGTTAGCTCACTTAGGATGATAGTTTCCAGATCTAACCATTTACCTACAAATTGCATGAGTTCATTATTTTTAATTGCTGAGTAGTACTCCATTGTATAAATATACCACATTTTCTGTATCCATTCCTCTTTTGAGGGATATCTGGGCTCCTTCCAATTTCTGGCTATTATAAGCAAGGCTGCTATAAATATAGGGTAGCATGTGTATTTATTGTATGCAGAGGAATCCTCTGGGTATATGCCCAGGAGTGGTATGCCAGGGTCCTCTGGAAGTGGCATGCCCAATTTTCTGAGGATCCGCCAAACTGATTTCCAGAGCGGTTTTACCATTTTGCAATCCCACCAACAGTGGAGGAGTGTTCTTCTTTCTCCATATCCTCGCCAGCACCTGTTGTCTCTTGAGTTTTTAATCAGCCATTCTGACTGGTGTGAGGTTGAATCGCAGGGTTGTTTTGATTTCCATTTCCCTGATGACTAATGATGTTCAACATCTCTTAAGGTGTTTCTCAGCCATCTGCATTTCTTCTGGTGAAAAGTCTTTGTTTAGCTCTGTACCCCATTTTTGATAGGGTTATTTGGTTCTTTGGGGTCTAACTTCTTGAGTTCTTTGTATATATTGGATATTAGCCCTCTGTTGGATGTGGGGTTGGTGAAGATCACTTCTCACTTTGTTGGTTGCCGTTTTGTCCTTCTGACACTGTCCTTTGCCTTACAGAAACTTTGTAATTTTATGAGGTCTCATTTGTCAATTCTTGATCTTAGCGCATAAGCTATTGGTGTTCTGTTCAGGAACTTTCCCCCTGTGCCCATGTCCTCCAGGGTCTTCCCAAGTTTCTTTTCTAGTAGTTTCAGTGTGTCTGGTTTTATGTGGAGGTCCTTGATCCACTTGGGGTTGATCTTAGTACAAGGAGATAAGAGTGGGTCAATTAGCATTCTTCTGCATGTTGACCTCCAGTTGAACCAGCACCATTTGTTGAAAAGGCTATCTTTTTTCCACTGGATGGTTGTGGCTCCTTTATCAATGTTCAAGAGACCATAATTCTGTGGGTTCATTTCTGGGTCTTCAATCCTATTCCATTGATCTCCCTGCCTGTTGCTGTACCAATACCATGCAGTTTTTAACACAATTGCTCTGTAGTACTGCTTGAGGTCAGGGATATTGATTCCCCCAGAAGTCCTTTTATTGTTGAGAATAGTTTTAGCTAACCTGGGTTTTTTTTTGTTGCTCCAGATGAATTTGCGAATTGCTCTTTCTAGATCTATGAAGAATTGATTTGGGATTTTGATGGGGATTGCATTGAATCTGTAGATTGCTTTTGGCAAGATGGCCATTTTTACTATATTGATCCTGCCAATCCAGGAGCAAGAAATATTTTTCCATCTTCTGAGGTCTTCTTCAATTTCTTTCGTCAAGGACTTGAAGTTCCTGTCATACAGATCTTTTGCTTGTTTGGTTAGAGTTACGCCAAGGTACTTTATGTTGTTTGTGGCTATTGTGAAGGCTGTTATTTCCCTAAATTCTTTCTCAGCCTGCTTGTCCTTTGAGTACAGGAAGGCTACTGATTTGCTTGAGTTAGTTTTATAACCAGCCACTTTGCTGAAGTTGTCTATCAACTGTAGAAGTTCTCTGGTGGAGTTTTTTGGATCGCTTAAGTAGACTATCATATCGTCTGCAAATAATGATAGTTTGACTTCTTCCTTTCCAATTTGTATCCCTTTGACTTCCTTATGTTGTCTAATTGCTCTCGCTAGAACTTCAAGTACTATATTGAAAAGATATGGAGAGAGAGGGCAGTCTTGTCTACTCCCTGATTTTAGTGGGATTGCTTCAAGTTTCTCTCCATTTATTTTGATGTTGGCTACTGGTTTGCTGTAGATTGCTTTTACTATGTTTAGGTGTGGGCCTTGAATTCCTGCTCTTTCCAAGACTTTTAGCATGAAAGGATGCTGAATTTTGTCGAGTGCTTTTTCAGCATCTAATGAGATGACCATGTGGTTTTTTTTCTTTTAGTTTGTTTATGTAGTGGATTACATTGATGGATTTGCATATATTGAACCATCTCTGCATCCCTGGAATGAAGCCTACTTGATCATGCTGAATGATCGTTTTGATATGCTCTTGGATTCGGTTGGCAAGAATTTTATTTAGTATTTTTGCATCAATGTTCATAAGAGAAATTGGCCTGTAGTTCTCTTTCTTTGTTGGATTTTTTGTGGTTTAGGTATCAGCGTAATTGTGGTTTCGAAGAACAAGTTGGGCAGTGTCTCTTCTGTCTCTATTTTGTGGAATAGTTAGAAGAGTATTGGTGTTAAGTCTTCTTTGAAGGTCTGGTAGAATTCTGCACTAAAACCATCTGGTCCCGTACTTTTTTTTTTGGTTGGGAGGCTTTCTATAAACCCTTCTATTTCTTTAGGCATTATGGGACTGTTTAGCTGATCTACTTGATGCTGATTTAATTTTGGTGTTTGGTATCTGTCTAGGAAATTGTCCATTTCCTCCAGATTCTCCAGTTGTTTTGAGTATAGGCCTTTGTAGTAGGATCTGATTATCTTTTGAATTTCCTCCATTTCTGTTGTTATATCCCCCTTTTCATTTCTAATTTTGTTAATTTTGATACTGTCTCTGTGCCCTTTGGTTAGTCTAGCTAAGGGTTTATCTATCTTGTTGATTTTCTCCAAGAACCAGCTCTTGGTTTTGTTGATTCTTTGTATGGTTCTCTTTGTTTCTACTTGATTGATTTCAGCCCTTAGTTTGATGATTTCCTCTCTTCTACTCCTCCTGGGTGAGTTAGCTTCTTTTTGTTCCAGGGCTTTCAGGTGTGCTGTTAAGTTGCTTGTGTATGCTCTCTCCAATTTCTTTTTGGAGGCACTCAGGGCTATGAGTTTTCCTCTTAGCATTGCTTTCATTGTGTCCCAAAGATTTGGGTAGGTCTCACCTTCATTTTCATTGAAGTCTAAAAAGTCTTTGATTTCTTTCTTTATTTCTTCCTTGACCAAGTTGTCATTGAGTAGAGTATTGTTCAGTTTCCATGTGTATGTGGACTTTCTGTTGTTCTTCTTGTTATTGAAGACCACTTTTACTCCATAGGGATCCGATAGGAGACTTGGGATGAGTTCGGTCTTCTTGTATTTGTTGAGGTCTGTCTTGTGACCAATTATATGATCAATTTTTGAGAAGGTACCATGCGGTGCTGAGAAAAAGGTATACTCTTTTGCTTTAGGATGGAATGTTCTATATATATCTGTTAAAGCAAATTGGTCCAAAGCTTCAATTAGTTTCACTGTGTCCCTGTTTAGTTTCCGCTTTCCTGATCGGTCCATTGAGGAGAGTGGAGTGTTGAAGTCACCTACAATTATTGTGTTAGGTGTGATGTGTGCTTTAAGCTTTAGTAAAGTTTCTTTTACGAATGAGGGTGCCCTTACATTTGGCGCATAGATGTTCAGTATTGAGAATTCTTCTTGGTGGATTTTCCCTTTGAGAAGCAGGAAGTGACCTTCTGTGTCTCTTTTGATGACTTTAGGTTGACAGTCAATTTTATCTGATATTATAATGGCTACTCCAGCTTGTTTCCTGGGACCATTTGCTTGTAAAACTGTCTTCCAGCCTTTTACTCTAAGGTGGTGTTTGTCTTTGACACTGAGATGTGTTTCCTGTATGCAGCAAAATGTAGGGTCCTGTTTCCATATCCAGTCTGTTAGTCTGTGTCTTTTTATTGGGGAATTGAGTCCATTGATATTAAGAGATATTAAGGAATAGTAATTATTACTTCCTGACATTTTGGGCGTTATTATTATTATTATTATTATTATTATTTTGTATTTGAGTGGTTCTCTTCTTTTGGGTTGGATGAGATGGGATTTCTATCTTGTTTCTTCTGGGGTGCTGTTTCCCCCCTTGTGTTGGTATTTTTCCCCTATTATCCTTTGTAGGTCTGGATTTATAGATAAGTATCATGCATATTTGGTTTTGTCGTGGAATACCTTGTTTTCCCCATCTATGGCAATTGAGAGTTTTGCTGGTTATAGTAGTTTTGGCTGAAGTTTGTGTTCTCTTAGGGTCTGCATGAGGTCTGCCCAGGATCTTCTAGCTTTCATGGTCTCAGGTGAGAAGTCTGGTCTAATTCTGATAAGTCTTTCTTTATATGTTACTTGTCCTTTTTCTCTTACTGCCTTTAATATTCTTTCTTTGTTTAGTACATTTGGGGTTTTGATTATTATGTGACGGGAAGTATTTCTGTTCTGGTCCAGTCTATTTGGGGTTCTATAGGCTTCTTGTATATTCATGGGCGTCTCTCTCTTTAGGTTGGGGAAGTTTTCTTCCATAATTTTGTAGAAGATATTTGCTGGCCCTTTAAGTTGTAGATCTTCATTCTCATCTATCCCTTTAATCCTTAGGTTTGGTCTTCTCATTGTGTCCTGGATTTCCTGAATGTTTTGGGTTACCAACTTTTTGCATTTTGCATTTTCTTTAATTGTTGAATCCATGGTTCCTAAGGTATCTTCAGCATCTGAGATTCTGTCTTCTATCTCTTGTATTCTATTGTTGATATTTGCATCTATGACTCCTGATTTCTTCCCAAGGTTTTCTATCTCCAATGTTGTCTCCCTTTGAGATTGCTTAGTTGTTTCTACTTCTGTTTTTAGATTCTGTATGGTTTTGCTTAGATCTTTCAGTTGCTTGTTTGTGTTTTCCTGTAATTCTTTAAGGGGTTTTTGTGTTTCCTCTTTTATGACTTCTACTTGTTGACTCATGTTCTCTTGTATTTCTTTAAGTGATTTTTGTTTCTCCCCCTTACTGGGATTCATTTTTTGCTCTATATTCTCCTGGATTTCCTTAAGTGATTTTTGTGTTTGCCTTGTATGGGCTTCTAGCTTTTGATCTATTTTCTCCTCTATTACTTTAAGAAATTTATCTAAGTGATCCTCATTCTGCATCTTTACTAGTGATTTTAGATCTGAGTCTTGTTTTTCTGGTGTGTTGATATATCCGAAATTTAATTGTGTTTGCCTTGTAAGGGCTTCTAGCTTTTGATCTATTTTCTCATGTATTACTTTAAGAGATTTATCTAAGTGTTCCTCTATCAGCATCCTGACCAGTGATTTTAGATCTGAGTCTTGTTTTTCTGGTGTTTCGGTGTATCCAAGATTTATTGCTGTCGGGAACTGGGTTCGGATACTGCCATACTGCCTTGATTTCTGTTAGTAAAGATCTTACGTTTGCCTTTTGCCATCTGGTTAACTCTGGTGTTAGTTGTTTCTGTAGTTACTAGCTGGTGCTTGACCCTCCTGTGGGCTCTTAAGGCTATTTCCCAGCGACTGGGACACCTGAACCACTGCCCTGCAGGGCTCCTGCTCACAGATTGCTGACAGGTGGCCTGAGTCCCCCGAGGTCTTAAACTCAGGATATCCCAGGTACTTGGTTCCGCCTGTTGTGCAGCTGCTCTGCACTGCTCCTGCTCAGGGTTTGCTGTCTGGTATCCTGTTTCCCCAGGGGTCTTAAAGTTGGGATATCTCAGTTATCTGTTTCTGCCTGCTGGTCCAAAGCTGCTGGGAAGCTGGCTGAGGCTGGCTCCCCTGCCGCCGGCTGGATGGGAAGCAGCTGGCAAGATGGTGCTGTCTGCAGGGAGTTCAGGGTCTGCCCTGCAAGCACAGAGTGCAGGTTCGGCTGCTGTGCCCCAAACCGCTACTCTGTGCACAGGTCCCCCTCCAGGCCTGAGTCCCCGAAGGTCTTAAACTCAGGCTATCTCAGGTACCTGGTTCTGCAGGCTGGGTCTGAGCACCTGGGAAGCTGGTTGGGACTGGCTTCCCCGCCACCGGCTGGATGGGAAGCTGCAGGCAAGATGGCGCTGCCTGCAGGGAGTTAAGGGTCCAGCCTGGGAGCACAGAGCTCAGGCTCGGCCGCTGTGCCCCAAACCACTACCGTAAATAAATTTTAGAATAAATATTTTATTAAAAACACTTTTACTAAGAAGTTCGATGTTCTGTCATCAACAAAGTTAGAGATTCACCTTTTCCCATAGACCAAAACAATAAAAATTCTCAAGGGTACTTATTTGTAATTCCCTCTGTAGTGATCAGTAGAAGTGCTTAACAGACACTAATTTCTAGAAACTTTGAGATTCTTCTAATTATAACAGGGATATCTGGGTTTTCAGCCCCCTACATTCAATAACGAAACCTTCAAATGATGAACCCAGATATCACCAGCACCTTAAACTGCTGGGTGAACTTCAAATCTGCAAAAGAAGCAATATATATTAATGTAATTCTGTTTTAATGGTCCTCCCCTGCTCTGTAACTGTGTACTGTGAGAAATTTAAAGCAGTCCTGGTTTTGCTTTATAATATTAGTTTTGCAATGATAACTGAGAAGTAAACAATATAGAGAGTTGTTCAGCTTCCATGGGTATATGTGTTTTACATTGTTTTTGTTGGAATTTAAGACCAGCCTTAGTCCATCGTGATCTCATAGGTTGCATGGAATTATTGCAGTAGTCTTGTATCTGTTGAGACCTGATTTGTGACCAATTATATGGTCAATTTTGGAGAAGGTACCATGAGGTGCTGAGAAAAAGGTATATTCTTTTGCTTTAGGGTGAAATGTTCTAAAAATACCTGTTACAGTCATTTGGTTCTTAACTTCTGTTAGTTTTATTGTGTCTCTTTAGATTTTTTCCATGATCTGTCCATTGCTGAGTGGTGTATTGAGGTCTCCCACTATTATTTTGAGGGGTGTGATTTGTGCTTTGAGCTTTAGTAAAGTTTCCTTTATGAGTGTGGATGCTCTTGTGTTTAGAGCATTGATGTACAGAATTGAGAGTTCATCTTGGTTGATTTTTTATTTGACCAGTATGAAGTATCCTCCCTTATCTTTTTTGATAACTTTTGGTTAAAAGTCAATATTAATATTAGAATGGCTACTCCAGCTTGTTTCTTGGGGCCATTTCCTTGGAAAATTGTTTTCCAGCCTTTTACTCTGAGGTAGTGCCTGTCTTTTTCCTTGAAGTGTGTTTACTGTATGCAGCAAATGCTGGGTTCTGTTTATGTATCCAGTCTGTTAGTCTATGTCTTTTTATTGGGGAATTGAGTCCATTAATGTTGAGTTATTAAAGAAAAGTGATTATTACTTCCTGTTATTTTGGCTGTTAGACATAGAATTATGTTTGTGCAGCTTCTTTTCAGTTTGTTGAAATATTACCTTCTTGCTTTTTCTAGCGTATAGTTTCCCTCCTTTCATTGGTATTTTCCATCTATCCTTTGTAGAGCTGCAATTGTGGAGACATATTGTTCAAATTTGGTATTGTCACAGAATATCTTGGTTTCTACATCTATGGTAATTGAGAGTTTTGCTGGGTATGGTAGCCTGGGTTGGCATTTGTGTTCTCTTAGGGTCTGTATGACATGCCCAGTATCTTCTGAATTTTACAGTTTCTGGTGAGAAGTCTAGTGTAATTCTAATAGGTCTGCCTTTATACGTTACTTCTTCCTTTTCTTTTATGGCTTTTATTGATCTTTCTTATTTAGTACATTTGCTGTTTTGATTATTATGTGATGGGAGGAATTCTATTCTGGTCCAGTCTATTTGGAGTTCTGTAGGCTTCTTGTATGTTCATAGGCATCTCTTTCTTTAGCTTAGGGAAGTTTTCTTCTATAATTATGTTGAAGATATTTATTGGCCCTTTAAATTGGGAAGCTTCACTCTTTTCTATACCTATTATCCTTAGGTTTGGTCTTCTCATTGTGTCCTATATTTTCTGGATGTTTTAGGTTAGGAGCTTGTGATGGTTTGTATATGTTCTTCCCAGGGAGTGGAACTATTAGAAGGTGTGGTCTGGTTAGAGGAAGTGTGTCCTGTGGAGATGGGCTCAAAGATCTTCCTCCTAGATGCTTGAGGATGCCCAGTCTGTTCCTGACTTCCTTTGGACAAAGACATAGAACCCTCAGCTCCTCCCTCACCATTCCTGCCTGGTTGCTGCCATGTTCCTGCCTTGATTATACTGGACTTAACCTCTCAACCTGTAAGACATTCCCAATTAAATATTGTCTTTTATAAAATTTGCTTTGGTCATTATGTCTTTTCACAGCAGTAAAACCTAAGACAAAACTTTTTGACTTTTGTATTTTCTTTGACTGTTGTCTCAATGTTTTCTATGGTATCATCTGCACCTGAGATTCTCTCTTTTATATCTTGTATTCTGTTGATGATGTTTGCATCTATGACTCCTGATCACTTTCCTAGGTTTTCTAACTCCAAGATGGTCTCCCTTTTTGATTTTTTTATTGTTACTACTTCCATTTTTATAGAACATGGATGTTTTTGTTCAATTCCTTCACCTATTTGGTTGTGTTTACCTGTAATTCTCTAAGGGTTTCTTTGTGTTTCCTCATTAAGGGATTCTTGCTGTTTACCTGTGTTCTCCTCTATTTCTTTAAGTGAGTTATTTATGACCTTAAAGTCCTCTATCATCATCATAAGATGTAATTTTCAATCTGAAACTTGCTTTTCCAGTGCAATGATATATACAGGACTTGCTATGGTGGGAGAATTTGGGGTGTGATGATACCACGTTACCTTGGTTTTTGTTGCTTATGTCCTTAAGCAATTTAATGAAAATGAAGGCACAACATACCAAAACTTATGAGACACAATGAAAGCAGTGCTACAAGGAAAACTCATAGCTCTGAGTGCCACCAAAAAGAAACTGGAAAGAGCATGCACTAACAGTGAAACAGCAGAACTGAAGGTTCTAGAACAAAAAGAAGCAAATACACCCAAGAGGAGTAGATGGAAGGAAATCCTCAAACTCAGGGCTGAAATCAACCAAGGCAACGCGTTCTTGTGTGACATTTTATCTTTGAGATAATTCTCACATAGAGAAACATTGTTTTAGGAGATGTAACAGAATATATATATGTACATATATTAATATATATAATACATTATAATATATTACGGTATATATTTTTGTTTCCTCTTTAAGGTCTTCTACCTATTTATTCATGTTCTTCTGTATTTCTTTAAAGGGCTTATTTATGTCCTTCTTGAAGTCCCCTTTTATCATCATGAGACGTAATTTTAAATACAAATCTTGATTTTTCAGTGTGTTGGGGTAACAAATAGAAACACACAACTACATCCTAGCTCTTAATTGTGCTGTCAGAAAAGTGGGATATTTAAATGATTGGACCTAGTGATGACAAAGTGTGTGGTATTTGTCCAGATTATATATTTGCTTCTGTGTCATTTGGGAAATAAACAGTGATACCTCAGGGCTTGGAGCAATGTATCCATTCTACAGACAAAGCTGTTCCATATACCAGGAAGAAGGGGGTTTTCTTCCTGAAGTTTCTTCTGAAACCTAAGACAGGTTTCAGAAGAACCATGCTCATCACCCTTGTCTCATCACACTATTTGCACTGAACTGAGACCTGTGTTTAAAACATATGGCTATTAAGTAGTGGTAAATCAACACAGAAAATAAACAAAGATGAAAAAACATTCTACTTTTACATCCCTTAATTTGTCACACTGAATAAGGGAATTTATCTACTCTCTTTTCATGGACATAGATGTGGGCTTTGCCATAGTCATCACTATATCTGTAAAACTGAAAAATGCACTGCCTCTGCCTTATATAGTGATTCAATTGCTGTGAAATCACTACAAAACAAAAAGTATAATTGGCTGTTATTTAAGTTTGAAGGTTATATTGATTTAGGACAGTAGTTTAAAACAAGGTTTATTAGCCAAAATGAATAGAATATGGAGTTAATCATAAGTGTATCAGTAAATCTGTTAATTTCTTCTGAATTCAGGAAAAAAAGTTCTTGAACCAGTAACATGGCCCACTTTACCTGACAACTAGTGTATGGACTTCAGAACCCACAAAGTAGGAGATAAAGAATTCCCTAATTACCCTCTAGCTACACTCGTTCTTTGAAATGCACCCCATCTCCATCTACATCTTCTCTGTTAGAAGAACATAATTCATTTGCAGGCAACAGATTTTGGGATAGTGCCTGTGCACCAGATGTTCAGGAGCTACATGAAGACCAAGCTTCACATATGCAGGTAAGCATAGCTCCAGCCTCTTGTATGTTCTTTGGTGCTTTTGCTTGTGAGTTTTCCAAGTTATTGGTAAAAGATGGGATGTCAGAGTTGCACTGATTTGCAATACCCAGATGGCTAAGTACTTGGAACACTTAAATCTGCTTCTTGGTCATTCGAGATTCCTCTGTTGAGAATTCTTTGTTTCAATCAGGCATTGAGGATACAATAGATGAAATTGATACATCTGTCCAAGAGAATGATAACTCCAAAAAATGTGTTCCCAGTCACCCTGGGCTGGAAAGTGACATCATTTCTCACACTGACACCCAAAAGGAAATGCTTATGAAGGTGAATGGCATTGATGAAATTAAGCAGAAGATCTCAGCAAAACCATAAGCACAGGGGGAAAGTTCCTGAACAGAACACCAATAGCTTATTCTCTAAGATCAAGAATTGACAAATGGGACCTCAAAAAATTACAAAGTTTCTATAAGGCAAAGGACACTGTCAGAAGAACAGAATGACAACCAACAAATTGGGAAAAGATCTCTGACAGAGGGCTAATATCCAATATATACAAAGAACTCAAGAAGTTAGACCCCAAAGAACCAAATAACCCTATTAAAAAAATAGGGTACAGAGCTAAACAAGAAATTTTCACCAGAAGAAATTCAAATTTCTGAGAAGCACCTTAAGAGATGTTCAACATCATTAGTCACCAGGGAAATGCAAATCAAAACAACCCTGAGATTCCACCTCACACCAGTCAGAATGGCTAAGATTAAAACCTCAAGAGACAACAAGTACTGGAGAGGATCTGGAGAAAGAGGAACACTCCTCCACTGTTGGTAGGATTGCAAGATGGTACAACTCTGGAAATCAGTCTGGTGGTTCCTCAGAAAATTGGGCATGACGCTTCCAAAGGACCCTGTCATACGACTCCTGGGCATATACCCAGAGGATTCCCTTGCATGCAATAAAGACACATACTCCACTATGTTCATAGCAGCCTTATTTATAATAGCCAGAAGCTGGAAGGAGCCCAGATGTCCCTCAAAGGAGGAATGGATTCAGAAAATGTGGTATATTTATACAATGGAATACTACTCAGCAATTAAAATAATGAATTCATGCAATTTGTAGGCAAATGGTTGCATCTGGAAAATATCATCCTAAGTGAGTTAACCCAATCACAAAAGAATACACATGAAATGCAATCACTGATAAGTGGATATTAATGAGCCCAGAAGCTCTGAATACTTAAGGCACAATTAGCAAATCAAACGATTCCCAAGAAGAAGGAATGAGAGGACACTGGTCCAGAAAAGACTGGTTTCAGTTTTGCAGGAGAGTACCAGAACAGAGAAATGGTGTTGGTTGGGGGGGGAGGGGAATTGGGGAATATGCTGGGGCCGGGGGGGAAGACTTATGGGACACATGGTGAGGAGGGAACTGGGAAAGGGGAAAGACTTTGGAATGTAAACAAAATATATAGAAAATAAAATTAAAAAAACTATTTACACGTTTTGATAAACACATATTAAATGTTCTTTGTCTTTATATTTATACATGACTCTTAGAATTTCCCAGATACTATCTTCAAAAGAATATTTGAATGTGAGCACTGCAGGTGATCTAAGACACCTAAATATCCTTTGGGTTGAAACCTCAATCAGCTGAGATGTCCAACCTCTCCACCCAGCCATAGTCTACACATTCCTTTCCACGGTTAGACCTGGTAAATAGATTCAGCCAGAAAAGTTCCTACTGAGTGGAATAATCCAGACCTAGATAGACAATACTGAATACTCTCTCTCATCTGTGGATCCTGGCTCAAAGTCTTCAGAAATTATTTACACCCTTTAGTAACAGCAGTGACCAGCAAAGTAGAAAGGAGACATTGCCTGGTGCAGTATGGGAGCATCATAGAGAGGCATAG
The DNA here is from genome assembly GCA_964023405.1 of Apodemus agrarius. Lineage (NCBI taxonomy): Eukaryota > Metazoa > Chordata > Mammalia > Rodentia > Muridae > Apodemus > Apodemus agrarius. Next base: position 161,979,192 of record OZ030006.1, read on the forward strand.
AGGATACAATATGAAGTTTTAATCTCAAATCATTTCATGTATATAATCATGTCACAGATAATATACTCGTAAATGACATTGCACAAGGAAGATATATGAAAATAAATTTTGTCACTATGCAGCATACAAGATCTAATAATGCTCATGAAGGATACAATCTGATAATAGATATCAATGTATTAGTAAAGAGTATGTATTTGTAACTGAATTTGCCCTTACATTAATACATGAGAGGAGAGCTGGCAGATAATATGGGCAACAAGCTATACATGTAACAGCATACTTCTATAGTTGATTTTTATTCACGAAGTTCCTGACATGATTTATACTTTGCCTTGACTAAAAAGGAATCCTTCCAGTACAGAGTGCTTTTACAAATTTTTATGATTTTATTCTTGCTCTTGGGGGGGGTGCTTGCCAAGCCAAGGTGCATAAGTTCAGAAGACAACGTTACAATGTGAGTTCTCTGACTCCACATTCAAGTAGGTGTTAGAGAAATTACCCTTTCACGCTGACCTATCTTCTCTGGCTCTTACTATGACATCTTTCAGATGGATAATATATAAACATACTATGAAGTTAAACAGTAATGAATGCCTTAGTTCCCTCTACCTTAATTTCCTACCACACAACACAAGTTACAACATATGCTGAAAGAAAATAACCAGTGCAGAATAACAATTTTCACATGGTACCAGAGTTAACCTGATTTAACACCACTAAGAGTGCTTCCACATCAGTCCAGATCTCATGTCACAACATCTGAAATTCTCTATAGTATATTTTATCATTTGATAGAAAAACAATAAAAGCAATTATTGTTACTTGTGTCTGTGTCCTGAAGACATTCTGATGAATGTAATTGATCCCCCAATTGTGGAGAACAGGTTGGCTTTCCTGGACTGAGTCTAAGAAGAAAGGCAGAACTAAATTTCCGCAGAGTGACATGCAACCTCATGGTTTTCTGCTCCTCATCTTGACCAAAGAAAAAAGAGGAAATTGCTTAAAGAAACCTGGCTCAGAGAGCAAAAGAAAGAAGTAATGTATTGTGCCAGATGCTGCAAATAAATGTCTATAATTGATACTGAAAGACTAAGATAACATTCCTGCAGAGAGAGCCAAACCAGTGTCCTCAGCAAAACAATTAGAAAAATGAGGGACTTAAGTTCCTTGGCTACAGTTTTGTAATAAGCTGTTGGAAATTTTCTCTTATGTTACTATGTTTTAAGTTACTCCTTCATTTTGAATTATGATAATTGCAGCTACGTATGTATTAGGAATGCCTTAAAGCACTCACATTTCCAATGGTAAAGTCTTCCTCTTTACTCTTCTATTTATTTTAACTTTATTTTATTCTTTTATTGGTTATTTTATTTATTTTCATTTCAAATGTTTCCCCTTTACTCATTTTCCCTCCCTAAACCCCCTATCCCATGCCCTCTCTCCCTATTTCTAGGAGTGAACTCATCTACCCACCCACCCAACTACTCCTGCCTCACTGCCAAACATTGCCCTACATTGAGAAATTGAGTCTCCACAGGACCAAGGACCTCCCCTCCCATTGATGCCAGATAAGGGAATCTTCTGGTACATAAGCAGCTGGAGTCATGGGTCCCTCCCTCTTTGGCTGGTGGTTAAATCCTTGGGAGCTCTGGGGATCTGGTTGGATGATAACTTTGCTCTTCCTATGGGGTTGCAAATCATTTCAGCTCCTTCAGGCCTTCTCCTAATGCCCCCATTGGAGTCTTAATGCTCACTATGAAGGCTGGCTGCAAACATTAACATCTGTATTGGTCAGGCTCTTGCCCAGCCTCTCAGGAGACAGTCATACCAGGTTCCTGTCAGCAAGCCTTCTTGGCATAAGAAACAGTGTCTGGGTAGCTGCAAATGGGATGAATCTCTGCCTAGATAGAGCAGTCTTTGTATGTCCTTTCCTTCAGTCTCTGCTCCACTCTTTGCCCTTGCATTTTCTTTTGACAGGAGCGATTTTGAGATGGGTGGGTGACCCCATCCCTCAACAGGGTGCCATACATAACTGTAGAATATGGTCTCTACCGGTTCTCTCTCCCTTTTGGAGGCTATTTCAGCTAATGTAAATACCATTGTGTCTTGGTGTCATTCTATATGGAGTATTTTACTGGTGATGTTTTCATGTTGCTTGGATATTGAATCTAAGAAAATGAACATGCTCAGAAAATCTCTTTCACTGAGCTAGTCTCAAGACTTGGATTTGTTTTGTTTTGGTGTTTTATTTTGATTTGTGTGTGGTTGCTGCTGCTGCTGCTGCTGCTGCTGTTGTTGTATGAGAAAGTTGTTGTTTCTTAATATGTGGCATAAGCTGTCAACATACTCATAAGTCACCTGGCCTCATTCTTTTCTTTCTTAGAATGAAAGCTGCATAACACTGTACCAATGTACTCCATTTTCTGAGAGTAATTTTTTTAAATAAATAATGAACATTTCTTTATTTTATGTATCTAGATCTCAATGTGTTTAAAGTCATATATATTTATTAATCACATATACAGCATAAATTGATTAGATGATCCTCCACTGCTGAAAATTACAGTTGTTTTATAGTCTTTTGCTGTTCTTTGTTTAAAGAATACATCGGATATATTTTAAAACACACTAAGAAAGACATTTTATGCCAGAAATTATAGGAGTCAGGGAGAAATACATGTAAGGAATTCAGCTATAGATTACTACATGACACCTAGTTAACTTAAAGTCTATCCGTTGACATGAAAATATTCAAAATTGAATTTTTAGAGATGAGCTAAAGTGATTTTTCTTTTATGAATTCTAACCATGAATTTGTGATGGGAATTCCTGCAAAGACACTGTTTCAGCAAAGAATGCTTTAAACAACAGCAAAGTGAAGACATTGTAATGGTGTGGATCTGGGTTTAATTATCTTACCATGGCTAGCTCTAGCTTTCTAAGTAACCTGTGTCAGGACTAACATCCAGTAACTAATAGATAAAAATTTCATGAAAGCTATGAACATAGAAGACCACTAATTTCTACCAACCTGAATGCTAAGAATATCTTCTAATGACCTATAGAAAAGATTTGTCCATCCTGTTCTAACAGCCTCTGTGATGTATCGACTAATGTAGTGAAATTGCCTAAATTTATTTTTTAAAACTACAAAACTTCATGAAATTACTTTCACATTGGAACACAGAGCCATGGTCACTCACAATGCTTCCAGAATATACTATATTTTGTTTATTTTAAGGTGAAAACTGTTTTTTTTTGTTTGTTTTTGTTTTTGTTTTTGTTTTTGTTTTTGTTTTGCATGGCTAGGCCTACGTTCAAAGCTCTTGCTGTAGATACTGCAAGTGAGGCTGTACATTCTAGGGAGGTTGCATATGCAAAGTACTTTAGACACTTCACTGGAATTGAGGATACAGTTCAGGGTAGGGACATGCTTAACATGTACAAAGTCTGGACCTCATACAACATAATAATGATAATAACAATAAGAATAATATGAATGACAATGATAGTAAAATCCAGTGATAATGACAATAGAATAAAGAGAGGATGTAAAAGACTATTTGACTTCTATGGTCTATTCTCATGACTCACCCTTTTCAGAATATGTTCAAGTCTCTCATTTAACTGTACTATCATTTGATTGTAGACTTTCCAAGTTGCTGACTTGTGTTTTATGAAAACAATTTAAATTGTTCTTCAAATCAAGTGACAGTGATTAAGTGAGCACTGAGAAATGGTAGGTGGCTTGAAAGTAGAAAAGTTACTGAAGATGCACTGACAATGCTGATGCCTAGTTCTCTCTCTCTCCTTCCCTCCCTCTCCCCCTCTCTCCCCCTCTCTCTCTTTCTGCGTGATTGTGTGTGTGTGTGTGTGTGTGTGAGAGAGAGAGAGAGAGAGAGAGAGAGAGAGAGAGAGAGAGAGAGAGTATTTGAAGGAGAGAGAGTTTGATTGCATATATGCCATGTGCTGTACATGGTGGTCAGAGGACAACTTCAGGTAGTTAGTTGATCTCTTCTACCAAGGATTCCATGGATAAAATTTGGGATGTCTTCAGGCTTACGTTGCCAGTGCTTTTATATGAGACATTTTAAAAAGCCAATTTTTGGTTCCTTAACCCAAATATCTGAGCCACCACTCATTCTGAATTACCATACACCCTAGGTCCCTTGAAACAGTTGACAGATATTAAATCATCTTAACAATATAAGAAAAGTTTCAAAGTTGCAATGTAGATAATGTAGATGCTTCAATAATACCTCCATCAAGTCTTATTTGTCTCTACCCAATTTTCCAGGATGAATCCCTCCTACACACACACACACACACACACACACACAGAGGACATGGAAAGTGAGGTTGATGAACAGCAGTGTTCAAGAATGTGTTCACAGAGTCCCTGTGCAGGTAGATACTTGTGTTGTCTGAGCTTTCCACAGGAAAACTTTGAAGAAGTCAGCTGACTTAACTAAGGACACTGTATAACTATTACTGGACCTATGACTCAAATACATCATTAATGCATGCACAAAATGTGGATACAATGAGCACTTAGAAGGGCCTGAGTTTTAGCTTCCCACAAAACAGGAATCTAGGAAATGGGGAAACATGAGTAGAAACACCACCCTAGGCTCTTGTGACTTCATGTAAGTTCTATCATTCAAAAATTCCTTGACCACAAAAAATCAGAAGAGCTATATCTTTACGAGGTTGTTGTGAAGGTTTAATAAGATACACAAATAGCTTTTTGTTTTGTTGTATCTGAGAGAGGGTTTCACTATTTAGCATTGGTTGGCCTAGAACTCAGTATAGACACCTGGTTGACTTAAAAGTCACAGAGACTGCCTTAGTCTGTTTCCCAAATGCTGGGATAATGGGTATGGATCACCACACCCAGTTGCAAATGATTTTTTTAATCATAATCTGGCAAATGGTTTGTAAGTTGCATTCACATTAAACATTATGATTTCCAGTACAACACTCCAAACTTTTCTTACCATGTAAATCTGAGCAAAGTACAGACACTTCAAGTCTGTGTTTTCATGTGGTAATCAAGAGTGTGTCATCTACTTCCTAAGTTTAGAAAAACTATTTTGGAATCTAGACAGAATCTAGCTTACAAGACAACTTTTTTTTCTTAGCCTTCGCCTCCCAAAGATTCTCTAAAACAAAAAACAGGTTAGATTTTTTTACCTGACAATTTCAATGAGTGCAGGATTTAAAAGAACAGGATAGGAAGTTTACATAGAAAATGACACATCTACAGCACTAAGCCATTGCTGCTCTAGAAATCTGAGAGTTTCATGTCACACTGCCCATAGAAATACTAAGAGTGCTGAAAACTTTGTGAATCCTTATCACTGCATAAAGGGTATCATCCTTATCATGAAGACTAGGTACATGCAGAGGGCACACTTCTCTGTGTTTTCAGCATATAGGTTGCCTACTCTAACATCATGCATAAACATGAGAAAGTAAGTCAGACCAGGTTGTTCATTACTGTGACAATAACAATAGTAGGAAATGTGGAGCCTATCAGTATGCTTAATGAAAGTGAAGGGTAAAGAATTGATACTGAACACAGTGTGGGTATTTTTGTTGTTGTTGTTGTTGTAGGTGTTTATTTGTTTGGACAGAGATAGGGCAATGGTCATAACTAAGCCTGAAGAGCAGGAGCTTCCTCTAAGCTCTGTAAAACTGAGCGCTGAATTTATCGAAAACTGTAAACTATTAAGAGGCACAATTAGCATAGAAAGAAATAGTGACTTCAAATGGAATGGAATTGATTGACACTCCATTTTCATTTCTTTGGCCAAAGTGCAGCATGGAAGCAGAAGAACTGATCTCACATGACCAGGTAGTAAAACAGAAGTAAAAAACATGTAGAAGTTATTGTTTCCTTGAGTTTGTCTACTAAATTCTTTTTTGTGAAAAAACAAAAACATACATAAATGCACACACATGTACAGATACACACACACACACACACACACACACACAATGAGTGAAACATAGACTGTGGAACTACTCCAAGGGTTTAGACACCAGCCAGGAGGTCCAAGCAAATAAATGGGTCTTCCACTCTGCCTTGTGATTCAGCTGTTGTTAACTTATAGCATGTGCAGAACTAATAAATTCTTATATATGCTGTCTTAGGGTTACTAGTTTAAATAGAATTGGACAACATAGGTGCTTCTCATTCCATATCCCCATATAGTGAATCACAACTAAGGCCATCCCCCAGTGATTCTCTATCTCATTCTGGACAGTGACCCAAAAAAACTTAGGAGGCAAGGAATTATTTCATTTCACATGTCATTCCTGATCTTTAAAGGAATATGGAATAAGAATTTTGACGAAGGCTCAAAGCAGAAACCACAGAGGAACTCTTTTTCTGACTCGATCCATGGCTCAGGTTTAACTATATTTCGTTTCTTTCTTTGCTTTCCTTTCTTTCCTTTTCAATAATTTATTTATTCACCACTCTCTCCTCCCCTCCCACTCACACCCTCACGTACCCCTGCCCTCATTAACTCTTCTTAATTTCCACTGAGAAGGAGAAAACCTACATGGGTAAGAACATAATAATCACAGGAGTGAGAAACTTGGGAATGAGAGAGGAGGGAGGAGGAAGAGAGGAAGCTAGACCAGGTGTAGTAGGAGTGTAGGGAGATGTACAGAAGGTCAGAAAATTGAACAGAGGTGTATAGCAGTGGAAGATGTGGATCTGGGGGGTAACCACAAAAAATTCCCAGATGCTAGGAATGCAAGATGCTTCCTGGACCCAACAGGTGTAATATTTGCTGAACTACCAAAAAAAGGGGGCGAAAGAACCTGTAGAGAACATATGGAGGGGTTAGGCATGGCCCCTGACTAAGGGATGGGGCCATCCACCCATCTCAAATATTTTAACACAAATTTGTCCCTGTCTAAAAGAAATACAGACTAAGAGTAAAGCAGAGACGGAAGGAAAGACCATCCAGAGACTTTCCCACTTGGGGTCCATCTCAAATACAGACACCAAACTCAGACATTATTGCTGATGGCAAGAAATGCTTGCTAACAGGAATCTAGTATAACTGTCTCCTGAGAGGCTCTGCCAGAGCCTGACTAGTACAAATGCTGATGCTCACAACCAAATATGGTAATGAGCACTGGGACTGCAGTAGAGGAGTTAGGGGAGGGCCTGAATGAGCTGAAGGGATTTGCAGCCTTTTAGGAAGAACAACAATATCAACCAACCATATCCCCCAGAGCTCCTAAGGATTAAACCAACAACCAAAGATTACACATGAAGTGATCCATGTTTCCACCTGCATATGTAGCAGTAGATGCCCTTATATGGCAGTGATGGGAAGGGAAGCCCTTTGTCCTGTGAAAGCTCAATTCCCCCACCATTAGGGAATGAAAGAGTGGTGAGGCAGGATACAGTGTGTAGGTAGGAGAGCACACTCATAGAAGTGGAGAGGAAGGGATAAGATAGGAGGTTTGCAAAGGGGAAAACTGGGAATGGAATAACATTTGATATGTAAATAAATAAAATATCCAATAAAAATTAAAATTTAAAATGAAAAAAAATCATAAAAGATTAACCTGAGCTGGCATCTCCAATTACAGCACACACATCCTCTACCACTAAAGTCAGACAAGGCTGTCCACCTTTGGGAAGGGGATCCAGGATAAGCAACAGAGAGGCAAAAGCCTCCTCCGTGATTCTTGGGGACCCATAAGAAAACATGCTGTACATCTATTATAAATGTGTAGAGGTCCAAGGTCCAGCCCTTGCATGGTCTTTGGTTGGTATCTCAGTCTCTGTGAGCCCCCATGTGTCCAGGTCAGTTGTCTCTGAAGGAATTTCTGTGCTGTCTTTGACTTCTAAATCTTCCTCCATCCTATTTCCCTCTCTTTCACAAGACTCTCTGAGCCTTGTCTAATATTTGACTGTGGGGTTTCTACATCTGTTTCTATCAACTGCTGAATGAGGACTTTCAGAAGATATTTATGCTAGGCCACAGTCTGAATACACAGGAGAGTATCATTAATCATGTCATAGGTTGGGTCTTTCCCAAGGAATGGGTATCAAATCGGGGCAGTCATTGTTTGGCCAGTCCTACTATCTCTGCTCCAACTTAATTCAAGTGTATCTTGTAGGCTGGATGAAATTTGAGACAACACTATTGTGTATAGTGGTGTCCATTACCTTCCACTGGAAGTCCCACTACGCTGTAGAAAGCAGCCACTTCAGCCTCCATATCACTAGCTGGCAAAAGTCTCAACCATAAACACCAGGGGCTTCCCCCATCTCAGGTCTCAGAGATGCCCTCCTAATGATTTCCCTTCTCTCTTTCAGGCCCTAACTGCACACAACTACCAGCACACTGGATCCCCATCCCTATTCCCCTCTCCCACTTAGTTCACTCTATTCATCCACCTATGATGCATATTTTATTTCCCCTTATGAGTGATATATAAGCATCTTGACTGGAGTCCTCCATGTGACTTAGTTTCTTTGACTCTTTAGATTGCAGCATTGTTATCCTGTAGTTTATGGCTAATGTCCACTTATAGGTCAGGACATAGCATTGTCTGCTTCTGCATCTCCCTCACTTGGGAGGATATTTTATAGTTCCATTCATTTCCCTGAAAGTTTAGAGTTTTTGTTTTTAATGGGTTAATAGTGTTCCATTGTTTTCTTTATCTATTCTTTAGATCAGGGGCATCTAAGTTCTTTCATTTTTTTGCTATTACCAAAAAACCACTATGAAAATAGTTGAGCAGGTTTCCTTGTGATGTAGTGGAGCATCGTTTAGGTAATGCTACACATTTTAACTCAACTTCTTAAGCCTCTGTACTCCTCTCCTCTCCCTCTCCCTCCTCCCTCTCTCTCCTAGGTTTCTCCCTCCATCTCCTGTTATTATTTTGTTCCCCTGTCTATGTAGGGTTGAAGCATCTACACTTTGGTGTTACTTCTTCTTAAATTCCATATGGTTTGTGGATTGTATTGTGGATACTTGGGGCTAATATCCACTTCTCAGGGAGTACATACCTTGATTGTTCTTTTTTGTCTGGGTTACCTCATTCAGGATATTTTCTAGTTCCATCCATTTCCCTATGAATTTCAGGAAGTCGGTTTTTTTTTTTTTTTGATAACTGAATAGTACTCCATTGTGTAAATGTTCGACATTTTCTCTATCCATTTTTCTCTTGACAGACATCTAGGTTTTTTCCAGTTTCTGGCTATTACAAATAAGGCTGCTATAAACATAGTGAAGCATGTGTCCTTGTTATATGTTGGAATATGTTTTGGGTATGTGCCCAGTAGGAGTATAGCTGGGTTTTCAGGTAAAACTATTTCCAATTTTCTGAGGAACTTCTAGATTGATTTCTAAAGAGGTTTTACCAGCTTCTGCAACACATATATAAAACTGGAACGATAAAGAAAAGATTAACATGGCCCCTTCACAAGGTGGGTCTATTTTTTCACAGGTTTTTAAATATATTCTTTATTTACATTTCAAATATTATTCCCTTTCCCAGTTTCTCCCCCTCTCAGAAAAACCCTATCCCATCCTCGCCCCCACCCCAATACCCCACCCCCCGCTCCTATGAGAATGTTATTCCACCAAACCTACTCCTACCTGCCCTCTCGCAATTTCCCTACTCTGGGGAATCTATGGAGCCCTTCATAGGACCAAAGACCTTTCCTTCCATTGATGCCTGATAAGGCCATTCCCTGCTACAAATGCAGCTGGAGTCATGTTTACTTCTGGGTTGATGACATAGTTCCTGAGAGCTCTAGGGGATTGGTTTGTTATCACTGTTCTTCCTATGGGGTTACAAATCCCTTCAGCTCCTTCAGTCCTTTCTCTAACCACTTCATTGGAGACCTCCCCTCAGTCCAATGGTTGGCTGCTAACATCTGCCTCTATTTGAGAGGCTCTGTCAGGGCCTCTCAGGAGACAACTATATCAGTCTTCTTTCAGCAAACATTTCTTGGCATACACAATAGTGTCAGGGTTTTTTACTGTTTATAAGATGAATCCCCATGTAGGAGAGTCTCTGGATGGCCTTTCCCTCAGACTCTGCTCTACACTTTATCTACATAACTGCTCATGTGTGCATTTTGTTCCCTTTCTCAGAAAAACCTAAGTACCCACACCTTCTTCTTCTTGAGCTTCATGTGCTCTGTGAGTTGTATCTTGTTTATTCTGAGCTTTGGGGATAATATCCACTTATCAGTGAGTAAATACCTTGTGTGTTCATTGTGATTGGGTTACCTCACTCAGGATGACACTTTCTAGTTCTATCCATTTGCCCAAGAATTTAATTAATTTATTGTTTTTAATAGGTGAGTAGTACTTTACTGTGTAAAGGTACCACATTTTCTGTATCCATTTCTCTGTTGAGGGTCATCTGGGTTCTTCCAGCTTCTGGCTATTATAAATAAGGCTGCTATGAACATAGGGGAACATGTGTCCTTATTACATGTTGGAGCATCTTCTGGGTATATGCCCAGGAGCGGTATAGCTGGGTCCTTAGGATCTATTATTTCTAATTTTCTGAAGAACCACCTAACTGATTTCCAGAGTGGTAGTAACAGCCTGCAATCCCACCAGCAATGGAGGTGAGACCCTCTTTCTCCACATTCTTGCCAGCATCTGTTGTCACCTAAGTTTTTCATCTTAGCCATTCTGACTAGTGTGAGGTGGAATCTCAGGGTTCTTTTGATCTGAATTTTCCTGATAACTAAGGATACTGAACATTTTAGGTGCTTCACAGTCATTTAGTTTCCTCTGTTGAGAATTCTCTGTTTAGCTCTGTACCCCATTTTTAATCGAGTTATTTGATTCTCTGGTGTCCAGATTATTGAGTTCTTTGTATATATTGGATATTAGCCCCCTATCAGATGTAGAATAGGTAAAGATCTTTTCCTAATCTGTTGGTTGCTGTTTTGTCCTCAGGAGGCAGAGACAAATGAATCTGAGTTCCTGGCTATCTGTCCTACAGAGAGACTTCCAGGACAGTTAGAGTAGCACTTAGAAAAACTGTCTCAGAACAAAGAAACAAAGACAAACAAAAACAACCCAAACTAACAAAAACCAGCACCCCAGGAAAAAACATTCAGGACAAAAGGATATTAAAATGACACCATCTCTGAAAACACCTGAACCTGAACATGGAGGAAATACCTAGAGTGGCATTATCCACTCAATGGATAGGAACACAGATCCTAGATTAGAACTAGTTACTGTACCAATACTAACTGGGAACAGTTGTATAATACAAAGTGTTTTCTTTGAAAATATAGTGAAAGGTTTGCCTCAATTTCATTTGGATTGTTTGGTTCTATGACATAGGCCCCTGCTACATTCATTTTTGATTAATCGTGTCTTGGCTTCCTAATCACCAATATCACAGTCTAAAACACTACATTTAGGAAACTTCAATTATTACCACCTTTTCTATAAGGCCTCAAATTATCATACATGGATTAAAGTAGATAGATAGGACAACTGATGCCCTGCGTAAAAGATATTCTGCATTTCATTAAACTAACCTTGCAATTGTACATCAAACTTCATATTGTATTTTATGGACAAATGAAAAGTTTATAACGAGAATAACTTCGACATGAAAGAAAAATCAAAACAAAACAAAATGGTAATCAACTAACTTGAGAAATTGAAGCCTGTAATGACATTTTATCTCTTAATTATGTTTTCAATTAAGACAATTTATCCTGTCAATAATGAAAACTCAGGCTGTTTATTAGGGTTCTTTATTTAGTTCTATAGGAGTTTAACAAAGCAGAAAGAATAGAATCCTTGAGACTTTGGGCCAAATGTTGTCCATGCACCAGAGGAGAAGTGTCCTGTCTCCAACAGGAAGTAAGATGGCCTCCTCTCTATCAGGTCAGAGAACATTCCCAATGCTCTTGCAGCTTTGTCTTTCTGTTTGCACAGCAGATTATTATTCTGTAATCAAAATACATGTTTGCTAGGACTCAAAAATTATTACAGGCAACAAGTAAGGATTGACACATTTCATTTTTACCTTTTATTCTTGGTGGAGAATTAACCAGGGAATTTATCCAATCTCTTTCCACAAATACAAGGGTAGGAATATCCACAGTAAGTATTTTCTAGTCTTGCTTTAGATAAAAATCCACATTCTCCAGGCTTAAAATTGACTTTCCTTATTTTCAAGGCATTGTAGAAGAAAAACGAGAGTAGACAACTGTTTAATTTTGAACATTCACTGAAATAATGCATGATTGCATGCTGGTACAACCACTCTGGAAATTAGTTTGGCAGTTCCTTAGAAAATTGGGCATAGACTACTGGAAGACCCTGCTATACCACTTCTGAGCATATACCCAGAGGCTTCTCCAGCCTATAATAAGGACACATGCTCTACTATGTTCATAGCAGCATTATTTATAATAGCCAGAAGCTGGAAAGAACCCAAATGTCCCTCAACAGAGGAATGGATACAGAAAATGTGGTATAATTACACAATGGAATACTACTCAGCTATTAAAAACAATGAATTTGTGAAATTCATAGGCAAATGGGTGGAATTGGAAAATATAATCCTGAGTAAAGTAACCCAATCACAGAAGAACACACATGATATGCACTCACTAATAATTGGATATTAGCCCAGAAGTTTCAACTACCCAAGACACAATTCACAGATCAAATGAAGCTCAAGAAGGAGGAACATAGTATGGATACTCTGGTCCTCCTTAGAAGAGGGAACAAAATATCCACAGAAGGAGCTACAGAGTCAAAGCTTGGAGCATAGTCTGAGGGAAACACCATCCAGAGACTGCCCCACCTAGGGATCCATCCATATACAATTATAAAACCCAGACACTATTGTGGATGCCCACAAGTATTTGCTAAACTGAACCTGATATTGCTGTCACCTGGGAGTCTCTGCTAGTGCATGACAAATACAGAGGGGGACACTTTCAGCCAGCCATTGAACTAAGCACAGGGTCCCCAATGGAGGAGCTGGAGAAAGGAACAAAAGGAGTTGAAGGAGTTTGCAGCACCATAGGAGGAACACCAATATGAGGAACCCAGTATCCCCAGAGCTCCCAGGGACTAAACCATCAACCTAAGACTACACATGGAGTTATCCCTGGGTGCAGATGCATAGGCAGCAGAGAATGGCATTGTTGGACATCAAAGGGAGAGAGGCCCTTGGTCCTAGGAAGGCTCCATGCAACAATATAGAGTAATACCAGGATAGGGAAGTCAGAGTGGATTGATTGGGGGAAAAATGGAGAGGAGATGGGATATGGGATTTTTTGTGGGGGAAACAAAGAAAGGGGACAACATTTGAAATATAATTAAAGAATATATACAATTTAAGAAAATTCTATTGGCCAAAGTATACAAGCTATAGAACTGTTTATCTAAAGCTCGTCACCAAAATGTTTTCTTTTCTCTAGGCTCATAAAAACAAAATGGTCTCCTAAACACACCAAAACTCTATATCTCATTTCACACTGACAAATTTTTGATAAGCACATAAAGTTGATTTTCAACATTTCTCAAGAGTTATTTTGCCTCAACCTATTGTTACATTTATATTTTGTCAATAAATATACTAGGACAATAGTAAAACAGATGTGAATGGCACAGAGAGCAAGGTCTTATATGTTTGTGTTTTAAGGAGAAAGGAGAGATTTGAAGTATAATCCCAGATGACATCTTATAACTCCTGTTTCATATTGTTTCCCTTTCTTCCTGCCCACCTCATAGCTAAAGGGTCTTCACAGAAACATGGTAATCTACTGAATTCCCTGTATGCAACAGAACTCTGACTTTGGCAGGATGTTATAATGAAAGCCACAACTACCCTTTTCTTAAAAATAAACGCAGCTAAATAAAACAATAAATTTGAACACAGAACAAATTACCACCAAAACAGAAGGACTGTGCATTTTGGGCTACCTGGGCTACATATCAAAACAAGAGGTAAAAAGGGAATTATATAATAATTGATAATTAATTAAGATCATCTTGTATAAATCAACAGAAATATCATTTCCCCTTAGATTGAAGTCTTAGCAGGAGCTGGAACAAGCCTCAGATGGTCAGGGAAGCACTATTGCTAGTTTTTCCCCTAATAGAGGAAGCTGACTAAAGAATGCACTAAAAATGGAGATCCTCAATAATAAATCCACCTGGACATAGAGGGACACAATCCATCATCCCAGCTTTGAAAGGATGAAGATAAGGGGATAACAGTTCAAGGCTAAACTTAAATATGTAGGAATTTGTGGTTAGTCTGGCTTAAGGAGATTCTGTCAAAGAAGAGAAAGAGAATGAAATACACAGAAACCACATGGTACCTAAACTTCAAAGGGATGAGTGTTTAGAAAAATAAAACACTCTGTATTTTGGAGTTAGGATGAGGAGAAGTGGAATATTCAAATTTACCAAATTTAGTAAGATTTTTTTTAAAAAGGAAGATAAACCAAATAATTGTTGAGCAAAGATGGAACAAGTAACATACATTAAGAATGACTAAGTACATTAGTCAGCCATGATATATGCATGTCAAACATGGCCAAAAAAGAGGTTCCTAGAAGACACCAGCTATTTACAAAAGATAATCAATAAAAGAAATAACGTGTATGTTCACTCTGTGACTTGCACATAAGTTGACATGACAGCTTTTATAATTGTCAAATTTTCAGAATTGTCAAAGTTTAGAAATGCACTTTATGTTCACATGTGAGTGGAGAAATATTGTCGACATGTGTGCAATACAAAAATTGCTTGGGAAGAAGGAAAATGAAACTCTGATCTGAAAAAGAGCTGGAGTTAGCTAAAACATCATAATAACTACAACAACAATAGGAAAAGACACAGGAAAGTACAGAGCCAATCACAAGTCTGTCCATAGTACATGACACTCTGCAGTAGGCCATCCTCATTTACAGTACAAGTCAGTACCTGCCTGCTTACTTGGACCAAGTTCAAGATGCAGAAAAGAACTTTGGATGGTGATAAATTTGCTGTGTTTTAATTTGATAGTTTCTATTGCTATGATGAAACACCATGATCAAAGCAACTTGGGGCAGGAGAGGATTGAATTTGTTTAAACCTCCTCATCATTGCCCATCATGGGAGAAATTCAGAGCAAGAACCAAATTGGGCATGAGCTTGAAGGCACATGGGATGGAAAGTGCAGCCTATAGCCTTGTGTCCCAAATTTTTCTCATCCTACTTTCTTAGCATACCCAACAATACCATCCCAGGTGTGATACCCACAATAAGCTAGGCCCTCCTACATCAGTCAATAAGTAAGAAAATTCCCTACAGGCTTGCTTAGAGCCATATCTTTTTTTTGACTTTTTTTATTGTATATATTCTATATTTACAATTCATTTCCCTTTTTCTGGTTCCCCACCCCCAAAGGTCCCACATGTCCTTTTCCCTCCCCCTGCTCCCGCATCCACCCCCTCCCACTTTACTGTTCTTTTACTCTCCCACAATGATGTTTTGGTCCATTCTAGCACCAGTGTCCACTCCTTTCTTCTTGTGAGACATCACTTGATATGTGATTTGTTAGAGCCATATCTTATTGAGGCACTTTCTCAATTGAGATTCCCTCCTCTCAGGTGACTTCTGTCAAGTTCTCATAAAACTTGCTGGCAGAAAGGTGCTTGAAAATATAGACATATTTGTTAAAACTGGCATTTCTCATGACCTCCAGTGGGTGCATTGACATGCAGACCCCAACACCAAGACTTGAATTTTTGAATTTAAATGTCATGTTTCAGAACTAAAGGACATTACAAGTGAATGCACTGCATGATCCTGACTTTGAAGAAATATCAACAGTGAAATGGTCCAGAAAACTGACAATTATGAACATGGGTTATGGATTAAAACATATTACTAGGACCATACTGAATTTCTTGAAGTTTAGTATGATGTTATAAAAGAAATTGCTTTGCCAGGGAAAGTATTTCTGTTCTGGACAGATTATTATCATCATTATTATTAGGCTTCATAAGACAGAATCATACTCTGTAGCACACATACTATATCTATGAGATTTCAACTTTTATCAAATGGATCCAAGAGAGATAGTGAAAGAGGACATGTGGAGATTATGGAAGTTTGTATGAGTTTCTTGAACTAGTCAGGCAATGATTTATCAATTCTAAACATTTATTTACCAAAAATAAGTGCCTTCTAAAGGCACAAATTCTCCTATGTGCAAAAAGTAACAAAAATTAACCAATCAACTAACAAATAGAAACACAGAACTCCATCCTAGTTCTTGATTGTGGTGTCAGAAAAGTGAGATTTTGAAAAGGTTGATCCTAGTGATGACAAAATGTGTGCTATTTATCAGGATTATGTATTTGCTTCTGTGTCATTTGGGAAATAGAGAGTGATACCTCATGGCTTGGAGCAAAGACATCCATTCTACAGACAAAGCTGCTCTGTGTCAGGCAATGATTCATCAATTCTAAACATTTATTTACCAAAAATAAGTGCCTTCTAAAGGCACAAATTCTCCTATGTGCAAAAAGTAACAAAAATTAACCAATCAACTAACAAATAGAAACACAGAACTCCATCCTAGTTCTTAATTGTTCTGTCAGAAAAGTGGTCTTCTGCTGTGTTGAGACAGATTTCAGAAGAGTGTATATTCCCTTGCCAGCTCATCACTATATTTGTGCAGTAGCCTGTGAGTTGTGGTTAAAATATTTGGTCACTAAGTAGTCACAATTCAAAACAGGAAATCAACAAAGATGACAAAAGGTTTCAAATTTAACTTTTCTTCACTTGTCACACTGAATCAGGGAATGTTCTACTCTTTTCACAGACATAGGTGTGTGATTTAGGCCAAGGTTTTTAAAACAAGGTTTAGTAACAAAAATGTACAAAATATGGAGTTAATCATAAGTATATGAATAAATCTGTTAATTTCCTCTAAGCTCAAGGCAAAAAAGGTTTTGTATCAGTAACATGTCCCACCAAACTTGACAACCTGAGTTCAGACTTCAGACACCACAAAGTAGGAGAGAAATAACTCCCAAAATGTCCTCTAGCTACCCTTGTGTTGTGAAATGCACATGCACATGTGTATACATAAAACAAAAATAAATGAATAAAATGAAAAATAAAATGTTCTTTTGATCACAACTCACCTCCTTATATACTCGGCACTGTTAAATTTTCATGAGAATCTTAACTTAATTTCCCCATATTTCTATAGTATAATTTTACATTAAAGTTGATTTCCTCTGATACTCTTTGCAAAAACAAGAGAAGAAAAGAAATATACAATACATGGCACATAGGACAAGGTCTTGTACGCCTCCTTTTTCAAGAGGGAAAGGGAGGTTTGGGATTCAGTCACTGAAGAGGGCTTGTGACTGCTTTTGTGGTTCCTGCTCCCTTATCTCCAGAGACAATGTGACTTCACTTAAATATGAATTTCACTTCACTGACTTCCCTGCATGCAGCACAACTGCAATCTCTGCAAGATGGTGGATTAAGTGCCACAATCATATTTTTCAGAAAATTTAATTGAAAATATAGAATAAAATACAAGGCACTAGGAAAAGTGAGTCAAACATCTAAACTCACCTTTAGGGAGGCTGAATTAGGAGGATTTTAACCAAGTCAGATTAGGCTATGGAACAGTGCCCTAATTTAATGGTAAGTAAAATAAAACCTTACTCAGTGAGCTTATGAACAGTTAATAAGCAGATTCCAATGCAGGCTTTGGCTTCAGCAGAGCTGAAACATCAGAAGATCAGCATAGCCTGGCAGCTAGTCTTTCTCCTAATTGTCAAGGCAAGAAGAAGATCTGTGTGAAATGGTCATTTAAATAATAAATAATGAATCCACAAAGATCAAGAGCTCAAGGCATTTGGGGGAAATACACTCAATTTGAAACAGGCTAATCTAGTAAAAAAAAAACTATAACAAAGAATACCAGACAGAGAAAGACATCTAGCAAGATACTTGGAGAAGAAATAGAAAAGGAATAAAACTTTAACAAATGCTCACCTTTCTTTAACCTTGGATTTAAACCAGAAAGAAAGTGCATTTTGATTTACTGTAAGATAAAATAGGGAAGAGTAAATGAAGCAAAAGTGGCCATGAATAACATAATAGAAAGGGGAGATACAGTAGGAATGAGTGTACACATTAGCTATCTATGAGACTTCATTTGAGTACAATCAATAAAGGATGTAGGTTGAACATGGATAGAGAGGAAAGGATCCAAAGACACTAATCTCAGATACACATGATACACATATACTGCATCATGAGCTCTTTTCTTTACTTTCATAGTGATGCTCACCTAGACCTGTACACAGGAAACACAAGATAGGTTCACAGCTGCTCACTGGATTCATTAGGGCATGGCAGTGTAACAGATATGCAAGTTTCTGTGCCTTCACAAGGGAGAAAATGATTGTGGTGGCCCAAGAACATTCTAACCACTGGCACCCTTACTCAAACTTCCTCTCTGGCCTTAGTAACACCACCATCATCAGGCAAGAGTTCTGAAGTATAGTCTAGGTCTACAAAACTCTCGTAAGTTGAAAGCAGGCATCTTCTCTCCTGCTGGCACCTCACTCTAAATGTTAATTCCTGCCTGTCTCTGGCTCTCTATGCTGCTAGGAACTGTAAAGAATAACCTCTAAAGAAAGAGAAGCAATCATTGAAAGTCTCCCAACCAAAAAGGGCACAGTACCAGATGATTTTAGTGCAGAATTCTATCAGACCATCAAAGGAAACCTAACATCAATACTTTTCAAACTATTCCAACAAATAGAAACAGAAGGAACACTACTCAACTCAGTCTATGAAGCCACAATTATACTGATGCCAAAAGCACACAAAGATTCAACAAAGAAAGAGAACTTCAAACCAATTTCCCTTATGAATATTGATGCAAAAATACTCAAAAAAATTCATCCCAACTGAATCCAAGAACACATCAAAATGATCATTCACCATGATCAAGTATGCTTCAACCAAGGGATACAGGAATGATTCAATATATGGAAACCCATGAATGTAACCCACTACATTAACAAATTCAAAGAAAAAGAACCACATGATCAAATGCCAAGAAAGCATTTGACAAAATTCAGTACCCTTTCATGTTAAAAGTCTTGGAAAGATCAGGAATTGAAGACCAATACCTAGACATAGTAAAACCAATATACAACAAACCAGTAGCCCACATCATAGTAAATGGAAAGAGAGATGAAGCAATCCCACTAAAATCAGGGAATAGACAAGGCTTACTTTCTCTCCATATCTATTCAATATAGTACTTGAAGTTCTAGATAGAGCAATTGGACAACAAAGCAGGTCAAAGGCATACAAATTGTAAAGGAAAGAAGTCAAACTATCACTACTTGCATGTGATATGATAGTCTGCTTAAATGACCCCAGAAAACTCCTACAGCTGATAAACAACTTCAGCAAAGTGGATAAATATAAAATTAGCTCAAACTATTCAGTAGCCTTCCTATACTGAAAGGATAAACAGGCTGAGAAAGAAAATATCGAAAAGACACACTTCACAATAGTCACAATCAATATTAAATATCTTGGTGTGACTCTAATTAAAAAATAAAAGATCTGTATAACAAGAACTTCAAGTCTCTGAAGAAAGCAATTGAAGAACTCGGAAGATGGAAAGAGATCCCATGCTCATGGACAGGCAGGATTAACAGAGTAAAAACGGCCATCGTGACAAAAGTAATCTACAGATTCAATGCACTACCCATCAAAATTCCAAATCAATTTTTCATAGAGTTAGAAAGAGCATTTCTCAAATTCATCTGGAATAACAAAAAATACCCAGGATAGCTAAAACTATTCTCAAAAATAAAAGAACTTCTGAGGGAATCAGTATCCTAGACCCCAAACAGTACTACAGAGCAATAGTGATAAAAATTGCATGATATTGGTTCAATGTCAGGCAGATAGATCAATGGAATAGAATTGAAGACCCAGAAATGAACCATTATAGGTATGGTCACTGGATCTTTGACAAAGGAGCTAAAACCATCCAGTAGAAAAAAGATAGCCTTTTCAAGAAATGGTGCTGTTTCAACTGGTGACTAGCATGCAGAGGAACGCAAATTGATCAATTCTTATCTCTTGGGACAAAGCTCAAGCCAAATGGATCGAGGACCTCCACATAAAACCAGAAACACTGTAAGTAATAGAAAAGTAAGTGGGGAAGAGGCTAGAGCACATGGGCACAGGGGAAAATTTCCTGAACACAACACTAATAGCAGATGCTCTAAGATCAAAATTGACAAAAGGGATTTCATAAAATTACAAAGTTTCTGTAAGGCAAAGGACACTGTCAAAAAGACAAAACAGCTACCAACAATCTGGGAGATCTTCACCAACCCTACATCTGACAGAGGGCTAATATCCAATGTATACAAAGAACTCAACAAGTTAGACTGCAGAGAACCAAATAATCCTTTTAAAAAATAGGGTACAGAGCTAAACAAAGAATTTTCACCTGAAGAACTTCGAATGGCTGAGAAGCACCTTAAGAAATGTTCAGCATCATTAGTCATTAGGGAAATGCAAATCAAAACAACCCTGAGATTTCACCTCACACAAGTCAGAATGGCTAAGATTAAAAACTCAGGAGACAGCAAGTGTTGGTGAGGATGTAGAGAAAGAGGAACAATCCTCCACTGCTGGTGGGATTGCAAGTTGGTACAACCAATCTGGAAATCAGTCTGGCAGTTCCTCAGAAAACTGGGCATGACATTTCAGGAGGACCCTGCTATACCATTCCTGGGCATATAGCCAGAGGATTCCCCAGCATGCAATAAGGACACATGCTCCACTATCTTCATAGCAGCCTTGTTTATAATAGCCAGAAGCTGGAAAGAGCCCAGATGTCCCTCAATGGAGGAATGGATGCAGAAAATGTGGTATATTTACACAATGGAATACTACTCAGCAATTAAACAAAACAAATTCATGAAATCCTTAGGCAAATGTTTGGAAGTGGAAAATATCCTAAGTGAGGTAACTCATTCAAAAAAGAACACACGTGGAATGCAGTCACTGAAAAGTGGATATTAGCCCAGAAGATCTGAATACCCAAGACACAACTCACATATCAAATCATTCCCAAGAATAAGGAAGGAGAGGGCCCTGGTCCTAGGAAGGCTTGATACAGCATTGTAGGAGATTACCAGGACAGAGAATTGGGAGGGGGTTGATTGGGGAATGGTTGGAGGAAAGAGGGCTTATCGGACTTAGGGGGAGGGGGGAACTGGGAAAGGGAAAATCATTTGGAATGTAAATAAAGAATATAGAAAATAAAGAAAAAAGAAAAAGAAAAAAATTTAAAAAGGAAAGAAGCTGAGCAAGCCAGGGGAAGCAAGCCAGGAAGTAACACCCCTCCATGGCCTCTGCATCAGCTTCTGCTTCCTGACCTGCTTGAGTTCCAGTCCTGACTTCTTTTAGTGATGAACAGCAATGTGGAAATGTAAGGTGAATAAACCCTTTCCTTCCCCCACCCCAAATAATAAAAATAAAAAAATAAAACTTGTGCACTTTTTTAACTAAAATAAAATTACTTCACTTTCCTCCTTCATTTCTTCCATCCTGCACCTTCCACTTCCCTCTGCTCTTTCAAATTAACAGCCTTTTTTCTTTGATTATATTGATTATATTTGTTACATACATATGTTTGTATGTATATACAAATATATAAAATCAACCTGCTGAAATCGTTTTTGCTCTTTCGATGGTTTCAATGCTGAGTATTATTCATTTGATAACCTATATAAGGGGGATCATTCCCCTCTTAAAAAGAGAGAAAAAAAGAAAATTTTTAACTGTGTGGTCAATCATAATGTCAATTAGCAGAAATCACAGTGCTTGGGAGATAAAACCAGGAAGACTAGGGCTAGCTGTTTGAAATGATACTTCTTAGAGAAAAACCAAAATTAACAACAATACTAACAATATCTGTGATAACATAGTAATACATCTTGTAAGGCTGTATGTCCTTTGCCTGCTTATGTGAGAGCCTTCTTAAGAATGTCCTTTGAGGAAAGAGAGGAAGATATTTTCAGGGAGGTTTGGAAACTAGCTGTCCACACTGACAGGACCACATTAAAATAGAAGTGAGCTAGATCTGCCATGTTTCCAGGCACTGTATGAAAGATTTCTGGGAAAGTTATCACTATAGATAACATGCCTCAGATAGTATCTGTAGCTTCTTAAGAAGAAACCCAGTGGATGCCACAAAGAAAATGACATAATGAACAGAGGTCAATAGAAACAATACATTAAACCCACAAAGGTACAAACAATAGGATTACTTACTTGCACATGTACAACAAATATATCTGACATCTTTCAAGAGATAAAAGACAGGGCAAACATTCCTGTCTAGAGTCCCAACACCTGAGAGATCATGATTTCAATGACAGCCTAGGTGAGAGGAATCTCTATCTCACAATATCAACAAAAAATTCAATTTATTTTTAAATTATATAAAATCAACTTAACATAAAAATACCTAGGAAACTTGTTAAAGGACAAACACATAATTATGGGGTGATTACTTAATGTTTGTATTTCTAAAAACAATTATCATAAAAATGATAAATACATGATGTGAAGGCAGAAAGGTAATTCTGAGGATTCAAGGACAAAGGTTGATGGATACTGGAAAATAAGGGACAGGATAGGATAAAGGATAGGTTAACCAAAACTAAGGCAGTACAAAAGGCCTTATGGAAACCCTCTAGTTAGTAAGCTTATAGTGACCAACAAAAAACACACTCCATATTTCCTTGGTGGCTGAAGGGTTTTTGTTTTTTTTTTTTTTTTTTGTTTTGTTTTTGTTTTTGTTTTTTTTTTTTTTGTATCAGTGGTTTTGTTTGTGTGTTTGTTTGCTTGCTTGCTTGAGGCGGGAAATTTTTTTGTCTTATTCGATTTTTATTGTTTTCCTGCTTGTTTGATTTAATTTCCCCTTTTGTGTTCTTTGTGTTTTGTGGAGAGACAGATAACATGACATTGAGTGTGTAGGAAGGTGTGGAACAACAAGTGTTCTGTGGAAATGGAACCTGATCAAAATATATTCTATGGAAAAAAGTTAATTAAAACATAAAAACATGACTTTAGAAAAGGGTTACATTTACAGAAGATATTTGTTTTTAAAATAAAAACAAAGTGCAAGGCAAAGGATACCACCAGAGGAATTATTTACTGATCAGGGACATGACACAGGTCTCCCACACAACACAGGCTATTGCTCTTACATTTGTTTACCATAGCTACATGGTAAGGCCCTATTGCTTATGATACTCAATACTTTTGTATTTCTTGACATCAAGAAATACAAAAGTCAATCTCAAACCAAAATATCTTCCCCTAGGCTAGCATTCAAAGAGTTAGACGGAGTTTTACAGGTTTCATGGGAGAAGAGATATGAGTAGTTTTATCCTGCACTTGATGTTATATGCTACAATGCTGACCTGATGGGCAAGATATGTTACAGCATAAATCAATGCTTTCTTTTTGAAACTGAGGCCTTTACCATAGGAGGCAATCATGTTTGGTGGTGTAATCCAAATCAAAAGACAAACATTGAGGGAGGTCACAGGCTTTAGATTGGAATTTGCTACAATTGCTCTGCTAAGTGGTCAGGGGATAAAATGCATTTTTAGCATTTAAAGTTATGGCCTAGATCAGGGCTGCTCTCAATCTCCATCAGAGAAGCTTCTTTATATAGTGGGCCAGTCCATGCAGTGTGGCAGAAATGGTCAAATAGCTTAGGAGAAGCATTTATGTGCTCAGCCCAAAAAAGGACCTCTACATCAGTTTCTTCCTCTCCATACAACCAGCAAGACTCAGGGAAGAGCTGGAAAGAGGACATAGAAAGAATGTAAGAACAAGAGAATGGAGGGAGCTGTGTAAAATGCAGTTTCTGGACAAGATGAAATTTCTGTAGGACTACTTAAGAAATCACTATTGTTGTGAGGCAGAGGCAGGCGGGTTTCTGAAAGGAAGAAAGAAAGAAAGAAAGAAAGGAAGAAAGAAAGAAAGAAAGAAAGAAAGAAAGAAAGAAAGAAAGAAAGAAATCACTATTGTTAGCTAACAGTTCTCGAAAAAAGGGAGATTCAATTCTTCATTGAGGATGTGGCTACATGTGGGGTTCCTACTTCTAGTAGATGTGCTATATCAATGTACATATGGATAGTTAATTACAAGGACATGACTTAACAGGACACATTAGAACTTTTAGTGGGAGTAGGGGATGATATTTTCATATAATATTTGATATATATGAACTACTCAAGAAATATGTATATATATAGTATTAATAAAAGTAATCAGTGACCAGTTTTCTACCTGATTATAAATAAACCAAAAACTTGACATTTACACAAGACAACACCTTGAAATAGAAGGTAGGCATACATATGCATATGTATATGAAATGTTCTTATATTTATGAATAAGCAATAATTATATTAACTAATAACAGTTAAAAATGTCACATGAGTGTCTGAGAGACTCAGGCTCAATAAGTCTGCCATCATCATTCAGTCACTTCACACAATCACAAGTTGTTGACTTTCTAGAACCATGTACATGTTAAGCCACTTTCTGTCAGTTCTTTGAACATACATCTCCCCTCTGTAACACTTGCTCAGAGACTGCCTTATGCAAATTGTCTTCATCCATGAGCTCATAGAAAATGAGGAAAGCCATGTGAAACTAGAGAAAGGCCTTTGCACACAGTCCTCCCAATACCCACACCAGTGTTAGAGTGTGAAGGGTCCAGAAACTCACAGTTTAGATGGACCATTGTCAATCCATGCCCAATCCTTTGTTTTATCATTATATGATAATCCAATCCAGTAACTGTCTTTAAAAATCTGGAGCTGAAGGAACTTCTGTAAAGGAAACAACACAGCTTAAGATGAAATTTGTGTCTGTATGATGAGAGAAGAACAAGCAGGAAAGTTCCCAGCATTCCTGTGTCATTTTCGAATGTCCTATTTTCTCACCACTCAGTCCCACCATGTTCATTTTCTAAATGACTTCCTACTACAAGAATATTTATATCAAAACTGATGTGAATTCAATACATTATGTAAAATAAAAACTGTCAGGTGTCCTGACACACTGGGTTCATGACATGATTTGTGACTGTGTTTTTTAGACTAAGTCTACCTATCTAACCAAGGCTGTTCTTGTACTAACAATCTTCTTGAATGAGGCAGAAATTTTTGAGATTTGGCATTCTCTTTGTTAGATGTATCAATTTTATCTATGGCATCGTCTTTGCCTGAGCTAAAGAGAATTCTCAACATCGGAATCTTGAATAACCAAGAAGCACATAAATAAATGTTCAAAGTAGTTAGGCATCAAGGAAATGCAAATTAGAACAACTCTGGCATCCCATCTTTTACCATTAGGAATGGCTAAGATTAAAAAGTCAAGTGATAGCATTTTCTAGGCAATGATGTGCAGCAAAGGGAACACTCCTCCTTTGCTGGTGGGAGCGAAAACTTGTACATCCACTTTAGAAATGAATTTGGTGGTTTCACAGAAAACTCATAATAGTTCTACCTCAGGATCCAACTGTATCACTATGAAGCATATAGCCAAAAAAGGCTTGACCATCCCACAAAAATACTTGCTTAGCTTTATTCATAGGAGGTTTATTTGTAATAGCCAGAAATTGGAAACAAGTTAGATGTCCCTCAACTGAAGAATGGATAAAGAATGTGGTGCATCTACACAATGGAATATTATTTAGCTATGAGAAACAGAGATGTCATGAATGTTGCAGGCAAATGGATAGAACTTGAGAATATTATCCCAAGTGATTCACTTATAAATAGATATTAGCCACAGACACACAGAGACTGGACAGAAAGGGCACATGCAAGGATTCTTGAGTCTCAATTGGAAGAGCAATTGAATGGTCATACAAAGCAAATAGAGGGAGTAAATGAGTGGAAGAAGGGATGCAGAGGGTAGTAGGAGTGCATGGTCAGGTATGGGGAGGAGTGATGGGATATATTGATGACCAAGAGAATGAGTGGGAATCTGCAACTGATGGGGGAGGTGGCAGGGGACCTCTCCAGGATGAGATGGAGACCAGTGTAGGAGAGGTGCACATTAATCAATAGGGGTATCATTAGCTGTGGTTCACAACATTCTGGATATGGACCTGCCACCTGTGGCCAGGAAATATCCTGGAGAAGTGGTAGGGACACCAATCCACCCACAGTACATTCCACCCAAAATTTATCCTATCTACAAGTCTCTTCTTCACAGACCTGTGTCCCACAGTTTTACTTACATTATAGGAAAACCATATACAAATGAGGAAAAACACCTAGATTCAGTGTCTCATTACTCAGGGTTACAGACAGAGTCTAAGAGAATAAAGGGGCAAGTAAGATTCTACAGTACCAGTTCATCCTCATCATCTATCTTCAGAAGGGATAACCTGTTATTCATGCACATCTGTTTACATCCACTCCATGTTTTTCTGTCCATGAAGAAATAACATTTTATGCCATAGCAGAACCAGTGCATTTCAACTCCTCTGCCTACAACAGAGAAGGTAAATGGTTGAACTTATTTTCTGGTATTCTGTTACCAGACAAATGTACTTATTAAGCCTCTGTCAAAGAAAAAAGGGAAAATCAGACAGGTCTTAGAATTTGGGATTCTATAATGCCTAGAGGCCCCTGTACACCCATGATCTATACAATATTTTTAATAACAGTAGAGATACAAAAAACAATTTATGTGTCAATCATGGATGAATCAGTAAAGAAAATGTAGCCCATATACACAAAAGAATATTTAAAAAGAAATTAATCAGCCCAGCATGATGACTTATGCTTATAACCTGAGCACTCCAAAGAAGGAGTCAGTAGGCTCACCACCAGTTTTAGTTCATGCTAGGCAAAGTGGTAAATTCCAGTCTAGCCTTGTTTGTACAGTGTGTTCCATGTCACCCTAGGCTGGAGAGTGGCATCATTTCTAATACTGACACCCCAATGGAGATGCTTATTATGTGATGGGCATGGATGAACTTGAGTATTGTTTGCAAAGTGAAACACACCAGGACTAGGACCAACTTTATGTTCCCAGGCAGATCAGGTTTCTGAAACAGTCCAGGTCTATATGAAACAGAGGCTTCAGATATACCAGGAGTGGAGAAGAGGCAATGAGCACTTGCTACTCAGAGGCAGCTAAACTGATAGCAGAATTCTAGGTCTACATTGTCCCCATACTGGTCCACAAACTACTGTGCCTTTAGCATTATGCCATGGCCTGTGCTACATGCTCTTACTTAAGAGAAATAAGAGATATTCAAGAAAGGCTTTGATAGTGATAGTCTTGATTCTGTTGATACTTTAAGTGCTGTGCCACATGCCCAAAGGTTTCAAGTTGAATACCTTAAAATATATGCAGTTTGTACAGCAACATCACTTCAATATGAATATTTTCTTTAATGAGCTGCTGGGACTGATAATGCCCTATCAACAAATTTATCTCCAACCTTCCTTTTTCTGTGAAGAGTTATCAATGTGTAGCTCAGGCTGGCCTAGAATTTCCTGGTATGTCCATATATTCATGAAAGTTATATTTTTCTACCCACAACCTCATAATCTTATGGATTACCCGTTACAGATAATTAAGCTATTTTAAAGTAATGACACAAAACCATTTATGTGAATCTGTAATACTTCAAAATTGTTTTGGTGTTTTTGTTTCCTGTCACAAATTGTATAATATAGAGTTTTAAAATATATTAATACTGACATAATGAGAATCATTACATTCTACTATCATAGAGTGGTGAGATTATATACAAGAGCTCTTTGTTATCTCCAATCCTGAAAAAATATTTAATGATTATCGATAAACTGTGTCAAAGATGACAAGTCACACTGAAGGGTAAGCAAGTTTCCTTGTGACACTTGATACTTTCATCTTTCCATTCTCTTTCACTGTGTCACTGTCAGACTTGCAAAGTGTACACACCATGGTGTAACTCCGCTGTCTGCTTCAAGGATGGTCTCTTTGTTATAAAAAGTCAGACTTGCTTCTACCCATCCCTCCTCCCCCCACCACTGCCCCATTCCTTCAGATGTAGTAGACCCTTGACACTTCTGCCAAGGGGAAGATCCTACTTCCTGATACTTTCTAAAGGACTAGCAGAAGCAGGGCATTCAGTAAGAGCCAACCCCCACCTCTAGAGGCCCAGAGCTGCTCTGGAACTCACTACCCAGCAAGCACCAAAGTCTACTGTCCCTCCCCATCACCACTCCCCTTCCTTCCCTTATATCCCTCCCTCCTCCCCTCCCACCTCCCTGTTTCTTTGGATGTGGTAGACCCAGGCCACTTATGCCATGGGGAAGATCCTACTTCCTGGTACTTTTTAGAGAACTGGCAGCAGCAAGGCATTCAAGAACCTGCAGCAGTAGGACATTTGAGAACAAGCAGCCGGAAGGGCATTCGGCCCTTGCCAAGTCTGCCACAGGGAAGATCACATCTCTGCATACTTCCTGGAGAACTAGCTATATGCAAGGCATTGAGAGAAAGGGAATCCCAGGAGTACAGAAACACATGCCTGCAGGACAGAGAAGTTAGAGACACCAAGAACAGCTACCACCAGAGATAACTAGTCAGCCAAAGGCAAATGCAAGACCATTACCAACAGAAACCAAGGCAACATGGTAGCATCAGAACCCAGTTCTCCCACAACAGCAAATCCAGGATACTCCATCAATCAGAAATGCAAAAGCTGGATTTAAAATCACATCTCATGATGCAGATGGAGGACTTCAAGAAGGAAATAAATAACTCCCTTAAAGAAATATAGGAGAACTTAGGTCAACAGATAGAAGCCCTTAAAGAGGAAACAAAAAATCCCTTAAAGAACTACTGAATATGAATTAAAATGTAGAAGTCCTTAAAGAGGAAACACAAAAAATCCCATAGGGAATGATGGGAGAACATGGGTCAACATGGAGAACCCCTTAAGAGGAATCGAAAAATCCCTAAAAGAAACACAGAAGAACATGAGTCAACAGGTAGAAGCACTTAAAGAGGAAACACAAAAATCCCTTAAAAAATTTCAGGAAAAGACATACAAACAATTGAAGGAACTGAACAAAACTATCCAAGATCTAAAACTGGAATTAGAAACAATAAAGAAATAGCAAACTGAGACATCTCTGGAGATAGAAAACCTTGGAAAGAATTCAGGAGTCATAGATGCAAGCATCAACACCAAAATTCAAGAGATAGAAGAAAGAATAACAGATGCTGAAGATTCCATAGAAAACATTGACTCAACAGTCAAAGAAAATGCAAAATGCAAAAAACTTGTAACCCAAAACATTCAGGAATCCAGGACATAATGAGAAGGCCAAACCTACGGATTATAGGTTTAGAAGAGAGTGACGATTTATATCTTAAAGGCCTAGTAAATATCTTCAACAAAATTATAGAAGAAAACTTCCCTAATCTAAAGAAAGAGATGCCCATGAACATACAAGAAGCCTACAGATCTCCAAACACACTGGACCAGAGCAGAAATTACTCCCATCACATAATAATCAAAACTCCAAATGCACTAAAAAAAAAGAAAGAATATTAAAAACAGTAAGGGAAAAAGATCAAGTAACATATAAAGGTAGACCTATAAGAATTATACCAGACTTCTCACCAGAGACTGTGAAAGCCAGAAGATCCTGGGCAGATGTCATACAGACGCAAAGAAAACATAAATGTCAGCCCAGACTACTATACTCAGCAAAAGATTCAATTATCATAGATGGAGAAAACAAGACACTCCATTTCAAAAAGCAAATTTACACAATATCTTCCCAGAAATCCAGCTCTATAAAGAATAATAGGTGGAAAATACCAAGACAAAGCTGGAAACCACACCTTAGAAAAATCAATAAGGTAATCTTTCATCAAGCCCAATAGAAGATAGCTACATAAACAGAATTTCACATTTAACTAAGAAGATAACAGTAAGCAACAATAACTTTTCCTTAATGTCTCTTAATTATAGTGGTCTCATTTCCTCTATAAAAAGACATAGACTAACAGACTGGATACATAAACAGGACCCAATGTTTGTTGCATACAAGAAACCCACCTCAGTGATGAAGACAGTCACTATTTCAGAGTTAAAGGTTGGAAAATAATTTTCCAAGCAAATGGTCCCAAGAAACAAGCTGGAGTGGCCATTCCTATATCAGATAAAATTGACTTTCAACTAAAAGTTGTCAAAAAAGATAAGGAGTGACAGTTCATACTGTTCAAAGGAAAAATCTACCAAGATGAACTCTCAATTCTGAACATATATGCTCTGAACAAAACGGTACCCATATTCATAAAAGAAACTTTATTTAAGCTCAAAACGTACATAGCACCCTATGTAATAATATTGGTAGACTTCAACACCCCTCTTGCAACAATGGGCAAATCATGGAAACAGAAACTAAACAGAGATTTAGTGAAACTAACTGAAATTATTGACCCAATGGATCTAACAGATATTTATAGAACTTTCTACCATAAAGCAAAAGAATATATCTTATTCTCAGCAACTCGTGGTACCTTCTCGAAAATTGACCATACAATTAGTCAAAAAACAGGCCTCAACAGATACAGACATATAGAAATTATTCCATATACTTTATCAGATCACCAAGGCCTAAGGCTGGTTGTAAGCTCAAACAAAAACAATGGAAAACAAACATACACGTCGACTTTGAACAATGCTCTTTTCAAAGATAGCTTGGTCAAGGAAGAAAGAAAGAAATTAAAGACTTTTTAGAATTTAATGAAAATAAAGACACATCATACCAAAATTCATGGGACACATTGAAAGCAGTTCTAAGAGGAAAACTCATAGCTCTGAGTGCGTCCAAAAAGAGAATTGACAGAGCTTACATTAACACCTTGACAATGCACTTGAAAGTTATAGAACAAAAAGAAGCAAATGTACCAAAGAGGAGTAGACAGCATGAAATAATCAAATTCAGGGTGGAAATCAACCAAATAGAAACAAAAAGAACTAGACAAAGTATCAATAAAACAAGGAGCTAGTTTTTTGAGAAAAACAACAAGATAGATAAACCCTTAGCCAGACTAACCAGAGGGCACAGAGGCACTACCCAAATCAATAACATCAGAAATGAAAAGGGAGACATAAAAACAGAAACTGTGGAAATCCAAAAAATCATCAGATCATACTATAAGAGCTTATATGCAATGAAGTTTGAAAATCTGGATGAAATGGACAACTTTTTAGATACATACCAGGTGCCAACATTAAAACAGGGTCAGATAAACCATCAAAATAGTCCCAAAAGACGTGAGGAAAAAGAAGCAGTTGTCAATAGTCTTCCATCAAAATATAAAATAAATAAATAAAATAAAATAAAATGAAATGAAATGAAATAAAATAAAATAAAATAAAATAAAATAAAATAAAATAAAATAAAATAAAATAAAATAAAGCCCGGGACCAGATGGGTTTAGTGAGGAATTCTATCATATCTTCTTCAAAGAAGAGCTAATACTGATATTCTTCAAATTATTCCACAAAATAGAAACTCAAGGAAAACTACCCAACTCATTCTATGAAGCCACAATAATGCTTATACCTAAACAAAACAAAGACCAAATAAGGAAGGGGAACTTCAGACCAATCTCACTCATGAGCATCAATGCAAAAATATTGAACAAAATCCTGGCCAACTGAATCCAAGAATGCATCAAAACTATAATTCACCACAGTCGGGTAGGCTTCATCCCAGGGATGGAGGAATGGTTCAATACACAGAAATTCATCAATGTAATCCACTACGAAAACAAACTCAAGGAAAAAAGCCAAATGGTCATTTCATTAGATGCTGTAAAAGCTTTTGACAAAATCCAGCATCTCTTTATGATAAAAGTCTTAGAGAGGTCAGGAATCTGAGGCCCATACCTAAACATAGTGAAAGCAATATGCTGCAAATTGGTGGGCAACATCAAGTTAAACAGAGAGAAAATTGAAGCAATTCCACTAAAATCAGGGACTAGACAAGGCTGTCCACTCTCACCCTATCTATTCAATATAGTACTTGAAGTCCTAGCCAGAGCAATCAGACAACAAAAAGAAGTCAAAGGTATAAAAATTGGAAAGGAAGAAGCCAAAATGTCACTATTTGCAGATGATATGATCATATACTTAAGTGACCCCAAAACTTCCACCAGAGAACTTCTAAAACTGATAACTTCAGCAAAGTGGCTGGATATAAAATTAACTCAAGAAAATCAGTAACCTTACTTTACTCAAAGGATAAAAAAGATGAAAAAGAAATTATGGAAATGACACCCTTCACAATAGTCACAAATACTATTTCATACCTAGGTGTGACCCTAATGAAGCAAGTGAAAGATCTGTATGACAAGAACTTCAAGCCTCTGGAGAAAGAAATTGAAGATCTCAGAAGATGGAAAGATCTCCCATGTTAATGGATTGGCAGGATCAATATAGTAAAAATAGCCATCTTGGCTAAAGAAATCTACAGATTCAATGCAATTCCCATCAAAATCCCAAATCAATTCTTCATAGATCTAGAAAGAGCAATTCTCAAATTCATCTGGAATAATAAAAATCCTAGGATAGCAAAAACTATTCTCCACGACAAAAGATCTCCTAGGGGAATCACCATCCCTGACCTCAAGCTCTACTACAGAGCAATAGTGATAAAAACTGTGTGGTATTGGTATGAAGACAGGCAGGAAGATCAAGAAGACCCAGAAAAGAACCCACACATATAAGGGCACTTGATATTTGACAAAGGACCTAAAAATATCCAGTGGAAAAATTGCTGCATTTTTAAAAAAAGGTGCTGGATCAACTGGAGGTCAGCATGCAGAAAAATGCAAATAGACCCACTCTTATCTCCACGTACAAAGCTCAAGTCCAAGTTGTTCAAGGATCTATACATAAAACCGGAATACTGAAGCTTATAGAGATATGAAAGTGGGGAAGAATTTTGAACACTTGGACACAGGGGAAAAGTTCCTGAACAGAACACCAATGGCTTATGCTCTAAGAACAAGAATGGACCAATGGGACATCATAAATCTGCAACGCTTCTGTAAGGCAAAAGACATGGTCAATAGGACAGAACAGCAACCAACAAATTGGGAAAAGATCTTTACTCATCCTATATTCAATCGAGGTCTAATATCCAATGTATAAAAAGAACTCAAGAAGTTAGTCTCCAGAGAGTCAAATAATCCTATTAAAAAGTAGGGTACAGAGCTAAACAGGGAATTCTCAACTGAGGGAACGCCAATGTCTCTAGAGCCCCTAAAGAAATGTTCAGCATCCTTAGTTATCAGGGAAATGCAAATCAAAACAACACTGACATTCCACCTCACACAGATCAAAATGGCTAAGATGAAAAATTTAGGGGAGGTGATGCTGGAGAGAATGTGGGGGAAAAGGAAC
Source organism: Apodemus agrarius (assembly GCA_964023405.1). Taxonomy (NCBI): domain Eukaryota; kingdom Metazoa; phylum Chordata; class Mammalia; order Rodentia; family Muridae; genus Apodemus; species Apodemus agrarius. The sequence continues at coordinate 162,012,768 of OZ030006.1, forward strand.
ACTTCTACATTTTTAGTGGGATTGTAAGCTGGTAAAAACACTCTGGAAATCAGTTTGGCGATTCCTCAGGAAATTAGACATAGTACTACCTGCTGACGCAGCTATACCACTCCTGGGCATATACCCAGAAAATGCCTCTACATGTAATAAGGACACATGCTCCATTATGTTCATAGCTGCCTTATTTATAATACCCATAAGCTGGAAAGAACCCAGATGTCTGTAAACAGAGGAATGAATACAGAAACTGTGGTATATATAAACAATGGAGTACTATTCAGTCGTTAAAAACAATGAATTCATGAAATTCTTAGGCAAATGGGTAGAACTAGAAAGTGTCATCCTGAGTGGGGTAACCCAATCACAAAAGAAAGCACATGGCATGCACTCACTAATAAGTGGATGTTAGCCCAAAAGCTCAAGATAAACAAGCTACAATTCACCTAGCACAGGATGCTCAAGAACAAGGATGACTTAAGTGAGGGTGCTTTGGTTCCTCTGAGAAAGGGAACAAAATACTCATAGGAGCAATAAGGGAGACAATGTGTTGAGCAGAGACTGAAGTAAAGGCCACCCAGACACTGCCCTATCTGGGGTTCATCCTATAAACAGTCACCAAACCCTGACACTACTATGTACAACAAGATGTATATACCAAAAGGAGCATGCCATGGTTGTCTCTGGAGGGACCCTGCCAGAGCCTTACAAATACAGAGGCAGATGCTAGCAGCCAATCATTGGATTGGGCATGGGGTCCCCAATGGAGGAGCTGGAAGGTGTTCAGGAGGATCTGAAGCTGTTTACAACCCAATGGGAAAAACAGTGATTTTGGCCACTCAGATGCCCCAGGACTCCCAGGGACTAAACTATCAATCAAGGGGTACACATGGTTCCAGCCAAAAATGTAGAAGAGGAATACCTTGTTGGGCATCAGTGGGAGGAGTGGTCCTTGGTCAGGTGAAGGCTCAATAGATGCCCCAACAAAGGGAAATCGAGGAGGGAGGTGGGAGTGAGTCAGGTGGAAGGGCATATACATGGAGGCAGGGGGTGGGAAGAGGGGTTTTGGGTATTTGGGGAGGAGAAATATCAGGAAATGTTTTACCATTGGCAATGTAAATGAAGACGATATTCAATAAAAAAGAAAGAAAGAAATACAGGAGAACACAAGTAAACAGGGAGAAGTCCTTGAAAAACTAAGGGAAAAACAACAAAACAGGTGATATTCAGTGAATAAAATTAAAAAAAAAAAACCAAAAAACGTCTGACTCTCTCAAAATGGGTCAGATGAAGAGATACATACACATACACACAGAAACACACAGACATCATTTTTATAACTGTATCCATGTAAATGTTCTAAGTCCATTTAGCATAAATAGTTGATAAATAAACTTACTAAAAAGATCCCTGTTCTGTCAGCAACAAAGCTGGTGACTCAGATTTTCCCATAGACCAAAACTATCAAAATTCTCAGGAGTACTGATTTGTAATTCAATCCCCAGGAAGCAGGTGGAGTACCAAACTAACACTAACCTCTAGAAACTTTAAGATTCTCTTAAATCAAAAATGGTTTACTGCAGTTCCATGTCCCCACATGAAATAAGAAACCCCAAAAGATTAACCCAAATTAACTTAAGCTGCTGGTTGGATTTCAAAGCTTCTGGAGAAGAAACAATATATGATATTGTAATTCTGTAGTCATGGTTTTCCCACACTATATTACCTGTGAGCTGTGAGGAATCTAGAACAATCTTGGTTTCGCTGTACCATTTGTTCTGTTCTCTATTGAGGGATTCTAGAAGATTGTTGCCTGCAGTACACTCTATAGGCTTATTTCTCAGTAGTTCTTCCTTTAAGCTGACATCATTTTGCATGGTGCTGCAGTTATGGTGGAGGTTGGTTAGAGTTTCTTGCAGTTCATATTTTTCTTGATTATACTGAAAAACTAAATTAGTCAAGGATATTACACCAAAAACACTTGAAAGGTGTACATATTGAAATTTAAGATTAGAGAATTAAGATTACGATTATAGAAGAAGCTTCATGTTGAGAGTCAACACTTTTGTTGGTTCTTTAGCATTTGTAAATTAGCACTTCAATTAACTCACTCCAGACACAGATACATCAATTTTTCTCTAAGGTAAGTAGATTCTAAAATAAATAATACAGCTAAATAAAATTATGGTGGAAGTAACTTCCAATCGCTTCATTTTTTTGCTGCACAAATTTACAAATAATTACCTAAGTAAAATATTCTGTGTATACTTAACACACCATGAAAATTAGAATTAAAACAAATATTAGGTAATTGCACAGTCCTTATTGGAGCATATGGAATGCAATAAATCCACATATGTGTTTTAGCACAGACTGGAAGTGATTTCCTCTGTTAATGTGGAGGAATCCAATAAAGTCTAACTTTTAATATCTCTGTATAAATGAAGACTTTTTACGTAAGCATGTTTTCAATATACACTGGAGAGATAGGAAAAGAAGGTCATTGATTCTTTGCACAGCTGTTTCTCACAGAATGTTTATGTAAGACTAACAATCACCTGAGATCAGAAAGCAGATTATCACAAAATTCTTTGAAGAATCATCACCAAAAATGAGATAAAACCAAGCATCTCCCAACATCCTCAGAGCTAACACATTATGTATGTATGAGAACAAGATACTGAAATAAGTCAGGAAAATATTAAAGTCCAGAGATTCTGTCTGGTCCCCTGATTATAGGCAGGAAAATGGACAGAGTGTGTAACTACATATTTCATGTCTAAAGAAATTCTTTAAGCAGAAGGTCAAAGAAAATGTATCTCAATTACTTACTGTGTGTCACCAACACTGTAAAAATTACCAGTCGAAGGGAACAGAGGATTCCGAGAGCTATCACAATGAGCTGGCAAGGGACTGAACATTCTTAAATCAATAAAACAAAGCAAGAGAATCATCATCATGAAAAGATCACATCCCAATACTAATAACAGTTTGAGCAGCATCAAAACAAGCAGAAATTTTGCACAAGTTGATGATACAAACTTACTGAAATGTGAGTGATGTCAAAATTGTAGCTTTCTATCAAGAATGTACCCATTGTACTATTCTTACATGTGTTACCTATCAAAAAATGTCACAAAATTTTGAGCTTATTTCAACCTTGGCCTTATATTATGAATCCTCCCGACTCAGCCTAGAAGTAGCTGGATCATGGGAATGTACCCTCACACAATTATACAGTAACTAAAGTACATTCTACAGAAAGTATTGGAGGCTTAGGTACAATCCAAGTACAAGATACCAAACTGAAGCATGCAGTCCAACAGGAGAGCAAATCTGAGGCTAGAGAGGAAGGAAAGAGGGATGAGTGTTATTGAGAACTGGTAGGGAACCACAGCTGCTCTGGGCCTGATCTGTATACATCTTTGAAGGGTCCTATAGTTTAACTATCTCTTCTTCCATGTAATTATGATTTTGCTGTAATATCAGTAAACATTTTTGTGTATAAGGCATTTGTAATCTGAAATTCATGCCTCTGAGTACGAGAAAATCAAAAAAGAAAGAGATCTCAGCTTGGAGCACAGATGAGACACTGTGTACTGAATAAGTAAAAAAAGAGAGAGAGAATAAAATGTGAGATGTCCTCTTTTCCTTAATAAAAAAATATTCTTTGACATTTTTTGGAACTCAGTCTGGGGTTTACTCATTCCCACCCCCCACTAATCTTCTGCCCCTCTTCTTTTCACTGCAAATTTATTCTCAGTAGGAGACTTCATTTTCTGATGAAGAATTGTTCTTGCCTTCTTAAATTAGATTTTAGGGATATTTATGCTACTTTCTTCAAGAGTGAAAGTATTGCTTGTACTGAATAGCCTTTACTTTCATAGGGTTTGCGTATCTAAAATATTTCATGCATTTTCAGACCATTGTTTATGGTACTTTATTCAAGAGTGAAAGTACTGTTTGTACTGAATAGCCTTCATTTTCATAGGATTTGGGTATCTAAAATATTTTATGCATTTTCAGACCATTGTTTATTAGCTTTAAATTTTTCAGAAATCTTCTTGACTAGACTAAATAATATAAAAACCTAATGGTTTCTCATTTCTTCTTGATTATGAAGAATTTTTTTTCTTAAACATTCCTATTGTTATAATCTGCCCATCTGGTTTCTTCTGTTATCAGATAGTAACTAAAAAGTGGAAGTTGGGTTATATTTTTGCTTTAGGTTTTTAAATTTTAAAACTCAATTGCTTTACTTTTTAAACAATTTTGAACATGATCACCCAATGAATATTCTTTTATTCCCTCTCACCCTGGTCATTCCTGCTCATTTCATCAGCAAGATGAAATGGAGCATGATAGTTTTCAATAAAAGCAAGTAGGATATTTTTAAATAGTTCAAAGTTTAAAATTCTTTAAAAATGTGACCTTAGACATTTAAACACTTACCTCTGCGGCCAGCTTCTCTGGGTCTGCGAGTGTCCTTAGACCTCACTTGTTGCTGCCACCCTGAAGTCTTATGAAATCTCCCACTTGAAAAAGTGACCTCCTGCTCACTCATCTTGGGAATATGTGGAGTATGTTCTCTGTTAAATGTGTCCTTGAGTGATTTCTAAGGAAAAAAATTAAAATGTCCACCTTTATGAAGGTGCCTGTATCTGATGATACAGAGCCTTGGGAAAGGGTGGGGTCTGACTAACTCACTCACTGATCCAAATACTAGGACATGGACTGACATGGATTTCTATTACAGGGGAGAAGCCTTTGCATACTTGTGCGAAAGTTATTTTTTCTACTGGTCACAATACTTATAATTAAGAAATAGGGAGAGACTTAAAATTATACTAATATATCATTATAATATTGACACAGCCTGTTTGTGTAAAACATTCAACACATAAAAATGTTAGGTGAAAGTGGCACCACTGAATATCATTGAAAAACTTTTAAACAATATGTTTGAATAATATTCAAAGCTTTATGAATAAAAATTTTGCTTTAAAATTATTTATATATTTTGATAAATGCATGAAAATTAAATGTTCTTTCAGTATTTTTATCTATACATTACTTTCAGAGTATCCCAGGCACTGTTTTCAAAAGTATATTTAAAGGTTAGTACTGTAGGTGATCCAAAATACATAAATATCTCTTGGGTTGAAGTCCTAATCAGATGAGATGTCTATGCTCTTCTTCCAGCTATAGTATACACATTCTTCACTATGCTTGTACCTGGTGAATGGATTCAACCAGAAAAGTTTTTAATGAAGGAAATAAAACATTCCCAGAAAGACAAATGCTGAATATTCTCTTATCTGAGTCTCCTGGATCAAAGTCTTCAGAAATGATTTGTAACCTTTATTAACTTCAGCAACCCAGAAAGTAGAAAAGGGATATTTCGGGTGGTATGGGAGGAACACAGAGAGGCATAGAGTATACAATATGAAATGTTAATCTCAAATCATTCCACGTAGACACACATGTCACATATAATACACTCATACATGATACTGAAATGGAAGGATATATGAAAATAAATTTTGCCACTGTGCAGTATATATGAGCTAATGCCCATGAAGGATGCAATCTGATAATAGATATGAATGTATTAGTAAATAGTAAGTCATTGTAACTGACATAACCCTTACATTAATCACTGAGAAGGGATCCAGCAGATAATAAAGATAACAAGCTGCACATTGATAGCATTTTTATCTATTTTTAATACACAAATTCTTCTGAAAGAATTGACATTTTGCCTTATTTCATTACATCAATCATTTCATTGCATAATTCTTTTTCATAGTTGTTATTTACTATTATTGCTCTTAGGTTAGAGCTGACTGAGCCAAGGTGAATGTATACAGAAGACAACTTTGCAATGTGAGTTCTCTTGCTCTATCTTCACGTGGGTTCCATGGATCAAATTCAGGTATTAGATCAGGCTGGTGTAGCAAGTACCATTACACACTGACCCATCTTACAAGGCTCCTATTTTGACATCTTTCTGATGTATAATATATAAACATTTAAGTCACCTCAAGAGTAATGAACTCCATAGATCTCACTACCTTAGATTCTTAGTACACATCATAAGTCCCAGTATACTCTGAAAGAATCCAGCTCAGAATAAAAGTTTTCACATACTGTAAAAGTTAAACTGATTTAACAAAAACAACTGGGATTCTGCATCAATCCTGCTTTCATGTTATTCCATCTGGAATTCTCTATAGTATATTTCATCATTTGATAAAAAATAAATAAAAGCAACTAATGTTACCTGTGTCTCTGCTCAGAGGTGATTCTCTTGGAAGGAATTGATGTGACAATTGAAGGGAATGTTCCACTTTTCTGGTCTGGATCCCCTAAGAGTCTCCAAGAGGCAAGGCAGAACTAGATTTCCTTAGAGTGATACTCAACCTCATAATTTTCTGCCCCTCCTCTTATGAAAGTGAAAAGAGGAAACTGTTTAATGAAACCTGACTCTGAGAGCAAAGGAGAGGAGAAACACATTGTGCCAGATGCTGCAAAACAAATGTAGTTCATTGATATTGGAAGACTGAGAAGTGGTAAACTCCTGCAGAGAGAACAAAACCAGTGTCTTTAGCAAAATTACAAGGAAAAAACAGGGACTGAAACTCCTCTGCTCCTAGTTTTGAAATAGGATGTTGGAAATTTTGTCTTATCGTATGATTTTTTTTAAATATGCATCTTGATTTTAAATTATGCTAGTAGCAGGATAAAAGTATTCATTAGGTAAGCCTTTAAAGCACTCACATTTCCACTGGTAAAGTCTTCCTTTACACACTTCTAGCTCTTTAATCATAGATGATAGTTACTGTGAACATTGATGTCATTCCACACAGAGTAGCTTTACTGCTGATGTTTTCACAGTGCTGGTAAATAGAATCTAAAACAAAGAGCATGCTCAGTATATACACTTCAACTGAGCTACAGACATAGGCCTCTATTTTTTTTAGTGATTGTTTTTGATTTATTTGTTTTTGTTTGGAGATACTTTTTGTTTCTTACTATGTAGCATGGGCTGACCTCACACTCAATCCTATGGCCTCACTCTTTTCCTTTTTAGAATTACAGCTGTACAACATGATACCAATTTACACAATGCTTGTGATAGATATTTTCTAATAAATAATAAGCAGTTCTTTATTTTATCAATATTGATCTCAAGATTTTTAACACCATATATGTTTAATAATCACTTACATGCAACATAAATTGTTTAGATAATCCTCTGTTGCTGAACATTCTAGTCATTTTGTAATATTTTGTTAGTTTTAAAACAATATGATATATACCTTAGAACATTCTAAGAAACACATTTTATGCATGAAGTAATGGGATTCAAGAAAATATACATATTTAAGGAACTCTGATATAGCTCATCACTTGATATCTACTTCATTTACAGCCTATCAGCTGGCATGAAATTATGCAAAATTGATTTTTCTTATAGATGAGCTGAGCTGATTTTTCCTCTATGAGTTTTTCCCATGGGAGTGTGATGAAAATTCCTGGAACGAAGCTGTTTCTGCAAAGATTGATTTAAACTACAGAGAAGTGGAGACACTGTTATGTTATGGGTGTAGCCTCTTGTTTCCAGAAGCATCTCTAAGACATAAACCAGAGTGGATTTTCTATCTTTCAAGAGTGCAGGTGTTTGGCTGGGCATGGTGGAACATGCCTGTAATCCCAGCACTTGGGAGGCAGAAGCAGGCGGATTTCTGAGTTCGAGGCCAACCTGGTCTTCAGAGTGAGTTCTAGGACAGCCAGGACTACACAGAGAAACCCTGTCTCAAAAAAACCAAAAAAAAAAAAAACCAAAAAAAAAAAAACCAAAAAACAAAAAACAAACAAACAAACAACAAAAAAAAAAACAAAGAGTGCAGGTGTTTGAAAGGACAGGACAGGAAGGTACTTGAGCAAAAGTGAGAAACTGGCACATCTATAGTGCTGAAAAATTGCTGCTCTAGAAAACCAATATTCTCCCTTCATCTAGGAGTTTTATGTCACACTACCCACAAAAATATTAATGGTGCTGATAGACTTTTGCATCCTTATCTCTGCTGGGAGGGTATGAACCTTACAATGGATGCTAAGCCCACGCACTGGGCACACTTCTCTGTGCTTTCTGCATATTATTTTCCTCCTCTAAATCATGCAAAGACTGTGGGAAATAACCCAAGAGCTGTTTGTTCATTATTGTAACCATAGCATTATCGCTAGATAAGGGGCCTATCAGTGTATTTGATGAAGGAGGAAGGTAATAGAAATTGAACACAGAGTGGATGTGTGTTTGTTTGTTTGTATGTATGGTGAGAGATAGGAACAGGCCCATAACTGTAAAGCCAAAGAACAGCTACATCCTCTCAGCTCTGTACAATTGAGTTCTGAATTTATAGAAAAATGTAAACAATTAAGGAGCATAATTAGCATTGAAAGATAATGTGACTGCAAAAAGAATGGAATTGATTGACCTTCTAGTCTCCGGTTTTGTTTCTTTGACCAAAGTGCAGCATAAAAGAGGAAGAACCAAAATCATACAACAAGGAAATAAAACAGTAAAGTAAAAACATGAAGAAATTTTTGTTTCCTTGAGCTTTATCTTTAAATCATTTTTGCAAAAAACAGCTGCAAAAATATGTACACACACACACACACAAACACACACACATATACACACATGCATGCACACAAATGTGTGTGTTCATTTTCCTGAATCTCTGCTATAAAAGCCTTTATTTGAGAACCTACAACTACCCACTCCTTTATGTTGAGAGAGGCACAATCCTAGACACACATTCAATCTTCCAGTCAGACCCTCAGACTGCAGAGCCATCACTGCACAGCTGAGGGACATCTGTAGTAGTCCGCAGCTCTCAGGAAAGAATGGGCTCATCACTTTCTTCACTGGGAGGACTGACTGATCTTGGCCAGGTTCCCTCCTCTCAGTGCTTGTGTGTTTTAAGTTGGAACTTTGACAACCACAATATATGGTAAACTTCACAGGTCTTGAGAAAACCCAAAACAGCTCTATTTTTAGATTTCCTGTGCTTGTATCCATCCTGTACATTTATAATCACAGATATTTTAACACTCTGCCTTATCTACCTAACCACATAGCCCTTGATGGTCTCAAGCAAGGAGAGAGGAAATGAGAAAGATGATTCAGGGATGTACTAAGCATGATAAAAGGGGCCCACATAAGGGTTTCCTTTGGCTCTCTAAGGTGTTCAATATCCAAGGATACAATTCAGTTTTTGAGAAAAGAGTTAGACAACAATCCATGACTAAGGCCACTGCTTCTTTAGTTCTTGTCCTTTGTGTCATATTTCAGAGCAGAGATTCTAATCAAACTCCACTGCATCATTTGTGGAGTCTGCAGGTTCAGCTCATCTTTCTTACAGCACTCTCTTTAAGGGAATTTCTTTATCCTGGTGCATGGTCTCATATAGTTCAGGGTAGCCTACTTGACAATGATTATGTAGCCAAGTCATTTCTTAAACACCTACCATTGCCTCTTAAACACTTGCTATTACAAAAATTAGAATTTTTGACTTCTGGAATAACAGGATGATCTACCATATACAGATGATGTGTCTTTTATTATTATTTCATTTTTACTTCTTATTATATATATAATTTTTTCTTATTTTGATGAAAAGTTTTATGCTAACTTATTATGCAAAAGCCTACAGATTCTACTATTAAAACAGGCAAACCTATCTGTGAGTCAAATTATACCTTAGCCTTTTGTAGCTAACAGCTCTCACTCATTTTAAGTAAAGATATAGGAGTCCAATAACACAATTTTCAAATAATCTAAAATGTCATTCATAGTTGTGATGGCTTGTATATGATTGGCCCAGGGAGTGACTCTATTTGGAGGTGTGGCCTTGTTGGAGTAGGTGTGTCATTGTGGGTGTGGGCTTTAAACCCTCACCCTAGTTGCCTGGAAGTCAGTCTTCTACTAGCAGCCTTCAGATGAAGATGTAGAACTCTCAGCTCCTCCTGCACCATGCCTGCCTGGATGCTGCCATGTTTGTACCTTGCTGAAAATGGACTGAGCCTCTGAGCCTGTAAGCCAATCCCAATTAAATGTTGTCTTTTATAAAACTTGCATTGGTCATGGTGTCTGTTCACAGCAGTAAAACCCTAACTAAGACAGAAGTTGGTACCAGGAACTTGGGTATTGCTGTGATAGGCCTGACCATACTTTTGTTTAGAAGAATGTGAATTTTGGGACTTTGGATTTGGAAAGACATAGAATTCTTTAAGTGGGATTCAATGGGTCAGACTAGTAGGAATATGGAAGACAGTGGTGCTGAGGGACATTTGAACTGTGTAGGCCTGATGGCCGAAGAGGTTTCAGTGGAGAAGAACTTTAATATGTGGCTGAGAGACTGTTTTTGTGATGTTTTTGTGAAGAACACAGCTGCTTATTGCCATTATCTAAAGAGAATGCCCAGGACTAAGGTAAAGAGATTTATATTAATTGCATCTGCAAAGGAAGTCTCAAAGAAGCCCAACAAAGACTTTGTTCTCTGGTTAAGTCTGATAAAGGGAATTTTGAACAAACATAGAAAGATGAGAAAGGAAAAGTACAAAATATATAGTTTGAGTATTAAAGGCACTCCAGGAAGTGAAATTGTGCTGAATCCAAGGATATTAAATTGAATTAAGGGAGTGGTGACTTTGGGGCAAGATTCCACCCAGCTAAATTTAGGTCCAGGCTTGGTAGTATAAGCCTTTAATCCCAGGAGGCAAAGATAAGCTGATCTTGGAGTTCAAGGCCAGCCTAGAACAGAGCAAATTCTAGGTGAAGGAAAATTTAAATCCAGGCTTTGGGGACTACACATTTATCCCAGTGTTTAGAAGACAGGCATGCAGATCTCTGTGTTCAAGGTCAGCCTATGAAGCAAGATTCAGAACAGCCAACTTAGGCAGCAAAGGAGCTGGAAAAAAGGAAGTTAGTGATAACATAATAAAACTAGGGGGTCAATGTTTCAGCTCCTGGAAGCAGCAGAACTCGGGGGCTTTGGCCATGTGTCTCTGGCTTTATATTCAAGAGGATAAGGTGACTACTGGGCAATTGGTGCTGGTTAGCTGGAGTTAAGAAATTAGTGGTGACTAAGAAAAGACCTACATCACTGAGGTGAAATCTGGGAAGTGTTTTCTGAGAGCACAAAGAAGCTGTATTCCAGAGATAGCCAAGTGTACCTTATGCTGCAGCTGTACTTGGTAACATGTAAGAATCATCTAGGTGGTACTGGTTATGAAGGCATGAAGGCATCATGAAGAACAGCTGAGGCTTGGTACTGTGAAAGGCCATGGAAGGCCATTGGTGAAAGTGTACCCTCAGCTGTAATTGACAGCCCAGGACTGAAGGGGTCATGCAAAGGAATGAGGCTTAGTACCATGAAGAGAGCCTATGAAAGGCTTTGGTGAATCATAATTGCAGTGGAAGACCCTAGCATTTTGGAGATGCCAGTACCATGGGATGACTACCAAGAACAGCAGTGGAAGTGGAGTTGATCTATCTGAACTTACAGTGCTACAGAGGGCAGAGCTTGAGAAGTGATACCAGCTCGTTGGAGATACACAGAAGATCATGTGTGGATCTCAGACATTGGAACAAGAAGCTTTGAAGCTGAAATTGACTTGGGGTATGCAAGATGTTAAAGATGCCAGAGCCACAGGATGCCTGCCAAGGAAAGCTGCTAACAGGGAGTAGAACAAGCCCAGGAGAAAGAACCTTGTTGAAGGCAACAAAGATGAAAAAGGAGTTGGATATCTGAGGACTGCTTTGCCATCAGACATGAAGATGCAGAGTTTGGACTTTGCCCAGCTGGTTTTCTGTCTTGCTTGGGGGATTACAGTTAAGTGATTGGATGAATCTCAAAAGAGACCTTGAACTTTGGACTATTAACACTGTTAAGACTGCTATAGACTATAGGGACTTTTGAATTTGGACTAAATGTATTTTGCATTATCCTAGGTTTAAGTATGGCCCCCATAGACTCATGTTTGAACAAGTCTATGGGGACCAGGGAGTGAAATGTGATGGATTGTATATGATTAGCGCAGAGAGTGACTCTATTTGGAGGTGTGGCCTTGTTGGAGTAGGTGTGTCATTGTGGGTGTGGGCTTTAAACCCTCACCCTAGTTGCCTGGAAGTCAGTCTTCTACTAGCAGCCTTCAGATGAAGATGTAGAACTCTCAGCTTCTCCTTTACCATGCCTGCCTGGATGTTGCCATGTTTCTACCTTGATGACAATGGACTGAATCTCTGAGCCTGTAAGCCAACCCCAATTAAATGTTGTCTTTTATAAAACTTGCATTGGTCATGGTGTCTGTTCACAGCAGTAAAAGCCTAACTAAGACAATAGTCCTGACAACATTATGGAATAACCATATTCCCTATAGCTACTCTTCCATAGAACCCAGTTTGATTTGTACAACCCAAATTTAAAATCTTAGCGATTGTTTTTTTTAGTCTAAGGACATTATTTTTATGGTCTGTTTTTATTTCAACTCAACACAACTTAGAAGCAGATGATGTTAGAGCTAGCATTTCCAAACTTCCAACTTGGACTAAGAAACAGCTGCTTTCTAGAAATCCCAAGCATTTCCTGTGCCACACTGGGACTACTGAATGATCCAGCCATGTGTATCAAACAAGCTCTGTGTTGTCAACTCACTGACTGAGAGGTGTACATTGTGGAATTACTCCAAGTGTTGAGACACCGGCCAGGAGGACCAAGCAAGTAAGTGGGTCTTACACTCTGCATTGTGATTCAGCTATTGTTAATTATATCACATATGCAGAACTGATAAACTCATATATATATATATATGTATGTATATATATATATGTATATATACATATATATGGGTTTATTATATATACATATATATAAGACAATATATATATTGTCTTAGAGTTACTAGTTTGAAAAAAGTGGCCCTCATAGTCCTTCTCATGTATTCATGTATCCCCAATATTGTGAGTTTTAGCTGTGGCCATACCCATTGACTCTTGGATGCCTCCCTTATCCCAGGTCTCCGTCTCATCCTGGATACTTATCCAAATGAACTTAGGACTGAATGGCTTCTTTTGGCTCACAGGTTACTACTGAATGTAGCTGGAATATAGAACAAGAACTTAGGTGAATGCTTAAAGCAGAAACCACAGAGGAACTCTTTTTTGGCCTGCCTGACAATTCAGGCTTAGCTATTAACTCAAGCAAGTCAGTGGCCTTCTTGTACTCAAAGGACAAGCAGGCTGAGAAAGAAATTAGGGAAATAACACCCTTCACAATAGCCACAAACAACATAAAGTATCTTGGCGTAACTCTAACCAAACAAGTGAAAGATCTGTACAACAGGAACTTCAAGTCCTTGAAGAAAGAAATCGAAGAAGACCTCAGAAGATGGAAAAATATTTCTTGCTCCTGGATTGGCAGGATCAATATAGTAAAAATGGCCATCTTGGCAAAAGCAATATACAGATTCAATGCAATCCCCATCAAAATCCCAACTCAATTCTTCATAGATCTAGAAAGAGCAATTCTCAAATTCATCTGGAGCAACAAAAAACCCAGGATAGCTAAAACTATTCTCAACAATAAAAGGACTTCTGGGGGAATCAATATCCCTGACTTCAAGCAGTACTACAGAGCAATTGTGTTAAAAACTGCATGGTATTGGTATAGCAACAGGCAAACAGATCAATGGAACAGGATTGAAGACCCTGAAATTAACCCACAGACTTATGGTCACTTGATCTTTGATAAAGGAGCCACAACCATCCGATGGAATAAAGATAGCCTTTTCAACAAATGGTGCTGGTTCAACTGGAGGTCAACATGCAGAAGAATGCGAATTGACCCACTCTTATCTCTTTGCTCTAAGATCAACTCCAAGTGGATCAAGGACCTCCACATAAAACCAGACACACTGAAACTATTAGAAAAGAAACTTGGGAAGACCCTGGAGGACTTGGGCACAGGGGAAAAGTTCCTGAACAGAACACCAATAGCGTACGCACTAAGATCAAGAATCGACAAATGGGACCTCATAAAATTACAAAGTTTCTGCAAAGCAAAGGACACTGTCAGAAGGACAAAACGGCAACCAACAAAGTGGGAAAAGATCTTTACCAACCCTTTTCTTTATTTACAATAATATGTTTAATCACCAATCTCTCCTCTCCTCATACTTCTACCCTCACAAGCCCCCCCCCCATTAATCATTATACTTTTACTCAGAGAATGGAAAAACTTCATCAATATTAACTTGTGCTGATACCTCTAATGACAGCAGGCATATCCTCTAAGGCAAAGGCCTGACAAGGAAGCCCAGGCTGGAGAAGAGGATCCAAAGGTAAGCAACATAATAGGAGCAGTCTCCACTGCAATTCTTAGGGGACCCGTATGAAAACCTAAATGCACATCTGTTAAAAATGTGTGAGCCAACACCAACATGACTTTCATTTGTGGTTCAATCTCTGCAAGGTCTCATGCATCCAGATAAATTGACTATGTAGGTCTTCTTGTGGAATCCTTGAATTCTCAGACTTCCTCAGTCCTTTCTGCTACTCTTCTACAAGAATCCCTGAAATTATCTACTATTTGACAGTGGGGACTCTACATCTGTTTCCATCAGCTTTTGGATGAAGGTTCTCAGGAGACAGGTATGCTAGTCCCAAGTCTGTAAGCGTAGTAGAGTATCATTGATAATGGCAGGGGTTGACTCTTTCCAATATGGTGAATCTCAGGTTGGGGCAGTCATTGTTTGGTGATTCCCACAATCTTGGCTCCATCTTTGTTCCTGTCCACCTTGAAGGCAAGACAACCTTTGGGCCAAAGTTTTTTTGTGTAGTATGGTGTCCATTTCCCTTAACTGTAAGTCCCACTTGGTTGCAGGAGGTGGGCACTTCAGTCTCCATATGCCCAGCTGGTAGGAGTCTCAACTGGGGTCAACCCCTCAAACACCCATGAGCTTCCCCAAACCCAGTTCTCAAACGATTCCCTGGGATGTCACCCAACAATTTTTCTCTCTCCCTCTCCCTCTCCCTCTCCTTCTCCCTTTCCCTCTCCCTCTCCTTGAAGAGCAAGATGAATATTGAATCTGTAGAAATTGATCATTCAAATCATAAATTAATGTAGACAGATGCAGGGGTGTGCAACTGTAGCTTCAACATTTTGGAGGCAGAGGCAAGAGGAGTTTCAGAAGTTCAAGACTTGGGCAAGCTTGGGTAAGTGAGTTGAACCAAGCTAGCGTAATTAGAATATGTACCAAAGTAGATGAAGCAGGACTGAAATCTATAGAACATAGATGGCAAAGAGAAAATCTTCAACAGAAGTCAAGTTTATTGAGCCCTTGATATACGTTGGAGAAAATGGAATATTCTGATTTACCATAGGACAGAACAGGAAGACAAATGGCCGAGTGTGCCATGAATTATAGACAAAGCAGGTAAAATACAATATGAATGTGTACACATTATAGCCACCCATGAAATATGAAGAGTGTATTCAATAAGGCATTTTGATGAACATGGGCAAAGAGGACAAGGACCTGGAAGAAACTAACTTAATTTTTCACAGATATGCAAGAAACCCATAGTCTGAATCATTACCTCTTGACTTTACCTCAAATAGTGATGCCCACATACATCTCTACCCAAAAAACACAAGGTAGGCTCACAGCTGCTCACTGTATTCTTTAGCAGCTCACATTGTTACAAGTGTAGAAATTATTGCATCTCCCCATTGGAGAAAATGCTTGCTGAATTACAGAAACCTTCATAACAGAAGGTCTTCTTACTGAAGACTTAGGTCTGGCCCTCATTACAAAACCACCACTGGGGAACAGTTCTGTAGCATAGTCAAAGTCTATGAAGATCTCTTTACCTGGAGGAATTTATGTTTTCAACTGCTGGAACCTCATTCCAAATGCTATCTGCTGCCTGTATCTGACTCCTTGTGGTGCTATAGACTATAAACAATTTGTTAACTTTCTGTCAAGTAATTGTGACAAGCACTGGCAACTCTAACCATTGTAAGATATAAGCAGAAAGAACAGGAGCAGCCTCTTTGAAATTTTACTTCTTATAGCAGCTTTGTATATTTTTCTATTTTATATAAAAATCTGTAGTTAATAACAGTAAGAACATTTTGTATGAACAGACTAATGTGTCTGATAAGGCATAATCTATTCCTTGACCCCCCCCCATGACAGCCTTCTTGAGAGTATTCATGTAGCAGAGAGAAAAATATTTTTCTTTTAATTTGGAAACTACCTGTCCATTCTGCCAGGGCTACATTTAGAATAGAATTGAGCCGTACCTGCCATGTTCCCTGGCACTGAAGGGCAGAAATATTACAGAGAAAATTACCACTGCGGATGCTATGCCTCAGATAGTTTCTGCAGCAGTGAAAAGAAACTCAGTGTATGACACAAAGAAAATGGCACCATGAGCAAAAGCCAGCAGTAGCAGTATATTAAACCAGAAAGGTTTCAAGCACTAGGATTACAAAATCATACATTAAAAACATATTCTTAGTATCTATTAAGAACAAAAGGATAGGACAGGCTCTCGAGCCCATTGTGCCAGTCATTGATAGATGGAGACATGAGAATTAGGAGTTCAAGGATAGCCTGGCTGACATGACTACCTATCTCAAAACAACAAGAAATCAATAGAAGTTTAAAATATTTTTAAAGATATAAAATACAACTGAACATGTGATTAAGTATGAACACTATTATCAGTCAAAGAGAATTATTGGGGGAAATCATTATTTATTGTTTTTAAAATCAATACTGGAGGAATGATAAGTGTGTGATATGAAAGTGAAGGAAGGATTCTAACAATTAAAGGATCAAATGGAGATGAGAAATGGAAGATAAGGGACATGAGGGACATGTATGACATGTACAAAGGCTTGACCTACCACAACATAATAAAGAAAATAATAAGAATAATATTAATGACAATGATTGTAAAATCCAGTGATAATGATAATAGAATAAAGAGAGGATGTAAAAGACTATTTGATTTCCATACTGTGTTCTCATGACTCACCCTTTTCAGAATATGTTCAAGTCTCTTACTAACCTGTGCTTTCATTTGATTGTAGACTTTCCAAATTGCTGAATTGTGTTTTACGAAAAATTAAAATGTTCTTCAATCAAGTGACAGTGATTAACTAAGCACTGAGAAAAGGCAGATGGCTTGAGAATAGAAAATGAACTGAAGATGCACTGACAATACTGATGCCTAGTTCTTTCTCTCTCTCTCTCTCTCTCTCTCTCTCTCTCTCTCTCTCTCTCTCTCTGTGGGCGGGGGGGGGGGTTGAGAGAGAGAATTGTGTGCCCTGCACATGTGCTGCTCTGTGTGCTGGAGCCACTGTCTTTGAACCCAGGCCACCGGGCTGGTGTTTTCCCGTCACCCCCCATCACCCCCCATAGTGCACTAGCAGTCGCAAAAGATTCAAAGTCCAAGAAGACAACCCTCAAGGATCAGCTGATTGAGAATCTTAAGGAAGAACAGGTCCCCCAGAACAAGATTACGGTTATTGGGGCTGGTGCAGTTGGCATGGCTTGTACCATCAGTATCTTCACGAAGGAATTGGCAGATGAGCTTGCCCTTGTTGATGTCATGGAGGACAAGCTAAAGGGAGAGATGATGATCTCCAGCATAGTAGCCTTTTCCTTATAACACCAAAATTCGTCTCCAGCAAGTACTATAGTGTAACCGCAACTCCAAGCTGGTCATTATCACAGTGGAGGCCCGTCAGCAAGAGGGAGATAGCCAACCCAATCTGGTCCAGCGAAACGAGAACATCTTTAAGTTCATCATTCCCAACATTGTGAAGTACAGTCCACACTGCAAGCTGCTTATTGTCTCAAATCCAGTGGATATCATTTTATATATATATATATATATATATATATATATATATATATATTTTATTTTTATTTTCTATATTCTATGTTTACATTCCAAAGGCTTTCCCCTTTCCCAGTTCCCACCCACCATAGTTCCCATAGTTCCTCTCCCCCCCCCAACTATTCCCCAATCATTCCCCCTCCCCCCTCGGTTTCTTTACTAAGAGCTTCTACTCTATTGATGTTCCCCTGCATTTCTTTAAGAGATTTGTTTATGTCTTTTTTGTGTTCCTCTAGGAGCATCATGACCTGTGCTTTTATATCTAACTCTTGTTTTTCTGGTGTGCTGGGGTATCCTGGACTTGCTGTGGTTGGCGAATTGGGTTCAGATGGTGCCATGTTGCCTTGATTTCTGTTAATAACGTTCCTACGTTTGCCTTTTGCCATCTCTTTATCTCTGGCGTTAGTTGGTCTTATTGTAGATGGCGCCCTGCTGAAAGCACAGCACGCCTGTCCCCAGGAGACAGATCCCTTCTGGCAGCTTGTCTGTGCTGGACTATGCTCACTCTGAGTCCAGGTCCCTGACTCCAGCTGCTAGAGTTCTGAGCTGTGCCCTGAGGCGGCCTGGTGGCCCCTAGCTGCTAGTCCGCTCAAAGAGCTGGTCCCGGCCGGTAGTCTGCACCCGCGGCTGAGCTTTCTGTGCCCAGATCTCCTGCAGAGCTAAGCTAAGCTATAACTCTGGCCACGCACCTGCTTCCAGCCGCTCACTGCGTCCAGTGTGCCCGCAGTTTGCGCGCAGGGGTCTGGGGCAAGATGGCTGCCCCTGCTGAAAGCACCGCGTGTCCTTGGCTGAGCTGCTCGTACCCGGCTCTGCTGCTCCCTTCTGGCTGCGTTGTCTGTGCTGGACTGTGCTCGCTCTGAGTCCAGGCCTCTGACTCCAGCTGCTAGAGTGCCGAGCTGTGCCCGAGGCGGCCCGCCCGGTGGCCCCTCGCTGCTAGTCCTCTCGGAGAGCTGGTCCCAGCTGCTAGTCTGCACCCGCCGCTGAGCTTTCTGTGCCCAGATCTCCTGCAGAGCTAAGCTAAGCTATAACTCTGGCCACGCACCTGATTCCAGCCGCTCACTGCGTCCAGTGTGCCCTCAGTTTGCGCGCGGGGGTCTGGGGCAAGATGGCTGCCCCTGCTGAAAGCACCGCGTGTCCTTGGCTGAGCTCTCTTTACTAAACTGGATGCAATCTTTACATGCCCAGGGTCCTCTCCTTTCTTCTTCTTGGGAATCATTTGATTTGCTATTTGTGTCTTGAGTATTTAGGGCTTCTGGGCTCATTAATATCCACTTATCAGTGATTGCATTTCATGTGCATTCTTTTGTGATTGGGTTAATTCACTCAGGATGATATTTTCCAGGTCTAACCATTTACCTACAAATTGCATGAATTCATTATTTTTAATTGCTGAGTAGTATTCCATTGTATAAATATACCACATTTTCTGTATCCATTCCTCCTTTGAGGGATATTTGGGCTCCTTCCAATTTCTGGCTATTATAAACAAGGCTGCTATAAACATAGTGGAGCATGTGTCTTTATTGCATGCAGGGGAATCCTCTGGGTATATGCCCAGGAGTGGTATGCCAGGGTCCTCAGGAAGTGGCATGCCCAATTTTCTGAGGAACCGCCAAACTGATTTCCAGAGCGGTTTTACCATTTTGCAATCCCACCAACAGTGGAGGAGTGTTCCTCTTTCTCCACATCCTCGCCAGCACTTGTTGTCTCTTGAGTTTTTAATCTTAGCCATTCTGACTGGTGTGAGGTGGAATCTCAGGGTTGTTTTGATTTGCATTTCCCTGATGACTAATGATGTTGAACATCTTTTAAGGTGTTTCTCGGCCATCCGAATTTCTTCTGGTGAAAATTCTTTGTTTAGCTCTGTGCCCCATTTTTTGATAGGGTTATTTGGTTCTTTGTGGTCTAACTTCTTGAGTTCTTTCTATATATTGGATATTAGCCCTCTGTCAGATGTGGGGTTGGTGAAGATCTTTTCCCACTTTGTTGGTTGCCGTTAGGAGGCAGAGGCAGGGGGATCACGAGTTCCAGTGGATATCTTAACCTATGTGGCTTGGAAAATCAGTGGCTTTCCCAAAAGCCGAGTTATTGGAAGTGGTTGCGATCTAGATTCAGCTCGGATCTGTCACCTGATGGGGGAGAGGCTGGGGATTCACTCGTTGAACTGTCAAGAGTTGGTTCTGGGAGAACATGGTGACTCCAGTGTACCTGTGTGGAGTGGTGTGAGCGTTGTTTGCATCTCTCTGAAGTCTCTGAACCCAGAACTGGGCACTAATGCAGATAAGGTGCAGTGGAAGGATGTTCACAAGCAGGTATTTGACAGTGCATATGAGGTGATCACCATGAAAGGCTACATATCCTGGGTCATTGGCCTCTCTGTGGCAGACCTGGCCGAGAGCATAATGAAGCACCTCAGGAGGATGCATTCCATCTCTACCATGATTAAGGATCTCTATGGAATCAGTGATGTCTTCCTCAGTGTTCCATCTATCCTGGGACAAAATGGAATCTTAGATGTTGTGAAGGTGACACTGACTCCTGAGGAAGAGGCCCACCTGAAGAAGAATGCAGATACCCTCTGGGGAATCCAGAAGGAGCTGCAGTTCTAAAGGCTTCCCAGTGTCCTAGCACCTCACTGTCCACGCTGCAGTAGGATTTCTATGGAGACCACATACTTCTCATCTGAGCTGTGGTTGGTGGTCAGGGGGAAAATCTCAGTTCCCACAGCTCTGCCCTGCTGCCAAGTGGTACTTGTATAGTGGTAACCTGGTTACTGTGATAATCCCCATTTCTCTGAGACACACTGAACTGTGTGTAGGCCTTGATTATCCCTTGAGCCTGCTGCATTGCTGCACTACACACCCTCACCAAACAAGAGTAGGCCAATGAGTTCCCAGTGAGTGATAACCTGTCTCCAGTGTGTAAGTCCATTATACATATCTTATGCATAAATGTTCTATGGGATATTTTATGTATTATGTGTCTGTAGTGTGTATTGCATTATCATGGGAAATGTAAGATCTGCATATGGGTGATGGAACCAACCACTCAAGTGTCATGCCAAGAAAAACACCAAATAAACCTTGAAGAGAGAGAGAGAGAGAGAGAGAGAGAGAGAGAGAGAGAGAGTTTGATTGTACCCATGCCATGTGGTATACATCTTCTACCAAGGATTCCATGGATCAAATTTGGAATGTCTTCAGGCATAAGTAGCCAGTGCTTTTATACAGTGAGACATTTTTAAAAAAAAGTCAATTTTTATTCTTTAACCTAAATATCTGTGTCACCACTCATGTCTGAATTATCATATACCCAAGGTTCCCTAAAACAGTTGACAGATATTAAATCATCTTAAAAGTATAAGAAAAGTTTCAAAGGTATAATGTAGATGTTTACATAATACCTCCAGAAAGTCTTTTTTTGCTCTACCCAGTTTCCCCAGATGATTCCCACCTTCACATACACACATGCACATGCACACACACACACACACACACACACACACACACACATTTGTAGAACATGGGAAGTGAGGTTGAGGAGCAGGAGTTCAAGGAGGTGTTCACAGTGTCCCAGTACAGGTAGATACTTTTGTTGTTTTACCTTTCCACAGGAAAATTTTGAAGAAGTAGGCTGACTTGTGTAAGGACACTGTATAACTACTACTGGACCTATGGCTCTAATATATCATTAATGCATGCACAAAATATGGATACAATGAGCACTTAGAAGGGCCTGAGTTTTAGCTTCCCACAAAGCAGGAATCTAGGAAATGGGGAGACATGAGTAGAAACATCACCCCAGGCTCTTGTAACTTCATGTAAGTTCCATCATACACAAATTCCTTGACCACAAAAAATCAAAAGAGTTATACTTTTACAAGGTTGTTGTGAAGGCTTAATAAGATACACAAATAGATTTTTGTTATGTTTTATCTGAGACAGGGTTTCACTATTTAGCATTGGCTGGCCTGGAACTCAGTATAGACACCTGGTTGGCTTAAAAATTACAGAGATTGTCTTAGTCTGTTTCCCAAATGCTGGGATAATAGGTATGAATCACCACACTCAGCTGCAAATGAATGTTTTATTCATAACCTGGCAAATGGATTGCAAGTTGCATTCATATTAAACATTATGATTTCCAGTGCATCACTGCAATCTTAGCTTGTAAATATGAGTGAAGTACTGACTCTTCAAGCCTGTGTTTTCATGTTTTCATCAAGAGTGTTTCATCTACTTCCTAAATTTTGAGAAACTATTTAGGAATCTAGACAGAATCTTGTAGTTTACAAGAAAACTTTTTTCTTAGCCTTTTGCCTCCCAAAGATTCTCAAAAACAAACAAACAAACAAAAAACAGGCAAGATTTCCTACCTGACTATTTCAAAGAGTTCAGGTGTTTACAAGAACAGGATAGGAAGGTTACATGAGAAACTGACACATCTACAGCATTTAGACATTGATTCCCTATAAATTCACATTCCTTCCTCAACTGAGAGGTTCATGTCACATTACCCATGGAAATATTGTGTGCTGAAACCTTTTTGCATTCTTATCTCTGCTGAAAGGGTGTCATCCTTATCATGGAGCTATTTACATGAATAGAGCATACTTCTTTGTGTTTTTGGCACATAGGTTGCTTCCTCTAACATCATGCATAGACATGAGCAAGAAAGTCAGAGTAGTTTATTACTGTGTCTATAACATTAGGAGAAAATGAGGAATCTATCAGTATGCTTGATGAAGGTGAAGAGTAGTTAGTTGATATTGAACACAGAGTGGGTTTTTTTTCTTGTTGTTAATTTGTTTGGACAGAGATGGGGGAATAGTCATAACTGTAAGGGCAATGGGGAGAAATTTCCTCTAAGCTCTGTAAAACTGAATTCTGAATTTATAAAAAAAAACCTGTGAACTATAAAGTAGCACAATTAGCAATGAAAAATATAGTGACTTCAGATGGAATGGAATTGATTGACACTCCAGTTTTATTTCTTTTACCAAAATGCAGCATGAAACAGGAAGTACTGATCTAACATGACCAGGAAATAAAACAGAAGTAAAAAACATGGAAAAATTATGCTTTTCTTGAGTTTTGTCTACTAAATTCATTTTTGTGAAAAACCAAACAATAACAAAAACATACAAAAATGCACACACATTCACACATACTTAGACACACACACACACACACACACACACACACACACACAAAATGAATGAGAGATAAAGACTGTAGAACTACTCCAAGAGTTGAGACACCAGCCAGGAGGTCCAAGTAAATAAATGGGTCTACCACTCTGCCTTGTGATTCACCTGTTGTTAAACTATAGCATGTGCAGTATTAATAAATTTATATATATATATATATATATATATATATATATATATATATATTAGGGTTACTAGTTTGAAAAGAAATGGTCCTCATAGACATCTTCTGGTTTCATATCCCCATATAGTGAGTCACAGATAAAGCCATCCCCAAGTGATTCTCTGTCTCATTCTGGACACTGAACCAAACAAGCTTAGGAAGGAAGGGATTATTTCATTTCACCTCTCATTCCCAAGTTTTGAAGGAATATGGAATAAGAATTTAGGTAAAGGCTCAAAGCAGAAACAATTAGGAACTCTTTTTCTGACTTGATCCATGACTCAGGTTTAACTATTTTTCATTTCTCTTGTTTCCTCTTTCTTTTCTCAACAATTTATTTATTCACCACACTCCCCTCTCCTCCCACTCTCACCCTCCCTTACCCCCATTAACTCTTCTACATTTCCACAGAGAAGGGGAAACCCTCCATGGGTAAGAGCAAAATAATCACAGAAATAAGGGACTTTGGAGTGAGAGAGTAGGGAGGAGGAAAAGAGGAGACTAGATCAGATGTGGGAGGAGTCTGGGGAGATGTACAGAATGCCAGGAAATTGAACAGAGGTGTATAGCAGTGGGAAATGGAGAACTGAGGGTAGCCACCAGAAAGTCCCAGAAGCTAGGAAGGCAAGATGATCACAGGACCCAGTAGGTATGTCATTAGCTGAAATATCCAACAAAGGGGAGAAAGAACCTGTAGAGATCATATGGGGAGGTTAGGCATGGTCCTTGACTGAGGGATGGGGCCATCCACCAATCTCAAATATTTTAACACAGAATTGCTCCTGTCTTAAAGATATACAGGGACATAAAGTGAAGCAGAGACTGAAGGAAAGGCCATTCAGAGACTTCCCCACCTTGGGATCCATCCCAAAGCAGACATGAAACTCAGACATTATTGCTGATGCCAAGAAATGCTAGCTGAGAGGAGATTGGTATGACGATCTCCTGAGAACCTCTGCTGGACCCAGACCAGTACAGATGCTGATGCTTACAGACAATTATGGGACTGAGCACTGGGACTGCAATGGAGGTGTTATGGGAAGGCCTATAGGAGCTGAAGGGATTTGCAGCCCACTTAGGAAGAACAACAATATCAACCAACCATATACCCCAGAGCTCCCAAAGATTAAACCACCAACCAAAGAGTACACATGGAGCGATCCATGGTTCCATCTGTATATGTAGCAGCAGATGTCCTTACATGGCAATGGGAAAGGAAGCCCTTGGTCCAGAGAAAGCTCAATTCCCCCACCATTGGGGAACGCAAAATTGGTGAGGCAGGACTCAGTGTGGGTAGGGGAGCACTCTAATAGAAGCAGGGAAGAGGGGGATGGAATAGGAGGTTACTAAAGGGGAAACTGGGAATGGAATAACAATGGAAATGTAAATAAGTACTTTATTCTATAAAAAATAAAATTTAAAATGAAAAAAAATTATAAAAAAATTATCTGACCTGGCACCTCCAATTACAGCACACACATCCTCTACAACTAATGCCAGACAAGGCAGTCCACCTTGGGGAAGTGGATCCAGGATAAGCAACAGAGAGGCAAAAGCTTCCTCTCTAATTCTTAGAAGACCTATATGAAAACCAAGCTATGCATCTATTAAAAATGTGTAGAGGTCCGAGGTCCAGAACTTGCATGATCTTTGGTTGCTGGTTCAGTCTCTGTGAGCCCCCATATGTCCAGGTCAATTGTCTCTGTAAGTATTTCTGTGCTGTACTTGATTTTTCAGGTTCCTTCAGTCCTATTCTCTCTTTCACAGGACTCTGTGAGCCTTGTCTAATAATTGACTGTGGGGTTTCTACACCTGTTTCTATCTTCTGCTGAATGAAGACTCTCAGAAGATATGTATGCTTGGCCACAGTCTGAATACATGGGAGAGTATAATTAATCTTATCAGAGCTTGCATCTTTCCCAAGGAATGGGTATCAAGTGGGGCAGGTATTATTTTGCCAGTCGTACCATCTCTATCTTAATTCAAGCGTATCTTGTAGGCTGGACAAAATTCGAGAGAAAAATATTGTGGATAGGTTGGTTCCATTATCTACCACTGGAAGTCCCAGTTAGTTGCAGGAGACAGCCACTTCAGTCTCCATATCCCTTGCTGCCAGGAGTCTCAACAATGCTGAACCCCATAAAGACAAGGGGTTCATACCAGGTCTCAGGCTATTGCCAGAGAGGTACTCCTATTGATTTCCTTTCTCTCAGCCCCTAACTGCATACCACCACCACCACACTGGATCCCCATCCCTATTCCCCTCTTCATCCACTCTCCTACCTAGTTCACTCTATTCATCTTCCTACAATGCATATTTTATTTCCCCTTATGAGTGAGAAATAAGCATCTTGACTTGAGTCCTCCGTGTTAATTAGTTTCTTTGAATCTTTAGATTGCAGCATGATTATCCTGTACTTTATGGATAATGTCTACTTATAAGTGAGTACATAGCATTGTTTCTTTCTGCATCAGGGTTAGCTCACTTGGGATGATATTATATAGTTCCATTAATTTCCCTGTATGTTTTGTTGTGCTTTTGTTTTTAAAGGCTTAATAGTATTACACTGTTTAGATATACCACATTTTCTTTATCCATTCTTCAGGTCAGGGTCTTAAGTTTGTTATTTATTTCTTTCGTTCCTTTTCCTTTCTTTCTTTCTTTCTTTCTTTCTTTCTTTCTTTCTTTCTTTCCTTCCTTCCTTCTTTCTTTTGCTATTACCAATAAAGTCATTACGAAAATAGTTGAGGTTTTCTTGTGATGTGGTGGAGCATCTCTTAGGTAATGCTATACATTTGTACTCATTTCTTGACCCTTTGTTACTCCTCTCCTGTCCCTCTACCTCCTCTCTCTCCCTCCTAGGTTTCTGCCTCCATCTACATCCTGTGATTATTTTGTTCCCCCTTCTATGTAGAATTGAAGCATTTAAACATTGGTCTACCTTCTTCTTCAGTTCCATGTGTTTAGTGGGATATATTGTGGGTATTTTGAGTTTGGGGGCTAATGTCCA
This sequence comes from Apodemus agrarius, assembly GCA_964023405.1. Taxonomy (NCBI): domain Eukaryota; kingdom Metazoa; phylum Chordata; class Mammalia; order Rodentia; family Muridae; genus Apodemus; species Apodemus agrarius. Next base: position 162,039,131 of record OZ030006.1, read on the forward strand.
CTTATCAGTGAATATATACCACGTGTTCTTTTTGTCTCAGTTACTTAATTCAGGATAATATTAAATAGTTCCATTCATTTGCCTGTGAATTTCATGAAGTCATTGTTTTTGATAGCAGACTAGCACTCCATTGTATAAATATTCCACATTTTCTGCGTCCATTTCTTTCTTGACAGATATCTGGGTTCTTTCCAGTTTCTGTCTATAATAAATAAGGCTGCTATAAACATAGTGAAGCATGTATCCTTGTTATATGTTGGAGTGAGTTTTAGGTATATACCCAGTAGTACTATAGCTGAGTCTACAGGTAGAACTATTTCCAATTTTCTGAGGAACTTCCAGATTGATTTCCAAAGAGATTTTGCCAGCTTTGGCAACAAATATATAAAATTGGAAAGATAAAGAAAAGATTAGCATGACCCTTTCCCAAGGTAGGTCTATTTTTCCTCAGATTTTAAAAATATATTCTTTATTTATATTTCAAATGTTATTCCCTTTCCTGGTTTCTCCCCCTCCCAGAAAACCCCTAACCTATCGTCACTCCCCCTGCTTCTATGAGGATGTTACTCCTCCCAACATATTCTCACCTGCCCTCCCTCAATTTTCCTACTCTGGAGTATCTATGGAGCCTTCATAGGACCAAGGACCTCTCCTCCCATTGATGCCTGACAAGACATTCCTCTACTATAAATGCAGCTGGAGTCATGTGTACCCCTTGGTTGATGTTTTAGTCCCTGTGAGCTCTGGGGGTTTGGTTGGTTGATATTTTTGTTCTTCCCATGATGTGGGTAACCCATTCAGCTCCTTTTGTCCTTTCACTAATTCCTTTATTGGGGAACCCACACTCAGTCCAATAATTGACTGATAACTTCTGCCTCTGTATTTGTGAGGCTCTGGCAAGACCTCTCAGGAGACAGCCATATCAGGCTACTTTCAGCAAGGATTTCTTGGCATCCACAATAGTGTAGGGCTTTGAAGACTCTTAATAGGATGCATTCCCCAGGTAGGAGAGTATCTGGATGGCCTCTCCTTCAGTCTCTGCTATACACTTTACTTTATCTCGATAATTGCTCATGTGAGTATTTTGTTCACTTTTTCAGAAAAACTGAAGCACCCATACTTTGGTCTTCCTTCTTCATGAGCTTCATATAGTCTGTGAATATATCTTGTTTATTATGAGATTTTGTACTAATATCCACTTATTAGTGAGTACATATGCTGTGTGTTCTTTGTGATTGGGTTACCTTACTCAGGATGACACTTTCTAGTTCCACACATTTGCCTAAGAAATTCATGAATTATTGTTTTTAATAGCTGAGTAGTATTCCATTGTGTAAATGTACCATATTTCCTATATACATTCCTGGGTTAAAGGACATCTGGATTCATTTCATCTTCTTGCTATTATAAATAAGGCTGGTCTGAACATAGTGGAGCATGTGTACTTATTACATGTTAGAGCATCTTCTGGCTATATGTCCAGGTGTGGTATAGCTGGATCCTCAGCTGGTATCATTTCTAATTTTCTGAGGAACCACCAAACTGATTTCTAGAGTATTTGTACCAGCCTGAAATCCCACCAGATTTGGAGGGATGTCCTTCTTTCTCCATATCCTCGCCAGCATCTGCTGTCATGAGTGTTTTTTATCTTAGCCATTCTGACTGGTGAGAAGTAGACTCTCAGTGTTTTTTTTTATTTTTGGTTGAATTTCCCTGATAACTAAGGATGTTGAACATTTCTTTAGGTGCTTGACACCCATTTGAGTTTCCTCAGTTGAGAATTCTCTATTTAGTTCTGTACCCCATTTTTAATAGGGTTGTTTGATTTTCTGGAGTCTGTCTTCCTGAGTTCTTTGTACATATTGCATATTAGCTCTTGATCAAATGTAGGATGGGTAAAGATCTTTTCCAAATCTGTTTGTTGCTGTTTTGTCCTCAGGAGTCTGAGGCAAACGAATCTGAATCCTAAAGAGAGAGTTCCAGGACAGGTAGGTGTCTTAGGGTTTTACTGCTGTGAACAGACTCCATGACCAATGCAAGTTTTATAAAAGACAACATTTATTTGGGGCTGGCTTACAGGCTCAGAGGTTCAGTCCATTGTCATCAAAGCAAAAACATGGCAGCATCCAGGCACATATGGTGCAGGAGGAGCTGAGAGTTCTACATCTTCATCTGAAAGCTGCTAGTAGAAGACTGACTTCCAGTCAACTAAGGTGAAGGTCTTAACCCCACACCCATAGTGACACACCTACTCCAACAAGGCCACACCTCCTAATAGTGCCACTCCCTGGGAAAAGCATATACAAACCATCACATTCCACTCCCTGGCCACCATAGGCTTGTTCAAACATGAGTCTATGAGGGCCATACTTAAACATAGCATAATGCAAAATGCATTTAGTCTAACTTCAAAAGTCCCTATAGTCTATAGCAGTCTCAACAGTGTTAACTGCAACTAGGTTCTTTCTCCTGGGCTTGTTCCACTCCCTGTTAGCAGTTTTCCTTGGCAGGCATCCTGTGGCTCTGGCATCTTTAACATCTTGGGTACCCCAAGTCAATTTCAGCTTCACAGCTTCATGTTCCAATGTCTGAGATCCACACATGATCTTATGTGTATCTCCAAAGAGCTGGTATCACTTCTCCAGCTCTGCCCTTTGTAGCACTTTAAGTTCAGATTGATCCACTCCACTGCCACTGCTGTTGTGCACGCCCTACTTAAAGCATTTTGTGGATTTCCAAATCAAAACTCCCCAAATCCACATTCTTCTGAACAAAAGCATGGTCAGCCCTATCACAGCAATACCCTACTCCCTGGTACCAACTTCTGTCTTAGTTAGGGTTTTACTGCTGTGAACAGACACCATGACCAATGCAAGTTTTATAAAAGACAACATTTAATTGGGGCTGGCTTACAGGCTCAGAGGTTCAGTCCATTGTCATCAAGGCAAAAATATGGCAGCATCCTGGCACAAATGGTGCAAGAGCAGCTGAGAATTCTACATCTTCATCTGAAGGCTGCTAGTAGAAGACTGACTTCCTTACCACTCCTTGGCATATACCCAGAGGATTCCCCTGCATGCAATAAAGACACATGCTCCACTATGTTTATAGCAGCCTTGTTTATAATAGCCAGAAATTGGAAGGAGCCCAAATATCCCTCAAAGAAGTAATGGATACAGAAAATGTGGTATATTTATACAATGGAATACTACTCGGCAATTAAAAATAATGAATTCATGCAGTTTGTAGGTAAATGGTTAGACCTGGAAAATATCATCCTGAGTGAGCTAACCCAATCACAAAAGAATGCACATGAAATGCAATCACTGATAAGTGGATATTAATGAGCCTAGAAGCCCTAAATACTCAAGACACAAATAGCAAGTCAAATGATTCCCCAGAAGAAGAAAGGAGAGGACCCTGGGCATGTAAAGATTGCATCCAGTTTAGTAAAGAAACAGAGGGGGAAGGGGGAATGATTGCGGAATAGTTGGGGGGGAGAGGAACTATGGGAACTATGGTGGGTGGGAACTGGGAAAGGGGAAAGCCTTTGGAATGTAAACATAGAATATAGAAAAAAATTATGCTATTTAAAAAAATAATAAAGTAAAAAATAACAATAAATGTTTAAAAAATGTTAAAAAAAAGAATGAGAAAAACTTCTCCATGAAAGAAAAATCAAAACAAAAAGTAGTAATCAACTAATTTGAGAAATCAAAGCCTGCAATCTCTTAATAGAACTTTCAATTATGAGAATGTATCCTATAAATAATGGAAACTTGGGTTGTTCATTAGGGTTATTTATGTAGATCTATAGAAGTTTAACAAAGCAGAAAGAACAGAATCCTTGAGGCTTTGGGGCAAAGGTTGTCCATGCACCAGAAGAGATGTGGCCTGTCTCCAAGAGGAAGGAAGTTGGCCTCTCTTCTGTCAAGTCAGATTCCAGAGGACATTCTCAATGCTCTTGCAGCTTTGTCTTTCTGTTTGCACTGCAGACTATGTTGTGTAATCAGAATAGTTTTTTGTTAGGAATTTGTCAAAAATTATTACAGGAAACAAGTAAGGATCAACACATTTCATTTTTACCTTTTACCCTTGGTCAAGAGTTATCCAGGGAATTTATCCATTCTCTTTCCACAAATACAGGGGTAGTAATTTTCACAATTAGTATTTTCTAGTCTTCCTTTAGATAAAAATCCACATCCTCCAGGCTTAAAATTGACTTTCCTGATTTTCAAGGCATTGAAGAACAAAAACAAGAGTAGACAATTGTGTAAATTTGAATATTCACTGAAATAATGCATGATTTCAAAGATACAACCACTCTGGAAATCAGTTTGGTGGTTCCTCAGAAAATTGAGCATAATACTACCAGAGGACCCTGCTAAACCACTCCTAGGCATATACCCAGAGGATTCCCCTGCAGGCAACATGGAGACATGCTCCACTAGGTTCATAGCAGCCATATTTATAATAGCCAGAAGCTGGAAAAACCCAGATGTGCCTCAATAAAGGAATGGATACAGAAAATATGGTATATTTACACAATGGAATACTACACAGCTATAAAAAATAATGAATTCATGAAATTCATAGGCAAATGGGTGGTCCTGGAAAATATCATCCTAAGTGAGGTAACACAATCACAGAATATACATGGTATGCACTCACTGATAAGGGGATATTAGCCCAGAAGCTTGTAATACCCAAGACACAATTCACAGATCAAATCAAGGTTAAGAAGGAAGAACAATGTATAGATACTCTGGTCCTTCTCAGAAGGTGGAAGAAAATACTCACAGAAGGATATACAGAGACAAAGTGTGAAGCAGAGTCTGAGGGAAAGACCATCCAGACTGCCCCACCTAGGAAACCATCAAATATACAGTTATAAAACCCACACTTTATTGTGGATGCTGACAATTGCTTGCTGACCAGAAACTGCTATAGCTGTCAGCTGGGAGTCTCTGCTAGTGCATGACAAATACAGAGGGGGATATTCTCAGCCACCCATTGAACTGAGCATGGGATTTCCAGTGGAGGAGCTAAAGAAAGGGCCCAAATAGCTGAAGGTGTTTGCAGGAACATTGGAGGAACAACAATATGAGCTGACTTATACACCCAGAACTCCAAGGGAACTAAACCATCAACCAAAGAGTACACATGGAGTTACCCATGGGTCCAGACACATAGGCATCAGAGAATGGCCTTGTTGGACATCAAGGGGAGAAGGCGCCCATGGTCCTGGAAAGACTTGATGCAGCATTGTAAGGGAGTACCAGAACAGGGAGGCAGGAGTGTGTTGATTGGGAAACAGGGGGAAGGGAGATGGATTGTGGGATTTTCAGGTAGGAAACCAGGGAAGTAGACAACATTTGAAAGGTATATATAGAATATATCTAATAAAAAATTAAAATAATTTCTATTGGCCTAAGTATACAGATTATAGAACTATTTATCTTATTTATCACAAAAAGGATTTCTTTTCTCAAGGCTCATTGAAAAGAAATGGTCTCCTAAACGCATCAAAACTCTGTATATCATTTCACACTCACAAATTTTGATCAGCAGGTAAATCTGATTTTCAACATGTCTCAAGTATAATTTTACCTCTACCTGCTTTCACATTTATATTTTGTCAATAAAAATGATAGGACAATAGTAAAACAGATGTGAGTGGCACACAGAACAAGGTCTTATATGTTTGTGTTTTGAGGAAAAGGAAAGACTTGAAATATAGTCAAAGATGAGGGCTTGTAACTACTGTTTTGGATTGTTTCCCTCTTTTCCTGTCCACCTCATAGCTAAAGGGTCTTCACAGAAACATGGTATTTTAGTGAATTCCCTGTATGCAACAGAACTCTGATTTCAACAGGATGTTATAATAGAGGCCCCAAATGCATTTTTTGTTAAAAAAAATGCAACTAAATAAAACAGTATATTTGAACATAGAACAAACATTTTGGGCTACCTGGGCTACATAGCAAACCAAGGAGTAAAGGGAATTATATAGTAACTGATAATTTATTAAAATCCTCTTCTATAAATCAACTGAAATGAGATTTCCCCTCAGGTTGAGGTCTTAGCAGGAGTTGAAACAAAGCTAAGATGGTCAGGGGAGCACTACTGCTAGTTTTTTTTTTTTTGTCTAATAGAGGAAGCTGAGTAAATAATGCACCCAATATGGAGATGCTCAATAACAAATCCAGCCAGGCCTAGTTGGACACAATCCATCATCTCAGTTTCGAGAGGATAAAGATAGGGTTACAGCAGTGAGAGGCTAAACGTAAATATGTAGGAGTTTGTAGCTAGTCTTGCTTAATGAGATTTTGTCAAAAGAGAGAAAGAGAATTAAATAAATCCCCTGAAACCACATGGAACATGGACTTCAAAAGAATGATTCTTTAGAAAAATAAAATAGTCTTTAAAGTTTGGATTTAGGACGAGGAGTAATGGAACATTCAAATTTACCAAATTTGGGAGGAAGATAAATTAAACTGAGTAGTTTGTTGGGCAAAAACAGAACAACTAACATGCATTAGGAACAACTAAGTGCATTAGTCAGACATGATATATGTATGTCAAACATGGGATAAAAGAGGTTCCTAGTAGACACAAGCTGTTCATAAAAGATAATTAAGAAGAAATAACATGTATGTTCACTCATTTACTTGTATATAAGTTGACATGACAGCTTTTATAATTGTCAGAATTTCATAATCGTCAAAGTTTAGAAATACACTTTATGTTCACATGTGAATCAAAAAATACTGTCAAACATGTGTGCAATACAAATATGCTTTGTAAGAAGGAAAATAAAACTCTGATCTGAGAAAAGAGCTCTGGTTAGCTAAAACATCATAACAGCAACAACAATAGGGAAAGATGAAGGAAAGTACAGAGCCAATAACAAATCTGTGCATAGTATATGACATTCTGCAGTAGGCCATCCTCATTTATAGTGTAAGTCAGCACATGACTGCTTACTGGGGGCCAAGCACTCTTACAAGGTGGAGACAAGAACTTTGTAAGGTGAGAAAATTTCTGTGTTTAATTTGATAGTTTCTATTGCTATGATGAAACACCATGACCAAAGCAACTTGGGGCAGGAGAGGATTGAATTTGTTTAAACTTAGTCATCATTGTCCATTATGGGAGAAATTCATGGCAAGAACCAAACTGGGCATGAGCTTGAAGGAAAATGCAGCCTATAGCCTTGCTCCCCAAAATTGTCTTGTCCTACTTTCTGAGCATACCCAACAACACTATCACAGTTGTGATACCCACAATAAGTTAGGCCCTCCTATATCAGTCACTATGTAAGAAAATGCCCTACAGCCTTGCTTAGAGCCATATCTTATTAAGGCACTTTTTCATTAGAGATTCCCTCCTCTCAGGTGACTTCTGTCAAGTTCTCATAAAACTACTTGCAGAATGATGCTTGAAAATACAAACAGGGGGAGAGAAGAGGGCTTATGGGACTTTCTGGGAGGGTGGAACCAGGAATGGGGGAATCATTTGAAATGTAAATAAAGAACATATCGAATAAAAAAAGAAAACATATACATATTTGTTAAAACTGATATTTTTTATGACCTCCAGTGGGTGCATGTACATGCAGAGTCCAATGACAAGACTTGAATTTTAAAATTTAATTGTCAAACAATGAGACACATTGTTTCAGAACTAAAGAACATTACAAGTGAATACACTGCATGATCCTGACTCTGAAGAAATATCAACAGTAACATGGTTAAGAAAACTGACAATTATGAATATGGGCTAGGGATTATAACATATTACTAGGTCCATACTGAATTTCTTGATGTTTAGCATGATGCTATAAAAGAAATTGCTTTGAAAGGGCTAGTGTATGTGAAATGATACTTCTTAGAAAAAAATCAAAATTAAAATTATTAACAGTCTTTGTGATGATAACATATTAATACATCTTATAAAACTGCCCATTCTTTGCCATTTTATATGACAGCCTTCTTAAGAATGTCCTTTGAGGACTGAAGAAAGACCATCTAGAGACTGCCCCTCCTAGGGATCTATCCCATATACAGTTACAAAACCCAGAAACTATTGTGGATGCCAACAAGTACTTGCTGACAGGAGCCTGATATAGCTGGCACCTGGGAGGCTCTGCCATTGCATGACAAATACAAAAGGGGACACTCTCAGCCAACCATTGAACTGAGCCGTGGTCCCCAATGGAGGAGCTAGAGAAACGTACTAAAGGGGCTTGCAGGGCCATAGGAGGAACAACAATTTGAACCACCCAGGGCCCCCAGAGCTCCCAGGGACTAAACAAACAACCAAAGAGTACACATGGAGGGACACATGGCTCCAGATACATATGCATCCGAAGATGGCCTTATTGGATATCAAAGGGAGAAAAGGCCCTTGGTCCTGAGAAGGCTAGGTGCCCCAGTATAGGAGAATCCCAGGACAAGGAAACAGGAGTAGGTGGATTAGTGAACAGGGGGAGGGGAGATGTGTTAGGGGATTTTTCAGGGGTCTGGGCAGTAAAGGGGACATCATTTGTTATGTAAATAAAGAATATATCTAATTTTTTACACAAATGCCACTCCAGACTACTATACCCAGCAAAACTCTCAGTTATCATAGGTGGAGAAACCAAGATATTACATGATAAAAACAAATTTACACATTATCTTTCTATAAATCCAGCCCTACAAAGGATAATAGATGGACAATGCCAACACAAGGAAGGAAAGTACACCCTAGAAAAAGCAAGGAAGTAATCTTCATTCAACAAACAAAACAAGATAACCACACAAATAAAATTAAAATAAAAAAAATAACTGGAAGCAGCAATAACTATTCCTTAGTACCTCTTAACATCAATGGACTCAATTCCCCAATAAAAAGACATAGACGAACAGACTGGATATGTAAACAGGACACAATATTTTGTTGCATAAAGGAAACGCACCTCTGTGTCAAAGACAAAAACTACCTTATAGTAAAGGGCTGGCAAACAATATTCCAGGCAAATGCTCCAAGGAAACAAACTGGAATAGCCATTCCAAGTTAATTCATTCTCCCTCTTCACCTTTCTCAAAATTAAAAACAAAAATGCAAATCAAAACAAAAAACAATAAAACAAAAAATAAATAGTAAAACAAACAAACAAACAAAAACGAATGTCCTTTGAGGAAAGAGCAGAAAACATTTCAATAAGATTTGGAAACTAGCTTTCCACATAGACAGAGCCACATTCGAATAGAAGTGAGCTAGACCTGCCATGTTCCCAGGCACTGAAAAATTCCTGAGAAAGTTATCACTGTGTGTAACATGCCTCAGATAGTTTCTGTAGCTGCTTAAGAAAATACCCAGTAGATGCCACAAAGAAAAATGACATCATCAACAGGAGACAACAGAAATAGTACATTAAACCCACAAAAGTACAGACAACAGGATTGCTAACTAGCACATGTACAACATATACATGTATGTATATATACATACATGTATATATAACTGATATCTTTCAAGAGATAAAAGACAGGCCAAACATTCCTGACTATAGTCCCAACACCTGAGAGATCATGAGTTCAATGACAGCCTAGGAGAGATGAATCCCTATCTCATAATATCAACAAAGTAAAAAAAAATTCAATGTATTTTTAAATTATATAATCACATAAAAATACCTAGGAAAGTTATTAAAGGACAAACATAATTATGGGATGGTTACTTAAAATTTGTATTTCTATAAACATTCAATGATCATAAAAATGATAAATACATGATGTAAAGGCAGAGGGAGATTCTGAGTATTCAAGGACAAAGGTAGATGAGTACTAAAAAATAAGGGACAGGAGAGGATAAAGGATATGTTAACCAAAACTAATGATGTATAAAAGGCCTTAGTGAAATCATCCATTTAGCATGCTTACAGTGACCAACAAAAAACATACTCCATATTTCCTTTTTAGCTGGAGGTTTTTTTTATAGGTGTGGTTTTGTTTGTGTGCTTGTTTGCTTGCTTGCTGCTTGAGAGGCAAAATATTTTTGTCTTTTTGGTTTTTTTTTTTTTACTGTTTTCTTGCTTGTTTGATTTATTTTCCCATTTGTGTTGTTGTTTTGTGGACATTAGGAGTATTCAGTGGGAAGGGAACTTGATCAAAATATATTTTATGAAAAAAGTTAATTAAAAACATAAAATTTAACTTTAGAAAAAAGATACAATTACAGAAGTTATTTGTTTTTAAAATAAAATCAAAGTGCAAGGCAAAGGATACTGCCAGAAGAATTACTTACTGATCAGGGAGATGACAGTGATCTCCCATGCAGTAAAGGCTATTGCTCCTACCTTTGCTTACCATAATTATATGGTAAGGTCTTATTGATTAAGATACTCCACACTTTGGCATCAAGACATAGAGAAGTCCATCTCAAGCCAATATGGAAATATCTTCCTCCAGGGCTGGCATTCAAAGGGTTAGAAGTTGTTTTTCATATTGCATGGGAGAAAATATATAAGTAGTCTTATCCTGCACTGGATGTTATATACTACAATGATGACCTGATAGGTTATAGCATAAATAGATGCTTTCTTTTTGGAACTGAGGCCTTTACCATAGGAGGCAATCATGTTTGTTGCTGTAAACTGAATCAAAAGCCCAAGATTTAGGGAGTTCACAAGACCTAGATTGGAACTTGCTACAATTGCTCTGCTAAGTGGTGAAAGCTTAAAATGCATTCTTAACATTTAATTATGGCATAAGCCTGGGCTGCTCTCAACCTACATCAGAGAAGCTCCTTTATATAGTGTGCCATAGTCCATGGAGTGTGGCACAATTAGACAAAGTGCTTAGGAGAAGTGTTTATGTGCTAAGCCCCAAAGGAGACATCTACATCAATTTCTTTCTCTCCATATAACCAGCAACACTCAGGGAAGAGCAGGGAAGAGAGCATAGAAAAAATGTAAGAACCAGAGAAGGGAAAGAGCTCTGTGAAATGCAGGCTCTGGACAAGATGAAATTTCAACAAGATTCCTTAAGACATAACAACAGAAACTGAGGAAATTCAAAAGATCATCAGATCCTACTACAAAGGTCTATACTCAAAACAACTGGAGAATCTAGAGGAAATGGACAATTTCCTAGACAGATATCAAATACCAAAATTAAATCAGCATCAAATAGATCAGCTAAATAGTCCCATAACCCCTAAAGAAATAGAAGGAGTTATAGAAAGCCTCCCAACCAAGAAAAGTATGGGACCAGATGGTTTTAGTGCAGAATTCTATCAGACCATCAAAGAAGACTTAACACCAATACTTTTCAAACTATTACACAAAATAGAGACAGAAGGGATACTGCCCAACTCAATCTTTGAAGCCACAATTAGGCTAATACCTAAACCACAAAAAGATCCCAGAAAGAAAGAGAACTACAGGCCAATTTCTCTTAGGAATATCGATGCAAAAATACTAAATAAAATTCTTGCCAACTGAATCCAAGAGCACATCAAAACGATCATTCACCATGATCAAGAAGGCTTCATCCCAGGGATGCAGGGATGGTTCAACATATGGAAATCCATCAATGTAATCCACTACATAAACAAACTAAAAGAAAAAAAAAACCACATGGTCATCTCATTAGATGCTGAAAAAGCATTCGACAAAATTCAGCATCCTTTCATGCTAAAAGTATTGGAAAGAGCAGGAATTCAAGGCCCATACCTAAACATAGTAAAAGCAATCTACAGCAAACCAGTAGCCAACATCAAAATAAATGGAGAGAAACTTGAAGCAATCCCACTAAAATCAGGGACTAGACAAGGCTGCCCTCTCTCTCCATATCTTTTCAATAAAGTACTTGAAGTTCTAGCAAGAGCAATTAGACAACATAAGGAAGTCACAGGGATACAAATTGGAAAGGAAGTAGTCAAACTATCATTATTTGCAGACCATATGATAGTTTACTTAAGTGACCCAAAAAACTCCACCAGAGAACTTCTACAGCTGATAAACAACTTCAGCAAAGTGGCTGGTTATAAAATTAACTCAAGCAAATCAGTAGCCTTCTTGTACTCAAAGGAGAAGCAGGCTGAGAAAGAAGTTAGAGAAATAACACCCTTCACAATAGCCACAAACAACATAAAGTACCTTGGCGTAACTAACCAAACAAGCGAAAGATCTGTATGACAGGAACTTCAAGTCCTTGAAGAAAGAAATCGAAGAAGACCTCAGAAGATGGAAAAATATTTCTTGCTCCTGGATTGGCAGGATCAATATAGTAAAAATGGCCATCTTGCCAAAAGCAATCTACAGATTAAATGCAATCCCCATCAAAATCCCAACTTAATTCATCATCGTTCTTGAAAGAGCAATTCTCAAATTCATCTGGAGCAACAAAAAACCCAGGATAGCTAAAACTATTCTCAACAATAAAAGGACTTCTGGGGGAATCTATCCCTGACCTCAAGCAGTACTACACAGCAATTGTGTTAAAAACTGCATGGTATTGGTACAGCAACAGGCAAGTGGATCAATGGAATAGGATTGAAGACCCAGAAATTAACCCACAGACTTATGGTCACTTGATCTTTGATAAAGGAACCACAACCATCCAGTGGAAAAAAGATAGTCTTTTCAACAAATGGCGCTGGTTCAACTGGAGGTCAACATGCAGAAGAATGCGAATTGACCCACACTTATCTCTTTGCACTAAGGTCAACTCCAAGTGGATCAAGGACCTCCACATAAAACCAGACACACTGAAACTATTAGAAAAGAAACTTGGGAAGACCCTGGAGGACATAGTCACAGGGGGAAAGTTCCTGAACAGAACACCAATAGCTTATGCTCTAAGATCAAGAATTGACAAATGGGACCTCATAAAATTACAAAGTTTCTGCAAGGGAAAGGACACTGTCAGAAGGACAAAACGACAACCAACAAAATGGGAAAAGATCTTCACCAACCCCACATCCGACAGAGGGCTAATATCCAATATATACAAAGAACTCAAGAAGTTAGACCCCAAAGAACCAAATAACCCTATCAAAAAATGGGGTACAGAGTTAAACAAAGAATTTTCACCAGAAGAAATTCGGATGGCTGAGAAACACCTTAAGAGATGTTCAACATCATTAGTCTTCAGAGAAATGCAAATCAAAACAACCCTGAGATTCCACCTCACACCAGTCAGAATGGCTAAGATTAAAAACTCAAGAGACAACAAATGCTGGCAAGGATGTGGAGAAAGAGGAACACTCCTCCACTGTTGGTGGGATTGCAAAATGGTAAAACCACTCTGGAAATCAGTGTGGCAGTTCCTCAGAAAATTGGGCATGTCCCTTCCAGAGGAACCTGGCATACCACTCCTGGGCATATACCCAGAGGATTCCCCTGCATACACTAAAGACACATGCTCCACTATGTTTATAGCAGCCTTGTTTATAATAGCCAGAAATTGGAAGGAGCCCAAATATCCCTCAAAGGAGGAATGGATACAGAAAATGTGGTATATTTATCCAATGGAATACTACTCAGCAATTAAAAATAATGAATTCATGCAATTTGTAGGTAAATGGGTAGACCTGGAAAATATCATCCTGAGTGAGCTAACCCAACCACAAAAGAATACACATGAAATGTAATCACTGATAAGTGGATATTAATGAGCCCAGAAGCCCTAAATACTCAAGGCACAATTAGCAAATCAAATGATTCCCAAGAAGAAAGGAGAGGACCCTGGGCCTGGAAAGATTGGATCCAGTTTTGTAGAGAAACCGTGGGGGGAGGGGGAATGATTGGGGAATAGTTGGGGGGGAGAGGAACAATGGGACATAGGGAGGGGGAACTGGGAAAGGGGAAAGCCTTTGGAATGTAAACATAGAATATAGAAAATAAAAATTAAAAAAAAAGAAATCACAATAGTTAGGTAACAGCTCCTGGAAAAGGGAGATTCAATTCTTTATTGAAGATGTGGCCATTTGTGGGGTTCCTTGTTCAAGTAGATGGCCTATATCCATGCACATATGGATAGTTACCTACAAGGACATGACTTAGCAGGGTCCATGTTAGAGCTTTTCGTGGAAGTAGGGCATGATATTTTAATATATTTTTGATATATATGAACTACTCAAGGAATATATATATATATATATATATATATATATATATATATTATTAATGAAAATAATCAGTGAACTATTTTCTACCATTTTATAAATAAACAAAAACATAACATTTACACAAGACAACACCTTGAAAAGAAGGCAAACATATGTATATGTATATAAAATAATGTTATATTTATTAATAACCAACAATTATATAAACTAACAATAATAAACTATTCCACTTGAGTGTCTGCGAGACTCAGGCTCAATGTATCTGCTATCATCATTCAGTGACTTCTCAAAATCTCATTGTTGACTTGCTAGCACTATGTACATCTTAAGCCACTTTCTGTCAGTTCCTTGAATGTACATCGCCCCTTTTTAACACTTCCTCAGAGACTGGTTTATGAAAATTGTCCTTATCCATAAGTTCATAGAAAATGAGGAAAGCCATGTGAAATTAGAGAAAGACCTTTTCACAAAACCTTCCCAATACCCACACCAATGTTATAGTGTGAAGGGTCCAGAAACTCACAGTTTAGATGGGCCATTGTCAATCCAGGCCCAATCCTTTATTTTATTAGCATATGACAATCCAATCCAGTAACTTTCTTGAAAAACCTGGAGCTTAAGGAACTTCTGTAAAGGAAACAACCACATTAAGATGAAATTTGTGTCTGTATGATGAGAAAACAAGCAAGAAAGTGCCCATCATTCCTGTGTCATTTTCTGATGTCATGTCTTCTCACCACTCAGTCCCACTATGTTCATTTTCTAAAGGACTTCCTACTAGAATAATATTTATATCAAAACTGATATGTATTCAGTACATTACATAAAAGAAAAAACTTCAGGTGTCTTGACACTATTTTAATGACATGACTTGTGACTGTGTTCCTTACACCAAGTCCCACTATGTAACCAAGGCTGTCCTTGAACTAACAATCTTCCTGCATAAGACAGAAAGTTTTTAGATTTAGCATTCTCTTTGACAGATGTATCAATATCAAATATTGCATCCTCAATGCCTAAGCTAAACAGAGAATTATCAGCAGAGGAATCTCTAATAACTAAGAAGCACATAAATAAATGTTCAAAATACTTAGCCATCAGGGAAATGCATATAAAAACAACTCTGATATCCCATCTTTTACCAACAGGAATGGATAAGATTAAGAAGTCGAGTAATAGTACAGGCTGGCAAGGATGTGCAGCAAAGGGAACACTCCTCCATTGCTGATGGGAGTGAAAACTTGTACAACCATTTGGAAATGAATTTGGTAGTTTCTCAGAAAACTCCCAACAGTTCTACCTCAAGATCCAGCTATAATACTCTGAAGCATATATCCAGAAGATGCTTGACCATCTCTCAAAAACACTTGTTCAGCTATGTTCATAGCAGGTTTTTTTGTAATAGCCAAAAATTAAAAAAAAAAAAACTTAGATGTCCCTACAATGAAGAATGGATAAAGATGTGATACATCTATGCAATCGAATGCTATTTAGCTGTGAAAAGCAAAGACATCATGAATTTTGCAGGCAAATGGATGAGAGGAGAATATTATCCAGAGTGATGTAATAATTCCCTAAAGGATATGAATGGTATGTATTCACTTATGAGTAGATATTTGCCATAAAACCCAGGATGCCCATGCTACAATCCATAGACATAAGGAGTCTGGAGAAGAAGAAGGGCACAAGCAAGGATGCATGGGTCTCTCTTGGAAGAGGAATGGAATGGTCATACAAAGCAAATGGTGGGAGGAGCTGAGAGAGAAAGGGGTAGTGGAGGTTCATGGTCAGGTGTCGGGAGGGTTGGTGGGATGTGCTGATGACCAAGAGAATGAATGAAAATCTGCAACTGATGGGAGATGTGGTAGGAGACATTTCCAGATGAGATGGAGACCAGTGTAGGGGAAGTACACATGAATGAATAGGGATGTCATTAGCTGTGACTTACAACATTGGGGATATGGAGCCTGGTAGGCTGCCTCCTGTGGCCAGGAAAATATCCTGGGGAAGTGATATGGGTACCAATCCACCTACAGCACATTCCACTCAAAATTTATCCTGTCTACAAGAAATGCAGTGTTGATGAGGGAGGAGCCAATGAATAACTGACTCAGCTTGATACCCATTCCATAAAAAGCACCAATCCAAGGCCCCATTAAACAAACTCTGTTATGCTTGTAGACAGGAGTCTAGCATGACTGTACTCTGAAGCTCCACACAGCAGCTGACTCATATAAATACAGACATCCATACCAAACAATGGATAGATGCTTGGGGACTAAAGAAAGTATAGGGAGAATGACTGTGGGCCCAGCAGGGAATAGGAACTCCATAGGAAGTCCAACAGAATCAACTAACCTAGTAACCTGGGGACTCTCAGAGATTAAAACACCAAACAAAGAACATAAGGGGGGCTGGACCTACACTTCCCTGAACAAGTAAAGCTTGGTCTTCACATGGCTTCTGAACAATTGGAGTGGGCACTATGCCAAAATCTGTTACCTGTGCATGGTTATGTTCTTCTAACTGGGTTGCCTTGTCTGGGCTCAGTGGGAGAGGATGCATCTTGCCTCATGGAGAATTGATGTGCAAGGGTGAATGGATGCCAAGGAAGTTGCACCCCTCTCAGAGAAGATAGGGATGGAGATGGGGTATGGATTGCTTGAGGGAGTGACCAAGAGAGGGCATGTATAAAATTATAAAATAATTTTAATAACAATAATAATAATTTTAAAATAGTGGCTATATTTACTGTATCAAATCAAAACTTACATCATCATTTGACATGAAAAATCCTTTTTATGATGTTTTAATGTGTATCAAATTGATGGAATTAACAAAGGTTACAAGTTGATCCTGCAATTCTTTCTCTAGAAAAGTATAGTCTTTATATTTAAAGATACTTCACTAATAATAATTTAGACAGGAAAAGTCAGAATCTTGGAAATTCTGCTTTCTTTTAAGTAACTTTTCTGAATATGGATTTCTTTTTAACAAAACATAAGAATACTATGCAGTATAGATTATTGGCAGTTTCATCACGGAAAGACATGCTTTCTTAGGGACTTTTGAACTCCTGAGAAATGGTGGAAATTGAAAGAGACAAGTGTCTCTTGAGTATCAGGTCTCATCTTAACAGACCTGTGTCCTACAGTTTTGCTCACATTATAGGAAAACCATATACAAATGTTGAAAAAATAGGATTCAGTATCTCATTATTCAGGGTTAAAGACAGAGTCTAAGAGAATAAAGGGGTAAGTAAGATTCTACAGTACCAGTTCATCCTCATCATCTATCTTCAGAAGAGACAACCTGTAATTCACACACATCTGCTTACATCCACTCCATGTTTTTCTGTCCATGTTGAAATAATAACATTTTATACCATAGCAGAACCAGTGCATTTCAACTCCTCTGCCTACAAAACAGAAATAAATGGTTAAACTTATTTTCTGGTATTCTGTTACCAGAACAACGCACTTATTAAGATTATAGGAAAATCTCACAGGTCTCAGAATTTAAGATTCTATATGCTCAGAGAACCCTGCACACCCATTATCTATGAAACATTGTTAATAACAGTACACATACAAAAAATTTATGTGTCAATCATGGATGAATCAGTAGAGAAAATGTAGCCTATATACACAAAAGAACACTTAAAGGGAAATGAATCAGTCCAGCATAATGACTTGTGCTCATAACCTGAGAACTCCAAAGAGGGAAACAGTTGGGTCACAACCAGTTTTAGGCCAGCCTAGGCAAAGTGGCAAATTCGAGTCTAGCCTTGGGTATAGAGTGTGTTCCAAGTCACCCTGGGCTGGAGAGTGACATCATGTCTCACATGGACACCCAAAGGGAGATGCTGATTATCTGATTAGCATGATAAACTTGAAGATGGTTTGCAAAGTGAAGCACAACAGGTCTAGGACCAACATTCTGATTCCAGGCAGATCAGGTTTCTAAAACATCCCAGCTCTATATAAAGCAGAGGCTTCTGAGATACCAGGGACTGGAGAAGAGACAATGGACACTTCCTACTCAGAGGCAGCTGAATTGATGGCAGAATTCTAGATCTACATTGTCCATACAGTGGTCCACACACTACTGTGCCCTTAGCATTGTGCCATAGTCTGTCTTACATGCTCTTAAGTTAAGAGAAATAATAGACACACAAGGGAGGTTTTGATGTTGGTAGTCTGCTATCTTGATTCTGTTGATACCTTAAATGTTGTGGCCACGTGCCCAAATGTTACAAGTTGAATATATTAAAATATGTGGAGTTTATATAGCAACATCACCTCAATATGAATATTTTCTTTAGTGAGTTGCTGGGAATGACAATGCCCTATCAACAAACTTTATCTCCAACTTTCATTTTTCTGTGAAAAGTTATCAATGTGTAGCTCAGGCTGTCCTGTAATATTCTGGGATGTCCATATATTCCTGAAAGTTATAATTCTCCACCCACAACCTCATATCCTTATTGATTACCCTTTTGAGGTAATTAAGCTATTTTAAGTAATGACACAAAGCCGTTTATGTGGGTTTGGAATAATTCAAAGTTGTTTTGGTGTTTTTGTTTCCTGTCACAAATGATTAACTATAAACTGTGTCAGTTAAAAATGACATCATCCTGAAGTGTAAGCAAGGTTCCTTTTGACACTTGATATTCTCATCTTTCCAGTCTCATTCAATGTGTCACAGGCAGAGTTTCAATGTTTACACACCATGGTGTAACTCTGTTGTCTGCTTCAAGGATGGTCTCTTTGTTATAAAAAGTACAACTCTCTCAAAATGTGTCATATGGAAAGATACACACAGATGCGTGCGCACACACACACACACACACACACACACACATCATTGTTTTTATAACTGCATCCAAGTAAATGCTCTAAGTCCATTTTAGCATAAATAGTTGCTAAATACAATCTTCCTACAAAGATCCATGTTCTGTCAGTAACAACTTTGGAGACTCAGTTTTTCCCATAGACCAAAATTGTCAAAATTCTCTAAAGGTAATTCAATCCCCAGGAAGCAAGAGGAGTACCAAACAGACACTGAATTATAGAAATGTTAAGATTATCCTAAACCAAACATGTATTTTTGTGTTTCCATATCCCCACCCACATGAAATAAGAAACCCCAAATGATTAACCCAGAGATCAACAGTTTCTTAAGCTGCTGGTTGGACTTCAAAGCTTAAAGAGTGGAAACAATAGATAATAATGCAATTCTGTGTTCATGGTCCTCCCACACTATATACCTGTGGGCAATGAGGAATCTAAAACAGTCTTGGTTTCGCTGTACCATCTGTTCTGTTCTCTATTGAGGGATTCCAGAAGATCGTTGCCTACGCCACAATTTATAATCTTATTTCTCAGCAGTTTTTCCTTTAAGTAGATATCATTTTGCATGGTGCTGCAGTTGTGGTGGAGGTTGGTTAGAGTTTCCTGCAGTTCGTGTTTTTCTTGACTATACTGAAAAACTAAATTAGTCAATGATATTATACCAAAAATGCTTAAAAGGAATGTATATTGAAATGTAAGATGAGAGAAAAAGTTTCATGTTGACAGACAACACATTTGTTGGTTCTTAAGCATTTATAAATTAGCACTTCAATTAACTCACTATAGACACAGATATATCAATTTTTCTCTAAGGTAAGTAGAGTGTCAAATAAATAGTACAGTTGAATAAAATTATCATGAAATTAGCTTCCAATTGCTTCATTTTTATCAGCACAAATTTGCCAATAATTACCTAAGTAAAATATTCAATATATACTTAACACACCATGAAAATTTGAACTAAAAATAAAATGTTAATAAATTGCTCTTGTTGGAGCATGTGGAATGCAATATATCCACATACATAGCTATGTTTTAGGACAGACTGGAAGTGATTTCTTTCTGTTAATGTGGAGTAATCCAATAAAGTTTAGCCTTTAATGTCTCTGTACAGATGAAGTCTTTTTACTTAATCATGATTTCAATATACACTGAAGTGATAGGAAAAGAAGATCATTTATTCTTTGCATAGCTGTTTATCACAGAATGTTTATATAAGATTAACAATCACCTCCAATTAGAAAGTAGAATATGACAAAATTCATTCAAGAAACATAACCAAAAATGAGATAAAACCAAGCAACACCCAACAGCCCCAGAGCTAACACAATATGTATGTATGAGAACAGGATACTGTAAGGAGTCAGGAACATATATTAAAGTCCAGAGATTCTGTCTGGTCCCTGAGTATAGGCAGGAAAATGGACAGAGCGTATAACTGTGTAGTTCATGTCTAAAGCTATTCTTTAATCAGAAGGTCAAAGAAGATATATCTCAGTTACTTACTGTGTGTCACCAACACTGCAAAAATTACCAGCCGAAGGGAACAGAGGATTACGAGAGCTATCACAATGATCTGCCAAGGAACTGAACACTCTTAAATCAATAAAACAAAGCAAGAGAATCATCAGTATGAAAATAGCACATCCCAGTACTAATAATAGTTTGAGCAGTATGGAAACAAGGGGCAATTTTGTACAAGTTGATGATACAAACTTACTGAAATATGATGTCAAAATTGTAATTTCTATCAAAAAATGTATCCAATGTACTACTTTTACATGTGCGACATAACAAAAATGTCACAAAATTTTGAACTTATTTCAACTTGGCCTTTGTATTGTGAATCATCCTGACTCAGCCTAGAAGTAGCTGGATCATGGGAATGTACCCTCACACAATTATACAGTAACTAAAGTACATTCTATAGAAAGTACTGGAGGCTTAGGTACAATTCAAGTACAAGATACCAAACTGAAGCATGCAGTCCAACAGGAGAGCAAATCTGAGGATAGAGAGGAAGGAAAGAGGGATGAGTGTTATTGAGAATGGGTAGGGAACCACAGCTGCTCTGGGCCTGATCTGTATACATCAACATCGTTAAAAAGTCCTATAGTTTAGCTATCTCTTCTTCCATGTAATAATGATTTTGTTCTATATATTAGTAAACATTTTTGAGTATAAGGCATTTGTAATCTAAAATTCATGCCTATGATTATGAAAATCAAAGAAGAGATCTCAGCTTGAAACAGATGAGACAGTGTGTACAGAATAACTAAAAAATAGAGAATAAAATGTGAGATATCCTCTTTTTCCTTAATAAAAATTTATTCTTTGAGATTTTCTGGAACTCACTGCGGGGTTTACTCATTTCTACCCCCCCACACACTAATCTTCAGCCCCTCTTTTTTTTCTCTGCAAATTTATTCTCGGGAGGAGACTTCCTCTTCTGATGGAGACTTGTTCTTGCCTTCTTAAATTAGATTTTAGGGATATTTATGATACTTTCTTAGAGAATGAAAGTATTGTTTGTACTGACTTGTCTTCATTTCATAGGATTTGTGTGTCTGGAATATTTCATGTATTTTCAGGCCATAGTTTGTTTGTTAGCTTTAATTTTTTCAGAAAATTTCTTAACTGGACTAAATAATATAAAAACATATTGGTTTCTCATTTCTTCTTGATTATCAAGAATTTTTTCTGACATATTCCTGTTGTTCTAATTTGCCCATCTGGTTTCTTCTGTTATCAGATAGCAACTAAAAAGTAGAAGTTGGGTTATATTTTTTTGCTTTAGGTTTTTAAACTTTAAAAATTGATTACTTTACTTTTAAACATAATCTTGAACAACTTTGAACATGATCACCCTCTAACGAATACTCTTTTATGCCCTCTCACCCTGGTGCATAACCAGCAAGATGAAATGGAACATGATAGTTTTCAATAAAAGCAAGTAGGATATTTTTAAATTGTTTAAAATGCATTAAAAATGTGACCTTAGACATTTAAAACACTTACCTCTGAGGCCAGATTCTCTGGACCCACAAGTCTCCTCAGACCTCACTTGGTTCTGCCACCCTGAAGTCTTATGAAATCTCCCAGTTGAAAATTTGACCTCCTGCTCATTCATCTTGGGAGTATGTAGAGTATATTCTCTCTTAAATGTGTCCTTGAGTGATTTCTAAGGAAAAATTGAAATGTCCACCTTTATGATGGTGCCTGGATCTGATGATACAGAGCATTGGGAAAGGGTGGGGTCTGACTAACTCACTTACTTATCCAAATGCTGATATGGACTGACATGTGTTTCTATTACAGGGGAGAACCCTTTGCATACTTGTGTAAAAGTTATTTATATTGCTACTGGTCACAATAGTTATAATTAAGAAATAGGGAAAAACTTAAAAATATAGTAATATATCATTATAATATTGGCACAGCCTGTTTGTGTAAAATATTCAAGACATAAAAATGTTAGGCGAAAGTGGTACCAGTGAATATCATTGAAAAACTTTTAAACAGTATGTTCAAATAACAAAGCTTTATGAATAAAAATTTTGATTTAAAATTATTTATATATTTTGATAAATGCATGAACATTAAATGGTCTTTCAGTCTTTTTATCTATATATTACTCTCAGAGTATCCCAGGCACTGCTTTCAAAAGTATATTTAATGGTTAGTACTGTAGGTAATCCAAAACACATAAATATCTCTTGGGTTGAAGCCCTAATCAGATGAGATGTCTATGCTCTTCTCCCAGCTAAAATATACACATTCTTCCCTATGCTTAGACCTGGTGAATGGATTCAACCAGAAAAGATTTTAATGAATGAGATAAAACATACCCAATATTCTCTTACCTGTGTCTCCTGGCTCAAAGTCTTCAGAAATTATTTGTAACCTTTAATAACTTTAGCAAACTAGAAAGTAGAAAAGGGATAATTCGGGTGGGGTATGGGAGGAACACAGAGAGGCATAGAGTATATAATATGAACTTTTAATCTCAAATCATTCCATGTACACAATCATGTCACATATAATATACTCATATGTGATACTGAAATGGAAGGATATATGAAAATAAATTTTGCCACTGTGCAGTATATGTGAACTAATGCCCATGAAGGATGCAATCTGATAATAGATATGAATGTATTAGTAAATAGTAAGTATTTGTAACTGACATTACCCTTACATTAACTACTAAGATGAGATCCAACAGATAATAAAGATAACAAGCTGCACATTGATAGCATTTTTATCTATTTTAATACACAAATTTTTCTGAAGGAATTGACATTTTGCCTTATTTCTTTACAACATCAATCCTTTCATTGCATAATTCTTTTTCATAGCTGTTATTTACTATTATTGCTCTTAGGTTAGAGCTGACTGAGCCAAAGTATATGTATACAGAAGACAACTTTGCAATGTGAGTTCTCTTACTCCATCTTCATGTCTGTTCCATGGATCAAACTCAGTTATTATTAGATCAGGCTGGTGTAGCAAGTGCCATTACACACTGACCCATCTTACAAGGCTCCTATTATGACATCTATTTGATGTATAATATATAAACATTTTAGCCACTTCAAGTGTAATGAACTCCATAGATCCCACTACCTTAGATTCTTAGCAGACATCACAAATCCAGGTATTCTCTGAAAGAATCCAGCTCAGAATAAAAGTTTTCACATACTGCCAAAGTTAACCTGATCTAACACAAACAACATGGCTTCTGCATCAATCCTGATTTCATGTTATACCATCTGGAATTCTCTATTGTATATTTCATAATTTGATGAAAAACAAATAGAAGCAACTAATGTTACCTGTGTCTCTGCTCAGAGATGATCCTCTTGGAGGGAATTAATCTGACAGTTGAAGGGAAAGTTCACCTTTTCTGGTCTGGATCCTCTTAGAGGCTCCAAGAGGCAAGGCAGAACTGAATTTCCTTAGAGTAATACTCAGCCTCATAGTTTTCTGCCCCTCCTCTTACTAACGTGAAAAGAGGAAACTTGACCTCTGAGAGCAAAGGAGAAAGGCTACATATCCTGCCAGATGCTGCAAAACAAATGTTCATTGATATTTGAAGACTGAGAAGTGGTAAACTCCTGCAGAGAGAACAACCAGTGTCTTTAGCAAAATTACAAGGAAAAAAGGGGACTGACATTCCTCTGCTCCTAGTTTTGAAATAGGATGCTGGAAATTTTGTCTTATCTTATGATTTTTGTAATTTTCATCTTGATTTTAAATTATGCTAATAGCAGCTTAAAAGTATGTATTAGATAAGCCTTTAAAGCACTCACATTTCTACTGGTAACGTCTTCTTTACACTCGTCTAGCTCTTTAGTCATAGATGATATTTACAGTGAACATTGATATCATTCCAAATTAAGTGATTTATTGCTGATGTTTTCATGGTGCTAGGAAATAGTCTTAGACTAAGAGCATGCTCAGCATATACTCTTCCCCTGAGCTACAGACACAGGCTTCAATTTTGTTTTGTTATAGTATTTTGTGTTTGATTTTTTTGTTGTTGTTTGGAGATACTTTTTGTTTCTTACTATGTAGCATGGGCTGACCTCACACTCACAATCCTCTGGCCTCACTCTTTTCTTTCTCAGAATTACAGCTGTACACCATGATACCAATTTACACAATGTTGGTGATAGATATTTTCTAATAAATAATAAGTGGTTCTTTATTTTATAAATAAAGATCTCAAAATTTTTAACACCATACATGTTTAATAATTACTTACATACGACATAAATTATTTAGATAATCCTCTGTTGCTGAACATACTAGTCATTTTATAGTTTTTCATTAGCTTTAACTATATGATATATAACTTAGAACATACTAAGAAAGACATTTTATGCATAAAGTAATGGGATTCATAGACATATATATTTAAGGAACTCTGATATAGATCATCCCATGATATCTACTTCATTTAAAGCCTATCAGTTGGCATAAAATTATTCAAAATTGATTTTTTTTTAATTGAGATGAGGTGATTTTTCCTCTATGAGTTTTTCCCATGGGTTTGTGATAAGAATTTCTGGAAATAAGCTGTTTCAGCAAAGCCTGTTTTAAACCACGGAGAAGTTGGAGACATTGTAATATTATGGGTGTAGCCTTTTGCTTCCAGAAGCTTCTCTAAGACAGAAACCAGAGTAGATTTTCTATCTGATCATTTTCAAGAGTGCAGGTGTTTGAAAGGACAGGACAGGAGGATACTAGAGCAAAAGTGAGAAACTGATACATGTACAGTGCTGAACAGTTGCTGCTCTAGAAAACCCACATTCCCCCCTCATCTAGGAGGTTTATGTCATATTGCCCACAAAAATATTATTGGTGTTGAGAGATTTTTGCATCCTTATGTCTGCTGAAAGGGTGTGATCTGTACCATGCAGGATAACCCCGTGTACTGGGCACACTTCTCTGTGCTTTATGTATATTGTTTGACTCCTCTAAATCATGCAGACTGTGGAAAATAACCCAAGAGCAGTTTGTTCATTACTGTGACCATAGCATGATTGGTACCTAAGGGGCCTATCAGTGTACTTGATGAAGGAGGAAGGTAATTAACAGAAATTGAACATGGAGTGGATGTGTGTTTGTTTGTTTGTATGTATGGTGAGAGATAGGAGCAGGCCCATAACTGTAAAGTCAAAGAACAGCTACTTCCTCTGAGCTCTATACAATTAAGTTCTGAGTTTATAGAAAAATGTAAACAATTAAGAAGCATAGCTAGCACTGAAACATATTGTGACTGCAAAAAGAATGGAATTGATTGACTCTCTAGTTTCCAGCTTCGTTTCCTTGACCAAAGTGCAGCATAAAACAGGAAGAACCAAAATCATATAATCAGGAAATAAAACAGTAAGGTGAAAACATGAAGCAATTTTTGTTTTCTTAAACCTTCTCTTTAAATGTATTTTTGTGAAAAACAGCTGAAAAAATATGTATACACACACACACACACACACACACACACACACACACATGCACAGATATGTGTGTGTATTCATTTTCCTGAATCTCTGCTGTAAAAGCCTTTATTTGAAAACCTACAACTGCCCACTTCTTTATGTCAAGAGAGACACAATCCTAGACACACATTCAAATTATCCAGTCATAAACTCAGACTGCATAGCCATCCTTGCACAGCTGAGGAACATCTGGAGTAGTCAGCAGCCCACAAGAAAGAATAGGCTCATCACTTTCTTCACTGGGTGGATTGACTGATCCTTGTCAGTTTCCCACCTCTTACCTCTTGTTGCTTGTGTGTTTTAAGTTGGAACTTTCACAACCATGATATATAACAAATGTAAGGGTGCTTTGGTTCCTCTAAGAAAGGGAACAAAATACTCACAGGAGCAGTAAGGGATACAATGTGTGAAGCAGGGGCTGAAGTAAAGGCCACCCAGAGACTGCCCTACCTGGGGATTCATCTTATAAACAGTTCAACAAACCCTGACACTACTAAGGACAACAAGAAGTGTTTACCAAAAGGAGTATGCAATAGTTGTCTCCAGAGGGGCCATGCCAGAGCCTTACAAATACAGAGGCAGATGCAAGCAACCAACTATTGGACTGGGCATGGAGTCCCCAATGGAGGAACTAGGGGGAGGTCCAGAAGAGCTGAAGGGGCTTACAGCCCTATTTGAAGAACAATGATTGTGGCCACCCAGATGCCCCAAGACTCTTAGGAACTGAACCATCAACCAAGGGGCCACATGGTTCCAGCCAAAAATGAGGAAGAAGAAGGTCTTGTTAGGCATCAGTGGGAGGAATGGTACTTGGTCAGGTAAAGTCTCAACAGAGGCCCCAACAAAGGGAAACCAAGGGGGAAGTGGGAGTGTGTAGGTGGAGGGGCATATACATGGAGGCAGGGGGAGGGAGGAGGGGTTGGGGGTCTTTGGGGAGGGGGAAGTTGGGAAAAGTTTTACCATAGCAATGTAAATGAAGATGCTATTCAATAAATAAAATAAAGTACAGGAAGTCTCAGGACATGGGTCCTGTTGAAATCAAAAAAAGAAAGAAAGAAAGAAAGAAAGAAAGAAAGAAAGAAAGAAAGAAACAGAAAAAAGGAAAAAAAAAGAAAACCCAAAACAGCTCTATTTTTAGATTTCCTGTGCTTATATCCACCCTGTAAATTTATAATCACAGATATTTTAACACTCTGCCTTATCTATCTAACCACATAGCTCTTAATGGTCTCAAGCTAGGAAAGAGGAAATGAGAAAGATGATTCAGGAATGTAGTAAGCATGGTAAAAGGGGCCCACATAAGGGTTTCCTTTGGATATCTGAGGTGTTCAGTAGCCAAGGACACAATTCAGTCAGAATGATTATGTACCTAAGCCATTCCTTAAACATTTGCTATTACCCCTTAAACACTTGCTATTACAAATATTAGAATTTTTCACTTCTGGGATAACAGGATGATCTACCATATCCAGACCATGTGTCTTTTATTTATGTATTTTTATTTATGTATTTATTTTTACTTTTGATTGTGTATATATTTTTCTTATTTGGATGAGAACTTTTATGCTAGCTTAATTATTTTATTTATTTTTACTTTTGATTGTATATATATTTTTCTTATTTGGATGTTTTATGCTAGCTTAATAGCCAACAAGCCTACAGATTCCACTATTAAAACAGGCAAACCTATCTGTGATTCAAATTATACCTTAGCCTTTTGTAGCTAACAGCTCTCACTCATTTTAAATAAAGATATAGGAGTCCAATAACACAATTTTCAAATAATCTCAACTGTCATTCATACTTCTGACAATATTATGGAATAACCATATTCCCTATAGCTACTCTACCGTAGAACCCAGTTTTTATTCATAGAACCCAAATTTAAAATCTCAGTGATTATTTTTTTAGTCTAAGGACATTATTTTTATTGTCTGTTTTCATTTCAACTCAGCAAAACTTAGAATAAGATGATGTTAGAGCCAGCATTTCCAAGACTTCCAACTTGGACTAAGAAACAGCTGTTTCTAGAAATCCTAAACATTTCCTGTGCCATGCTGGGACTAATGAGTGACCCAGTCATGTGTATCAAGCAAGCACTGTGTTGTCAACTCACTGACTGAGAGGCATACATTGTGGTGCTACTCCAAGTGTTGAGATACCAGCTAGGAGGTCCAAGCAAATAACTGGGTCTTCCTGTCTGCATTGTGATTCAGCTGTTGTTAATTATATTGCATATGTAGAACTAATACATTCTCATATATATATATATATATATATATATATATATATATATATATATAGTATTAGGGTTACTAGGTTGAATAAATGGCCCTCATAGTCCTCCTCAGGTATCCCCAATGTAGTGAGTCATAGCTATGACCATACCCATTGTCTCTTGGATGCCTCCCTTATGCGAGGACTCTGTCTCATCCTTGACACTGATCCAAATGAACTTAGAACTGAATGGCTTTTTTTCAGCTCACAGGTTACTACTGAATTTTGCTGGAATATGGAACAAGAACTTAGCTGAAGTCTCAAATGAGAAACCACAGAGGAACTCTGTTTTTGGCCTGCTCCACAGCTCAGGTTTAGCTATTTTTCTTTCCAAGTTTCCTTTACTTTTTTTATATATTTAATCACCAATCTCTCCTCTCCTCATACTTCCACCCTCACAAGCCCCTTCCCCATTAATTCTTATAATTTTACTCAGAGAATGGAAATACTTCATGGGTAAAACTTGCCCTGGCACCTCTAATTACAGCAGGTATATCCTCTAAGGCAAAGCCAGACAAGGTAGCCAAGGCTGCTGGAGAAGACGAACCAAAGTTAAGCAACATAATAGCAGCAATCTCCACTGCAATTCTTAGGGGACCTGTATGAAAACCATAATGCATATCTGTTTAAAATGTGTGAGCCTTCTATGTCCAACACCTGCATGACTTTCATTTGTGTTTCAGTCTCTACAAGACCTCATGTGTCCAGGTTAATTGACTATGTAGATCTTCTTGTGGAATTCTTGAATTCTCAGACTCCCTCAGTCCTTTCTGCTAACCTTCTACAAGACCCCCTGAAACTTATCTACTCTTTGACAGTGGGGACACTACATTTGTTTCCAGCAGCTTCTGGATGAAGACTCTCAGGATACAGGTATGGTAGACCCTATTCTGCAAGCATAGGAGAGTATCATTGATAGTGGCAGGGCTTAGTTCCTTCCAATGTAGTGAATCTCAGGTTGGGGCAGTCATTGTTTGGCCATCCCCACAATCTTGGCTCCCTCTTTATTCCTGTCCACCTTGTAGGTAAGACAACCTTTGGGTCAAATTTTTTTTGGGTAATACGGTGTCCATTTCCCTCAACTGCAAGTCCCACCTGGCTGCAAGACATGGGCACTTCAGTGTCCATATGCCCAGCTGATAGAAGTCTCAACTAGGGTCAACCCCACAAACACCTACGATCTTCCCCCATCCCAGGTCTCAAACTATTCCCTGGGATGCCACCCAACTGTTTCTCCCTGTCCCTGTCCCTGTCCCTGTCCCTCTCCCTCTCCCTCTCCCTCTCCCTCTCCCTCTCCTTCTCCCTCCTTCCTATCTCTCTCCCAGTTCCTCTTCCTCCTTCCTCTCCCTCTCTCCCTCTCTGCCCTTTCCTTAACTGCATCTACCACCATTCCAGATGCATAACCAAGTTCCCATCCTCACCCATCTAATTCACTTCATTCATCTACCTATGATGTATATTCTGAGGTAGATACAAGCATCTACACTTGAACCCTCCTTGTGATTAAGTGTCTTTGAATCTGTGGATTGTAGCATGGGTATCCTGTACTTTATGGCCAATATCCACCTATAAGTACATACCATTCATATCTTTTTAGAACCGAGTTACCTCAGTTGGGATGATATTTTCTAGGTTCATTCATTTACATGAGAGTTTCATGTTTTGTTTTTAATTGCAGAGTAGTATTCCATTGTGTAGTTGTACCACATTTTCTTATTACATTCTTCAGCTGAAGGGTACATAGGTGGTTTCACATTGCTAGCTATTATGAATAGAACTGCTATGAATATAGTTTAGCAGATGTCCTTGTGATGTGGTAGAGTATTTTTAAAATATATTCCCTGGTGTGGTATAGCTGGGTCTTTTAATAAAAGTGTTACTAATTTCCTGATAAATTGCCAAATAGATTTCTAGAGTGGTTGCACAAATTGGCAAACTCACCCCCACTGGAGGAGTGTTCTTCATGCTCCTCATTCTTGCCAGCATGTGCTGTCCCTTACATTTTTTATCTTATTCTGATGTTTGTAAGGTAGAATCTCTGATTTTTGGCTTACATTTATCAATGACTAAGAATGTGGAACATTTAGTGTTTCTCAGCTATTCAAGATTCCTCTGTTTAAAACTTTCTGTTTATCTCTGTACTAAATTTTCAATTGGGCTACATAAATTGTGGGTATCTAACTTCTTGATTTCTTATATATTTTGGATATTAGCCCTCTGTCATATGAAGGGCTGGTGAAGACCTTTTATTCAGTCTTTAGGCTGTCATTTTGTTCTACTGACAGTGTCTTATAAATTACATGTTTTCAGTTTTATGAGGTCCCAATTATTAAGTGTTGATCTTAGTAGCTGAACTATGCGTGTTCTATTCAGGAAATTGTCTCCTGTACCAATGTATTTAAGACTACTCCCAACTTTTTGTTCTTTTCAATTCCATTTATTGAAAACTTTTACACATTTATACAAAACTAGAGTTTTGTGCAGGGTAATAAACATGGATCTATTTATTTTCT
Source organism: Apodemus agrarius (assembly GCA_964023405.1). Taxonomy (NCBI): domain Eukaryota; kingdom Metazoa; phylum Chordata; class Mammalia; order Rodentia; family Muridae; genus Apodemus; species Apodemus agrarius. The sequence goes on from OZ030006.1 coordinate 162,069,899, forward strand.
TCTACATGCAGACATCCACTTAGACCAACACCACTTTTGTTGAAGATACCATCTTTTATTGTATGGTTTTGACTTCTTTCTCAAAAATCAAGTGTCTGAAGGTGTGTGGCTTTACTTTTGTATCTTTGATTTGGTTACATTGGTCAGACTATTTGTTTCTATACCAAAACTATAGAGATTTTACTTCAATTGCTCTGTGGTGAAGCTGGAGTCAGGCTTTGTGTTACCTCTGGAAATTCCCTTGTACAGGATTATTTTAGCAATCCTGTACTTTATGTTTTTCTCCATATAAAGGTGAGAATTACTCTTTCAAGGTTGTAAATAATTGGTTAGGATTTTGATGGGAATTGCATTGAATTGGTAGTTTGATTTTGGGAAGATAACCATTTTCACTATATTAATCATATCCATCCACATAGGTGGCACACATTACAACCTTTAAAAGTTTATATTTTTTAAAAAATCCAATAATTTAAAATTCCAGTGGTTTTCAGATATTAAAAGTTCTTGATATTGGCTTCTGTTTGATATAAACTATATTACACACCTTCTTTTGGCTATTGATAAAATGCAGTGTGGAGGGGTCATTATTGTTTTCATTTGGGTCCCTATTAGTAACCACATCAGCCTCAATGGATAATAGTTCTCCACCTACACTCTGCATGGATTGACCTAACTGGCAGTGAACAAATGAACAAAAGACAGACATACTGGTGAATACAGAAAGGCTATGATCAGGTGATCTGGGCTCTTTTAAACAACAAACATTTGTAAAAGAAAAAATTTAGTTTTTTTCCTAAAGACTCTCACTGGGTATACAAACCACATTTAAGACCAGACCCAATACCCTGAAGTACAAAGACAAAGAAAAATTAATTCAATGGCATTTTTGTAAGTTCTTTGCCTCACAATGTCTCAAATGTAGGTACATTTCTTTTCTTCCATTTAGGTCCTTTGGTTATGTATTATGGTTTCTAGTTTTGTGGATAAGGGGTTTCTGTGTGTGCAAATGTCGATGACTCTGTATCTATTTGTACTACTTAGGCTTTCCCTTTGTTTTATACCTTCTGTTTCCATGTTTTTTCTAACTTTTTTTTACTTTATGTAATATTATACTATTTATTATTATTATTTTTAGTATTAGTATTAGTATTAGTATTAGTATTGGTATTGATATTAGTATTAGTATTAGTATTATTTTAGATGTCAGTTTGTTCCCAAAAGAGAGAGAGAAGAAAAGGATATTGGTTTTAGATTGTGAAGGAAGTGAGAATGAACAGAGAAGTGTGGATAACAAACCATAATATGAATGTATAGTATTATACCATCTATTTTCAATATAAATATTTTTAAAGTAGAATAAAACTTCTTTGAAAATTAAAACCTGTTTTAAGTGCATTGATGGACACAGAGAATGTATTCAGTGAAGCTCTGTTATAATATTTAAAAGAGAGGAAAGAGTATGCTACTCTCACAGAGGAACTAAGTTTAGTTCCCATTCAACACACTGCAATGTGTATTAGGCACCACAACTACCTTCCTGTGAAAAAGTACTTTTAAAAGTTGAATAGAATATAAAGTAAAGTAAAGGTGATGCATATCTATAAACTCAGCATTTGTGAGTAAACAGAGGTGATAAGATTTGTGGAGTCTGAATAAGTAGGGTTACATACAAGGACAGACTGGAATTTTGAACAATAATCATGATCAAATGCTAACATAATAAAAAGTTTATTCAATACTTTTGTGAAAAAGAATGAAGCCAATTTCTTTACAACTAGGGTTCAGTAGAGGGGAGAATTCCAAAGATTAGCAATGTGTGGCAGTCAGTCTTTCTCCTAATGGGCAGGGCAAGATGAACATTGAATCTATGGAAATTGATCATTCAAATCGTAACTAATTAATGTAGCCAGATGCAGGGGTGCACAGCTGTAGCTTCAGCATTTTGGCATCAGAGGCAGGAGTTTCAGGAATTCAAGGCTAGCTTGGGCAAGTGAGTTTGAACCAAGCTATCATAATTAGAGTATGTGCTAAAGAAGATGAATCAGAGGTGAAATCTACAGAACTTAGATGGGAAAAGGAAACTCTTCAACAGAAGGCAAGTTTATTGAACCCTACATATATGTTGGGGAAAATGGATTATTCTGATTTACCATAGAACAGATCCAGAAGGAAAATGGCCAAGTGTGCCATGAATCATAGACAGAGCATGTAAAGTACAGTAGGAATGAGTATACATAATAGCCACCCATGAGATATGTAGAGTGTATTCAACAAAGCATTGTGATGAACATGGGCAAAGAGGACAAGGATCTGGAAGACACTAACTTAACTATTCACAGATATGCAAGCAGCACATAGTCTGAATCATGACCTCATGACTTTACCTCACATAGTAATTCCCACATATATCTCTACACAAGAAACACAAGCTAGGCTCACAACTGCTCACTGGTTTATTTAGCAGCTAACACTGTAACAAGTGTAGACATTATTGTATCTCCCCATTGAAGAAAATGCTTGCTGAAATACAGAAACTTTCATAATAGAGGATCTCCTTACTGAAGAATTAGGACTGGCCCTTGTTACAAAACCACCACTGGGGAACAGTTCTGTAGCATAGTCAGTCTAAGAAGATCTCTTTACCTGGGAGAAGGTATGCTCTCAACTGCTGCCACCTCACTCCAAATGTTATCTGCTGCCCGTATCTCACTTCTTGTGGTGCTGTAGACTATAAGCAATTTTGTTAACTTTCTATCAAGTAATTGTGGCAAGCACAGGCAACTCTAGCCATTGTATAATACAAGCAGAAAGGACAGGAGCAGCCTCTTTTAAATGTTAATTCTTATAGCAGCTTTGTATACATTTCTACTTTTTTAATTTAATTTTTATTTTCTATATTCTATATTTACATTCCAAAGGCTTTCCCCTTTCCCAGTTCCCCCCTACCATATGAACCATAATTCCTCTCCCCCCCAACTATTTCCCAATCATCGCCCCTAAGATTTCTCTGTTCTGGGTCTACAAAACTGGATCCAATCTTTACAGGCCCACGGTCCTCTCCTTTCTTCTTCTTGGGAATCATTTGACATGCTAATTGTGCCTTGAGAATTTAGGGCTTCTGGGCTCATTAATATCCACTTATCAGTGATTGCATTTCATGTGTATTCTTTTGTGATTGGTTTAACTCACTCAGGATGATATTTTCCAGATGTAACCATTTACCTACAAATTGCATGAGTTCATTAGTTTTAGTTGCTGAGTAGTACTCCATTGTATAAATATACCACATTTTCTGTATCCATTCCTCTTTTGAGGGATATCTGGGCTCCTTCCAATTTCTGACTATTATAAACAAGGATGCTATAAACATAATGGAGCATGTGTCTTTATTGTATGCAGGGGAATCCTCTGGGTATATGCCCAGGAGTGGTATGCCAGGGTCCTCTGGAAGTGACATGCCCAATTATCTGAGGAACCGCCACACTGATTTCCAGAGTGGTTTTACCATTTTACAATCCCACCAACAGTGGAGGAGTGTTCCTCTTTCTCCACAATCTCACCAGCACTTGTTGGCTCTTGAGTTTTTAATCTTAGCCATTCTGACTGGTGTGAAGTGGAATCTCAGGGTTGTTTTGATTTGCATTTCCCTGATGACTAATGATGTTGAACATCTCTTAAGGTGTTTCTCGGCCATCCGAATTTCTTCTGGTGAAAATTCTTTGTTTAGCTCTGTACCCCATTTTTTGATAGGGTTATTTGCTTCTTTGGGGTCTAACTTCTTGAGTTCTTTATATATAATGGATATTAGCCCTCTGTCGGATGTGGGGTTGGTAAAGATCATTTCCCACTTTGTTGGTTGCTGTTTTGTCCTTCTGACAGTGTCCTTTGCCTTACAGAAACTTTGTAATTTTATGAGGTCCCATTTGTCAATTCTTGATCTTAGAGCATAAGCTATTGGTGTTCTGTTCAGGAACTTTCCCTCTGTGCCCATGTCCTCCAGGGTCTTACCAAGTTTCTTTTCTAATAGTTTCAGTGTGTCTGGTTTTATGTGGAGGTCCTTGATCCACTTGGAGTTGATCTTAGTACAAGGAGATAAGAGTGGGTCAATTCACATTCTTCTGCATGTTGACCTCCAGTTGAACCAGAACCATTTGTTGAAGAGGCTATCTTTTTTCCACTGGATGGTTGTGGCTCCTTTGTCAAAGATCAAGTGACCATAAGTCTGTGGGTTCATGTCTGGGTCTTCAATCCTATTCCATTGATCTACTTACCTGTTGCTGTACCAATACCATGCAGTTTTTAACACAATTGCTCTGTAGTACTGCTTGAGGTCAGGGATATTGATTCCCCCAGAAATCCTTTTATTTTTGAGAATAGTTTTAGCTATCCTGGGTTTTTTGTTGCTCCAGATGAATTTGAGAATTGCTCTTTCTAGATATATGAAGAATTGATTTGTGATTTTGGTGGGGATGGCAATGAATCTGTAGATTGCTTTTGGCAAGATGGCCATTTTTACTATATTGATCCTGCCAATCCAGGAGCAAGAAATATTTTTCCATCTTCTGAGGTCTTCTTCGATTTCTTTCTTCAAGGACTTGAAGTTCCTGTCATACAGATCTTTTGCTTGTTTGGTTAGTTATGCCAAGGTACTTTATGTTGTTTGTGGCTATTGTGAAGGGTGTTATTTCCATAAGTTCTTCCTCAGCCTGCTTGTCCTTTGAGTACAAGAAGGCTACTGATTTGCTTGAGTTAATTTTATAACCAGCCACTTTGCTGAAGTTGTTTATCAGCTGTAGAAGTTCTCTGGTGGAGTTTTTTTGGGTCACTTAAGTAAACTATCATATGGTCTGCAAATAATGATACTTTGACTTCTTCCTTTCCAATTTGTATCCCTGTGACTTCCTTATGTTGTCTAATTGCTCTCGCTAGAACTTCAAGTACTATATTGAAAAGATATGGAGAGAGAGGGCAGCCTTGTCTAGTCCCTGATTTTAGTGGGATTGCTTCAAGTTTCTCTCCATTTATTTTGATGTTGGCTACTGGTTTGCTGTAGATTGCTTTTACTATGTTTAGGTATGGGCCTTGAATTCCTGCTCTTTCCAAGACTTTTAGCATGAAAGGATGCTGAATTTTGTTGAATGCTTTTTCAGCATCTAATGAGATGACCATGTGTTTTTTTCTTTTAGTGTGTTTATGTAGTGGATAACATTGATGGATTTCCGTATATTGAATCATCCCTGCATCCCTGGAATGATGCCTACTTGATCATGGTGAATGATCGTTTTGATATGCTCTTGGATTCGGTTGGCAAGAATTTTATTTAGTATTTTTGGCATCGATATTCATAAGAGAAATTGGCCTGTAGTTCTCTTTCTTTGTTGGATCTTTTTGTGGTTTAGGTATCAGCGTAATTGTGGTTTTGAAGAATGAGTTGGGCAGTGTCCCTTCTGTCTCTATTTTGTGGAATAGTTTGAAGAGTATTGGTGTTAAGTCTTCTTTGAAGGTCTGGTAGAATTCTGCACTAAAACCATCTGGTCCCATACGTTTTTTGGTTAGGAGGCTTTCTATGACCCCTTCTATTTCTTTAGAGGTTATGGGACTGTTTAGCTGATCTGCTTGATGCTAATTTAATTTTGGTATTTGGTATCTGTCTAGGAAATTGTCCATTTCCTCCAGATTCTTCAGTTGTTTTGAGTATAGGCCTTTGTAGTAGGATCTGATGGTCTTTTGAATTTCCTCAGTTTCTGTTGTTATATCCCCCTTTTCATTTCCTTTTTTTAAATTTTTATTTTCTATATTCTATGTTTACATTCCAAAGGCTTTCCGCTTTCCCAGTTCCCCCCTCCCTATGTCCCATAATTCCTCTCGCCCCCAACTCTTCCCCAATAATTCCCCCTCCCAACTTAGTTTCTCTACAAAACTGGATCCAATCTTTACAGGCCCAGGGTCCTCTCCTTTCTTCTTGGGAATAATTTGACTTGCTAATTTTGTGATTGGGTTAACTCACTTAGGATGATATTTTCCAGATCTAACCATTTACCTACAAATTGCATGAATTCATTATTTTAATTGCTGAGTAGTATTCCATTGTATAAATATACCACATTCCAGGGCCTTCAGGTGTGCTGTCAAGTTGCTAGGGTATGCTCTCTCCAGTTTCTTTTTGGAGGCACTCAGGCCTATGAGTTTTCCTCCTAACACTGCTTTCATTGTGTCCCAAAGATTTGGGTAGGTTGTACCTTCATTTTCATTGAAGTCTAAAAAGTCTTTGATTTCTTTCTTTATTTCTTCCTTGACCAAGGTGTCATTGAGTAGAGTATTGTTCAGTTTCCATGTGTATGTTGGCATTCTGTTGTTCTTGCTATTGAAGACCACTTTTACTCCATAGTGATCTGATAGGAGACATGCGATTAGTTCAGTATTCTTGTATTTGTTGAGGTCTGTCTTGTGACCAATTATATGATCAATTTTTGAGAAGGTTCCGTGCGGTGCTGAGAAAACGGTATATTCTTTTGCTTTAGGATGAAATGGTCTATATATATCTGTTAAATCCAATTGTTCCAAAGCTTCAATTAGTTTCACTGTGTCCCTGTTTAGTTTCTGCTTTCCTGATTGGTCCATTGAGGAGAGTGGAGTGTTGAAGTGACCTACAATTATTGTGTTAGGTGCAATGTGTGCTTTAAGCTTCAGTAAAGTTTCTTTTATGAATGAGGGTGCCCTTACATTTGGGGCATAGATGTTCAGTATTGAGAATTCTTCTTGGTGGATTTTCCATTTGACAAGCAAAAAGTGACCTTCCGAGTCTCTTTTGATGACTTTAGGTTGAAAGTCAATTTTATCTGATATTAGAATGGCTACTCCAGCTTGTTTCCTGAGACCATTTGCTTGTAAAATTATCTTCCAGCCTTTTACTCTAAGGTGGTGTTTGTCTTTGACACTGAGATGTGTTTCCTGTATGCAGCAAAATGTAGGGTCCTGTTTCCGTATCCAGTCTGTTAGTCTGTGTCTTTTGATTGGGGAAATTAGTCCATTGATATTAAGAGATGTGGGGAGCCGATGGCCGGCCCAAAACATCCTGCCGGCCCAAAACATCCTGCCGGCCAAAAACATCCTGCCGGCCCAAAACATCCTGCTGGCTTGAAGTAAACAAGTCAGTGCCAGGTGCTGGGTAGTTTACCATCCCTTGGTCTCCGCCTCTCCCGAGCTGCAGCCAATCAGGGGATAACACGTCCGAGGCAGGGGTTGCAGCCTATATAAGGGATGGGCTTCTGGGTATCTGGGTCTCTGCTCTGTAGGCTTATGCTCTGCCTCTCAAGAGCATTAAAGCTTTACTGCAGAAGGATCTTGAGTGTGCCGCGTCGTTCTTGCTGGCGAGACGGTAGCGCGGGACATCTGGTGCCGAAACCCGGGAATACGTGACCTCATCATTGTCAGCACCATCGGAGACCCCTTGGCTACAAGGAAGATTCAGAACTGCAGGCAGATACGTTCGGAGAGGTATGTTCTTCTTTGGCTTCGACTTGGGATTGTTGCCACCCTGGGAAGGTAGCATTGAAGCTTTTGTGACCATTCTTGGAGCCCTTTTAATCTTTCTCTTTGCCATGTATGAATGCTCCAGGTCTTTGACTCTTGCCTCACAGAACAAATTAGGTAGAGATCTTGACCGCAAAATGGTGGAAAGAGACTTGAGGCAGGGGACAAAAGCAATTGGGAAACTTGTTAAAAACTGTCTAGAAGATAAAGCTTGTAGGGCTGCCATGGCAGAAGGTCGGAACACCCTTGAAGAGGTCCAGGATAGCATATCAGAAACCGAGCGTAGTGAGAGGTTGGGCGCGCGCAAGAAAAAACCAGTCCCAAAAAAGGAAAAAGGACCTCCCGGAGAGTCTAGAGACAAGGGAGTGAATGTGTCAGATCTTAAGGCTTTAAACTTTGATAACTCTGATAGCTCTAACAGCTCAGAGGATGAGGTCTTGGACCCCAATGAAGAGGCTGAGTTAGAGGAGAAAGCTGCCAGATATGAGGAGGAAAGATACCATCAAGATGATCGAAGGCAGAATAGTAAAGAACCTCGAAAACGGCAGCCCCTAACAGCCCTTTCACAGGTTGTTCCTTTGGTGCCTTCTCCCTATGAGATATGCCCGAAGTCTTGCTCCTTTTTGTCTGAAAAAGTAAAAAGAAAGTTGCACCTTGCTTACCCAGTCTTTGAAGGTACAGAAGGAGAGCAAGTAGTACCTATATACCCCATCCAAAATCAAAGAAGACAGGGCCTGGGTTTTTCCTAGGTGCCACTGGGGCAGCACGACCCATACCATGGAAGACAGAGGACCCGGTGTGGGTTCCCCAGTGGCCGTTAACCTCTGAAAAACTAAAAGCTGTGACTAATCTTGTTGCAGAACAATTGGCTTTTTGTGCACAAATGCAAGTCACACATATTACAGGCTTGCCATATAACCCTCAAGGACAAGGTATCATTGAGCGCGCACACCGTACGCTCAAATCATATTTAATTAAACAAAAAGGGGGAATAATAAAAGATCTGCCCCCCGTGCCACGGGTTGCCATAGCAGTGGCACTCTTTACTATAAATTTTCTAAATTCAGATAAGCATGATCAGACTGCAGCAGAGCGACATTGCTCAGACCCGCATCGACCTAAAGAATTGGTAAAATGGAAGGATGTATTGACTAATGAATGGAAAGGCCCGGATCCTATTCTAATAAGATCCAGGGGAGCCGTTTGTGTCTTCCCACAGAATGAAGAAAACCCCTTCTGGGTCCCTGAGAGGCTTACTAGAACAATTTTGGAGCAGAATGACACCGCAGATTGCCCAGTCACTCACACTCCGAGAGTTGAGAGCAGCCATTATCCAGGTCAACTCTACGAGCCTTGACCTGTCCTTGACGGAGGGACTATCATCATGGATTGCTTCAGCTGTCTCCTATTTTAAGGACTGGGTGGGGGTGGGATTGTTTGGCGCAGCCCTTTGCTGTGGACTGGTGTTACTTCTCTGGCTGGTCTGTAGGCTCAGGGCTCAAACCAAGAGAGACAAGGTGGTTATTGCCCAAGCGCTTGTGGCTCTGGAACAAGGAGCTCCCACTGACATTTGACCAACAATGCTCAAGCAGTAGGCCGCCGGCTGGACAGCTCTTGCACACCCGGAGCTTAGACTCATTGCACAGGGTAGAGTGTCCAGCTTGAGCAGCCCATGGGGGATGCCGAGCAAAGCATCTCACAGAGAGACACCTGACATGAGGGTCTCTCTGGGAGGCATGTTGTCCTGCATAAGGGTTGCCTGCCCTAGTTTCCCTTTCCCAGAAAAACGGCAGAGTGACAGGTCGAGGGCGCTTCGGGTCAAACCAACAGCCTAGTGGCGACTCTCGTACGAAGTCTTAATTTTGTTGCTTGGGAGTTCGACCTCTGTCTCCACCCCTTAAAGATTGGGTGACCTACTTGCTATAAGAGCAAAAGGGCCTCATTATTAGGTTGTTTTGAACCCTGAAGGTCCAGACAAGAGCCTGAAGATTGATCGACAATCTGAGGTCTTTATTTTAAATAATAAAAAAGGGAGAGATGTGGGGAGCCAATGGCCGGCCCAAAACATCCTGCCGGCCCAAAACATCCTGCCGGCCAAAAACATCCTGCCGGCCCAAAACATCCTGCTGGCTTGAAGTAAACAAGTCAGTGCCAGGTGCTGGGTAGTTTACCATCCCTTTGTCTCCGCCTCTCCCGAGCTGCAGCCAATCAGGGGATAACACGTCCGAGGCAGGGGTTGCAGCCTATATAAGGGATGGGCTTCTGGGTATCTGGGTCTCTGCTCTGTAGGCTTATGCTCTGCCTCTCAAGAGCATTAAAGCTTTACTGCAGAAGGATCTTGAGTGTGCCGCGTCGTTCTTGCTGGCGAGACGGTAGCGCGGGACAAAGAGATATTAAGGAATACTAATTATTACTTTCTGACATTTTGGGCGTTATTTTTTTTTTTGTATTTGAGTGGTTCTCTTCTTTTGGGTTGGATGAGAGGGGGTTTCTATCTTGTTTCTTCTGGGGTGTAGTTTCCCCCCTTGTGTTGGTATTTTTCCCTTATTATCCTTTGTAGGGCTGGGTTTGTAGATAAATATCGTGCAAATTTGGTTTTGTGGTGGAATACCTTGGTTTCCCCATCTATGGCAATTGAGAGTTTTGCTGGGTATAGTATTTTTGGCAGAATTTTGTGTTCTCTTAGAGTCTGCATGAGGTCTGCCCAGGATCTTCTATCTTTCATGGTCTCAGGTGAGAAGTCTGGTGTAATTCTGATAGGTCTTCCTTTATATGTTACTTGTCCTTTTTCTCTTACTGCCTTTAATATTCTTTGTTTAGTACATTTGGGGTTTTGATTATTATGTGACGGGAAGTATTTCTGTTCTGGTCCAGTCTATTTGGGGTTCTATAGGCTTCTTGTATATTCATGGGCATCTCTCTTTTTAGGTTGGGGAAGTTTTCTTCCATAACTTTGTAGAAGATATTTGCTGGCCCCTTAAGTTGTAGATCTTCATTCTCATCTATCCCTATAATCCTTAGGTTTGGTCTTCTCATTGTGTCCTGGATTTCCTGAATGTTTTGGGTTACCACCTTTTTGCATTTTGCATTTTCTTTAATTGTTGAATCCATGGTTCCTATGGTATCTTCAGCATCTGAGATTCTGTCTTCTTTCTCTTGTATTCTATTGTTGATATTTGCATCTATGACTCCTGATTTCTTCCCAAGGTTTTCTATCTCCAATGTTGTCTCCCTTTGTGATTTCTTAGTTGTTTCTACTTCTGTTTTTAGATTCTGTATGGTTTTGCTTAGATCTTTCAATTGCTTGTTTGTGTTTTCCTGTAATACTTTAAGGGATTTTTGTGTTTCCTCTTTTATGACTTCTACTTGTTGACCCATATTCTCTTGTATTTCTTTAAGTGATTTTTGTTTCTCTCCCTCATTGGGATTCATTTTTTGCTCTATATTCTCCTGGATTTCTTTACGGGATTTTTGTGTTCTCCTTGTATGGGCTTCTAGCTTTTGATCTATTTTCTCCTCTATTACTTTAAGAAATTTATCTAAGTGCTCCTCTATCAGCATCCTTACCAGTGATTTTAGATATGAGTCTTGTTTTTCTGGTGTGTTGAGATATCCGAGATTTAATTGTGTTTGCCTTGTGAGGGCTTCTAGTTTTTTATCTATTTTCTCATGTATTACTTTAAGAGATTTATCTAAGTGTTCCTCTATCAGCATCCTGACCAGTGATTTTAGATCTGAGACTTGTTTTTCTGGTGTTTTGGGGTATCCAAGATTTATTGCTGTCGGGGAACTGGGTCCGGATGCTGCCATACTGCCTTGATTTCTGTTAGTAATGATCTTACGTTTGCCTTTTGCCATCTGGTTAACTCTGGTGTTAGTTGGTCCAGTAGTTACTAGCTGGTGCTTGACCCTCCTGTGGGCTCGTAAGGCTATTTCTGCGACTGGGACACCTGAACCACTGCCCTGCAGGGCTCCTGCTCACAGATTGCTGCCAGGTGGCCTGAGTCCACCAAGGTCTTAAACTCAGGATATCCCAAGTACTTGGTTCCACCTGTTGGTCAGCTGCTCTGCACTGCTCCTGCTCAGGGTTTGCTGTCTGGTGTCCTGATTCCTCAGAGGTCTTAAACTCGGGATATCTCAGTTATCTGGTTTAGCCTGCTGGTCCGAAGCTGCTGGGAAGCTGGCTGAGGCTGGCTCTGCCGCCGGCTGGATTGGAAACAGCTGGGAAGATGGTGCTGGCTGCAGGGAGTTTGGGGTCTGCCCTGGTCAGCAGGCTGGGTCTGAAAACCTGGGAAGCTGGCTGAGGCTGGCTCCACCGCTGGCTGGCTGGGAAACAGCTGGGAAGATGGCGCTGGCTGCAGGGAGTTCGGGGTCAGCCCTGCGAGCACAGAGCCCAGGAGCACAGAGCCCAGGCTTGGCTGGTGTCCCCCAAACCGCTACTCTGTGTGCAGCTCCAACTCCAGGCCTGAGTTCCTGAAGGTCTTAAACTCGGGATATCTCGGGTACCTGGTTCTGCAGGCTGAGTCTGAGCACCTGGGAAGCTGGCTGAGGCTGGCTCCCCAGCCGGCTGGATGGGAAACAGCTGGGAAGATGGCCATTTTTCCACTTTTATATTAAAAAAATTCAGTTAAGAACGGTAAGAACATTTTGTGTGATATGAACATACTAATGCATCTGATAAGGTATAATCTGTTCCTTGACCACCCCTGTGACAGCCTTCTTTAGAGTATTCATGTAGCAGAGAGAAAATTATTTTTCTTTTAATTTGGAAACTACCTGTCCATTCTGCCAGGGCCACATTTAGAATAGAACTGAGCCATACCTGCCATGTTCCCTGGCACTGAAGGAAGATTCCAGAGAAAGTTACCACTGTGGATGCTATGCCTCAGATAGTTTCTGCAGCAGTTAAAAGAAACTCAGTGAATGTCACAAAGAAAATGGCACCATGAGCAAAAGCCAGCAGCAACAGTAAATTCAACCTGAAAGGTTTCAAACAAAAGGATTACAAAATAACACATTAAAAATAAATATTCTTGGTATCTTTCAAGAAGAAAAGGAAAGGAGAGACTCTCGAGCCCTTTGTGCCAGCAGTTGAGAGATGGAGACATGAGAATCAGGAGTTCAAGGATAACCTGGCTGACATGACTACCTATCTAAAAACAACAAGAAAACAACAAAAGTTTAAAAAATATTTTTAAAGTTATAAAGTACAACTCAACTTGTAACTAAACTATGAGCACTATTATTAGACAAAGATAATTATTGGGGAAAATCAATATTTATTGTTTTTAAAATCATAAATACTAGAAGAATAAGTGTGTGATATGAAAGCTGAAAGGGTGATTCTGATGATTAAAGGATCAAATGGAGATGAGAAATGGAAGATAATTGACATGAGAGAAGAAAATATAGGTTAACCAACAAATAGGTCTATGAAAAAGCCTTATAGAAAAGTACTAGTTAGTAAAGTCATAGTTGACAATAAAAAGAGTCTCCATTTATTGGTAGATTATTTGTTTGTTTACTATGTGTTTTACCCTATATATAGATTTGATTGTTTCCTTACTTATTTGATTTTCACATTTTATGTTCTTTGTGTTCATCAAGAGAGAGAAAGAAAATGAAACTCATTGGGTAAGGAAGTTAGTATGGATCTGAGAGGATATGGGGTTGGAAATCCTGATCATACTATAGTCTATGAAATAATGTAACTAGAAGATCAATCTAGACCTGTGTGTAGGTGGTGTGCACCTTTTATACTAGCACTCAGTGTTAGAGGCAGGCCGATCTCTGAAACTGTGGACAGCATGGTCTACAGAGTAAATCCCAGCACACGCAGGACTACACAGAAAAACTCTGTATTTGAAAACCTAAAAATATATTAAAATATGACTATTAAGAAAAATTAAACAACAGAAACATGATTTACTCAATGAAAATCAAAATGCAAGCCAGGGCCCATATAGGTCTCTCACATAGTACAGGTTATTGCATCTACACTTGCTTATATACCATGACTACATACTAATACCCCATTGCTGAAGACACAACAAACTGTGACAACAGGATACAGAGATTTAATCTCAAATCAATCAGAAAACATTTTTCATTTGACTAGATTTCAAAGGGTCAAAGGTGCATTGCAGGCTACTGGGAGGCAAAAAGTTATAAAGGGCTTTACTCCTACCATGTTTAGGAACATACCTACTAAGCAAGATATACCCACTTGTACCAGTGTTAGAGGATAACTAATTACTTTCTTTCTGGATTTGAATCATTTACCATATGAGGGATGTCATGTTTTAAATTCTAATTAAAGCTCATGAATGGAGAGATCATGGGCCCTAGGGCTGAATCTTCTATAATTCTTCTAATACAAGGTCATATAGAAAATGCATTATAAATATTTGTATTTGTTACCTAGACCTATTTAGGGTTTTCATTGACGTGAAGAAGTGGCGATTAAGCACCTCTTACAAGGGACAATGTTTAATTGGGATTGGCTTTCAGGTTCAGAGAGGTTTACTCCCTTATCAAGGAGGGATCATGGCAATATCAAGCCAGATGGGGGCTGGAAGAGGAGCAGAAAATTCTACATCTTGATGTATAGGCAGATGGAGAAGATTGACTTCCACATGACTAGGAGAAGTATCTCAATATCCCTCCTCCTGGGCACACTTGCTTCAACAAGGTCATACAAACTCCATCATGGCCTTACTTCTTACTACTGCAACTCCCTAGGACACGGATATTAAAACCATCTCCATAGGCTTGTTCAAATACATGAATCTATGGGAAACATACATAAATATAGCATAATGTAAAACACATTTAGTCCAATTTCAGAAGTCCCTATAGTATATAGCAGTTTCAATAATGTTAAAAGTCCAAAATTCAAAGTCTTTTCAGAAATTCAATTACTTAAATGTAGTCTCCTATAAAATCAAAAACAGCAGATCACATACCTCCAACATTACAAGATATTTAATACCATTCAAAAATTTCATATGGAGGAAATACTAGACTACAGCAAGACAGTAAACAAGCTAAGCAACTCCAAAGTCTGCATCTCCATGTCTGATATCAAAACAGTCTTCAGATCTCCAACTCCTTTTTCATCTTTGTTGACTGCAATAAATTTCTTTCATCTGGACTGGTTCCATCTCTTAACAACTTTTGTCATTTGACATCTCCTTGCTCCATTATCTAGGATTGACACATGAACTTCCTTTTTCCTCAAAGGGCTTACATCTGTTCTCCAACTCTGCCCTTTGTAGCATTCTAGGTTGTGGTTGATTCTACTCTACTGCTGATGGTGTTATTGGTGGGTATCCTCTGCCACATATGCAGCTGGAGCCATGGGTCTGTCCATGTGTACTCTTTGGTTGGTGGTCCAGTCCTGGGGAGCTCCTGGAAATCTGGCCTGTTGAGACTGTTGCTCCTTCCATGGGAGGTGAGATTCCCCTCAGCTCCTGCAGTTCCTTCTTCAACTCTTCCATCAGGGTCCCTGTGCACAGTTTAGTGGTTGGCTCTGTATTTGTCAGGCTCTGGCAGAACTTCACAGGAGACAACCATAACAGGCTCTCATTAGCAAGCACTTCCAGGTATCTAGATTAATGTCCAGGGTTTGGGGAGTGCAATCCCCACCAAAATTCCAACTCAATTCTTCATAGACTTAGACAGAGAAATTCTCAAATTCATTTGGAATAACAAAACCCCAGGATAGCTAAAACTATTCCCAACAATAAAAGAACTTCTGGGGGAATCACCATCCCTGACCTCAAGAAGTACTGCAGAGAAGTAGTGATAAAAATTGCATGGTATTGGTACAGTGACAGGCAGTTAGATAAATGGAATAGAATTGAAGAACCAGAATTAAACCCACACAACTGTGGTCACTTGATATTTGACAAAGGAGCTAAAACATCTAGTGGAAACAAGACAGCATTTTCAACAAATGGAGCTGGTTCAACTAGTGGTCAACATGTAGAGGAATGCAAATTGACCCATTCTTATCTTCTTGTAAAAAGCTCAAGTCCACGTGGATCAAGGACCTCCACATAAAACCAGATACACTGAAACTAATAGAAGAGAAAATGGGGAAGAGCCTGGAATACATGGGCACAGGGAAAAGTTCCAGAACAGAACAACAATGGCTTATACTCTAAGATCAAGAATCAACAATGAGACTTTATAAAGTTGCAAAGCTTCTGTAAGGCAAAGGAAACTGTTAATTGGACTAAATGGCAGCCAAGAGATTTGGAAAAGATCATTACCAATCCTACATCAGATAGAGGGCTTATATCTAATATATACAAAGAACACAAGTAGTTACACTCCAGAGAACCAAATAACCCAAATAAATGGGGTACAGAACTAAAGAGAGAATTCTCAACTGATGAATACTGAATAACTGAGAAGCACTTAAAAATGTTCAATATCCTTAGTCATCAGGGAAATGCAAATCAAAACAACCATGAAAGTCCACCTCACACCAGTCAGAATGGTTAAGATCAAATACTTGGGGGACAGTAGATGCTGGCGAGAATGTGGAGAAAGATGAACACTCTTTCATTGCTGGGGAGATTGCAAGCTGTTACAACCAGAGTGGACATCAGTCTGATGGTTCCTCAGAAAATTGGACATAGTATTACCTGAGGACCCAGCTATATCACTCCTGGGCAAATACCCAGAAGAGGTTCCAACATATAATAAGGACACATTCTCCACTATTTTCATAGCCTCCTTATTTATAATAGCCAGAAGCTGGAAAGGACCCAGATGTCCCTCAACAAAGGAATGGATACAGAAAATTTGGTACATTTACATGATGGAATACTACTCAGCTATTAAAAACAATGAATACATGAAATTTTCAGGTAAATTAATGGAACTTGAAAATATCATCCTGAGTGAGGTAACCCAATCACAAAAGAACACACACAGAATGCACTCCCAATTAAGTGGATATTAGCCATCCCATTAACTTGCTGGTAAAGGAACTATCTAATTTCATTATAGAGGTACTTAATGATATGAACTCTCCTCTAGCACTGCTTTTATTATGTCACTTAAATGTGAGTGTGTTGGGGCTTCACATTCATTGAATTTTAGGAAGTATATAATTTCTTTCTTCCTTTCTTTTCTAACCCAGAGATCATTGAGAAGAGAGTTGTTCAATTTCTATGAGGGGGTAGGCTTTCTGGTGTTTCTACTCTTGAAGTGAAGCTTTAATTCATGGTGGTCTGTTGAGACACAACGCACATTTTCAATTTTCTTGTATCTGTTGATGTTTGCTTAGTGACTGACTGTATGGTCAACTTTGGGAAGAATTCGTGAGGGGCTGAGAGTTCCAAGAAGATCTCTCAATTCTAGACATATATTCTCCAAAAACATTCATAAAAGAAACTTAGGTAAAGCTCAAGCACATATTGCACCCCACACAGTAATAGTGAGAGACTTCAACACACCACTCTCATTTTGTTTTGTGTTTGGGTGAATAGTCTATAGATGTCTGTTAGGTCCATTTCATTCATAATGTCTGTTAGTTTCATTATTTCTCTGTTTAGTTTTAGTCTGGATGACATGTCAATTACTGAGAGTCAGGTGTTGACGTCTCCCACTATTAATATTTGTGGTTTGATGTTAGATTTAAACTATAGCAATGTTTCTTTTTCAAATATGAGTACCCTTATATTTGAGTATAGTTGTTTGGAATTGAAATATTATCTTGGTAGAATTTTTCTTTGATGAGTATGAAATGTTGTTACCTGTCTCTTTTAATTAATGTTGGCTGAAAGTCTACTTTATAAGATATTACAATGACTACAGCAGCTTGCATCTTGTGTCCATTTGATAGGAAGGCTTTTTTTCTAGCTATTTAATCTGAGGTAATGTCTATCTTTGGTTCAGAGGTATGATTTTTTTTTACAGCAGAATGATGGTTCACGTTTTTCCATTTATTCTCTTAACCTGTGTCTTTTAATGGGGAAATGAGTTCTTTGACATTGGGAGATACTAATGACCACTGATTGTTATTTCTTATTATTTTAATGTTTGTAATAGTGGTGGTGGTGGTGGTGGTGTGTGTCTCCTTCCCTTGTTTTGCATATGGAGTTACTTATTTCATGTATTTTCTTGGATGTAGCTGTCCTCATTTAGTTGGAGTGTTTCTTTTAGTATTTTCTGTAGGACTTCATATGTGGATAAATACTCTTTGCATTTGGATTTGTCTTGAAATATCTTGTTTTCACTATCTATAGCGATTGAGAGTTTTGCTGAGTATTGTAGTCTAGGTTTGGATCTCAGGATTTTTAGAATTTGCAACATATATGTCCAGGCAAATGGCCCAAGAAAAAAGCTGGTGTAGTCATTCTAATATCGACAAAAATCGACTTCCAACCTAAATTAATCAAAAAAGATAAGGAAGGACACTTAATACACATCAAAGGAAAAATTTACCAAGAAGAACTCTCAATTCTAGACATATATGCTCCAAAAATAAGGGCACCAACATTCATAAAAGAAATTTAAATAAAGCTCAAAGCACATATTGCACCCCACACAGTAATAGTGAGAGACTTCAACACCCCACTCTCATCAATGGACAGATCAGGGAAACACAAACTAAAGAGAGGAACAGTGAAACTAACTGAAGTTATGAACCAAATGAATTTAACAGATGTCTATAGAACATTTTATCTTAAAACAAATACACACACACAGCACACGCACACACACACACACACACACATGTATATATGTACATATATATATACCTTCTCAGCATCTCACAGTACCTTCTCTAAAATTGACCTTATACTCATTACCAAACAGATCTTGGAACATATAAGAAGATTGAAATAATTCCATGCACCCTGTCAGATCACCAAGGACTAAGGCTATTCTTCAATAACTATGAAAATAACAGAAAGTGCCCCTACACATGGAAACTGAACAACATTCCACTCAGTGATAACATGGTCAAGGGACGAATAAAGAAATTAAAGACTTTTTAGAATGAAAATGAAGGCACAACATACCCAAACTTATAGGACACAATGAAAGCAGTGCTACAAGGAAAACTCATAGCTCTGAGTGCCTCCAGAAAAAAAAACTGGAAAGAGCATGCACTAATAGTGAAACAGCAGCAGTGAAGGCTCTAGAACAAAAAGAAGCAAATACACCCAAGAGGAGTAGTAGGAAATCATCAAACGCAGGGCTGAAATCAACCAAGGTAACTAATTCTTGTGTGACATTTTATCTTCGAGATAAATTTCACATAGAGAAACTTTGTGGTAGGGGATATAATATTATATATATAATATTATATATATATATATATTATATATATTATATATTATATTATATTATATATATAATATTATATATTATAATATAATATATTTTGTTCAGTTCCTTCACTTTTTTGTTTGTGTTTTCCTGTAATTCTTTAAGTTATGTTTGGGTTTCCTTTTTAAGGTCTTCTAGCTATTTATCCGTGTTCTTCTGTATTTTTTTAAAGAACTTATTTATGTCCTTCTTGAAGTCCTCTATTATCATCATGAGATGTGATTTTAAATACAAATCTTGATTTTTCAGTGTGTTGAGGTAACAAATAGAAACACACAACTCCAACCTAGTTCTTAATTGTGCTGTAAGAAAAGTGAGATATTGAAATGATTGAACCTACTGATGACAAAGTATATCCTATTTATCAAGATTATATATTTGCTTCTGTGTCATTTGGGAAATAGACAGTGATACCTCAGGGCATAGAGCATTGTATCCATTCTACAGACAAAGCTGTTCTGTGTACCAGAAAGAAAGAGGTTTTCTGCTGTGTTATGACAGGTTTCAGAAGAGCCAAGCTCATCACCCTTGTCTCATCACCCTATTTGCACAGCGATTTGAGACCTGTGTTTAAAACATGTGGTTACTAAATAGTGGTAAATTAACACAGGAAATCAACAAAGATGAAAAAACATTCCACTTTTACATTCTTTAATTTGTAACACTGAATCAGGGAATATATCTTCTCTCTTTTCACAGACATAGATGTGGGCTTTGCCATTGTCATGGCTCTATCTGTGAAACTGAAAAATGCACTGCCTCTGCCTTATATACCGAATCAATTACTGTGAAATCACTATAACACAAAAAATATAATTGGTCGTTATAAACGTTTGAAGCTTATTTTGATTTAGGACAGTGGTTTAAAACAAGGTTTATTAACCAAATTAAATAGAATATGGAGTTAATCTTAAGTGTATCAATAAATCTGTTAATTTTCTCTGAACTCAGGAAAAAAAGTTGTTGTACTAGTAACATGGCCCACTATGCCTAACAACTCATCTATGGATTTCAGACCCCCCAAAGTGGGAGATAAATAACTCTATAATTGTCTTCTAGCTACACTTGTGCTGTGAAATGCACATGTACATACATAAAAATAAATGAAATAAGAATGAAAAATAAAATGTTCTTTTGATCACAACTCAACTCATATACTCTGCACTGTTAATTTTTCATGAGAATGTTAACTTAATTTCCCCACATTTCTAAGGGAAAATTATATATTAAAGTTGATTTCCTCTGATACTCTTTGCACAAACAAGAGATAAAAAGAAAAGTACGATAGATGGCACAGGGGATAAGGTGTTGTATACCTCGTTTTTCAAGAGCAAAAGAGAGGCTTGGAATTCAGTCACAGAGGAGGGTTTGGGTCTACAACTGTGCCTCTTGCTCCCCTGTCCCCAGAAACAATGTGACTTCACTGAAACATGATGATTTATTGAATTTGCTGCATTCAGCACAACTTTATATCTATACATTTACTTGATACATATTTAAACAGCATAAAGGGATTTTAATGTCAAATATTGGTGTAATTTTCCATTTGATCCAGTAACCATAACCATTATCTTAAAGAAATTGTTATTATTATTATTATTATTATTATTATTATTATTATTTTACTTATTCATTTTATATCCTACTCACATCCCCTCTCTTGGTCCCTCCCTCCTACAATGCATACCCCATCTCCATCTCCATATTCTCTGAGAGGATGGGGTTTCCTAGGAGTATTCCTATGCTGGCACATCAATTTTCCATGAGGCTAGGTGCATGTTCTCCCACTGAGGCCAGACAAGACACTCTTCACTGTTAGAAGAACATAATCCGTGTGCAGGCAACAGATTTCAGGATAGTGCCTGCACCAAATGTTCAGGAGCGACATGAAGACCAAGTTTCACATGTGCAGGTAAGCATAGATCCAGCCTCTTGTATGTTCTTTGTTTGGTGTTTTTGCCTGTGATTTCCCCAAGTTATTGACTTATAAGTCATTGGACATAATTTAAAAGGCATAATATTATTAAGAAGAGGTTAGTTTAACCAGCGACACATGGCCTAATGCTACTTTTTTTGCTTTTTTATAATTGGTCTTAAAAGTATAAGTTTCTTTTGTTATTTGACCCTCATAGTGACCCTTGCAGGACAGGTGGATTTGAGTCTGGTCTGAGACAATAGGCTCAGACTAGAAGACATTTACATTCGAAGAAACTCATACTATGCCCTTTCCTGACAGGTGAGTGTTGGGCAGGTTAAATTTACATTTGAGTTAGTGCAAAGCACAGAGCTTCCTCAATGGAAGCTTATGAGGAACTGCTTTTTTCTTGCAGACCCCACCTAGGGAGCTTTTGGCCAAAACAACATTCTTAACAGACTTATTCAGGTGTGGTTTAGGTTTCGGTTCTAACTTATGAAATATTAATGAGGCTATGTGGAACTTACAAAGGCATTGGAATTTGGCCTGCCTACTCCATACAAAATTATTATAGATTTAAAGGGAACTTCAGGTTTTTACAGACTAAAGCTAGGTGTTAGGTAAAGTTTATATCAGGAAGATTGATGTTGTCTGTGTTTAAGCTTCTAAATTTGTTACACAGGATACAGTTTTACCTGATTGATTTTATATTTCCTTGTGCCAAATGGTTATACTAATTTCCCCTTGTGCCTGCATTACTGGAGACATCTTTGGATATGTAAATGTCGATCCCTCATGCTTGCAAACTCCTGTTTGAGAGATAAAACACACACTCTGATCCTAAAACACTTCTGTATCTGGTGTCTGTGTATCATTTCACTGAACCTGTATCTTCCTGGACCAGAAGAACCCTGGTTTTCCTGAGACTACAATTTCTGGCTGGGTTTGGTCTGTGACAGAGAATTCTCTGTTTAGATCAGGCATTGTGGATACAATAGATGAAATTGATACATCTGTAAAAGAGAACACAAACTCCAAAAGATGTGTTTCCAGTCACCCTGGGCTGGAAAGTGACCTCATGTCTCATGCTGACACCCAAAGGGAGATGCTTATGAATATGAATGGCATTGATGAACTTGAGGATGATATGCAAAGTGAAGCACACCAGGTCTAGTGCCAACTTTATGATTTCAGGCAGATCAGGTTTCTAAAACATCCCAGCTCTATATGAAGCAGAGGCTTCTGAGATACCAGGGGAAGGCTTCTGGAAAAGTAGCAATGAACACTTTCTACTCAGAGGAATAAAAACTGATGGCAGAATTCTGAGTCAACATTGTCCCCACACTACTCCACACACCACTGTGCACTTAGCATTGTGCCATGGTCTGTGTTACATGCTCTTACCTTAAGAGAAATAAGAGACTTACAAGGTATGTTTTGATGTTGATAGTCTGTCATCCTGATTATGTTGATGCCTTAGTGTTGTACCCACATGCTCAAATGTTTCAAGTTGAATACATTAAAATGGGTACTTTTAGTATAACATTACCTCAATATTAATATTTTCTTTAATGAGGTGCTGGAAATGACCAGGGCCTATCAACAAACTTTAATTACAGCCTTCATTTTTCTGTGAAGAGTTATCAATGAATAGCTCAGGCTGGCCTGGAATTTGCTTGGATGTCCATATATTCCTAAAAGTTTTAATTCTCCACCCACAAACTCATAATCTTAGGGATTACCTTATACAGATAATTAAGTTATTTTAATGTAATGACACAATACCATTTATATGGGTTTGGAAAACTTTAAAAATTGCTTTGGAGTATTTGCTTTCTATCACAAATTCTATAATGTAACACTCTTAAATATATTCATCCTGATATAATGAGAATCATTATATCCTACTATCACAGATTGGAGAGATTATATACAAAAGGTTTTGTTATCTCTAAATGTAGAAAAAAATAGTTAATGATGATTGATAAATCATGCCAGTAAAAGATGACCAATCACACTGAAGGGTAAGAAAGATTCCTGTGACACTTGATATTCTCATCTTTCCAGCGTTATTCACTGTGTCACTGGCAGAGTTGCAATTTGTACACACCGTGGTGTAAATCCCTTGCCTGCTTCAAGGATTGTATCTTTGTTATTAACAGTCCAATTCTCTCAAGATATACCAGATGGAAAGATACTTGCACACCCACAAACACACACACACGCGCACACACACACACACACACACAAACACACACACACACACACACACACACACACACACACACTGCATATTTTATAACTGTATCAATATAAATTTTCTAAGTCTGTTTTAGCATAAATAGTTGATAAATACACTCTTGCTAAAAAAGATTCATGTTATGTCAACAACAAAGTTGGAGAATCAGATTTCGCAAAGACAAAAATTATGAAAATTCTCAGGGGTACTGATTTGTAACTCAATC
Source organism: Apodemus agrarius (assembly GCA_964023405.1). NCBI lineage: Eukaryota > Metazoa > Chordata > Mammalia > Rodentia > Muridae > Apodemus > Apodemus agrarius. The sequence continues at coordinate 162,093,167 of OZ030006.1, forward strand.
TCCAGCAAGTACCAAACACAAACTGACTTCTATAAAATTTAATATTCTCTTTTTTTGTTTTTTTTCTGTTTTTATTTTTATTTTCTATATTATATGTTTACATTCGAAAGGCTTTCCCCTTTCCCAGTCCCCCCCCTACCATAAGTCCCATAATTCCTCTCCCCTACCCAACTATTCCCCAATCATTCCCCCCCACACGGTTTTTCTGTTCTGGGTCTACAAAACTGGATCCAGGCCCAGGGTCCTCTCCTTTCTTCTTCTTGGGAATCATTTGACTTGCTAATTGTGCTTTGAGTATTTAGGGCTTCTGGGCTCATTAATATTCACTTATCAGTGAGTGCATTTCATGTGTATTCTTTTGTGATTGGGTTAACTCACTTAGGATGATATTTTCCAGATCTAACTGTTTACCTACAAATTGCATGAATTCATTATTTTTAATTGGTGAGTAGTATTCCATTGTATATATACTGCATTTTCTGTATCCATTCCTCCTTTGAGGGATATTTGGGCTCCTTCCAATTTCTGGCTATTATAAACAAAGCTGCTATAAACATAGTGGAGCATGTATCTTTAGTGTATGCAGGGGAATCCTCTGGGTATATGCCCAGGAGTGGTATGCCAGGGTCCTCTGGAATTGGCATGCCCAATTTTCTGAGGAACCGCCAAACCGATTTCCAAAGCAGTTTTACCATTTTGCAATCCCACCAACAGTGGAGGAGTGTTCCTCTTTCTCCACATCCTTGACAGCACTTGTTGTCTCTTGAGTTTTTAATCTTGGCCATTCTGACTGGTGTGAGGTAGAATCTCAGGGTTGTTTTGATTTGCATTTCCCTGATGACTAATGATGTTGAACATCTCTTAAGGTGTTTCTCAGCCATTCGAATTTCTTCTGGTGAAAATTCTTTGTTTAGCACTGTACCCCATTTTTTGATAGGGTTATTTGGATCTTTGTGGTCTAACTTCTTGAGTTCTTTGTATATATTGGATATTAGCCCTCTGTCGGATGTGGGGTGGGTGAAGATCTTTTCCCACTTTGTTGGTTGCCGTTTTGTCCTTCTGACAGTGTCCTTTGCCTTACAGAAACTTTGCAATTTATGAGGTCTCATTTGTCAATTCTTGAACTTAGTGTGAAAGCTATTGGTGTTCTGTTCATGAACTTTCCCCCTGTGCCCATGTCCTCCAGGGTTTTCCCAAGTTTCTTTTCTAATAGTTTCAGTGTGTCTGGTTTTATGTGGAGGTCCTTGATCCACTTGGAGTTGATCATAGTACAAGGAGATAAGAGTGGGTCAATTCGCATTCTTCTGCATGTTGACCTCCAGTTGAACCAGCACCATTTGTTGAAAAGGCTATCTTTTATCCACTGGATGGTTGTGGCTCCTTTATCAAAGATCAAGTGACCATAAGTCTATGGGTTCATGTCTGGGTCTTCAATCATATTCCATTGATCTACTTGCCTGTTGCTGTACCAATACCATGCAGTTTTTAACACAATTGCTCTGTAGTACTGCTTGAGGTCAGGGATGTATGAAGTTCCTGTCATACAGATCTTTCGCTTGTTTGGTTAGATTTACGCCAAGGTACTTTATGTTGTTTGTGGCTATTGTGAAGGGTGTTATTTTCCTAACTTCTTTCTCAGCCTGCTTGTCCTTTGAGTACAAGAAGGCTACTGATTTGCTTGAGTTAATTTTATAACCAGCCACTTTGCTGAAGTTGTTTATCAGCTGTAGAAGTTCTCTGGTGGAGTTTTTTGGGTCGCTTAAGTAAACTATCATATCATCTGCAAATAATGACAGTTTGACTTCTTCCTTTCCAATTTGTATCCCTTTGACTTCCTTATGTTGTCTAATTGCTCTCGCGAGAACTTCAAGTACTATATTGAAAAGATATGGAGAGAAAGGGCAGCCTTGTCTAGTCCCTGATTTTAGTGGGATTGCTTCAAGTTTCTCTCCATTTATTTTGATGTTGGCTACTGGTTTGCTGTAGATTGCTTTTACTATGTTTAGGTATGGGCCTTGAATTCCTGCTCTTTCCAAGACTTTTAGCATGAAAGGATGCTGAACTTTGTCGAATGCTTTTTCAGCATATAATGAGATGACCATGTGGTTTTTTTCTTTTAGTTTGTTTATGTAGTGGATTACGTTGATGGATTTCCATAGACTGAACCATCCCTGCATCCTTCATCAAGTAGGATGAAGCCTACTTGATCATGGTGAATGATTATTTTGATGTGCTCTTGGATTCAGTTGGCAAGAATTTTATTTAGTATTTTTGCATCGATATTCTTAAGAGAAATTGGCCTGCAGTTCTCTTTCTTTGTTGGATCTTTTTGTGGTTTAGGTATTAGCGTAATTGTGGCTTCGAAGAATTAGTTTGGCAGTGTCCCTTCTGTCTCTATTTTGTGGAATAGTTTGAAAAGTATTGCTGTTAAGTCTTCTTTGAAGGTCTGATAGAATTCTGCACTAAAGCTATCTGGTCCTGTACTTTTTTTTGGTTGGGAGGCTTTCTATAACCCCTTCTATTTCTTTAGCGGTTATGGGACTATTTACCTGATCTATTTGATGCTGATTTAATTTTGGTATTTGGTATCTGTCTAGGAAATTGTCCATTTCCTCCAGGTTCTCCAATTGTTTTGAGTATAGATCTTTGTAGTAGGATCTGATGATCTTTTGAATTTCCTCAGTTTCTGTTGTTATGTCTCCCTTTTCATTTTTAATTTTGTTAATTTGTATACTGTCTCTGTGTCCTTAGGTTGGTCTGGCTAACGCTTTATCTATCTTGTTGATTTTCTCAAAGAACCAGCTCCTGGTCTTGTTGATTCTTTGTATGGTTTCTTTGTTTCTACGTGATTGATTTCATCCCTGAGTTTGATGATTTCTGGTCTTCTACACCAAGGTGTCATTTAGTAGAGTACTATTCAGTTTCCATATGTATGTGGGCTTTCTGTTGTTTTTGTTGCTATTGAAGACCATTCTTACTCCATGGTAATCTAATAGGAGGCATGGGATAAACAACATCTTCTTGTATTTGTTGACATCTGTCTTGTGACCAATTATATGATCAATTTTGGAGAAGGTACCATGCGGTGCTGAGAAAAAGGTATATATTTTTTTTAATTTTTATTTTCTATATTCTATGTTTACATTCCAAAGGCTTTCCCCTTTCCCAGTTCCCCCCTCCCTATGTCCCATAGTTCCTCTCCCCCCAACTATTCCCCAATCATTCCCCCTCCCCACACAGTTTCTCTACAAAACTGGATCCAATCTTTTGAGGCCCAGTGTCCTCTCCTTTCTTCTTGGGAATCATTTGACTTGCTAATTGTGCCTTGAGTATTTAGGGCTCCTGGGCTCATTAATATCCACTTATCAGTGATTGCATTTCATGTGTATTCTTTTGTGATTGGGTTAGCTCACTCAGGATGATATTTTCCAGGTCTAACCATTTACCTACAAATTGCATGAATTCATTATTTTTAATTGCTGAGTAGTACTCCATTGTATAAATATACCACATTTTCTGTATCCATTCCTTCTTTGAGGGATATTTGGGCTCCTTTCAATTTCTGGCTATTATAAACAAGGCTGCTATAAACATAGTGGAGCATGTGTCTTTATTGTATGCAGGGGAATCCTCTGGGTATATGCCCAGGAGTGGTATGCCAGGGTCCTCTGAAAGGAACATGCCCAATTTTCTGAGGAACTGCCACACTGATTTCCAGAGTGGTTTTACCATTTTGCAATCCCACCAACAGTGGAGGAGTGTTCCTCTTTCTCCACACCCTCCCCAGCATTTGTCGTCTCTTGAGTTTTTAATCTTAGCCATTCTGACTGGTGTGAGGTGGAATCTCAGGGTTGTTTTGATTTGCATTTCCCTGATGACTAATGATGTTGAACATCTCTTAAGGTGTTTCTCAGCCATCCGAATTTCTTCTGGTGAGTATTCTTTGTTTAGCTCTGTAACCCATATTTTGATAGGGTTATTTGGTTCTTTGGGGTCTAACTTCTTGAGTTCTTTGTATATATTGGATATTAGCCCTCTGTCGGATGTGGGGTTGGTGGAGATCTTTTACCACTTTGTTGTTTGTCGATTTGTCCTTCTGACAGTGTCCTTTGCCTTGCAGAAACTTTGTAATTTTATGAGGTCCCATTTGTCAATTCTTGATCTTAGTGCATAAGCTATTGGTGTTCTGTTCAGGAACTTTCCCCCTGTGCCTATGTCCTCCAGGGTCTTCCCAAGTTTCTTTCCTAATAGTTTCAGTGTGTCTGGTTTTATGAGGAGGTCCTTGATCCACTTGGAGTTGATCTTAGTGCAAGGAGATAAGAGTGGGTCAATTTGCATTCTTCTGCATGTTGACGTCAAGTTGAACCAGCACCATTTGTTGAAAAGATTATCTTTTTTCCACTGGATGATTTTGATTCCTTTATCAAAAATCAAGTGACCATAAGTCTGTGGGTTCATATCTGGGTCTTCAATCCTATTCCATTGATCCACTTGCCTGTTGCTGTACCAATACCATGCAGTTTTTAACACAATTGCTCTGTAGTACTCTTTAAGGTCATGGATATTGATTCCCCCAGAAGTCCTTTTATTGTTGAGAATAATTTTAGCTATCCTGGGTTTTTTGTTGCTCCAGATGAATTTGAGAATTGCTCTTTCCAGATCTATAAATAATTGAGTTGGGATTTTGATGGGGATCGCATTGAATCTGTATATTGCTTTTGGTAAGATGGCCATTTTTACTATATTGATCCTGCCAATCCAGGAGCAAGAAATATTTTTCCATCTTCTGAGGTCTTCTTCGATTTCTTTCTTCAAGGACTTGAAGTTCCTGTCATACATATCTTTCGCTTGTTTGGTTAGAGTTACGCCAAGGTACTTTATGTTGTTTGTGGCTATTGTGAAGGGTGTTATTTCCCTAACTTCTTTCTCAGCCTGCTTGTCTTTGAGTACAAGAAGGCTACTGATTTGCTTGAGTTAATTTTATAACCAGCCACTTTGCTGAAGTTGTTTATCAGCTGTAGAATTTCTCTGGTGGAGTTTTATGGGTCACTTAAGTAAACTATCATATCATCTGCAAATAATGATAGTTTGACTTCTTCCTTTCCAATTTGTATCCCTTTGACTTCCTTATGTTGTCTAATTGCTCTCGCGAGAACTTCAAGTACTATATTGAAAAGATATGGAGAGAGAGGGCAGCCTTGTCTAGTCCCTGATTTTAGTGGGATTGCTTCAAGTTTCTCTCCATTTATTTTGATGTTGGCTACTGGTTTGCTGTAGATTGCTTTTACTATGTTTAGGTATGGGCCTTGAATTCCTGCTCTTTCCAAGACTTTTAGCATGAAAGGATGCTGAATTTTGTCGAATGCTTTTTCAGCATCTAATGAGATGACCATGTAGTTTTTTTCTTTTAATTTGTTTATGTAGTGGATTACATTGATGGATTTCCGTATGTTGAACCATCCCTGCATCCCTGGGATGAAGCCTACTTGATCATGGTGAATGATCGTTTTGATGTGCTCTTGGATTCGGTTGGCAAGAATTTTATTTAGTATTTTTGCATCTATATTCATAAGAGAAATTGGCCTGTAGTTCTCTTTCTTTGTTGGATCTTTTTGTGGTTTAGGTATTAGCGTAATTGTGGCTTCGAAGAATGAGTTGGGCAGTATCCCTTCTATCTCTATTTTGTGGAATAGTTTGAAAAGTATTGGTGTTAAATCTTCTTTGAAGGTCCTGTAGAATTCTGCACTAAAACCATCTGGTCCTGTACTTTTCTTGGTTGGGAGGCTTTCTATAAACCATTCTATTTCTTTAGGGGTTATGGGACTATTTTGCTGGTCTATTTGATGCTGATTTAATTTTGGTATTTGGTATCTGTCTAGGTAATTGTCCATTTCCTCTATATTCTCCAATTGTTTTGAGTATAGACCTTTGTAGTAGGATCTGATGATCCTTTGAATTTCCTCAGTTTCTGTTGTTATGTCTCCCTTTTCCTTTTTTATTTTGTTAATTTGGATACTGTCTCTGTGTCCTTTTGTTAGTCTGGCTAGGGGTTAATCTATCTTGTTGATTTTCTCAAAGAACCAGCTCCTGGTCTTGTTGATTCATTGTATGGTTTCCTTTGTTTCTATTTGATTGATTTCAGCCCTGAGTTTGATGATTTCTTGTCTTCTACTCCTCCTGGGTGAATTAACTTGTTTTCTTCCAGGGCTTTAAGGTGTGCCGTTAAGCTGCTAGTTTATGCTCTCTCCAGTTTCTTTTTGGATGCACTTAGAGCTATGAGTTTTCCTCTTAGCACTGCTTTCATTGTGTCCCATAGATTTGGGTAGGCTGTACCTTCATTTTCATTGAATTCTAAAAAGTCTTTGATTTCTTTTTTTATTTCTTCCTTGACCAAGGTGTCACTGAGTAGAGTATTGTTCAGTTTCCATGTGTATGTGGGCTTTCTGTTGTTTTTGTTGCTATTGAAGACCACTCTTACTCCATGGTGATCTGATAGGAGGCATTGGATTAGCTCGATCTTCTTGTATTTGTTGACATCTGTCTTGTGACCAATTATATGGCCTATTTTGGAGAAGGTACCATGTGGTGCTGAGAAAAAGTTATATTCTTTAGCTTTAGGATGAAATGTTCTATATATATCTGTTAAATCCAATTGGTCCAGCGTTTCAATTAGTTTCACTGTGTCCCTGTTTATTTTCTGCTTTCCTGTTCGGTCCATTGAGGAGAGTGGAGTGTTGAAGTCACCCACAATTATTGTGTTAGGTGTAATGTGTGCTTTAAGCTTTAGTAAGGTTTCTTTTACGAATGAGGGTGCCCTTGCATTTGGAGCATAGATGTTCACTATTGAGAATTCTTCTTGGTGGATTTTCCCTTTGGCCAGCAAGAAGTGACCTTCTGAGTCTCTTTTGATGATTTTAGGTTGGAAGTCAATTTTATCTGATATTAGAATGGCTACTCCAGCTTGTTTCCTGAGACCATTTGCTTGTAAAATTGTCTTCCAGCCTTTTACTCTAAGGCAGTGTTTGTCTTTAACACTGAGATGTGTTTCTTGTATGCAGCAAAATGTAGAGTCCTGTTTCCGTATCCAGTCTGTTAATCTATGTCTTTTTATTGGGGAATTGAGTCCATTGATGTTAAGAGATATTAAGGAATAGTAATTATTACCTCCAGACATTTTTGAAATTATATTTATTTATTTTATATATTTTTTATATTTGAGAGGTTACCTTCTTTTGGGTTGGATGAGAGGAGGCTTCTATCTTGCTTCTTCCCGGGTGTAGTTTCAGTCCTTGTCTTGGTGTTTTCCCCCTATTATCCTTTGTAGGTCTGGGTTTGTGGAAAGATATTGTGCAAATTTGGCTTTGTCATGGAATACCTTGATGTCTCCATCTATGGTGATTGAGAGCTTTGCTGGGTAAAGTAGTTTTGGCTGAAGTTTATCTTCTCTTAGAGTTTGCATGATATCTGCCCAGGATCTTCTAGCTTTCATGGTCTCAGGTGAGAAGTCTGGTGTTATTCTGATAGGTCTTCCTTTATAAGTTACTTGGCCTTTTTCTCTTGCTGCCTTTAATATTCTTTCTTTGTTTAGTACATTTGGATTATTAATCATAATAATATTGATTATTATGTGACAGGATGTATTTCTGTTCTGATCCAGTCTGTTTGGGGTTCTATATGCTTCTTGTATATTCATGGGCATCTCTCTCTTTAGGTTGGGGAAGTTTTCTTCCATAATTTTGTAGAAGATATTTGCTGGCCCTTTAACTTGTAAATCTTCATTCTCGTTTATACCTATAATCCTTAGGTTTGGTCTTCTCATTGTGTCCTGGATTTCCTGGATGTTTTGGGTTACAGCCTTTTTGCATTAAGTATTTTCTTTGACTGTTGAATCAATGGTTCCTATGGTATCTTTGGCTTCTGATATTCTGTCTTCTATCTCTTGTATTCTATTGTTGATATTTGCATCTATGGCCCCTGATTTCTTCCCAAGGTTTTCTATCTCCAATGTTGTCTCCCTCTGCGATTTCTTAGTTGTTTCTACTTCTTTTTTTAGTACCTGGATGGATATGCTCAGATCTTTTGCTTGCTTGATTGTGTTTTCGTGTATTTCTTTAATAGATTTTTGTGTTTCCTCTTTCATAGCTTCTACTTGTTGGCCCATGTTCTTCTGTATTTCTTTAAGTGATTTTTGTCTTTCTTCCTTATTGTCTTCTTCTTTTTGATCCATCTTCTTCTGCATTTCTTGAAGTGATTTTTGTATTTGCCTTGTAAAGGCTTCTAACTTTTGATCCATTTTCTCCTCTATTTCTTTACGAGATTTTTCTATGTGTTCAGCTACCAGCATCCTGACCAGTGATTTTATATCCAAGTCTTGTTTTTCTGGTGTTTTGGGGTGTCCAGAGCTTCCTGTTGTTGGAGAACTGGGTTCAGATGCTGTCATGTTGCCTTGATTTCTGTTAGTGACGTTCCTTCATTTACCTTTTGCCATCTAGTTATTTCTGGTGTTAGTTGACCTTGTTGTCACTGGCTGGTGTTTGAATCTCCCGTGAGGCTGGGCTTACCTGTTGTTGATCTACTGGTGATTATGCGTGATTGCTGCTCAATGGGATCACGAGCTGGCTGCCACCCGCTGACTTTGTGCACAGCCTGAGGTCTCAGGGAAGTGTGGGGGAGTGCAGCAGAGCCTCAGCGGGCGCCGCTGGGCCTGCCTAGTAGCGAGAGCCTAGCAGATCCCCCCACGTGGTAGCCCCTGATGGAATTTGTCTACCTGTGCTTTTCCAGCTGTGTTCTGGTTGCAATATGGAGGCCTGCCGCTATCGCTGGTCCGGGGTCCTGGGGAGCTGGGTGGCTCCGGCTGCCTCGGTGCAAGGCCTAAGCTCACAGGGACGTGCGGCAGAGCCTAGGTGCCCACCACTGGGCCCGCCTGGGGGCGAGAGCTTAGCAGATCTCCCTGCTCTAGCCCCAGAAGGAGTCTGTGTACCTGCACCTTTCCAGCTGTAAAAGGTATATTCTTTAGCTTTAGGATGAAATGTTTTATATATATATATATATATATATATATATATATATATATATATATATATGTTAAATCCAATTGATCCAAAGTTTCAATTAGTTTCACTGTGTCCCTGTTTAGTTTCTGCTTTCCTGATCAGTCCATTGAGGAGAGTGGAGTGTTGAGGTCACCCACAATTATTGTGTCAGGTGTAATGTGTGCTTTAAGCTTTAGTAAGGTTTCTTTTACGAATGAGGGTGCCCTTGCATTTGGAGCATAGATGTTCAGTATTGAGGGCTCTTCTTGGTGGATTTTCCCTTTGACCAGCAAGAAGTGACCTTCTGAGTCTCTTTTGATGACTTTAGGTTGGAAGTCAATTTTGTCTGATATTATAATGGCTACTCCAGCTTGTTTCCTGTAAACTTGTAAAATTGTCTTCCAGCCTTTTACTCTAAGGCAGTGTTTTTCTTTAACACTGAGATGTGTTTCCTGTATGCAGCAAAATGTAGGGTCCTGTTTCTGTATCCAGTCTGTTATTCTATGTCTTTTTATTGGGGAATTGAGTCCATTGATGTTAAGAGATATTAAGGAATAGTAATTATTACCTCCAGACATTTTTGAAATTATATTTATTTATTTATTTATTTTTATATTTGAGAAGTTTCTGTGTCCCCAAATAAGAAAATTCAAATGATTAACCCAGAGATCACCAGCATCTTAAGCTCCTGGTTGGACTTCAAAGCTTCCAGAAAAGAAGGAATATATAATAATGCAATTCCTTATTCATGGTCCTCCCATGCTGTATACCAGTATGCTGTGAGAAATATAAAACAGTCTTGGTTTCTCTGTACCACCTGTTCTGTTCTCTATTGAGGGATTCCAAAGATCCTTGCCTGCACTACACTCTATAACCTTATTTCTCAGCATTTATTCTTTTAAGTCAAGTTTATTTTTATGGTGGTGCAGTTATGGTGGAGGTTGGTTAGAGTTTCTTACAGTCCATGTTTTTCTTGACTATACTGAAAAACTAAATTAATCAAGGATATTACATCAAAGATTCTTATAAGAAGTACATATTGAACTTCAAGCACTATATTGAATAGATATGGAGTGAGAGGGCCCCCCCCCTTGTCTAGTCCCTGATTTTAGCGGGATTGCTTCAAATTTCTCTCCATTTAGTTTTATGTTGGCTACTGGTTTGCTGTAAATTACTTTGACTATGTTTAGGTATGGGCCTTGAATTCCTGTTCTTTCCAAGACTTTTATCATGAAAGGATGCTGAATTTTGTGAAACACTTTTTCAGCGTGTAATGAAATGATCATGTTTTTTTTCTTTCAGTTTGTTTATGTAGTAGATTGCATTAATGGATTTCCTTATATTGAACCATCCCTGCATCCCTGGGATAAAGCCTACTTGATCATGGTGGGTGATCGTTTTGATGAAATTTGTAGGCAAATTGTTGGAACTGGAAAATATCATCCTAAGTAAGCTATCCCAATCACAAAAGAATACACATGAAATGCAATCACCGATAAGTGGATATTAATAAGCCCAGAAGCTCTGAATACTCAAGACACAATTAGCAAATAATATGATACCCAAGAAGAAGGGAGGAAAGGGCCCTGGTCCTGAAAAGATTTGATCCAGTATTGTAGGGGAGTAGCAGAACAGATAAATGGGAGGGGGTGATTGGGGAATGGGCAGAGGGAAGAGGACTTATGGGACATATGGTGAGGGGAGACCTGGGAAAGGGAAAAACATTCAGAATGTAAAGAAAGAATATAGAAAATAAAAAAAGAAGTACATATTGAAATTTAGAGAAAAAATTTCATGTTGACAGCCTACACATATTGCTTTTGTTGGTTTTTAAATATTTATAAATTAGCACTTCAATTAAGTCTCTAGAGACACAGATACATCAATTTTCTCTAAGGTAAGTAGACTATAAAATTAATAATACAGCTGAATAAAATTATGTTAGAGGCAACTTCCAATTACTTCATTTTTGCAGCAAACATTTACAAATAATTGCCTAAGTGAAATATTCAGTGAATACTTGACACACCATGAAAATTTGAATTTAAAAAAAGGATTAAGAAATGACACAATTCTTATTGGAGCATATGGAATGCCATAAACCCACATACATAACTATGTTTTAGCACAGCCTGGAAGTGATTTCCTCTGTAAATGTGGAGAAAACCAGTAAAGTTTAACCTTTAATGTCTCTGTTCAGATGAATTATTTTTACATACTCATGATCTCAATAAATTGAATAAATAAGGAAAGGTCATTGATTCTTTGCATAGCTATTTCTCATAAAAAGTTTTATAAGATTAACAATCACCTGAGTTCAGAAAGCAGAATATCATCAAGTCATCAAAAGGAACATACCAAAAATGAGACAAAATCAGGAAACGTCCAACAAACCCAGTGCTAACATATTAGTTATGTGTGAGAACAGGTCACTTTAATGAGACAGGAAAAAATTATTAAAGTCCAGAGATTCAGGCTCATCACCTGATTGTAGGAAGAACTATAGACAAAGTATATAACTGCATAATTCATGTATAAAGCTGATTTTAGGTGGAATGTCAAACAAAATGTATCTCAATTACTCATTGTCAACAACACTGCAACAGTTACCAGCAGGACACACAGGATACCAAAAGCTATCACAATGAGGTGCCAGGAGACAAAACACTCTTAAATCAACAAGATAAAGCAAGAAAATCATCACCATGAAAAGAACACATCGCGATGCTATTTTCAATTTGTGTAGCATGGAAACATGGGAAATTTTTGCACAATTGAATGATACAAACTGACTGAATATGTGCTCTCAAAGTTGTTCTACCTAAAATGCACCCACTGTAAAAAAAAATCCTATGTGTACAAAGTTTCACAATATTTTGAACTTATTTCAGCTGGGACTTTGTATTGTGAATCCTCCTGATTCAACCTAGAAGGATGTAGGTGACAGGCTTGTGCCCTCACCCAGTTCTACAGGAACCAAAGTGCATTCTACAGAAGGTTTTGGAGGCATAGATACAATCCAAGTAAAAGAAACCAAGGGGGATTATGCAGTCCACCAAAAATGATAACTGAAGACAGAGAGGAAAAAAAGAGAGATGGATGTTCATGAGAACTAGAAGGGAACCACAGCTGCTCTGGACTTATTTGTATACATCCCCATCATTGAAAGGTCCTACAAGAAAACTATCTCTTTTTTCATATAAGTGTGATTTTGCTCTACGTAATACTGAAACTTTTGATGACCTAATGCATTCGAAATCTGAAAATCGTGCCATTAATTACCAATATATCAAAGAGGAGAAAGATCGCAGCATGGAACACTGCTGTGACTATGTGAACAGAGCAAATAAAAGAGAATAAAAAGTGATATATCAGCAAGGCATGGTGGCGCAAACCTGTAATCCCAGGACTTGGGAGGCACAGGCAGGTGGATTTCTGAGTTCGAGGCCAGCCTGGTCTACAGAGTAAGTTCCAGGACAGCCAGGACCACACAGAGAAATTCTGTCTCAAAAAAAAAAAAACAAAAAAAAGTGATATATCTATTTTGTCATTAATAAACAAAACTATTTTTTGATGTTTTCAGGAACTCAATCTGGGATTTATTCTTTCCAGCCCCACAAACCTGTCATTCCTTCTTTCTTCCTCCCTCTGCAAATTTATTCTCAGGAGAATACTTTCCCTGCTGATGGATAACTGTTGTTGCCTTGTTGCCTCAGATGTTGGGGATATATATATATATATATATATATATATATATATATATATGACAATTAATACACTTTCTTTGAGAATGAAAGTATTGTTCCTAGTGCAGAAGCTTCATTTCTTTAGGATTTTGTTTGTCTGGAACATTTGTTGTTTTTGCAATCTCCAGTTTGTCTATTAGTTTTAAAGTTTTCAGAATTCTTTTTTTTTTGTTGTTGTTGTTTTTGTTTTTTTATTGGATATATTCTATATTTACATTTCATTTCCCTTTTTCTGATTCCCCATCACCCAAAGGTCTCACATGCCCCTTTCCCTCCCCCTGATCCCCCATCTACCCCTTCCCACTTCCCTGTTCTGGTATTCCCCTACACTGATGTTTTGATTCTTTGCAGCACCAGTGTCCACTCCTTCCTTATTGTCGGATATCATTTGGTATGTGAATTGTGTCTTTGGTGTCCCAAGAGTCTAGGCTAATATCCACTTATCAGTGACTGCATACCATGGGCATTCTTTTGAGACTGGGTTACTTCACTTAGTATGATATTCTCCAGCTCCAACCATTTCTCTAAGAATTTCATGAATTCATTGTTTCTAATGGCTGAATAATTCTCCATTGTGTATATATACAACATTTTTTTTATCCATTCCTCTGTTGAGGGACATCTGGGTTCTTTCCAGCTTCTGGCTATTATAAATAAGGCTGCTATGAACATAGTGGAGCATGTATCCTTATTGCATGCTGGGGAATCTTCTGGGTATATTCCCAGGAGTAGTATGGCTGGGTCCTCCGGAAGTATCATGTCCATTTTTCTGAGGAATCAACAGACTGATTTCCAGAGTGGTTGTACTAGCTTGCAGTCCCACCAGCAGTGTAGGAGTGTTCCTCTTTCCCCACATCCTCACCAACACCTGATGTCTCCTGAGTTTTTAATCTTAGCCATTCTGACTGGTGTGAGGTGAAATCTCAGGGTTGTTTTGATTTGCATTTCTCTAATGACTAATAATGTTGAACATTTTTTAAGGTGTTTCTCAGTCATCTGAATTTCTTCAGCTGAAAAGTCTTTGTTTAGCTCTGTACCCCATTTTTGGATAGGGTTATTTGGTTTTCTGGGGTCTAACTTCTTGAGTTCCTTTTATACATTGGATATTTGCCCTCTGTCAGATGTGGGGATGGTGAAGATCTTTTCCCAATTTGTTGGTTGCTGATTTGTCCTTTTGACAGTGTCTTTTGCCTTACAGAAACTTTGTAATTTTATGAGGTCCCATTTGTCTATTCTTGCTCTTAGAGCATAAGCTATTGGTGTTCTGTTCAGGAACTTTCCCCCTGTGCCCATGTCCTCCAGGGTCTTCCCAAGTTTCTTTTCTAATAGTTTCAGTGTGTCTGGTTTTATGTGGAGGCCCTTTATCCACTTGGAGTTGAGCTTAGTGCAAGGAGATAAGAGTGGATCAATTCTCATTCTTCTGCATGTTGACCTCCAGTTGAGCCAGCACCATTTGTTGAAAAGGGTATCTTTTATCCACTGGATGTTTTCAACTCCTTTGTCGAAGATCAATTGGCCATAGATGTGTGGGTTCAATTCTGGAACTTTGATCCTATTCCATTGATCTGCCTCCCTGTCACTGTACCAATACCATGCAGTTTTTAACATTACTGCTCTGTAGTATTGCTTGAGGTCTGGGATATTGATTCCCCCAGAAGTTCTTTTACTGTTGATGATAGTTTTAGCTATCCTGGGTTTTTTGTTGCTCCAGATGAATTTGAGAATTGCTCTTTCTAACTCTATGAAGAACTGAGTTGGGATTTTGATGGGGATTGTGTTGAATCTGTATATTGCTTTTGGCAAGATTACCATTTTAACTATAGTAATCCTGCCAACCCATGAGCATGGAAGATTTTTCCATTTTCTGAGATCTTCTTTAATTTCCTTCTTCAGAGACCTGAAGTTTTTGTCATACAAATCTTTCACTTGTTTGGTTAGAGTAACACCAAGATACTTTATATTGTTTATGGATATTGTGAAAGGCTTTATTTCCCTAATTTCTTTCTCGGCCTGCTTATCCTTTGCGTGTACGAAGGCTACTGATTTGCTTGAGTTGATTTTATAACCAGCCACTTTGCTGAAGTTGTTTTTCAGCTGTAGGAGTTCTCTGTTGTAGTTTTTTTGGGTCACTTAAGTATACTATCATATCATCTGCGAAGAGTGATAATTTGACTTCTTCCTTTCCGATTTGTATCCCTTTGACTTCCGTATGTTGTCAAATTGCTCTAGCTAGTACCTCAAGTACTATATTGAAGAGATATGGTGAGAGGGGGCAACCTTGTCTAGTCCCTGAATTTAGTGGTATTGCTTCAAGTCTCCCTCCATTTACCTTGATGTTTGCTATCGGTATGCTGTAAATTGCTTTTACTCTATTTAGGTATGGGCCTTGAATTCCTGTACTTTCCAAGACTTTTAGCATGAAAGGCTGCTGAATTTTTTCAAATGCTTTGTAAGCATCCAATGAGATGACCATATGGTTTTTTTTCTTGAGTTTCTTTATGTAGTGGATTACGTTGATGGATTTCCATATATTGAACCATCCCTGCATCCCTGGGATGAAGCCAACTTGATCGTGGTGAATGATCATATTGATGCGTTCTTGGATTTGTTTGGCCAGAATTTTATTGTGTATTTTTGCATCGATGTTCATAAGGGAGATTTGTCTGAAGTTTTCTTTCTTAGTTGGGTCTTTGTGTGGTTTTGGTATCAGGGTAATTATGGTTTCATAGAATAAGTTGGGTAGTGTTCCTTCTGTTTCTATTTTGTGGAATAGTTTGAAGAGTATTGGTATTAGGTCTTCTTTGAAGGTCTGATAGTATTCTGCACTAAAACCATCTGGTCCTGTGCTTTTTTTTGGTTGGAATACTTCTATGACCTCTTGTATTTACTTGGGGGTTATGGGACTGATTAGGCGATCCATTTGATCCTGATTTAATTTTGGTATTTGGTATCTTTCTAGGAAATGTGCATTTCCTCCAAATTCTCCAGTTTTGTTGAGGATAGACTTTTGTAGTAGGATCTGATGTTTTTTGAATTTCCTCAGTTTCTGTTGTTATATTTCCCTTTTCATTTCTAATTTGGTTGATTTGAATATTGTCTCTGTGTCCTTTGGTAAGTCTGGCTAGGGTTTTGTCTATCTTGTTGATTTTTTCAAAGAACCAGCTCCGGGTTTTGTTGATTGTTTGTATGGTTCTCTTTGTTTCAACATGATTGATATCAGTCCTGATTTTGATGATTTCCTGTCTTCTACTCCTCCTGGGTGAAATAGTTTCTTTTTGTTCCAGAGCTTTCATGTGTGCTGTTACGTTGTTACTATATGCTGTCTTCTGTTTCTTTTTGAAGGCACTTAGGGCTATGAGTTTTCCTCTTAGCACTGCTTTCATTGAGTCCCATAGATTTGGGTATATTGTGCCTCCATTTTCATTAAATTCTAAAAAGACTTTGATTTCTTTCTTTATTTCTTCCTTGACTAAGGTATCATTGATTAGAATATTGTTCATCACCATGTATATGAGGAATTTCTGTTTTCCTGATCGGTACATTGAGGATAGTGGAGTGTTGACGTTCCACACAATTATTGTGTTAGGTATACAATGTGTGCTTTGAGCTTTAGTAAAGTTTCTTTTATGAATGAGGGTGCCCTTGCATTTGGAGCATAGATGTTTAGAATTGTGAGTTCTTCTTGGTGAATTTTTCCTTTGACCAGCAAGAAGTGACCTTCTGTGTCTCTTTTGATGACTTTAGGTTGAAAGTCAATTTTATCTGATATTAGTATGGCTATTCCAGCTTACTTCCTGTGACCATTTGCTTGCAAAATTGTCTTCCAGTCTTTTACTCTAAGGTAGTGTTTGTCTTTGACCCTGAGGTGTGTTTCCTCTATGCAGCAAAATGTAGGGTCTTGCTTCCATATCCAGTCTGTTAGTCTTTGCCTTTTTATTGGGGAATTTAGCCCATTGAGGTTAAAAGATATTAAGGAATAGTGATTATTTTTTCCTGTCATTTTTGATGTTATGTTTGTTTTTGAGTGGTTATCTTCTTTTGAGTTTGATGGGAGAAGGTTACTATCTTGCTTTTTCTGGGGTGCTTGTATTGGAATTTTCCTCCTATTATCCTTTGTATAGCTAGGTTAGTGGAAAGATATTATGTAAATTTGGTCTTGTTGTGGATTATTTTGATTTCTCCATCTATGTTGATTGAGAGTTTTACTGGGTATAGTATTCTTGGCTGACAATTGTGTTCTCTTGGAGTCTGAATGAGATCTACCCAGGATCTTCTAGCTTTCATGGTCTCTGGAGAGAAGTCTAGTGTGATTCTTATAGGTCGTCCTTTATATGTTATTTGGCCTTTTTCTCTTACTGCCTTCAAAATTCTTTCTTTGTTTAGTACATTTGGGGTTTTGATTATTATGTGACAGGAGGTATTTCTGTTCTGGTCCAGTCTGTTTGGAGTTCTGTAAGCTTCTTGTATATTCGTGGGCATCTCTCTCTTTAGGTTGGGGAAGTTTTTTTCCATAATTTTGTTGAGGATATTTGCTGGCCCTTTAAATTGTAGATCTTCACTCTCATCTATCCCTATAATCCTTAGGTTTGGTCTTCTCATTGTGTCCTGGATTTCCTGGATGTTTTGGATTACAAGCCTTTTGCATTTTGTATTTTCTTTGACTGTGGACTTAATGGTTACTATGCTATCTTCAGCATCTGAGATTCTTACCTATATCTTTTGTATTCTGTTGTTGATATTTGTATCTACGACCCCCTGATTTCTTCCCAAAGTTTTCTATCTCCAAAGTTGTTACCCTTTGTGATTTCTTAGTTGTTTCTACCTCTGTATTCAGATCTTGGATGGTTCTGCTCAGTTCTTTCACTTGTTTGTTTGTGTTTTCTTGCAACTCTTTAAGAGATTTTTGTGTTTCCTCTTTCATGACTTCTGCCTGTTGACTCAATTTCTACTGCATTTCTTTAAGTAATTTTTCATTTCCTCTTTACTGGCTTGAGTCTGTTGATCCATATTCTCCTGGAATTCTTTAAGTGGTTTTTGCGTTTGCATTGTAAGAGCTTCTACCCTATTCATGTTCCCCTGCAGTCTTTTAAGAGATTTGTTTATGTCTTTTTTGTGTTCAGCTAGCAGCATCATGACCATGCTTTTATATTTAATTCTTGTTTTTCTGGTGTGTTGGGGTATCCAGGACTTGCTGTGGTTGGCGAATTGGGTTCAGATGGTGCCATATTGCCTTGATTTCTGTTAGTAACATTCCTACATTTGCCTTTTGCCATCTGTTTATCTCTGGAGTTAGTTGGTCTTATTGTTACTGGTTAGAGTTTGTAGCTCCTGTGAGCCTGGCCTTTGGCGCTGCTGTAGTAGAGGGCATCTGTGCTCCTGACCCCAGCTGCCAGTCATCCGCAGTGACCTGACCCAAGCCACTAGCAGTCTGCTGTGTCCTGAGGCAAGATGGCGGCCTCGCTGTAAGCCCAGCAAGCCTGTCCCCAGCTGTCGGCAACAGCCGCAAAGCTGTAGGTGCACAGACCTCCTCCCAGCGACCTGCTCTGGCTCTAGGCTCAGGCAAGAGCCTGACAGGGTGGATTCTGGGCTAGATCTCAGTCTACCCACCTGACCCCAGCTGCCAGCAGTCTGCAGTGTCCCAAGGCAAGATGGCGGCCTCTCTGTAAGCCTTCAGAATTCTTCTTAGAGTAATTATTAAAAAAAACTCTAAATGGTTTCTCACTTCTTTAGTCTCAAGAATTTCTTTGTATAGACATTCATTGTTCTATTCTGCCCATCTGGTTTCTTTTTAACTAGCTAACAACTAAAAAAAGGTTAAAGAAGTAAGGTTATTCTTTTTGTCCTTTTTTTCTTTTTAAATCTTGAATGCTCTGTTTTTTAAACATAGTTTTGTACAATGTTGTGCATGATTATCCTCCAACTAAAACTCTTTTCTTCCCTGTCTTCCTTGTGCATAACCAAGTCCAAACGAAATGGAACACTACAGTTATCCATAGAAACTAGTAGGATATTCATAGTTTTTAAAGTTTAAAATGTGTAAGAATAAACACGTGATTTCAGACACTTATACTTACCTCTGGGGCCAGCTTCTCAGGACCCTTGATTCTCCTGAGGCCTCTCATGGTTCTGCAACCATGAGAAATCTCACACATGTTGGGAGTATGTAGAGTGTGTTCTCCATTAAAATATGTCCGCAAAAGATTACTAAAGTAAATGCTAAAGTGTCCACCTTTAGAAAGGTACCTGTATCTGATGATACAGAGGGTTGGGAAAGGGAAAGAGTGGGGTCTGACTCACTCACTTAATGATCCAAACACATTGATATCGAGTTACCACAATTTCCACTACAGGGAAGATCCCTGTACAGATTTCTATTAATGTCCTTTATATTTCTAATAGTCACAGAAATTATTTTTAGATAATATGGAAAGAAAAAATTTAACTGTAAGTTAATATATTGACACAATCTTTATAATATATTCAGCATGTAAAAAGGTAAAAGAGGAATGACTGAAAATCATTGAAAAACTTGTAAACAATCTATTCAAATAACAAACAGTTAAGGCTTTAGGAATAAATAAAACTGTTGCTTTAAAATTATTTATATGTTTTGATAAACACATGAATATTAAATGTTCTTTCAGTTTTTATATTTATACATGACTCAGAATTACCCAGATACTATCTTCAAAAGAATATTTGAATGTGAACACTGCAGGTGATCTAAGACACATAAATATCCTTTGGGTTGAAACCTGAATCAGCTGAGATGTCCAACCTCTCCACCCAGCCATAGTCTACACATTCCTCTCCACAGTTAGACCTGGTAAATGGATTCAACCAGAAAAGTTCCTACTGAGTAGAATAATCCAGACCTAGAAAGACAATACTGAACTCTCCCTCTCATCTGTGGATTCTGGCTCAAAGTCTTCAGAAATTATTTAGTAACAGCAGTGACCAGAAAAGTAGAAAGGAGACATTGCCTGGTGCAGTATGGGAGTAGTGAGGCATGGACGATACAATATGAAGTTTTAATCTCCAATCATTCCATGAACATAATCATGTCACAGAAAATATACTCATATATGATATTGCAAGAGGAAGATATATGAAAATAAATTTTGTCACTATGCAGCATACAAGATCTAATAATGCTCATGAAGGATACAATCTGATAATAGATATCAATGTATTAGTAAACAGTAAGTATTTGTAACTGAATTTGCCCTTACATTAATACATGAGAGGGGAGCTGGCAGATAAAATGGACAACAAGCTATACATGCAACAACATACTTCTATAGTTGTTTTTTATTCATGAAGTTCCTGACATGATTTATACTTTGCCGTATTTTTTTAACAAAAAGGAATCCTCCCAGTACAGAGTGCTTTTACAAATTGTTATTTTTTTATTCTTGCTTTCGGGGTGGTGCTTGCCAAGTCAAGGTGCATGTGTTTAGAAGACAATGTTACAATGTGAGTTCTCTGACTCCACATTCAAGTAGATGTTAGAGAAATTACCCTTTCACACTGACCTATTTTATCTGGTTCTTACTATGACATCTTTCAGATGGATAATATATAAACATATGATGAAGTTAAACAGTAATGAATGCCTTAGTTCCTTCTACATTAATTTCCTACTACACAACACAAGTTACAACATATTCTGAAAGAAAATAACCAGTGCAGAATAACAATTTTCACATGGTGCCAGAGTTCACCTGATTTAACACCATCAACGGGGCTTCCACATCAGTCCAGATCTCATGTCACAGCATCTGAAATTCTCTATAGTATATTTTATCATTTGATAGAAAAACAATAAAAGCAATTATTGTTACCTGTGTCTCTGTCCTGAAGACATTCTGATGAATGTAATTGATCCCCCAATTGTGGAGGACAGGTTGGCTTTCCTGGACTGTATCCTGTAAGAATTTAAAAAGAAAGGCAGAACTAAATTTCCTCAGAGTGACATGCAACCTCGTGGTTTTCTGCTCCTCATCTTGACCAAAGCAAAAAGAGGAAATTGCTTAAAGAAACCTGGCTCAGAGAGCAAAATAAAGGAGTAATGTATTGTGCCAGATGCTGCAAATAAATGTCTATAATTGGTACTGAAAGACTAAGATAACATTCCTGCAGAGAAAGCCAAACCAGTGTCCCCAGCAAAACAATTAGAAAAATGAGGGACTTAAGTTCCTTGGCTACACTTTTGTAATAAGCTGTTGGAAATTTTCTCTTATGTTACTATGTTTTAAGTTACTCCTTGATTTTGAATTATGATAATTGCAGCTATGTATGTATTAGGAATGCCTTAGAGCACTCATATTTCCACTGGTAAAGTCTTCCTCTTTACTCTTATATTTATTTTAACTTTATTTTATTCTTTTATTGGTTATTTTATTTATTTTCATTTCAAATGTTTCCCCTTTCCTCATTTCCCCTCCCCCAACCCCCTATCCCATGACCTCTCCCCCTATTTCTAGGAGTGAGCTCATCTACCCACCCACCCAACTACTCCTGCCTCACTGCCAAACATTCCCCTACATTGAGAAATTGAGTCTCCACAGGATCAAGGACCTCCCCTCCCATTGATGCCAGATAAGGGAATCTTCTGATACATAAGCAGCTGGAGTCATGGGTCCCTCCCTCTTTGGCAGGTGGTTAAATCGTTGGGAGCTCTAGGGATCTGGTTGGATGATAACTTTGATCATCCTATGGGGTTGCAAATCATTTCAGCTCCTTCGGGCCTTCTCCTAATGCTCCCATTGGAGTCTTCATGCTCTCTATGAAGGCTGGGGGCAAGCATCAATATCTGTATTGGTCAGGCTCTTGCCAAGACTCTCAGGAGACAGTCATACCAGGTTCCTGTCAGCAAGCCTTCTTGGCATCAGAAACAGTGTCTGGGTAGCTGCAAATGGGATTAATCTCTGCCTAGATAGGGCAGTCTTTGTATGTCCTTTCCTTCAGTCTCTGCTCCACTCTTTGCCCTTTCATTTTCTTTTGACAGGAGCGATTTTGAGATGGGTGGGTGGCCCCATCCCTCAACAGGGCGCCATACATAACTGCAGAATATGGTCTCTACAGGTTCTCTCTTCCCTTTGGAGGCTATTTTAGCTAATGTAAATACCATTGTGTCTTGGTGTCATTCTATATGGAGTGGTTTACTGGTGATGTTTTCATGTTGCTTGGATATTGAATCTAAGAAAATGAACATGCTCAGAAAATCTCTTTCACTGAGCTAGTCTCAAGCCTTGGATTTGTTTTGTTTTGGTGTTTTATTTTGATTTGTGTGTGGTTGCTGCTGCTGCTGCTGCTGCTAATGCTAATGCTGCTGTTGTTGTATGAGAAAGTTGTTGTTTCTTAATATGTGGCATAGGCTGTTAACATTCTCATAAGTTGCCTGGCCTCATTCTTTTCTTTCTTAGAATTAAAGCTGTATAACACTGCACCAATGTACTCCATTTTTCTGAGAGTAATTTTTAAATAAATAATGAACATTTCTTCATTTTATGTATCTAGATCCCAATGTGTTTAAAGTCATATATATTTATTAATCACATATACAGCATAAATTGATTAGATGATCCTCCACTGCTGAACATTATCGTTGTTTTATAGTCTTTTATTGTTCTTAGTTTAAAGAATATATAAGATATACTTTAAAACACACTAAGAAAGACATTTTATGCCAGAAATTATAGGATTCAGGGAGACATATATGTAAGGAATTCAGCTATGGATTACTACATGACACCTAGTTAACTTAGAGTCTCTCTGTTGACATGAAAATATTCAAAATTGAATTTTTAGACATGAGCTAAAGTGATTTTTCTTTTATGAATTCTAACCATGGATTTGTGATGGGAATTCCTGGAAAGACACTGTTTCAGCAAAGAATGATTTAAACAACAGCAAAGTGGGGACATTGTAATGGTGTGGATCTGGGTTTAATTATCTTACAATGGCTAGCTCTAGTCTTCTAAGTAACCTGTGTCAGGACTAACATCCAGTAACTAATAGATAAAAATTTCAAGAAATCTATGAACATAGAAGACCACTAATTTCTACCAACCTGAATGCTAAGAATGTCTTCTAATGACCTATAGAAAAGATTTGCCCATCCTGTTGTAACAGCCTCTGTGATGTATTGACTAATGTATAGTGAAATTGCCTAAATTTATGATTTTTTTTAAAACTACAAAACTTCATGAAATTACTTTCACATTGGAACGCAGAGGCATGGTCACTCACAATACTTCCACAATATACTATATTTTGTTCATTTTATGGTAAAAACTGTGTTTTGCATGGCTAGGCCTACATTCAAAGCTCTTGTTGTAGATACTGCAAGTGAGGCTGCACATTCTAGGGAGGCTGCATATGCAAAGTACTTTAGACACTTCACTGGAATTGAGGGTACAGTTCAGGGTAGAGACATGTTTAACATGTACAAAGGCTAGACCTCATACAACATAATAATGATAATAACAATAAGAATAATATGAATGACAATGATAGTAAAATCCAGTGATAATGACAATAGAAAAAAGAGAGGATGTAAAAGACTATTTGATTTCTATGGTCTGTTCTCATGACTCACCCTTTTCAGAATATGTTCAAGACTCTCATTTAACTGTACTTTCATTTGATTGCAGACTTTCCAACTTGCTGACTTGTATTTTATGAAAACAATTTAAATTGTTCTTCAAATCAAGTGACAGTGATTAAGTGAGCACTGAGAAATGGTAGGTGGCTTGAAAATAGAAAAGTTACTGAAGATGCACTGACAATACTGATGCCTAGTTATCTCTCTCCCTCTCTCCCTCCCTACCCCCTCTCTGTGTGAGTGTGTGTGAGTGTGTGTATGTGTGTGTGTGTGTGTGTGTGTGTGTGAGAGAGAGAGAGAGAGAGAGAGAGAGAGAGAGAATATTTGAAGGAGAGAGAGTGTTTGACTGCATATATGCCATGTGATGTACCTGTTGGTCAGAGGACAACTTCAGGGAGTTAGTTCTTCTCTACTACCAAGGATTCCATGGATAAAATTTGGGATGTCTTCAGGCTTATGTTGCCAGTGCTTTTATATGAGACATTTAAAAAAGCCAAATTTTGGTTCTTTAACCCAAATATCTGAGCCACCACTCATTCTGAATTACCATACACCCTAGGTCCCTTGAAACAGTTGACAGATATTAAGTCATCTTAACAATATAAGAAAAGTTTCAAAGTTGCAATGTAGATAATGTAGATGCTTCCATAATACCTCCAGCAAGTCTTATTTGTCTCTACCCAATTTCCCAGGACGAATCCCTCCTACACACACACACATACACACACACACACACACACACACACACACACACACAGGTCATAGAAAGTGAAGTTGATGAACAGCAGTGTTCAAGAATGTGTTCACAGAGTCCCTGTGCACGTCGATACTTGTGTTGTCTGAGCTTTCCACAGGAAAACTTTGAAGAAGTCAACTGACTTAACTAAGGACACTGTATAACTAATACTGGACCTATGACTCAAATACATCATTAATGCATGCACAAAATATGGATACAATGAGCACTTAGAAGGGCCTGAGTTTTAGCTTCCCACAAAACAGGAATCTAGGAAATGGGGAAACATGAGTAGAAACACCACCCCAGGCTCTTGTGACTTCATGTAAGTTCTATCATTCAAAAATTCCTTGACCACAAAAAATCAGAAGAGCTATATCTTTACAAGGTTGTTGTGAAGGTTTAATAAGATACACAAATAGATTTTGTTTTGTTGTATCTGAGAGAGGGTTTCACTATTTAGCATTGGTTGGCCTGGAACTCAGTATAGACACCTGGTTGAGTTAAAAGTCACAGAGATTGCCTTATTCTGTTTCCCAAATGCTGGGATAATAGGTATGAATCACCACACCCAGTTGCAAATGATTTTTTTAAAAGTAAGTTGCATTCACATTAAACATTATGATTTCCAGTACAACACTCCAATCTTTTCTTACCATGTAATTCTGAGCAAAGTACAGACACTTCAAGCCTGTGTTTTCATGTGGTCATCAAGAGTGTGTCATCTACTTCCTAAGTTTAGAAAAACTATTTTAGAATCTAGACAGAATCTAGCTTACAAGACAACTCTTTTCTTAGCCTTCGCCTCCCAAAGATTCTCTAAAACAAAAAATGGGTTAGTTTTTTTACCTGACCATTTCAATGAGTGCGGGATTTAAAAGAACAGGATAGGAAGTTTACATAGAAAATGACACATCTACAGCACTGAGCCATTACTGAGAGTTTCATGTCACACTACTCATGGAAATACTAAGAGTGCTAAAACCTTTGTGAATCCTTATCACTGCATAAAGGGTATCATCCTTATAATGAAGACTAGGTACATGCGGACGGCACACTTCTCTGTGTTTTCAGCATATAGGTTGCCTACTCTAACATCATGCATAGACGTGAGCAACTCAGACCAGTTTGTTCATTACTGTGACCATAACATTAGTAGGAAATGTGGAGCCTATCAGTATGCTTAATGAAAGTGAAGGGTAAAGAATTGATACTGAACACAGTGTGGGTATTTTTGTTGTTGTTGTTGTTGTTATTGTTGTTGTAGGTGTTTATTTGTTTGGACAAAGATAGGGCAATGGTCATAACTAAGCCTGAAGAGCAGGAGCTTCCTCTAAGCTCTGTAAAGTTGAGCTCTGAATTTATAGAAAACTAAACTTTTAAGAGGCACAATTAGCATAGAAAGAAATAGTGACTTCAGATGGGATGGAATTGACACTCCAGTTTCATTTCTTTGATCAAAGTGCAGCATGGAACAGGAAGAACTGATCTCACATGACCAGGTAGTAAAACAGAAGTAAAAAACGTGTAGAAATTATTGTTTCCTTGAGTTTGTCTACTAAATTCATTTTTGTGAAAAAACAAACAAAAACATACATAAATGCACACACATGTACAGATGCACACATACACACACACACACACACACACACACACACACAATGGGTGAAACATAGACTGTGGAACTACTCCAAGGGTTTAGGGTTTAGACACCAGCCAGGAGGTCCAAGCAAATAAATGGGTCTTCCAATCTGCCTTGTGATTCAGCTGTTGTTTACTTATAGCATGTGGAGAACTAATACATTCTTATATATGCTGTCTTAGGGTTACTAGTTTGAATAGAATTGGATATCATAGGTGGCTTCTGGTTCCATATCCCCATATAGTGAGTCCCAGCTAAGGCCATCCCCCAGTGATTCTCTGTCTCATTCTGGACACTGACCCAAAAAAACTTAGGAGGCAAGGAATTATTTCATTTCACATGTCATTCCTGATCTTTAAAGGAATATGGAATGAGAATTTTGATGAAGGCTCAAAGCAGAAACCACAGAGGAACTCTTATTCTGACTTGATCCATGGCTCAGGTTTAACTATATTTCCGTTTCTTTCTTTGTTTTCCTTTCTTTCCTTTCCAATAATTTATTTATTCACCACTCTCTCCTCCCCTCCCACTCACACCCTCATGTACCCCTCCCCTCATTAACTCTTCTGTATTTCCACTGAGAAGGAGAAAACCTCCATGGGTAAGAACATAATAATTACAGAAGTGAGGAACTTGGGAATGAGAGAGGAGGGAGGAGGAAGAGAGGAGGCTAGACCAGGTGTAGTAGGAGCCTAGGGAGATGTACAGAAGGTCAGAAAATTGAACAGAGGTGCATAGCAGTGTATAGCAGTGGAAGATGTGGAAATGGGGGGTAACCACCAAAAATTCCCAGTTGCTAGGAATGCAAGATGCTTCCTGGACCCAACAGGTACGATATTTGCTGAATTACCAAAAAAAGGGGGAGAAAGAACCTGTAGAGAACATATGGAGGGGTTAGGCATGGCCCCTGACTAAGGGATGGGGCCATCCACCCATCTCAAATATTTTAACACAAAATTGTCCCTTTCTAAAAGAAATACAGAATAAGAGTAAAGCAGAGACTGAAGGAAAGGCCATCCAGAGACTTTCCTACCTGGGGTCCATCTCAAATACAGACACCAAACTCAGACATTATTGCTGATGGCAAGAAATGCTTGCTGACAGGAGTCTAGTATAGCTGTCTCCTGAGAGACTCTGCCAGAGCCTGACTAGTACAAATGCTGATGCTCACAACCAAATATGGTAATGAGCACTGGGACTGCAGTACAGGAGTTAGGGGAAGGCCTGAAAGAGCTGAAGGGATTTGCAGCCCCTTAGGAAGAACAATAATATCAACCAACCATATCCCTCAGAGCTCCCAAGGATTAAACCAACAACCAAAGATTACACATGAAGGGATCCATGGCTCCACCTGCATATGTAGCAGTAGATGGCCTTATATAGCAGTGATGGGAAGGGAAGCCCTTTGTCCTGTGAAAGCTCAATTCCCCCACCATTAGGGAATGAAAGAGTGGTGAGGCAGGACACAGTGTATGGGTAGGAGTGCACCCTCATAGAAGCAGGGGAGAGGGAGGGATAGGATAGGAGGTTTGCAAAGGGGAAGCTGGGAATGGAATAACATTTGATATGTAAATAAATAAAATACCCAATAAAAATTAAAATTGAAAATGAAAAAAATCATAAAATAATAACCTGAGCTGGCACCTTCAATTACAGCACACACATCCTCTACCACTAAAGTCAGACAAGGCAGTCCACCTTTGGGAAGGGGATCCAGGATAAGCAACAGAGAGGCAAAAGTATCCTCCCTGATTCTTAGGGGACTCATATGAAAACATGCTGTACATCTATTATAAATGTGTAGAGGCCCAAGGTCCAGCCCTTGCATCGTCTTTGGTTGGTATCTCAGTCTCTGTGAGCCCCCATATGTCCAGGTCAGTTGTCTCTGAAGGAATTTCTGTACTGTCTTTGACTTTTCAGTCTCCCTCCATCCTATTTCCCTCTCTTTCACAAGACTCTCTGAGCCTTGTCTAATATTTGACTGTGGGGTTTCTACATCTGTTTCTATCAACTGCTGAATGAGGACTCTCAGAAGATATTTATGCTATGCCACAGTCTGAATACACAGCAGAGTATCATTAATCATGTCATAGGTTGGGTCTTTCCCAAGGAATGGGTATCAAATTGGGGCAGTCATTGTTTGGCCAGTCCTACTATCTCTGCTCCAACTTAATAATTCAAGTGTATCTTGTAGGCTGGATAAAATTTGAGACAAAACTGGATAGGTTGGTGTCCATTACCTTCCACTGGAAGTCCCACTAGGCTGTAGAAAGCAGCCACTTCAGTCTCCATATCACTAGCTGGCAAAAGTCTCAACCATAAACACGAGGGGCATCCCCCAGCTCAGGTCTCAGAGATGTTCTCCTATTGATTTCCTTTCTCTTTCTCAGGCCCTAACTGCACACCACCACCACCACACTGAATCCCAATCCCTCTTCTACTCTCCCACCTAGTTCACTCTATTCATCGACCTATGATGCATATTTTATTTCCCCTTATGAGTGAGATATAAGCATCTTGACTTGAGTCCTCCATGTTACTTAGTTTCTTTGACTCTTTAGATTGCAGCATTGCTATCCTGTAGTTTATGGCTAATATCCACTTATAGGTCAAGACATAGCATTGTCTCTTTCTGCGTCAGGATTTTCTCACTTGGGAGGATATTTTATAGTTCCATTCATTTCCCTGAAAGTTTTGTGGTTTTGTTTATAATGGCTTAATCGTGTTCCATTGTTTTCTTTATCTATTCTTCAGATCAGGGGCATCTAAGTTCTTTTGTTTTTTGCTATTACAAAAAAAAAAACCACTATGAAAATAGTTGAGCAGGTGTCCTTGTGGTGTAGTGGAGCATCGTTTAGGCAATGCTACATGTTTTAACTCAAATTCTTAACCCTCTGTACTCCTCTCCTCTCCCTCTCCCTCTCCCTCGCCCTCTCCCTCTCCCTCTCCCTCTCCCTCTCCCTCTCCCTCTCCCTCTCCCTCTCCCTCTCCCTCTCCCTCTCCCTCTCCCTCTCTCTCTTCCCTCTCCCTCCTAGGTTTCTCCCTCCCTCTACCTCCTGTGATTCCTTTGTTCTCCTGTCTATTTAGGATTGAAGCATCTACACTTTGGTGTTCCTTCTTCTTAAATTCCATATGGTTTGTGGATTGTATTGTGGGTATTTTGAATTTTGGAGCTAATATGCACTTCTCGGGAGTACATACCTTGTTTGTTCTTTTTGTCTGGGTTACCTCATTCAGGATATTTTCTAGCTCCATCCATTTGCCTATGAATTTCATGAAGTCATTTTTTGACAGCTGAATAGTACTCTATTGTGTAAATGTTCCACATTTTCTCTATCCTTTTCTCTCTTGACAGACATCTAGGTTCTTTCCAGTTTCTGGCTATTACAAATATGGCTGCTATAAACATAGTGAAGCATGTGTCCTTGTTATATATTAGAATATGTTTTGGGCACATGCCCAGTAGGAGTATAGCTGGGTTTTCAGGTAAAACTATTTCCAATTTTCTGAGGAACTTCTAGATTGAGTTCCAAAGAGGTTTTACCAGCTTCAGCAACACATATATAAAATTGGAATGATAAAGAAAAGATTAGCATGGCCCCTTCACAAGGTGGGTCTATTTTTGACACAGGTTTTTAAATATATTTTTTATTTACATTTCAAATATTATTCCCTTTCCCGGGTTCTCCACCTCCCAGAAAACCCCTATCCCATCCTCCCTCCCCCTGCTCCTATGAGAATGCTACTCCACCAAACCTACTCCTACCTACTCTCCCATAATTTCCCTACTCTGGGGAATCTATGGAGCCTTCATAAGACCATGGACCTCTCCTCCCATTGAAGCCTGATAAGGCCATTCTCTGCTACAAATGCAGCTGGAGCCATTTTTACTCCTTGGTTGATGACATAGTTCCTGAGAGCTCTAGGGGATTGGTTGGTTGTTATCACTGTTCTTCCTATGGAGTTACAAATCCCTTCAGCTCCTTTAGTCCTTTCTCTAACCCCTCCATTGGAGACCCCCCTCAGTCCAATGGTTGGCTGCTAACATCTGCCTCTGTATTTGTGAGGCTCTGGCAGGGCCTCTCAGGAGACAACCATATCAGTCTTCTTTCAGCAAACATTTCTTGGCATGCACAATAGTGTCAGGTTTTGGTACTGTTTATAAGATGAATCCCCATGTAGGAGAGTCTCTGGATGGCCTTTCCCTCAGACTCTGCTCTACACTTTATCTCCATAATTGCTGATGTGAGTATTTTGTTCCCTTTCTCAAAAAACCTAAGCACCCATACCTTCTTCTTCTTGAGCTTCATGTGGTCTGTGAGTTGTATCTCGTTTATTCTGAGCTTTGGGGCTAATAACCACTTATCAGTGAGGAAATACCTTCTGTGTTCTTTGTGATTGGGGTACCTCACTCAGGATGAGATTTTCTAGTTCCATCCATTTGCCTAAGAATTTCATTAATTCATTGTTTTTAATAGGTGAGTAGTACTCTACTGTGTAAAGGTACCACATTTTCTGTATCCATTTCTCTGTTGAGGGACATCTGGGTTCTTCCAGCTTTTGACTATTATAAATAAGTCTGTTATGAACATAGGGGAACATGTTTCCTTATTACATGTTGGAGCATCTTCTGGGTATATGCCCAGGAGTGGTATAGCTGGGTCCTTAGGATCTATTATTTCTAATTTTCTGAAGAACCACCTAATTGATTTCCAGAGTGGTAGTAACAGCCTGCAATCCCACCAGCAATGGAGGTGAGACCCTCTTTCTCCACATTCTCACCAGCATCTGTTGTCACCTGAGTTTCTCATCTTAGCCATTCTGACTAGTGTGAAGTGGAATCTCAGGGTTCTTTTGATCTGAATTTTCCTGATAACTAAAGATACTGAACATTTTAGGTGCTTCACAGCCATTTAGTTTCCTCTGTTGAGAATTCTCTGTTTAGCTCTGTACCCCATTTTTAAATGAGTTATTTGATTCTCTGATGTCCAGATTATTGAGTTCTTTGTCTATATTGGATATTAGCCCCCTATCAGATGTAGAATGGGTAAAGATCTTTTCCCAATCTGTTGGTTGCTGTTTTGTCCTCAGGAGGCAGAGGCAAATGAATCTGAGTTCCTGACTATCTGTCCTACAGAGAGACTTCCAGGACACTTAGAGTAGCACTTAGAAAAATTGTCTTAGAACAAAGAAACAAAGACAAGCAAAAACAACCCAAACAAACAAAAACCAGCACCCCAGGAAAAAAACATTCAGGACAAAATGATATTAAAATGACACCATCTCTGAAAACACCTGAACCTGAACATGGAGGAAGTACCTAGACTGGCATTATCCAGTCAATGGATAGGTACACAGATCCTAGATTAGAACAAGTTACTGTATTAATACTAACTGGGTATAGTTGTATAATACAAAGTGTTGTTCTTGGAAAATATAGAGAAAAGTTTGCCTCAATTTCATTTGGATTGTTTGGTTCTATGACATAGGCCCCTGCTACATTCATTTTTGATTAATCATGTCTTGGCTTCCTAATCACCAATATCACAGTCTAAACCACTACATTTAGGAAACTTCAATTATTACCACCTTTTCTATAAGGCCTCAAATTATCATACATGGATTAAAGTGGGTAGATAGGACAACTGATGCCTTGGGTAAAAGATACTCTGCATTTCGTTGAACTAATCTTGCAACGGTATATCAAACTTGATATTGTATTTTATGGACAAATGAAAATTTATAACAATGAGAAAAACTTCTACATGAAAGAAAAATCAAAGCAAAATGGTAATCAACTAACTTGAGAAATCGAAGCCTGTAATGACATTTCATCTTTTAATTGTGCTTTCAATTAAGACAATTTATCCTGTCAATAATGGAAACTCAAGCTGTTTATTAGGGTTCTTTATTTAGTTCTAGAGGAGTTTAACAAAGCAGAAAGAACAGAATCCTTTTGACTTTGGGCCAAAGGTTGTCCATGCACCAGAGGAGAAGTGTCCTGTCTCCAAGAGGAAATAAGATGGCCTCCCCTCAATCAGGTCAGAGAACATTCCCAATGCTCTTGTAGCTTTGTCTTTCTGTTTACACAGCAGATTATGTTCTGTAATCAAAATACATGTTTGCTAGGACTCACAAATTATTACAGGCAACAAGTAAGAATCAACATATTTCATTTTTACCTTTTATTCTTGGTGGAGAGTTAACCAGGAAATTTATCCAGTTTCTTTTCACAAATACAAGGGTAGGAATTTTTACAGGAAGTATTTTCTAGTCTTGCTTTAGATAAAAATCCACATCTTCCAAGCCTAAAATTGAATCTCCTTATTTTCAAGGAATTGAAGAAGAAAAATGAGAGTAGACAACTTTTTAATTTTGAACATTCACTGAAATAATGCATGATTGCATGCTGGTACAACCACTCTGGAAATTAGTTAGGCAGTTCCTTAGAAAATTGGGCATATTACTACAGGAAGACCCTGCTATACCACTCCCGAGCATATACACAGAGGTTTCTCCAGCCTATAATAAGGACACATGCTCCACTATGCTCATAGCAGCATTATATATAATAGCCAGAAACTGGAAAGAACCCAAATGTCCCTCAACAGAGGAATGGATACAGAAAATGTGGTATATTTACACAATGGAATACTACTCAGCTATTAAAATAATGAATTCGTGAAACTCATATGCAAATGGGTGGAACTGGAAAATAACATCCTGAGTGAGGTAACACAATCACAGAAGAACACACATGATATGCACTCACTAATAATTGGATATTAGCTCAGAAGTTTGGACTACCCAAGACACAATTCACAGATCAAATGAAGCTCAAGAAGGAGGAGGAACAAAGTATGGATACTCTGGTCCTTCTTAGAAAAGGGAACAAAATATCCACAGAAGGAGCTACAGAGTCAAAGCAAGGAACATAGGGAAACACCATCCAGAGACTGCCCCACTTAGGGATCCATCCATATACAATTATAAAACCCATACACTATTGTAGATGCCCACAAGTGTTTATTAAACTGAACCTGATATTTCTGTCACCTCGGAGTCTCTGCTAGTACATGACAAATACAGAGGGGGACACTTTCAGCCAGCCATTGAACTAAGCACAGGGTCCCCAATGGAGGAGCTGAAGAAAGGAACAAAAGGAGCTGAAGGAGTTTGCAGCACCATAGTAGGAACACAAATATGAGGAACCCAGTATCCCCAGAGCTCCCAGGGACTAAACCATCAACCAAAGAGTACACATGGAGTTACCCATGGGTCCAGATGCATAGGTAGAAGAGGATTGCCTTGTTGAACTTGAAAAGGAGAGCGGCCCTTGGTCCAAGGAAGGCTCCATGCAGCAATATAGAGGAATACCAGGATAGGGAAGTCAGAGTGGGTTGATTGGGGAAAAAGGAGAAGGGGAGATGGTATATGGGATTTTTTGTGGGGGGAACAAGGAAGGGGGACAAGCAGTACTACAGAGTAATTGTGTTGAAATATAAATAAAGAATATATCAAAAATATTTAAGAAAATTCTTTTGGCCAAAGTATATAGGCTATAGAACTTTTTATCTAAAGTTTGTTACCAAAATGTTTTCTTTTCTCTAGGCTCATTAAAAAGAAATGGCCTCCTAAACACACCAAAACTCTATATCTCATTTCACACTGACAAATTTTTGATCAGCAGGTAAAGCTGATTTTCAACATTTCCCAAGAATTATTTTGCCTCAACCCATTGTTACATTTATATTTTGTCAATAAATATGCTAGTACAATAATAAAACAGATGTGAGTGGTACATAGAACAAGCTCTTATTGATTGTGTTTTAAGGAGAAAGGAGAGATTTGAAGTATAGTCCCAGATGTATAACTACTGTTTCATATTGTTTCCCTTTCTTCCTGCCCACCTCATAGCTAAAGGGTCTTCACAGAAACATGGTAATCTACTGAATTCCCTGTATCAAAAAAAAACCTCTGATTTTGGCAGGATGTTATAATGAAAGCCACAACTACCCTTTTCTTAAAAATAAATGCAGCTAAATAAAACAGTAAATTTGAACACAGAACAAATTACCATCAAAACAGAAGGACTGTGCATTTTGGGGCCACCTGGGCTACATATCAAAACAAAAAGTAAAAAGGGAATTATATAATAATTGATAATTAATTTAGATCATCTTGTATAAATCAACAGAAATGATATTTCCCCTTACATTGTGGTCTTAGCAGGAGATGGAACAAACCTCAGATGGTCAGGGAAGTACTATTGCTATTTTTTCCCCTAATAGAGGAAGCTGACTAAAGTGCACTAAAAATGGAGATCCTCACTAATAAATCCAGCCAGGCATAGAGGGACACAATCCATCATCTCAGCTTTGAGAGGATTAAGATAGGGGGAATAACAGTTCAAGGCTAAACTTAAATATGTAGGAGTTTGTGGTTCATCTGGCTTAAGGAGATTCTGTCAAAGGAGAGAAAGAGAATGAAATACACTGAAACCACATGGTACCTAACCTTCAAAAGGATGAGTGTTTAGCAAAATATAACTCTTTGAATTTTGGAGTTAGGATGAGGAGAAATGGAATATCCAAATTTATCAAATTTGGCAATATATTTTTAAAAAGGGAAGATAAATTAAACCAAGTAACTTCTTGAGCAAAGATAGAACAAGTAACATACATTAAGAATGACTAAGTATATTAGTCAGCCATGATATATGCATGTAAAACATGGGCAAAAAAGAGGTTCCTAGAAGACACCAGCTGTTTACAAAAGATAATTAATAAAAAGAAATAACGTGTATGTTCACTCAGTGACTTGCACATAAGTTGACATGACAGCTTTTATAATCATCACAATTTTATAAGTGTCAAAGTTTAGAAATGCACTTTATGTCAACATGTGAGTAGAGAAATGTTGTCGAACATGTGTGCAATACAAAAATTGCTTGGTAAGAAGGTAAATGAAACACTGATCTGAGAAAGCAGCAGGAGTTAGCTAAAACATCATAACAACAACAACAACAACAACAACAACAACAACAACAACAACAGGGAAAGACGCAGGCAAGTACAGAACCAATCACAAGTCTGTCCATAGCACATGACACTCTTCAGTGGGCCATGCTCATTTATAGTACAAGTCAGTACTTGACTGCTTACTTGGGGCCAGGTTCAAGGTACAGAAAAGAACTTTGGATGGTGATAAATTTGCTGTGTTTTAATTTGATAGTTTCTGTTGCTATGATGAAGCACCATGACCAAAGCAACTTGGGGCAGGGGAGAATTGAATTTACTTAAACCTCCTCATCATTGCCCATCATGGGAGAAAATTAGAGCAAGAACCAAATTGGGCATGAGCTTGAAGGCAAATTTGATGGAAATTGCAGCCTATAGCCTTGCTTCCGAAAATTTGCTCATCCTACTTTCTGACCATACCCAACAATACCATCCCATGTGTGATACCCACAATTAGCTAGGTCCTCCTACATCAGTCACTAAATAAGAAAATGCCCTACAGGTTTGCTTAGAGCCATAGCTTACTGAGGCACTTTCTCAATTGAGATTCCCTCCTCTCAGGTGACTCTGTCAAGTTCTCATAAAACTTGCTGGCAGAAAGGTGCTTGAAAATATAGACATCTTTGTTAAAACTGACGGCTCTCATGACATCCAGGGGGCTCATTGACAGGCAGACCCCAACATCAAGACTTGAATTTTTGAATTTAATTGTAATGTTTCAGAACTAAAGGACATTACAAGTGAATGCACTGCATGATCCTGACTTTGAAGAAATATCAACAGTGAAATGGTCCAGAAAACTAACAATTATGAATATGGGTTATGGATTAAAACATATTACTAGGACCATACTGAATTTCTTGAAGTTTAGTATGATGTTATAAAAGAAATTGCTTTGCCAGGGAAAGTATTTCTGTTCTGAACTGCTTATTATCATCATCATTATTAGGGTTCATAAGATAGAATCATACTCTGTAGCACACATACTATATCTATGAGATTTCAACTTTCATCAAATGGATCCTAGAGAGATAGTGTAAGAGGACATGTGGAGATTATGGAAGTTTGTATGAGTTTCTTGAACTAGTCAGGCAATGATTTATCAATTCTAAACATTTATTTACCAAAAATAAGTGCCTTCTAAAGGCACAAATTCTCCTTTGTGCAAAAAGTAACAAAAATTAACCAATCAACTAACAAATAGAAACACACAACTCCATCCTAGTTCTTAATTGTGCTGTCAGAAAAGTGGGATTTTGAAAAGGTTGATCCTAGTGATGACAAAGTGTGTGCTGTTTATCAGGATTATGTATTTGCTTCTGTGTCATTTGGGAAATAGAGAGTGATACCTCATGGCCTGGAGCAAAGACATCCATTCTACAGACAAAGCTGCTCTTTTTGTATCAAAATACAAAAATCAAAAAGGTTTTGTATCAGAAGACCAGGAAGAAAGAGGTCTTCTGCCGTGTTGAGACAGATTTCAGAAGAGTGTTTCTTCCCTTGCCAGCTCATCACTATATTTGTACAGTGGCCTGAGAGTTGTGGTTAAAACATTTGGTCACTAAGTAGTTACATATCAACACAGGAAATCAACAAAGATGAGAAAAGGTTTCAAATTTAACTTTTATTCACTTGTCACACTGAATCAGGGAATGTTCTACTCTTTTCACAGACATAGGTGTGGGTTTTGCCATAGTCATCATTATATCTGTGAAATTGAAAAATGCCCTGTTTCTTCCTTACATAGTGATTCTATTGATGCGCAATCACTATAAAATTAAAAAAAATAATAGGCAGGTATTTAAAAACTTACACTGATTAAGGCCAAGGTTTTAAAAACAAGATTTAGTAACAAAAATGTACAAAATATTAAGTTAATCATAAGTGTATGAATAAAACTGTTAATTTTCTCTAAGATCAAGGAAAAAAAGGTTTTGTATCAGTAACATGGCCCACCAAATCTGACAACCTGGGTTCAGACTTCAGATACCACAAAGTAGGAGAGAAATAACTCCCAAATTGTCCTCTAGCTACCCTTGTGTTGTGAAACGCACATGGACATGTCTATACATAAAACAAAAATAAATGAATTAAAAATGAAAAATAAAATGTTCTTTTGATCACAACTCAACTCCTTCTATACTCTGCACTGTGAAATTTTCATGAGAATCTTAACTTAATTTCCCCATATTTTTATAGTATAATTTTATATTAAAGTTGATTTCCTCTGATACTCTTTGCAAAAACGAGAAGAAAAGAAATATACAATACATGGCACGTAGGACAAGGTCTTGTACACCTCCTTTTTCAAGAGGGAAAGGGAGGTTTGGGATTCAGTCACTGAAGAGGGCTTGTGACTGCTCTTGTGGTTCCTGCTTCCTTATCCCCAGAGACAATGTGACTTTACTTAAATATGATTCACTGACTTCCCTGCATGCAGCACAACTGCAATCTCCACAAGATGGTGGATTAAGTGCCACAACCATATTTTTCAGAAAATTTAATTGAAAATATAGACTAAAATACAAGGCACTAGGAAAAGTGAGTCAAGCTTCTAAACTCACCTTATAACAATCAAAATAAAATCAGTACATAGAAGATAGGATACAAATGGAAAGAAACTAGCAAAATACAGACAAGAATATAAGTAGTACAACTTTTCAAATTGAGATTTACAGTTTTTATAAAAATAGCCTTTATCATATTACAATAAGTTTGAGCCAACCATAATGTGATTACTTATCTCAGAAAATGCATAGATGTTTTCAGATATGTGATGATATTCTCATCTGGAGATGTAATTTTCTGGTACCCACTTTGTTCCTCCATTACCTAAACCCTATTACAGTTAGCTAGGAATTCTCCTTGATGGAAGCCTTAGAGGTGTGAACATCAGGACTGCAGCTTAAGCTTCAGCCACTCACCTGTTCTATAGGTGTCTGTGATTTTATGCTATATAAAACTTGTGCATGGCCCAGGAAAGGCTAACTAAAATGACTAAAGGAGACATGATTTGCTAGGTAAGGTATCTACAGGAACAGCTATGTATTAATTGTTATATTTTGTGATCAAATGCTTTTATTACTATACTACCTATTTTAAAGAAAAATATCTATTTTTATGTTTTTTAAAAACAAATAAAAACATAATTGTGGATTCTAGAAAGTGTAGAAAATATTAAAAAAAAAGAACCACATGATCACATCATTAGATGCCAAGAAAGAATTTGACAAAATTCAGCACCCTTTCATATTAAAAGTCTTGGAAAGATCAGGAATTGAAGGCCAATACCTAGACATAGTAAAATCAATATACAGTAGCCCACATCATAGTAAATGGAAAGAGACATGAAGCAATTCCACTAAAATCAGGGAATAGACAAGACTGTACTTTCTCTCCATATCTACTGAATATATTACTTGAAGTTCTAGGTAGTGAAATTGGACAACAAAGGAGGTCAAAGGCATACAATTTGAAAAGGAAGAAGTCAAACTATCACTATTTGCAGATATGATAGTCTACTTAAATGACCCCAAAAACTCCACCAGAGAACTTCTACAGCTGATAACCAACTTCAGCAAAGTTGGCTGGATATAAAATTAGCTCAAACAATTCAGTAGCCTTCCTATACTGAAAGGATAAACAGGCTGAGAAAGAAAATATCGAAAAGACACACTTCACAATAGTCACAATCAATATAAAATATCTTGGTGTGAATTTAACCAAACAATGAAATATCTGTATGACAGGAACATCAAGTCTCTTAAGAAAGAAATTGAAGAACTCAGAAGATGGAAAAAGATCCCATGCTCATGGATAGGTAGGATTAACAGAGTAAAAATGGCCATTGTGCCAAAAGTAATCTATAGATTCAATGAAATCCCCATCAAAATTCCAAATCAATTTTTCATAGAGTTAGAAAGAACATTTCTCAAATTCATTTGGAATAACAAAAAAAAACCCAGGATAGCTAAAACTATTCTCAACAAGGGCTAGCTGTTTGAAATGATACTTCTTAAAGAAAAACCAAAATTAACAACAATACTAACAATATCTATGATAACATAGTAATACATCTTGTAAGGCTGTATATTCTTTGCCCACTTATGTGAGAGCCTTCTTAAGAATGTCCTTTGAGGAAAGAGAGGAAGATATTTTCAGGGAGGTTTGGAAACTAGCTGTCCACACTGACAGGACCACATTAAAATAGAAGTGAGCTAGTTCTGCCATGTTCCCAGGCACTGTATGAAAGATTCCTGGGAAAGTTATCACTATAGATAACATGCCTCAGATAGTATCTGTAGCTTCTTAAGAAGAAACCCAGTGGATGCCACAAATAAAATGACATAATGACCAGAGGACAACAGAAACAGTACATTAAACCCACAAAAGTACAGACAATAGGATTACTTACTTGCACATGTACAACAAATATATCTGACATCTTTCAAGAGATAAAAGACAGGGCAAATATTCCTGCCTAGAGTCCCAACACCTGAGAGATCATCATTTCAATGACAGCCTAGGTGAGATGAATCCCTATCTCACAATATCAACAAAAATTTCAATTTATTTTTAAAGTATATAAAATCAACTTAACATAAAAATACCTAGGAAACTTGTTTAAGGACAAACACATAATTATGGGGTAATTACTTAATGTTTGTATTTCTAAAAACAATTATCATAAAAATGATAAATACATGATGTGAAGGCAGAAAGGTAATTCTGAGGATTCAAGGACAAAGGTTGATGGATACT
Organism: Apodemus agrarius; assembly: GCA_964023405.1. Lineage (NCBI taxonomy): Eukaryota > Metazoa > Chordata > Mammalia > Rodentia > Muridae > Apodemus > Apodemus agrarius. The sequence continues at coordinate 162,132,713 of OZ030006.1, forward strand.
GGAAAATAAGGGACAGGATAGGATAAAGGATAGGTTAACCAAAAATAAGGAAGTACAAAAGGCCTTATGGAAACCCTCTAGTTAGTAAGTTTATAGTGACCAACACAAAACACACTCCATATTTCCTTGGTGGCTGGAGGTTTTTTGTTGTTGTTTTTTGTTTTTTTTTTGTTTTGTTTTGTTTTGTTTTTGTATCTGTGGTTTTGTTTGTGTGTTTGTTTGCTTGCTTGCTTGAGGCGGGAAATATTTTTGTCTTATTCAATTTTTATTGTTTTCCTGCTTGTTTGATTTAATTTCCCCTTTTGTGTTCTTTGTGTTTTGTGGAGAGACAGATAACATGACCTTGAGTGTGTAGGAAGGTGTGGAACAACAAGTGTTCTGTGGAAATGGAACCTGATCAAAATATATTCTATGGAAAAAAAGTTAATTAAAACATAAAAACATAACTTTAGAAAAGGGTTACATTTACAGAAGATATTTGTTTTTAAAATAAAAACAAAGTGCAAGGCAAAGGATACTACCAGAGGAATTATTTACTGATCAGGTACATGACACAGGTCTCCCACACAACACAGGCTATTGCTCTTACATTTGTTTACCATAGCTACATGGTAAGGCCCTATTGCTTATGATACTCAACTCATTGACATCAAGAAATACAAAAGTCAATCTCAAATCAAAATATCTTCCCCTAGGCTAGCATTCAATGAGTTAGAAGGAATTTTACAGGTTTCATGGGAGAAGAGATATGAGTAGTTTTATCCTGCACTTGATGTTATATGCTACAATGCTGACCTGCTGGGCAAGATATGTTATAGCATAAATAAATGCTTTCTTTTTGAAACTGAGGCCTTTATCATAGGAGGCAATCATGTTTGGTGGTGTAATCCAAATCAAAAGACAAACATTGTGGGAGGTCACAGGCTTTAGATTGGAATTTGCTACAATTGCTCTGCTAAGTGGTCAGGGGATAAAATGCATTCTTAGCATTTAAAGTTATGGCCTAGACCAGGGCTGCTCTCAATCTCCATCAGAGAAGCTTCTTTATATAGTGGGCCAGTCCATGCAGTGTGGCAGAAATGGTCAAATAGCTTAGGAGAAGCATTTATGTGCTCAGCCCAAAAATGGACCTCTACATCAATTTCTTCCACTCCATACAACCAGCAAGACTCAGGGAAGAGCAGGAAAGAGGACATAGAAATAATGTAAGAACAAGAGAATGGAAGGAGCTGTGTAAAATGCAGGTTCTGGACAAGATGAAATTTCTGTAGGACTACTTAAGAAATCACTATTGTGAGGCAGAGGCAGGCGGATTTCTGAAAGGAAGGAAGGAAGAAAGAAAAAGAAAGAAAGAAAGAAAGAAAGAAAGAAAGAAAGAAAGAAAGAAAGAACTATTGTTAGCTAACAGTTCTTGAAAAAAGGGAGATTCAATTCTTCATTGAGGATGTAGCTGCATGGGGGGTTCCTACTTCTAGTAGATGTGCTATATCCATGTACATATGGATAGTTAATTACAAGGACATGACTTAAAAGGACACGTTAGAACTTTTAGTGGGAGTAGGAGATGATATTTTCATATAATATTTGATATATATGAACTACTTAAAAATATACATATATAGTATTAATAAAAGTAATCAGTGAACAGTTTTCTACCTGATTATAAATAAACAAAAAACTTGACATTTACACAAGACAAAACCTTGAAATAGAAGGTAGGCATACATATGCATATGTATATGAAATGTTCTTATATTTATGAATAAGCAATAATTATATTAACTAATAACAGTAAAAAATGTCACATGAGTGTCTGAGAGACTCAGGCTCAATGAATCTGCCATCATCATTCAGTCACTTCACACAATCACAAGTTGTTGACTTTCTAGAACCATGTACATGTTGAGCCACTTTCTGTGAGTTCTTTGAACATACATCTCCCCTCTGTAACACTTGCTCAGAGACTGCCTTATGCAAATTGTCTTCATCCATGAGCTCATAGAAAATGAGGAAAGCCACGTGAAACTAGAGAAAGGCCTTTGCACACAGTCCTCCCAAAACCCACACCAGTGTTAGAGTGTGAAGGGTCCAGACACTCACATTTTGAATGGGCCATTGTCAATCCATGCCCAATCCTTTGTTTTATCAATATATGATAATCCAATCCAGTAATTGTCTTTAAAAATCTGGAGCTGAAGGAACTTCTGTAAAGGAAACAACACAGCTTAAGATGAAATTTGTGTCTGTATGATGAGAGAACAAGCATGAAAGTTCCCAGCATTCCTGTGTCATTTTCTAATGTCCTATTTTCTCACCACTCAGTCCCACCATGTTCATTTTCTAAATGACTTCCTACTACAAGAATATTTATATCAAAACTGATGTGAATTCAATACATTATGTAAAATAAAAAACTTCAGGTGTCCAGATACACTGGGTTCATGACATGATTTGTGACTGTGTTTCTTAGACTAAGTCTACCTATGTAACCAAGGCTGTTCTTGAACTCACAATCTTCTTGAATTAGGCAGAAATCTTTGAGATTTAGCATTCTCTTTGATAGATGTATCAATTTTATCTATTGCATCCTCTTTGCCTGGGCTAAAGAGAATTCTCAACAGAGGAATCTTGAATAACCAAGAAGCACATAAATAAATGTTCAAAGTACTTAGGCATCAGGGAAATGCAAATTAGAACAACTCTGATATCCCATCTTTTACCAATAGGAATGGCTAAGATTAAAAAGTCAAGTGATAGCACTTGCCAGGCAATGATGTGCAGCAAAGGGAACACTCCTCCATTGCTGGTGGGGGTGAAAACTTGTACATCCACTTTAGAAATGAATTTGGTGGTTTCACAGAAAACTCATAATAGTTCTACCTCAAGATCCAACTGTATCACTATGAAGCATATAGCCAAAAAATGCTTGACCATCCCACAAAAACATTTGCTCAGCTTTATTCATAGCAGGTTTATTTGTAATAGCCAGAAATTGGAAAGTAGTTAGATGTCCCTCAAGTGAAGAATGGATAAAGAATGTGGTGCATCTACACAATTGAATATTATTTAGCTATGAGAAACAGAGATATCATAAATTTTGCAGGCAAATGGATAGAACTTGAGAATATTATTCTGAGTGATGTAACATGTTCCTAAGGGACATGCGTGGTATGTATTCACTTATAAGTAGATATTAGCCACAGATACAAGGAGGCTGGACAGAAAGAAGGGCACATGCAAGGATGCTTGAGTCTCAATTGGAAGAGGAATTGAATGGTCATACAAAGCAAATGGAGGGAGTAAATGAGTGGAAGAGGGGATGCAGAGGGTAGTGGGAGTGCATGGTCAGGTTTGGGGAGGAGTGCTGGGATATGTAGATGACCAAGAGAATGAATGTGGATCTGCAACTGATGAGGGAGGTGGCAGGGGACATCTCCAGGATGAGATGGAGACCAGTGTAGGAGATGTGCACATGAATCGATAGGGGTATCATTAGATGTGGTTCACAACATTCTGGATATGGAGCTGCCTCCTGTGGCCAGAAAATATCCTGGAGAAGTGATAGGGACACCAATCCATCCACAGTACATTCCACCCAAAATTTATCCTATCTACAAGTCTCTTCTAAACAGACCTGTGTTCCACAGTTTTACTCACATTATAGGAAAACCATATACAAATGAGGAAAAACATCTGGATTCAGTGTCTCATTACTCAAAGTTACAGACAGAGTCTAAGAGAATAAAGGGGCAAGTAAGATTCTACAGTACCAGTTCATCCTCATCATCTATCTTCAGAAGGGATAACTTGTTATTCACACATATCTGTTTACATCCACTCCATGTTTTTCTGTCCATGGTGAAGTAATAACATTTTATGCCATAGCAGAACCAGTGTGTTTCAACTCCTCTGCCTACAATAGAGAAGTAAATGGTTGAACTTATTTTCTGGTATTCTGTTACCAGAAAAATGTACTTATTAAGTCTCTGTCAAAGAAAAAAGGGAAAATCTCACAGGTCTCAGAATTTGAGATTCTATAATGCCCAGAGGCCCCTCTACATCCAAGATCTATACAATATTTTTAATAACAATAGAGATACAATGTGTCAATCATGGATCAGTAGAGAACATGTAGCCCTTATACACAAAAGAATAGTTAAAGGGAAATGAATCAGCCCAGCATGATGACTTATGCTTATAACCTGAGCAATCCAAAGAAGGAGGCAGTAGGGTCACCACCAGTTTTAGTCCATGCTAGGCAAAGTGGCAAATTCCAGGCTAGCCTTGTTTGTACAGTGTGTTCCATGTCAACCTGGGCTGAAAGGTGGCATCATTTCTCACACTGACTCCCAAAGGGAGATGCTGATATATGTGATGGACATGGATGAGGATGGTTTGCAAAGTGAAGCACACTGGCACTAGGACCAACTTTATGTTTCCAGGCAGATCAAGTTTCTAAAACAGTCTAGGTCTATATGAAAGAGAGGATTCAGAGATACCAGGAGTGGAGAAGAGGCAATGAGCACTTGCTACTCAGAGGCAGCTAAACTGATGGCAGAATTCTAGGTCTACATTGTCCCATATTGGTCCACAAACTACTGTGCACTTAGCATTGTGCCATTGTTTCTGTTACTTGAGAGAAATGAGACATTCAAGAAAGGCTTTGATGTTGATTGTCTGTTGTCCTGATTCTGTTGATACATTGAGTGCTGTGCCCACATGCCCAAATATTTCAAATTGAATACATTAAAATATGTGCAGTTTGTATAGCAATATCACCTCAATATGAATATGTCCTTTAATGAGCTGCTGAGAATGGCAATACCCTATCAACAAGTTTATCTCCCAACTTCATTTTTCTGTGAAGAGTTATCAATGTGTAGCTCAGGCAGGCCTGGAATTTCCTGGGATGTGCATATATTCTTGAAAGTTATATTTATCCACCCACAGCCTCATAATCTTATGGATTACCCTTTATAGATAATTAAGCTATTTTAAAGTAATTACACAAAACTGTTTATGTAAGTCTGGAATACTTCAAAGCTGTTTTGGTGTTTTTGTTTCCTGTCACAAATTGTATAATATAGAGCTTTTAAATATATTAATCCTGAGATGAAAATCATTACATCCTATTATCACAGAGTGGTGAGATTATATACAAGAGTTCTTTATTATCTCCAATCCTGAAAAAATATTTAATTATTATTGATAAACTGTGTCAGTTAAAGATGATAAGCCACACTGAAGGGTAGGCAAGGTTCCTATGACAGTTAATAGTCTCATCTTTCCAGTCTCATTCACTGTGTCACTGTCAGAGTTGCAATGTGTACATACCATGGTGTAACTCCGTTGTCTGCTTCAAGGATGATCTCTTTGTTATAAGAAGTCTGACTCAATTCTACTCATCCCTCCTCCCCCCACCAATGTGCCATTCCTTCAGATGTGGTAGACCATTGCCACTTCATCCACGGGGAAGATCGTACATCCTGATACTTTTAACGAACTAGCAGAAGCAGGGCATTCAATAAGAGCCAACTCCCACCTCTAGAGGCCCAGAGCTGCTCTGGGACTCACTACAGAGCAAACACCAAAACCTGCTGTGCCTACAGATCACTACTCCCCTTCCATCCCTTATATCCCTCCCTCCTCCACTACCACCTCCCCATTCCTTTGGAAGTGGTAGGTCCAGGTCACTTCTGTCACGGGGAAGATGCTACTTTCTGATACTTTCTAGAGAACTGGAAGCAGCACAGCATTTAAGAACTTGCAGCAGGACATTTAAGAATGAGCAGCCTAAAGGGCACATGACCCTTGCCAAGTCTGGCACAGGGAAGACCCCATCTCTGGATACTTCCTGGAGAACTAGCTGTATGCAAGGCATTTGAGAGAAAGGGAATCCCAGGAATACAGAAACACAGGCCCACAGGACAGAGAAGTTATAGACAATGTGACCAGCTAACACCAGAGATATCTAGATGGCCAAAGGCAAATGCAAGATCATTACCAACAGAAACCAAGGCAACATGGCACCATCAGAACCCAGTTCTATCACAACAACAAATCCTGGATACTCCTTCACATCAGAAAAACAAAAGCTGGATTTAAAATTACATCCCATGATGCAGATGGAAGAAGACTTCAAGAAGGATATAAATGACTCCCTTAAAGAAATACATGGATCAAAAAGTAGAAGACCTTAAAGAGGAAACAAAAATTCCCTTAAAGAAATACAAGACTATGAATTAAAAGGTAGAAGTCCTTAAAGAGGAAACACAAAAATCCCATAGGGAATGATGGGAGGACATGGGACAACATGCAGAAGCCCTTAAGAGGAATCACAAAAATCCCTAAAAGAAACACAGAAGAACATGGGTCAACATGTAGAAGCACTTAAAGAGGAAACACAAAAATTGCTTAAAGAATTTCAGGAAAAGCCAAACAAGTGAAGGAACTGAACAAAACTATCCAGGATCTAAAAATGGAAGTAGAAACAATAAAATATTTCAAAGTGAGACATTTCTGGAGATAGAAAACCTTGGAAAGAATTCGGTAGTCATAGATGCAAGCATCAACAACAGATTTCACGAGATAGAACAAAGAATTTAAGATGCTGAAGATTCTATAGAAAACATTGACTCAATAGTCAAAGAAAATGCAAAATGCAAAAAGCTTGTAAGCCAAAACATCTAGGAAATCCAGGACACAATGAAAAGACCAAATATACGGATTATAGGTATAGAAGAGAATGAGGATTTACATCTTAAATGCCTAGTAAATATCTTCAACAAAATTATAGAAGAAAACTTCCCTAACCTAAAGAAAGAGGTGCCCATGAACATACAAGAAGCCTACAGAACTCCAAACACACTGGACCAGAGCAGAAATTCCTCCCATCAAGTAATAATCAAAACTCCAAATGCATTAAACAAAGAATGAATATTAAAAGCAGTAAGGGGAAAAGATCAAGTAACATATAAAGAAAGACCTATCAGAATTACACCAGACTTCTAACCAGAGACTGTGAAAACCAGAAGATCCTGGGCAGATGTCATACACAACCTAAGAGAACATAAATGTCAGCCCAGACTACTATACCCAGCAAAATTTCAATTATCATAGATGGAAAAAACAAGACATTCCATTACAAAGAGCAAATTTCCACAATATCTTCCCAGAAATCCAGCTCTATAAATGATAATGGGTGGAAAATACCAAGGCAAAGTGGGAAACCACACCTTAGAAAAAGCAATATGGTAATCTTTCAACAAACGAAATAGAAGACAGCTACACAAACAGAATTTCACATTTTACTAAGAAGATAACAGTAAGCAACAATAACTTTTCCTTAATATCTGTTAATATCAATGGTCTCATTTCCCCTATAAAAAGACATAGACCAACAGACTGGATATGTAAACAGGACCCAATGTTTTGTTGCATACAAGAAACCTATCTCAGTGACAAAGGCAGTCACTATTTTAGAGTCAAAGGTTGGAAAATAATTTTCCAAGCAAATGGTCCCAAGAAACAAGCTGGAGTGGCCATTCTTATATCAGATAAGATTGACTTTCAATCAAAAGTTGTCATAAAAGATAAGGAATGACAGTTTATACAGTTCAAAGGAAAAATCTACCAAGATCAACTCTCAATATGAATATATATGCTCTGAATGCAAGGGTACCCATTTTCATAAAAGAAACTTTACTAAAGCTCAAAGCACACATTGCAATCCACACAATAATATTGGGAGACTTCAACACCCCACTCTCAACAAAAAAGAAAGAAACTAAGCAGAGATACAGTGAAACTAACTAAAGTTATTGACCAAATGGATCTATCAGATATTTATAGGACATTCCTCCATAAAGCAAAAGAATATATCTTATTTTCAGCACCTCATGATAACTGCTCCAAAATTGAGCATATAATTGGTCACAAAACAGATCTCAACAGATACAGAAACATACAAATTATTCCATGTACTTTATCAGATCACCACACCTAAGACTGGTCTTAAGCTCAAGCAAAAACAATGGAAAACAAAAATACACATGGATTTTGAACAATGCTCTTTTCAATGATACGTGGTTAAGGAAGGAAGAAAGGAAGGAAGCAAGGAAGGAAGGAAGGAAGGAAGGAAGGAAGGAAGGAAGAAATTAAAGACTTTTTGGAATTTAATGAAAATGAAGACACATCATACCAAAATTTATACAACACAATGAAAGCTGTGCTACGAGGAAAACTCATAGCTTTGAGTGCCCCCAAAAAGAGAATTGACAGAGCTTACACTAACACCTTCACAGTGCACTTGGAAGTTCTAGAACAAAAAGAAGCAAGTATACCCAAGAGGAGTAGACAGCAGGAAATAATCAAACTCAGGGTGGAAATCAACCAAATAGAAACAAAAAGAACTAGACAAAGTATCAATAAAACAAGGAACTGTTTTTTTGAGAAAAACAACAAGATGGATAAACCCTTAGCCAGACTAACCAGAGGGCACAGAGGCACTACCCAAATTAATAACATCAGAAATGAAAAAAGAGACATAACAACAGAAACTGTGGAAATTCAAAAAATCATCAGATCATACTATAAGAGCTTATATGCAATGAAGTTTGAATATCTGGATGAAATGGACAACTTTCTAGATACATACCAGGTGCCAACATTAAAACATGGTCAGATAAACCATCTAAATAGTCCCAAAAGTCCTGAGGAAATAGAAGTAGTTGTTAATAGTCTTCCATGAAAATAAAATAAATAAATAAATAAATAAATAAATAAATAAATAAATAAATAAAATAAAATAAAATAAAATAAAAATAAAGCCTGGACCAGATGGGTTTAGTGAGGAATTCTATCATATCTTCTTCAAAGAAGAGGTAATACTGATACTCTTCAAATTATTCCACAAAATAGAAACTCAAGGAACACTACCCAACTCATTCTACGAGGCCACAATAATGCTTATACCTAAACAAAACAAAGACCAAACAAGGAAGGAGAACTTCAGACCAATCTTACGAACATCAATGCAAAAATATTGAACAAAATCCTGGCCAACTGAATCCAAGAATGCATCAAAACTATAATTCACCACATTCAGGTAGGCTTCATTCCAGGGATGCAGGGAGGTTCAATATACAGAAATACATAAATGTAATCCACTACGAAAACAAACTCAAGGAAAAAAACCCAAATGGTCATTTCATTAGATGCTGTAAAGGCTTTTGACAAAATCCAGCATCTCTTTATAATAAATGTCTTGGAGAGATCAGGAATCTGACACCCATACCTAAACATAGTGAAAGCAATATGCTGCAAATTGGTAGGCAACATCAAGTTAAACAGAGAGAAAATTGAAGCAATTCCACTAAAATCAGGGACTAGACAAGGCTGCCCACTCTCGCCCTATCTATTCAACATAGTACTTGAAGTACTAGCCAGAGCAATCAGACAACAAAAGGAAGTCAAAGCTATAAAAATTGGAAAGGAAGAACTCAAGATATCACTATTGGTAGATGATATGATCGTATAGTTAAGTGACCCCCAAACTTCTACCAGAGAACTCCTAAAACTGATAAACAACTTCAGCAAAGTGGCTGAATATAAAATTAACTCAAAAAAATCAGTAGCCTTACTTTACTCAAAGGATAAACAAGATGAAAAAGAAATTAGGGAAATGACACCCTTCACAATAGTCACAAATACTATTTCATACCAGGTGTGACCCTAATGAAGCAAGTGAAAGATCTGTATGACAAGAACTTCAAGCCTCTGGAGAAAGAAATTGAAGATCTCAGAAGATGGAAAGATCTCCCATGTTCATGGATAGGCAGGATCAATATAGTAAAAATAGCCATCTTGGCAAAAGCAATCTACAGATTCAATGCAATCCCCATCAAAATCGCAAATCATTTATTCATAGATCTAGAAAGAGCAATTCTCAAATTCATCTGGAATAATAAAAATCCTAGGATAGCAAAAACTATTCTCCACAAAAAAAAGATCTCCTAGGAGAATCACCATTCCTGACCTCAAGCTCTACTACAGAGTAATAGTGGTAAAAACTGTGTGGTACAGGCAGGAAGATCAAGGGAAAAGAATTGAAGACCCAGAAAAGAACCCACACACATAAGGTCACTTGATATTTGACAAAGGACCTAAAAATATCCAGTGGAAAAATTGCTGCATTTTTAACAAAAGGTGTTGGATCAACTGGAGGTCAGCACGCAGAAAAATGCAAATAGACCTATTCTTATCTCCATGTACAAAGCTCAAGTCCAAGTGGATCAAGGATCTATACATAAAACCGGACATACTGAAGCTTATAGAGATATGAAAGTGGGAAAGTATTTTTAACACTTGGACATAGGGGAAAAGTTCCTGAACAGAGCACCAATGGCTTATCCTCTAAGAACAAGAATGGACAAATGGGATGTCATAAAACTGCAACACTTCTGTAAGGCAAAAGACATGGTCAATAGGACAGAACAGCAACCAACAAATTGGGAAAAGATCTTTACTCATCCTATATCCAATAGACGGCTAATATCCAATGTCTAAAAAGAACTCAAGAAATTAGTCTCCAGAGAGTCAAACAATCCTATTAAAAATTGGGGTACAGAGCTAAACAGGGAATTCTCAACTGAGGGAACTCCAATGTCTCTAGAGTACCTAAAAAAATGTTCAACATCCTTAGTTATCAGGGAAATGCAAATCAAAACAACACTGAGATTTCGCCTCACACAGGTCAAAATGGCTAAGATAAAAAACTCAGGGGAGGGGATGCTGGAGAGAATGTGGGGGAAAAGGAACACTTCTCCATTTTTGGTGGGATTGCAAGCTGGTAAAAACACTCTGGAAATCAGTTTGGCGATTCCTCAGGAAATTAGACATAGTACTACCTGCTGATGCAGCTATACCACTCCTGGGCATATACCCAGAAAATGCCTCTACATGTAATAAGGACACATGCTCCATTATGTTCAGAGTTGCCTTATTTATAATAACCATAAGCTGGAAAGAACCCAGATGTCTGTCAACAGAGGAATGAATACAGAATCTGTGGTATATATAAACAATGGAGTACTATTCAGTCGTTAAAAACAATGAATTCATGAAATTCTTAGGCAAATAAGTGGAACTAGAAAGTGTCATCCTGAGTGAGGTAACCCAATCACAAAAGAAAGCACATGGTAAGTACTCACTAATAAGTGGATGTTAGCCCAAAAGCTCAAAATAAACAAGCTACAATTCACCTAGCACAGGATGCTCAAGAACAAGGAGGACTTAAGTGAGGATGCTTTGGTTCCTCTGCGAAGGGAACAAAATGCTCATAGGAGCAATAAGGGAGACAATGTGTTGAGCAGAGACTGAAGTAAAGGCCACCCAGAGACTGCCCTACCTGGGGTTCATCCTATAAACAGTCAACAAACCTTGACACTACTATGGACAACAAGATGTGTATACCAAAAGGAGCATGCCATGGTTGTCTCTGGAGGGACCCTGCCAGAGCCTTACAAATACAGAGGCAGATGCTAGCAGCCAACCATTGGATTGGTCATGGGGTCCCCAATGGAGGAGCTGGAAGGTGTTCAGGAGGAGCTGAAGCAGTTTACAACCCAATCGGAAGAACAGTGATTTTGGCCACTCAAATGCCCCAGGACTCCCAGGGACTAAAACATCAACCAAAGGGTACACATGGTTCCAGCCAAAAAGGTTTTCCAGAGGAAAACCTTGTTGGGTATCAGTGAGAGGAGTGGTCCTTGGTCAGGTGAAGGCTCAATAGATGCCCCAACAAAGGGAAATCGAGGAGGGAGGTGGGAGTGAGTCAGGTGGAAGGGCATATTCATGGATGCAGGGGGTAGGAAGAGGGGTTGGGGGTATTTGGGAAGGAGAAAAATCATGAAATGTTTTACCATTGGCAATGTAAATGAAGACAATATTCAATAAAAAAGAAAGAAAGAAATACAGAACACAAGTAAACAGGGAGAAGTCCTTGAAGAACTAAGGGAAAAACACAACAAAACAGGTGATATTCAGTGAATAAAATTTAAAAAAAAAAGTCTGACTCTCTCAAAATGTGTCAGATGAAGAGATACACACACGTACACACAGAAACACACAGACACACACAGACATCATTTTTATAACTGTATCCATGTAAATGCTCTAAGTCTATTTAGCATAAATAGTTGATAAATACACTCTTATTAAAAAGATCCCTGTTTTGTCAGCAACAAAGCTGATGACTCAGATTTTCCCATAGACCAAAACTATCAAAATTCTCAGGAGTACTGATTTGTAATTCAATCCCCAGGAAGCAGGTGGAGTACCAAACTAACACTAACCTCTAAAAACTTTAAGATTCTCTTAAATCAAAAATGGTTTACTGCAGTTCCATGTCCCCACATGAAATAAGAATCCCCAAAAGATTAACCGAAATTAACTTAAGCTGCTGGTTGGACTTCAAACTTCCAGGGAAGAAACAATAGATGATATTATAATTCTGTAGTCATGGTCCTCCCACACTATATACCTGTGTGCTCTGAGGAATTTAGAACAGTCTTGGTTTCGCTGTACCATCTGTTCTGTTCTCTATTGAGGGATTCTAGAAGATCGTTGCCTGCACTACACTCTAAAATCTTATTTCTCAGAAGTTCTTCCTTTAAGTCGATGTCATTTTGGATGGTGCTGCAGTCATGGTGGAGGTTGGTTAGAGTTTCTTGCAGTTCATATTTTTCTTGATTATACTGAAAAACTAAATTAGTCAAGGATATTACACCAAAAACGCTTGAAAGGTGTGCATATTGAAATTTAGGATTAGAGAATTAAGATTACGATTTTAGAAGAAGCTTGATGTTGACAGTGAACACTTTTGTTGGTTCTTTAGCATTTATGAATTAGCACTTCAATTAACTCACTGCAGACACAGATACATCAATTTTTCTCTAAGTTAAGTAGATTCTAAAATAAATAATACAGGTAAATAAAATTATGGTGGAAGTAACTTCCAATGGCTTAATTTTTTGCTGCACAAATTTACAAATAATTACCTAAGTAAAATATTCTTTGTATACTTAACACACCATGAAAATTAGAACTAAAACAAATATTAGGTAATTACACAGTCCTTATTGGAGCATATGGAATGCAATAAATCCACATATGTGTTTTAGCACAGACTGGAAGTGATTTCCTCTGTTAATGTGGAGGAATCCAATAAAGTCTAACTTTTAATATCTCTGTATAAATGAAGACTTTTTATGTAAGCATGTTTTCAATATACACTGTAGATATAGTAAAAGAAGGTCATTGATTTTTTTTGCACAGCTGTTTCTTACAGAATGTTTATGTAAGACTAACAATCACCTGAGATCAGAAAGCAGACTGTCACAAAGTTTTTTGAAGAATCATAACCAAAAATGAGATAAAACCAAGCAACACCCAACAGCCCCAGAGCTAATATATTATGTATGTATAAGAACAGGATACTGTAATAAGTCAGGAAAATATTAAAGTCCAGAGATTCTGTCTGGTCTCCTGATTATTGGCAGGAAAATGGACAGAGTGTGTAACTACATATTTCATGTCTAAAGAAATTCTTTAAGCAGAAGGTCAAAGAAAATGTATCTCAATTACTTACTGTGTATCACCAACACTGTAAAAATTACCAGTCGAAGGGAACAGAGGATTCCGAGAGCTATCACAATGAGCAGGCAAGGAACTGAACATTCTTAAATCAATAAAACAAAGCAAGAAAATCATAAGCATGAAAAGATCACATCCCAATACTAATAACAGTTTGAGCAGCATGGAAACAAGTGGAAATTTTGCACAAGTTGATGATACAAACTTACTGAAATGTGAGTGTTGTCAAAATTGTAGCTTTCTATCAAGAATGTACCCATTGTACTATTCTTACATGTGTGACCTATCAAAAAATGTCACAAAATTTTGAGCTTATTTCAACGTTGGCCTTATATTATGAATCCTCCTGACTCAGCCTAGAAGTAGCTGGATGATGGGAATGTACCGTTACACAATTATACAGTAACTAAAGTACATTCTACAGAAAGTATTGGAGACTTAGATACAACCCAAGTACAAGATACCAAACTGAAGCATGCAGTCCAACAGGAGAGCAAATCTGAGGCTAGAGAGGAAGGAAAGAGGGATGAGTGTTATTGAGAACTGTTAGGGAACCACAGCAGCTCTGGGCCTGATCTGTATACATCACCATCTTTGAAGGGTCCTATAGTTTAACTATCTTTTCTTCCATGTAATTATGATTTTGCTCTATATATCAGTAAACATTTTTGTGTAAAAGGCATTTGTAACCTGAAATTCATGCCTCTGATTATGAAAAAAATCAAAAAAGAAAGAGATCTCAGCTTGGAGCACAGATGAGACACTGTGTACTGAATAACTAAAAAAAAAAGAGAGAGAGAGAGAGAGAATAAAATGTGAGATTTCCTCTTTTTCCTTAATAAAAAAATATTCTTTGACATTTTTTGGAACTCACTCTGGGGTTTATTCATTCCCACCCCCCACTAATCTTCTGCCCCTCTTCTTTTCACTGCAAATTTATTCTCAGTAGGAGACTTCATTTTCTGATGAAGAATTGTTCTTGCCTTCTTAAATTAGATTTTAGGGATATTTATGGTACTTTCTTCAAGAATGAAAGTATTGCTTGTACTGAATAGCCTTCATTTTCATAGGATTTGGGTATCTAAAATATTTCATGCATTTTCAGACCATTGTTTATTAGCTTTAAATTTTTCAGCAATCTTCTTGACTAGTCTAAATAAAATAAAAACCTAATGGTTTCTCATTTCTTCTTGATTATCAAGAATTTTTTTTCTTAAACATTCCTATTGTTATAATCTGCTCATCTGGTTTCTACTGTTATCAGATAGGAACTAAAAAGTGGAAGTTGGGTTATATTTTTGCTTTAGGTTTTTAAAGTTTAAAACTCAATTGCTTTACTTTTTAAAAAATTTTGAACATGATCACCCAATGAATACTCTTTTATTCCCTCTCACCCTGGGGTATAACCAGCAAGATGAAATGGAACATGATAGTTTTCAATAAAAGCAAGTAGGATATTTTTAAATAGTTCAAAGTTTAAAATTCTTTAAAAATGTGACCTTAGACATTTACACACTTACCTCTGCAGCCAGCTTCTCTGGGTGTGCGAGTGTCCTTAGACCTCACTTGTTGCTGCCACCCTGAAGTCTTATGAAATCTCCAACTTGAAAAAGTGACCTCCTGCTCACTCATCTTGGGAATATGTAGAGTATGTTCTCAGTTAAATGTGTCCTTGAGTGATTTCTAAGGAAAAAAATTAAAATGTCCACCTTTATGAAGGTGCCTGGAACTGATCTTGCTGGTGTAGCAAATACCATTACACATTGACCCATCTTACAAGGCTCCTATTATGACATTTTTCTCATGTATAATATATAAACATTTAAGTCACCTCAAGAGTAATGAACTCCATAGATGCCACTACCTTAGATTCTTAGTACACATCACAAGTCCCAGTATACTCTGAAAGAATCCAGCTCAGAATATAAGTTTTCGCATACTGTAAAAGTTAAACTGATTTAACAAAAACAACTGGAATTCTGCATCAATCCTGCTTTCATGTTATGCCATCTGGAATTCTCTATAGTGTATTTCATCATTTGATAAAAAATAAATAAAAGCAACTAATGTTACCTGTGTCTGTGCTCAGAGGTGATTCTCTTGGAAGGAAGTGATATGACAATTGAAGGGAATGTTCACCTTTTCTGGTTTGGATCCCCTAAGAGGCTCCAAGAGGCAAGGCAGAACTAGATCTCCTTAGAGCGATAGTCAACCTCATAATTTTCTGCCCCTCCTCTTACCAACGTGATAAGAGGAAACTGTTTAATGAAACCTGACTCTGAGAGCAAAGGAGAGAAGCAACATATTGTGCCAGATGCTGCAAAACAAATGTAGTTAATTGATATTTGAAGACTGAGAAGTGGTAAACTCCTGCAGAGAGAATAAAACCAGTGTCTTTAGCAAAATTACAAGGAAAAAAAAGGGACTGAAACTCCTCTGCTCCTAGTTTTGAAATAGCATGTTGGAAATTTTGTCTTATCGTATGATTATTTTTAAATATGCATCTTGATTTTAAATTATGCTAATAGCAGGATAAAAGTATGCATTAGGTAAGCCTTTAAAGCACTCACATTTCCACTGGTAAAGTCTTCCTTTACACTCTTCTAGCTCTTTAATCAGAGATGATAGTTACTGTGAACATTGATGTCATTCCACACAGAGTAGCTTTACTGCTGATGTTTTCATGGTGCTGGGAAATAGAATCTAAAACAAAGAGCATGCTCAGTATATACACTTCAACTGAGCTACAGACATAGGCCTCAATTTTTTTTTAGTGTTTTGTTTTTGATTTATTTGTTTTTGTTTGGAGATACTTTTTGTTTCTTACTATGTTGCATGGGCTGACCTCACACTCAATCCTCTGGCCTCACTCTTTTCTTTTTTAGAATTACAGCTGTATCGCTTCTCAGCCTTTTGGCTAAGATCAAGTGTAGAATTACAGCTGTACACCATGATACCAATTTACACAATGCTTGTGATAGATATTTTCTAATAAATAATGAGTAGTTCTTTATTTTACCAATATTGATCTCAAGATTTGTAACACCATATATGTTTAATGATCACTTACATGCAACATAAATTGTTTAGATAATCCTCTGTTGCTGAACATTCTAGTCATTTTGTAATATTTTGTTAGTTTTAAAACAATATGATATATACCTTAGAACATTCTAAGAAACATATTTTATGCATGAAGTAATGGGATTCAAGGAAATATACATATTTAAGGAACTCTGATATAGCTCATCACTTGATATCTACTTCATTTACAGCCTATCAGCTGGCATGAAATTATGCAAAATTGATTTTTCTTACAGATGAACTGAGCTGATTTTTCCTCTATGAGTTTTTCCCATGGGAGTGTGATGAGAATTCCTGGAACGAAGCTGTTTCTGCAAAGATTGATTTAAACTACAGAGAAGTGGAGACACTCTTATGTTATGGGTGTAGCCTTTTGTTTCCAGAAGCATCTCTAAGACATAAACCAGAGTGGATTTTCTATCTTTCAAGAATGTAGGTGTTTGGCCGGGCATGGTGGCACATGCCTGTAATCCCAGCACTTGGGAGGCAGAGGCAGGCGGATTTCTGAGTTCGAGGCCAACCTGGTCTACAGAGTGAGTTCCAGGACAGCCAGGACTACACAGAGAAACCCTGCCTCGAAAAAAACCAAAAAAAAAAAAGAGTGCAGGTGTTTGAAAGGACAGGACAGGAAGGTACTTGAGCAAAAGTGAGAAACTGGCACATCTATAGTGCTGAAAAATTGCTGCTCTAGAAAACCAATATTCTTCCTTCATCTAGGAGTTTTATGTCACACTACCCACAAAAATATTAATGGTGCTCATAGATTTTTGCATCCTTATCTCTGCTGGGAGGGTATGATCCTTACAATGGATGCTAAGCCCATGCACTGGGCACACTTCTCTGTGCTTTCTGCATATTATTTACCTCCTCTAAATCATGCAAAGACTGTGGGAAATAACCCAAGAGCTGTTTGTTCATTATTGTAACCATAGCATTATCGCTGGATAAGGGGCCTATCAGTGTACTTGATGAAGGAGGAAGGTAATAGAAATTGAACACAGTGTGGATGTGTGTTTGTTTGTTTGTATGTATGGTGAGAGATAGGAACAGGCCCATAACTGTAAAGCCAAAGAACAGCTGCTTCCTCTCAGCTCTGTACAATTGAGTTCTGAATTTATAGAAAAATGTAAACAATTAAGGAGCATAATTAGCATTGAAAGATAATGTGGCTGCAAAAAGAGTGTAATTGATTGACCTTCTAGTCTCCGGTTTTGTTTCTTTGACCAAAGTGCAGCATAAAAGAGGAAGAACCAAAATCATACAACAAGGAAATAAAACAATAAAGTGAAAACATGAAGAAATTTTTGTTTCCTTGAGCTTTATCTTTAAATCATTTTTGCAAAAAACAGCTGCAAAAATATGTACATACACACACACACAAACACACACATATACACACACGCATGCACACAAATGTATGTGTTCATTTTCCTGAATCTCTGCTATAAAAGCCTTTATTTGAGAACCTACAACTACCCACTCCTTTATGTTGAGAGAGACACAATCCTAGACACACATTCAAGCTTCCAGTCAGACCCTCAGACTGCAGAGCCATCACTGCACAGCTGAGGGACATCTGTAGTAGTCAGCAGCTCTCAGGAAAGAATGGGCTCATCACTTTCTTCACTGGGAGGACTGACTGATCTTGGCCAAGATCCCACCTCTCAGTGCTTGTGTGTTTTAAGTTGGAACTTTGACAACCACAATATATGGTAAACTTCACAGGTCTTAAGAAAACCCAAAACAGCTCTATTTTTAGATTTCCTGTGCTTGTATCCATCCTGTACATTTATAATCACAGATATTTTAACACTCTGCCTTATCTACCTAACCACATAGCCCTTGATGGTCTCAAGCAAGGAGAGAGGAAATGAGAAAGATGATTCAGAAATGTACTAAGCATGAAAAAAGGGGCCCACATAAGGGTTTCCTTTGGCTATCTGAGGTGTTCAATACCCAAGGATACAATTCAGTTTTGGAGAAGAGAGCTAGACAACAATCCATGACTAAGGCCCCTGCTTCTTCAGTTCTTGTCCTTTGTGTCATATTTCAGAGCAGAGATTCTAATCAAACTCCACTGCATCATTTGTGGAGTCTGCAGGTTCAGCTCATCTTTCTTACAGCACTCTCTTTAAGGGAACTTCTTTATGCTGGTGCATGGTCTCATATAGTTCAGGGTAGCCTAGTTGAGAATGATTATGCAGCCAAGTCATTTCTTAAACACCTACTATTGCCTCTTAAACACTTGCTATTACAAAAATTAGAATTTTTGACTTCTGGGATAACAGGATGATCTACCATATCCAGATCATGTGTCTTTCATTATTATTTCATTTTTACTTCTTATTATGTATATATTTTTCTTATTTGATGAGAAGTTTTATGCTAGCTTATTATGCAAAAGACTACAGATTCTACTATTAAAACAGGCAAACCTATCTGTGAGTCAAATTATACCTTAGCCTTTTGTAGCTAACAGCTCTCACTCATTTTAAGTAAAGATATAGGAGTCTAATAACACAATTTTCAAATAATCTAAAACGTCATTCATAGTTGTGATGGTTTGTATATGATTGGCCCAGGGAGTGCCTCTATTTGGAGGTGTGACATTGTTGGAGTAGGTGTTTCATTGTAATAAAACTAGGGGTCAATGTTCAAGCTCCTGCAAGCAGCAGAACTCAGGGGCTTTGGCCATGTGTCTCTGGCTTTATATTCAAGAGGATAAGGAGACTACTGGGCAATTGATGCTGGTTAGCTGGAGTTAAGAAATTAGTGGTGACTAAGAAAAGACCAGCATCACTGAGGTGAAATCTGGGAAGTGTTTTCTGAGAGCACAAAGAAGCTGTATTCCAGAGATAGCCAAGTGTACCTCATGCTGCAGCTGTACTTGGTAACGTGTAAGAATCATCCAGGTAGTACTGGTTATGAAGGCATGAAGGCATCATGAAGAACAGCTGAGGCTTGGTACTGTGAAAGGTCATGGAAGGCCATTGGTGAAAGTGTACCCTCAGTTGTAATTGACAGCCCAGGACTGAAGGGGTCATGCAAAGGAATGAGGCTTGGTACCGTGAAGAGAGCCTATGAAAGGCTTTGGTGAAGCACAATTGCAGTGGAAGACCCTAGCATTTTGGAGATGCCAGTACCATGGGATGACTACCAAGAACAGCAGTGGAAGTGGAGTGGATCAATCTGAACTTAGAGTGCTACAGAGAGCAGAGCTCATTGGAGATGCACAGAGATCATATGTGGATCTCAGACACTGGAACAAGAAGCTTTGAAGCTGAAATTGACTTGGGGTACCCAAGATGTTAAAGATGCCAGAGCCATAGGATGCCTGCAAAGGAAAGCTGCTAACAGGGAGTAGAACAAGCCCAGGAGAAAGAACCTTGTTGAAGTCAACAAAGATGAAAAAGGAGTTGGATATCTGAAGACTGCTTTGCCATCAGACATGAAATGATGCAGAGATTGGACTTTGCCCAGCTGGTTTTCTGTCTTGCTTGGGGGATTACAGTTAAGTGATTGGATGAATCTCAAAAGAGACCTTAAACTTTGGACTTTTAACACTGTTAAGACTGCTATAGACTATAGGGACCTTTGAATTTGGACTAAATGTATTTTGCATTATACTAGGTTTAAGTATGGCCCCCATAGACTCATGTTTGAACAAGTCTATGGGAACCAGGGAGTGGAATGTGATGGTTTGTATATGATTGGCCCAGAGAGTGACTCTATTTGGAGGTGTGGCCTTGTTGGAGTAGGTGTGTCATTGTGGGTGTGGGCTTTAAACCCTCACCCTAGTTGCCTGGAAGTCAGTCTTCTACTAGCAGCCTTCAGATGAAGATGTAGAACTCTCAGCTTCTCCTTTACCATGCCTGCCTGGATGCTGTCACCTTTCTACCTTGATGACAATGGACTGAACCTCTGAGCCTGTAAGCCAACCCCAATTAAATGTTGTCTTTTATAAAACTTGCATTGGTCATGGTGTATGTTCACAGCAGTAAAACCCTAACTAAGACAATAGTCCTGACAACATTATGGAATAACCATATTCCATATAGCTACTCTTCCATAGAACCCAGTTTTGATTTGTAGAACTCAAATTTAAAATCTTAGTGATTTTTTTAGTCTAAGGACATTATTTTTATGGTCTGTTTTTATTTCAACTCAACACAACTTAGAATCAGATGATGTTAGAGCTAGCATTTCCAAACTTCCAACATGGACTAAGAAACAGCTGCTTTCTAGAAATCCCAAGCATTTCCTGTGCCACACTGGGACTACTGAATGATCCAGCCATGTGTATCAAACAAGCTCTGTGTTGTCAACTCACTGACTGAGAGGCGTACATTGTGGAATTACTCCAAGTGTTGAGACACCGGCCAGGAGGACCAAGCAAGTAAGTGGGTCTTACACTCTGCATTGTGATTCAGCTATTATTAATTATATCACATATGCAGAACTGATAAACTATATATATATATGATAAACTCACTTATACAAAAAAAGTGGCCCTCATAGTCCTCCTCATGTATCCCCAATATTGTTAGTTATAGCTATGGCTATACCCATTGACTCTTGGATGCCTCCCTTATCCCAGGTCTCTGTCTCGTCCTGGAGAGTGATCAAAATGAACTTAGGACTGAATGGCTTCTTTTGGCTCACGGGTTACTACTGAATGTAGCTGGAATATAGAACAAGAACTTAGGTGAATGCTCAAAGCAGAAACCACAGAGGAACTCTTTTTTGGCCTGCCTGACAATTCAGGCTTAGCTATTTTTCTTTCCAACTTTTCTTTTCTTTATTTACAATAATATGTTTAATCACCAATCTCTCCTCTCCTCATACTTCTACCCTCACAAGCACCCCCCCCATTAATCATTATACTTTTACTCAGAGAATGGAAAAACTTCATAGATATTAACTTGCCCTGACACCTCTAATGACAGCAGGCATATCCTTTAAGGCAAAGGCCTGACAAGGAAGCCCAGGCTGGAGAAGAGATCCAAAGGTAAGCCACATAATAGGAGCAGTCTCCACTGCAATTCTTAGGGGACCCGTATGAAAACCTAAATGCACATCTGTTAAAAATGTGTGAGCCAACACCAACATGACTTTCATTTGTGGTTCAATCTCTGTAAGGCCTCATGCATCCAGATAAATTGACTATGTAGGTCTTCTTGTGGAATCCTTGAATTCTCAGACTTCCTCAGTCCTTTCTACTACTCTTCTACAAGACTCCCTGAAACTTATCTACTATTTGACAGTGGGGACTCTACATCTGTTTCCATGAGCTTTTGGATGAAGGTTCTCAGGAGACAGGTATGCTAGTCCCAAGTCTGCAAGCATAGGAGAGTATCATTGATAATGGCAGGGGTTGACTCTTTCCAATGTGGTGAATCTCAGGTTGGGGCAGTCATTGTTTGGTCATTCCCACAATCTTGGCTCCATCTTTGTTCCTGTCCACCTTGAAGGCAAGACAACCTTTGGGCCAAAGGTTTTTTGTGTAGTATGGTGTCCATTTCCCTTAACTGTAAGTCCCACTTGGTTGCAGGAGGTGGGCACTTCAGTCTCCATATGCCCAGCTTGTAGGAGTCTCAACTAGGGTCAACCCCTCAAACACCCATGAACTTCTCCAAACCCAGTTTCAAACTATTCCCTGCGATGTCACCCAACTATTTTTCTCTCTCTCTCCCTCTCCCTCTCCCTCTCCTTGAAGTGCAAGATGAATATTAAATCTGTGGAAATTGATCATTCAAATCATAAATTAATGTAGACAGATGCAGGGGTGTGCAACTGTAGCTTCGACATTTTGGAGGCAGAGGCAAGAGGAGTTTCAGGAGTTCAAGACTTGGGCAAGCTTGGGTAAGTGAGTTGAACCAAGCTAGCGTAATTAGAATATGTACCAAAGTAGATAAAGCAGGACTGAAATCTATAGAACATAGATGGCAAAGGGAAAATCTTCAACATAAGTCAAGTTTATTGAGCCCTTGATATATGTTGGGGAAAATGGAATATTCTGATTTACCATAGGACAGAACAGGAAGACAAATGGCCGAGTGTGCCATGAATTATAGACAAAGCAGGTAAAATACAATATGAATGTGTACACATTATAGCCACCCATGAAATATGAAGAGTGTATTCAATAAGGCATTTTGATGAACATGGGCAAAGAGGACAAGGATCTGGAAGAAACTAACTTAATTTTTCACAGATATGCAAGAAACCCATAGTCTGAATCATGATCTCTTGACTTTACCTCAAATAGTGATGCCCACATACATCTCTACCAAAAAAACACAAGGTAGGCTCACTGTATTCTTTAGCAGCTCACATTGTTACAAGTCTAGAAATTATTGCATCTCCCCATTGGAGAAAATGCTTGCTGAATTACAGAAACCTTCATAACAGAAAGTCTTCTTACTGAAGACATAGGTCTGGTCCTCATTACAAAACCAGCACTGGGGAACAGTTCTGTAGCATAGTCAAAGTCTATGAAGATCTTTTTACCTGGAGGAATTTATGTTTTCAACTGCTGGAACCTCACTCCAAATGTTATCTGCTGCCTGTATCTGACTCCTTGTGGTGCTATAGACTATAAACAATTTTTTAACTTTCTGTCAAGTAATTGTGACAAGCACTGGCAACTCTAACCATTGTAAGATATAAGCAGAAAGAACAGGAGCAGCCTCTTTGAAATTTTACTTCTTATATCAGCTTTGTATATTTTTCTATTTTATATAAAAATCTGTAGTTAAGAACAATAAGAACATTTTGTATGAACAGACTAATGTGTCTGATAAGGCATAATCTATTCCTTGACCCACCCTGTGATAGCCTTCTTGAGAGTATTCATGTGGCAGAGAGAAAAATATTTTTCTTTTAATTTGGAAACTACCTGTCATTTTGCTACGGCCACATTTAGAATAGAATTGAGCCGTACCTGCCATGTTCCCTGGCACTAAAGGGCAGAAAGATTCCAGAGAAAATTGCCACTGTGGATGCTATGCCTCAGATAGTTTCTGCAGCAGTTAAAAGAAACTCAGTGAATGCCACAAAGAAAATGGCACCATGAGTAAAAGCCAGCAGCAACAGTATATTCAACCTGAAAGGTTTCAAACACTAGGATTACAAAATAACACATTAAAAATAAATATTCTTGGCATCTATCAAGAACAAAAGGATAGGACAGGATATTGAGCCCATTGTGCCAGTCATTGAGAGATGGAGACATGAGAATCAGGAGTTCAAGGATAGCCTGGCTGACATGAATGACTACCTATGCCACGGACCGACTCAGTCGGAACACACACACCCGTGGGGAAATCAGGGTCTTTGGTATGCAGGAAGGCACTGGTCGCGGCATGAAATGACAGACAGACACACACAAGATCTGAGTGCATCTGAATGCACTTTACTGTTCTGAGGCAGGAACTTTTATACACCCTCAGGTTGGTAATACAGTGAAATGTTTACAAAGAATGGTTACCATGAGTATCTGGCACAAGGAAATACAAAATGAATCAGACATGAACGTCAGAGATTACACACAAGGTTATCGCGTCCCTCTGTCGTCATTGATAAATTAGTAATTCAAGAGTCAGAGATTACACACAAGGTCATCGCGTCCCTCTGTAGTCAATAATAAATTAGTAATTCAAGAGTCAGAGATTACACCATGCCCGCTATCTTCTTGTGAGACTTCCTCAGGCTTACTTTGAAACTTTACTAAACTGAAGGTTTCCATGTCAGAGTGCCAAAGCCAGCTAACCATACAAATAATATAAATTGTTGGGAGGTTAATTATTTAATGTATCTAGGTAATCTGTACAGCTGATTAAAAGCAAAGCAATGGATCTCTAGAAGATAAATCATGGCCAGTGCTGTAGCTCAAAGAATAAACCCTCAGTGAACCATCACGCCTGGATGCTCGCACCTCTGGCTGGCAGGGACATCTTGTAAGTAAAAGAACAGGTCAGAAACAAGGGTCACACAGCTTGCCATGAGAAATTTCAGCTCAGCCCTATCTGCAGCCAAGGAGGCCCACAGCGGCATTCACCTTGAACAGCCCTGCCAAACAAGGCTTTTCCCAGTAAATATCACACAGCTTCCGCCTGGATTGCAGCTTGGCTGCGTGAAATTACGGTGATCAAGAAATGCGCGTGATATACCTATCTCAAAACAACAAGAAAACAACAAAAGTATAAAATATTTATAAAGATATAAAATACAACTCAAACTGTAACTACAATATGAACACTATTATCAGACAAAGAGAATTATTAGGGAAATCAATATTTATTGATTTTAAAATCATCAATACTGGACGAATGATAAGTGTGTGATATGAAAGCTGAAAAGATGATTCTGATGATTAAAGGATCAAATGGAGATGAGAAATGAAAGATAAGTGACATGAGAGAAGGAAATATAGATAAACTGACAAAACAGGTCTATAAAAAGGCCTTATAGAAATGTACTAGTTAGCGAAGTCATAGTTGACGACAAAAAACAGACTCCATTTTTTTATGGTAGATTATTTTTTGTTTGTTTCCTATATGTTTTACCCTATATATTGTTTTGTTTTGTTGTTTCTTTACTTGTTTGATTTTCACATTTTGTGTTCTTTGTGTTCATCAAGAAAGAGAAAGTACATGAAACTCAGTGGGTAGGAAATTGGTATGGATCTGAGAGGATATGGGCTTGGAAAACCTGATCACACTATATTCTATGAAATAATGTAACTAGAAGATCAATCTAGACCTGTGTGTAAATGGTGCACACCTTTTACTCTAGCACTCGAGGTTAGAGGCAGGAAGATCTCTGAGTCTGAGGTCAACCTGGTCTACATAGTAAATTCCAGTACACTCAGGACTATACAGAGAAACTCTGTATTTGAAACCCTAAAAATATATTAAAATGTGACTATAAAGAAAAATTAAACCACAGAAATACGACTTACTAAAGGAAAATCAAAATGCAAACCAGGGCCCATATAGGTCTCCCACATAGCACAGGTTATTGCATCTACATTTGCTTATATAGCATGACTACATACTAATACCCTATTGCTGAAGACACAACAAATTGTTACACTAGGATACAGAGATTTAATCTCGAATCAACCAGAAAATTTTTTTCATTTGACTAGATTTCAAAGGGTCAAAGGTGCATTGGAGGCTGCTGGGAGGAGAAAAAGTATGAAGGGCTTTACTCCTACCATGTTGAAGAACATACCTACTAAGCAAGATATACCCACTTTTACCATTGTTAGAGGATAACTAATTGCTTTCTTACTGGATTTGAATCATTTACCACATGAGGGATGTCATGTCTTAAGTTCTAAATAAATCAAAGCACACAAATGGAGAGATCATGGACTCTAGGACTGAATCTTCTATAATTCTTCTGATACATAGTCGTATGGAAATTCATTATAAATATTTGTACTTATTACTTAGACCAATGTAGTGTTTTCACTGACATGAAGAAATAACGATTATGCACCTCTTTCAAGGGACAATGTTTAATTGGGATTGGCTTTTCGGTTCAGAGAGAGGTTCTGTCCCTTACAAGGAGGGATCATGGCAACATCCAGCCAGATGGAGGCTGGAAGAGGAGCAGAATGTTTTACATCTTGATCTATAGGCAGATGGAGAAGATTGACTTCCATATGATTAGGAGACGTGTCTCAAAATCCCTCCCCCAGACACACTTTCTTCGACAAGGCCATACAAACTTCAACATGGTCATACTTCCTACTACTGCCACTCCCTAGGACATGGATATTCAAACCACATTCATAGGCTTGTTCAAATACAGGAATCTATGGGGGACATACATAAATATAGCATAATGCAAAACACACTTAGTCCAATTTCTTTTTTTTTAATTTTTATTTTCTATATTCTATGTTTATATTCCAAAGGCTTTCCCCTTTCCCAGTTCCCCCCCCCCACCATACGTCCCATAATTCCTCCACCCCCCCCAACTATTCCCCAATCATTTCCCCTCCCCCCACGTTTTCTCTACAAAACTGGATACAATTTTTACAGGCCCAGGATCCTCTCCTTTCTTTTTCTTTGGGAATCATTTGACTTGCTAATTGTGCCTTGAGTATTTAGGGCTTCTGGGCTCATTAATATCCACTTATCAGTGGTTGCATTTCATGTGTATTCTTTTGTGATTGGGTTAACTCACTCAGGATGATATTTTCCAGGTCTAACCATTTACCTACAAATTGCATGAATTCATTATTTTTAATTGCTGAGTAGTATTCCATAGTATAAATATACCACATTTTCTGTATCCATTCCTCCTTTGAGGGATATTTGGGCTCCTTCCAATTTCTGGCTATTATAAACAAGGCTCCTATAAACATAGTGGATCATGTGTCTTTATTGCATGCAGGGGAATGCTCTGGGTATATGCCCAGGAGTGGTATGCCAGGGTCCTCTGGAAGTGACATGCCCAATTTTCTGAGGAACCGCCACACTGATTTCCAGAGCGGTTTTACCATTTTGCAAACCCACCAACAGTGGAGGAGTGTTCCTCTTTCTCCACATCCTCGCCAGCATTGTTGTCTCTTGAGTTTTTAATCTTAGCCATTCTGACTGGTGTGAGGTGGAATCTCAGGGTTGTTTTGATTTGCATTTCCCTGATGACTAATGATGTTGAACATCTTTTAAGGTGTTTCTCGGCCATCCAAATTTCTTCTGGTGAGAATTCTTTGTTTAGCTCTGTACCCCATTTTTTGATAGGGTTATTTGGTTCTTTGGGGTCTAACTTCTTGAGTTCTTTGTAAATATTGGATATTGGCCCTCTGTCGGATGTGGGGTTGGTGAAGATCTTTTCCCACTTTGTTGGTTGTCATTATGTCCTTCTGACAGTGTCCCTTGCCTCACAGAAACTTTGTAATTTTATGAGGTCCCATTTGTGTATTCTTGCTCTTAGAGCATAAGCAATTGGTGTTCTGTACAGGAACTTTCCCCCTGTGCCTATGTCCTCCAGGGTCTTCCCAAGTTTCTTTTCTAATAGTTTCAGTGTGTCTGGTTTTATGTGGAGGTCCTTGATCCACTTGGAGTTGATCTTAGTGCAAAGAGATAAGAGTGGGTCAATTTGCATTCTTCTGCATGTTGACCTCCAGTTGAACCAGCACCATTTGTTGAAAAGGCTATCTTTATTACATTGGATGGTTGTGGCTCCTTTATCAAAGATCAAGTGAACATATGTCTGTGGGTTTATTTCTGGGTCTTCAATCCTATACCATTGATCCACTTGCCTGTTGCTGTACCAATACTATACAGTTTTTAACACAATTGTTCTGTAGTACTGTTTAAGGTCAGAGATATTGATTCCCCCAGAAGTCCTTTTATGGTTGAGAATAGTTTTAGCTATCCTGGGTTTTTTGTTGCTCCAGATGAATTTGAGAATTGCTCTTTCTAGATCTATGAAGAATTGAGTTGGGACTTTGATGGGGATTGCATAGAATCTGTATATTGCTTTTGGCAAGATGGTCATTTTTACTATATTGATCCTGCCAATCCAGGAGCAAGAAATATTTTTCCATCTTCTGAGGTCTTCTTCGATTTCTTTCTTCAAGGACTTGAAGTTCCTGTCATACAGTTCTTTCGCTTGTTTGGTTAGAGGTATGCCAAGGTACTTTATGTTGTTTGTGGCTATTGTGAAGGGTGTTAGTTCCCTAACTTCTTTCTCAGCCTGCTTGTCCTTTGAGTACAAGAAGGTTACTAATTTCCTTGAGTTAATTTTATAACCAGCCACTTTGCTGAAGTTGTTTATCAGCTTTAGAAGTTATCTGGTGGAGTGTTTTGGGTCGCTTTAGTAAACTATCATATCATCTGTAAATAATGATAGTTTGACTTCTTCCTTTCCAATTTGTATCCCTTTCACTTCTTCATGTTTTCTAATTGCTCTCCGTAGAACTTCAAGTACTATATTCAAAAGATATGGAAAGAGAGGGGAGCCTTGTCTAATCCCTGATTTTAGTGGGATTGCTTCAAGTTTCTCTCCATTTATTTTGATGTTGGCTACTGGTTTGCTGTCAATTGCTTTTACTATGTTTAGGTATGGGCCTTGAATTCCTGCTCTTTCCAAGACTTTTAGCATGAAAGGATGCTGAATTGTGTCAAATGCTTTTTCAGCATCTAATGAGATGACCATATGTTTTTTTTCTTTGAGTTTGTTTATATAGTGGATTACATTGATGGATTTCCATATATTGAACAATCCCTGCATCCCTGGGATGAAGTCTACTTGTTCATGGTGAATGATCGTTTTGATGTGCTCTTGGATTCGGTTGGCAAGAATTTTATTTAGTATTTTTGCATCGATATTCATAAGAGAAATTGGCCTGTAGTTCTCTTTCTTTGTTGGATCTTTGTGTGGTTTTGGTATCAGCATAATTGTGGCTTCAAAGAATGAGTTGGGCAGTATCCCTTCTTTCTCTATTTTGTGGAATAGTTTGAAAAGTATTGGTGTTAAGTGTTCTTTGAAGGTCTGGTAGAATTCTGCACTAAAACCATCTGGTCCCGTTCTTTTCTTGGTTGGGAAGCTTTCTATAACCCCTTCTATTTCTTTAGGGGTTATGGGACTATTTAGCTGATCTAGTTGATGCTGATTTAATTTTGGTATTTGGTATCTGTCTTGGAAATTGTCCATTTCCTCCAGATTCTCCAGTTGTTTTGATTATAGACCTTTGTAGTAGGATCTGATGGTCTTTTGAATTTCCTCAGTTTCTGTTGTTATGTCTCCTTTTTCATTTCTAATTTTATTAATTTGTATACTGTTTCTGTATCCTTTGGTTAGTCTGGCTAAGGGTTTATCTATCTTGTTGATTTTCTCAAAGAACCAGCTCCTGGTCTTGTTGATTCTTTTTATGGTTTCCTTTGTTTCTACTTGATTGGTTTCAGCCCTGAGTTTGAACATTTCTTGTCTTCTACTCCTCCTGGGTGAATTAACTTCTTTTTCTTCCAGGGCTCTAAGGTGTACCATTAAGCTGCTAGTGTATGCTCTCTACAGTTTCCTTTTGGATGCACTTAGAGCTATTAGTTTTCCTCTTAGCACTGCTTTCATTGTGTCCCATAGATTTGGGTAGGTTGTACCTTCATTTTCATTGAATTCTAAAAAGTCTTTGATTTCTTTTTTTATTTCTTCCTTGACCAAGTTGTCATTGAGTAGAGTATTGTTCAGTTTCCATGTGTATGTGGGCTTTCTGTTGTTTTTGTTGCTATTGAAGACCACTCTTACTCCATGGTGATCTGATAGGAGGCATGGGATTAGCTCAATCTTCTTGTATTTGTTGACATCTGTCTTGTGACCAATTATATGATCTATTATGGAGAAGGTACCATGCGGTGCTGAGAAAAAGGTATATTCTTTAGCTTTAGGATGAAATGTTATATATATATATATATATATATATATATATATATATATATATATATATATGTTAAATCCAATTGGTCCAGAGTTTCAATTAGTTACACTATGTCCCTGTTTAGTTTCTGCTTTCCTGCTTGGTCCATTGAGGAGAGTGGGGTGTTAAAGTCACCCACAATTATTGTGTTAGGTTTAATGTGTGCTTTAAGCTTTAGTAAGGTTTCTTTTACGAATGAGGGTGCCCTTGCATTTGGAGCATAGATGTTCAGTATTGAGAGCTCTTCTTGGTGGATTTTCCCTTTGGCCAGCAAGAAGTGACCTTCTGAGTCTCTTTTGATGATTTTAGGTTGGAAGTCAATTTTATCTGATATTATAATGGCTACTCCAGCTTGTTTCCTGAGACCATTTGCTTGTAAAATTGTCTTCCAGCCTTTTACTCTAAGGCAGTGTTTGTCTTTAAGCCGGAGATGTGTTTCCTGTATGCAGCAAAATGTAGGGTCCTTTTTCCATATCCAGTCTGTTAATCTATGTCTTTTTATTGGGGAATTGAGTCCATTGATGTTAAGAGATATTAAGGAATAGTAATTATTACCTCCAGACATTTTTGAAATTATATTTATTTATCTTATTTATTTTTTATATTCGAGAGGTTATCTTCTTTTGGGTTTGATGAGAGGAGGTTTCTATCTTGCTTCTTCCCGGGTGTAGTTTCCGTCCTTGTCTTGGTGTTTTCCCCCTAATATCCTTTGTAGGGCTGGATTTGTGGAAAGGTATTGTGCAAATTTGGTTTTGTCATGGAATACCTTGATGTCTCCATCTATGGTGATTGTGAGTTTTGCTGGGTAAAGTAGTTTTGGCTGAAGTTTGTGTTCTCTTAGAGTTTGCATCATATCTGCCCAGAATCTTCTAGCTTTCATGGTCTTAGGTGAGAAGTCTGGTGTTATTCTGATAGGTCTTCCTTTATATGTTACTTGGCCTTTTTCTCTTGCTGCCTTTAATATTCTTTCTTTGTTTAGTACATTTGGAGTTTTGATTATTATGTGACGGGATATATTTCTGTTCTGATCCAGTCTGTTTGGGGTTCTATATGCTTCTTCTATATTCATGGGCATCTCTCTCTTTAGGTTGGGGAAGTTTTCTTCCATAATTTTGTAGAAGATATTTTCTGGCCCTTAAACTTGTAAATCTTCACTCTCGTCTATACCTATAATCCTTAGGTTCTGTCTTCTCATTGTGTCCTGGATTTCCTGGAAGTTTTTGGGTTACAACCTTTTTGCATTTAGTATTTTCTTTGACTGTTGAATCAATGGTTCCTATGGTATCTTCAGCTTCTGATACTCTGTCTTCTATCTCTTGTATTCTATTGTTGATATTTCCATCTATAGCCCCTGATTTTTTTCCCAAGGTTTTCTATCTCCAATGTTGTCTCCCTCTGCAATTTCTTAGTTGTTTTTAGTACCTGGATGGATATGCTCAGATGTTTCGCTTGCTTGATTGTGTTTTCCTGTATTTCTTTAAGAGATTTCTGCATTTCCTCTTTCCTAGCTTCTACTTGTTGGCCCACGTTTTTCTGTATTTCTTTAAGTGATATTTGTCTCTCTCTTCCTTATTGTCTTCTACTTTTTGATCCATCTTTTCCTGCATTTCTTGAAGCGATTTTTGTATTTGCCTTGTAAAGGCTTCTTACTTTTGATCCATTTTCTCCTTTATTTCTTTACGAGATTTTTCTATGTGGTCAGCTACCAGCATAATGACCAGTGATTTTATATCCAAGTCTTGTTTTCCTGGTGTTTTGGGGTATCCAGGACTTCCTGTTGTTGGCGAACTGGGTTCGGATGCTGTCATGTTGCCTTGATTTCTGTTAGTGACGTTCCTTTGTTTTCCTTTTGCCATCTGGTTATTTCTGGTGTTAGTTGGCCTTGTTGTCACTGGCTGGTGTTTGAATCTTCCTTGAGGCTGGGCTCACCTGTCGTTTCTGTACTGGTGGTTATGCGTGACTGCTGCTCAAAGGGATCACGAGCTGGCTGCCACCAACTGCCTTGGTGCATGGCCTGAGGTCGCTGGGAAGTCCAGCAGAGCCTCTGCGGGCAGAAATGGGCCTGCCTGGCAGGGAGAGCCTAGGAGATCCCCCGCGTGGTAGCCCTGGATGGAATCTGTCTACCTGGGCCTCTCCAGCTGTGTCCTGGTTGCAATATGGAGGCCTGCCGTTACCGCTGGTCCAGGGTCCTGGGAGTTGGCTGCCACCAGCTGCCTCCGTACATGGCCTGAGGTTGTGGGGCAGTCCAGCAGAGCCTCCATTTAGTCCAATTTCAAAAGTACCTATAGTCTATATCAGTATCAATAAGGTTAAAAGTCCAAAATTCAAAGTCTTTTCTGAAATTCAATTAATTAAATGTAGTCTCATATAAAATCAAAATCAAACAGCAGCTCACATACCTCCAACATCACAAGATATTTAATACCATTCAAAAATTTAATATGGAGGAAATACTAGAATAAAGCAAGACAGGAAACAAGCTAAGCAACTTCAAAATCTGCATCTCCACATCTGATATAAAACAGTCTTCAGATCTCCAACTCCTTTTTGTCTTTGTTGACTACAACAAATTTCTTTCATCTGGGCTGGTTCTATCTCTTATTAACAACTTTTGTCAGTTGACAGCTCCTTGTTCCACTATCTAGGATTGACACATGAACTTCCTTTCCCCCCAAAGGGCTTACATCTCTTCTCCAACTTTGCCCTTTGTAGCATTCAAGGTTGTGGTTGACTCCACTCTACTGCTGCTGATATTCTTGGGCATCCTCTGCCACATATGCAGCTAGAACAATGGGTCTGTCCATGTGTATTCTTTGGTTGGTGGTCCAGTCCTGGGGAACTCCTGGAGATCTAGCCTGCTGACACTGTTGCTCCCTCCATAGGGGTGAGATCCCACTCAGCTACAGAAGTTCCTACTTCAACTCTTCTATCAGGGTCCCTGTGCACAGATTAATGGTTGGCTGTCATCATCAGCCTCTTTATTTATCAGTCTCTGGCAGAACCTCACAGGAGACAACCATATCAGGCTCCCATTAGCAAGCACTTCCAGGTGTCCACAGTAACATCCTTGGTTTGGGGAATGCAACCCTCACCAAAATTCAAACTCAATTCTTTATAAACTTAGAAAGAACAATTCTCAAATTCATTTTGAATAACAAAAAATCCAGGATAGCTAAAACTATTCTCAACAATAAAAGAACTTTTGGGGAATCACCATCCCTGACCTCAAGCAGTACTGCAGAGCAGTAGTGATAAAAACTGTTTGGTATTGGTATAGTGACAGGCAGTTAGGTCAATGGAATAGAATTGAAGAACCAGAAATAAACTCACACACCTATGATCACTTGATATTTGACAAAGGAGCTAAAAACATCCAATGGAAACAAGACAGCATTTTCAACAAATGGTGCTGGTTCAACTGGTGGTCTGCATGTAGAGGAATGCAAATCGATCCATCCTTATCTCCTTGTAAAAATCTCGAGTCTACGTGGATCAAGGACCTCCACATAAAACCATATACATTGAAACTAATAGAAGAGAAAGTGGAGAAGAGCCTGGAATACATGGGCACAGAGGAAAAGTTCCTGAACAGAACAACAATGGCTTATGCTCTAAGATCAAGAATCAACAAATGAGACTTCATAAAGTTGCAAAGCTTTTGTAAGGCAAAGTTTCGATGAGGGGGTAGGCTTTCTGGTATTTCTACTGTTGAAGTGAAGCTTTAATTCACGGTGGTCTGATGAGACACAAAGCACTTTTTCAATGTCCTTGTATCTGTTGAGGCTTGCTTTGTGACTGACTATATGGTCAACTTTGGAGAAGAACTCATGAGGGGCTGAGAAGATGGCATTTTGTTTTGTATTTGGGTGAATAGTCTATGGATGTATCTTAGGTCCATTTCATTCATAATTCTGTTAGTTTCATTATTTCTCTATTTAGTTTTAGTCTGGATGGCCTGTCAATTACTGAGAGTCAGGTGTTGAAGTCTCCCACTATTAATATGTGCTGTTTGATGTAGGATTTAAACTTTAGCAATTTTTCTTTTTCAAATGAGGATACCCTTATATTTGAGAATAGTTGTTCGGAATTGAAATAACATCTTGGTAGAATTTTTCTTTGATGAGTATGAAATGTCTCTTTTGATTGATCGTGACTGAAAGTCTACTTTATGAGATATTACAATGGCTACAGCAGCTTGCTTCTTGTGTCCATTTGCTCAGAAGGGTTTTTTCTCTAGCCTTTTACTCTGAGGTAATGTCTATCTTTGTTTCTGAGGTAGGTTTCTTATATGCAGCAGAATGATGGTTCATGTTTTTCCATTCATTCTCTTAGCCTGGGTCTTTTATTGGGGGAATGAGTTCATTGACATTGAGAGATATTAATGACTACTGATTGTTATTTCTTTCTTTTTATTTTCTATATTCTTTGTTTACATTCCAAAGGCTTTCCCCTTTCCAAGTACCCCCCTCACCATATGTCCCATAAGTCCTCTCCCCCCCATTTCCCAATCACCCCCCACCATTTCTCTCTTCTGGTACTCTCCTACAAAACTTGATCCAATCTTTTCAGGAACAGGGTCCTCTCCTTCCTTCTTCTTGGGAATCTTTTGATTTGCTAATTGCGCCTTGAGTATTCAGAGCTTCTGGGCTCATTAATATCCACTTATCAGTGCTTATTATTTTGATGATGGCAGTGGTGATGGTGGTGGTGGTGATAGTGGTGTGGTGTTTGTGTGTGTAGGGTGTGTGTGTGTGTATGCGTGTGTCCCCTTCCCTTGTTTCTGCAGGTATCAAGTTACTTATTTCATTTATTTTCTTGGATGTAGTTATTCTCATGAGTTGGAGTGCTTCTTCTAGTATTTTCTGTAGGACTTGATATGTGAATAGATACTCTTTGAATTTAGATTTGTCTTGAAATATCTTGTTTTCTCCTTCTATAGTGATTGGGAGTTTTACTGAATATTATAGTCTAGGTTTGGATCTCAGGATTTTTAGAATTTGCAACATATCTGTCCAGGCCTTTCTAGCGTTTAGAGTCTGTTCAGAAATCTGTTGTAATCAACTCAAGCAAATCAGTAGCCTTCCTATATGCAAAGGATAAGCAGGCCAAGAAAGAAATTAGGGAAATGACACTCTTCACAATAGCCACAAACAATATAAAGTATCTTGGTGTGACTCTAACAAAACAAGTGAAAGATTTATATGACAAAAACTTCAGGTCTCTGAAGAAGGAAATTGAAGAAGACCTCAGAAAATGGAAAAAATCTTCCATGCTCATGGGTTTGCAGGATTAATATAGTTAAAATGGCAATCTTGCCAAAAGCAATAGACAGATTCAATGTAATCCCCATCAAAATCCCAACTCAGTTCTTTATAGAGTTAGAAAGAGCAATTCTCAAATTCATCTGGATAACAAAAAACACAGGATAGCTAAAACTATCATCAACGGTAAAAGAACTTCTGGGGTAATCAATATCCCAGACCTCAAGCAATACTACAGAGCAGTAGTGTTAAAAACTGCATGGTATTGGTACAGTGACAGGGAGGCGGATCAATGGAATAGGATAGAAGACCCAGAATTGAACCCACACATCTATGGCCAATTGATCTTTGACAACGGAGCTGAAAACATCCAGTGGATAAAAGATAGCCTTTTCAACAAATGGTGCTGGCTCAACTGGAGGTCAACATGCAGAAGAATGAGAATTGATCCACTCTTATCTCCTTGCACTAAGCTCAACTCCAAGTGGATCAAGGACCTCCACATAAAACCAGACACACTAAAACTAATAGCAAAGAAACTGGGGAAGACCCTTGAGGACATTGGCTCAGGGGGAATATTTTAGAGTTAATGTTTTATTTGATTGATGTATTAATATCTTCTCTTGTATTTTCTATACCTGAGATTCTCTCATTTTGTCTCCTGTTCTCTGTTGGCCATACATGTATCTCTTGTTATGTTCTCTTTGAAGACTTTCCATCTCTAGGATTGCCTATGTTTAAGTTTTCTTTATGGCTTCTATTCCTATCTATTCCTATCTTTCTTTACTGCTAAATATAATAGAAAACTAATTGGAGAAGAGCCTTGAACAAATGGACACAGGAGAAACTTTCCTAAACGGAGCACCAATGGCTCATGTTCTAAGATCAGCCATCAACAAATGGGACCTAATAAGATTGAAAAACTTCTGTCAGAGAGAGAATCTTCTTTACACAGTGGGACATAGCACCTGAAGAGAGGCAGAATTTGTCAAAGTGCTTAGCAAAAATGTATATGTGCTGAGCCCTAATGGAGACATCTACATCAACTTCTTTGCCTCTATTCCAACAGCAAATTTCATGGCAGAGCAGAGAATAGATAGGACATGGAAAGAATAGCAGAACCAGAGATGGGAAATAGCTCTATGAATTGTAGCCTTCTAGAAAGTATTAAATTTCTGCAAAGATTGTTTTTTTCTTAAGAAATCCCTATTCTTAGGTGACAACTCCTGGAAAAGGTAGATTCAATTCCTTATTGAGGATGTGGCCACTTGTGGTTTTCCTTGTTCCAGTGGATGGCCTGCAACCATGTACCTAGGGACAGTTTATTACTAAGACATAAGTTAGCAGAATATATTTACAGCTTTTAATGGGAGTAGGGGATTATATATTCATATATTATTTATGTATGTGAGATGGTCAAGAAAAATAAGCATTATTAATAAAGGTGATCATTGAAGTGTTTTCCACCAGGTTATAAATAAACAAAACACTTGGGATTTACACTACACAGCACCTTGGAATGGATGGTAGGCATACATGTGTGTGTGTGTGTGTGTGTGTGTGTGTGTGTGTAAACATGGTCTTATGTTTATAAATAGCCAACAATTATGAAAGGCAACAAAGAAAACTGTTACAGGAATATCTGAGGGACTCAGGTTTGATCTATCAGTCATGATCATTCAGTTACTTCATACCATATTAAGGTGTTGACTTTCTAGAGTTCTGTGTTTTAGAAAACAAAGTCTTGGGATATATGTAGTATTATGCCACTTTTAGTCAGTTCCTCGAAAATACATCTTCTGTCTGTAACACTTGTTCAGAGACAGCTTTATGCAAATTGTCCTTCCCAATGAGCTTCATAGAAAAATGATAAAAGCCATGTGAAACCAGAGCAAAGCCTTTGCACACAGTCCTCCCAATTCCCACACCAGTCTTAGAGTCGGAAGTTTTCTGGAAACTTAAAGTTTAGATGAGCCATTTTCAATCCATGTCCATTCCTTTTTTTCTTTATGATATGACAGTCCATTACAGTAACTGCATGGAGTGATCTGGAGCTGAAGGAACTTCTGTGAGGAAACAATACACCTTATTTATGTCTGCTTGATAAAAGAAGAACAAGCAGGAAAGGTTCCTAGCATTCCTGTGTCATTCTCTGCTGTCGTGTTCTCCTACTGCTCAGTTCCACCATGTTCATTTTTAAAACTGAATTATTAGTAGCACATTTAAATAAAAACTGACATCAGTTACATAAGTTAAAATTTTCAGATGTCCTGAAATACTGGTTTCATGGTGTGATTTGTGACTGTGTTTCTTAGAACAAATCTCACTAAATATTCAAGGCTGTCCTTGAACTCACTATCTTCCTGCTTAAGGCAGAATTTTTTAGATTTAGCCTTTTTTTTTGACTGATGAATCAATTTCTTATATTGCATCTTCTATGACTGAGCTAAACAGAGAATTCTCAACAAAGGAATATCAAATGACCAAGAAGCACATAAATAAATATCCAAAGTCCTTAGCTATGAGGGAAATGCAAATAAAAACAACTATGAAATACCATTTTACACCAATAAGAATGGCAAAAGTTAAAAACTAAGGTGATAGAACATGCTGGCAAAGATGTGAAGCAGAGGAAACACTCATCAATTACTGGTGGGATTGGTCATTTGTACAAGAATTTTGGAAATCAATTTTGTGTTTTTTCAAAAAATTGCCAATAATTCTACCTTAAGAACCAGCTATATCACTCCTGAGTCTATACCTAAAAAATGCTACACCATTCCACTAAGAGATTTGCTCAATTATGTTTGTAGCAGTTTTGTTCATAAAAGATAGAAACTGAAAAACTTATATTAGATGTCCTGCATTTAAGAATGGATACACAGTGTAAAGCTATTCAGTTATGAAAAACAAAGACATCATGAATTTTGCAGGCAAATGAGTGGAAATTGAGAATATTATCCTGAGTGAGGTAACCAAGTGCCAAAAGAACATGCATGGTATGTATTCACTTATTAGTGAATATTATCCATACAATTCAGGATGCACGTGCTATACACTACAAACTCAAGAGGCTGGGCAGGAAGAAGGTCACAAGCAAGTATGCTTGAGTCTCACTTGGAAGCATGAATAAGAGGCAACTGAGTGAGAGAGGGGATCCTGAACATAGTAGGTGCTCACGGCTGTGTGTGAGGAGGGGTGTGGGTGATGGCCTGATGGCCA
Source organism: Apodemus agrarius (assembly GCA_964023405.1). Taxonomy (NCBI): domain Eukaryota; kingdom Metazoa; phylum Chordata; class Mammalia; order Rodentia; family Muridae; genus Apodemus; species Apodemus agrarius. The sequence continues at coordinate 162,171,368 of OZ030006.1, forward strand.
TGGGAATGAATGGAAATCTGCAACTGGTTGGGACTTTGTAGGGGACATTTCTAAGAAGAGATGGAAACCTGTGTTAGGGGAGGCACACTAGATTATTGTGGGTGTCCTTAAATATAACTCACAACATTGGGATTATGGACCCTGGGGAAGCTGCCTTCTGTGGCTAGGAACACCAGGGGAGTGATAGGGACACCCACAAAACATTCCACCCGAAATTTATTCTGTCTACAAGAAGTGCAAAAATTGAGGATGAAGCAAAATCTGAGAGAACATCAAACCAATAACTGGCACAACTTGAGACCCAGCGCAGGAGAAAGCACCAATCCCTGACTTTATTAATGATACACTGTTATGCTTGCAATCACGAGTCTAGCATGGCTGTCCTCTGTGAGGATTCAACGAGCAGCTGACTCAGATAGATACAGACTCCCACACCAATGGTCAGCGTTTGGGGACTCCTGTGGAAGAGTAGGAGGAAGAATGGGGGGCCCTGAAGGAACTCTACAAGAAGACCAAGTAAATCAACTAACCTGGACCCTTGAGTCTGTCAGAGACTGAACCACCAAACAAAGAACATACACTGGGTTGGACCTCTGCTTCCCTGTACATGTGTAGCTTTGTCTTCATGTTGGTTCCAAAAACTAGAGGAAGCACTATCCTAAAAGCTGTTGCCAAAAACGAGTCATGTTTTTTTTTTTTAAACTGGGCTGCCTTATCTGGCCTCAGTTGGACAGGAAGTGCCTAGTCTCAGGGAAACTTGAAGTGCCAGGATGGGGGCATAACTAAAACATCACCCACCTTATCAGAGAAAAAGAAGGGGGATTGGTGATGGATCGTAGGAAGGGGTGACCAGGAGGGGGACAGTCAGAAGTATATAAAACAAATACATAAAATAATATTACTAATTAGGTGAGGGAAAAGGACTGAAGCCCCGATGGCCAGCAAAAAGAATGGAAACAGGCAACCTCAGGAGATAGGAGGTTAGGGGACCCTCCAGAAGGCACTAGAGACCTGGGAGGTGAGGGACTTTTAGGACTCAAAGAGAGGGATCTTAGATGAAATGCCCAACAGTAGGAAGAGGAAACTTAAAGAGCCCACCTCCAGCACGAAGATAGGGCATCAAATGAGGGAAAAGTTGGCCATCCTACAGTAACAACTCTGACCTGCAATTGGGCCAGTCTGAAAGAATTACAGGGATGGAAATGGAGAGGAGCCTGAGGAAAAGAAGGTCCAGTGACTGGCCCAAAGTTGTATCTAGCTCAAGGGGAGGCCCCAAGACCTGACACTATTACTGAAGCTATGGAGTGTTCACAAAAAGGGACCTAGCATGACTGCACTCTAGAACATCCAACAAGCAGCTGAAAGAGTCAGATGTGGATATTTGTACCCAACCAGGGGACAGAAGCAGCTGACCCCTCATTTTGAACTAGGGAAGGCTGAAAGAAGCTGAGAAGAAGGGCAGCCCTATAAAAGGACCTGCAATCTCAATTAATCTCTCAAACACAGAACCACCAAACAGGCAGCATACACCAGCTGATATGAGGCTCCCAACACACATACAGTAGAGGACTGGAAGTCTCAGGGAGGTTAGAGGTCAGGTGATGTGGCGGTGGGGACATCCACATGGGGACAGGGGCATGAGGAGGGAGTATGGGATGTGGAAGAGTGGGAGGGTGGAGAAGGGGGAATAAAATATGGAATGTAAAAAATTAATTAATTAATTAATTAATTAATTAAATTTCAAAAAATCATTACTGATACTACTACTTACTACTACTACTACTAAAGATGATAAAAATAAATTTTAAAAATTAGGCATGTTATCTGTATCAAATGGAAAATTACAGTATTATTTGGCATTAAAATCCTTTTAGTTGTTGTTTAAACACTTATTAAATGGATTTAAAAATATTGTACCAGGCTATAAATAACAAAGGTTTCAAGGTGATCCAGCGGCCATTTCTCTTGAAAAATATAGTCTTCATAATGAAGAGATTTCACTAGTAATAATTTAAACAGGAAACTTCAGAGTCTTGAAAACACTGCTTTCATTTAAATAGTCACTTCTAAAGATGGATATCTTTTACAAAACATAAGAATACTAGGGAGCAAAGATTATGAACAATTTTAGGAAAAATCACCATGTAGGTAACTGGTCAAAGCATTTAATGTCACATTTCTCACATCATCTCAATTTGCAGACAGAATCAGAGCTCACCTACATTCCCTGTTGTCATTTGATTACTCACCTTAGGCAGTCTCACTTCCAGGCTCCATAGAACAAACACTAGACAGCAGGGATTTACTTGTAACTATATGGAGATAAATAACTGTCAGCCACAGGATGTGCTATACCAAATGGTTAAACTTCAACATGCTTTCTGAAGGACTCTCTTGTAGACTCCTGAGAAAGGGAGGAGACCTAAAGACACAAGCGTCTTTGTAGTAACAAGTCTCCTTTTAATATAAATGTGTCTCACAGTTTTATTTACTTTACAGAAAAACCATATGCAAATGACAAAAATCTGAATTCAGTATCTCATTATTCAGAGTCTAAAAGAACACAGGGGCACATCACCTTCATCATCTACCTTCAGAAGTGATAAGCTGTAATTCTGGCAGGTCTGTTTACATCCATTTAATGCTTGTTTATCCATAATGAAACAATGACAATTTATACCATAGCATAACCAGTGTATTTCAACACTTCTGCCTACAACAGAGAAGGTAAAGGGTTAAACTTATTATTTTCTGACATTCTGTTATCAGAACAAGGTGTATATTAAGCAATTTATTTATTTATTAATCTCATAGTTCTCAGAATTGAGATTCCAGAGTACTGAGAGTCTCCTTCACCCCCATATTTTATTCAACATTATTAATAACAGTAGAGATTTTGAAACATTTTATGTGTCAATCTCTAATTAATTAGTGGAGAAAATGTAGGATATATACACAAAAGGATACTATTTATCATCTAAAGGGAAATGAATCAGCCTACATAACTTGTGTCTATAACCTAAGCACTCCAAAAGAGAGACGGGTATAACCACCAGGTTCAGGCCATCCTAGGCTAAGTGGTGACTTGCAGACCAGATTTGGCTACACGGTAAAATCTAAGTCACTCTAAGCAACATACTGACATCATGTCTCACAGCAAATCCAAAGGCGAGATGTTGATCTATGTGTTGAACATGGATGAACTTATGGTTGGTGTGCAAAGGGAAACACCCCTTGCCTAGAACCACACTTTATATTTCTGTACAGATAAGGTTTCTAAAGCAGCCTAGTTCTATGAAAAAGATGTTTGTGAGAACCAGGGGCTGGAGAGCAGGAAAACACTTGCTACTCAGAGGCAGTTAAACTGACGACATAATTCTAGCCTGCAGTAATGCATGGTATCCACACTGGTCCACACACCTACTCAGCACTTAACATTGTGCCATGGTAATGTGTTATCAGAAGATAAGAGAGATAAGAGACATACGAGGGAGGTTTTCATGTTGGCAGTCTGTTCACATGATTATGTTGATACACTCAGTGGTATGCCCTCATGCCCAATGCTTCAAGTTAAATACATTAAATTGGGTACAATTTGTGTAGCAAGATCACCTCAATATGACTTTTTTTATTAGTGAGGTTCTGGGGATGTCAATGTTCTATCAAACTTTCGCTGCAAACTATGTTATTCTGAAAAGAGCTATCATTGTAGCTCAGGCTGGCCTGAAATTTGTTGAACTCTCCACATTGTCCTGAAAGCTATAATCCTTTTCCCTCAACAACATAATCATAGTGATTGCATCGTTATGCTTCCATTGACAGATAATGAAGTTCTGTATTAAAGTTTTGACACAAAACCTTATTCGTGAGTCTGAAATACCTCAAAAATGGTTTTGGAACTTTTCTTTCCTCTCACATATTGTATAATGTAGCAGTTTTAAATATATTAGTCTTTACATAATGAGAAGTGTAACTCTCTCTCAAGAGAATTCAGATGGAAAACACACACAAACACACACACACACAAAGACACACACATTCATTTTTATAACTACATCCATGTAAATAAATTTTAGAATAAATATTTGATTAAAAACAGTTTTACTAAGAAGTTCCATGTTCTGTCAGCAACAAAGTTAGAGATTCACCTTTTTCCATAGTCCAAAACAATAAAAATTCTCAAAGGTACTTATTTGTAATTTCCTCCATAGTGATCAGTAGAAGTGTTTAACAGACACTAATTTCTAGAAACTTTGAGATTCTTCTAATTCTAACAGGGATTTCTGGGTTTTCAGCCCCCTACATTCAATAACGAAACCCTCAAATAATTAACCCAGTTATCATCAGCACCTTAAACTGCTGGGTGAACTTCAAATCTGCAAAAGAAGCAATATATATTAATGTAATTCTGTTTTAATGGTTCTCCCCTGCTCTGTAATTGTGTACTGTGAGAAATCTAAAGCAGTCCTGGTTTTGCTTTATAATATTAGTTTTGCAATGATAATTGAGAAGTAAACAATATAGAGAGTTGTTCAGCTTCCATGGGTATATGTGTTTTACATTGTTTTTGTTGGAATTTAAGACCGGCCTTAGTCCATCGTGATCTCATAGGTTGCATGGAATTATTGCAGTCTTCTTGTATCTGTTGAGACCTGATTTGTGACCAATTATATGGTCAATTTTGGAGAAGGTACCATGAGGTGCTGAGAAGAAGGTATATTCTTTTGCTTTAGGGTGAAATGTTCTATTATTTGGTTCATAACTTCTGTTATATTTATTGTGTCTCTTAAATTTTTTCCATGATCTGTCCATTGCTGAGTGGTGTATTGAGGTCTCCCACTATTATTGTGTGGGGTGTGATTTGTGCTTTGAGCTTTAGTAAAGTTTCCTTTATGAATGTGGATGCTCTTGTATTTAGAGCATTGATGTACAGAATTGAGAGTTCATCTTGGTTGATTTTTTATTTGACCAGTATGAAGTGTCCTTCCTTGTCTTTTTTGATAACTTTTGGTTAAAAGTCAATATTAATATTAGAATGGCTACTCCAGCTTGTTTCTTGGGTCCATTTGCTTGGAAAATTGTTTTCCATCCTTTTACTCTGGGGTAGTGCCTGTCTTTTTCCTTGAAGTGTGTTTACTGTATGCAGCAAAATGCTGGGTTCTGTTTATGTATCCAGTCTGTTAGTCTATGTCTTTTTATTGTGGAATTGAGTCCATTAATGTTGAGTTATTAAGGAAAAGTGATTATTACTTCCTGTTATTTTGGCTGTTAGATATAGAGTTATGTTTGTGCAGCTTCTTTTCGGTTTGTTGAAATATTACCTTCTTGTTTTTTCTAGGGTATAGTTTCCCTCCTTTCATTGGTATTTTCCATCTATCCTTTGTAGAGCTGCAATTGTGGAGACATATTGTTTAAATTTGGTATTGTCACAGAATATCTTGGTTTCTCCATCTATGGTAATTGGGAGTTTTGCTGGGTATGGTAGCCTGGGTTGGCATTTGTGTTCTCTTAGGGTCTGTATGACATGCCCAGTATCTTCTGAATTTCACAGTTTCTGGTGAGAAGTCTAGTGTAATTCTAATAGGTCTGCCTTTATACGTTACTTGTTCCTTTTCTCTTATGGCTTTTATTGATTTTTCTTATTTAGTACATTTGCTGTTTTGATTATTATGTGATGGGAGGAATTTCTATTCTGGTCCAGTCTATTTGGAGTTCTGTAGGCTTCTTGTATGTTCATAGGCATCTCTTTCTTTAGCTTAGGGAAGTTTTCTTCTATAATTTTGTTGAAGATATTTATTGGCCCTTTAACTTGGGAAACTTCACTCTTTTCTATACCTATTATCCTTAGGTTTGGTCTTCTCATTGTGTCCTATATTTTCTGGATGTTTTAGGTTAGGAGCTTGTGATGGTTTGTATATGTTCTTCCCAGGGAGTGGAACTATCAGAAGGTGTGGTCTGGTTAGAGGAAGTGTGTCCTGTGGAGATGGGCTCAAAGATCTTCCTCCTAGATGCTTGAGGATGCCCAGTCTGTTCCTGACTTCCCTTGGACAAAGACATAGAACCCTCAGCTCCTCCCTCACCATTCCTGCCTTGATTATACTGGACTTAACCTCTCAACCTGTAAGACATTCCCAATTAAATATTGTCTTTTATAAAATTTGCTTTCGTCATGGTGTCTTTTCACAGCAGTAAAACCCTAAGACAAAGCTTTTTGACTTTTGTATTTTCTTTGACTGTTGTCTCAATGTTTTCTATGGTATCATCTGCACCTGAGATTCTCTCTTTTATATCTTGTATTCTGTTGATGATGCTTGCATCTATGACTCCTGATCACTTTCCTAGGTTTTCTAACTCCAAGATGGTCTCCCTTTTTGATTTCTTTATTGTTACTACTTCCATTTTTATAGAACATGGGTGTTTTTGTTCAATTCCTTCACCTGTTTGGTGTTGTTTACCTGTAATTCTCTAAGGGTTTCTTTGTGTTTCCTCATTAAGGGATTCTTGCTGTTTACCTGTGTTCTCCTCTATTTCTTTAAGTAAGTTATTTATGAACTGAAAGTCCTCTATCATCATCATAAGATGTAATTTTCAATCTGAAACTTGCTTTTCCAGTGCAATGGTATATACAGGACTTGCTATGGTGGGAGAATTGGGGTGTGATGATAACAAGTTGCCGTGGTTTCTGTTGCTTATGTCCTTAAGCTTGCTTCCCACCATTTGTTTATCTCTAGTGCTACCTGCCCTCCATATATCTGACTGGAGCCTGAACTTCCTGTGATCCTGGTTGTGCCAGAACTTCTCAGGGTCCAGCTATCTCTGTGTTCCTGTGATTCTGTGATCCTGTGATCCTGAGATCCTGGTTTGTGTCAGAGCTCCTGGGAGTCAAGCTACATCTAGGGCCCTGAAATCCTGGTGTGAAAAAGCTCCTGGGATCCTGAGATCCTGGGATCCTGGGAATGTTAGAGTGCCTAGGAGTGGAGCTTTCTCTGGGTGTTGGAGACTGGCTTTGGTGTTCTTGCCCAAGTTAAACCAGTCCAGACAAGAGTATACCTATGCCACTGCTTGAGTGGTGTTACTGTGTCCCTGGATCTCACTGGTTCCAGTTATGCCCCATGGTGTGAGGACAGATGTTATGTCCCCCTCTCCTCTTGTCCTAAGATCCTGGTCATGTTAGAGCATCTGGAAGAAGAGCTTCCTCTTGCATTACAGGACTGGCTACAGATTTCGAGACCATGGTAAACCATCGAGACTTAAACTGAAATTTAAGATTAGCAACGAAGCATGCTGATAGCCAACACATATCATTACTTTCTTTGGAACTTTAACATTTGTAAATTACCACTTCTATTAACTCACTATACAAACTTTTCTCTACAGAGAAATCAAAAATAAATAATAAATGAATAAAATTACGGTGAAAGTACCTTCCAATCAATTCATTTTTATATCACAAATTTAAAAATAAAAACCTAAATAAAATATTCACAAAAAATGTTAAATCACCATGAAAACTGAACTAAAAACATTAAGAAGTTCCACAATTCTAATTGGAACACATAGAAAGCTAAATATCCACATTTATAACTACACTAAAACACAGGTTGGAAGTGATTTTCCTTTTAACTGTGAAGGAATCCAACAAAATTTAATATTTAATGTCTCTGTACAGATGAAGTCTTTTTTATTTATCTGTGGCCTCAACATATATTGAAAAACAAGGAAAAGAAAGTCATCGATGTTTGTACAGGTGTTTATCACAAAATGTTTACATAAGATCCAAAATCACCTTAGCTAAGCAGGAAGAATATCACCAAGTCCTCAAAAGGAACATGACCAATAATGAGACAGAATAGAGCATTTCCCAAAATTCTCAGAGATGAAAGGTTAGGTAAGTAAGAGAAAAGGACACTGCAGTGTCAGGAGTTATAGGCAGGGCAGTGGACAGAATGTGTAACTCCATACTTCAATTCTAAAGGAATTCTTTAGACATAAGGTCAAAGAAAATGTATCTCAATTACTCACTGTCACCAACACTGCAAAAATTACCAGTCAAACAGGACAGAGGATTCTAAGAGCTATTACAGTGAGCTGCTAGGGGATTGAACACACTTAAATCAACAATACAAAGGAAGAAACCCATCACCACAAAAAGAGCAGATCTCAATGCTAATTACAATTTTGTGCAGCACGGAAACAAATGAAAAATTTGCTACCTTCTATCTGGCTACTGAGCAGGCAGGAACAGCCAGGAGCTAAGAAAACAGGAGCAGCAAAGTAGCTGGGTGCATCTGGGCTCTACTTGAACCCAGGAGCTGCACAGCTCCACAGTCTTCTGTGCACCAGTTCTGCCAGGGGAGAACCACTCTGCAGGGAGTTATTTGACTCCCAGCTTTGGAGCTGAGGCTGCCATTTTCTCTGCTGCAACTAAACAGACAGTTTTAGCCAGGAACTGCGGAAACACTGGAGTGGAAGAGCAGCTAGGTCAGCAACAGTCTAGCTTGAAGGCACACAGAAGGAATAATCACCAGCCAGAGACAGCAGGACCTACTAACACCTGAGATAACCAGATGGCAAAAGGCAAACAAAGAAATATTACAAACAGAAATCAAGGCAACATGGCACCATCCGAACCAATTTTCCCAAACTTGGAGAAACCAAGGTATTCCATGACAAAAACAAATTTACAAAATATCTTTCTTCAAATCCAGCCCTTCAATGGATAATGAATGGAAGACACCAACAAAAGGAGGAACACTACACATTAGAAAAAGCAAGAAATTAATCTTCTTTTGACAAACCAAAAGGAAGAGGGACACACAAACATAATCCACCTCGAATAACAAAAATAATAAGAAACAATCACTTCTCCTAAATATCTCTTAATATCAACGGACTCAATTCTCCAATAAAAAGACATAGACTAACAGACTGGATACAAAAACAGGGCCAAACATTTTCTTACATACAAGAAACTCACCTCAGGCGCAAAGACAGAGAGTACCTCAGAGTGCAAGGCTGGAAAACAATTTTCCAAGCAAATGGTCCAAGAGAAAAGGTGGTATGGCCATTCTAATATCAAATAAAATTAACTTCCAACCTAAATTAATCAAAAAAGGAAGGACACTTAATACACTTCAAAGGAAAAATCTATCAAGAACTCTCAATTCTAGACATATATGCTCCAAAAATAAGGGCACCAACATTCATAAAAGAAACTTTAATAAAGTCAAAGGACGTATTGCACCCCACACCATAATAGTGAGAGACTTCAAGACCCCACTCTTATCAATGGACAGATCATGGAAACACAGACTAAAGAGAAGAACAGTGAAACTAACTGAAGTTATAAACCAAATGAATTTAACAGATGTCTATAGAACATTTTATCCTAAAACAAAAAAATATATACCTTCTCAGCATCTCATAGTACCATCTCCAAAATTGACCATATACTCTGTCACAAAACAAATCTGAGCAGATATAAAAAGATTGAAATAATTCCATGCATCCTATCAGATCACCAGGGACTAAGGCTCGTCTTCAGTAACAATGAAAACAACAGAAAGCCCACATAAACATGGAAACTGAACAACATTCCACTCAGTGGTAACTTGTCAAGTAACAAATAAAAAAGAAATTAAAACCTCTTAGAATTTAATGAAAATGAAGGCACAACATACCCAAACTTATGAGACACAATGAAAGCAGTGCTACAAGGAAAACTCATAGCTCTGAGTGCCACCAAAAAGAAACTGGAAACAGCATGCACTAACAGTGAAAGAGCAGAACTGAAGGCTCTAGAAGAAAAAGAAACAAATACACCCAAGAGAAGTAGATGGAAGGAAATCATCAAACTCAGGGCTGAAATCAACGAAGGTAACTCGTTCTTGTGTGACATTTTATCTTTGAGATAATTCTCACATAGAGAAACATTGTTTTAGGAGATGTAACAGAATATATATATATATATATATATATATATATATATTACATTATAATATATTACAGTATGTATCTTTGTGTTTCCTCTTTAAGGTCTTCTACTTATTTATCCATGTTCTTCTGTATTTCTTTAAAGGACTTATTTATGTCCTTCTTGAAGTCCCCTTTTAACATCATGAGATGTAATTTTAAATACAAATCTTGATATTTCAGGGTGTTGGGGTAACAAATAGAAACACACAACTACATCCTAGCTCTTAATTGTGCTGGCAGAAAAGTGGGATATTTAAATGATTGAACCTAGTGATGACAAAGTGTGTGCTATTTATCCAGATTATATATTTGCTTCTGTGTCATTTGGGAAATAAACAGTGATACCTCAGGGCTTGGAGCAATGTATCCATTCTACAGACAAAGCTGTTCCGTGTACCAGGAAGAAAGAGGTTTTCTTCCTGAGGATTCTTCTGAAACCTAAGACAGGTTTCAGAAGAACCATGCTCATCACCCTTGTCTCATCACCCTATTTGCACTGAACTGAGACCTGTGTTTAAAACATTTGGTTACTAAGTAGTGGTAAATCAACACAGGAAATAAACAAAGATGAAAAGCGTTCTACTTTTACATCCCTTAATTTGTCACACTGAATAAGGGAATTTATCTACTCTCTTTTCAAGGACATAGATGTGGGCTTTGCCATAGTCATCACTATATCTGTAAAACTGAAAAATGCACTGCCTCTGCCTTATATAGTGATTCAATTGCTGTGAAATCACTACAAAACAAAAAGTATAATTGACTGTTATTTAAGCTTGAAGCTTATATTGATTTAGGACAGTAGTTTAAAAGAAGGTTTATTAACCAAAATGAATAGAATATGGAGTTAATCATAAGTGTATCAATAAATCTCTTAATTTCCTCTGAACTCAGGAAAAAAAGTTCTTGTACCAGTAACATGGCCCACTATACCTGACAACTAGTGTACAGACTTCAGAACCCCCAAAGTAGAAATAAAGAATTCCCTAATTACCCTCTAGCTACACTCGTTCTGTGAAATGCACCCCATCTCCATCTACATCTTCTCTGTTAGAAGAACATAATCCATTTGCAGGCAACAGATTTCGGGATAGTGCCTGTGCACCAGATGTTCAGGAGCTACATGAAGACCAAGCTTCACATATGCAGGTAAGCATAGCTCCAGCCTCTTGTATGTTCTTTGGTGCTTTTGCTTGTGAGTTTTCCAAGTTATTGGTAAAAGATGGGATGTCAGAGTTGCACTGATTTGCATTACCCAGATGGCTAAGTACTTTGAACACTTAAATCTGCTTCTTGGTCACTCGAGATTCCTCTGTTGAGAATTCTTTGTTTCGATCAGGCATTGAGGATACAATAGATAAAATTGATACATCTGTCCAAGAGAATGCTAACTCCAAAAAATGTGTTCCCAGTCACCCTGGGCTGGAAAGCGACATCATTTCTCACACTGACACCCAAAAGGAAATGCTTATAAAGGTGAATGGCATTGATGAAATTAAGGATGGTATGCAAAGTGAAGCACAACAGGTCTAGGACCATCTTTATGATTCCAGGCAGATCAGGTTTCTAAAACATCCCAGCTCTATATGAACCAGAGGCTTCTGAGGTACCAGGGGAAAAACTGGCAATGAACACTTACTACTCAGAGGAAGATGATAAACTGATGGCAGAATTCTGAGTCAACATTATCCGCACACTGGTACACACACCACTGTGCACTTAGCATTGTGCCATGGTCTGTGTTACATGCTCTTACCCTAAGAGAAATAACAGGACTCCGCCATCTTGGCTCCTGGATGCCAGAGAGATCTAACAGACAGAGCTAGTTTTGCAGACATAGCCTGAGGCTAACATCACTTGGGTCTCAGCCTGGCAGTCTTTTGCCTGCACCCAGGGCCTGGGCAGCTCGGCTGGCCATCTGTGTGCTAACCCTGTCAGGGGTTTGTTTGCCCTGCAGACTGAACAACACTGGGAGGAACACTCTGTCATCTTGGTTCCCAGACACCAGAGAGATTTAACAGACAGAGCCAGGTATGCAGACATAGTCCAAGGCTAATATCGCTTGGGTCTCAGCCTGGCAGGCATTTGCCTGCACCCAGGGCCTGGGCAGCTCAGCAGGCCATCTGTGTGCTAACCCTCTCAGGGGTCATTTGCCCTGCAGACGGAATGGCACTGGGAGGGGTGCTCCGCCATTTTGACTCCCAGACACCAAAGAGATCTAACAAAGGCAGATATGTAGACATAGCCCAAGGCTAACATCACTTGGGTGTCAGCCTGGCAGGCTTTTGCCTACACCCAGGGCCTGGGCAGCTCGGCAGACCATCTGTGTGCCAACCCTGTCAGGGGTGGTTTGCCAGGCAGAGTGATCAGCACTTGAAAAAGGTCCCTGCAGCATCTACCATCTTTGCTCTCTGTCATAGCAGATGGGCAGCACCACATTCACAAAGACAACCCAAGTATAGCATTGCTTGGGGCAAGGGCTCCAACAGCACCCAAGAGTAGAGCAGCACATCAGCAATCTGTGCCAGTAATTCAGAGGTGCAGAAATAGCCTTACAGGCTCACAGAAGGTTTAAGCACAAGCCAGTGAAAACAAAACCAACTAACCTCAGAGATAACCAGACAGAAAAAGGCAAACATATGAACGTTACTAACAGAAATCAGGGCAATACGGCAGCATCTGAACCCAATTCTCCAACAACAGCAAGTCCTAGATAACCCAATACACCAGAAAAACAAGAGTTGGATTTAAAATCACTGGTCATGGTGCTGTTAGAAGAACACAGAAAGAACATAAGTAAATCTCTTAAAGAAATACAGGGGAACATGAATAAGTTAGAAACGCTTACAATGGAAACACAAAAATCACTTAAAGAAATTCAGGAGAATACCGGCCAACAGATAGAAGCCAATAAAGAGGAAATGCAAAAATCACTGAAAGAAATGCAGGAGAAATTGAGTCAACAGGCAGAAGTCATGAAAGAGGAAACGCAAAAATCTCTTAAAGAATTACAGGAAAACAAAAACAAGCAAGTGAAGGAACTGAGCAAAACCATCCAGGATCAAAAAACAGAAGTAGAAACAAAGAAATCACAAAAGGAGAGAAATTTGGAGGTAGAAAACCTTGGGAAAGAATTGGGGGCCATAGATATAAATATCAACAACATAATACAAGAGATAGAAGAAAGAACCTCAGATGCCAAAGATACCATAGAAACCATTGACTCAACAGTCCAAGAAAATGCAAAATGCAAAAAGCTTGTAACCCAAAACATCCAGAAAATCCAGGACACAATGAGGAGACCAAACCTAAAGATTATAGGTATAGATGAGAGTGAAGATTTACAACTTAAAGGGCCAACAAATATTTTCAAAAAATTATGGAAGAAAACTTCCCTAACCTAAAGAGAGAGATGCCCATGAACATACAAGAAGCCTACAGAACTCCAAACAGACTGTACCAGAACAGAAATACCTCCCGTCACATAATAATTGAAACCACAAATGTACTAAACAAAGAAAGAATATTAAAGGCAGTAAGAGAAAAAGGCCAAGTAATATATAAAGGACGACCTGTCAGAATTATACCAGACTTCTCACCATGAAAGCTAGAAAATGCTGGGCAGATCTCAAGCAGACCCTAAGAGAACACAAATGTCAGCCAAGATTAATATATCCAGAAAAACTCTCAATCACCATAGATGGAGAACACAAAATATTCCATGAAAAAAAAATTTGCACAATATCTTTCCACAAACCCTGCACTACAAAGGATAATAGGTGGAAAACTCCAGCACAAAGAGGGAAACTACACCCTGTAAAAAGCAAGATAGTAACCTTCTTTCATTAAACCCAAAAGAAGATAACCACACAACTCATTTTGATGTTTTAAAAATAACATCAAAAATGAAAGAAGCAATACTCACTATTCCTTAATATCTCTTAACATCAAATGACTCAATTTTCCAATAAAAAGACATAGACTAATAGACTGGATATGTAAACAGCACCCTACATTTTGCTGCATAAAGGAAACAAACCTCAGTGTCAAAGACAATCACTACCTTAGAGCAAAAGGCTGGAAGACAATTTTACAAGCAAATGGTCTCAGGAAGCAAGCCAGAGTAGCCATTCTAATATCAGATAAAACTGACTTTCAACCTAAAGTCATCAAAAGAGATGCAGAAGGACACTTCTTGCTGGTCAAAGGAAAAATCTACCAAGAAGAACTCTCAATTCTGAGCATCTATGCTCCAAATGCAAGGGCACCCTCATTTGTAAAAGAAACTTTACTAAAGCTCAAAGCAAACATTGCACCTAACACAATAATTGTGGGTGACTTCAACACTCCACTCTCCTCAATGGACCGATCAGGGACACAGTGAGACTAATTGAAGCTTTGGACCAATTGGATTTTATATATATATATATATATATATATATATATATATATATATATAACATTTCATTCTAAAGCAAAAGAATATGTTTTTCTCAGCACCTCATGGTAACTTCTACAAAATCAACCATATAATTGATCACAAGACAGACCTCAACAAATATAAGATCAAACTAATCTCATGCTTATCAGATCACTATGGAGAAAGACTTGTCTTCAGTAGCAACAAAAACAATAAAAAGCCCACATACAGATGGAGGCTGAACAATACTCTACTCAATGATACCTTGGCCAAAGAAGAAATAAAGAAGGAAATCAAAGATTTTATAGAATTTAATGAAAATGAAAGCACAACATACACAAATTTGTGGGACATACTGAAAGCAGTGCTAAGAGAAAAATTCATAGCCCTGAATGCCTCCAAAAGAAATGTGAGAGAGCATTCACTAGCAGCGGAACAGCACACCTGAAAGCCCTAGAACCAAAAGAAGCTAATTCATCAAGGAGGAATAGAAGACAGGAAATCATCAAACTCCGGGCTGAAATCAATCAAGTGGAAACAAAGAGAGCCATACAAAGAATCAACAAAACCAGGAGCTGGTTCTTTCAGAAAATCAAAAAGAAAGATAAACCACTAGCCAGACTAAACAAAGGGCACAGAAACAATATCCAACTTAACAAAATTAGAAATGAAAAGGGAGATATAACAACAGAAATTGAGGATATTCAAAAAATCATCCGATCGTTCTACAAAAGCAAATACTCAAAACAACTGGAGAATCTGGAGGAAAAAGACAATTTCCTAAACAAATACCAAATACCAAAATTAAATCAGGATCAAATAGATCATCTAAACAGGGTCATAACCCCTAAATAAATAGAAGGAGGTCATAGAAAGACTTCCAACAAAAAGAAAGCACAGAACGAGATGGTTTTAGTGCAGAATTCTATCAGACCTTCAAAGAAGACCTAATACCAATACTCTTCAAACTATTCCACCAAATAGAAACAGAAGGAACACTACTCAACATATTCTATAAAGCCACAATTACCCTGATACCAAAACCACACAAAGATCCAACTAAGAAAGAGAACTTCAGACCAATCTCCCTTATGAACATCGATACAAAAATACTCAAAAAATTTTTGCCAATCGAATCCAAGAACACATCAAAATGATCATTCACTATGTTCATAAAATTACAAAGTTTCTGTAAGGCAAAGAACACTGCCAATTGGACAAAACGGCAACCAACAAATTAGGAAAAGATCTTCACCAACCCTACATTTGACAGAGGGCTAATATCCAATCTATACAAAGAATTTATGAAGTTAGACATCAGAAAACCAAATAACCCTATTAAAAATGGGGTACAGAGCTAAACAAAGAATTTTCACCTGAAGAACTTCAGATGACTGAGAAGCACCTTAAGAAATGTTCAACATCATTAATCATTAGGGAAATGCAAATCAAAACAACCCTGAGATTTTACCTCACACCAGTCAGAATAGTGAAGATTAAAAACTCAAGAGACTGCAGGTGTTGGCAAGGATGTGGAGAAACAGGAACATTCCTCCACTGCTGGTGGGTTGCAAGCTGGTACAACCACTCTGGAAATCAGTCTGGTGGTTCCTCAGAAAACTGGGCATGACATTTCCAGTAGACCCTGCTATACCACTCCTGGGCATATACCCAGAGGATTCTCCAGCCTGTAATAAAGATTCATGCTCCACTATGCTCATAGCAGCCCTATTTATAATAGCCAGAAGCAAGAAAGAACCCAGATGTCCCTCAACTGAAGAATGCATACAAATATGGTATGTATACACAATGGAGTACTATTCAGCCATTAGAAACAATGAATTCATGAAATTATTGGACAAATGGAGGGAGCTGGTGAACATTCCGAAGTGAGGTAACCCAGACTCAAAAGAACACTCATGGTATGCACTCACTGATAAGCAGTTATTAGCCTAGAATCTTGGAATACCCAAGACACAGTCAGAATATCAAATGATGTCCAAGAAGAAAGAGTGGTCCCTGGTTCTGGAAAGGCTCAGTGCAGCTGTGTAGGGACTGGGGGAAGGGGTATATGGGAGAATAGGGGGAGGGAAGAGAGCTTATGGGACTTTTGGGGAGGGGGGATCAGGGAAGGGGAAATCATTTGAAATGTAAATAAAGAATATATCAAATAAAAAAAGAGAAATAAGAGACATACAAGTGATGTTTTGATGTTGATAATCTGTCGTTTGATTATGTTGATGCCTTATTGTTGTGCCCACATGCTCTAATGTTTCAAGTTGAGTACATTAAAATGGGTGCAGTCAGTATAGCAACATTACCTCAATATGAATATTTTCTTTAATGAGGAGCTGGAAATGACCAGGCCTTATCAACAAACTTTACTTCCAACCTTCATTTTTTTTGAAAAGTTATTAATGAATAGCTCAGACTCTCCTGGAATTTCCTTAGGATGTCCACATATTCCTAAATGTTTTAATTCCACCTACAAACTCATAATCTTAGTGATTACCCTATACAGATAATTAAGTTATTTTAAAGTTATGACATAAAACTGTTTATATAGGTTTGGAAAACTTGAAAGGTTGTTTTGGAGTATTTGTTTCCTGTCACAAATTCTATAATGTAGCACTTTTAAATATATTCATCCTGATATAATGAGAATCATTATATCCTACTAACACAGATTGGAGAGATTACATACAAGAGATCTTTGTTATCTGCAAATCATGAAAAAAAATGATGATTGATAAACTATGTTAGTAAAAGATGACCAGTCACACTGAAGGGTAAGAAAGATTCCTGTGACACTTGATATTCTCATCTTTCCAGCTTCATTCACTGTGTCACCGGCAGGGTTAAAATGTGCACACACCATGGTATAATTCCCTTACCTGCTTCAAAGATTGTATCTTTGTTATAAACAGTCCAATTCTCTCAAGATTTATCAGATGGAAAGATACTTGTGCACACACATACACACACACCCACAAACATGCACACAAACACACACACACATTGCTTATTTTATAACTGTATCAATGTAAATTTTCTAAGACCATTTTAGCATAAATAGTTGATAAATACACTCTTACTAAAAAGATTCTGTCAGCAACAAAGTTGGAGACTCAGATTTCACAAAGACCAAAACTATCAAAATTCTCAGGGGTACTGATTTGTAACTCAGTCTCCAGCAAGTACCAAACACACACTGACTTCTAGAAACTTTAATATTCTCTTAATCCATATGTGCATTTCTAGGTTTTTGTGTCCCCAAATGAAATAAGAAACCCCAAATGATTAACCCAGAGATCACCAGCATCTTAAACTGCAGGTTGGACTTCAAAGCTTCCAGAGAAGAAAGAATATATAATAATGCAATCCTTTATTTATGGTCCTCCCATGCTATGTACTACTGTGAGGAATCTAAAAGTCTTGGTTTCACTGTACCATCTGTTCTGTTCTCTATTGAGGGATTCCAAAGATCCTTGCATACACTACAGACTATAGTCTTATTTCTTAGCATTTCTTTCTTTAACTCAAGGTTATTTTTATGGTGCTGTAGTTATGGTGGAGGTTAGTTAGATTTTCTTGAAGCCCATGTTTTTCTTGACTATACTGAGAAACTAAATTAGTCAAGGATATTAAATCAAAAATGATTATAAGAAGTAAATAATGATCGCTTCTCGGCCTTTTGGCTAAGACCAAGTGTAGAAGTAAATAATGAAATTTAGAGAAGAAACTTCATGTTGATGGCCTAAACATATCATTGCTCTTGTTGGTTCTTAAACATTTATAAATTAGCACTTCATTTAAGTCACTAGAGACACAGATACATCAATTTTTTTTCTAAGGTAAGTATACTATAAAATAAATAATACAGCTGAATAAAAATATGGTAGAGGTAACTTCCAATCACTTCATTTTTGCAGTAAAAATTTACAAATAATTACCTAAGTAAAATATTCAGTGAATACTTGACACACCATGAAAATTTAAACTTAAAAATGATTAAGAAATGACACAATTCTTTTTTCCATGTCACCATTTTTATTAGATATTTTCTTTATTTACATTTAATGTTATTGCCTTTCCTTGTTTCCCCTCTGAAAAACCCTTTTCCCATCACTTTTCCCCCTGCTCACTAACCCACCCGCTCCCTGCTTCCCGGTCCTGGCATTCTCTTACACTGGGGCAAGCAGCCTTCACAGGACCAATGGCCTCTCCTCTCACTGATGTCTGACAAGGCCATCCTCTGATATATATGCAGCTGGAGCTATGGGATCCCTCCATGTATACTCATTGGTTGGTGGTTTAATCCCTGGGAGCTCTCAGAGTACTGGGTGGCTCATATTGTTGTTCCTCCTATGGGGCTGAAAACCCCTTCAGCTCCTTGGGTCCATTTTTTTATTCAATATATTCTTTATTTACATTTCAAATTATTTCCCCTTTGCTGGATCTCCCCTCCCTGAAAGTCTATTAAGCCCTTTTCCCTACCCCTGTTCCTCCATCCACCCCACAATTCTTATTGGAGCATGTAGAACACAATATATCCACATACATAACTATGTTTTAGCACAGCCTGGAAGTGATTTCCTCTGTAAATGTGGAGGAATCCAATAAAGTTTAGCCTTTAATCTCTCTGTTCAGATGAATTCTTTTTACATACCCATGGTCTCAATACATTGAATAAATAAGAAAAGAGCATCGATTCTTTGCATAGCTATTTCTCTTAAAATGCTTATGTAAGATTAACAATCACCTGAGATCAGAAAGCAGAATATCACCAAGTCCTCAGAAAGAACATAACCAAAAATGAGACAAAATCAGGCAACTCCCAACAAACCCAGTGCTAACACATTCGTTATGTGTGCAAACAGGTCACTCTAACAAGTCAGGAAAAAAATTATTAAAGTCCAGAGATTCTGGCTCATCACTGGATTATAGGCAGAACAATGGACAGAGTATATAACTGCATAATTCATGTATAAAGCTGTTTTTTTAGGTGGAATGTCAAACAAGATGTATCTCAATTACTCACTGTTTGTCAGCAACACTGCAACAGTTACCAGCAGAAGGACACACAGGATTCCAAAAGCTATCACAATGAGGTGCCAGTGGTCAGAACACTCTTAAATCAACAAAATAAAGCTAGAAAATCATCACCATGAACATAACACATCGCAATACTAATTACACTTTGTGTAGCATGGAAACGTGGGAAAATTTTGCACAACTGAATGATACAAACTGACCGAATATGTGCTCTCAAAGTAGATTTCTACCTAAAATGAACCCACTGTAAAAATCCTATGTGTCCAAAGTTTCACAACATTTTGAACTTATTTAAGCTGTGACTTTGTATTGTGAATCCTCCTGACTCAACCTAGAAGGAGCTAGGTGACAGGCATGTGCCCTCACCCAGTTCTACAGGGACCAAAGTTCATTCTATAGAAGGCTTTGGAGGCATAGATACAATCCAAATAAACCAAGCTGCATCGTGCAGTCCCCCAAGAAAGATAACTGCAGATGGAGAGGAAAGAAAGAAGGATGGATGTTCATGAGACCTGGAAGGGAACCACAGCTGCTCTGGACTTTATCTGTATACATCCCCATCCTTGAAAGGTCCTACAAGACAATTAACTCTTTTTCCATATGAGTGTGATTTTGTTCAATGTAATACTGAAAATTTTGGTGACCTAAAGCATTTGAAATTTGAAAACTGTGCCGCTGATTACCAATATATCAAAGAGGAGAATGATCTCAGCATGATACACAGCTGTGTCTCTGTGAACAGAGTAAATAGAATAAAAAGTGATATTTCTATTTTGTCATTAATAAAATTATTCTTTGATGTTTTCAGGAACTCAAACTGGGATTTATTCCTTCCAGACCCACTAACCTGTTATCCCTTCTTTCTTCCTCCCTCTGCACCTTTATTCTCAGGAGGAGACTTTCCCTTCTGATGGATAACTGTTGTTTTGTTGCCTCAGATGTTGGGTATATATATGACAATTAATACACTTTCTTTGAGAATGAAAGTACTGTTTCTAGTGCACAAGCTTCATTTCTTTAGGATTTTGTTTGTCTGGAACATTTGGTGTTTTGGCAGATTCCAGTTTGTCTATTAGTTTTAAAGTTTTCAGAATTCTTCTTAACTAGAGTAATTAATAAAAAAAAAAACCTCTTAATGGTTTCTCACTTCTTCTTCAGTCTCAAGAATTTTTTTGTATAGACATTCATTGTTCTATTCTGCCCATCTGGTTTCTTTTTAACTAGCTAACAACTAAAAAAAGGTTAGTTAAAGAAGTAAGGTTATTCTTTTTGTCTTTTTTTCTTTTTAAATATTGATTGCTCTGTTTTTTTAAACATAGTTTTGAACAATGTCGTGCATGATTATCCTCCAACTAAAACTCTTTTCTTCTCTCTCTTCCTTGTACATAACCAAGTCCAAATGAAATGGAACACTACAGTTTTCCATACAAACTAGTAGGATACTTATAGTTTTTAAAGTTTAGAATGTGTAAAAATAAACGTGATTTCAGACACTTACACTTACCTCTGGGGCCAGCTTCTCTGGGCCCTTGATTCTCCTGAGGCCTCTCTTGGTTCTGCAACCCTGAAAACTTATGAAATCTCACTCATGTTCAGAGAATGTAGAGTGTGTTCTCCACTAAAATATGTCCTCAAAATATTAATAAAGCAAACCTTAAAGTGTCCACCTTTAGAAAGGTACCTGTATCTGATGATACAGAGGGTAGGGAAAGGGAAAGGGTGGGGTCTGACTCACTCACTTAATGATCCAAACTCACTGATACGGAGTTACCATAACTTCCACTACAGGGGAGAACCCTGTGGAGATTTCTATTAATGTCCTTTATATTTCTAATAGTCACTGCAATTATTATTAGATAATATGGAAAAATTACCTATAAGTTATTATATTGACCCAATCTTTAAAAAATATTCAGCATGTAAAAAGTTTAGGTAAAAGAGGAATGACTGAAATCATTGAAAAACTTGTAAACAATCTATGCAAATAACAGACAGTTAAGGCTTTAGGAATAAATAAAACTGTTGCTTTAAAACTATTTACACAGCTTAACCACAGCCATCTTGGTGGCGGGTGCTTAGACTGAGCGGTCAGAACCAGATATCCGAGATGCCCCAAGCTTAAGATCTCGGGGGACCCTGGCCACCAGCCAGTCATCTAAGAACTGGAGCTTAGCAGAGCAGCGGTCCTGTGTTCCAGCAGGGTATGGGCTCCTCAGCAAGCTGCACTCCCCACATTCAGAGGCCACCACCGACATCCTTGCAGCTGTCCTGACTAAGGAGAGATGAGTCAGGTACCCGTGATATCCAGAACTTGGGATCTTTGAGGGCTCAACACCGCCTGACAGTGAACCAGGCAGAGCAGGGTTCCTGGGCCCCAACCAGGTGTGGGCTCTGCACTGAGGGGAACCCTGCACTCTGCTCAACAGTGGCCATCTTGGTGGCGGGCTCTGAGACTGAGCAGGCAGAACCAGATACCCAAGATATCCCAAGCTTAAGATCTCGTGGGACCTGGGTCACCAGCCAGTCATCTAAGAATGGGAGCTTGGCAGAGCAGCAGTTCATGTGTTCCAGGAGGGCGTGGGTACCCTGCCCTCTGAGAATCCCTGCACTCAGCACTCTCCACTCCCCAAGGCCACAGACAGCATCCTTGCTGCTGACTGAACTAAGCAAACAGAACCAGAGGAGACAAGCAGCATCAGGTCCACAGAGATAACCGAATATGACATTGCTAAGAGCAAGATATACCAGGAGTCCAACAGCACCCAAGAGGAGAACAACACATCAGCAATCTGTGCAGGGGAAACCCAGTCATCCAGTGGTGGGGAAATAGCCTTTCGAGTCCACAAAAGGTTCAAGTACCAGCTAGTGACTACAAGACCATCTAAGGTCAGAGATAACCAGATGGCAAAAGGCAAAAATAGGAACGTTACTAACAGAAATCAAGGCAATATACAGCATTTGAACCCACTTCCCTGACAGCAGTAAGTCCCAGATACCCCAAGACACCACAAAAAAGATTTGGATCTAAAATTACTGGTCCACATGCTGATAGTGGAACACATAGATAAATCTCTTAAAGAAACACAGGAGAAAATGGATCAAAAATATGAAGCCCTTTCAAGACAAACACAAAAATCACTTAAAGAAATTCAGGAGAATATAGATCAAAAATTAGAAGCCGCTCTGTGGGTCTTCCCTGCGCCCTCGGGTCGTGCACGGAGGCTGCAGTCTGCAACCACCTCGCTGGCCCCTGGACCAGCGATAGCAGCAGGCCTCCATATTGCAACCAGGACACAGCTGGAAAGGTCCAGGTAAACACCCATTCCAGGGCTACCCTCACGGGGGGATCTGCTAGGCTCTCAGAGCCAAGCAGGCCTAGTTCCGCCTAGGCGCTGTGGGTCTTCCCCGTGCCCTCTGGCCGTGCACTGAGGCTGCAGTTTGCAGGCAGCTCGCCGGCCCCTGGACCAGCGATAGTGGCAGGCCTCCATATTGCAACCAGGACACAGCTGGAAAGGCCCAGGCTCTGTGGGACTTCCCTGCGCCCTCTGGCCATGCACCAAGGCAGTGGGCAGCAACCAGCTCGCCTGCTCCTGGGCCAGCAATAGCGGCAGGCCTCCATATTGCAGCCAGGACACAGCTGGAGAAGCCCAGGTACACAGACTCCATCAGGGGCTACAATCGCATGGGTGGCAGCCAGCTTATGATCCCTTAAAGCAGCAGTCACACATATTCACCAGTAGAGAAACAACAGGTGAGCCAAACCTCACAGGAGATTCAAACACCAGCCACTGACAACAAGGCCAACTAACACCAGAAATAACCAGATGGCAAAAGGAAAATGAAGGAACATTACTAACAAAAATCAAGGCAACATGACAGCATCTGAACCCAGTTCTCCAACAACAGGAAGCCCTGGATACCCCAAAACACCAGAAAAACAAGACTTGGATATAAAATCACTGGTCAGGATGCTGGTAGCTGAACACATAGAAAAATCTCCTAAAGAAATAGAGGAGAAAATGGATCAAAAGTTAGAAGCCTTTACGAGGCAAATACAAAAATCACTTTAAGAAATGCAGGAGAAGATGGATCAAAAAGAAGAAGACAATAAGGAAGAAAGACAAAAGTCACTTAAAGAACTACAGAAGAACGTGGGCCAACAAGTAGAAGCTATGAAAGAGGAAGCACAAAAATCTATTAAAGAAATACATGAAAACACAATCAAGCAAGCAAAAGATCTGAGCACATCCATCCAGATACTAAAAACAGAAGTAGAAACAACTAAGAAATCACAGAGGGAGACAACATTGGAGATAGAAAACCTTGGGAAGAAATCAGGGGCCATAGATGCAAGTATCAACAATAGAATACAAGAGATAGAAGACAGAATCTCAGAAGCCGAAGATACCATAGGAACCATTGATTCAACAGTCAAAGAAAATACTAAATGCAAAAAGGTGGTAACCCAAAACATCCAGGAAATCCAGGACACAATGAGAAGACCAAACCTAAGGATTATAGGTATAGACGAGAGTGAAGATTTACAAGTTAAAGGGCCAGCTAATATCTTCTATAAAATTATGGAAGAAAACTTCCCCAACCTAAGGAGAGAGATACCCATGAATATACAAGAAGCCTATAGAACCCCAAACAGACTGGACCAGAACAGAAACACATCCCGTCACATAATAATCAAAATTCCAAATGTAATAAACAAAGAAAGAATATTAAAGGCAGCAAGAGAAAAAGGCCAAGTAACATATAAAGGAAGACCTATCAGAATAACACGACTTCTCACTTGAGACCATGAAAGCTAGAAGATCCTGGGCAGATATCATGCAAACTCTAAGAGAACACAAACTTCAGCCAAAACTATTTTACCCAGCAAAACTCTCAATCGCCATTGATGGAGACATCAAGGTATTCCATGACAAAAACAAATTTCCAAGATATCTTTCAACAAATCCAGCCCTACAAAGGATAATAGGGGGGAAACACCAAGACAAGGACGGAAACTACACCCAGGAAGAAGCAAGATAGAAATCTCCTCTCATCAATCCAAAAAGAAGGTAACCTCTCGAATATAAAAGATAAATAAAAGAAATAAATATAATTTCAAAAATGTCTGGAGGTAATAATTACTATTCCTTAATATCTCTTAACAACAATGGATTCAATTCCCCAATAAAAAGACATAGATTAACAGACTGGATACGGAAACAGGACCCTACATTCTGCTGCATACAGGAAACACATCTCAGTGTTAAAGACAAACACTGCCTTAGAGTAAAAGGCTGGAAGACAATTTTACAAGCAAATGGTCTCAGGAAACAAGCTGGAGTAGCCATTCTAATATCAGATAAAATTGACATCCAACCTAAAATAATCAAAAGAGACTCAGAAGGTCACTTCTTGCTGGCCAAAGGGAAAATCCACCAAGAAGAGCTCTCAATACTGAACATCTATGCTCCAAATGCAAGGGCACCCTCATTTGTAAAAGAAACCTTACTAAAGCTTAAAGCACACATTACACCGAACACAATAATTGTGGGTGACTTCAACACTCCACTCTCCTCAATGGACCGGTCAGGAAAGCAGAAACTAAACAGTGACACAGTGAAACTAATTGAAACTCTGGACCAATTGGATTTAACAGATATATATAGAACATTTCATCCTAAAGCTAAAGAATATACCTTTTTCTCAGCTCCACATGGTACCTTCTCCAAAATAGACCATATAATTGGTCACAAGACAGATGTCAACAAATACAAGAAGATCGAGCTAATCCCATGCCTCCTATCAGATCACCATGGAGTAAGAGTGGTCTTCAATAGCAACAAAAACAACAGAAAGCCCACATACACATGGAAACTGAACAATACTCTACTCAATGACACCTTGGTCAAGGAAGAAATAAAAAAGGAAATCAAAGACTGTTTAGAATTCAATGAAAATGAAGGTACAATCTACCCAAATCTATGGGACACAATGAAAGCAGTGCTAAGAGGAAAACTCATAGCTCTAAGTGCATCCAAAAAGAAACTGGAGAGAGCATACACTAGCAGCTTAACGGCACACCTTAAAGCCCTGGAAGAAAAACAAGTTAATTCACCCAGGAGGAGTAGAAGACAAGAAATCATAAAACTCAGGGCTGAAATCAATCAAATAGAAACAAAGAGAACCATACAAAGAATCAACAAGACCAGGAGCTGGTTCTTTGAGAAAATCAACAAGATAGATAAACCCTTAGCCAGACTAACCAAAGGACACAGAGACAGTATACAAATTAACAAAATTAGAAATGAAAAGGGAGACATAACAACAGAAACTGAGGAAATTCAAAAGATCATCAGATCCTACTACAAAGGTCTATACTCAAAACAACTGGAGAATCTGGAGGAAATGGACAATTTCCTAGACAGATATCAAATACCAAAATTAAACCAGCATCAAGTAGATCAGCTAAATAGTCCCATAACCCCTAAAGAAATAGAAGGGGTTATAGAAAGCCTCCCAACCAAAAAAAGTACAGGACCAGATGGTCTTAGTGCAGAATTCTACCAGACCTTCAAAGAAGACTTAACACCAATCCTTTTCAAACTATTCCACAAAATAGAGACAGAAGGGACACTGCCCAACTCATTCTTTGAAGGCACAATTACGCTAATACCTAAACCACAAAAAGATCCAACAAAGATAGAGAACTACAGGCCAATTTCTCTTATGAATATAGATGCAAAAATACTAAATAAAATTCTTGCTAACCGAATCCAAGAGCACATCAAAACGATCATCCATCATGATCAAGTAGGCTTCATCCCAGGGATGCAGGCATGGTTCAATATATGGAAATCCATCAATGTAATCCACTACATAAACAAACTGAAAGAAAAAAACCACATGGTCATCTCATTAGATGCTAAAAAAGCATTCGACAAAATTCAGCATCTTTTCATACTAAAAGTCTTGGAAAGAGCAGGAATTCAAGGACCCTACCTAAACATAGTAAAAGCAATCTACAGCAAACCAGTAGCCAACATCAAAATAAATGGAGAGAAACTTGAAGCATTCCCACTAAAATCAGGGACTAGACAAGGCTGACCTCTCTCCATATCTTTTCAATATAGTACTTGAAGTTCTAGCGAGAGCAATTAGACAACATAAGGAAGTCAAAGGGATACAAATTGGAAAGGAAGAAGTCAAACTATCATTATTTGCAGACGATATGATAGTTTACCTAAGCGACCCAAAAAACTCCACCAGAGAACTTCTACAGCTGATAAACAACTTCAGCAAAGTGGCAGGTTATAAAATTAACTCAAGCAAGTCAGTGGCCTTCTTGTACTCAAAGGACAAGCAGGCTGAGAAAGAAATTAGGGAAATAACACCCTTCACAATAGCCACAAACAACATAAAGTATCTTGGCGTAACTCTAACCAAACAAGCGAAAGATCTGTACAACAGGAACTTCAAGTCCTTGAAGAAAGAAATCGAAGAAAACCTCAGAAGTTGGAAAATATTTCTTGCTCCTGGATTGGCAGGATCAATATAGTAAAAATGGCCATCTTGCCAAAAGCAATATACAGATTCAATGCGATCCCCATCAAAATCCCAACTCAATTCTTCATAGATCTAGAAAGAGCAATTCTCAAATTCATCTGGAGCAACAAAAAACCCAGGATAGCTAAAACTATTCTCAACAATAAAAGGACTTCTGGGGGAATCAATATCCCTGACCTCAAGCAGTACTACAGAGCAATTGTGTTAAAAACTGCATGGTATTGGTATAGCAACAGGCAAGCAGATCAATGGAACAGGATTGAAGACCCAGAAATTAACCCACTGACTTATGGTCACTTGATCTTTGATAAAGGAGCCACAAACATCCAGTGGAATAAAGATAGCCTTTTCAACAAATGGTGCTGGTTCAACTGGAGGTCAACATGCAGAAGAATGCGAATTGACCCACTCTTATCTCTTTGCACTAAGATCAACTCCAAGTGGATCAAGGACCTCCACATAAAACCAGACACACTGAAAGTATTAGAAAAGAAACTTGGGAAGACCCTGGAGGACTTGGGCACAGGGGAAAAGTTCCTGAACAGAACACCAATAGCTTACGCACTAAGATCAAGAATCGACAAATGGGACCTCAAAAATTACAAAGTTTCTGCAAGGCAAAGGACACTGTCAGAAGGACAAAACGGCAACCAACAAAGTGGGAAAAGATCTTCACCAACCCCACATCCGACAGAGGTCTGATATCCAGTATATACAAAGAACTCAAGAAGGTAGACTGCAAAGAACCAAATAACCCTATCAAAAAATGGGGCACAGAGCTAAACAAAGAATTTTCACCAGAAGAAATTCGGATGGCCGAGAAACACCTTAAAAGTTGTTCAACATCATTAGTCATCAGGGAAATGCAAATCAAAACAACCCTGAGATTCCACCTCACACCAGTCAGAATGGCTAAGATTAAAAACTCAAGAGACAACAAGTGCTGGCGAGGATGTGGAGAAAGAGAAACACTCCTCCACTGTTGGTGGGATTGCAAAATGGTAAAACCGCTCTGGAAATCAGTTTGGTGGTTCCTCAGAAAATTGGGCATGTCACTTCCAGAGGACCCTGGCATACCACTCCTGGGCATATACCCAGAGGATTCCCCTGCATACAATAAAGACACATGCTCCACTATGTTTATAGCAGCCTTGTTTATAATAGCCAGAAATTGGAAGGAGCCCAAATATCCCTCAAAGGAGGAATGGATACAGAAAATGTGGTATATTTATACAATGGAATACTACTCAGCAATTAAAAATAATGAATTCATGCAATTTGTAGGTAAATGGTTAGACCTGGAAAATATCATCCTAAGTGAATTAACCCAATCACAAAAGAATGCACATGAAATGCAATCACTGATAAGTGGATATTAATGAGCCCAGAAGCCCTAAATACTCAAGACACAAATAGCAAGTCAAATGATTCCCAAGAAGAAGAAAGGAGAGGACCCTGGGCCTGTAAAGATTGCATCCAGTTTAGTAAAGAAACCGAGGGGGGAAGGGGAATGATTGGGGAATAGTTGGGGGGGAGAGGAACTATGGGAAGTATGGTGGGTGGGACCTGGGAAAGGGGAAAGCCTTTGGAATGTAAACATAGAATATAGAAAAAAAATCTCAGGAAACAGCAGGTTTTGCCGAGGATGTGGAGAAGAGGAACACTCCTTCACTGCTGGTGTGATTGCAAGCTGGTACAACCACTCTGGAAATCAGTCTGGCTGTTCCTCAGAAAACTGGACATGATATTTCCAGAGGACCCTTCTATACCACTTCTGGGCATATACCCAGAATATTTCCCAGCATGTAATAAGTAGACATGCTCCACTATGTTCATAGCAGCCTTATGTATAATAGCCAGAAGCTGGAAAGAACTCAGATATCCCTCAACAGAGGAATTGATACAAAAAAATGTGGTATATATAAACAATGGAGTACTATTCAGCCATTTGAAACAATGAATTCATGAAATTCTTAGCGAAATGGATGGAGCTGGAGAACATCATACTAAGTGAGGTAAACCAATCTCAAAAGAATACCCATGGTATGCACTCACTGATAAGTGGATATTAGCCTAGAATCTTGGAACACCAAAGACAAAATCCACATACCAAATGATGTCCGAGAAAAAGGAAGGAGTGGACCCTGGTTCTGGAAAGGCTCAATGCATCAGTGTAGGGGAATACCAGAACAGGGAAGTTGGAAGAGGTGGATGGGGGAACAGGAGGAGGGAAAAGGGCTTATGGGACCTTTGGGGGGCAGGAAACCAGGAAAAGGGAAATGAAATGTAAATAAAGAATTTATCCAATAAAAAAAAAGGAACTCAAAAAAAATTAGAAGCCAATAAGGAGAAAATACAAAAATCACTTAAAGAAATAAAGGAGAATGTGCACCAACAAGTAGAAATCATAAAAAAAGGAAAAAAAAACTCTTAAAGAAATACATGAAAATAAAAACAAGCAAGCCGAAGATCTCAGCAAAACCATCCAGGATCTAAAAACAGAAGTAGAGACAACTAAGAAATCGCAGAGGGAGACAACATTGGAGATAGAAAACCTTGGGAAGAAATCAGGGGCCATAGATGCAAATATCAACAATAGAATACAAGAGATAGAAGAAAGAATCTCAGATGCTGAAGATACCATAGAAACCATTGATTCAACAGTCCAAGAAAACACAAAATGCAAAAAGTTTGTAACCCAAAACATCCAGGAAATCCAGGACACAATGAGAAGACCAAACCTAAGGATTATAGGCATAGATGAGAGGGAAGATTTACAAATTAAAGGGGCAGCAAATATCTTCTACAAAATTATGAAAGAAAACTTCCCCAACCTAAAGAGAGAGATGTCCATGAATATATAAGAAGCCTATAGAACTCCAAACAGACTGGACCAGAACAGAAATACCTCCCATCACATAATAATCAAAACCCCAAAAGTAGTAAACAAAGTAAGAATATAAAGGGCAGTAAGAGAAAGAGGCAAAGTAACATATAAAGGAAGACATATCAGGATTACAGCAGACTTCTCACCAGAGACCCTGAAAGCTAGAAGATCCTGGGCAGATATAATACAGACTCTAAGAGAACACAAATTTCATCCAAAACTACTATACCCAGCAAAACTCTCAATTCATACATGGAGAAACCAAGGTATTCCATGACAAAACCAAATTTGCACATTATCTTTCCACAAACCCAGCCCTACAAAGGAAAATAGGGGGAAAACACCAACACAAGGAGGGAAACCACACCCCAGAAGAATCAAGATAGAAACCACTTTCATCAAACACAAGATAACCACGCTAATATAAAAAAACATCAAAAATGTCAGAAAGTAGTAATTACTATTCATTAATATCTCTTAACATCAATGAACTCAATTCCCCAATAAAAAGACATAGATTAACAGACTGGATACAGAAACGGGACCCTACATTTTGCTGTATACAGGAAACATATCTTAGTATAAAAGACAAACACTACCTTAGAGTAAAAGGCTGGAAGACAATTTTACAAGCAAATGGTCTCAGGAAACAAGCCGGAGTAGCCATTCTAATATCAGATAAAATTGACTTCCAACCAAAAGTCATCAAAAGAGACACAGAAGGTCACTTCTTGCTGGTCAGAGGAAAAATTCACCAAGAAGAACTCTCAATACTGAACACCTATGCTCCAAATGCAAGGGCACCCTCATTCATAAAAGAAACTCTACTAGAGCTTAAAGCACACATTACACCTAACACAATAATTGTGGGTGACTTCAATTGGTCCACTATCCTCAATGGACACAGTGAAACTAATTGAAGCTTTAGACCAATTGGATTTAACAGATATATGTAGAACATTTCATCCCAAAGCAAAATAATATACCTTTTTCTCAGCACCACATGGTACCTTCTCCAAAATCGATCATATAATTGGTCACATGACAGATGTCAACAAATACAGGAAGAATGAACTAATCCCATGCCTCCTATCAGATCACTATGGAGTAAAAGTGGTCTTCAATAGCAAGAAAAACAGCAGAAAGCCTACATACACATGGAAACTGAGCAATACTCTATTCAATGACACCTTGGACAAGGAAGAAATAAAGAAAGAAATTAAAGACTTTTTAGAATTCAATGAAAATGAAGGTACAATTTATCCAAATCTATGGGACACAATAAAAGCAGTGCTAAGAGGAAAACTAATTGCACTGAGTGCCTCCAAGAAGAAACTGGAGACAGCATACACTAGCAGCTTAAGAGCACACCTGAAAGCCCTGGAACAAAAAGAAGCTAATTCACCCAGGAGAAGTAGAAAACAGGAAATCATCAAACTAAGGGCTGAAATCAATCAAGTAGAAATAAAGTAAACCATACAAAGAATCAACAAAACCAGGAGCTGGTTCTTTCAGAAAATCAACAATGTAGATTAAACCCTTAGCCAGACTAACCAATGGGCACAGAGACAGTATCCAAATTAAGAAAATTAGAAATGAAAAGGGGGCTATAACAACAGAAACTGAGGAAATTCAAAAATAATCATATTCTATTCCAAAACCTATACTCAATGCAACTGGAGAATCTGGAGGAAATGGACAATTTCCTAGACAGACAACAAATACCAAAATTAAATCAGGATCAATTAGTCCAGCTAAACAGTCCCAGATGCCCTAGAGAAATAGAAGGGGTTATAGAAAGTCTCCCAACCAAAAAAAGTACAGGACCATATGGTTTTAGTGCAGAATTTTATCAGACTTTCAAAGAAGACCTAACACCAATACTCTTCAAGCTATTCCACAAAATAGAAACAGAAGGAACACTGCCCAACTCGTTCTACGAATCCACAATTACACTGATACCAAAACCACACAAAGATCCAACAAAGAAAGAGAACTATAGGCCAATTTCCGTTATGAATATCGATGCAAAAATACTAAATAAAATCCTTTCCAGCTGAATCCAAAAGCACAACAAAATGATCATTCACCATTATCAAGTAGGCTTCATCCCAGGGATGCAGGGATGATACAATATACAAAAATCCATCAATGTAATCCACTACATAAACAAACTAAAAGAAAAAAACCTCATGGTCATCTCATTAGATGCTGAAAAAGAATTTGACAAAATTCATCATCCTTACATGCTAAAAGTCCTGGAAAGAGCAGGAATTCAAGGCCCATACCTAAACATAATAAAAGTGATATACAGCAAACCAGTAGCCAACATCAGACTGAATGGAGAGAAACTTGAAGCAATCCCACTAAAATCAGGGACTAAACAAGGCTGCCCTCTCTCTCCATATCTCTTCAATATAGTACTTGAAGTTCTAGTGAGAGCAATTAGATAACATAAGGAAGTCAAAGGGATACAAATTGGAAAGGAAGAAGACAAACTATCATTATTTGCAGATGATATGATAGTATACTTAAGCTACCCAAAAAACTCCAACAGAGAACTCCTACAGCTGATGAACAACTTCAGCAAAGTGGCTGGCTATAAAAATCAACACAAGCAAATCAGTAGCCTTCCTATACTCAAAGGACAAGCAGGATGAGAAAGAAGTTAGGGAAATAACACCCTTCAAAATCGCCACAAACAATATAAAGTATCTTGGTATGACTCTTACCAAACAAGTGAAAGATCTGTATGACAAGAACTTCAAGTTCTTGAAGAAAGAAATCGAAGAAGACCTCAGAAGATGGAAAAATATTTCTTGCTCTAGGTTTGGCAGGATCAGTATAGTAAAAATGGCCATCTTGCCAAAAGCAATCTACATATTCAATGCAATCCCCATCAAAATCCCAAATCAATTCTTTATAGATCTAGAAATAGCAATTCTTAAATTCATCTGGAGTAACAAAACAAAACAAAACAAAACAAAACAAAAAAACAGGACAGCTAAAACTATTCTCAAAAATAAAAGGACTTCTGGAGGAATCAATATCCCTGACCTCAAGCAGTACTACAGAGCAACTGTGTTAAAAACTGCATGGTATTGGTACAACGACAGGCAAGTACATCAATAGAATAGAATTCAAGACCCAGAAATGAACCCACAGAGTTATGGTCACTTGATCTTTGATAAAGGAGCTACAACCATCCAGTGGAATAAAGATAGCCTTTTCAACAAATGGTGTTGGTTCAACTGGAGGTCATTATGCAGAAGAATGCAAATTGACCCACTCTTATCACCTTGTACTAAGACCAACTCCAAGTGGATCAAGGACCTCCACATAAAGCCAGACACACTGAAACTAATAGAAAAGAAACTGGGGAAGACCCTGGAGGACATAAGTACAGGGGAAAGTTCCTGAACAGAACACCAATAACTTATGCTCTAAGATCAAGAATTGACAAATGGGACCTCATAAAATTACAAAGTTTCTGTAAGGCAAATGACACTGTCAGAAGAACAAAATGACAACCAACTAATTGGGAAAAGATCTCCGACTGAGGGCTAATATCCAATATATACAAAGAACTCAAGAAGTTAGACCCCAAAGAACCAAATAACCCTATTAAAAAATAGGGTACAGAGCTAAACAAGAAATTTTCACCAGAAGAAATTCAGATGTCTGAGAAGCACCTTAAGAGATGTTCAACATCATTAGTCATCAGGGAGATCCAAATCAAAACAACCCTGAGATTCTACCTCACACCAGTCAGAATGGCTAAGATTAAAACCTCAAGAGATAACAAGTACTGGAGAGGATGTGGAGAAAGAGGAACACTCCTCCACTGTTGGTGGGATTGCAAAATGGTAAAACCGCTCTGGAAATCAGTCTGGTGGTTCCTCAGAAAATTGCGCATGACGCTTCCAAAGGACCCTGTCATACCACTCCTGGTCATATACCCAGAGGATTCCCTTGCATGCAATAAAGACACATGCTCCACTATGTTCATAGCAGCCTTATTTATAATAGCCAGAAGCTGGAAGGACCCTAGATGTCCCTCAAAGGAGAAATGGATTCAGAAAATGTGGTATATTTATACAATGGAATACTACTCAGCAATTAAAATAATGAATTCATGCAATTTGTAGGCAAATGGTTGGATCTGGAAAATATCATCCTAAGTGAGTTCACCCAATCACAAAAGAATACGCATGAAATGCAATCACTGATAAGTGGATATTAATGAGCCCAGAAGCTCTGAATACTCAAGGCACAATTAGCATATCAAAAGACTCCCAAGAAGAAGGAATGAGAGGACACTGGTCCAGAAAATACTGGTTCCAGTTTTGCAGGAGTGTACCAGAACAGAGAAATGGTGGTGGTGGTGGTGGGGTAATTGGGGAATCCACTGGGACTAGCGGGAAGACTTATGGGACACATGGTGAGGGGGGAACTGGGAAAGGGGAAAGCCTTTGGAATGTAAACAAAGAATATAGAAAATAAAATTTAAAAAAATTTACACGTTTTGATAAACACATGAATATTAAATGTTCTTTCAGTCTTTATATTTATACATGACTCTTAGAATTTCCCAGATACTATCTCAAAAGAATATTTGAATGTGAACACTGCAGGTGATCTAAGACACCTAAATATCCTTTGGGTTGAAACCTCAATCAGCTGAGATGTTCAACCTCTCCACCCAGCCATAGTCTACACATTCCTTTCCATGGTTAGACCTGGTAAATAGATTCAACCAGAAAAGTTCCTACTGAGTGGAATAATCCAGACCTAGAAAGACAATACTGAAGACTCTCTCTCATCTGTGGATCCTGGCTCAAAGTCTTCAGAAATTATTTACACCCTTTAGTAACAGCAGTGACCAGGAAAGTAGAAAGGAGACATTGCCTGGTGCAGTATGGGAGCATCATAGCAAGGCATAGAGGATACAATATGAAGTTTTAATCTCAAATCATTCCATGTACATAATATACTAATATATGATATTGCACGAGGAAGATATATGAAAATAAATTTTGTCACTATGCAGCATACAAGATCTAATAATGCTCAAGAAGGATACAATCTGATAGTATATATCAATGTATTAGTAAAGAGTATGTATTTGTAACTGAATTTGCCCTTACATTAATACATGAGAGGGGAGCTGGCAGATAATATGGACAACAAGCTATACATGTAACAGCATACTTCTATAGTTGATTTTTATTCATGAAGTTCCTGACATGATTTATACTTTGCCTTATTTCTTGGCCAAAAAGGAATCCTTCCAGTACAGAGTGCTTTTACAAATTGTTATGTTTTTATTCTTGCTCTTGGGGTGGTGCTTGCCAAGCCAAGGTGCATATGTTCAGAAGACAACATTACAATGTGAGTTCTCTGACTCCACATTCAAGTAGATGTTAGAGAAATTACCCTTTCACACTGACCTATCTGATCTGGCTCTTACTATGACATCTTTCAGATGGATAATATATAAACATACTATGAAGTTAAACAGTAATGAATGCCTTAGTTCCCTCTACCTTAATTTCCTACCACACAACACAAGTTACAACTTATGCTGAAAGAAAATAACCAGTGCAGAATAACAATTTTCATATGGTGCCAGAGTTAACCTGATTTAACACCACCAAGAGGGCTTCCACATCAGTCCAGATCTCATGTCACAGCATTTGAAATTCTCTATAGTATATTTTATCATTTGATAGAAAAACAATAAAAGCAATTATTGTTACCTGTGTCTCTGTCCTGAAGACATTCTGATGAGTGTAATTGATCCCCAAATTGTGGGGGACAGGTTAGCTTTCCTGGACTGTATTCTGTAAGAGTCTAAGAAGAAAGGCAGAACTAAAATTCCTCCGAGTGACATGCAACCTCATCGTTTTCTGCTCCTTCTATTGAACAAAGCAAAAAGAGGAAATTGTTTAAATAAACCTGACTCAGAAAGCAAAAGAAAGAAGTAATGTATTGTGCCAGATGCTGCAAATAAATGTCCATAAATGATACTGAAAGACTAAGAAGATAACACTCCTGCAGAGAGCAAAACCAGTGTCCTCAGCAAAACAATTAGAAAAATGAGATACTTAAGTTCCTTGGCTACAGTTTTGTAATAAGCTGTTGGAAATGTTCTCTTATGTTACTATGTTTTAAGTTACTCCTTTATTTTGAATTATGATAATTGCAGCTACGTATGTATTAGGAGTGCCTTAAAGCACTCACATTTCCACTGGTAAAGTCTTCCTCTTACTCTTCTATTTATTTTAACTTTATTTTATTCTTTTATTGGTTGTTTTATTTATTTTCATTTCACATGTTTTCCCCTTCCTCATTTCCCCTCCCCAAATCCCCTATACCATGCCCTCTCCCCCTATTTCTAGGAGTGTGCTAACCTACCACTCACCCAACCACTCCTGCCTCACTGCCAAACATTCCCCTACATTGAGAAATTGAGTCTCCACAGGTCCTAGGGCCTCCCCTCACATCGATGCCAAATAAGGCAATCCTCTGGTACATAAGCAGCTGGAGTCATGGGTCCCTCCCTCTTTGGCTGGTGGTTAAATGCTTGAGAGTTCTGGGGATCAGGTAGGTTAATATCTTTGCTCTTCCTATGAGGTTGTAAATCATTTCAGCACCTTCAGGCCTTCTCCTAATGCTCCCATTGGGATCTTCATGCTCACTATGAAGACTGGCTACAAGCATCAACATCTGTATCAGTCAGGCTCTTGCACAGCCTCTCAGGAGACAGTCATACCAGGTTCCTGTCAGCAAGCCTTCTTGGCATCAGAAACAGTGTCTGGGTTTGGTATCTGCATATGGGATGAATCTCTGCCTAGATAGAGTAGACTTTCCAACTTGCTGACTTGTGTTTTATGAAAACAATTTAAATTGTTCTTCAAATCAAGTGACAGTGATTAACTGAGCACTGAGAAATAATAGGTGACTTGAAAATAGAAAAGTTACTGAAGATGCACTGACAAAGCTGACACCTAGCTCCCTCTCTATCTCTCTCTTTCTCATTCTCTCTCTCTTTCTCTCTCTCACTCTCTTTCTGCGCGTGCGTGTGTGTGTGTGTGTGTGTGTGTGTGTGTGAGAGAGAGAGAGAGAGAGAGAGAGAGAGAGAGAGAGAGAGTATTTGAGGGAGAGAGAGATTTTGATTGCATATATGCCATGTGCTGTACATGGTGGTCAGAAGACAACTTCAGGGAGTTAGCTCGTCTCTTCTACCAAGGATTCCATTGATAAAATTTGTGATGCCTTCAGGCTTATGTTGCCAGTGCTTTTATACACTGAGAAATTTTTAAAAAGCCAATTTTTGGTTCTTTAACCCAAATATCTGAGTCACCACTCATTATGAATTATCATACACCCTAGGTCCCTTGAAACAGTTGACAGATATTAAATTATCTTAACAGTATAAGAAAAGTTGCAAAGATGCAATGTAGATGCTTCCATAATACTTCCAGCAAGTCTTATTTGTCTCTACCCAATTTCCCAGGATGAATCCCTCCTACACACACACACACACACACACACACACACACATGCGTGCGCGCACACGCGCGCTCAACATGGAAAGTGAGGTTGATGAGCAGCACTGTTCAAGAATGTGTTCACAGAATCCCAGTGCAGGTAGATACATGTGTTGTCTCAGCTTTCCACAGGAAAACTGTGAAGAAGTCAGCTGACATAAGTAAGGAGACTGTATAACTAATACTGGACCTATGGCTCAAATATATCATTAATGCATGCAGAAAATATGAATACAATGAGCACTTAGAAGAGCCTAAGTTTTAGCTTCCCACAAGGCAGGAACCTAGGAAATGGGGAAACAAGAGGTAGAAACACCACCCCAGACTCTTATGATTTCATGTAAGTTACATCATTCACAAATTCCTTGACAAAAAATCAGAAGAGCTATATCTTTACAAGGTTGTTGTGAAGGTTTAATAAGATACACAAATAGCTTTTTGATTTGTTGTATCTGAGATAGGGTTTCACTATTTAGCATTGGTTGCACTGGAACTCAATATAGACTCCTGATTGACTTAAAAATCACAGAGATTGCCTTAGTCTGTTTCCCAAATGCTGGGATAATAGGTATGAATCACCATACCAAGGTGCAAATGAATTTTTTAATCATAACCTGGCAAATGGATTGTAAGTTGCATTCATATTAAACATTATGATTTCCAGTACACTCCAATCTTTTCTTAGCATGTAAATCTAAGCAAATTACTGACTGTTCCAACCTGTGTTTTCATGTGGTCATCAAGAGTGTGTCATATACTTCCTATGTTTAGAGAAACTATTTTGGAATCTAGACAGAATCTAGCTTACAAGAAAACTTTTTTTCTTAGCCATCACCTTCCAAAGATTCTCTAAAACAAAAAACAGGTTAGATATTTTACCTGACCATTTCAAAGAGTGCAGGTATCTAAAAGAACAGAATAAGAAGTTTACATCAAAAATGACACATCTACAGCACTGAGCCATTACTGCTCTAGAAATCTGAGAGTTTCATGTCACACTGCCCATGGAAATACTAAGTGTACTGAAACCTTTGTGAATCCTTATCACTGCATAAAGGGTGTCATCCTTATCATGAAAACTAGGTACATGCAGAGGGCACACTTCTCTGTGTTTTCAGCATATAGGTTGCCTACTCTAACTTCATGCATAGATGTGAGCAAGTAAATCAGACCAGTTTGTTCATTACTGTGACCATAACATTAATCGGAAATGTGGGGCCTATCAGTATTCTTAATGAAAATGAAGGGTAGAGAATTGATACTGAACACAGTGTGGGTATTGTTGTTGTTGTTATTGTTGTTGTTGTAGGTGTTTATTTGTTTGGACAGAGATAGGGCAATGGTCATAACTAAGCCTGAAGAGCAGGAGCTTCCTCTAAGCTCTGTAAAACTGAGCTCTGAATTTATAGAAAACTGTAAACTATTAAGAAGCACAATTAGCATAGAAAGATATAGTGACTTCAGATGGAATGGAATTGATTGACACTCCAGTTTCATTTCTTGGCCAAAGTGCAGCATGGAACAGGAAGAACTGATTTCACATGACCAGGTAGTAAAACAGAAGTAAAAAACGTGTAGAAATTATTGTTTCCTTGATTTTGTCTACTAAATTCACTTTTGTGAAAAAACAAAAACATACATAAAAGCAGACACATGTACAGATTCACACACACACACACACACACACACACACACACACACAAGCACACATAGACACAAAATGAGTAAAACATAGACTGTGGAACTACTCCAAGGGTTTAGACACTAGCCAGGAGGTCCAAGCAAATAAATGGGTCTTCCACTCTGCCTTGTGATTCAGCTGTTTTTAACTTATAGCATGTGCAGAACTAATAAATTCTTATATATGCTGTCTTAGGGTTACTAGTTTGAATAGAATTGGACATCATAGGTGTCTTCTGGTTCCTTATTCCCATATACTGAGTCACAGCTTAGGCCATTCCCCAGTGATTCTCTGTCTCATTCTGGACACTGACCCCAAAAAACTTAGGAGGCAAGGAATTGTTTCATTTCACATGTCATTCCTGATCTTTAAAGGAACATGGAATAAAAACTTTGATGAAGGCTCTACGCAGAAACCACAGAGGAGCTCTTTTTCTGACTTGATGAATGGCTCAGGTTTAACTATATTTTGTTTCTTTCTTTGCTTTCCTTTCTTTTCTTTTATTTTTTTCCCATTTTTTATTCTATATTCTTTGTTTACATTCCAAAGGCTTTCCCCTTTCCCAGTTCCCCCCCAACCATATGTCCCATAAGTCCTCTCTCCACCAACTATTCCCCAATCACCCCCCCACCATTTCTCTGTTCTGGTAATCTCCTACCAAACTGACCCACACTTATCTCCTTGTACTAGGATCAACTCCAAGTGTATCAAGGAACTCCACATAAAACCAGACACACTGAAACTATTAGAGAAGAAAATTGGGAAGACCATGGAGGACATGGACACAGGGGGAAAGTTCCTGAACAGAACACCAATAGCTTATGCTCTAAGATCAAGAATTGACAAATGGGACCTCATAAAATTACAAAGTTTCTTTAAGGCAAAGGACATTGTCAGAAGGATGAAATGACAACCAACAAATTGGGAAAAGATCTTCACCAACCCCACATCTGACAGAGGGCTAATATCCAATATATACAAAGAACTCAAGAAGATAGACTCCAAAGAACCAAATAACCCTATCAAAAAAAATAGGCTACAGAGCTAAACAAAGCATTTTCACCAGAAGAAATTCGGATGGCTGAGAAACACCTTAAGAGATGTTCAACATCATTAGTCATCAGGGAAATGCAAATCAAAACAACCCTGAGATTCCACCTCACACCAGTCAGAATGGCTAAGATTAAAAACTCAAGAGACAACAAGTGCTGGCGAGGATGTGGAGAAAGAGGAACACTCCTCCACTGTTGGTGGGATTGCAAGATGGTACAACCACTCTGGAAATCAGTCTGGCGGTTCCTCAGGAAATTGGGCATGATACTTCCACAGGACCCTGGCATACCACTCCTGGGCATATACTCAGAGGATTCCCCAGCATACAATAAAGACACATGCTCCACTATGTTCATAGCCACCTTGTTTATAATAGCTAGAAGTTGGAAGGAGCCCAGATATCCCTCAAAGGAGGAATGGATACAGAAAATGTGGTATATACATACATACATACATACACACACACACACACACACACACACACACACACACAATGGAATACTACTTAGCAATTAAAAACAATGAATTCATGCAATTTGTAGGCAAATGGTTAGATCTGGAAAATATCATCCTAAGCGAGTTAACCCAATCACATAAGAATACACATGGAATGCAATCACTGATAAGTGGATATTAATGAGCCCAGAAGCCCTAAATACTCAACACACAATTAGCAAGTCAAAGGATTCCCATGAAGAAGAAAGGAGAGAACCTTGGGCCTGAAAAGATTGGATCCTTTTCAATAATTTATTTATTCACCACTCTCTCCTCCCCTCCCACTCACACCCTCATGTACCACTCCCCTCATTAACTCTTCTGCATTTCCACTGAGAAGGAGAAAACCTCCTTGGGTAAGAACATAATAATCAAAGGAGTGAGGAACTTGGGAATGAGAGAGGAGGAAGGATGAAGAGAGGAGGCTAGACCAGGTGTAGTAGGAGTCTAGGGAGATGTACAGAAGGTCTGAAAATTGAACAGAGGTGTATAGCAGTGGAAGATGTGGAACTGGGGGGTAACCACCAAAAATTCCCAGATGCTAGGAATACAAGATGCTTCCCGGACCCAACAGGTATGATACTACAGAAAAAAAGGGGAGAAAGAACCTGTAGAGAACATATGGAGGGGTTAGGCATGGTCCCTGACTAAGGGATGGGGCCATCCACCCATCTCAAATATTTTAACTCAAAATTGTCCCTGTCTAAAAGAAATACAGACTAAAAGTAAAGCAGAAACTGAAGGAAAGGCCATCCAGAGACTTTCCCACCTGGGGTCCATCTCAAATACAGACACCAAACTCAGACATTATTGCTGATGGCCAGAAATGCTTGCTGCCAAGAGTCTAGTATAACCGTCTCCTGAGAGGCTCTGCCAGAGCCTGACTAGTACAAATGTTGATGCTCACAACCAAATATGGTAATTAGCACTGGGACTGCAGTAGAGGAGTTAGGGGAAGGCCCCAATGAGCTGAAGGGATTTGCAGTCCCTTAGGAAGAACAACAATATCAACCAACCTTATCCCCCAGAGCTCCCAAGGATTAAACCAACAACCATAGATTACACATGAAGGGATCCATGACTCAACTTGCATATATAGCAGCAGATGGCCTTATATGGCAGTGATGGGAAGGGAAGCCCTTTGTCCTGTGAAAGCTCAATTCCCCCACTATTAGGGAATGAAAGAGTGATGAGGCAGGACACAGTGTGTGGGTAGGAGAGCACCATCATAGAAGCAGGGGAGAGGGAGGGATAGGATAGGAGGTTTGCAAAGGGCAAACTGGGAATGGAATAACATTTGATATATAAATAAATAAAATATGCAATAAAAATTAAAATTTAAGCAACCAGGACACAGCTGGAGAGGCCCAGGTAGACAGATTCCATCCAGGGCTACCACGGAGGGGGTATCTGCTAGGCTCTCACCGCCACGCAGGCCCAGGTCCGCCCACCAAGGCTCTGCTGGGCTTCCCAGCAAACTCAGGCCATGCACCGAGGCAACCAGTGGCAGCCAGCACCCAGGACCCCGGACCAGCGGTAGAGGCAGGCCTCCATATTGCAACCAGGACACAGCTGGAGAGGCCCAGGTAGACAGATTCCATCCAGGGCTACCGCGCGCGCGCACGCGCACGCGCAGGTGTGGGGGGGGGGATTTGCTAGGCTCTCGGTGCCAGGCAGGCCCAGCTCTGCCCGCCAACGGTCTGCGGACTTCCCAGTGCCCTCAGGCCCTGCACATAGGCAGCAGGTGGCAGCAAGTTCCCGGGCTCCTGGAAGCAGCGGGCCTCCATATTGCAAACAGGACACAGCTGGAGAGGCCCAGGCAAGGGGGGATCTGCTAGGCTCTCTGCACCAGGCAGGCCAAGCTCCGCCCGCCGAGGCTCTGCAGGACTTCCCCACGCCTTCAGGCCTCACACCAAGGCAGCAGGTGGCAGCCAGCCAGTGATCCCTCTGAGTTGCAGTCACCCATAACCACCAGTAGAGAAACAACAGGTGAGCCCAAACTCACAGGAGATTCAAACACCAGCCACTGACAACAAGGCCAACTAACACCAGAAATAACCAGATGGCAAAAGGAAAATGAAGGAACATTACTAACAAAAATCAAGGTAACATGACAGCATCTGAACCCAGTTCGCCAACAACAGGAAGCCCTGGATACCCCAAAACACCAGAAAAACAAGACTTGGGTATAAAATCACTGGTCAGGATGCTGGTAGCTGAACACATAGAAAAATCTCCTAAAGAAATAGAGGAGAAAATGGATCAAAAGTTAGAAGCCTTTACAAGGCAAATACAAAAATCACTTTAAGAAATGCAGGAGAAGATGGATCAAAAAGAAGAAGACAATAAGGAAGAAAGACAAAAAACACTTAAAGAAATACAGGAGAATGTGGGCCAACAAGTAGAAGCTATGAAAGAGGAAACACAAAAAACTCTTAAAGAAATACACGAAAACACAATCAAGCAAGCAAAAGATCTGAGCATATCCATACAGGTACTAAAAACAGAAGTAGAAACAACTAAGAAATCACAGAGGGAGACAACATTGGAGATAGAAAACCTTGAGAAGAAATCAGGGGCCATAGATGCAAATATCAACAATAGAATACAAGAGATAGAAGACAGAATCTCAGAAGCCAAAGATACCATAGGAACCATTGATTCAACAGTCAAAGAAAATACTAAATGCAAAAAGGTTGTAACCCAAAACATCCAGGAAATCCAGGACACAATGAGAAGACCAAACCTAAGGATTATAGGTATAGACTAGAGTGAAGATTTACAAGTTAAAGGGCCAGCAAATATCTTCTACAAAATTATGGAAGAAAACTTCCCCAACCTAAGGAGAGAGATGCCCATGAATATACAAGAAGCATATAGAACCCCAAAAAGACTGGATCAGAACAGAAATACATCCCGTCACATAATAATCAAAATTCCAAATGTACTAAACAAAGAAAGAATATTAAAGGCAGCAAGAGAAAAAGGCCAAGTAACATATAAAGGAAGACCTATCAGAATAACACCAGACTTCTCACCTGAGACCATGAAAGCTAGAAGATCCTGGGCAGATATCATGCAAACAATAAGAGAACACAAACTTCAGCCAAAACTACTTTACCCAGCAAAACTCTCAATCGCCATAGATGTAGACGTCAAGGTATTCCATGACAAAACCAAATTTGCATGATATCTTTCCACAAATCCAGCCCTACAAAGGATAATAGGGGGAAAACACCAAGACAAGGACAGAAACTACACCCGGGAAGAAACAAGATAGAAACCTCCTCTCATCAAACCCAAAAGAAGATAACCTCTCGAATATAAAAAATAAATAAATAAAATAAATAAATATAATTTCAAAAATGCCTGGAGGTAATAATTACTATTCCTTAATATCTCTTAACATCAATGGAATCAATTCCCAAATAAAAAGACATAGATTAACAGACTGGATACGGAAACAGGACCCTACATTTTGCTGCATACAGGAAACACATCTCAGTGTTAAAGACAAAAACTGCCTTAGAGTAAAACGCTGGAAGACAATTTTACAAGCAAATGGTCTCAGGAAACAAGCTGGAGTAGCCATTCTAATATCAGATAAAACTGACATCCAACCTAAAATCATCAAAAGAGACTCAGAAGGTCACTTC
Organism: Apodemus agrarius; assembly: GCA_964023405.1. Classification (NCBI taxonomy): domain Eukaryota; kingdom Metazoa; phylum Chordata; class Mammalia; order Rodentia; family Muridae; genus Apodemus; species Apodemus agrarius. Next base: position 162,215,706 of record OZ030006.1, read on the forward strand.
TTGCTGGCCAAAGGGAAAATCCACCAAGAAGAGCTCTCAATACTGAACATCTATGCTCCAAATGCAAGGGCACCCTCATTCGTAAAAGAAACCTTACTAAAGCTTAAAGCACACATTACACCGAACACAATAACTGTGGGTGACTTCAACACTCCACTCTCCTCAATGGACCGATTAGGAAAGCAGAAAATAAACAGGGACACAGTGAAACTAATTGCAACTCTGGACCAATTGGATTTAACAGATATATATAGAACATTTCATCCTAAAGCTAAAGAATATACCTTTTTCTCAGCACCGCATGGTACCTTCTCCAAAATAGATCATATAATTGGTCACAAGACAGATGTCAACAAATACAAGAAGATCGAGCTAATCCCATGCCTCCTATCAGATCACCATGGAATAAGAGTGGTCTTCAATAGCAACAAAAACAACAGAAAGCCCACATACACATGGAAACTGAACAATACTCTACTCAATGACACCTTGGTCAAGGAAGAAATAAAAAAAGAAATCAAAGACTTTTTAGAATTCAATGAAAATGAAGGTACAACCTACCCAAATCTATGGGACACAATGATAGCAGCTCTAAGAGGAAAATTCATAGCCCTGAGTGACTCCAAAGAGAAACTGGAGAGAGCATACACCAGCAGCTTAATGGCACACCTGAAAGTCCTGGAACAAAAAGAAGCTAATTAACTCAGGAGGAGTAGAAGACAGGAAACCATCAAACTCAGGGATGAAATCATTCAAGTAGAAACAAGGAGAACCATACAAAAAATCAACAAAACCAGGAGCAGGTTCTTTAAGAAACTCAACAAGATAGATAAACCCTTAGCCAGACTAACCAAAGGACACAGAGACAGTATACAAATTAACAAAAGTAGAAATGAAAAGGGAGACATAACAACAGAAACTGAGGAAATTCAAAAGATCATCAGATCTTACTACAAAGGTCTATACTCAAAACAACTGGAGAATCTGGAGGAAATGGACAATTTCCTAGACAGATACCAAATTCCAAAATTAAATCAGCATCAACTAGATCAGCTAAATAGACCCATAACCCCTAAAGAAATAGAAGGGGTTATAGAAAGCCTCCCAACCAAGAAAGGTATGGGACCAGAAGGTTTTAGTGCAGACTCTACCAGACCTTCAAAGAAGACTTAACAGTAATACTTTTCAAACTATTCCACAAAATAGAGACAGAAGGGATACTGACCAACTCATTCTTTGAAGCCACAATTACGCTAATACCTAAACCACAAAAAGATCCAACAAAGAAAGAGAACTACAGGCCAATTTCTCTTATGAATATAGATGCAAAAATACTAAATAAAATTCTTGCCAACCGAATCCAAGAGCACATCAAAATGATCATTCACCATGATCAAGTAGGCTTCATCCCAGGGATACAGGGATGGTTCAATACACGGAAATCCATCAATGTAATCCACTACATAAACAAACTAAAAGAAAAAAACCACATGGTCATCTCATTAGATGCTGAAAAAGCATTCGACAAAATTCAGCATCCTTTCATGCTAAAAGTCTTGGAAAGAGCAGGAATTCAAGGCCCATAGCTAAACATAGTAAAAGCAATCTACAGCAAACCAGTAGCCAACATCAAAATAAATGGAGAGAAACTTGAAGCATTCCCACTAAAATCAGGGACTAGACAAGGCTGCCCTCTCTCTCCATATCTTTTCAATATAGTACTTGAAGTTCTAGCAAGAGCAATTAGACAACATAAGGAAGTCAAAGGGATACAAATTGGAAAGGAAGAAGTCAAACTATCATTATTTGCAGATGATATGATAGTTTACTTAAGCGACCCAAAAAACTCCACCAGAGAACTTCTACAGCTGATAAACAACTTCAGCAAAGTGGCTGGTTATAAAATTAACTCAAGCAAATCAGTAGCCTTCTTGTACTCAAAGGACAAGCAGGCTGAGAAAGAAGTTAGGGAAATAACACGCTTCACAATAGCCACAAACAACATAAAGTATCTTGGCGTAACTCTAACCAAACAAGCGAAAGATCTGTACGACAGGAACTTCAAGTCCTTGAAGAAAGAAATCGAAGAAGACCTCAGAAGATGGAAAATATTTCTTGCTCCTGGATTGGCAGGATCAATATAGTAAAAATGACCATCTTGCCAAAAGCAATCTACAGATTCAATGCAATCCCCATCAAAATCCCAACTCAATTCTTCATAGATCTAGAAAGAGCAATTCTCAAATTCATCTGGAGCAACAAAAAACCCAGGATAGCTAAAACTATTCTCAGCAATAAAAGGACTTCTGGGGGAATCAATATCCCTGACCTTAAACAGTACTACAGAGCAATTGTGTTAAAAAACTGCATAGTATTGGTACAGCAACAGGCAAGTGGATCAATGGAAGAGGATTGAAGACCCAGAAATTAACCCACAGACTTATGGTCACTTGATCTTTGATAAAGGAGCCACAACCATCCAGTGGAATAAAGATACGCTTTTCAACAAATGGTGCTGGTTCAACTGGAGATCAACATGCAGAAGAATGTGAATTGACCCACTCTTATCTCTTTGCACTAAGATCAACTCCAAGTGAATAAAGGACCTCCACATAAAACCAGACACACTGAAACTATTAGAAAAGAAACTTGGGAAGACCCTGGAGGACATAGGCACAGGGAGAAAGTTCCTGAACAGAACACCAATAGCTTATGCACTAAGATCAAGAATTGACAAATGGGACCTCATAAAATTACAAAGTTTCTGCAAGGCAAAGGACACTGTCAGAAGGACAAAACGGCAACCAACAAACTGGGAAAATATCTTCACCAACCCCACATCCAACAGAGGGCTAATATCCAATATATACAAAGAACTCAAGAAGTTAGACCCCAAAGAACCAAATAACCCTATCAAAAATGGGGTACAGAGCTAAACAAAGAATTTTCACCAGAAGAAATTCGGATGGCCGAGAAACACCTTAGGAGATGTTCAACATCATTAGTCATCAGGGGAATGCAAATCAAATCAATCCTGAGATTCCACCTCACACCAGTCAGAATGGCTAAGATTAAAAACTCAAGAGACAACAAGTGCTGCCAAGGATGTGGAGAAAGAGGAACACTCCTCCACTGTTGGTGGGATTGCAAAATGGTAAAACCGCTCTGGAAATCAGTTTGGCGGTTCCGCAGAAAACTGGGCATGTCACTTCCGGAGGACCCTGGCATACCACTCCTGCGCATATACCCAGAGGATTCCCCTGCATACAATAAAGACAAATGCTCCACTATGTTTATAGGAGCCTTGTTTATAATAGCCAGAAATTGGAAGGAGCCCAAATATCCCTCAAAGGAGGAATGGATACAGAAAATGTGGTGTATTTATACAATGGAATACTACTCAGCAATTAAAAATAATTCATGCAATTTGTAGGTAAATGGTTAGATCTGGAAAATATCATCCTAAGCGAGTTAACCCAATCACAAAAGAATACACATGAAATGCAATCACTGATAAGTGGATATTAATGAGCCCAGAAGCCCTAAATACTCAAGGCACAATTAGCAAGTCAAATGATTCCCAAGAAGAAGAAAGGAGAGGACCCTGGGCCTGTAAAGATTGGATCCAGTTTTGTAAAGAGACCGTGGGGGGAGGGGGAATGATTGGGGAATAGTTGGGGGGGAGAGGAATTATGGGACGTAGGGTGGGGGGAAACTGGGAAAGGGGAAAGCCTTTGGAATGTAAACATAGAATATAGAAAATAAAAATTAAAAAAAATAAAATTTAAAATGAAAAATAATCATAAAAAAATAACCTGAGCTGGCACTTCCAATTACAGCACACACATCCTCTACCACTAAAGTCAGACAAGGAAGTCCACCTTTGGGAAGGGGTTCCAGGATAAGCAACAGAGAGGCAAAAGCTTCCTCCCTGATTCTTAGGGAACACATATGAAAACATGCTGTACATCTATTATAAATGTGTAGAGGTCTAAAGTACAGCCCTTACATGGTCTTTGGTTAGTATCTCAGTCTCTGTGAGCCCCCATGTGTCCAGGTCAGTTGTCTCTGAAGGAATTTCTGTACTGTCCTTGACTTCTTAGTCTCCCTCCATCCTAATTCCCTCTCTTTCACAAGACTCTCTGAGCCTTGTCTAATATGTGATTGTGGGGTTTCTACATCTGTTTCTTTCAACAGCTGAATGAGGACTTTCAGAAGATATTTATGCTAGGCCACAGTCTAAATACACAGGAGAGTATCATTAATCATGTCATAGGTTGAGTCTTTCCCCAGGAATGGGTATCAAATCGGGGCTGTCATTGTTTGGCCAGTCCTACTATCTCTGCTCCAACTTAATTCAAGTGTATGTAGGCTGGATGAAATTTGAGACAAACCTATTATGGATAGGTTGGTGTCCATTACCTTCCACTGGAAGTCCCACTAGGCTGTAGAAAGCAGCCACTTCAGTCTCCATATCACTAGCTGGCAAAAGTCTCAACCATAAACACCAGGGGCTTCCCCCAGCTCAGGTCTCATAGATGCACTCCTATTGATTTTCCTTCTCTCTTTCAGGCCCTAACTGCACACCACCACCAACACACTGGATCCCCATCCCTATTCCCCTCTCCCACTTAGTTCACTCTATTCATCTACCTATGATGCATACCATGTTTTATTTCACCGTATGAGTGATATATAAGCATCTTGACTGGAGTCCTCCATGTGACTTAGTTTCTTTGACTCTTTAGATTGCAGCATTGTTATCCTGTAGTTTATGGCTAATGTCCACTTATAGGTCAGGACATAGCATTCTCTGCTTCTGCATCTCCCTCACTTGGGAGGATATTTTATAGTTCCATTCATTTCCCTGAAAGTTTTGAGCTTTTGTTTTTAATGGCTTAATAGTTTTCCATTGTTTTCTTTATCTATTCTTTAGATCAGGGGCATCTAAGTTCTTTCATTTTTTGCTATTACCAAAAAATCCACTATGAAAAGAGTTGAGCAGGTTTCCTTGTGATGTAGTGGAGCATCGTTTAAGTAATGCTACACATTTTATCTCAACTTCTTAAGCCTCTGTACTCCTCTCCTCTCCCTCTCCTTCCTCCCTCTCCCTCCTAGGTTTCTCCCCCCCCCACCTCCTGTGATTATTTTGTTCCCCTGTCTATGTAGGATTGAAGCACCTACACTTTGGTGTTCCTTCTTTTAAATTCCATATGGTTTGTGGATTGCATTGTGGATACTTGGGGCTAATATCCACTTCTCAGGGAGTACATACCTTGTTTGTTCTTTTTTGTCTGGGTTACCTCATTCAGGATATTTTCTAGCTCCATCCATTTGCCTATGAATTTCATGAAGTCATTTTTTGATAGCTTAATAGTACTCCATTGTGTAAATGTTCCACATTTTCTCCATCCATTTTTCTCTTGACAGACATCTAGGTTGTTTCCAGTTTCTGGCTATTACAAGTAAGGCTGCTATAAACATAGTGAAGCATGTGTCCTTGTTATATGTTGGAATATGTTTTGGGTATGTGCCCAGTAGGAGTATAGCTGGATTTTCAGGTAAAACTATTTCCAATTTTCTGAGGAACTTCTAGATTGATTTCTAAAGAGGTTTTACCAGCTTCTGCAACACATATATAAAATTGGAACGATAAAGAAAAGATTAGCATGGCCCCTTCACAAGGTGGCTCTATTTTTTCACAGGTTTTTAAATATATTCTTTATTTACATTTCAAATATTATTCCCTTTCCCAGTTTCTCCCCCTCCCAGAAAACCCCTATCCCAATCCTCGCCCCCACCCCTCCACCCCCCCACCCCCCACTCCTATGAGAATGTTATTCCACCAAACCTACTCCTACCTACCCTCCGGCAATTTCCCTACTCTGGGGAATCTATGGAGCCTTCATAGGACCAAAGACCTTTCCTCCCATTGATGCCTGATAAGGCCATTCCCTGCTACAAATGCAGCTGGAGCCATGTTTACTCCTGGGTTGATGACATAGTTCCTGAGAGCTCTAGGGGATTGGTTTGTTGTCACTGTTCTTCCTATGGGGTTACAAATCCCTTCAGCTCCTTCAGTCCTTTCTCTAACCCCTCCACTGGAGACCCCCCTCAGTCCAATGGTTGGCTGCTAACATCTGCCTCTGTATTTGTGAGGCTCTGGCAGGGCCTCTCAGGAGACAACCATATCAGTCTTCTTTCAGCAAACATTTCTTAGCATACACAATAGTGTCAGGGTTTTTTACTGTTTATAAGATGAATCCCCATGTAGGAGAGTCTCTGGATGGCCTTTCCCTCAGACTCTGCTCTACCCTTTATCTCCATAATTGCTCATGTGAGTATTTTGTTCCCTTTATCAGAAAAACCTAAGCACCCACACCTTCTTCTTGAGCTTCATGTAATCTATGAGTTGTATCTCGTTTATTCTGAGCTTTGGGGCTAATATCCACTTATCAGTGAGTAAATACCTTCTGTGTTCTTTGTGATTGGGTTAGCTCACTCAGGATGACACTTTCTAGTTCGATCCATTTGCCTAAGAATTTCATTAATTCATTGTTTTTAATAGGTGAGTAGTACTCTACTGTGTAAAGGTACCACATTTTCTGTATCCATTTCTCTGTTGAGGGACATCTGGGTTCTTCCAGCTACTGACTATTATAAATAAGGCTGTTATGAACATAGGGGAACATGTGTCCTTATTACATGTTGGAGCATCTTCTGGGTATATGCCCAGGAGTGGTATAGCTGGGTCCTTAGGATGTATTATTTCTAGTTTTCTGAAGAACCACCTAACTGATTTCCAGAGTGGTAGTAACAGCCTGCAATCCCACCAGCAATGGAGGTGAGACCCTCTTTCTCCACATTCTTGCCAGCATCTGTTGTCACCTGAGTTTTTCATCTTAGCCATTCTGACTAGTGTGAGGTGGAATCTCAGGGTTCTTTTGATCTGAATTTCCCTGATAACTAAGGATGTTGAACATTTTAGGTTCTTCACAGCCATTTGAGTTTCCTCTGTTGAGAATTCTCTGTTTAGCTCTCTACCTCATTTTTAATCGAGTTATTTGATTCTCTGGAGTCCAGATTATTGAGTTCTTTGTATATATTGGATATTAGCTCCCTATCAGATGTAGAATGGCTAAAGATCTTTTCCCAATCTGTTGGTTGCTGTTTTGTCCTCAGGAGGCAGAAGCAAATGAATCTGAGTTCCTGACTATCTGTCCCACAGAGAGACTTCCAGGACAATTAGAGTAGCACTTAGAAAAACTATCTCAGAACAAATAAACAAAGACAAACAAAAACAACTCAAACAAACAAAAACCAGCACACCAGGAAAAAACATTCATGACAAAAGGATATTAAAATGACACCATCTCTGAAAACACCTGAACCTGAACATGGAGGAAATACTTAGAGTGGCATTATCCAGTCAATGAATAGGAACACAGATCCTAGATTAGAACTAGTTATTGTACCAATACTAATTGGGTACAGTTGTATAATACAAAGTGTTGTTCTTGGAAAATAAAGAGAACAGGTTTGCCTCAATTTCATTTGGATTGTTTGATTCTATGACATAGGCCCCTGCTATATTCATTTTTGATTAATCATGTCTTGGCTTCCTAATCACCAGTATCACAATCTAAACCACTACATTTAGGAAACTTCAATTATTACCACCTTTTCTATAAGGCCTCAAATTATCATACATGGATTAAAGTGGGTAGATAGGACAACTGATGCCTTGGGTAAAAGATATTCTGCATTTTGTTGAACTAATCTTGCAACTGTACATCAAACTTGATATTGTATTTTGTGGACAAATGAAAAATTTATAACAACGAGAAAAACTTCTACATGAAAGAAAAATCAAAACAAAATGGTAATCAACTAACTTGAGAAATCGAAGCCTGTAATGACATTTCATCTCTTAATTGTGTTTCAATTAAGACAATTTATCCTGTCAATAATGGAAACTCAGGCTGTTTATTAGGGTTCTTTATTTAGTTCTATAGGGGTTTAACAAAGCAGAAAGAACAGAATTCTTGAGACTTTGGGCCTAAGGTTGTCCATGCACCAGAGGAGAAGTGTCCTGTCTCCAACAGGAAGTAAGATGTCCTCCCCTCTATCAGGTCAGAGAACATTCTCAATGCTCTTGTAGCTTTGTCTTTCTTTTTGCACAGCAGATTATGTTCTGTAATCAAAATACATGTTTGCTAGGACTCACAAATTATTACAGGCAACAAGTAAGGATCAACACATTTCATTTTTACCTTTTATTCTTGGTGGAGAGATAACCAGGGAATTTATCCAATCTCTTTCCACAAATACAAGGGTAGGAATTTTCACAGTAAGTATATTCTAGTCTTGCTTTAGATAAAAATCCACATCCTCCAGGCTTAAAATTGACTTTCCTTATTTTCAAGGCATTGAAGAAGAAAAACGAGAGTAGACAATGGTTTAATTTTGAACATTCACTGAAATAATGCATGATTTCATGCTGGTACAAACACCCTGGAAATTAGTTTGGCAGTTCCTTAGAAAACTGGGCATAATACTACTGGAAGACCCTGCTATACCACTCCTGAGCATATACCCAGAGGCTTCTCCAGCTTATAATAAGGACACATGCTCCACTATGTTCATAGCAGCATTATTTATAATAGCCAGAAGCTGGAAAGAACCCAAATGTCCCTCAACAGAGGAATGGATACAGAAAATGTGATATATTTACACAATGGAATACTACTCATCTATTAAAAATAATGAATTCGTGAAACTCATAGGCAAATGGGTGGAACTGGAAAATAACATCCTGAGTGAGGTAATCCAATCACAGAAGAACACACATGATATGAACTCACTGATAATTGGATATTGGCCCAGAAGTTTGGACTACCCAAGACACAGTTCACAGATGAAATGAAGCTCAAGAAGAAGGAGGAACAAAGTATGGATACTCTGGTCCTTCTTAGAAAAGGGAACATAATATCCACAGAAGAAGCTACAGAGTCAAAGCATGGAGCATAGTCTGAGGGAAACACCATCCAGAGACTGCCCCACCTAGGGATCCACCTATATACAATTATAAAACCCAGACACTATTGTGGATGCCCACAAGTGTTTGCTAAAATGAACCTGATATTGCTGTCACCTCGGAGTCTCTGCTAGTACATGACAAATACAGAGGGGGACACTTTCAGCCAGCCATTGAACTAAGCACAGGGTCCCCAATAGAGGAGCTGAAGAAAGGAACAAAAGGAGCTGAAGGAGTTTGCAGCACCATAGTAGGAATACAAATAGGAGGAACCCAGTATCCCCAGAGCTCCCAGGGACTAAACCATCAACCAAAGAGTACACATGGGTCCAGATGCATAGGCAGAAGAGGATTGCCTTGTTGGACAAGAAAGGGAGAGAGGCCCTTGGTCCTAGAAAGGCTCCATGCAGCAATATAGAGGAATACCAGGATAGGGAAGTCAGAGTGGGTTGATTGGGGGAACAGGAGAAGGGGAGATGGTATATGGGATTTTTTGTGGGGGGAACAAGGAAGGGGGACAAGCAGTACTACAGAGCAATTGTGTTGAAATATAAATAAAGAATATATCCAAAAATATTTAAGAATCTATTGGCCAAAGTATATAGGCTATAGAACTGTTTATCTAAAGCTTGTTACCAAAATGTTTTCTTTTCTCTAGGCTCATTAAAAAGAAATGGTTTCCTAAACTCACCAAAACTTTATATCTCATTTGACACTGACAAATGTTTGATCAGCAGGTAAAGCTGATTTTCAACATTTCCCAAGATTTGTTTTGCCTCAACCTATTGTTGAATTTATATTTTGTCAATAAATATGCTAGGACAATAGTAAAACAGATGTGAGTGGCACACAGAACAAGCTCTTATATGTTTGTGTTTTAAGGAGAAAGGAGAGATTTGAAGTATAGTCCCAGATGATAGCTTATAACTACTGTTTCATATTGTTTCCCTTTCTTCCTGCCCACCTCATAGCTAAAGGGTCTTCACAGAAACATGGTAATCTACTGAATTCCCTGTATGCAACAGAACTCTGATTTTGGCAGGATGTTATAATGAAAGCCACAACTACCCTTTTCTTAAAAATAAATGCAGCTACATAAAACAGTAAATTTGAACACAGAACAAATTACCATCAAAACAGAAGGACTATGCATTTTGGGCCACCTGGGCTACATATCAAAACAAGAAGTAAAAAGGAAATTATATAATAATTCATAATTAATTTAGATCATCTTGTATAAATCAACAGAAATGATATTTCCCCTTACATTGTGGCCTTAGCAGGAGCTGGAACAAACCTCAGATGGTCAGGGAATTAAGCTGACTAAGGTGTACTAAAAATGGTGATCCTCAATAATAAATCCAGCCAGGCATAGAGGGACACAATCCATCATCTCAGCTTTGAGAGGATTAAGATAGGGGGATAACAGTTCAAGACTAAACTTAAATATGTAGGAGTTTGTGGTTCATCTGGCTTAAGGAGATTCTGTCAAAGGAGAGAAAGAGAATGAAATACATTGAAACCACATGGTACCTAACCTTCAAAAGGATGAGTGTTTAGCAAAATAAAACACTCTTTGAATTTTGGAGTTAGGATGAGGAGAAATGGAATATTCAAATTTACCAAATTTAGCAATATTTTTTTAAAAGGAAGATAAATTAAACTAAGTAACTTGTTGAGCAAAGATAGAAAAAGTAACATACATTAAGAATGACTATGTATATTAGTCAGCCATGATACATGCATGTCAAACATGGGCAAAAAAGAGGTTCCTAGAAGACACCAGCTGTTTACAAAAGATAATTAATAAAAGAAATAACGTGTATGTTCTCTCAGTGACTTGCACATAAGTTGACATGACAGCTTTTATAATCATCAAAATTTCATAAGTGTCAACATTTAGAAATGCACTTTATGTCCACATGTGAGTGGAGAAATGTTGTCGAACATGTGTGCAATACAAAAATTGCTTGGTAAGAAGGTAAATGAAACACTGATCTGAGAAAACAGCACGAGTTAGCTAAAACATCATAACAACAACAACAACAATAGGGAAAGATGCAGGAAAGTACAGAGCCAATCACAAGTCTGTTCATAGCAAATGACACTCTTCAGTGGGCCATCCTCATTTATAGTACAAGTCAGTACCACACTGCTTACTTGGGGCCAGGTTCAAGGTGCAGAAAAGAACTTTGGATGGTGATAAATTTGCTGTGTTTTAATTTGATAGTTTCTGTTGCTATGATGAAGCACCATTACCAAAGCAACTTGGGGCAGGAGAGGATTGAATTTGTTTAAACCTCCTCATCATTGCCCATCATGGGAGAAATTCATGGCAAGAACCAAATTGGGCATGAGCTTGAAGGCAAATGGGATGGAAAGTGCAGCCTATAGCCTTGCTTCCCAAAATTTTCTCATCCTACTTTCTGAGAACACCCAACAATATCATCCCAGGTGTGATACCCATAATAAGGTAGGCCCTCCTGCATCAGTCACTAAATAAGAAAATGCCCTACAGGCTTGCTTAGAGCCATTTCTTATTGAGGCACTTTCTCAATTGAGATTCCCTCCTCTCAGGTGACTTCTGTCAACTTCTCATAAAACTTGCTGGCAGAAAGGTGCTTGAAAATACAGACATATTTGTTAAAACTGACATTTCTCATGACCTCCAGTGGGTGCATTGACATGCAGACCCCAACATCAAGACTTGAATTTTTGAATTTATTTGTCATGTTTCAGAACTAAAGGACATTACAAGTGAATGCACTGCATGATCCTGACTTTGAAGAAATATCAACAGTGAAATGGTCCAGAAAACTTACAATTATGAATATGGGTTATGGATTAAAATATATTACCAGACAGAGAAAGACATCTAGCAAGCTACTTGGAGAAGAAATGGAAAAGGAATAAAACTTTAACAAATGGTCACCTTTCTTTAACCTTGGATTTAAACCAGAAAGAAAGGGCATTTTGATTTACTGTAAGAAAAAAAGAGAGAAAAGTAAATGAAGCAAAGGTGGCCATGAATAACATAATAGAAGAGGAGATACTGTAGGAATGAGTGTACGCATTAGCTAGCTATGAGACTTCATATGAGTACAATCAATAAAGGATGTAAGTTGAACACAGATAGAGAGGAAAGGATCCAAAGACACAAATCTCAGATACACATGAAACACATATACTGCATCACGAGCTCTTTTACTTTCATAGTGATGCTCACCTAGACCTGTACACAGGAAACACAAGATAGGTTCACAACTGCTCACTGGATTCATTAGAACATGGCAATGTAGCAGATGTGCAAGTTTCTGTGCCTTCACACAGGAGAAAATGATTGTGGTGGCCCAGGAACATTCTGACCACTAGCACCCTTACTCACACTTCCTGTCTGGCTTTAGTAACACCACCATCATCAGGCAAGAGATCTGAAGTATAGTCAAGGTCCACAAAACTCTCTTAAGTTGAAAGCAGACAATTTCTCTCCTGCTGGCACCTCACTCTAAATGTTAATTCCTCCCTGTCTCTGGCTCTCTATGCTGCTAGGAACTGTAAAAAAAAAAATAAATAACCTCTAAAGAAAGAGAAGCGGTCATTGAAAGTCTCCCAACCGAGAATTGAACCTGGGTCCCCTGCAAAATCAGCTTCTGCTCCCAACCTCGGAGCCGCCTCTCCAGGCTTCCCTCCCTTTTTCTTTATCCAAGAAGCTTGGAGGCCTAATCAGGGCCTGCCATTGCCCAGGCAGGAAACCGCCAGGCTCGGGCCAGGAGCCAGAGTCAGGGTTCTCCCACGGTTCTTCCAGGCCCCTAAAAAGACCATCTCTCCAGAGCCAGAGGACCTTGGCAGGAGATCTGTGCACCTACAGCCCAGCGGCTGGTTGCTGACCACTGGAGACCGGCTCGCCGGGCTTGCAGTGAGAATGCCATCTTGCCTCTAGACACCCCGGATGCTGGCAGCTGGGGTCAGCGAGGCTGTCATCTTGCCTCAGGTCACTGCTGACCACTGGCAGCTGGGGTCAGGAGCACAGCCGCCCTCTACTACAGCAGCGCCAAAGGCCAGGCTCAGAGGAGCTACAAACTCCAACCAGTAACAATAAGACCAACTAACTCCAGAGATAAACAGATGGCAAAAGGCAGACATAGGAATGTTACTAACAGAAATCAAGGCAATATGGCACCATCTGAACCCAATTCGCCAACCACAGCAAGTCCTGGATACCTCAACACACCAGAAAAACAAGAGTTGGATATAAAAGCACTGGTCATGATGCTGCTAGAGGAACACAAAAAAGACATAAACAAATCTCTGAAAGAAATGCAGGTGAACATCAATACGGTAGAACCTCTTACAATGCAAACACAAAAATCACTAAAAGAACTCCAGGAGAATATGGAACAACAGACAGAAGCCAATAAAGGGGAAACGAGAAAATCACTTATAGAAATGCAGGAGAACTTCAACCGACAGGCAGAAGTCATGAAAGAGGTAACACAAAAATCTCTTAAAGAATTGCAAGAAAACACAAACAAAAGAAGGAACTGAGCAAAACCATCCAAGAGCTGAACACAGAGGTAGAAACAACTAAGAAATCACAAAAGGAGGCAACTTTGGAGATAGAAAACCTTGGGAAGAAATCAGGGGTCGTAGATGCAAATATCAACAACAGAATACAAGAGATAGAGGTAAGAATCTCAGATGCTGAAGATACCATAGTAACCATTGACTACACAGTCAAAGAAAATGCAAAATGCAAAAGGCTTGTAACCCAAAACATCCAGGAAATTCAGGACACAATGAGAAGACCAAACCTAGGGATTATAGGGATAGATAAGAGTGAAGATCTACAACTTAAAGGGACAGCAAATATCTTCAACAAAATTAGGGACGAAAACTTCCCCAACCTAAAGAGAGAGATGCCCATGAATATACAAGAAGCCTACAGAACTCCAAACAGACTGGACAAGAACAGGAATACCTCCAGTCACATAATAATCAAAACCCCAAATGTACTAAACAAAGAATATGAAAGGTAGTAAGAGAAAAAGGCCAAGTAACATATAAAGGAAGACCTATCAGAATCACACCAGACTTCTCTCCAGAAACCATGAAAGCTAGAAGATCCTGGGTGGACCTCATGCAGACCCTAAGAGAACACAAATGTCAGCCAAGACTACTATACCCAGCAAAACTCTCAATCAACATAGATGGAGAAATCAAAATATTCCAAGACAGGATCAAATTTACACAATATCTTTCCACTAACCCAGCTCTACAAAGGAAAATAGGAGGAAAACTCCAATACAAGGACGGAAACTGCACCCAAGAAAAAGCAAGATAGTAACCTTCTTCCATCAAACTCAAAGGAAGATAAATACTCAAAAACAAAAATAACATCAAAATTGGCAGGAAGAAATAATCACTATTCCTTAATATCTTTTACCATCAATGGACTCAAATCCCCAATAAAAAGACATAGACTAACAGACTGGATACAGAAACAGGACCCTACATTTTGCTGCATACAGGAAACACACCTCAGAGTCAAAGACAAACACTACCTTAGAGTAAAGGGCTGAAAGACAATTTTGCAAGCAAATGGTCACAGGAAGCCAGCTGGAATAGCCATTCTAATATCAGATAAAATTGACTTTCAACCCAAAGTCATCAAAAGAGACACAAAAGGTCACTTCTTGCTAGTCAAAGAAAGAATCCACCAAGAAGAACTCACAATTCTAAACATCTATGCTCCAAATGCAAGAGCACCCTCATTCATAAAAGAAACTTTACTAAAGCTCAAAGCACACATTGCACCTAACACAATAATTGTGGGGGACCTCAACAGTCCACTATCCTCAATGGACCGATCAGGAAAACAGAAACTAAACAGGGGCACATGGAAACTCATTGAAACATTGGACCAATTGGATTTAACAAATTTATATATAGAACATTTCATCCTAAAGCAAAAGAGTATACCTTTTTTTCAGCACCTCATGGTACCTTCTCCAAAATCGACCATATAATTGGTCACAAGACAGACATCAACAAATATAAAAACATTGAACTAATCCCATGCCTCCTATCAGATCACCATGGAGTAAGAGTGTTCTTCAATAGCAACAAAAACAAAAGAAAATCCTCATACACGTGGAGGCTGAACAATATTCTACTCAATGATATCTTTGTCAAGGAAGAAATAAAAAAAGAAATTAAATATTTTTTAGAATTTAATGAAAATGAAGGCACAACATACCCAAATCTATGGGACACAATGAAAGCAATGCTAAGAGGAAAACTCATAGCCCTGAGTGTCTCCAAAAAGAAACAGGAGAGAGCATATACTAGCAAATTAATGGTGCACCTGAAAGCTCTAGAACAAAAAGAAGCTATTTCACCCAGGAGGAGTAGAAGACAGGAGATCATCAAACTCAGGGCTGAAATCAATCAAGTTGAAACAAAGAGAACCATACAAAGAATCAACAAAACCAGGAGCTGGTTCTTTGAGAAAATCAACAAGATAGATGAACCCCTAGCCAGACTTACCAAAGGGCACAGAGACAGTATTCAAATCAACAAAATTGGAAAAGAAAATGGATATATAACCTCAGAAACTGAGGAAATTCAAAAAATCATCAGGTCCTACTACAAAAGCCTATACTCAACACAACTGGAGAATCTGGAGGAAATGGACAATTTCCTAGATAGATACCAAATTCCAAAAATAAACCAAGATCAAATAGATCGTCTAAACAGACCCATAACCCCAAAGAAATAGAAGGGGTCATAGAAAGTCTTCCAACCAAAAAAAGCACAGGACCAGATGGTTTTAGTGCAGAATTCTATCAGACCTTCAAAGAAGTCCTGATACCGATACTCTTCAAACTATTCCACAAAATAGAAACAGAAGGAACACTACCCAACTCATTCTATGATGCCACAATTACCCTGATACCAAAACAACACAAAGATCCAACTAAGAAAGAGAACTACAGGCCAATTTCTCTTATGAATATCGATGCAAAAATACTAACTAAAATACTTGCCAACCAAATCCAATAACACATCAAAACGATCATTCACCATGATCAAGTTGGCTTCATCCCAGGGATGCAGGGATGGTTCAATATACGGAAATCCATCAACGTAATCCACTACATAAACAAACTCAAAGAAAAAACCACATGGTCACCTCATTGGATGCTGAAAAAGCATTTGACAAAATTCAGCATCCTTTCATGCTAAAAGTCTTGGAAAGAACAGGAATTCAATGCCCATATCTAAACATAGTAAAAGCAATTTATAGCAGACCAGTAGCCAACATCAAGGTAAATGGAGAGAAACTTGAAGCAATCCCACTAAATTCAGGGACTAGACAAGGATGCCCCCTCTCACCATATCTCTTCAATATAGTACTTGAGGTACTAGCTAGAGCAATTCGACAACATAAGGAAATCAAAGGGATACAAATCGGAAAGGAAGAAGTCAAACTATCACTCTTCGCAGAGGATATGATAGTATACTTAAGTGACCCAAAAAACTCCACCAGAGAACTCCTACAGCTGATAAACAACTTCAGCAAAGTGGCTGGTTATAAAATCAATTCAAGCATATCAGTAGCCTTCCTATACGCAAAGGATAAGCAGGACTAGAAAGAAATTAGGGAAACGACACCCTTCACAATAGCCACAAACAATATAAAGTATCTTGGTGTGACTCTAACCAATCAAGTGACAAAAACTTCAGGTCTCTAAAGAAGGAAATTGAAGAAGACATCAGAAAATGGAAAAATCTTCCATGCTCTTGGGTTGGCAGGATTAATATTGTTAAAATGGCAATCTTGCCAAAAGCAATATACAGATTCAACACAATCCCCATCAAAATCCCAACTCAGTTCTTCATAGAGTTAGAAAGAGCAATTCTCAAATTCATCTGGAATAACAAAAAACCCAGGATAGCTAAAACTATTATCAACAGTAAAAGAACTTCTGGGGGAATCAATATCCCGGACCTCAAGCAATACTACAGAGCAGCAGTGTTAAAAACTGCAAGGTATTGGTACAGTGACAGGGAGGCAGATCAATGGAATAGGATCGAAGACCCAGAATTAAACCCACACATCTATGGCCAATTGTTCTTCAACAAAGGAGCTGAAAACATCCAGTGGAAAAAAAGATAGCCTTTTCAACAAATGGTGCTGGCTCAACTGGAGGTCAACATGCAGAAGAATGAGAATTGATCCACTCTTATCTCCTTGCATTAAGCTCAACACCAAGTGGATCAAGGACCTCCACATAAAACCAGACACACTAAAACTAATAGAAAGAAAACTGGGGAAGACCCTTGAGGAAATTGTCTCAGGGGGAAAGTTCCTGAACAGAACACCAATTGCTTATGCTCTAAGAGCAAGAATAGACAAATGGGACCTCATAAAATTACAAAGTTTCTGTAAGGCAAAAGACACTGTCAAAAGGACAAATGGGCAACCAACAAATTGGGAAAAGATCTTCACCAATCCCACATCCAACAGAGGGCTAATATCAAATATATACAAAGAACTCAAGAAGTTAGACCCCAGAAAACCAAATAACCCTATCAAAAAATGGGGTACAGAGCTAAACAAAGACTTTTCACCTGAAGAAATTCGGATGGCTGAGAAACACCTTAAAAAATGTTCAATATCATTAGTCATTACAGAAATGAAAATCAAAACAACCCTGAGGTTTCACCTCACACCTGTCAGAATGACTAAGATCAAAAACTCAGAAGACATCAGGTGTTGGTGAGGATGTGGAGAAAGAGGAACACTCCTCCACTGCTGGTGGGAATGCAAGCTGGTACAACCACTCTGGAAATCAGTCTGGCGGTTCCTCAGAAAACTGGACATGATATTTCCGAAGGACCTAGCCATACCACTCCTGGGAATATACCCAGAAGATTCCCCAGCATGCAATAAGGATACATGCTCCACTATGTTCATAGTAGCCTTATTTATAATAGCCAGAAGCTGGAAAGAACCCAGATGTCCCTCAACAGAGGAATGGATACAAAAAATGTGGTATATATACACAATGGAGTACTATTCAGCCATTAGAAACAATGAATTCATGAAATTCTTAGAGAAATGGATGGAGCTGGAGAACATCATACTAAGTGAGGTAACCCAGTCTCAAAAGAATACCCATGGTATGCAGTCACTGATAAGTGGATATTAGCCTAGAATCTTGGAACACCAAAGACAAAATTCACATATCAAATGATGTCTGACAAGAAGAAAGGAGTGGACGCTGGTGCTGGAAAGGATCAAAGCATCAGTGTAGGGGAAGACAAGAACAGGGAAGAGGGAAGGGGTGGAAGAGGGAGCAGGGGGAGGGAAAAGGGCATGTGGGACCTTTGGGGAGTGGGGAACCAGAAAAAGGGAAATGAATTGTAAATACAGAATATATCCAATAAAAAATGAAGCAAAAAAAATAGGAAAAGAAATCTCCCAATCAAAAAAAAAATAGGCACAGTACCAGATGGTTTTATTGTAGAATTCTATCAGACCATCAAAGGAAAACTAACGCTAATACTTTTCAAACTATTCCACCAAATAAAAACAGAAGGAACACTACTCAACTCATTTTATGAAGCCACAATTATACTGATGCCAAAAGCACACAAAGATCCAACAAAGAAAAAGAACTTCAAACCAATTTCCCTTATGAATATTGATGCAAAAATACTCAATAAAATTCTTCCCAACTGAATCCAAGAACACATCAAAATGATGATTCACCATGATCAAGTATGCTTCATCCTAGGGATGCAGGAATGATTCACTATATGGAAACCTATCAATGAAACTCACTACATAAACAAACTCAAAGAAATGAACCACATGATCACATCATTAGATGCCAAGAAAGCATTTGACAAAATTCTGCACCTTTTCATGTTAAAAGTCTTGGAAAGATCAGGAATTGAAGGCCAGTACCTAGACATAGTAAAACCAATATACAGCAAAACAGTAGCCCACATCATAGTAAATGGAAAGAGAGATGAAGCAATCCCACTAAAATCAGGGAACAGACAAGGCTTAGTTTCTCTCCATACCTACTCAATATAATACTTGAAGTTCTAGATAGAGCAATTGGACAACAAAGGAGGTCAAAGGCATACAAATTGGGAAGGAAAGAAGTCAAACTATCACTATTTGCAGATGATATGATAGTCTGATTAAATGACCCCAAAAACTCCACCAGAAAACTCCTACAGCTGATAAACAACTTCAGCAAAGTGGCTAGATATAAAATTAGCTCAAACAATTCAGTAGCCTTCCTATACTGCAAGGATAAACAGGCTGAGAAAGAAAATATCGAAAAGACACACTTCACAATAGTCACAATCAATATAAAATATCTTGGTGTGACTCTAACTAAACAATAAAGGATCTGTATAACAAGAACTTCAAGTCTCTGAAGAAAGAAATTGAAGAATTCGGAAGATGGAAAGAGATCCCATGCTCATGGATAGGCAGGATTAACAGAGTAAAAATGGCCATCGTGCCAAAAGTAATCTATAGATTCAATGCAATACCCATCAAAATTCCAAATCAATTTTTCATATAGTTAGAAAAGGCATTTCTCAAATTCATCTGGAATAACAAAAAATGCCCAGGCAAGCTAAAACCAATCTCAAAAATAAAAGAACTTCTGAGGGAATCAATATCCCAGACTCCAAACAGTACTACAGAGCAATGGTGATAAAAACTGCATGGTATTGGTTCAGTGACAGGCAAATAGATCAATGGAATAGAATTGAAGACCCAGAAATGAACCATACACCTATGGTCACTTGATCTTTGACAAAGGAGCTAAAACCATCCAATAGAAAAAAGATAGCCTTTTTAAGAAATGGTGCTGTTTCAACTGGTGACTAGCATGCAGACGAATGCAAATTGATCAATTCTTATCTCTTGGTACAAAGCTCAAGCCAAATGGATCGAAGACCTCCACATAAAACCAGAAACACTGAAAGTAATAGAAAAGTAAGTGGGGAAGAGACTAGAGCACATGGGCACAGGGGAAAATTTCCTGAACACAACACCAACAGCTGATGCTCTAAGACCAAGAATTGACAAAAGGGCCCTTATAAAATTTCAAAGTTTCTATAAGGTAAAGGACACTGTCAAAAGGACAAAACAGCTACCAAATGCTGGGGAAAGATATTCACCAACCCTTCATCTGACAGAGGGCTAATATTAATTATATATAAAGAACTCAAGAAGTTAGACTCCAGAGAAGCAAATAACCGTATTAAAAAATATGGCACAGAGCTAAACAAAGAATTTTCACCTGAAGAACTTTGGATGACTGAGAAGCACCTTAAGAAATGTTCAGCATCATTAGTCATTAGGGGAATGCAAATCAAAACAACCCTGAGATTTCACCTCACACAAGTCAGAATGGCTAAGATTAAAAACTCAGGAGACAGCAAGTGTTGGTGAGGATGTGGAGAAAGAAGAACACTCCTCCACTGCTGGTGGGATTGCAAGCTGGTACAACCACTCTGTAAATCAGTCTGGCGGTTCCTCAGAAAACTGGGCATGACATTTCAGGAGGACCCTGCTATACCATTCCTGGGCATATACCCAGACGATTCCCCAGCATGCAATAAGGACACATGCTCCACTATGTTCATAGCAGCCTTGTTTATAATAGCCAGAAGGTGGAAAGAGCCCAGATGTCCCTCATTATAGGAATGGATACATAAAATGTGGTATATTTACACAGTGGAATACTACTCAGCAATTAAACAAAATGAATTCATGAGATTCTTAGGCAAATGCTTGTAACTGGAAAATATCCTAAGTGAGGTAACTCATTCACAAAAGAACACACATGGAATGCACTCACTGATAAATGGATATTAGCCCAGAAGATCTGAATACCCAAGACACAACTCACATATCAAATCATTCCCAAGAAGAAGGAAGGGGAGGGCCCTGGTCTTAGGAAGGCTTGATACAGCTTTGTAGATTACAATGACAGAGAAGTGGAAGGGGGTTGATTGGGGAATGGTTGGACGGAAGAGGGTTTATGGGACTTAGGGGGAGGGGGGAACCGGGAAAGGGAAAATCATTTGGAATGTAAACAAAGAATATAGAAAATAAAGAAAAAGAAAAAGAAAAAAATTTTTTTAAAAAAAGGAAAGAAGTTGAGCAAGTCAGGGGAAGCAAGCCAAGAAGTAACACCCCTCCATGGCCTCTGCATCAGCTCCTGCTTCCTGACCTTCTTGAGTTCCATTCCTGACTTCTTTTAGTGATGAACAGCAATGTGGAAATGTAAGTTGAATAAACCCTTTCCTTCCCCCCCCCCAAAAAAAAATGAAAAAAAAAACTTGTGTACTTTTTTTAGCTAAAATAAAATTACATCACTTTTCTCCTTCATTTCTTCCATCCTGCACCTTCCACTTCCCTCTGCTCTTTCAAATTAACAGCCTCTTTTTTCTTTGATTATATTGATTATATTTCTTACATACATATGTTTGTATGTACATATAAATATATAAAATCAACCTGCTGAGTTCGTTTTTTGCTGTTTCGATGGTTTCAATGCTGAGTATTATGCATTTGATAACCTATATAAGGGGGATCATTCCCCTCTTAAAAAAGAGAAAAAAAGAAATTTGTTAACTGTGTAGTCAATTATAATGTCAATTAGCAGAAATACCAGTGCTTGGGAGATAAAACCAGAAAACTAGGGCTAGTTGTTTGAAATGATACTTCTTAGAGCAAAACCAAAATTAGCAACAGTACTAACAGTATCTGTGATAACATAGTAATACATCTTGTAAGGCTGTATGTCCTTTGCCCACTTATGTGAGAGCCTTCTTAAGAATGTCCTTTGAGGAAAGATAGGAAGATATTTTTAGGGAGATTTGGTTTTGTTTTGTTTTGTTTGGTTTGGTTTGGTTTGGTTTGGTTTGGTTTGGTTTGGTTTGGTTTGGTTTGGTTTGGTTTGGTTTGGTTTGGTTTGGTTTTTCGAGACAGGGTTTCTCCATTGTAGTACTGGCTGTCCTAGAACTCACTCTGTAGAACAGGCTGGCCTCGAACTCAGAAATCCATCTGTTTCTGCCTCCCAAGTGCTGGGATTCCAGGCATGCGCCACCACGCCCAGCTTTTAGGGAGATTTGGAAACTAGCTGTCCACACTGACAGGACCACATTAAAATAGAAGTGAGCTAGATCTGCCATGTTCCCAGGCACTGAATGAAAGATTCCTGGGAAAGTTATCACTATAGATAACATGTCTCATATAGTATCTGTAGCTTCTTAAGAAGAAACCCAGTGGATGCCACAAAGAAAATGACATAATGAACAGAGGACAACAGAAACAGTACATTAAACCCACAAAGGTACAGACAATAGGATTACTTACTTGCACATGTACAACAAATATATCTGACATATTTCAAGAGATAAAAGACAGGACAAACATTACTGCCTAGAGTCCCAACACCTGAAAGATCATGATTTCAATGACAACCTAGGTGTGATGAATCCCTATATCACAATATCACCAAAAAATTCAATTTATTTTTAAATTATATAAAATCAACTTAACATAAAAATACCTAGGAAACTTGTTAAAGGACAAACACATAATTATGGGGTGATTACTTAATGTTTGTATTTCTAAAAACAATTATCATAAAAATGATAAATACATGATGTGAAGGCAGAAGGGTAATTTTGAGGATTCAAGGACAAAGTTTGATGGATACTGGAAAATAAGGGACAGGATAGGATAAAGGATAGGTTAACCAAAACTAAGGAAGTACAAAAGGCCTTATGGAAACCCTCTAGTTAGTAAGCTTATAGTGACCAACACAAAACACACTCCATATTTCCTTGGTGGATAGAGGTTTTTTTTTTTGGTTTTTTGGTTGTTTTTGGTTTGTTTGTTTGTATCTGTGGTTTTGTTTGTGTGTTTGTTTGCTTGCTTGCTTGAAGCGGGAATTTTTTTTGTCTTATTCAATTTTTTATTGTTTTCCTGCTTGCTTGATTTAATTTCCCCTTTTGTGTTCTTTGTGTTTTGTGGAGAGACAAATAACATGACATTGAGTGTGTAGGAAGGTGTGGAACAACAAGTATTCTGTGGAAAGGGAACCTGATCAAAATATATTCTATGGGGAAAAGTTAATTAAAACATAAAAAAATTAACTTTAGAAAAGGGTTACATTTACAGAAAATATTTGTTTTTAGAAAAAAAACAAAGTGCAAGGCAAAGGATACCGCCAGAGGAATTATTTACTGATCAGGGACATGACAGAGGTCTCCTACATAACACAGGCTATTGCTCTTAACTTTGTTTATGATAACTACATGGTAAGGCCCTATTGCTTATGATAATCAACTCATTGACATCAAGAAATAGAAAAGTCAATCTCAAACCAAAATAGCTTCCCCTAGGCTAGCATTCAAATATTTAGGAGTTTTACAGGTTGCATGGGAGAAGAGATATGAGTAGTTTTATCCTGCACTTGATGTTATATGCTACAATGCTGACCTGCTGGGCAAGATATGTTATAACATAAATGCTTTCTTCTTGAAACTGAAGCCTTTACCATAGGAGGCAATCATGTTTGGTGGTGTAATCCAAATCAAAAGACAAACATTGAGGGAGGTCACAGGCTTTAGATTGGAATTTGCTACAATTGCTCTGCTAACTGGTCAAGGGATAAAATGCATTCTTAGCATTTATAGATTATTTATAGATTACTTATTTATATTATGGACTAGACCAGGGATGCTCTCAATCTCCATCAGAGAAGCTTCTTTGTATAGTGGGCCATAGTCCATGCAGTGTGGCAGAATTGGTCAAATAGCTTAGGAGAAGCATTTATGTGCTCAGCCCAAAAATGGACCTCTACATCAATTTCTTCCTCTCCATACAACCAGCAAGACTCAGGGAAGATCAGGGAAGAGGACATAGAAAGAATGTAAGAACAAGAGAACGGAAGGAGCTGTATAAAATGCAGGTTCTGGACAAGATGAAATTTCTGTAGGACTACTTCTTAAGAAATCACTATTGTAAGCTAACAGCTCTTGAAAAAAGGAAGATTCAATTCTTCATTGATGATGTGGCCGCATGTGGGGTTCCTATTTCTAGTAGATGTCCTATACCCATGCACATATGCATAGTTAATTACAAGGAAAACACTTAGCAGGACATGTTAGAGCTTTTAGTGGGAGTAGGGGATGATATTTTCATATAATATTTGGTATATATGAACTACTCAAGAAATATATATAAATATAGTATTAATAAAAATAATCAGTGACCAGGTTTCTACCTGATTATAAATAAACAAAAAAAACTTGACATTTACACAAGACAACACCTTGAAATAGAAGGTAGGCACACATATGCATATGTATATAATATGTTCTTATATTTATGTATAAGCAATAATTATATTAACTAACAACAGTAAAAAATGTCACATGAGTGTCTGGGAGACTCAGGCTCAATGAATCTGCCATCATTATTCAGCCACTTCACACAATCACAAGTTGTTGACTTTCTAGAACCATGAACATCTTAAGCCACTTTCTGTCAGTTCTTTGAACATACATCTCCCCTCTGTAACACTTGCTCAGAGACTGCCTTATGCAAATTGTCTTTATCCATGAGCTCATAGAAAATGAGGAAAGCCATGTGAAACTAGAGAAAGGCCTTTGCACACAGTCCTCCCAATACCCACACCAGTGTTAGAGTGTGAAGGGTCAAGAAACTCACAGTTTAAATGGGACATTGTCAATCCATGCCCAATCCTTTATTTTATCATTATATGATAATCCAATCCAGTAACTGTCTTTAAAAATCTGGAGCTGAAGGAACTTCTGTAAAGGAAACAACACACATTAAGATGAAATTTGTGTCTGTATGATGAGAGAAGAACAAGCAGGAAAGTTTCCAGCATTCCTGTGTCATTTTCTTTTCTTTTTTTTTTAATTTTTATTTTCTATATTCTATGTTTACATTCCAAAGGCTTTCCCCTTTTCCAGTCCCCCCCACCATACGTCCCATAATTCCTCTTCCCCCCAACTATTCTCCAATCATTCCCCCTCCCCCCACAATTTCTCTACAAAACTGGATCCCATCTTTTCAGGCCCAGGGTCCTCTCCTTTCTTCTTCTTGGGAATCATTTGACTGATTGTGCCTTGAGTATTTAGGGCTTCTGGGCTCATTAAGATCCACTTATCAGTGATTGCATTTCATGTGTATTCTTTTGTGATTGGGTTAACTCAGGATGATATTTTCCAGGTCTACTCATTTACCTACAAATTGCATAAATTCATTATTTTTAATTGCTGAGTAGTATTCCATTGTATAAATATACCACATTTTCTGTATCCATTCCTCCTTTGAGGGATATTTGGGCTCCTTCCAATTTCTGGCTATTATAAACAAGGCTGCTATAAACATAGTGGAGCATTTGTCTTTATTGTATGCAGGGGAATCCTCTGGGTATATGCGCAGGAGTGGTATGCCAGGGTCCTCCGGAAGTGACATGCCCAGTTTTCTGCGGAACCGCCAAACTGATTTCCAGAGCAGTTTTACCATTTTGCAATCCCACCAACAGTGGAGGAGTGTTCCTCTTTCTCTACATCCTTGCCATTTTTACTATATTGATCCTGCCAATCCAGGAGCAAGAAATATTTTTCCATCTTCTGAGGTCTTCTTCGATTTCTTTCTTCAAGGACTTGAAGTTCCTGTCATACAGATCTTTTACTTGTTTGGTTAGAGTTACGCCAAGGTAACTCTATTTTGTTGTTTGTGGCTATTGTGAAGGGTGTTATTTCCCTAACTTCTTTCTCAGCCTGCTTGTCCTTTGAGTACAAGAAGGCTACTGATTTGCTTGAGTTAATTTTACAACCAGCCACTTTGCTGAAGTTGTTTATCAGCTGTAGAACTTCTCTGGTGGAGTTTTTGGGTCGCTTAAGTAAACTATCATATCGTCTGCAAATAATGATACTTTGACTTCTTCCTTTTCAATTTGTATCCCTTTGACTTCCTTATGTTGTCTAATTGATCTTGCTAGAACTTCAAGTACCATATTGAAAAGATATGGAGAGAGAGGGCAGCCTTGTCTAGTCCCTGATTTTAGTGGGATTGCTTCAAGTTTTTCTCCATTTATTTTGATGTTGGCTACTGGTTTGCTGTAGATTGCTTTTACTATGTTTAGTTATGGTCCTTGAATTCCTGCTTTTTCCAAGACTTTTAGCATGAAAGGATGCTGAATTTTGTTGAATGCTTTTTCAGCATCTAATGAGATGACCATGTGGTTTTTTTTCTTTTAGTTTGTTTATGTAGTGGATTACATTGATGGATTTCCATATATTGAACCATCCCTGCATCCCTGGGATGAAGCCTACTTGATCATGGTGAATGATCATTTTGATGTGCTCTTGGATTCGTTTGGCAAGAATTTTATTAATATTTTTGCATCGATATTCATAAGAGAAATTGGCCTGTAGTTCCATGTGTCATTTTCTAATGTCCTATTTTCTCACCACTCAGTCCCACCATGTTCGTTTTATAAATGACTTCCTACTAGAAGAATATTTATATCAAAACTGATATAAATTCAATACATTATGTAAAATAAAAAAAAACTTCAGCTGTCTAGATACACTGGGTTTATGACATGGTTAGTGACTGTGTTTCTTAGACTAAGTTTACCTATAACCAAGGCTGTTCTTGAACTCACAATCTTCTTGAATGAGGCAGACATTTTTGAGATTTAGCATTCTCTTTGATAGATGTATCAATTTTATCTATTGCATCCTCTTCACCTGAGCAAAAGAGAATTCTCAACCGAGGAATCTTGAATAACCAAGAAGCACATAAATAAATGTTCAAAGTACTTAGGCATCAGGGAAATGCAAATTAGAACAACTCTGACATCCAAGCTTTTACCAATAGGAATGGATAAGATTAAAAATGAAGTGATAGCAGTTGCCAGGCAATGATGTGCAGCAAAGGGAACATTCCTCCATTGATGGTGTGAGTGAAAACTTATACAATCACTTTAGAAATGAATTTGGTGGTTTCACAGAAAACTCATAATAGTTCTACCTCAAGATCCAACTGTATCACTATGACGCATAGAACCAAAAATCGCTTGGCCATCCCACAAAACACTTGCTCAGCGTTATTCATAGCAGGTTTATTTGTAATAGCCAGAAATTGGAAACAAGTTAGATGTCCCTCAACTGAAGAATGGATAAAGAATGTGGTGCATCTACACAATGGAATATTATTTAGCTATGAGAAACAGAGACATCATGAATTTTGCAGGCAAATGGATAGAACTTAAGAATATTATCCTGAGTGATATAACCAAGTTCCTAAAGGACATGCATGGTATATAGTCACTCATAAGTAGATATTAGCCATAGACACAAGGAGGCTGGAGAGGAAGAAGGGCACAAGCAAGGATGATCAAGTCTCAATTGGAAGAGGAATTGAATGGTTATACAAAGCAAATGGAGGGAGGAACTGAGTGGAAGAAGGGATGCAGATAATAGTGGGGGGTGCATGGTCAGGTGTGGGAGGGGTGATGGGATGTACTTATGTATGTACAAGAGAATGAATGGGAATCTGCAACTGATGGGGGAGGTGGCAGGGGACATCTCCAGGATAAGATGGAGACCAGTGTAGGGGAGGTGGACATGAATCAATAGGGGTGTCATTAGCTGTGACTCACAATATTCTGGTTATGGAGTTGCCTCCTGTGGCCAGGAAATATCCTGGAGGGATACCAATCTACCCATAGTACATTCCACCAAAAATTTATCCTATCTACAAGAAATGCATGGTTTTGTGATGAAGCATGAATGAGTGAAAAAACCAACCAATAACTGAGTCAACTTGAGACCCATCCCATGAAAAGTACCAATCCCAGGCCCTATTAATCATACTCTGTTATGCTTGGAGACCAAAGTCTAGCATGGCTGTCCTCTGAACCTCCACCCAGCAGCTGACATATACAGACACAAACAATCCTACCAGAAAATGGATAGAGCTTGGGAACTAAAGAAAGTATAGGAGGAAGGATGGTGGGCTCTGAAGGGAATAGGAACTACATAGGGAGTAAAACAGAAATCAACTAACCAGGAAACTAGGTGATTTCGGAGACTAAAGCACCAAACAAAGAACATACAGAGGGCTGGACCTATGATTCCCTGTACAAGTGAAGCTTGATCTTCATGTGGCTCTTGAACAACTGGAGTAGGCACTATCCTCAAATTGTTTACCTGTGAATGGTTATGTTTTTCTAACTTGGCTGCCTTGTCTGGGCTCAGTGGGAGAGGATGCACCTAGCTTCATGGAGAACTGATGTGCCAGGGTGAATGGATACCAAGGAAGTTTCCACCCTCTCAGAGAAGATATGGGTTGAGATGGGGTATGGATTACTGGAGGGAGTGACCAAGAGAGGGGATGTGGGCAGGATATAAAAATGAATAAGTAAAATAATCATAATAGCAATAATAATAACTTTAAAATAGTGGTTATGTTTACTGTGTCAAATGGAAAATTACACCATTATTTGACATAAAAAATTATTTTATGTTGTTTTAATGTGTATTAAATTGATGTATAAATATAGCATTGTGTTGTAATTAACAAAGATTTCAAGGTGATCATGCAATTATTTCTTTAGAAAAGTATAGTTATCATATTTGAAGAGACTTCACTAACAATAATTTAAATAGGAAACGTCAGAATCTTGGAGATTCTGCTTTCTTTTAAATAACCATTCTGAACATGGATTTCTTTTTAACAAAACATAAAAATACTATGCAGTATAGATTATTGGCAGTTTCATCAGGGAAAGATATGCTTTCTGAGGGACTCTCTTGTAAATTCTTGAGAAATGGTGAAAATTGAAAGACACTTATCTCTTAAGTAATGAGCTTCC